>CM054058.1:403872067-405125514 GCA_028641055.1 Alopecurus myosuroides
GTTACTAGTTGATTATGTCGTGAGTGATCAAAAACACCTGCTCCCCCCCTCCCGAATAAGAATTACTTCTCCTGCTAAAAAAGGGTTGTAAATCTTGCCTTCTCTACAATAAAAATAAATCTTGCCTTACTGCCTTATAGTAACAAACCGAAATTAAAAATTGTCAAGTAAATAATGTTATTCAAACTCGTCTTAATCATTTGTCATCGTCTAAAGAAGACTCATTCATTATTAGTACATGCCTGCTATAGGTTATCACTTTCCCTCCTCTCTTCCTTACTATCTGGACACAATGTGATATTTTACACAGAAAAAAAAGGCTTGAACAGTTTAATGCAAAAAAAGGGACTAGAAATCTTACTTCCAATGTTCGCTCAGCTGGCGCATTCTTTTCAATGAACTAGTCGATCTTATTGGCGTCTGAGAAAAGTATGCTGTCACTTGTTCCGTCTTCTTCGGATCCTTCAGGTGCAATGTTTTCGTGTCCTCCTGCCTCTACAACTGGTGTGTTCTTACTAGTTCCATGTTCTGCTAGAGGAGTGGAATTCATATTTCCATGTTCCTCGTGTTGGTGTCGTGCCTCCGCAGAATCATGCTATAATCCTGGGGTAGAAAAGACAGCTTTTAGCTACACAAATTCAGAAAACAAAAAACATAAAAAATGTGATCCAGGGAGCACCATATCTACGAATGTTGTTTAAATGGAAATGGAAAAGGAAACGTTTGATTGTGATGTATTAAAACGCAAAAATAGCTACATTACTGGAGCCAATCCAAAACTTCCATCACTTCTCTGATCTTGGCTTATAGCTGCTTTCACCATGGCGTTTGTCCAAACGGAAACCCTTGTTCCTTCGGGGTTGACCTCGATACCGTCGAGTTCTAGAGAATCCACATATTTTACCTGGTACGTGTCGAGCAGCAAAAAAAGACAAGCAAAAAAAACTGAAAAGAGTGAGCATACTTGATTTGCAATAAAGGGAGATTTTAAACATGACAAAATGTTTTGTATCGAACTATACCATGAAGTATAACATGGAGGATTTCATGACGTCGTCGGCCTTTGACTTTGCGGCTTTTCGGAGCATTGTTATAACAAACTTGCTCGTATTTAGCCTGTTCGCATTCTTGATCCTGACAAGTGAAGGATAGAGCCTGGGTCTGATGTGTGTTTCCAGTTGTTGGTGCAATTATAGAGCACATCGCGATGTGATGAAAATCCCGAGGTAGTTTCTGTCAGCAACCTTCATCTCTACCAGCTTCTTCTCCAGATAGGATACTGTGGGCTAGACTCTGCTTCCATTTCCAAACTGTTTGTTCATAAACTTGATAGCCTCCGAATCCATCTCTTATCGAACATCAAAATCACCACAAGGCACTCCTATCACCTCTTGAACGGATTCTTCAGTCACATCAATTGAAACATATTCGGACGGCAAAAGAAACATTGTACTATAAAAACACAAAAAACTAGGTCGTCATGGGAAGGAAAATCAAAACTCCATGGGGTTCTCTCCACTCAAAACGAAAAATCAAACTAAATCCGTGTTCCATAGGGGTGATGGCGATGATGTGACAGGGCGGGGGCATGGGATCTTCCTCGTGGAGCAAAAGCACAACATGAAGCATGAAAAAATGGCCTGGGGGAGGTCTATTTGCGGGGGTGATCTGGAGATTACCTCAAGCGAGCTGGTCTCTGTGCGACGACAAGGAACTCGTGGGGGAAGTTTCCGGTGGCAGAGGAGCGAAGGATGGACGGGGGGGGGGGTCACGGGCGGTCAACGGCTCGCCGGGCGGCGCTTTCCGCTCGCATCCCAGCGGCGAAGGAACATAGGAGGGGAGTGGTGTGCGGGGGAGGTGACACGAGACGACGAAGGGGAAAGTGATAACGGTGCAGTTCCCAAAATTTGAACCGCTTGCTACGCTCACCTCGAGCTCGCTGTCCTAAAATAGCGCTCGATCCAGTCTCAGCCCTTGGATGAGAATCGCACGGCGCGCGGACACGACCTCGCGTTAAGACAACTAGAGGTCAGCCTTTAATAAGATTATGCATAATTTAATCCTTGCCGCTGGCATATCGGTCCTTCATATTATCGAGTTCTTCACTGTCTATAGCAAGCTCCAGGAGGTTCTGGACACCATCACTTGGAGGCTCTTTCCGTTCTATTTTTTAGAGTATGTCAATGGTGTATCATGATAATTTTTGTACAAGGCATAATTTTAAGACGACTACAGCTCACTACAAACAACGGTCGCGGTGCAAACTCGAAACCAAGACTCGTCCGAAGACAATCACCACCGACGATGCAACTACAAAGCAAAATAATATGTGTTAGTCTAATCACCAAAGCCACGTATCGACCGACACCGGTCACCTCCGAAGAACAACAACCCCGCTGAACTCCTTTGTCAGCACACCATCCACTCTTGATACCTAGAAGGAGGTGGCAAGTGAATAGTGGACACGCAATAGCAAGATCCACTCTTAATTCACTCTTGTTACACGCAATAGAAAAAGAGCGATGAAATTAAACAAGATCGAACCAACGGGGACACGAGATTTTAACGTAGAAAACCCTTCCAACAAGGAAGAGAAGACACCACGGGCGCCAGCCACCAACACTTCACTATTTCGGATAAGGTTACAAACGCGCCGGGATTTACAATATGTGGCTTATCCCGTGCGGCGGCTTAAAAGAGGTATATAAAGGCTGTCCTGACCTAATTAGGTCGGTAACGGTGAATCCAACTCCTCAGAAGTTCCGCCTTTTATTAGCATAAGTGAATTTGGATCTGTCACACCCCAGTTTTTGGACTCTTACAGAAGAGAGGTTTGGTCGAGTAGCCGACTACCTGGTACTCGCTACCCGGTCGACTGCTACTCGGTCTCACCTCAAGATGACCAGAAGGAGATATCAATCAAGTTCTATCCTTTCGAGTAGAAGGGTTGGCCCGAGTACAATTGGCGGGAACAATTGGCGGGAACCTACTCGGGCCAGAAAGTCAAAGGAGCCGTTCTGACACAGGATCCCGCGTATCCTGGGTCCGTACTTGGCAGCATTCGAACTACTGTTCATCTGGGACCGGCCTGCCTGACAGTGACAGCATGGAAGCAGGCCGTGGCAGGATAAGGGGGGCCTACTCTGTGCCTAGGTACAGTGATACCAGTCTGTCCCCTAGTTTTGCCCAACGACTTTACAGAAGCAGCCAAGATTAGGAACCGAAGCTGTCAGCGGGTACTCGGAGAAAGGACGATGTGCACACTATGTCGACACTTGTCTAGATTTGGACGTATCCGGCTGGGCACCGTGTATATAAGGTGCCCCGCCGCCTCCTGCGCGAGGCATACTCAGGGAGACTCACAGACGCTCATTCTGGAACCCTAGAAGCCCTAAGTTCTTGACCTAGCTCTACTCGGAGAGGAGAGAGAGGCTACTCGGTAGAGATACCATTTGTACTGTGGCTACTCGGAGAGACATCGTAATACATATAGAAAGGCAGGAGTAGGGGTTTTACCTCCTCACGAGGGCCCTGAACCTGGGTACATCGTGTTGTTTGTGTTGTGTGGATCTTACCTCACGCGGCTAATCGCCGTGTAATCCCTCCCCGAATACCTCCAGCGTCCATCGTCCCCACATCTTTAGCCATCCCATGGCATCTGCCGTGACACCACCACGACAGTTGGCGCCCACCGTGGGGCAACCAGCGGCGCTGGCTGGAGTTTCTGTTCGGACGGGATCTTCATCAGCGGAGCGCGTAGTTTGTGGCCTTGTCCACAGATTCGGCTCCTTCGACTTCGTCACCGACAACGCCGGCTGTTTCGGCGGCATGGCCATGCCCGAGGGCGGCTCGGTGATCTCCTTCGGCTCTCACCCCGTCTACGTCGCCACCGTCGCCAACAGTGCCTACCCCGAGCTGGTGCATGACGCGGAGGATCCTCCCGCGGTGGTTGCTGCTCGCGGAAGGCCTGCATGCAGCTCCGCATGCTGCGCTGAGGTGATGGTGACGGGTTTGGCGGCAAACACTGGCGCAGCTGCTACTGGCGCTGCGGCCGTCGTCGAGGAGGTTGACGACCCGCCTGCTGGTGGCAGGAATCACCGGCCCTACGAGAAGGAGAGCAACTTGCCACCTTCCACGTCTACGGTCATCCCCGCGTCTGCTGCGCGAACTGGCATGCCCACTCCCACCGACATCGAGCTCCTAGCCGCGAGGGAGCAGCTCGAGCGGCAACGCCAGGAGCTGCTTGCCGAGCAGGCGGAGTTGGAGAAGATCAGGCTTGAGCTGAGTCTAGACCACCTCGAGTACAACAAGGCTCATGGCTTCACGCCGGTCGCCAGGAGGCCCAGCAGAGTAGGCGCTACGCGGCGCAACTTGGGTGCCGAGATGGCGACAGTTGCGGAGGTGCCCGCGCAGTCCGCCACCGCGAACACTTTAACAAGGCCAAGGTACAGCACACCCGCCAAGACGCTCAGAGCTGCACAGGCCGTGGCTGCCGAGTTGCCGCGCCTGGATGGAGAGGCGCGTCTCAGGCAGCAGGAGAGGCTCAACGAGTTGGTGTTGGAGGCCGCTAGGCAGAACGAGGAGTTCCGGAAGGCCAACCCGGGAGCTGGAGCTTCGCAGGTGGTTCACTCGCACGCGGCTAGATCTAACGATCAGGCCTCGTCTCCGCATCCCAGCCGCGAGAAGAGCCACAGCGGGCGCTCGGGTAGAGACAGGCAAATGCAGGTGTATGACCCGGCTGCTGCCGCGAAACAGGTTGCTGTGCCGCAGCAGCCCGGGCAGGAACACAACGCTGCAAGAGCAGGCTCTCAAGCCCATCAAGCTCAAAGCCGTGCCCGAGAAGCCGCGCGTCCGGGTACTTCTCGGCAACCCGCAGCTCAGCCTACTCGGCAGAGGCAGCAGCCGCGCCCAGTGGCACCAGTCGCCAACCCGGTGGAGCAGCCCGTAGCTATGCAGGTGGATAGATATGATGATGGCTACTCGGCTATGGAGATGGCTGGTTACGACATTCATGATCGTGTTGGTGAGCGCGTGTTGGCGCCTGGAGACGCGAGGCACCAGTTGGACCGTATCAGCTTGTCGGCGCGGCTTGAGAGCACGGGTCCTCCCGGCCCCGAGTGCTTTGGCCCGCGCATCATGAACGAGCCTTCCGTGAAGGGCTTCCAGCTCGCAAGAGGCACCAAGAGTTACAATGGCAGCACCAAGCCTGAAGATTGGCTCAATGACTACGTCACCGCAGTCCACATTGCGGGCGGCAACAGGAGATGGGCAGTGCGGTACGTCCCGCAGATGCTAGAGGGTCCAGCTCGCACTTGGCTCAACAACTTGCCCAAGCACAGCATAAATTGCTGGCTGGATTTCTCGGACGCCTTCGTCAGCAACTTCACCAGCACCTACAAGAGGCCGAATAGGCCACAGCAGCTGTCGGCTTGCAGGCAGCGAGAAGACGAGACGGACCGCGAGTACCTTACTCGGTGGAGCACGCTGAGGAACACATGTGAGGGTGTGAATGAAGCACATGCCATCACTTGGTTTGCGCAGGTTTGCCGACATGGCAGCATGCTTTGGCAGAGATTGCAGAGGGAGATGCCGAACACCCTGGCCGAGACCATCAAGATTGCGGATCAGTACGCACTCGGTGATCCTACTCAGCCACTGATGGACTCATCTGAGCCGAGAAGAAACTTCAACAGCAGCAAGCGCAACGAGTTCCGCAACAAGCGCCGAGTAGATACTCGGTACGATCCCGAAGAGGTGAATGCAGTGAATGTTGGAGGCGGTGGTGGCCAAAGGCAGAAACCTGCTGGAGCCTACGGGCAGAATCAGAACCAGGGCCAGGGCAACAAGAAACCGTTCCGCACTGCGCAGTCAGGTAGCGGGAACTCCGAGCAGCCGAAGAAGTTTGTCTTCGATGACATGAAGGATGGTCCATGCAGCTTTCACACCCATCATCCCTCGAGGCCTGCTAACCACACTACTCGGCAATGCGAATGGTGGGATGTGATTAAGAGTGATGGCTTGCCTCCTCCTCCTCCCCTGCCAGCCGCCAATGCTACTGTTCAGCCTACTCGCGCACCTGCAGCTCGGCCGCCAGTGTACCCGAGAAGAGAGAATGTCAACCAGGTGGCTTTAGGAGCCAACCGGAACTTCAACAATGAGAGATACCGCAACAACAACAACAACTACAACCGCAACAACAACAACAGAGGCAACAACAACTATCAGGGCAACAACAACAACAACAATGGCAACAATGGGGGCAATGGCTCCAACCAGTATCAAGAGCACCATGAGAGCTATATGATCTTCACTTCTGAGGCAGTCGACAAGCAATCACAACACAGGCGGGCCATGGAGGTCAACGCAGTGATTCCTGCTGTCCCTCACTACATGTATTGGTGTGACCAGGAGATCAGGTGGACCCGAGCAGATCATCCCAAGGTGATGCCCAATCCGGGCACCTATGCTTTGGTGCTGGATCCTACCTTCCTGGGCCCCGAGAAGAATGTGAGGTTCAGCAAGGTGCTAATCGACAACGGCAGCAGCATCAACATTGTGTACAAGGACACACTCGAGAAGCTTGGCCTGGCCGAGAACATGATGCTACCTAGCAAGACCACCTTCCATGGCATTGTGCCCGGGATCTCGTGCAACCCGATTGGCCGAGTGTGGATTGATGTGCTATTCGGTACCCGGGAGAACTGCCGCACAGAGCGCCTGCAGTTTGAGGTGGTGGATCATCAGAGCCCCTATCATGCTCTACTCGGCAGGCCTGCTCTGAGCAAGTTCATGGCCTCTACCCATGTGGCTTATCTGAAGATGAAGATCCCTGGTCCCAATGGCATCATCACCATCTCGGGAGATTACAAGAAGTCCATGGAGTGTGCCTCTGCTAGCTCCCAGCTGGCGGAATCGATGGTGATTGCTGCCGAGAAGAAGAAGATGTACGAGGTGGTGGCCATGGCTCAGTCCGCACAAGCTGGCGCACAAGGTGTGCCGAGTACCCAGCATGGTACTGCTTTCCAAGCTGCGAAGGAGACCAAGACAGTCCAGGTTGACCCCGAGTTCCCGGAGCGCGTGGCCATCATTGGTTCCGGGTTGGCGGAGAAATAGGAAAGCGCGCTCATCCACTTCCTCCGTGAGAATCGGGATGTGTTCGCCTGGACCAATGAAGATCTACCAGGAGTCCCGAGGGAGTTGGTTGAGCACTCTTTGCATGTGCGTCCTGACGCCAAGCCCGTGAAGCAGGCTTTGCGCCGTTTCGGAGATGAGAGAAGGAAGGCCATCGGTGATCAGATCACCAAGCTGCTGATAAGTAACTTCATCATGGAAGTGCTGCATCGGATTGGTTAGCCAACCCGGTCATGGTCGAGAAGAAAAAGGAAGATCCCAAGGCTGCCACTGCATGGCGCATGTGTGTCGACTACACCGACTTGAACAAAGCATGCCCCAAGGATCCTTTCCCCGCTAACCTCGCATCGATCAGGTGATCGATTCCACTGCTGGTTGTGAACTGTTGTCTTTCATAGATGCCTACTCTGGTTTCCACCAGATTGCACTCAACCCTGCTGATCAAATAAAGACTGCTTTCATTACCCCGTACGGGGCCTTATTGCTATCGTGTCATGTGTTTCGGCTTGAGGAATGCGGGTGCAACCTATCAGAGATGCATGCAGAAATGCTTGCACGATCAGCTCGGCAAGAATGTGCAGGTGTACGTAGATGACATTGTCATCAAAACGAATAAAACACATACTCTGCTTGCCGACCTGGAGGAAACCTTTGCTAACCTACGCAAGTACAAAATGAAACTGAATCCGAGTAAGTGCACCTTTGGTGTACCAGCTGGAAAGCTACTCGGTTTTCTGGTTTCTAGTCGGGGCATTGAAGCCAATCCTTCTAAGATAAAAGCTATTGAGAGCATGTCTTTACCGAGATCACTGAAGGATGTGCAGAAGTTCACGGGTTGTCTGGCATCTTTGAGCCGTTTTCTGGGCCGAATGGGCGAGAAGGCTCTGCCTCTGTACCAGCTGATGAAGAAAAGTGACAAATTTGTCTGGACTCCGCAGGCAGATGTGGCATTCAATGAGCTGAAAGCAATGCTGGCTAGCGCTCCCGTATTGGCTAGTCCGCTACCCAAGGAGCCTATGCTGCTGTATATTGCTGCGACTAACCGAGTAGTCAGCGTGGTGATAATGGTGGAGCGAGAAGAAGAAGGCAAGAGTGTGCAGCGCCCAGTCTATTATCTCAGTGAAGTGCTGTCCAGTTCCAAGCAAAACTATCCGCACTACCAGAAGATGACATATGGTGTGTACCTGGGCGCCAGGAAGCTGAAACATTACTTCCAGGAGCACCCCATCACGGTTGTAAGTTCTGCTCCCATCTCGGATATCATGGGTAACAAGGAGGCGAGTGGCAGAGTAGCCAAGTGGGCGATTGAGCTAGCCGCGTACGCTCCCGCGTACGCGAGAAGAGAAGCAATCAAGTCTCAGGTCCTGGCGGAATTTCTCGTGGACTGGGCCGAGATGCAGTATGAACCTCCCGCTCCAGCTTCCAACTATTGGAGGATGCATTTCGATGGCTCGAAAGTGAAGGAGGGCCTTGGTGCTGGCGTCGTGCTCACGTCACCCAAGCGAGATCAACTCAAGTACGTGCTGCAGATTCATTTCAAGGCATCCAACAATGTAGCCGAGTACGAGGCAGTGGTGCATGGTTTGCGAGTAGCAAAGGAGGTTGGCGTGCAGCGCATTATATGCTATGGCGATTCAGATCTAGTGGTGCAGCAAGTCTCGGGTACCTGGGATGCTTTGGATGCCAACATGGCATCGTATCGTTTCTTGGTGCAGTCAATGACTGGGTTTTTCGAAGGCTGTGAGTTCCAGCACATTCACCGAGCAGAGAACGAAGCAGCAGATGAGCTATCCAAGTTGGGATCTTCTCGGCAGTCCATCCCGGCAGGGATTGCTTTGGAGCATTTGAGGAAGCCATCCATCAAGCCTTCCCCCAACTCGGAATCCATCTTTGTTCCTTCTCTGCCAAGTGAAGAATCTGACCCAATGGAGATTGACTGGGAGAGTGCTGCAGGGAACCCGGGGACTGCCGTCCTCTACTCGGGGACTGCCGTTCCCTACTCGGGGACTGCCATTCCCTACTCGGGGACTGCCGTTCCCTACTCGGGGACTGCCATTCCCTACTCGGGGACTGCCACTCCCTACTCGGGGACTGCCATTCCCTACTCGGGGACTGCCACTCCTTACTCGGGGACTGCCACTCCGTACTCGGGGACTGCCGCCCTCAACCCAGAAGCTGTTGCATTCATTGAAGAAGTTCTCGCCAATCGGTCTGGGCTGCAGAGAAGCGCTCCTACTCCTCCTGTGCAACCGCCAGAGCCTGTCCCAATGGAACTGGACGAACCAGTGTTTCCCATACGGGAGACACCGAGTTGGGCTACGCCCATATTATCCTTTCTAAGGGACGGTACTTTACCTGAAGATGAGGTGACCGCGAGGCAGATTCAGAGAAGGTCCAAGGGCTACACCATAGTCCGAGATGTGCTGCACAAGAGAAGTGCCACTGGTGTGCTGCAACGCTGTGTGAGCCCAGAAGAGGGAGAAGAAATTCTGGTGGAGATACATCAAGGGGAATGTGGGCATCACGCCTCTTCTCGGGCATTGGTCAAGAAAGCTTTTCGGCATGGCTTCTACTGGCTCACTGCATTGCAGCAAGCTGAGGATATTGTGAGGAAGTGCAACGGCTGCCAGATGTTCGCGAGTAAGATTCACATGCCTGCTTCCGAGTTGAAAACAATTCCTATCACATGGCCATTTGCTGTTTGGTGCTTGGATATGGTTGGTCCCTTCAAGCCGGCTAAAGGCAATATGACACATATCTTGGTCATGGTGGACAAGTTCACCAAGTGGATCGAGGTGAAACCTATTCGGAAGTGCGATGGGGTCACAGCTGTGAAGTTTGTGAAGGATGTGATCATGAGATATGGCTACCCGCACAGTATCATCACCGACAACGGCACCAACTTTGCAGAGGGGGCAATGGTGCGATTCTGCAGAGATAAGCATATCCGACTAGACGTTGCGTCAGTCGCGCACCCTGCCTCCAATGGGCAAGTTGAGAGAGCAAATGGAATGGTACTGGCAGGCATCAAGCCAAGGCTGATTGAGCCATTGCTGAAAACACCTGGGTGTTGGCTAGAAGAGTTGCCAGCGGTGTTGTGGAGTCTAAGGACTACCCCTAACCGGTCAACCGGCTACACGCCATTCTTCTTGGTATATGGGGCTGAGGCCGTGTTGCCAATAGACTTAGAGCATGACTCCCCCCGAGTAGCCCTCTACACTGAGGTGGAGGCGAGAGAAGCTCGAGAAGACGATGTTGACCTGCTTGAAGAAGCAAGAGAGCTGACTCTGTCACGTTCGGCTATCTACCAGCAAAACCTGCGGCGTTATCATAGCCGAAAGGTGAACCCAAGGGTTTTCCGAGAAGGAGACATGGTCCTTAGGCTGGTGCAGCGCACAGCCGGGATGCACAAGTTGTCTCCTCTATGGGAGGGGCCTTTCATTGTCAGCAAAGCGCTGCACAATGACGCGTACTATCTTGTAGATGTGCGCCCATCGCAGGCGAACAGGGCAGATAAAGCTGGAGAGGAAACCAAGCGCCCTTGGAATGTAGCTCTACTTCGTCGTTTTCATTCTTAAGCAAAGATGTGTATGTACCCTCTTATCCGAGTTGAAATTCTACTCTGCAATCTGAAATTGTTCTCGGGGACTGCCCTCGTCCAAAATTGCTCTAAGTGTTTTTTTACTCGGCTTGGTCCTTTGTCTATTCGGTTGCTCCACTTCAGAACTCATAAGTGCATTGAGTACTGTGTTTAAACCTATATGCCAACTCTTCGACTTTGCTGCTGTCCGAAACCCGGCTTCATGGCAAGCAAGAGAACAAGCAAAAGGTCAATGAGCACACGAAAATCGCTAAGGAAGAAAGAGTGCAGGAACCGAGTAGATTGTTGGTTACTTTTGTTCCCTGTTTTCGTCTTCTCGGCTAAGTGGTGGGCTGCGTTACCATGATTGTTTCTAGCGGCTAAGTATTTGCAGCCCTACTACTTGATTCTTGTGACTCGAATACCAAAAAAGCGACAAGTCGCGGGTAGAGCAGAGATGAAAAGATAGGGTGAATAAGAAATGCAACTCGGGGACTCGCATGGAAACACAACTCGGCATTAAGCAAGCGTCTTTCAAATTGATTAATGTCGAAATAAACAGAGTGGGCATAAAAACTGAGTAGCAAGCAAAAAAAAGATAGTCTATTACATCTGCTCCCGGCATCCCGGGGATCTGATAAGTTTTCGAGTAAAAGAGAGTGCAGGTTGCTTCAAGATGAGGAGGCAGTGTTCTCGGCGCTGGCCTTGGCTGCTGTTTCTTCGGCGGCGGTCTTGGCAGCGGCTTCTTCGGTGGCGGTCGCGGCGGCTGTTCCTTCGGTGCTGGCATGGGTGGCATCCGCTCCCGTTTGGACGGTGGCGGATTCCTTCATCTCGGCATCATCCTGGGTGGCCGCCTGCTCAGAAGTGGCCGTGGCCACCGAGACGGGTCTTGGAGCCGAAGAGGAGCCTGAAGCTTGGCCAGGAGGGGGCACCGTGTCGTCGAGAGCAGCACCTGAGGAGGTGCCAAAGTCGAGTGCGGCGGTGTCGATGTGGGCGTACTCGTCCTCATCGCTACTCGCGACGGCGACGTTCTTCCCCTTCCCGGCCTTGCCCTCAGGAGATTCGAAGAGGCCTTCCAAGTCGGATTCCACTTTGTCGTCCTCCTCCTCTTCCTCTTCGTACTCGGTGTCGGGCTCGGGGAGGCCCTCGATGAAGGTCTCCGTCTCGGCGCACTCCGCGACCTCATAGGCGATCTGCTTGCGTGTGGCCACGCAGTCGGGATCTACCTCCCACTTGGAATTGTTGCGCTTCCCGCGGATGAGCTGCATGTTGAGGTTTTCATACCAGGATGCTATGCAGAGAAGCATCACGTCTGCACCAGCACGGGCGCCCGAGGCACGCCACTTCTTCAACTCCTTCTTCACATTCTTCAGCTTGAAGGCTAGGCCCTTCATGGTGGTTGGCCGATCATCATGAGGCCAAAACAGCCTGTGGAGCTCAAAGCCCTCGTGCACCAGGTCAGTTCCGACGCCAGCCAGCTGTTCGAAATAGTTGTTGAGCACCAGCAAGCTGTCCTCGATCTCGGCTCTGGTATCTGCTGCCTCACCTTTCGCAAGGCGAGCTGCTTTGGCCTTGCCCACCATAGGCACAGAAGGAGAATCAAGATGAGGCCAGATCTCTGAAATAGCATGTGGTAACTTCAGAACCGAGAAAAGAAGAACCGAGTAGAGGAAAACCGAGAAGAAATACGACCGAGAAGAAAAGAAGCAGCAAAGAAAAGACTTACCGGACAGTTCGTTGCGCAGCCGCTGCAGCTGGGTCTTCCAGGACTCCTCGTTAGAAATGTGCTTTTCTTGGATCAGGCGCAAGCTATCCATCTGAGCGAAGAGATCAGCGTTGGTCTTCTTTAAGGTTTCGCATTCCTGCTCAAGGGCCCTCTCCTTGGCTCGGAAAGTTGTCTCGGCCTTGGCCTTCTCGGCAATTGCTCTGTCCCTCTCGGCGCCAATCTTGACGGCATCCTGGAGTGCCTTTTGCAACTGGAGTTGCAGCTTCTCGGTCTCCGTGGTGTGGTCCTTCAACAGCTCAACGGCCTGGTCGGATAGCTGCTTCTGCACCTCTGCTGGCTTGACACAATCTTGGTGTGCCTCAGCAAACAACTTGTAATCTTCTGCGAAGAGATAGATGAGGTTAGCAGAGGAGCAGAGAAGAAATAAATTCAAAGTCAAACCGAGTAAACAACAAACTCACCTTCTAGCCTTTTGATGGTGGCCTCGGAGTTCTCCACGAAGCTGCGGCACTTCTCATGTTCGTCTGCTAAGGCCTTCAGTTTCTCTGCAGAGAAGGAAAGGTTAGCGCATAAGAAAGCAGAAGCGGGCGTAAACATAAAACGCAGAAACTGCGTAGCTAAAAGCGTACCTTGTACTTCAGCCAGCTGCTGGGTGCTGTCGTTGGCATTCTTGCTGGCTGCCTCTGCAACTGCCTTCTCCTTCTCCAATGCGGCAATTCTCCTTCTGGCGATAGAGTGGTTCCAGAGAAGAATGCGGTATAAATGGGTCCGCTTAAGAACGCTATCCTGAGAAACGAGAAGAAAGTGAATTAGGCAAAGCAGATAAGATTCAGCCGGAGTAGGAGGCTACTCGGAGAGTATCCGCCTACTCGACCCGAATCTCGGGGACTGGGGGTGATGGTAAGAAAGAAGAAAGGCGAGTAGAAGAGAAGAAAATTCAACTCGGAAAAAGCAAGAAGAACTTACTGCATAGGACTGCTCGATGTCTTCGGCGTTCTTGCGGTGCAGGAACATCTTGGCTGCGAGGGTTGCGGTCTCGGTGGAGACGGACATGGGCTTGTGTCCCAGATCGACCTTGTTCCAATCCACGCGCATGTGGTCGATGCCGCCAAGGGTCAGGCCGTGCCATTTCTCCTCCCCGAGAACCCTGCTGTCCCACCTGGCGTTGATGTGGCCAACGGTGTCCAATACCTGTTCAAGACCCTTGGAAGTTATTGGTTTGTCTTGGACTCCACGAGAAGCGATGTTGACAGACTGGGGTTGGCTTGGATCTGGAGGAGGGGAGTTCATGGCTACAACCTTCCTTCCCCTCTGGATAGCTAAAGCTTTGTCCTTGGGAGGGAAGCCGATTGAGTGCTGATGGCTAACCTCAATCATGTACTCCGGGTAGCAAGGCTGGCCAGCAGCGCGAGCGTCTGCAGAGAGCGCAGCAGGAATCGGGCCGGACTCGTGGATCACGAGCGCTCCGCCTGAGGATGTATTCTGGTCTCTGGCCCGCTTCTTCGTTTGCTCCTTCTCAACCCTCTGCTTCTCGGGATCCTCAGTCTTCTTCCCGTCAGTCTTGGCCTTCTCGGCGACTGCCTTCTCGGCAGCTTGCTTCTCGGCCTTCTTCTGCTCAGCCCTGGCTTTCTTCTGCTCAGCCTTGGCCTTCTCAGCAGCTTCCTTATCAGCAGTTTCCTGTTCGGCCTTGGCCTTCTCAGCAGCTTCCTTCTCGGCTGCCCTTCTGACAACCTCATCCTTCAGAGCATCTAAGGCTCGCTGCCTGGTTACTCGCCCGGCAGGAGGGCTGGATGCGTCCTTACTCTGCGGCGACGAGGAGGAAGTTGGCGGTGTAGGGCCTTGCGCAGTTGGTGGTGTAGGGCCTTGCGCAGTTGGTGGTGTAGGGCCTTGCGCAGTTGGTGGTGCCGCAGATCCGTCGCCTTGTGCAGCTCCTGGCTGGGCGCTACTCGGTGTCACGCCCGTTTGCACGCTGCTCAAGGGGTAAGCGTCAGTTGTGGTGGCATCCGCGGCGGTGGTGTCTTCTACTCGCTGCTCGGCAGCGAGGCTCTCTTGTGCAGCAGCCCCTGTGGCGGGCTGCTCTTGCTCTGCTTCAGGCCGCTCGACGGCGGTGTTGTCTTGCATCTGTTGATCTTGGTTTTCCTCGGCATTGCTAGCCGGAGGAGAAGGGGGTCTCTCAGGATGGACGGTGGTGTCCTGCGCCGCTGGCTCTGACGCTGCTCCTTGTGCATCGGCGGTCTGTGGGTTGGCAGCAGCAGCGTTGGCGGTGTCGTCCTCATCATCATCCAGATTGACCAGAGGTACTGATTTTTCCTTAGTGTGGTCAGACGCGAGAGCTGCATTCGCGTCCATAGGAGGTTTGCAGAGAAAGGGAAACCAGAAATTAGAAGGAATTTGGGGAAAATAGCACAGCGCGAGAAGGGAGGCGACCGAGAAGAGGGCTTACGCGGTGGTGCACTTGAGCTCTCGTCTGGACCTCTTCACGACCACCTTCTTCTCGGCGGGCTTCCTCTTCTTGGCAGGAGGCGCTGGTGCTCCGCTACCAGCCCGTTTGCGGGTCTCAGGAGCGGCGACGGACAGGGGCTTGACGACTAGGGGCGCATCGCCCTCGTTCTCGTCTTCGTCCTCGTCGTCCTTGTCCGCGGCAACTTCATCTGAGAATCCAAGAGAAAAGAGAAAAGAATCAGAAACAGCAAACGAGGGACTGGTGCTTCTCGGAAGCAAACAAAGTGAAAGTGTAGTTACCGTCAAAGTCTTCATCAGACCAGGTGCGGAGAGCATCGCGCTTGTCGGTAGTCGGGGAGCGAGAAAGGTTGGGCTGCTCCGCGGCATCGAAAGAAGGCACATCGTCCTCCTCGCGATCAGGAGACCAGTTGCCCTCGAAAACCTCGCAGCTCTCGATTATCTGGCGAGTGAGGACCTGAAAAACAGAGAAGGATCACAGACTAGCCAAGTACCCGGAAGGAATTCTACTCGGATAGGCGTGCAGGTACAAAGCACACAAAGCCTAGGCAGTTTACTAAGCATTCTACCCGGATAGGCGTGCAAACACAAAGCATACCAAGCCTAAGCGTGTTTGCCGAAAGGTATTACTCGGAAGGGCGTGCAGGTATAAAGCACATCGAGCCTAAGAACCGTTCTCGAGTAGGCTATCCGGCAAGGCGTGCAAGCACGAAGCATACTAAGCCTAAGGCGATTCGGCTAGATGCCCTACTCGGAACGCAAGGCAATTGCTAGTTGATGCAAGAAGGAAGAGTAACTACTCGGAAAGTGTATGCAGAGAGCAAAGTAAGAAAGGCGTACCCGTTCAATTGGCTTTGTACGGCTGTACGGGACGAACCCGTATTGCCAGTGGTCGCCAAGGTTTGTCGTCAAGATGTTCCTAGCGTGCCAGGGAACATCGATGTTGTCGATCTCGATGGTGGTTGTCCTGGTGCAGTCGCGGGGCCCTCCCATGTAACACATGAGATGGCAGCGCTCCTGCAAGGGCAGTACTCGGCGCTGGATCCAGCAGGCCACCGGGTCGTCGTTCTTGAGGCCCTGCGCCTTCAGCCAGCCGAGTCTATTCTCCATCTCGATGGCGTCATCGTCATTGACGGGCTTGTCCTTCCAGTACATCCCGATTGGAGCGCGATTGCTCCAAACGGGCAAGTTGATTCGATCGTTCACCGGGGCTCCTTCCGCGGCGGCAACGTTCCTGACGTAGAGGAACGTCTTCTGCCATAGCTTGACGGAGTCCAGCCCCTTGATGCGGGGGTGGTTCGTCCCGGCCGCTGCACCATCATGGCGCAGCCGGTGTCGGTGGCGCGGGCGACGCCCGCGGAGTCCTTCTTCCCGGTGGATTGCTGGCGCAGGTGGAAATACCTGAGCCACGTCTCCCACGTGGGCCGGATGCCGAGGAAGGCCTCGCAGACCACGGCGTGGTAGGCGAGGAAGACGACGGCATTGGGCGGCAGATGATGCATCTGGATGCCGAAGTGGTTGAGGAACTTCCGCAGGAAATCGGAGGCGGGCAATCCGAACCCGCGCTCAAAATGCGCCAGGAAGACGACGCGCTCTCCCTCCCACGGGGACGGCACGATTTCACCGTCCGGCGCCCGGCACTCCACGCCGGGAGGGACTCGCCTGGTATTGACGAGCCAGGCACAATCTTCCGCGGTGACGGAGGAGCCGGCCCAGCCAGATTTGGCCATTGTTGCGAGTAGGGAAGGTGGAAGATTTCGAGGGGAGTTGGTTGGTGGATTGAGTCCGCGGCGGCGCGAGAGCTTGCGCGGCGGCGGAGAGCTCGGTGGCGGAGAAGAGCAGGAGACGAAGAAGGAATAGTGCAAGGGAAGGGGAAAAGGAAGTTACCGGCGGGGGTATTTATATCTCCTCCGCGAGTTTACCGTTACCGTCGTGGAAGTGGGATCGATTGTGGCGTGTGGTGGATCCTGTGGCCGGCTAGAAACGCACACAAGCGCCGGTTGCGCGCGTAATGGCCACAGTTGATCCCACCACCGAATCGTGGCCTATAACTACACTTGATGGGACATGACGGCCGGTGGGCCCACTGCGTGAAAACTGGACGCGTGGCAGGTCGTGTCCTGGGCAACGAAACGACAAGGTCGTGGATGCTTGACACGTGTGCAGTTGCTGCGCGAAGGGCTGGATTGTGCTCTGTGCTGCAGAGGCTCAATCTGAAAAATTTCTCTAAGTCTTTTTACTCGGTTACAGAGTAGAAAACAAGTGCTACTCGGAAGAGAGGAAACTCAAGGTACTTTCCAGATAGCTACTCGGAGGTTCTACTCGGCATCTTGAGGTTCAAGGGCTGAGATGCAAAGGCTGGTTTTAAGCTGGCAGAGCCTAGTGAACAAGTTCGCAAGACTCAACCAGCTTCGGGGACTGCTGTCGGGGGGTTACCCCCGAGTAGGGTAAAGACAGGTGGTAAAGGCAGCTTACAGAAGAGAGGTTTGGTCGAGTAGCCGACTACCTGGTACTCGCTACCCGGTCGACTGCTACTCGATCTCACCTCAAGATGACCAGAAGGAGATATCAATCAAGTTCTATCCTTTCGAGTAGAAGGGTTGGCCCGAGTACAATTGGCGGGAACAATTGGCGGGAACCTACTCGGGCCAGAAAGTCAAAGGAGCCGTTCTGACACAGGATCCCGCGTATCCTGGGTCCGTACTTGGCAGCATTCGAACTACTGTTCATCTGGGACCGGCCTGCCTGACAGTGACAGCATGGAAGCAGGCCGTGGCAGGATAAGGGGGGCCTACTCTGTGCCTAGGTACAGTGATACCAGTCTGTCCCCTAGTTTTGCCCAACGACTTTACAGAAGCAGCCAAGATTAGGAACCAAAGCTGTCAGCGGGTACTCGGAGAAAGGACGATGTGCACACTATGTCGACACTTGTCTAGATTTGGACGTATCCGGCTGGGCACCGTGTATATAAGGTGCCCCGCCGCCTCCTGCGCGAGGCATACTCAGGGAGACTCACAGACGCTCATTCTGGAACCCTAGAAGCCCTAAGTTCTTGACCTAGCTCTACTCGGAGAGGAGAGAGAGGCTACTCGGTAGAGATACCATTTGTACTGTGGCTACTCGGAGAGACATCGTAATACATATAGAAAGGCAGGAGTAGGGGTTTTACCTCCTCACGAGGGCCCTGAACCTGGGTACATCGTGTTGTTTGTGTTGTGTGGATCTTACCTCACGCGGCTAATCGCCGTGTAATCCCTCCCCGAATACCTCCAGCGTCCATCGTCCCCACATCTTTAGCCATCCCATGGCATCTGCCGTGACACCACCACGACATGGACTGTGCTCAGGAATATTTTTCCCTGATGTTTTCCTATTATTACTTGAGTGGATTTTTATTCCAAGACTTGGATCATTCTTGTTTGCATCTTAAAACGAACTTTTAACTTTGTTTGATCCAAGAAAACAAGTTTTCAAAGTGAGTTATGAAAGTTTTCTTTTAGGTTTTCTATGGAAAACAATTCCTGAAAATAAAGCCAAGTACCTGTTTTCTACCTTTGTTTTCACCAAGCTATAAATTGTTATTTTATGATTTCTTGACTTTTAATTAATCCTTGATATATTTACCTCAAATCCATAAGCTCACTTTTATTTTTGGAGAAATAAAAACTATCTTTTGCTTGTTGTTTTTGTGGTATAAAATTAAGGCAGAAAAAGACAGTTTTGAGAAACAGATAAAAACAGAAAGTATATTTTTTTTCCACATTGTTTTCATGGCCTTAAATTATTTCAAAATTGTTTTTAAAAGTTTTTTCTGAAAGTATATAACATGGTTAACAAGACCATACTTTGAAAATCAATTTTGGGAATCTTTTGAACCCTGAAAACAAACTCAAGTTTTGCAACTTTTAATCTGTTTTCAACACTTATAAAATTTCGAAGTCATAAGACTGAATTTTCTGAATTTTTGCAGTGAACAGTAAAGGATACACTTTTGCACATTAGTTTTCTTGTTGTTTCCTTGATCTTTTGGTAGTGTGACCAAGCCTAATGTGTTGACCATAGTTTCTACTCGAACCAGAGCCCTTGACCCTGCTTCTAGAAGCCTTAGGCCTGAAGATAAGAGAGGAGAGAGATGGTGACAAGGATAGGTATGGGCAGCACTTGTTTTGACCTTTTTGACCTTGCCACTTGCCCCACTTGCTCTCTAGGGCCAGGATAAGCCTTGCCCACTCGTTGTCTTGACCTAGGACACCAGTGCACCCCTTGTGGAATGACTAAAACCTCCAGACCACCTCAATGCCAATGGTTGGCATCAACCCGAGATGCCTCTTTTGCCCTTGACCTTGTTCCCTCTGCTATAAAGGTCTAGAGACCGTGCCCTTGCGCCCTGCACCTCCCACACTCCCTCACTGCCTCCCCAAGCCATTTTGGACCCGATCCCTAGCCCCTGGGGCGTGCCCGAGTGGTGCACACGATGCCGGTGACCACCACGGCCACGGCGAGGTGCAGCCCTGCCCGAGCCCCTCCTTCCCTCCCTCTGTCCTGGATAACTTCCCCTACCCTCCCTGAGTTCCCCTGACATGCCCTCGTGGTTCCTCGTGCACAGGACCGCCGCCGCCGTCCACCTCGCCGCCGCGGACACCGCGCAGAGCGCCGCCGCCTGGAGCCGCACCGAGCGTCCACGACCATCCCCCTCGGCGCCCTCGACCTCCTTCTACTCCCCGAGCCCGCGCCGTCCCCTCCCGAGCTCCACAGTGAGCTTCCCGAGTTTTTCTCGCAGCCGGCCGTTCGTGTAGGAGAGAGAGGAGTGGAGAGAGGAAGGAGAAGAACGAGCACCGTCGGATCTTAGATCCACGGTCGCCTTCAAACGCGAGCCTTCCCGCGCCGAATCCCGAGCGCGCAGCGCTGCTGGGCCACGCAGCCCGCTAGATGGGCCTTGCCCACCCGAACCAGCCCGCGTTGCAGTTGTTTTAATTCATTTAATTTTTATTCAGAACTGCACCTTTTACTTTGGACGTGTATAAAATACAGGACCTGCAAAATAAAATCTGAGAAAATTCATGGACCTAAAGATATGAAATCTAAACCATATAAAATTTGCGGATCCATGTTTGGACCATTATTTTGGACACAAGAAATGTTTTGGCACAGACTGTCTATGGAAATGATTTGAACATAACTTTTCAAATATGTAACCAAATTGGACAAACTAACATGTTCTGGATAGGTATTGAAAATATCTATCAAATGCACCTAACCTCACATCAAGGTGGTTTATCATGTGAAAATTTTATCCAGTTTAGTAAAAGACCAGTAAGGTCTTCTATGATTTTTAGAGTGAGTTTAAAAATGATTTTTGAAGCAAATCCAATTGGATGAGTTTGGTATTGACTAGATCTATCTTATACTAGATTATATTAATTTTTGGAGCTCTATATTTATTTTTGTGGACAGATCTAGAAACATCAGCTTTTCTGTTTTGTTTTCTTTGTTCGTTTTTGTTTGAAATGAAATTTTTGGTTGATTTAATCTTGATTACTAGCATGTATAAAGTTGTTAGGACTTGTTATTAAGTTGTTTTCTTACAGTACATCTACCTTAGAAAGTGTGTGCATGATTGGAAACTCAAATAAAAATGAAATAGCATTTGTTACTTTCTAGTTTTATTATTTTGGAATCGTGTGTGAGCTAGATCTTTGTGTGATTGCTTTAATAAATTTTGTGCTATGATTGCTTTGAGTCCAGTTCCATTTTGGTACTGTTATTTTGAAGTTAATACCTCTGTTAGCTTGCATGTCTTTTTATAGTGAAGCATGTGTAGGTTTTGTTATTCTTATGCACTAGTCTTGTTTGGACTAGAATAAATAGCTTTGTATTATTTATCTTGTATACAATGTATGTCATGAGTGACCAGAGGCTTAGTACCTCTTTTGCCTTGGTATTAGTGGGCCCATAACCCACTGGTTCCATTTCATCTTGGTTGTGGATGAAAATCCTCAACCATACACATGTGTGAAATTAACATGTTTTAATTATATGATTGATTTCTATTTTCCACCATGGAAAATATATTTGTTTGTTTTCACTTATGCAAGTGAGAAGTTTATTTCTTATCAGAAGATACTAGTATGTTAGATGTGATCCATTTGTTAGCATAATATTCCTTGGGAGTATCATGTTAAGAAAGGATTCACTATTGAGTGCTAAATTAAATTGTTGGCAAATAAAATTAATTTCCTTTTGATTGATAGATTGTTTGTGAATGTTTTTAAATTGAGTGGTTGGATTTTTGAAAAGGTTTAGATGACTTTTCATTGAGTGCATAGCTACTGCTTGTGTAAGTTATACCTTGCTTGCTTGCTAGTAATTAATTAGGAAACACAGAGATTGCTAGAATTGAATTATGCATGCTTAGTAGTTGTTTCATGGAATTATTTTGGTGTTTGTCCTTACTAGCATGAGTAAGATTTGTGTACTGTTATTAGGTAAATTTATGTTCATGGCTTGCTTGTTTAGATGTAAGAATCATGGTAGCATTGTTTGCTTCTATAGTGTGGAACTAGTGTCACCACTAGAAATTGTGGTTTGCCCTAGTGTTGTCATCTTTTGTTTTATAAGTGTATGAGTTTATTATAGCATATTTAGGAAGTTATTACTTCTGTTATGATGCCATGAATTATTTAGTTGCATGTGCTATAGTTGTAGATTGTAAGTACTCCTTATAGCATGCTTGTGTAGATTTTCCATACTAGTGTGTTATTAGTGCAGTCCTGTTTCTATGCTTTTGATAGGAGTATTATCTTGAGTGATGATTGTGTTCTAGATTATTTTTATGACATGATTAATTGGTTATTAGCTACTGGTTGTTTGCTAAATTTTCATGATTGATGGATTCCATAATTTCAATTAAACATTAATGTAGTAAATGAATAGTCTATTCATCTGTGGTGTGTTTACCTGCTGTTTGGAAATGGTCTGAGTGTGTACCTTATCATGAGTGTCATACTTGTGTTATTTGTTGTGCTAGTGTTGTTGTGGTGTTTAGGAATATCTTGTGAACTAAACATCCAAATTAATCATAAACTTATTAAGTGACAATTGCTTGTGTGTTGCTAACACCCACTACCATGGGTATTGTTCTGTCTGTTTGTTTTTACCTTACTAGTAAACATGCCCGTGCCTTGCAACGGGAGGAGAAAACAAAATCATCTTTGGTCAGAAAATGTTGATACAGACAAAATTTCGGTCCAATATCTATGAAACCCGAGGCTACGTTCATTTTTCTGTCTTAATTTTTATTTTTTTATTTGATCCACTCTTTCACGTCTCATTGTTATTTTGTATTTATTGAAAAAATATGAATAATATTTAGGTCACGCAGCTACAATCAAGAATGTGGCAGGTCTTTCTTAGTGCAGATCTCAATCTATATATTATATTGATCTTCAATCTATATATTATATCGATCTTCAATATAACTCTGATACAGCACAACAATTCACATAACCAATACAATAAATAGTCTGCTCCAAAACAATACAACGGTTCATAATAATTTCTTAATATTTGAAATTGGCTCATTGTTTGACTTTAACTATCAATAGTCAGGTGAAGGGTGACCCTGATCCAATTAGCAGCTGACCATTCGGCTCACTGCGGCCTGCCTCTATGTTTCAATTAATCACGTTGAGCATTGTAGTACACCACAAAGCCTGCAAGGAATCCAAGTAGCTAGCTCATTTATCTCGCTCATAGCATGGGCTACAACAGACTTGCTGCAACTTTTCCAACTATCTCAGAAATGAGGGAAGGCGATCGTTCTCTAAACAAAAAGGACCATCGTGGTGTGGTAGGACATCTTGTAGGCTTTGTACACCCGTTGTAGAGCTATAGAGCTTCAGCAGTTTGGCATTGTGGATATAGCCCCAGGAAGACAGAAGCACACGGTATATGTATATTCTCTCACCGTTGTTTTTCTGCTACGACAAATGACTGCCTTTCTATAAAGAAGCGATGCAATTAAGTTTTCATATAAAGAATTATTCTTGTGGCATAAAAATGCCAACTGATGGCAATGGAGCCCTCCTCGGCGCTCCGAAGATGGATGAGATGAAATACAGTCGTTGGGAACAAATCCCGACAGCTGAAGCCAGCGACACATGACTGGGGCGTCCTCCTCGCCTTCCAATCAAAAGAAGACATGACACATGCGGCAAGCACGGCCAAGCAGCTCTGAAGCAGGGCCGATTCGTGCAAGAGCCTGAGTGGCCGCCCGCCGTGGAGGCCAAGCGGCGCTTGCCGACGCCATCACTGTCGGCCGGTCCTGAAAGTCGTGTTGCTCATCCAGGTTGCTCACCACGCGGACACCACCATGAAGACATAATTCTTATGTGCCACCAGCTGTGCCGGCAGCCAGGACGACGAGCGCCAGGTTCAACATACCAAGTGGATTTCCGGTGAGGCATTGTGGACTCATGTGGCTGAGGTGTCTCCGATGGCCAGGGTAAGGCCTCGCCAAAGGAGCAGCTTGCCTCGGAGGCCCTTCTGCGGTTCCGCCATTAGCGAAAATATTTCGGCATGCTGGCGCGTGACCATGCCCAGCGCATGACGGGCTTGACGCACGTCGCCAGGTTGTCGGGCATGCCGGGGCGTTACGGTGTTCTGCAGGTATAGTACCTCGGCCACCTTGAGCTGCTGCCAATGAACTTGAGGTTGTTCTTGAACTTGGTATCCGCAGGTCGCATTGATTCAGTTGTACTCTATCATGTCTGATGTACACGGCGTTCCACAACAGCTCAACATGCCCGGCCCGACGCCGGTGAAATTCTCGGCTTCCACACAGAGATCACCTCCATGGATCTCGAGAGGAGGGACTCGAGGCAGGGGACAAATTGGTTCGATGACAATCGATCGAGAGGAGGCAACCTGTCCTTATTCGTACCCTGGCTATATGGGTTGGAGGAAGGCAGGTGTGGTGTCGGGATCCTCGATCCGCTTCGATCTCCTCGTGTGGTGGAAGGATCCGTTCAGGATATGAAACGAACAAGCCATGTAGAAATCCACATATGGTCGGCTTGGAGGACGTCGCGCTCGCGTTCCTCCCGTGCAGCCTCTGGCAAGGGCGCTGCCGGCTCCGTGTATGGTGCGCTCGATTTTCCTGTGCGGTCGAGCAGGCACATCGTTGGTACTGTGTGTCTCTGGCACGGCTTGGCGGCGGCGTTAGGATCTGGTCGTGCGGGGATTAAGTTTTCTATGAAGAAAACCAAGGACGTCTTCCGCAGATGATCTTACCTTTTCTTTGAGATACGCCACGGATCTTACCTGATTTGATTATGGCACAGTCGCGTGCGCAGCCTGGCCAGCCCATAACCAGCGATCAATTGGGACTTAAACCAACAACAACGTGGACAACTACCCAGCCATCAATCTGTATCTACCTAAAACAAACGATCACCCCGTACATAAGCAAACAGCAACACGCGGATGACGTATCCGTACCTAGAGATTAGGTATCAATAATATTTCGGTGGAAGGGCAAAAAGGTAAAACAAAAGTTGGACCGGAAGAAACCTTCCTCTCTTTATTATTAGTAAAGATTAACCTAACCCTTTGCACCCGCAAGTTATATTTTTAGCTTCTTTTGTATCTTATTATGAGAGTGGTACACCACTCCATATATGGTATGTAAGATGTGGGATATGGTTTTCTAAACCATACATAGTGTCGGGCGATAGTTTTGGACCGTGAGAGTTATGTGAGATAGTTTTCGCGATATCGTTTTGAGAGAACTCGTGAGTGAACGTTTGTTGCTGCATGTGTGGTTTAGCTTAGTTGCTTGCCCTTTAGACCTGAGTGTGTGTCTTGTATTCTTTTACGACGCTAGAAAACGAAGAAGAAGAAGAAGAAGAAGAAGAAGAAGAAGAAGAAGAAGCAGTTATGGAGTTGTGCGTCAAGTTCAAGTTACTTCAAGGCCAGGGACATTAAGAGACTTAAGGCAAGCCATCCTGATGCTTGCTGTTATAATACACTTATCATTATCTATCATGCATATTTTACTTCTGAAAGGTTTTACAAAATTTTGATTTCCAAAAAAAACTATTTTTGAGTGAATACTACTACTATTATATATACTACTTCTATGCCAGTAGTTGATACTTGGTGTTACCAAGCCCATAGCCACCATATGGTATTTATTACCATCAAATATATTAGTCCCTAAGTGGACACCCTAAAATTATGTTTTTACAAAACAAAGGCTTTATGGAAAAACCCATAGAAAATGCGGATCCTTATTCTCCGGAGAAATTGTGGAAGTGGTCATTTTTGGGAAAAACGTGTTTTCAAAAATGACACATAACCTAGTCTTCGTCGGACAACCTTTACCGTACTGCCACCCTACCCCAACATGGGCACGGGGCTTAACTGGAAGTTTGTTCTTGTTAGTGTGTGTTCTATCTCAATTTCTATAAGGGTCGTCGAGCCCTCGAACCGATTGTCGCTAGGTGGAAGATACGGGGCATACAAAGTGAGGGATTAAGTTCTCCTCCGGTCGCAGCGGTTGAGTCTCCTGTCTAGGCAGGGAGCCGGGGAGATTATACTCAACCGAAGAGATAGACACATTCTAGCTTGAACATAGTGGAAAGTTAGGATCAGTTATCTGATGTTCTACATACTGTTGTTACAGTCCGTGGTTGTTCACGGCAGGTGTACTGTATCTGGTGGATGTGTACACCTCTGCAGAGTACAACTTTTTCGAAGAAGCCGCGTCCTCGGATATGGACAGTTGAATGGCCATGTAGCTAGCATTGTCTCAATGTTTTAAAAAGGTGTTTTCAAAAGGTGTTGAACTCGGGAAGTTCGGAAAGGAAGAAAATCTTGTACCGTGGAGGTACCGATGATGAAAAGCCAGAAGTTGTTTCACAAGAAGTTTTGCAAAGAAAATATTTCTTCTCTAAACAAACATCTGGAAACTGATTCCAAGAAGTTCTGCAAAGAGAAAGCTTTCTTTTAACAAAGATTTACAAAACCTCTTGTACATGTGATATCTACAAGAGCAAGAAATACTATATTATTATCTTCTGAAGTATCTTCTTCAACGAAGATACAGATTAACCTGACTACAACTGTGGTGTCATCCTATATGAACATCATTGATAGTGAACCCTATTTATAGCCTACCTATTACACCATATAAGCATACTTGCATTTGGTAAGTTACATGATGGATGTCTTGCTGAGTACATTCAAATGTACTCATATTGGTTTCGTCCCTGGTATCAACTTGCCAGATTTTGAGAAGGAGTCTCAGAAGAAGATCTACGAAGAGGAGTACAGAGCTGGTGGCTTTGCGAACTAGGATCGTCTCCGGGTCAGCATCATGTAGGTTAAGGCTTGACTTGGGCTCTACCGTGTTGTGTGTGTTTAGTCTTCCGCTGTGTGTGTTGTGTGTTGTCCTGCGTGGCAATCGTGTAGGCTTGGTCATGTGACCATGTGTCTTTGTAAGTGTTTGTGTAACCGTGTAATGGATATTGTATCTGTGTACCAGCTTGATATGTTGTTCACGACTAAACTCATGGGATCGTGAATGTATGCATATCGGGGGTGTCCTTGAACAGTGGTTCAAAGGGCGGGCCCTACAGAGTTGGTACCAGAGCTATCCTGACCTTAGGAGACCTTAGTTAGCATGGACGTTAGCTAGTACTCTCATCGTTAAAGTTAATAACCCCTGGTCACTAAGATGACTATTTTTCAAAAAAGAAAAGAAATTCTATACCCCATCCCCTCTGTGTTTCGAAAACTCTATTTACACTAAAGTTAAAAAGGAGCACCTTAAAATTTTGCACACTGTTACCTAACTTAATCCACTTTAAAATCTTGTGTAGATGGCAGTTGTCTTCACCGAGTCCTTCTGGCTGGGATCGCATGCACCTTGCTACCGCCGTTTTGAGGAGGACTTGATCAAGATGACTAGCATTATCGGTCGCCCTGCACCTGCGTTGAAGGGAGCTCGGATTCACCAAGATGGACGCAAAGTGTCCTGGTTGGTTGTCTGCACCATCCGTGCACCCTTGCTAGAACCATCAACTCCTGAGATCATGTATGAAGTGAAGGAGAACAGTTGGGAAGATGGTATCCTTAGAGTGATGCTGCTGACCGTTGCCAAACTCGCGAACTTCTTTCGCGACAAGTTTGAAGGCACCCCCTATAGATACTATGGGAGGCGCGATGAGGACGACAAGCCAGTAGATGTCACCGAAGACTTTGTGTTTGCTCGTCATTTCCAGCACTTGGAGGGACAGCTATACAACACTCATTTTTCCCTTGACAGGCTTAGAGGAGAGTTCGATAATCAGGGAAGAGAGATCTTCAGCTAACCAAGGACCTGAGAGTTTCCACTGCTACCGAGCGCTGTCTCGTGGCACAAGGAAAGACCATGAGGTTTGTTGGTTTCCATCTTCGTGCACAAGTGAGAGACCTTCAGTTCCAGCTTGAAGCCAGCAAGGCCAGAGTTGAAGAGCTGGAGGAACAGCTACGCGCTTCCTCAAGCACTTAGGATTACAGCAGGATATTAGGAGTTGTGTTATCTCCACCCAGACGCTTGCTTGTTTGTATTGTGTGAACTCTGTTAGATCTTTGTGTGTGCTAGTTGTGTTGTAAGCCTTATGCTTTAGCCTTGTGAACCGTTAAGTTAAGTTATGCCTGTTAAGACTCTGTTTCATGCGTATGTTAATCTTGGTTTGAGTTGGCGTTTGTTTCTTCGACGTTTGCTTGTTGTGGTGGTATCTACCGTTCTCATCTCCGTTATGAGCCGGTAGGTGTCACAAATTTTCAAAAAAAACCAAAACCACTTTTAGTTTCTCTCGTCTTACACCGTTCTTTGTCTTCAGCATGGCCAGCGATCTACCTCCATCACCTGAGCCGACAGTGGCTCAACTGTTTGCTCTGCTGAGGGAAGAAAGTGAAGCCGCTCGTGCTGAACACATAACCACCCATGCTGCCCTGGAACAGTTGACTCAGCTTGTCATCACCAACGCTGAGAATACTGCTTTCCTTATGAGAGGATACCAGCAACTGCTTGCTGGAGAGAGCCGCAAACGGAAGATAGAGACGCCAGGAGAAACTATTTCATGGGTGACTTGCAGCGTTTTGCCTGCGATGCCACAATCTTCAAGGAGGCGTGTGAAGGTCAAACCTAGAACCACGGGTTGCTTTACCTGTGGACAGGAAGGACACTTTGATCGCGAATGTTCCAAGAAGAACCATGTTCTAGCTCATCCCGATGAACCCCAAGAGACCCGAGGTCCAGCCCAGAAGAAACGCAAGAATCTGATGAGTAGACCTCGAGACCAAGATGATGTTGCAGAAACCTCTGCGACTCATGCCATAGCCAATGGTACGTTTTCGAACCAGGCCTGTGAACCCCCTTGTTTGTTTGTCGTCGTATCCTGAAGAACCCGGCGAAAATGGAACACTAGAAGTGTCACGTCGAACTAAATAAAATCTTAAATAATTAACGATACTAACAAAATCTCATCCATTTTTAGTATAACACCCTACAGAGTAAATTAAATTTTTTCCACATAAAATTGTTGCCACCCTACAGAGTTGGTAATATAACCTCATCTAATTTTAAGCTCAAGACCCTACAGAGTTGGCTCATCAAATTTTCGTTTTAAATACCCTACAGAGTTTATATCTAAAACCTAATACCTTACAGAGTAACTTACAGAGTTGATATGTTACAGAGTTGTTATCACCCTTTTAAAAGAAAAACGTGTAATCAACTTTTTCCAAAAACAAAGAGAAAGGTGCCTTAGGATTTTCTATGACTCTTGAAGAAAGTGAAAGGTTGGAAAAAAATATTGGATGGATAAACTATGATCGTTACTAGGCAACAAGATCTCTCGTATGTATGTTTTGGAGGAACCAGATCTTAGAATATGAGATGGTGGAAAACTCGTTAAGGTTTAGCTTAGGAAGGAAAGATTGAGAATCTTATGAGTTTAGTGGAGAGGAATTATGATATAATATTCGGGGATAATCAGTTGTGGACCCCAAAGATTTGGGAGTTATCAGTAACTAAGATTTGTAGTTTTTGAAGAATGGTTGAAGTTTAGAAAGATTTGTGGATATAAAATGATGATTTTGGATTTTAGGAAAAAATCAATATGGCCTGGATTTAGTAGATGATTGTTCTTGATGGTTTATTCTCGGAGCTTGTCACGCTCTGTTGAGATTATTGGAGGAAAATGATTTAGCTTCGATCCTGAGAAAAGAGTTTGGAGATTTTGAAAGGACCTTACAGAGTTGGTAGTACACAGTGTTGGTATAGCTTTATGATCTTGGTAAAATACCTTTGAGGGAAACAAATGTTTTGAATTTTAAATTATATTGGAGTAAGAGGAAGATAGTGGATTTTCCTGGATTTTGGGATGAGCAATGGAAAGCTCATGCTAAATAAATATTGGTGGATGTCCATTAAATTGATCATATGAGATTGGGAAAAATAGGTATTTATCTACAAAATAAACCCTGGTTTGATAGCATGGTTTTAAGGAACAATAAGTTCGAGGTTTAGAACATGGCACCCAAAACCTTTGAAAAGAAAACAAATTTACCGGTGAATTCTAGTAAGATTAATCAAAGGAGGGAGCCCCTGTAAATAATGTTACAAATCACCAACACAAGTTTTGTAAACAAATCATCTAACATTGTTGTTTTGACCATACCCTCTTTTCGCTTGCCTCCGAATCTCGGGACGAGATTCTTTTAAGGGGGGGAAGGTCTGTCACACCCAAGGTTTTGGACTCTTGGACTGTGCTCAAGAAGACAAAAATTAGGGACAACAATTTTTTTCTAACAACATGATTGTTTGAACTAACATGTGTTTATGATCATAATCATATTTGCAACACAAGTTTTATTTCTGGATAAAACCAACACCAAATGTTTCTGAAAAATATTCATGATATTTTTCCCTGATGTTTTCCTATTATTACTTGAGTGGATTTTTATTCCAAGACTTGGATCATTCTTGTTTGCATCTTAAAACAAACTTTTAACTTTTTTGGATCCAGGAAAACAAGTTTTCAAAATTAGTTATGAAAGTTTTCTTTTAAGTTTTCTATGGAAAACAATTCCTGAAAATAAAGCCAAGTACCTGTTTTCTACCTTTGTTTTCACCAAGCTATAAATTGTTATTTTATGATTTCTTGACTTTTAATTAATCCTTGATATATGTACCTCAAATCCATAAGCTCACTTTTATTTTTGGAGAAATAAAAAATATCTTTTGCTTATTGTTTTTGTGGTATAAAATTAAGGCAGAAAAAGGCAGTTTTGAGAAACAGATAAAAACAGAAAGTATACCTTTTTCCACATTGTTTTCATGGCCTTAAATTATTTCAAAATTGTTTTCAAAAGTTGTTTCTGAAAGTATATAACATGGTTAACAAGACCATACTTTAAAAACCAATTTTGGGAATCTTTTGAACCCTGAAAACAAACTCAACTTTTGCAACTTTTAATCTGTTTTTAACACTTAGAAAATTTCTAAGTCATAAGACTGAATTTTCTGAATTTTTGCAGTGAACGGTAAAGGATACACTTTTGCACATTAGTTTTCTTGTTGTTTCCTTGATATTTTGGAAGTGTGACCAAGCCTAATGTGTTGACCATAGTTTCTACTCGAACCAGAGCCCTTGACCCTGCTTCTAGAAGCCTTAGGCCTGAAGATAAGAGAGGAGGGAGATGGTGACTAAGATAGGTATGGGAAGCCCTTGTTTTGACCTTTTTGACCTTGCCACTTGCCCCACTTGCTCTCTAGGGCCAGGATAAGCCTTGCCCACTCGTGGTCTTGACCTAGGACACCAGTGCACCCCTTGTGGAATGACTCAAACCTCCAGAGCGCCTCAATGCCAATGGTTGGCATCAACCCGAGATGCCTCTTTTGCCCTTGACCTTGTTCCCTCTGCTATAAAGGTCCAGAGACCGTGCCCTTGCGCCCTGCACCTCCCACACTCCCTCACTGCCTCCCCAAGCCATTTTGGACCCGAGCCCTAACCCCTGGGCGTGCCCGAGCGGTGCACACGTGTGATGCCCCGAGATCGGGCACTATGCAGATTTCAGCATTCCCGCCAAAGTCCACATAATAACCGATTCCAGGTTGCCACTTGTGATAACATTACAACAGTTCACGAATAATCCACAACAACAACAGAAAAGAGATTTACAAGATGACTCAAACGAGTCAGGGATACAACTGATACAATACAAAGATCCAAATAACAGCGGAAGAAACAACATAGCGTCCGGCTACGGACAAGATACAAATTGGACTAAGAGTCCTGAAGATAACCGAGAGCGTCCAATCCCTGCCCAGGCCAAGCCGGAGGAATTCCCAAGCTAACGTCGTCATACTTCAAACCTGTTGACTGCAATATTGAATATGCAGCCACGAAAAAGGATTCGTGGGTCAGTACGGTTAAGTACTGGCAAGTGGATAAACCATACTCACAATATACCGGCGTAGGCGGTCATCACAAGATACAAATACTTTGAGTTCAACGGGAGGGAAAGGATTATTGCAAATAAGCGGCAGCGGGCTGCACTAACCAACTACGGAGACTCACTACAACATCCGGCTAAAAGAGGGGGATAAGATAGCGTATCGGAACCAACTACAACTACTCACCAAACAAACCCATCCAATGTTACCCCCTACTAAGGAAGCAACCCAAGGATACTCACACTGTTGGATTAGGGATGGATCAAGTTATTGTGTCAATAAGACTATTACTAGTCAAGTTATCATTAGTTAGGTGTAAGTTGTTCTGAGTACTTGTTAGCCAGTACTTTCACCAAGTTAACCATAACCGCGGAAAACACGGCTTCTCGAGAAGATTTAACCCTGCAGGGGTGCACCAATTTGGCCGTACACGTAAGAATAACCCGCCAGACGGGGGATCAACCCACCAAGCGAGGTACTCAACACAACCCAACTCTGCTTCGCATCAAGCCCAAAGCACCACGTGCTGTGCGTGCGCGGCTAATCGAGCCCCCACGAAGAAAAGGGGGACCCTCATAACACTGGAAGACCACGCCGCCCTAAATGCCGACTACAAAAGTTCCACCCTGGCCTCGGGTTCGCACCTGCATATGCATGCATCAAATGGAAAGCCCGAACTAAGTGTGGCGATTTGGACGAGATGCGAATCGAGTCAAATTGAGGGGGGCGCCCATACTCGCTTCCCACATGCGGTTAGTGCGCTCATCATGGATCAGTAGACAAGACCCTTTTCCTAATTAGGGTCGACACTAGCAGGCTTCAAAACCACGCCGGGCCTCCTGCCGGTGCCTTATCATCAAATTATTATTACCCAAAACATTAACATGTTGTTGATTGAATTGAAACCCAGCTATCAACTAAACATGTGATACGAAAGGAACAACAAGACTTGAGCGCAAACAACACTAAGCATGCAACTACGACAGGGGGCCAACAATGTAAACAAACAACAGTTAATAGGAAGTGGAAGGAAGGCTATATCATGGCTGCAAGGTAAACAAATAATAGGATCGAGACACAAGCATCGAATCAACAGGCTAGAATAAGAATAACGGAAAGAATCGGTAACAAGTGATGAGAGGCAGCCATTTGGCAGCAAGTGAGTATACTTGCCTGAGATCCAGCAAGTAGAGGTACATCCACAGAACTTGTCGTTGCTCACATCATCTCAACGTCCTATCCGGGAAGAAGCAATGAACCTCGAACAAACACCGGATGCAACAATTACTACTACGGCAAAAGATCCAGCATGATCAAGATATGGATGCATGACAATTTAATGGATGCATAGAAATAAACTAGTTGACATGATATCATAACATAATTAAATGGACCCATATGCAATTTGAGTTGCATATGGAAAGCCCATGAATTCTGGTTGAAACAATTGTTTTACAACTAGCCAACAGGTGAAAGTGGATTAGCATGATGCATGGATGAGGAAAACAACAAAATAACAACAATAGAACCAATTGGAAATAAGGTTTACCCATTTTGAAATTCACTTATTAAGTGTCTAGAATTTTTGGTTACTTAAAGGGATTACACAAATAGTTGTGGTTTTCACCAGGTTAAATTGTGCAAAATAAATAACAAAATTCATATTTGAAAAGAATACAAAATTTTAGTTGGATTACATGTTTCAAATATTGGAAAAGGAATTACAATGATTTAATTATGAATTAAACAAGTTTTAATTGAATTTAATTCAAGTGTGAATATTATTTGAATTTTATTTGTTCAAAACATAAATTCAAATTCATATTTGAAAAGGTTATGTTTTTCTGGTTTGAAAACATATTTTATTAGTTCAAAAATAATTTAATTTGGGCAAGTTATGAATTTAGCAATTTTAATTGAATTAAACAAGGTTTAAATTATTCAAGCAATTATAACTATTCAAATCATGAAACAAAACTGATATTTGAAAAGGTGGTTCAAAATGGCATGGAAAACATATTTTATTTGTTGGAAAACAATTTCAAAAAATTTAATTAAGCATGTTACCAATTTAATTGCATTAAATAAGAGATGAAACAATTATTCAATTTAGAGGTTGCAAACCAGAAAACAAAGTTAATATTCAAATGTGGCATGTGATTTTGGATGAAATTCATGTTTTGAGTATTTAATTTGGAGCAACCATTTGAAAGTTATTAATTATGCCATTTTGTTTGTCATTTTTAAGGATTATTAAATAACATTAATTTTAATTGCCCAAAATGCAAAACAAAGTGGATAAACAGAAAGTACATTGAATTTGGACTGAAAAACATATTTGATTTGTGTTATTTGAATTATGTATGAATTAATTATGGAATTAACCAAATTTGAGATGAATTGTTTAAATTTGAAATTTGAAACAATTTGAATTGTGTAAAACAGGAAACAAATGATGTAGTTAGATAGAGTATTAAATTTGGGGCAGAAAACATATTTTATTTTTATTATTTGAGTTTGGAAAATAAAAGTTATGTTCATTTTAAGTTTGGGGTTAATCTGTAAAAACAGGGGCCTAAAAGAAAGAATTAGAATCGCAGAGGGGCCCCTGGGGCGTTTTTCACCCAGGGCAACCCAGCCTGGGCCTCTGCGGCGCGAGCCCGTGCCCCTGTGGCGTCCACGTGGGCGTGGGTGCGTTGTGTGGTGGCAACAGGGCCACTGACCCGTGGGCCTGCCCCTGCGCGCGCGGAGGAAAAAGTTGGGGTTAATTCCCCGAGCTGGGAATCGAACCCACGGTCTGGGGCATGCGCGCACGGAACTGAACCAATACGCTGCTGCTGTTTTTGTGACAGAAAGGGGTTGCGAGCAAGGTTAAACTTGCTGCTGCGCGTTTAACTGAATTTGTTTCGACAGTACTTCTCTGAACCACGATGGAACATAGCAACGATTGATCGGAAGGCCGCGGCCAGTTCACGATGTGTGCGTGTGCTTGCAGGACCACCGTGTGGAGGCGTGCAGGAGGTCGTGGTGCGGCCCAGCAGGTGCATTCACGGGTGGGCGGAGCGACTCGAGGAGGCCCTGCGGATGCACGAGAGCGGCATGGACGGCCCGGCGGCGAGACGGACAGGGCTGGGCGGCGACGGCTCCGTGCATACACGAGTAGAGAGGGACAGAGATGTTGTCTAGGGAGTTTGTCTGCTCACCAGGAGGCGGATGGCGCAGCAGTACGGCTCGATGACGACGAAGGCACCCGGTGGAAGGAGAGGAAGATGAAGTCCGGGAGGCACTCCGCACGGACGGACGGCGAATGTTCGAGGATGTCGCGGCGCTCCTGGGCACTCCTGGGTCCGGCTCCTGGCGGGAAACGACGTAGGAAGGAGTCGCGCTCCTCCTGGCGTGACGTGGGAGGTGGGGATGGTGGGGTTCACCGGGGCACCGAGCTCGAGCTCACGGTGGCCATGGTGATGGTGGAGAACTTCAGAGGAACAGGGGGCAGTGAGATGAGGAGGGAGAGAGGGATGGCGGCGCGGCAGGAAGGAGGCTAGGGATAGCGAGGGGGAAGGCTAGTTTTATTGGGGCTAGAGATGGTACGGCAGGCAATCGGAGGAGGGGGCAGAAGGATCATACGGTGGTGAGGTGTTCGTACAGAAGCTGACGACAGCAGGAGGAGGAAGAAAGCGGAGGAAAGGGGGTATGGGCCAGAAAAATAGGTGGGCTGGGGGAGAAAAAGGGGATGGGGTTGGGCTGCCTCTCTCCCCTTTGGATTTTTTTTCCTTTTCCTGTTTTTTTTTGTAAAGAATGAAAGGGAGAGAGAGAGATAGAAATTAGGGTTTTTGGGGGGTTTGTTTTATGAAATATTTTTTATTAATTTTCAAAACAGAAAATAAAAGCAAATGTTAGCATTGTTTCAAACTTGGAATTATTATTTGGATTTTTAAATTGGTAGTTGAATTTCAAATAGGGTTTGGGGGTTTTTATTTTATAATTAAATTTTATTAATTTGCAAAACAATAATTGAAAGTAAGGTTAGTTATTGATTTCAAAATTGGAAATATTACTTTGATTTTTAAGTGGTTAGTTGAATTTCAAATAATGTTTGATTTGGGAATTTTGGAAATAAACAAATTCTATTTAATAAGCTCAAGCAATTTTGCAAACATTATTGAATTTAATAGTTGGCAAGAATTTTAATGTTTAAACCACAATTTGATCATACCCTTTATGATGGATTTGATTTGAATTTTAATTTGCCATTAGGGTTTTAATAAAAGGGCAAATTTTATTAACAAGCAATTTGATTGAAACAACTTCAAACTATTGAAAAACAATTGAGTGGTTTAGTTTGCAATTTGGAAATTGGAAATTTTGAACATGTGTGAAAGTTTAAAGTGGTTTTGAATTTTGAGTTGTTTTGAAAACAGAATGCAATGCTCATGTGATGCATGTGATGCAAGCAAAAGAAAACAAACAACTTCCTATTTAGGGTAACCCCAGGTGTTACAGACGACACCACTAACAAGGGATTGCGCCCTCGCAATCCACCTGCTAACCCGGGAGGGGAAAGAAGTTCGACTATCGATTCTTCGTGCTTCCAGTTGATCTCCTCGACACCACTAACAAGGGCTTCTTGCTTGGAGTGACGACGATGTTTTTCCACCAGGAATCTTCCGATGATCGAACCTATTAGGCTAAGGGCTCAGAAAATGTCCACCCACGTAGAATCCTAACACTTTTGAAAGATAGACAAGGGGGGGGAGACTCCAAAACAAATAAGATGGGAGGGGAAATAGAATAGGGATAAGGAGAAAATAAGAATCCTATTGAGATGTTTTTCCAAAATAGTTTAGCAGAAATAGTTTTTGACATTCTAGAAACACGACCGTTAGCGAGGTTATCCTACAGGCTTTGCGGACCCGTTGCTTCGATAACCATTCGTATCGAAACAATCTCGGGAATCGGAACCAAGGCTCTGATACCATTTGTGACGCCCCGAGATCGGGCACTATGCAGATTTCAGCATTCCCGCCAAAGTCCACATAATAACCGATTCCAGGTTGCCACTTGTGATAACATTACAACAATTCACGAATAATCCACAACAACAGAAAAGAGATTTACAAGATGACTCAAACGAGTCAGGGATACAACTGATACAATACAAAGATCCAAATAACAGCGGAAGAAACAACATAGCGTCCGGCTACGGACAAGATACAAATTGGACTAAGAGTCCTGAAGATAACCGAGAGCGTCCAATCCCTGCCCAGGCCAAGCCGGAGGAATTCCCAAGCTAACTTCGTCATACTTCAAACCTGTTGACTGCAATATTGAATATGCAGCCACGAAAAAGGATTCGTGGGTCAGTACGGTTAAGTACTGGCAAGTGGATAAACCATACTCACAATATACCGGCGTAGCCGGTCATCACAAGATACAAATACTTTGGGTTCAACGGGAGGGAAAGGATTATTGCAAATAAGCGGCAGCGGGCTGCACTAACCAACTACGGAGACTCACTACAACATCCGGCTAAAAGAGGGGGATAAGATAGCGTATCGGAACCAACTACAACTACTCACCAAACAAACCCATCCAATGTTACCCCCTACTAAGGAAGCAACCCAAGGATACTCACACTGTTGGATTAGGGATGGATCAAGTTATTGTGTCAATAGGACTATTACTAGTCAAGTTATCATTAGTTAGGTGTAAGTTGTTCTGAGTACTTGTTAGCCAGTACTTTCACCAAGTTAACCATAACCGCGGAAAACATGGCTTCTCGAGAAGATTTAACCCTGCAGGGGTGCACCAATTTGGCCGTACACGTAAGAATAACCCGCCAGACGGGGGATCAACCCACCAAGCGAGGTACTCAACACAACCCAACTCTTCTTCGCATCAAGCCCAAAGCACCACGTGCTGTGCGTGCGCGGCTAATCGAGCCCCCACGAAGAAAAGGGGGACCCTCATAGCACTGGAAGACCACGCCGCCCTAAATGCCGACTACAAAAGTCCACCCTGGCCTCGGGTTCGCACCTGCATATGCATGCATCAAATGGAAAGCCCGAACTAAGTGTGGCGATTTGGACGAGATGCGAATCGAGTCAAATTGAGGGGGGCGCCCATACTCGCTTCCCACATGCGGTTAGTGCGCTCATCATGGATCAGTAGACAAGACCCTTTTCCTAATTAGGGTCGACACTAGCAGGCTTCAAAACCACGCCGGGCCTCCTGCCGGTGCCTTATCATCAAATTATTATTACCCAAAACATTAACATGTTGTTGATTGAATTGAAACCCAGCTATCAACTAAACATGTGATACGAAAGGAACAACAAGACTTGAGCGCAAACAACAATAAGCATGCAACTTCGACAAGGGGCCAACAATGTAAACAAACAACTATTAATAGGAAGTGGAAGGAAGGCTATATCATGGCTGCAAGGTAAACAAATAATAGGATCGAGACACAAGCATCGAATCAACAGGCTAGAATAAGAATAACGGAAAGAATCGGTAACAAGTGATGAGAGGCAGCCATTTGGCAGCAAGTGAGTATACTTGCCTGAGATCCAGCAAGTAGAGGTACATCCACAGAACTTGTCGTTGCTCACATCATCTCAACGTCCTATCCGGGAAGAAGCAATGAACCTCGAACAAACACCGGATGCAACAATTACTACTACGGCAAAAGATCCAGCATGATCAAGATATGGATGCATGACAATTTAATGGATGCATAGAAATAAACTAGTTGACATGATATCATAACATAATTAAATGGACCCATATGCAATTTGAGTTGCATATGGAAAGCCCATGAATTCTGGTTGAAACAATTGTTTTACAACTAGCCAACAGGTGAAAGTGGATTAGCATGATGCATGGATGAGGAAAACAACAAAATAACAACAATAGAACCAATTGGAAATAAGGTTTACCCATTTTGAAATTCACTTATTAAGTGTCTGGAATTTTTGGTTACTTAAAGGGATTACACAAATAGTTTTGGTTTTCACCAGGTTAAATTGTGCAAAATAAATAACAAAATTCATATTTGAAAAGAATACAAAATTTTAGTTGGATTACATGTTTCAAATATTGGAAAAGGAATTACAATGATTTAATTATGAATTAAACAAGTTTTAATTGAATTTAATTCAAGTGTGAATATTATTTGAATTTTATTTGTTCAAAACATAAATTCAAATTCATATTTGAAAAGGTTATGTTTTTCTGGTTTGAAAACATATTTTATTAGTTCAAAAATAATTTAATTTGGGCAAGTTATGAATTTAGCAATTTTAAATGAATTAAACAAGGTTTAAATTATTCAAGCAATTATAACTATTCAAATCATGAAACAAAATTGATATTTGAAAAGGTGGTTCAAAATGGCATGGAAAACATATTTTATTTGTTGGAAAACAATTTCAAAAGATTTAATTAAGCATGTTACCGATTTAATTGCATTAAATAAGAGATGAAACAATTATTCAATTTAGAGGTTGCAAACCAGAAAACAAAGTTAATATTCAAATGTGGCATGTGATTTTGGATGAAATTCATGTTTTGAGTATTTAATTTGGAGCAACCATTTGAAAGTCATTAATTATGCCATTTAGTTTGTCATTTTTAAGGATTATTAAATAACATTAATTTTAATTGCCCAAAATGCAAAACAAAGTGGATAAACAGAAAGTACATTGAATTTGGACTGAAAAACATATTTGATTTGTGTTAGTTGAATTATGTATGAATTAATTATGGAATTAACCAAATTTGAGATGAATTGTTTAAATTTGAAATTTGAAACAATTTGAATTGTGTAAAACAGAAAACAAATGATGTAGTTAGATAGAGTATTAAATTTGGGGCAGAAAACATATTTTATTTTTATTATTTGAGTTTGGAAAATAAAAGTTATGTTCATATTAAGTTTGGGGTTAATCTGTAAAAACAGGGGCCTAAAAGAAAGAATTAGAATCGCAGAGGGGCCCCTGGGGCGTTTTTCACCCAGGGCAACCCAGCCCGGGCCTCTGCGGCGCGGGCCCGTGCCCCTGTGGCGTCCACGTGGGCGTGGGTGCGTTGTGTGGTGGCAACAGGGCCACTGACCCGTGGGCCTGCCCCTGCGCGCGCGGGGGAAAAAAGTTGGGGTTAATTCCCCGAGCTGGGAATCGAACCCACGGTCTGGGGCGTGCGCGCACGGAACTGAACCAATACGCTGCCGCTGTTTTTGTGACAGAAAGGGGTTTCGAGCAAGGTTAAACTTGCTGCTGCGCGTTTAACTGAATTTGTTTCGACAGTACTTCTCTGAACCACGACGGAACAGAGCAACGATCGATCGGAAGGCCGCGGCCAGTTCGCGATGTGTGCGTGTGCTTGCAGGACCACCGTGTGGAGGCGTGCAGGAGGTCGTGGTGCGGCCCAGCAGGTGCATTCACGGGTGGGCGGAGCGACTCGAGGAGACCCTGCGGATGCACGAGAGCGGCATGGACGGCCCGGCGGCGAGACGGACGGGGCTGGGCGGCGACGGCTCCGTGCATACACGAGTAGAGAGGGACAGAGATGTTGTCTAGGGGGTTTGTCTGCTCACAAGGAGGCGGATGGCGCAGCAGCACGACTCGATGACGACGAAGGCGCCCGGTGGAAGGAGAGGAAGATGAAGTCCGGGAGGCACTCCGCACGGACGGACGGCGAATGTTCGAGGATGGCGCGGCGCTCCTGGGCACTCCCGGGTCCGGCTCCTGGCGGGAATCAACGTAGGAAGGAGTCGCGCTCCTCCTGGCGCGACGTGGGAGGTGGGGATGGTGGGGTTCACCGGGGCACCGAGCTCGAGCTCACGGTGGCCATGGTGATGGTGGAGAACTTCAGAGGAACAGGGGGGCAGTGAGATGAGGAGGGAGAGAGGGATGGCGGCGCGGCAGGAAGGAGGCTAGGGCTAGCGAGAGGGAAGGCTAGTTTTATTGGGGCTAGAGATGGTACGGCAGGCAATCGGAGGAGGGGGCAGAAGGATCATACGGTGGTGAGGTGTTCGTACAGAAGCTGACGACAGCAGGAGGAGGAAGAAAGCGGAGGAAAGGGGGTATGGGCCAGAAAAATAGGTGGGCTGGGGGAGAAAAAGGGGATGGGGTTGGGCTGCCTCTCTCCCCTTTGGATTTTTTTTCCTTTTCCTGTTTTTTTTGTAAAGAATGAAAGGGAGAGAGAGAGATAGAAATTAGGGTTTTTGGGGGGTTTGTTTTATGAAATATTTTTATTAATTTTCAAAACATAAAATAAAATAAAATGTTAGCATTGTTTCAAACTTGGAATTATTATTTGGATTTTTAAATTGGTAGTTGAATTTCAAATAGGGTTTGGGGGGTTTTATTTTATAATTAAATTTTATTAATTTGCAAAACAATAATTGAAAGTATGGTTAGTTATTGATTTCAAAATTGGAAATATTAGTTTGATTTTTTAGTGGTTAGTTGAATTTCAAATAATGTTTGATTTGGGAATTTTGGAAATAAACAAATTCTATTTAATAAGCTCAAGCAATTTTGCAAACATTATTGAATTTAATAGTTGGCAAGAATTTTAATGTTTAAACCACAATTTGATCATACCCATTATGATGGATTTGATTTGAATTTTAATTTGCCATTAGGGTTTTAATAAAAGGGCAAATTTTATTAACAAGCAATTTGATTGAAACAACTTCAAACTATTGAAAAACAATTGAGTGGTTTAGTTTGCAATTTGGAAATTGGAAATTTTGAACATGTGTGGAAGTTTAAAGTGGTTTTGAATTTTGAGTTGTTTTGAAAACAAAATGCAATGCTCATGTGATGCATGTGATGCAAGCAAAAGAAAACAAACAACTTCCTATTTAGGGTAACACCCCAGGTGTTACAACACGACGCCGGTGACCACCACGGCCACGGCGAGGTGCAGCCTTGCCCGAGCCCACTCCTTCCCTCCCTCTGTCCTAGATAACTTCCCCTACCCTCCCTGAGTTCCCCTGACATGCCCTCGTGGTTCCTCGTGCACAGGACCGCCGTCGCCGTCCACCTCGCCGCCGCGGACACCGCGCAGAGTGCCGCCGCCTAGAGCCGCACCGAGCGTCCACGACCATCCCCCTCGGCGCCCTCGACCTCCTGCTACTCCCCGAGCCCGCGTCGTCCCGTCCCGAGCCCCACGGTGAGCTTCCCGATTTTTTCGCGCCGTCGGACGGACGTGTAGGAGAGAGAGGAGTGGAGAGAGGAAGGAGAAGCACGAGCACCGTTGGATCTTAGATCCACGGTCGCCTTCTACGCGAGCCTTCCCGCGCCGGGTCCCGAGCGCGCAGTGCTGCTGGGCCACGCAGCCCGCTAGATGGGCCTTGCCCACCCGAACCAGCCCGCGTTGCAGTTGTTTTAATTCATTTAATTTTTATTCAGAACTTCACCTTTTACTTTGGACGTGTATAAACTACAGGACCTGCAAAATAAAATCTGATAAAATTCATGGACCTAAAGATATGAAATCTAAACCATATAAAATTTGCGGATCCATGTTTGGACCATTATTTTGGACACAAGAAATGTTTTGGCACAGACTATCTATGGAAATGATTTGAACATAACTTTTCAAATATGTAACCAAATTGGACAAACTAACATGTTCTGGATAGGTATTGAAAATATCTATCAAATGCACCTAACCTCACATCAAGGTGGTTTGTCATGTGAAAATTTTATCCAGTTTAGTAAAAGACCAGTAAGGTCTTCTATGATTTTTAGAGTGAGTTTAAATATGATTTTTGAAGCAAATCCAATTGGATGAGTTTGGTATTGACTAGATCTATCTTATACTAGCTTAGATTAATTTTTGGAGCTCTATATTTATTTTTGTGGACAGATCAAGAAACATCAGCTTTTCTGTTTTGTTTTCTTTGTTCGTTTTTGTTTGAAATGAAATGTTTGGTTGATTTAATCTTGCTTCCTAGCATGTATAAAGTTGTTAGGACTTGTTATTAAGTTGTTTTCTTACAGTACATCTACCTTAGAAAGTGTGTGCATGATTGGAAACTCAAATAAAAATGAAATAGCATTTGTTACTTTCTAGTTTTATTATTTTGGAATCGTGTGTGAGCTAGATCTTTGTGTGATTGCTTTAATAAATTTTGTGCTATGATTGCTTTGAGTCCAGTTCCATTTTGGTACTGTTATTTTGAAGTTAATACCTCTGTTAGCTTGCATGTCTTTTTATAGTGAAGCATGTGTAGGTTTTGTTATTCTTATGCACTAGTCTTGTTTGCACTAGAATAAATAGCTTTGTATTATTTATCTTGTATACAATGTTTGTCATGAGTGACCAGAGGCTTAGTACCTCTTTTGCCTTGGTATTAGTGGTCCCATAACCCACTGGTTCCATTTCATCTTGGTTGTGGATGAAAATCCCCAACCATACACATGTGTGAAATTAACATGTTTTAATTATATGATTGATTTCTATTTTCCACCATGGAAAATATATTTGTTTGTTTTCACTTATGCAAGTGAGAAGTTTATTTCTTATCAGAAGATACTAGTATGTTAGATGTGATCCATTTGTTAGCATAATATTCCTTGGGAGTATCATGTTAAGAAAGGATTCACTATTGAGTGCTAAATTAAATTGTTGGCCAATAAAATTAATTTCCTTTTGATTGATAGATTGTTTGTGAATGTTTTTAAATTGAGTGGTTGGATTTTTGAAAATGTTTAGATGACTTTTCTTGAGTGCATAGCTACTGCTTGTGTAAGTTATACCTTGCTTGCTTGCTAGTAATTAATTAGGAAACACAGAGATTGCTAGAATTGAATTATGCATGCTTAGTAGTTGTTTCATGGAATTATTTTTGTGTTTGTGCTTACTAGCATGAGTAAGATTTGTGTACTGTTATTAGGTACATTTATGTTCATGGCTTGCTTGTTTAGATGTAAGAATCATGGCAGCATTGTTTGCTTCTATAGTGTGGAACTTATGTCACCACTAGAAATTGTGGTTTGCCCTAGTGTTGTCATCTTTTGTTTTATAAGTGTATGAGTTTATTATAGCATATTTAGGAAGTTATTACTTCTGTTATGATGCCATGAATTATTTAGTTGCATGTGCTATAGTTGTAGATTGTAAGTACTCCTTATAGCATGCTTGTGTAGATTTTCCATACTAGGGTGTTATTAGTGCAGTCATGTTTCTATGCTTTTGATAGGAGTATTATCTTGAGTGATGATTGTGTTCTAGATTATTTTTATGACATGATTAATTGGTTATTAGCTACTGGTTGTTTGCTAAATTTTCATGATTGATGGATTCCATAATTTCAATTAAACATTAATGTAGTAATTGAATAGTCTATTCATCTGTGGTGTGTTTACCTGCTGTTTGGAAATGGTCTGAGTATGTACCTTATCATGAGTGTCATACTTGTGTTATTTGTTGTGCTAGTGTTGTTGTGGTGTTTAGGAGTATCTTGTGAACTAAACATCCAAATTAATCATAAACTTATTAAGTGACAATTGCTTGTGTGTTGCTAACACCCACTGCCATGGGTATTGTTCTGTCTGTTTGTTTTTACCTTACTAGTAAACATGCCCGTGCCTTGCAACGGGAGGAGAAAACAAAATCATCTTTGGTCAGAAAATGTTGATACAGACAAAATTTCGGTCCAATATCTATGAAACCCGAGGCTACGTTCATTTTTCTGTCTTAATTTTTATTTTTTTATTTGATCCACTCTTTCACGTCTCATTGTTATTTTGTATTTATTGAAAAAATATGAATAATATTTAGGTCACGCAGCTACAATCAAGAATGTGGCAGGTCTTTCTTAGTGCAGATCTCAATCTATATATTATATTGATCTTTAATCTATATATTATATCGATCTTCAATATAACTCTGATACAGCACAACAATTCACATAACCAATACAATAAATAGTGTGCTCCAAAACAATACAACGGTTCATAATAATTTCTTAATATTTGAAATTGGCTCATTGTTTGACTTTAACTATCAATAGTCAGGTGAAGGGTGACCCTGATCCAATTAGCAGCTGACCATTCGGCTCACTGCGGCCTGCCTCTATGTTTCAATTAATCACGTTGAGCATTGTAGTACACCACAAAGCCTGCAAGGAATCCAAGTAGCTAGCTCATTTATCTCGCTCATAGCATGGGCTACAACAGACTTGCTGCAACTTTTCCAACTATCTCAGAAATGAGGGAAGGCGATCGTTCTCTAAACAAAAAGGACCATCGTGGTGTGGTAGGACATCTTGTAGGCTTTGTACACCCGTTGTAGAGCTATAGAGCTTCAGCAGTTTGGCATTGTGGATATAGCCCCAGGAAGACAGAAGCACACGGTATATGTATATTCTCTCACCGTTGTTTTTCTGCTACGACAAATGACTGCCTTTCTATAAAGAAGCGATGCAATTAAGTTTTCATATAACGAATTATTCTTGTGGCATAAAAATGCCAACTGATGGAAACGGAGCCCTCCTCGGCGCTCCGAAGATGGATGAGATGAAATACAGTCGTTGGGAACAAATCCCGACAGCTGAAGCCAGCGACACTTGACTGGGGCGTCCTCCTCGCCTTCCAATCAAAAGAAGACATGACACATGCGGCAAGCACGGCCAAGCAGCTCTGAAGCATGGCCGATTCGTGCAAGAGCCTGAGTGGCCGCCCGCCGTGGAGGCCAAGCGGCGCTTGCCGACGCCATCACTGCCGGCCGGTCCTGAAAGTCGTGTTGCTCATCCAGGTTGCTCACCACGCGGACACCACCATGAGGACATAATTCTTATGTGCCACCAGCTGTGCCGGCAGCCAGGACGACGAGCGCCAGGTTCAACATACCAAGTGGATTTCCGGTGAGGCATTGTGGACTCATGTGGCTGAGGTGTCTCCGATGGCCAGGGTAAGGCCTCGCCAAAGGAGCAGCTTGCCTCGGAGGCCCTTCTGCGGTTCTGCCATTAGCGAAAATATTTCGGCATGCTGGCGCGTGACCATGACCTGCGCATGACGGGCTTGACGCACGTCGCCATGTTGTCGAGCATGCCGGGGCGTTACCGTGTTCTGCAGGTATAGTACCTCGGCCACCTTCAGCTGCTGCCAATAAACTTGAGGTTGTTCTTGAACTTGGTATCCGCAGGTCCGCATTGATTCAGTTGTACTCTATCATGTCTGATGTACACGGCGTTCCACAACAGCTCAACATGCCCGGCCCGACGCCGGTGAAATTCTCGGCTTCCACACAGAGATCACCTCCATGGATCTCGAGAGGAGGGACTCGAGGCAGGGGACAAATTGGTTCGATGACAATCGATCGAGAGGAGGCAACCTGTCCTTATTCGTACCCTGGCTATATGGGTTGGAGGAAGGCAGGTGTGGTGTCGGGATCCTCGATCCGCTTCGATCTCCTCGTGTGGTGGAAGGATCCGTTCAGGATATGAAACGAACAATCCATGTAGAAATCCACATATGGTCGGCTTGGAGGACGTCGCGCTCGCGTTCCTCCCGTGCAGCCTCCGGCAAGGGCGCTGCCGGCTCCGTGTATGGTGCGCTCGATTTTCCTGTGCGGTCGAGCAGGCACATCGTTGGTACTGTGTGTCTCTGGCACGGCTTGGCGGCGGCGTTAGGATCTGGTCGTGCGGGGATTAAGTTTTCTATGAAGAAAACCAAGGACGTCTTCCGCGGATGATCTTACCTTTTCTTTGAGATAAGCCGCGGATCTTACCTGATTTGAGTATGGCACAGTCGCGTGCGCAGCCTGGCCAGCCCATAACCAGCGATCAATTGGGACTTAAACCAACAACAACGTGGACAACTACCCAGCCATCAATCCGTATCTACCTAAAACAAACGATCACCCCGTACATAAGCAAACAGCAACGCGCGGATGACGTATCCGTACCTAGAGGTTAGGTATCAATAATATTTCAGTGGAAGGGCAAAAGGTAAAACGAAAGTTGGACCGGAAGAAACCTTCCTCTCTTTATTATTAGTAAAGATTAACCTAACCCTTTGCACCCGCAAGTTATATTTTTAGCTTCTTTTGTATCTTATTATGAGAGTGGTACACCACTCCATATATGGTATGTAAGATGTGGGATATGGTTTTCTAAACCATACATAGTGTCGGGCGATAGTTTTGGACCGTGAGAGTTATGTGAGATAGTTTTCGCGATATCGTTTTGAGAGAACTCGTGAGTGAACGTTTGTTGCGGCATGTGTGGTTTAGCTTAGTTGCTTGCCCTTTAGACCTGAGTGTGTATCTTGTATTCTTTTACGACGCTAGAAAAAGAAGAAGAAGAAGAAGAAGAAGAAGAAGAAGAAGCAGTTATGGAGTTGTGCGTCAAGTTCAAGTTACTTCAAGGCCAGGGACATTAAGAGACTTAAGGCAAGCCATCCTGATGCTTGCTGTTATAATACACTTATCATTATCTATCATGCATATTTTACTTCTGAAAGGTTTTACAAAATTTTGATTTCCAAAAAAAACTATTTTTGAGTGAATACTACTACTATTATATATACTACTTCTATGCCAGTAGTTGATACTTGGTGTTACCAAGCCCATAGCCACCATATGGTATTTATTACCATCAAATATATTAGTCCCTAAGTGGACACCCTAAAATTATGTTTTTACAAAACAAAGGCTTTATAGAAAAACCCATAGAAAATGCGGATCCTTATTCTCCGGAGAAATTGTGGAAGTGGTCATTTTTGGGAAAAACATGTTTTCAAAAATGACACATAACCTAGTCTTCGTCGGACAACCTTTACCGTACTGCCACCCTACCCCAACATGGGCACGGGGCTTAACTGGAAGTTTGTTCTTGTTAGTGTGTGTTCTATCTCAATTTCTATAAGGGTCGTCGAGCCCTCGAACCGATTGTCGCTAGGTGGAATATACGGGGCATACAAAGTGAGGGATTAAGTTCTCCTCCAGTCGCAGCGGTTGAGTCTCCTGTCTAGGCAGGGAGCCGGGGAGATTATACTCAACCGAAGAGATAGACACATTCTAGCTTGAACATAGTGGAAAGTTAGGATCAGTTATCTGATGTTCTACATACTGTTGTTACAGTCCGTGGTTGTTCACGACAGGTGTACTGTATCTGGTGGATGTGTACACCTCTGCAGAGTACAACTTTTTCGAAGAAGCCGCGTCCTCGGATATGGACAGTTGAATGGCCATGTAGCTAGCATTGTCTCAATGTTTTAAAAAGGTGTTTTCAAAAGGTGTTGAACTCGGGAAGTTCGGAAAGGAAGAAAATCTTGTACCGTGGAGGTACCGATGATGAAAAGCCAGAAGTTGTTTCACAAGAAGTTTTGCAAAGAAAATATTTCTTCTCTAAACAAACATCTGGAAACTGATTCCAAGAAGTTCTGCAAAGAGAAAGCTTTCTTTTAACAAAGATTTACAAAACCTCTTGTACATGTGATATCTACAAGAGCAAGAAAAACTATATTATTATCTTCTGAAGTATCTTCTTCAACGAAGATACAGATTAACCTGACTGCAACTGTGGTGTCATCCTATATGAACATCATTGATAGTGAACCCTATTTATAGCCTACCTATTACACCATATAAGCATACTTGCATTTGGTAAGTTACATGATGGATGTCTTGCTGAGTACATTCAAATGTACTCATATTGGTTTCATCCCTGGTATCAACTTGCCAGATTTTGAGAAGGAGTCTCAGAAGAAGATCTACGAAGAGGAGTACGGAGCTGGTGGCTTTGCGAGCTAGGAAAGTCTCCGGGTCAGCAGCATGTAGGTTAAGGCTTGACTTGGGCTCTACTGTGTTGTGTGTGTTTAGTCTTCCGCTGTGTGTGTTGTGTGTTGTCCTGCGTGGCAATCGTGTAGGCTTGGTCATGTGACCATGTGTCTTTGTAAGTGTTTGTGTAACCGTGTAATGGATATTGTATCTGTGTACCAGCTTGATATGTTGTTCACGACTAAACTCCTGGGATCGTGAATGTATGCATATCGGGGGTGTCCTTGAACAGTGGTTCAAAGGGCGGGCCCTACAGAGTTGGTATCAGAGCTATCCTGACCTTAGGAGACCTTAGTTAGCATGGACGTTAGCTAGTACTCTCATCATTAAAGTTAATAACCCCAGGTCACTAAGATGACTATTTTTCAAAAAAGAAAAGAAATTCTATACCCCATCCCCTCTGTGTTTCGAAAACTCTATTTACACTAAAGTTAAAAAGGAGCACCTTAAAATTTTGCACACTGTTACCTAACTTAATCCACTTTAAAATCTTGTGTAGATGGCAGTTGTCTTCACCGAGTCCTTCTGGCTGGGATCGCATGCACCTTGCTACCGCCGTTTTGAGGAGGACTTGATCAAGATGACTAGCATTATCGGTCGCCCTGCACCTGAGTTGAAGGGAGCTCGGATTCACCAAGATGGACGCGAAGTGTCCTGGTTGGTTGTCTGCACCATCCGTGCACCCTTGCTAGAACCATCAACTCCTGAGATCATGTATGAATTGAAGGAGAACAGTTGGGAAGATGGTATCCTTAGAGTGATGCAGCTGACCGTTGCCAAACTCGCGAACTTCTTTCGCGACATGTTTGAAGGCAACCCCTATAGATACTATGGGAGGCACGACGAGGACGACAAGGCAGTAGATGTCACCGAAGACTTTGTGTTTGCTCGTCATTTCCAGCACTTGGAGGGACAGCTGTACAACACTCATTTTTCCCTTGACAGGCTCAGAGGAGAGTTCGATAATCAGGGAAGAGAGATCTTCCAGCTAACCAAGGACCTGAGAGTTTCCACTGCTACCGAGCGCCGTCTCGTGGCACAAGGAAAGACAATGAGGTTTGTTGGTTTCCATCTTTGTGCACAAGTGAGAGACCTTCAGTTCCAGCTTGAAGCCAGCAACGCCAGAGTTGAAGAGCTGGAGGAACAGCTACGCGCTTCCTCAAGCACTTAGGATTACAGCAGGATATTAGGAGTTGTGTTATCTCCACCCAGACGCTTGCTTGTTTGTATTGTGTGAACTCTGCTAGAGCTTTGTGTGTGCTAGTTGTGTTGTAAGCCTTATGCTTTAGCCTTGTGAACCGTTAAGTTAAGTTATGCCTGTTAAGACTCTGTTTCATGCGTATGTTAATCTTGGTTTGAGTTGGCGTATGTTTCTTCGACGTTTGCTTGTTGTGTTGGTATCTACCGTTCTCATCTCCGTTATGAGCCGGTAGGTGTCACAAATTTTCAAAAAAAACCAAAACCACTTTTAGTTTCTCTCGTCTTACACCGTTCTTTGTCTTCGGCATGGCCAGCGATCTACCTCCATCACCTGAGCCGACGGTGGCTCAACTGTTTGCTCTGCTGAGGGAAGAAAGTGAAGCCGCTCGTGCTGAACACATAACCACCCATGCTGCCCTGGAACAGTTGACTCAGCTTGTCATCACCAATGCTGAGAATACTGCTTTCCTTATGAGAGGATACCAGCAACTGCTTGCTGGAGAGAGCCGCAAACGGAAGATAGAGACACCAGGAGAAACTATTTCATGGGTGACTTGCAGCGTTTTGCCTGCGATGCCACAATCTTCAAGGAGGCGTGTGAAGGTCAAGCCTAGAACCACGGGTTGCTTTACCTGTGTATAGGAAGGACACTTTGATCGCGAATGTTCCAAGAAGAACCGTGTTCTAGCTCATCCCGATGAACCCCAAGAGACCCGAGGTCCAGCCCAGAAGAAACGCAAGAATCTGACGAGTAGACCTCGAGACCAAGATGATGTTGCAGAAACCTCTACGACTCTTGCCATAGCCAATGGTACGTTTTCGAACCAGGCCTGTGAACCCCCTTGTTTGTTTGTCGTCGTATCCTAAAGAACCCGACGAAAATGGAACACTAGAAGTGTCACGTCGAACTAAATAAAATCTTAAATAATTAACGATACTAACAAAATCTCATCCAATTTTAGTATAACACCCTACAGAGTAAATTAAATTTTTGCCACATAAAATTGTTGCCACCCTACAGAGTTGGTAATATAACCTCATCTAATTTTAAGCTCAAGACCCTACAGAGTTGGCTCATCAAATTTTCGTTTTAAATACCCTATAGAGTTGATATCTAAAACCTAATACCTTAGAGAGTAACTTACAGAGTTGATATGTTACAGAGTTGTTATCACCCTTTTAAAAGAAAAACGTGTAATCAACTTTTTCCAAAAACAAAGAGAAAGGTGCCTTAGGATTTTCTATGACTCTTGAAGAAAGTGAAAGGTTGGAAAAAAATATTGGATGGATAAACTATGATCGTTACTAGGCAACAAGATCTCTCGTATGTATGTTTTGGAGGAACCAGATCTTAGAATATGAGATGGTGGAAAACTCGTTAAGGTTTAGCTTAGGAAGGAAAGATTGAGAATCTTATGAGTTTAGTGGAGAGGAATTATGATATAATATTCGGGGATAATCAGTTGTGGACCCCAAAGATTTGGGAGTTATCAGTAACTAAGATTTGTAGTTTTTGAAGAATGGTTGAAGTTTAGAAAGATTTGTGGATATAAAATGATGATTTTGGATTTTAGGAAAAAATCAATATGACCTGGATTTAGTAGATGATTGTTCTTGATGGTTTATTCTCGGAGCTTGTCACGCTCTGTTGAGATTATTGGAGGAAAATGATTTAGCTTCGATCCCGAGAAAAGAGTTTGGAGATTTTGAAAGGACCTTACAGAGTTGGTAGTACACAGTGTTGGTATAGCTTTATGATCTTGGTAAAATACCTTTGAGGGAAACAAATGTTTTGAATTTTAGATTATATTGGAGTAAGAGGAAGATAGTGGATTTTCTTGGATTTTGGGATGAGCAATGGAAAGCTCATGCTAAATAAATATTGGTGGATGTCCATTAAATTGATCATATGAGATTGGGAAAAATAGGTATTTATCTACAAAGTAAACCCTGGTTTGATAGCATGGTTTTAAGGAACAATAAGTTCGAGGTTTAGAACATGGCACCCAAAACCTTTGAAAAGAAAACAAATTTACCGGTGAATTCTAGTAATATTAATCAAAGGGGGGAGCCCCTGTAAATAATGTTACAAATCACCAACAAAAGTTTTGTAAACAAATCATCTAACATTGTTGTTTTGACCATACCCTCTTTTCGCTTGCCTGCGAATCTCGGGACGAGATTCTTTTAAGGGGGGAAGGTCTGTCACACCCAAGGTTTTGGACTCTTGGACTGTGCTCAAGAAGACAAAAATTAGGGACAACAATTTTTTTTCTAACAAGATGATTGTTTGAACTAACATGTGTTTATGATCTTAATCATATTTGCAACACAAGTTTTATTTCTGGATAAAACCAACACCAAATGTTTCTGAAAAATATTCCTGATATTTTTCCCTGATGTTTTCCTATTATTACTAGAGTGGATTTTTATTCCAAGACTTGGATCATTCTTGTTTGCATCTTAAAACAAACTTTTAACTTTTTTGGATCCAGGAAAACAAGTTTTCAAAATTAGTTATGAAAGTTTTCTTTTAAGTTTTCTATGGAAAACAATTCCTGAAAATAAAGCCAAGTACATGTTTTCTACCTTTGTTTTCACCAAGCTATAAATTGTTATTTTATGATTTCTTGACTTTTAATTAATCCTTGATATATGTACCTCAAATCCATAAGCTCACTTTTATTTTTGGAGAAATAAAAAATATCTTTTGCTTGTTGTTTTTGTGGTATAAAATTAAGGCAGAAAAAGGCAGTTTTGAGAAACAGATAAAAACAGAAAGTATACCTTTTTCCACATTGTTTTCATGGCCTTAAATTATTTCAAAATTGTTTTCAAAAGTTGTTTCTGAAAGTATATAACATGGTTAACAAGACCATACTTTAAAAACCAATTTTTGGAATCTTTTGAACCCTGAAAACAAACTCAACTTTTGCAACTTTTAATCTGTTTTCAACACTTAGAAAATTTCTAAGTCATAAGACTGAATTTTCTGAATTTTTGCAGTGAACGGTAAAGGATACACTTTTGCACATTAGTTTTCTTGTTGTTTCCTTGATATTTTGGAAGTGTGACCAAGCCTAATGTGTTGACCATAGTTTCTACTCGAACCAGAGCCCTTGACCCTGCTTCTAGAAGTCTTAGGCCTGAAGATAAGAGAGGAGAGAGATGGTGACTAGGATAGGTATGGGAAGCCCTTGTTTTGACCTTTTTGACCTTGCCACTTGCCCCACTTGCTCTCTAGGGCCAGGATAAGCCTTGCCCACTCGTGGTCTTGACCTAGGACACCAGTGCACCCCTTGTGGAATGACTAAAACCCCAGAGCACCTCAATGCCAATGGTTGGCATCAACCCGAGATGCCTCTTTTGCCCTTGACCTTGTTCCCTCTGCTATAAAGGTCCAGAGACCGTGCCCTTGCGCCCTGCACCTCCCACACTCCCTCACTGCCTCCCCAAGCCATTTTGGACCCGAGCCCTAACCCCTGGGTGTGCCCGAGCGGTGCACACGACGCCGGTGACCACCACGGCCACGGCGAGGTGCAGCCCTGCCCGAGCCCCCTCCTTCCCTCCCTCTGTCCTAGATAACTTCCCCTACCCTCCCTGAGTTCCCCTGACATGCCCTCGTGGTTCCTCGTGCACAGGACCGCCGCCGCCGTCCACCTCGCCGCCGCGGACACCGCGCAGAGTGCCGCCGCCTGGAGCCGCACCGAGCGTCCACGACCATCCCCCTCGGCGCCCTCGACCTCCTACTACTCCCCGAGCCCGCGTCGTCCCGTCTCGAGCCCCACGGTGAGCTTCCCGAGTTTTTCGCGCCGCCGGACGGACGTGTAGGAGAGAGAGGAGTGGAGAGAGGAAGGAGAAGCACGAGCACCGTTGGATCTTAGATCTACGGTCGCCTTCTAACGCGAGCCTTCCCGCGCTGGGTCCCGAGCGCGCAGTGCTGCTGGGCCACGCAGCCCGCTAGATGGGCCTTGCCCACCCGAACCAGCCCGCGTTGCAGTTGTTTTAATTCATTTAGTTTTTATTCAGAACTTCACCTTTTACTTTGGACGTGTATAAACTACAGGACCTGCAAAATAAAATCTGAGAAAATTCATGGACCTAAAGATATGAAATCTAAACCATATAAAATTTGCAGATCCATGTTTGGACCATTATCTTGGACACAAGAAATGTTTTGGCACAGATTGTCTATGGAAATGATTTGAACATAACTTTTAAAATATGTAACCAAATTGGACAAACTAAAATTTTCTGGATAGGTATTGAAAATATCTATCCAATGCACCTAACCTCACAACAAGGTGGGTTATCATGTGAAAATGCCATCCAGTTTAGTAAAAGACCAGTAAGGTCTTCTATGATTTTTAGAGTGAGTTTAAAAATGATTTTTGAAGCAAATCCAATTGGATGAGTTTGCTATTGACTAGATCTATCTTATCCTAGCTTAGATTAATTTTTGGAGCTCTAGATTTATTTTTGTGGACAGATCTAGAAACAGCAGCTTTTCTGTTTTGTTTTCTTTGTTTGTTTTTGTTTAAAATGAAATGTTTGGTTGATTTAATCTTGCTTCCTAGCATGTATAAAGTTGTTAGGACTTGTTATTAAGTTGTTTTCTTACAGTACATCTACCTTAGAAAGTGTGTGCATGATTGGAAACTCAAATAAAAATGAAATAGCATTTGTTACTTTCTAGTTTTCTTATTTTGGAATCGTGTGTGAGCTAGATCTTTGTGTGATTGCTTTAATAAATTTTGTGATATGATTGCTTTGAGTCCAGTACCATTTTGGTACTGTTATTTTGAAGTTAATACCTTTGTTAGCTTGCATGTCTTTTTATAGTGAAGCATGTGTAGGTTTTGTTATTCTTATGCACTAGTCTTGTTTGCACTAGAATAAATAGCTTTGTATTATTTATCTTGTATACAATGTTTGTCATGAGTGACCATAGGCTTAGTACCTCTTTTTCCTTGGTATTAGTGGGCCCATAACCCACTGGTTCAATTTCATCTTGGTTGTGGATGAAAATCCCCAACCATACACATGTGTGAAATTAACATGTTTTAATTATATGATTGATTTCTATTTTCCACCATGGAAAATATATTTGTTTGTTTTCACTTATGCAAGTGAGAAGTTTTTCTTATCAGCAGATACTAGTATGTTAGATGTGATCCATTTGTTAGCATAATATTCCTTAGGAGTATCATGTTAAGAAAGGATTCACTATTGAGTGCTAAATTAAATTGTTGGCAAATAAAATCAATTTCCTTTTGATTGATAGATTATTTGTGAATGTTTTTAAATTGAGTGGTTGGATTTTTGAAAAGGTTTAGATGACTTTTCATTGAGTGCATAGCTACTGCTTGTGTAAGTTATACCTTGCTTGCTTGCTATTAATTAATTAGGAAACACAGAAATTGCTAGAATTAAATTATGCATGCTTAGTAGCTGTTTCATGGAATTATTTTGGTGTTTGTACTTACTAGCGTGAGTAAGATTTGTGTACTGTTATTAGGTACATTTATGTTCACGGCTTGCTTGTTTAGATTTAAGCATCATGGTAGCATTGTTTGCTTCTATAGTGTGGAACTAGTGTCACCACTAGAAATTGTGGTTTGCTCTAGTGTTGTCATCTTTTGTTTTATAAGTGTATGAGTTTATTATAGCATATTTAGGGAGTTATTACTTCTGTTATGATGCCATGAATTATTTAGTTGCATGTGTTATATTTGTAGATTATAAGTACCCCTTATAGCATGCTTGTGTAGATTTTCCATACTAGTGTGTTATTAGTGCAGTCCTGTTTCTATGCTTTTGATAGGAGTATTATCTTGAGTGATGATTGTGTTCTAGATTATTTTTATGACATGATTCATTGGTTATTAGCTACTGGTTGTTTGCTAAATTTTCATGATTGATGGATTCCATAACTTCAATTAAACATTAATGTAGTAAATGAATAGTCTATTCATCTGTGGTGTGTTTACCTGCTGTTTGGAAATTGTCTGAGTGTGTATCTTAGCATGAGTGTCATACTTGTGTTATTTGTTGTGCTAGTGTTGTTGTGGTGTTTAGGAGTATCTTGTGAACTAAACATCCAAATTAATCATAAACTTATTAAGTGACAATTTCTTGTGTGTTGCTAACACCCACTGCCATGGGTATTGTTCTGTCTGTTTGTTTTTACCTTATTAACCTAACCCTTTGCAACCGCAAGCTATATTTTTAGCTTCTTTTGTATCTTATTATGAGAGTGGTACACCACTCCATATATGGTATGTAAGATGTGGGATATGGTTTTCTAAACCATACATAGTGTCGGGCGATAGTTTTGGACCGTGAGAGTTATGTGAGATAGTTTTCGCGATATCGTTTTGAGAGAACTCGTGAGTGAACGTTTGTTGCTGCATGTGTGGTTTAGCTTAGTTGCTTGCCCTTTAGACCTGAGTGTGTGTCTTGTATTCTTTTACGACGCTAGAAAACGAAGAAGAAGAAGAAGAAGAAGAAGAAGAAGCAGTTATGGAGTTGTGCGTCAAGTTCAAGTTACTTCAAGGCCAGGGACATTAAGAGACTTAAGGCAAGCCATCCTGATGCTTTCTGTTATAATACACTTATCATTATCTATCATGCATATTTTACTTCTGAAAGGTTTTACAAAACTTTGATTTCCAAAAAAAACTATTTTTGAGTGAATACTACTACTATTATATATACTACTTCTATGCCAGTAGTTGATACTTGGTGTTACCAAGCCCATAGCCACCATATGGTATTTATTACCATCAAATATATTAGTCCCTAAGTGGACACCCTAAAATTGTGTTTTTACAAAACAAAGACTTTATGGAAAAACCCGGAGAAAAGGCGGATCCTTATTCTCCGGAGAAATTATGGAAGTGGTCATTTTTTGGAAAAACGTGTTTTCAAAAATGACACATAATCTAGTCTTCGTCGGACAACCTTTACCGTACTGCCACCCTACCCCAACATGGGCACGGGGCTTAACTGGAAGTTTGTTCTTGTTAGTGTGTGTTCTATCTCAATTGCTTTAAGGGTCGTCGAGCCCTCGAACCGATTGTCGCTAGGTGGAAGATAAGGGGTATACAAAGTGAGGGATTAAGTTCTCCTCCGGTCGAAGCGGTTGAGTCTCCTGTCTAGGCAGGGAGCCGGGGAGATTATACTCAACCGAAGAGATAGACACATTCTAGCTTGAACATAGTGGAAAGTTATGATCAGTTATCTAATGTTCTACATACTGTTGTTACAGTCCGTGGTTGTTCACGGCAGGTGTACTGTATCTGGTGGATGTGTACACCTCTGCAGAGTACAACTTTTTCGAAGAAGTCGCATCCTCGTATATGGATAGTTGAATGGCCATGTAGCTAGCATTGTGTCAATGTTTTAAAAAGGTGTTTTCAAAAGGTGTTGAACTCGGGAAGTTCGGAAAGGAAGAAAATCTTGTACCGTGGAGGTACCGATGATGAAAAGGCAGAAGTTGTTTTACAAGAAGTTTTGCAAAGAAAATCTTTCTTCTCTAAGCAAACATCTGGAAACTGATTCCAAGATTTTTGCAAAGAGAAATCTTTCTTTTAACAAAGATTTACAAAACCTCTTATACATGTGATATCTACAAGAGCAAGAAAAACTATATTATTTTCTTCTGAAGTATCTTCTTCAACGAAGATACATATTAACCTGACTGCAACTGTGGTATCATCCTATATGAACACCATTGATAGTGAACCCTATTTATAGCCTACCTATTACACCATATAAGCATACTTGCATTTGGTAAGTTACATGATGGATGTCTTGCTGAGTACATTCAAATGTACTCATATTGGTTTCGTCCCTGGTATTTACTTGCCAGATTTTGAGAAGGAGTCTTAGAAGAAGATCTACGAAGAGGAGTACGGAGCTGATGGCTTTGCGAACTAGGATCGTCTCCGGGTCAGCAGCCTGAAGGTTAGGGCGTGACTTGGGCTCTACCGCGTTGTGTGTGTTTAGTCTTCCGCTGTGTGTGTTGTGTGTTGTCCTGCGTGGCAATCGTGTAGGCTTGGTCATGTGACCATGTGTCTTTGTAAGTGTTTGTGTAACCGTGTAATGGATATTATATCTGTGTACCAGCTTTATATGTTGTTCACGACTGAACTCCTGGGATCATGAATGTATGCATATCGGGGTGTCCTTGAACAGTGGTTCGAAGGGCGGGCCCTACAGGATCACCCAAAAATAACAGTCTAATCACCAAAGCAACGTATCGACCGACACCCGTCACCTCCGAAGAACAACAACCCCGCTGAATCTCTTGTCAGCGCACCATCCACTCTTGATACCTAGAAGGAGGTGGCAAGTGAATAGTGGGAATTGGAAAGTCCCGAGGAAAGGCACCATCCTGGACTCACCGGTGACAACATATATTGCGTCGTTGGAGATTGAACTTGGACAACGATGATCATCGGAGGAGAGCTACGTAGGAACTCCAAGCCGTATCTCCAAACAAAATACTCCCAATAGAGGAACGAAGTCGAGGACGTCGCCATCCCACCGATCAAACTCCAAATCTAGCCTTTTGCCTGTAGACAAATACCAACTCCCATAGAGAACTAGGGAGATGGTGACACCCCTCAGCGACGCTTCCAAGGAAGTTAATGACACTTGAAAGCTCACCAACAAAGGAAAATACTCCATGGTCTCGGCCAATTTGGGATATCCCCTACTTCTTTCATGAAACCATCGCTTGGAAAAAATTGTCTCCCTCCAAATGCAAACTATTTTATTGGTTGATTCTTCAAGTGTATGAATGGCGGACCGCCTCAGTCATCAGAGTTAAATTACGGTATTTGCGAACTATGAACAAGGAATAGGTGACCACAGCGGTGTCTTATGTTTAATTGTAGATACTCCCTTCGTATTTGGAGAGGCCTAACTGGATGGCTTGCTTGGTGGATTTCGACACGTCTCAATGGAATAGCTATGCTTGGGTTGACGAGTGGTGGTGCTCCATCACAAGGGTACATGGCCGATAGCGGTCCTCCTCGGCGCATGGATAATATTGAACAAGCGGGGTGACATAGTTTTTCGAAGCGTTGATTCATGCCAACCATCATTCTCTCAAGCATCTAGCGAAATGTCGCCCTTTGGGTTCGTATACTATTACGCCACGAGAGTAGACTGTATCCAAATCATTTCGTAACCTAAACTCTTCTGAATCAATGAAATAGGCAAAACTTTTGCCTTATTAAAAAAAAGATAATGTGAAGCTTATAGTTGGAGAACATGCACTTGAGCTAAGCACGGAGTTAAATTTACAGAGGCCGTTGGACTGGCTCTTGTGCAACGAAACTTCTGTACTATCACTGGCGCTCTGGTCTCTACAGGACTGCAGTCTGCAGGTACGATATTCGCTGGGCGTAGCAGTTTCATATGCATCATTAGGTTAACTAGTTGCCACTAATCAAGTAGTGCAAGATTGCGTTGGTTCGTATCTATGCTCCCATGATGACCGTGTGGGTCAAGACGTCCAATCCAAGTCCTTTGCCCCAAAGACAAGTACATCGGAAGTTAAAGATGTATGCCTCGGGTTGTGACCCCAGCGTGAACATAATCAAAACATTTCCTTTCATTCCTTACACTGCAACACAAATCAAATCATGATTGATCGCCTCCTGATTGCGGAACAGTTACATGCTAACTAGGCGATGGACGCAACGCAGCAGCATTACGATGGAAAACGATGCAAAACGGAAGGGAATGGGACAAGATCAGGCCGCAGAAGCCTAAGCCATACGTCCCCGCAACAATTCCCCGTGAAATCCTTCACGTCCCTGTAAGAAGATTTTGATCGCCCGGTCGTTTACATCTGATGAAGAAACATGCGCTCCGCGGGCAGTGTCCCCATTCCGTTGCCATCCCCTGTTTTTCTTTTCTTTTCTTTTGCTGAAGTGCCGTGTAACCCTGGCCGCAATGATACGGCCACTTATTAGTGGAACCGATTTCTATCAAGCCTCTAACAACATGTAGACCCCGGCCGTGGGTTGGCAAACGGGAAGCGTGTTAACCAACGCTTGCGATGCAAGTTTTCGGCGTTACTTAACGCTGCTTACTGGGACCATACATTGGAGCCGGAAGAACACATCTCGTCTGCTCGGAAGTTCTATGATCTGACATAAACATATTGGTACAGTTTGCGTGCATGTGGCCGGAAGTCGCCGGCTCGCCGGTGCTGAAACTGCGTCGGATCGAGTGAGCAGCCGGTGTCAGCGTTTGACTCGCGCTGCACGTTTCTCACTGTTACCGGTCTGCAGATTCTCGCTCCATGTCTGTGCTACCAAAGCTGGATTCTTTCTTCTTTTCCTCAGTGTCGTCTGATATGTCTTGCTCCACATGCAGTGGGCTTCCCTCTTTTCACATCCAGCGATCGGACACTGGCGATTGGACCTCGATGCAGGACGGGGCCAGGGATAAAGTGGGAGCAGTGAAAGGCGAGTCCTTTCCGGATAAAGTAGATGTTATTTGTCCCTGAGATGAGAGAAAGAATCTCCGTTTCGGCCACGAAGGTGAGGAATAAGGAATGATGGAGCGTGAACAGGTACAGATTGGGAGAGACGACGAACTTGGAATAACGTGTGCGGGGAGGATTTATCTTGGGTGGCCTAAGATTTCCCCACCTGATACCATTCCATTTTGTTGGTGTCATCCCTTCTTCTTTGAGTCTCCGAGTCAAACGGCAGCAAGCAAGTTTGGCAAGGAGGATCTATAAGAGAGTGACGAATTAGGCGCCGAGATCACCTGCTTTAACTCTGTCTACCGTATGCAAATCTTGGAGGATGTGGTGTCATTCAAGGAAATATACTCATTTGATATCGCCATATCTTAGGGATAAAAAAAAAATCTTATGGATACAATGTACTCTTCATTGGTATCTTTATACAAAAAAGATATATATAAGCATCGTTTCTTATTCTTGGAAAATACGGGGCTCCATATGTTTATGCCCGTTTGCACAAGGATAGATTACCACTATTGCGATAGACAAAAATCACAAAACCACAACTATTGGCCCTATAGGACTTCAAAAACACAACCAAATATTTTTTATTAGAAAATCACGACTTGTGCGTGAAATTCTTTTGGAGCATCCAAATATCATGATTTAGTCAATTTGACACCATTTCCGACATCTAGGATCGAGAAATCGTGTGTTACATGGCGGACGAGGCGATTTTCTTTGTTCGTTTTTGTCCAGGCCGAACTGGCGTTGGAATTAATTTGAATTGAATCTTTTTTGTATTGCTTTGCCAAAAAGTGGAAAAAAACTGAGAAATTACAATGGTTGAATACAAGTTGACTAACAGGGATATCTACTGTATTGTTTTCTTCAAGCTTTCTGCAAAATGCAAATTCGATTGACTTTTGCCAAAAATCACAAAAAATGAAAACTTCTAAAGGGTAAGATAAAATGAACTAAGATTTTCCAATTTATTCACATCCTATAATTCTAATTCCTAAATAGTTTTTCAGAATTTTCAACAACTTCAAGTTTTTTTAACAAATTTTGGATGCAAGTAATAGAAAATGGAAAAGCTTCCAAATAGTAGGGCTAAATGAGCTCGGACTCTCCGGATTTGCCTGTATACATGTACTTTAAACTACTGGACTTTGGTAGATTTTACAAAAAAAAAATTTTAATCGCTAAAATTTATGACAGGTACAAAAACTTTCAAAAGGGTCTCCGCATTGTAGAAAAAACAGATAGAAATGCGTCCTCCATGTGAGACGTGACTTGTGGGTTTAAAACAGTTAAATAATTAGATTTGAGTGTTCTAAAACAACTTACCGTATGATTTGTGCTTTTCTAATTTAGATTTCTTTGCTTGTGGTTTGTGAAGCCCTAGCATGGATAATCATGGTTTTGCAAAACTTTCTAGAAACAAGAGTACTACTAAAAAGCTTTTAAAACAAAACTATCAATTTTTTAAGTAATTTTTTAACGTTAAAAAAAGAAACTAGTATTATTACCTCACAGGGTTCGTATGCAGAGAGATCACTCTCTTTACTATTTCATGGTTATAATTTTTTTGCTGGAATTGCTAATTTTTAGGCCCTAATAATTAAATAAATCTTAGTCGTCTGTCTAGCCATTACATTCGCGTCGCGATTAGATTTGCATCATGACTCATGTAAATGTGTGAGTCTAAGTGGGTTGGAACCGAGATTTTGAGTTGCAGGTGGAATGTAACTGATATTTTTCCGGTTACATGTGACTTGCGACTCACTAACTATTAGATTTGCATCACGATTCATATAACTTGTGAGTAGCAATTATTAGTATGTAACTGCGGTTAAGGAGTGAGGCGCGCCCATATTTTGGTTACTCACCACAAGCAGACGGTCTGTCTTACCCCCCTCTCTCTCTTGATCGTCGTTTTCTTTTCTTTCTTCTTCCTTTTGTATTGTAGGAGTAAGTATTCCCTCCGTTCCATATTGTAAGACCTTTTTAGCAAACTAGTTTACCTTTCACTTACATTATGGAACAGAGTGACTAGAATAGTAGATGCATGCAATAGGGTTCGCTTTGTCCACATCTTAAGTTAGTCAAACGATCTTGTACTCAAAGTCCACACAACCAAACTACATCTACAAAAGCATCAGTCTTACTAAATATGCTTTCTGAATTTACATGAAAACGACAGCAGTGATGCACACTGAATGTAGACAAATGCCCACAACATCTCCACTCAGGATTAATACTAGTCTTCATGAAAACAACCCGACCATTGCCGTTCACTACAAGAACTTCCAGGATCAGCAGCAGCGCAAAACAATGGGGCTGAAATTGAAGACCCGTTTCGGATTCCCTGCACTTCGCAAAAGGTTTGATCATCCGTTCATTCTTTTACACCACGCATCCAAAAACCGTCGAGTAAATCGCTTATTATTAATCCCCGTTTATTTTTTTTAAATGGAATCAATAAAAGGATGCTTACCATATTAACAGCATTGAATCCTTTCTTGGACCTGCGCCTCCAAGCCATGTGTGATCCATCCATCCATCCATGGATGGAAAAACACCATTACCTACCATAACGAAACGTATCGGCCAGCTCTGCCGGCCCCTACCCTACATATACCGGCCGCTGCCCCTCCCTCACACTTCCCACTCCTTGGCCGTCACAAGGACCTTCCCTTCCCTTCCCCGCGCGCGCGTCCACCATCCAGTCCTCACCTCCATTGCCCGTCTCCTCCCTTGGCAGGATGGGGATCATCATGACGCGCCGCGCGGCGATCTCCGCGGCCATCGTGGCGGCGCTCCTCGCGGCGTGCACCGCGGCGGCGGCCGCCGCGGCGATCACCATCTCCCGGAAGCACCAGCACCAGAAGTCGTCGTCGTCGTCCGGGTCGTGCGACGTGTTCGCCGGGACGTGGGTGGCGGACGAGGCGTACCCGCTGTACGACTCGGCGAGCTGCCCCTTCATCCGCGCCGAGTTCGACTGCCGCCGCTTCGACCGCCCCGACACCCAGTACCTCAAGTACCGGTGGCAGCCCGCCCCGCCCTGCTCCTTGCCCAGGTTGGTAACAAAATAATGCCGTCCAATCATCGGCGCCAGCGAAACTCAATCTCGTTTCCGTTCCTGCTTTTGATCGCTGTTGCCAAATTTCGTGAGAATTACGATGTTGGGCGCGTATGTAGGTTCGACGGGGTGGCGCTGCTGCGGATGTGGGCGGGCAAGAAGGTGATGTTCGTGGGCGACTCGCTGGCGCTGAACCAGTACGAGTCGCTGCTGTGCATGATCCACGCCGCGGTGCCCGACGCCAAGACCACCGTCGCGCCGCGGTCCGGGAAGATCAGCCCGTCGACCGCCGTCACGTTCGAGGTGCGTGCCCGTGCCGACGCTAGCTTTCTCCGTCGGGTATAGGAGTTGTACCGTGGTTGAAGCTTAAGTTTTGTCCGGTAAAAAGTTGTCGGGTGCGTTGGGGCTCCGGATGGCACCCACCGGGTTCGGGGCCGGGTCGGCGCCCCCCATACCCGCCCCATTTAACTTGTCGGGTCTCATTTCTTACCATACCCACGACCCGGCCGGGTTCGGGGCCCCAACGGGTACCCATTTAAGGAGCGACACCGACACATGGGAGGAATAAAACAATGAAATATTGGGATGAGGTTGGTGGGAATAGACACGTGTGTACGTGTGTTGTCTCCGGGATTCCAGACTCCAACGCGTCTATGTGATGTGTGAGGTTTGCGGTTCATATCTCGTGGACGTATGGTTAGGAATAGGATTATTAGGGATTATATTAGGACTTCGAGCGGGTCTGCGGGTACGGGTTTGCCACCCCCATACCCGCCCCATTAGACCTGGCGGGTTAAACATTTTACCAAACCCTCCCCATTTAAGGTGGGTACCCGTCGGGTTTGCGGGTTTCGGGGCCCCATTGCCATCCGTAGTTGGGGCCTCGGCCGATGCTGGGCAGTGTGGTGTGGGCATGGTGGGGTGGGACGTCAACAGGTCTCCACTTGGAGATTCGCAGCTGGATCATGATTGGGTTAATTAATTACGGCGGAGGCGGCCGCGGCGCGGCGGGTGAAGTGACGAGAGGGAGGGAGGCGTGAGCTGGCGAAGGAGAGATTGCGCGCGTCGTGTGACGTCCCCGTACCTCCGTGTGCGCTTGGCTGGCGACCGTGCGGTGCGGCGCGACGGGACACTCGGGCGGCGGCACCGAAGTCAACAGATAGAAGAAAGCTAGCGTTTCTATCGCCTCGCGCAACAGAGGTCAACAGATAGAAAAGGCCAAGGCCGAACGAAACTTGGGTCGCCGTGAGGTCGTCTCGTTTGGACTTTGTTGGTATCGAGCGAGCCACGTGTACCCAACTCTGCAGGTGTTTCTTCCTTCTTTAATTTCTCTGTTTTCCTTTTCTGTCAACAAAATTCTTTTCATCTGATGAGGAAAAGAAACAGAGTCTGCTAACGATACGTACTACGATAGAATCCGCCGAATCTAGGAAAACGGGGGCCAGCAAGTGCAATTCCCCCAAGTGAGCTGGCTGGCCTGCAATGAAAGTGTCTGCTCCCTGCCGGTGCTGCTGTTGTTGGGATCTACTTACGGATCTAGCGTGACATGTTCGTGGCAGCTGCTCTCGATCTCTCCTCCCCCATTTCCAGGATTCTATATTGCCCCGACCCCTGACGCCATTCAATCCTGTGATCCAGTCCAGTCGTTCCATCACAAAAAATACCGCACCTCTCTGTCTACATGCTCTGTTGATGCTACACATTTCATGTGTCCGTGTCTGTGTTAGATTGTCAGGGCCAGAAAATTTGGTCTCACAGTGTACGGTCCTGGCCGTTTGCTGGCGGCCAGCTTCGACGAGTACAACCTTCGTTGGCGCCATTGAGCGCCGACACACACGTGCGATCCGGTGGTTGGGTTCACATCCTTTTTTAACTAGGCGATTCATCTAGCTGTGTCCTGCAAAGCCAAATGGGGAAACACAGACGCTATCCTGTGTCGGGCGATGTCCTGCTCGATCCGTCGTTGCACTTGCTATTGCTTTGATGGCACAGCTGAATGAATCTGACGACGGGTCTGCTGCGTGGCATGCAGGAGTACAATGTGACGCTGGTCTACTACCTGACGCACTACCTGGTGGACGTCGTCCAGGAGAAGGCCGGCCGCGTGCTCAAGCTCGACAAGATCGACCAAGGCCGCAACTGGCTCGGCGCCGACGTGCTCGTCTTCGACTCCTGGCACTGGTGGCCGCGCGCCGGCCCCACGCAGCCGTGAGTCCTCACAAATGCAGCGCTGTCTTCTCTGAATTTTGCAGGGAGGTTTTTGTCTGAATTCTGAATTTCGTTTGGTGCAGCTGGGACTACATGGAGGAGGACAACAAGTTGATCAAGGACATGGACCGGACGCTGGCCTTCACCAAGGCGCTCAACACCTGGGCGAGCTGGGTCGACGCCAACCTCGTCCAGACCACCACCAAAGTCTTCTTCCAAGGGATCTCTCCTTCTCACTACAAGTAATTTACTTTCGCTGCTCCACAATTTCTTTCTTAATTTCACAAGTAATATAAATCCTTCAAAGTCACGTGCGCACCGACATCTCATGCATGGATCCTCGTCTCAACACGAGAAACTGTGGTGCTGTTGGGATCAGGGCCCATGGCTTGGCCCTTGACCGCTACAACTGAACCGCTAAGCCACAACCACCAACTTTTCCTCAAACTTTCACATGCTCGTATCTCGAATTCTAGTCCCATCCATATCTTTTAGTCTTACAACGCATCATAGCAATTCTGTAACGTCTTTGCTGTGACTCCTATAACGCAGGGGACAGGAATGGGGCGCGTCGCCGAAGAAGTCGTGCATGGGGGAGACGGAGCCGCTGAACAGCACGGGGCCGTACCCCGGCGGGCCGATCCCGCAGCAGGCGATCATCCGGAGCGTCCTGGCCGGCATGGCCAAGCCGGTCTACCTGCTCGACTTCACCTTCCTGTCGCAGCTCAGGAAAGACGCGCACCCGACCAAGTACGACGGCGGCATCTTCGGCCAGGACTGCACCCACTGGTGCATCGCCGGCCTCCCGGACACCTGGAACATCCTCTTCTACGCCGCGCTCACCGGCCAGGACGGTTAGATTCGTCCCAAGAGCTGTAGTATAGGTCAATAATCACAGGATACATGAAGATAGCACATTGGTTTATACTGCTGGAAAGTTTTTTGTTCCTGCAACAAAGAAATAGAGGATTACAGAAGTAAAAAATAAAGAAAAAGGTATAGCATGCATGGTTCTAATAGGCTAGAAGGGCCTGATTATTGGGTGATTTGTACACAGAAAACTAGATTGGTTTGCCAATCTATACTCTCCTGAGTGGCTCTTCGGTGAGTTAACACAATATAATTTTAGATGGACTTGAACAAGTCTCCATTTCAAAATTCTTGATTTCAGAATTGAAGGAAAAGGCAAAAGGCTTGCCTTGATTCATTAATAGAGAAGAAGTTTAGGACAACAGTTTTAGATACAAACCATGGAGGAGCAACCTCCGAAAATAAAGTCTACTCTCGCGAAATTTCAAAATTTATCAAGACGAAATAATCATGTATGCATAGTTACTATATTTACTACTCCCTCCAATCCCAAAAATATGCGGCAGCTTATACTGTGACTTGTACGTACGTAGCTCATTGTTTGCGACAATTTTAACGGATCAGAGGGAGTAGTTGAATGCTCGGGTGCTGCCACGGTCATTTAAGTTTCTTTCCTCTCACCACATGCCGAGATAATGATGTGAGGCTTACATTCCATATATCTCGATGTGTAATTCAGTAAAAGTAACAATTTGAATTCGATAGAGCAAAACCGAATTTATTGCATTATTTCTTTGAAAAGGGGAGCATCGTCCCAGCCTCTACATTGAATCGATGCACGTAACTCATATTTACTGCATAGTTTCAAGTATAATAGTTTGCATCTCAATGATCACATAAAGTGGCTACATGAATCAACCATTAAAATTGTGAAAATATAAAAAGTCTAAGCATCTTGAATCGGATATACTTATTATAAAGTAATTCTTGCCGGGCACCTTCTTCATGAAGTAACTTAAAAAGTCATTTGCTAAGTAAGATTTTATTTTTAATCTCAAGCACTTCAATTCTTAGACCACCCTGGTACTTAGGATGTCAGACAGTGTTTCATTTTGTGAGATGGTATTTTTTTTCTTTGTTCGATCACTTTGCCGGAAAAATGAGAGCGAACGAAATCCAATATTTTCTGTACCCCAAAATGTAATATCAGGAAATAGATAAGAAACATTTGCAGGCTATTTAAAAATGAATTTATTAAAACAAGAAAATTCCCATATGAAAGCATCTTGCCTATCCAGGCGCACAATTTATATTCAAAACGATATTAAACAAGTTTTCAATCCTTATTAAGTAGTCTACGATAATGAATGGGTTCTTTTAGGTACTTGAAAGGGAGCGAGTTTAGGTACTTCAAAGGGAGTGAGCCAATATCACAACCAAATATATGGAGATACTCATGTTGTACTTCCTTAGCTTTGCCAAAATAATTCATTCCGCTCTTGTGAAAATTAATCTTCAGGGTTTAGCATTAGTTTCATATCCACACCATTCTCTAAATCGTGCTCTAGAAACAAAATTAGTGTCATCTACATATTGAAGAATAGATACCCCACCTTCTACTAGTGAGGTACCAATTTTTGGATATGTTTGCCGAAATAGGCCGAAGCCCCGCTATATTATTATAGTCACCACAACCAATACAACCGAGAGACATGCTAGGGAAGCAGGCAACATATACCCAAAAGGAAAGAAAAGAAGAAAGAAAAAGGAGACATTAGGCGGTTTGACTAAACGACTCTGGCCTGCAACCGTCGTGCGCACCGAAAAAGTACCATCACGTTCGTGGCATTGAATCGTCAAGTACCAAACAACACATTCAGGAAGGAAAATCACACTGCTGCCCGGACCAGAGCCAGATCCTAGGGTTTCCCCCGGTACATAAAGGTATGTGGATGAGGGTAACCATGAAGGCCCTCAAGAAGGAAGGATGCCACCCGGAGGCGGCATCCCGTCGGTGTCGACAAACGATAGGGATTTCTCCCAAAAAACCCTATCTACAACCTCGGGCGATTTGTAGCCTAGGAGCTCCACGAGGACGAGCCTCGACAATTCACGACTGGCCGCCCACCAACATGCGCCAAAACGTTCACGAATCCTTCATCGTCATCGTCTCCCCGAAGCAACAGTCACGAGGTTTTCACGATGGAGGTGAAGAGACGCTTGAGCCGGGCTCAGCAGTACCGCGGCCGCGCTGGAGGGAACAACCTCAACCGCCGTGACGGTAGTCGACCGTAGACATGGCATCAAAGCACACCAGTCCCCATTAGGTCTGGCCGGGCACCACGTGCCTGTAAAGCCCCATAGGGGCATACCAGTCCCAACAGGGTCTTGCCAGGTCTAGAACGGACCTATGAAGCTCGCCGCCACGCTGCAACAAGACGGCCATCTATGCCACTGTTCCCTACCCCATCTTCCTCGACGCCAGATGTAGAACGCACCGCAAAACAGCACGACCCACCTAGGCCCAGATGGAGCCCGAAGGCCCGGATCTAGGCCCAGCCGCCGCCATCCTACGAATCAACGTCGCCCACCGAGCCCCGCAACCTCGTGAGCACCGCCGCCGTTACGCCGCACCCCGGCCGAGTCCGGCCCGCCGCCACCTGAGATACACCGTCGCCAGAGAGAGGATCCCCGCCTCCAACGACCCCTAGCGCAGGGAGAAGCGAACCGCCGCCGTCGGTGCTTTTATTTCACTAGAATGAGTATCCCTGAGGTTGAGGTTTGTTCTTTTAAGCAACAAGGGGAGAGAGTTTAAAAGATGCTTGGTATAGAATAAATGATGCTCATATTAAATGTACAAAAAACATTCTACCCTGATACTCCTGAGGAATTTTTATGTTGGTATTTCTGGTTGGTATAGGTATGTGTTAGATACTCTTACAGGCGGTAATTTTATAGGAACTCCTGCTTTAGAAGCCTGCAATTTTATTGAAAGTTTAGTAGGATCAGCCCCCCATTACAACGATCACTTTGGAGGATGTTATTAATAAACTAAACTCTTTTGAAATGAAATTAACAATTTTCCTGGATATGGCTAGCAAAATTAATGAATCAATGACTACTATTGATAAAAGAATCACTCCTTTAGAGACTAGCAACACTCATGATAATCAAAATTCTAGGATTGGTAAAGTAGAAGATGCTATGAGAACTTTAAGTTCAACTTTTAAATATCTTAATTTCAAGAAGGAGAAAGCCTTTGTGGGAAAGGAGCAACGATTCATGAATGTTCCCAAGACAACTAAACCCAAGTCTCAGTTTGTGCTGAAAATTGCTAAAACAATTAATGAAACTAAGAATGACCTCCATGTTGATCTTCAGAAACATCTGGAGTACCTATTGCTGCAAATAATGGGTTAGAGGAAGTTATTGTCGATCCTTCTTCACTTGAAAATACTTGAATTGCCCTTTTAGGCCTAGCTGAAAGGCTTTAAAGAAAAGCGCTACCGGGAGACAACCCGTTCTATTTCTCTGTTTTCATTCTTTTTTTCTTTGTTTTCTTTGGTGTGCTTTGCACCTGGGTGTTGTCTATTTCCTTAGAAACCCCTCTGTATCTTTTCTTTTATGTTTTTGTTGAGCCAAGTAAAGCCTCTAGTGGAAAGTTGACACTATATTTCGGATTTCTGCGCAGAAAACAGATTTCTGCTGTCCACTGTTAATTCTGTTAAACATCACAAAAAATTCAAAATGACCTGAGATTCTTTTTTGCTTAATCCTGAGTTATATACACAACTTTTCTTAGTTGACCACTTTTTGATTTGAGAAACAGAAGATTTTCGAAAAAATCGATCTCTGCCTGCTGTTCTGTTTTGACACATTTCTGCCAATTATTGCATTTGCATCTTAATCTCCTTCTTTTGGTGTTCTTTTGAAAAAAGGAGTTTTAAAAGAAGTTATGACAGTATATAATTTGTTTTTGATTGCTAGTATTGTGTTGAAACTTAACCATGTGAGTTTATTATTCCGATTGCACTAACGTTGCTAATGAAGATTGTGGGAATTTTGATGTGAAGGAAGTTTTCAAGGTCAAGAGAAGAGGATGATATGATGTGATCAAGAAGAGTGAAAAGCCTAAGCTTGGGGATGCCCCGGTGGTACATCCCAGCAAATTCCAAGAATACTCAAGCGTCTAAGCTTGGGGATGCCTTGGGCATCCCCTTCTTCATCAACAAATAATCGGGTCACTTCTAGTGAAACTATATTTTTATTCGGTCGCATCTTATGTGCTTTACTTGGAGAGTCTTTTATTTTTGTTTTCAGTTTTTTTTTTCAGTTTGTTTTTACTTTCATAATAAGATTGCTTGTACCCCAGCATTCTTTTATTGGAGAGTGACACGCTCCGCTTTTTCATGAGAATACGTTGTATTCTTAGTCTTTGTTTGGCTGCTGCATTTATTTTGCTCCTGTTTTGCATGCATCTCTTATTAGAGATGTTAGTTTTAGTAGTATTATTTGAGTACTCTCATGATTGCTTTATGTATCATAAAGAGTATTTTTGTTAAAGCATGTTTTGTATGGTGCTTGTTGGGAGAAAGAAAACTGCTGCTTGAAGTAGAATTTATAACAGTACTAGTAGAACCTTGTATAGACTGTGGCTAGAACTTTTTCATGCCATGCTAAATGTTATTTTAGTTTTAAAGCCTTGTGGTTATTGAGTAGAATGTTTAGCCTCAAATATCTGAGAGTTTTTAATGTGTATTGAAAGATTCATGAGTTGTTCTTGTCATAGTAAATCATCAATATATGGTATTCTCTTTTGAATGTTTTATTTGGTTGACTTGGCGCATGCTCACACCATGTTTATGAATACAAACCAGTCACGAATAGCCTCCATGACCACTTAGTTTTTGAACTTCTGATACTGCTTATGTTTTAATTAATGATACTTATGTCGCTAGGCATGATTATGGCTCTTATGCTCTCTTGATTTGTCGTTCCCAGTCTTTTGCTAGCCTCCACCTGTAATGAGTATGAGCTCTACTCGTGCATCCAAACTCCCTTAAACCAAAGTTTTTTCCATTGTGTACACCATACCTACCTACATGTGGCATTTAACTGCCACTCCAAGTAAATTGCTCATGTGCTACCTTTAAAACCTTCAAAATTATTCATGCTTTATGTTCTTGTTTTTTCTCATGAGGACGTCAATAGAGAATCTTTATCTCACTTGTTGATTGGATTTCACACCCTGAACTAGTGGCTTCATCCGCTTATCCAAATGATAGAAGAGCTGGCAGCAGGGTGCCCAGCCCCAAGTTAATACAAACAAATTCTCTTCACTATTTTTGCCCCTCATCATATCAGTCAAAGCATAATTGTGTAAACAAAAGAGAAAGAGGGATGACCTTCTATACCAGTTGCGTCCTTCACCATGGGAGCCGCTCTTGTGAATCCAGTTGGCTTGTGATGTACTGTATTGTCTGTTTATCATTCGTTGGCACTAGCATACACCCCTCCTAAAAAATAGACATTCATCCACAAATGTCAAACTTTTAGTACCTCTGATTTATAAAATAAAAAGCTCTAGCACATGAGTTGATCCCTGCTTCCCTCTGCGAAGGGCCTTTCTTTTACTTTTATGTTGAGTCTCCATCCTCTAACTTTATGCACAGTTGAGAGAGCATTTTTGCTATTCTGAGTTCTATGTGCATTTGTCCCATAAACATCAATAATTATTTCATGATGTGATATTATTTGTTCTTAAATTATTTGTTCTAGTCTTCCTCTTGAACTTTGAAAGTGTCCTGGCATTTATGTTTTGTCCCACTCTTAAGGCCTAGCGAAATACCACTTTGCCATGCTTTCTCTATACCTGAAACAGACGTCTACCTTTCTTTGCATTATTATTCATGATCCTTTATTTGAGTTACTCTTCGTGATGCAAAGTAATTTCTATGCTTTATTATTAAAGTTTTATTTATCATGCCTGTGTTTAAAGTTTTATGATCTCAGCGTGCATATGCTTTTACATTAGATTGATCAAGTTTATGTTATTAGCATGTCACCTCAGAATTTTTTGTTTTATCGTTTACCTACTCGAGGACGAGTAGGAACTAAGCTTGGGGATGCTTGATACGTCATAAACGTATCCTTAATTTCTGATGCTCCATGATGATATTATGCCAATTGCTACATGTTTTCTCCCATCTTTATGTCATTTTTATCGATTTTCCGGACTAACCTATTGACAAGATGCCACAGAGCCAGTTCCCTGTTTTCTGCTGTTTTTAGTTTCAGAAAAGTTGTTCTGGAAATATTCTCGGAATTGGAATGTTCGAAGCCCGAAAGTCCTATTTTCCCCGGAAGCATCCAGAAGACCGAAGAGGAGTCGAAGAGGGGTAACAGGGGGGCCACACCATAGGGTGGCGCGGGTCCCCCTGGTCGCACCACCTATGGGTGTGGGGCCCCTGGAGGTCCACCGCCTTTGCCCTTTCGCCTATTTAAACCCCTCGGATGGAAAACCCTAACCACCTGATCAAAATCCCCGAAAAAGTTCCGCAGCCGCCGTCACCCTCAACCCTAGATCAGGAGGGTTCTGGAGCTGTTTTCCGGTACCCTGCCGGAGAGGAAATCATCACCGGAGGCTTCTACATCACCATGCCTGCGTCTAGGGTGATGTGTGAGCTGTTCATCCCTGGTCTACGGGTCCATAGCAGTAGCTAGATGGTTGTCTCCTCCGCATATGCCTCCATGTTTAGATCTCGTGAGCTGCCTATCATGATCGAGATTGATCTTATGTAATTCTATATGATGTGTTTGCTGGGATCCGATGAATATTGACCTTATGCCAAGTTGATTATAGTCTTTATTGCAAATGTTATTTGTGATCTTGCATGTTTTCCGTTGCCAGTGGTTGCTCTGGCCAAGTAGTTGCTAGTGACTCCAAGAGGGAGTATTTATGCTTGATAGTGGGTTCATGCCTCCTTGTTGCCTTTCTCGAGTGACAGAAACGTGAAGGGGGAGGATGTGTTGTTGCCATTAGGGAGAAAACAACTGTGAGAGTGCTCGCATGCATAATCATTGCTTACATTACACACTTTGTTTAATGCAATTATCTGTTGCTTGCAACTTAATATCTAAGGGGGTTCGGATGATAACTCGAGGGTGGATTATTAGTCATAGATGCAGATGGATGTCGGTTTATGTATCTTGTTGTAATGCCTGCACTAAATATCATAGTAATCTTCATGTTATATTGTGCACTATGGTGCAAACTTTATTTGTCAATTGCCCAGATGTAATTTGTTCACCCAACATGCTATCTTTTATGGAGAGACGCCGCTAGTGAAACTATGAACCCTGGTCCATTTTCCACACTGTTAAACAAACCACAACAATTTCCTGCTTTCTTTACTTACTGCAAGCATACACTGTTTTCCACATTATACGTCTAATCTTTGTTTTCAGCAAGACCGGTGAGATTGACAACCTCACTGTACCGTTGGGGCAAAGTATTTTGGTTGTGTTGTGTGCAGGTTCCACGTTGTTGCTGACACCGGTGAAGCGCCAGCACCACCGTCAGTGGCATCAACCTTCCGAAGGTCCTCTTTCTCAAACTGGATTGATAACCCTAGTTCTTAATTAAGGGGGAAATACCTACCGCTGTGCTCATCATGCCCTCCTCTTAGGGTCTCCCAACGCAAGCATCACATGGCTCCTGAATATGAAATTCAGAAGAAAAAAACTCACGCTCAAGTGTAGTAACATGGACAAAGTATCAAATCCCAGTCTTGCCTTTTACGAGTAATTCATTGGATGATTGATGATTGTGTGGTCATGGACATTGTTTATGTAAGCATCAATGAATAGAATATTGTTGGAAGAAAAAAATATGGTTGGGTATACCCTAGTAGTTGATATGCTAAGAGATCCCACTAAGATATCATTGTCGTTAGTTTCATATCACATCACCAGTTATACTACAATGTATCCTTTGACCATGACGTTGTCGGGGTAATATATTTTGGAGGTTTTACTTTCGTACCATCAAGAATCACAATGTAAACTGAGTGAACATAAAGATATCTACTAGGTTATTCTAAAGGATTATATTACCGGAATCGATAGTCTCGTGTAAGTTCAGTATCGTGAGTTATGGGGAAATTGTATAATAGCCAAAATGTTCCGTAGTTTATTCATTTAGTATCTGGGAGTCAATATGGGTGTATATGGATCCGCTATTTATTATTGGAAAGGAAAAAAATCCGGTTTCATGTCCACACACTATCGAACCTGTAGAGGGAACACAGGGCTAGTTTATGTGTATATCTGTAGGTCCGGATCAACAAGGAGTATCATCGGAATGGTGTTTCTGCATATGATAGATATATTTTATATATCAGAGAGAATTTCTATTGAGGGCACCAGATGTCGCAGAGTAAAAGAAACTGTTTCTATTACTACCGGAATTTATTCCAGAGTTGTTATGAGAGACAAATTGAGAAGACACGCTTTATGGAGCAAATGCAGGGGTCATGAGATGTCCCGAGATGTCGGATATATTTTTTTTGATATAATTGGATAATATGAATGAATTTATCTAAAGGGTTCACAGGGTTCCGGAAGAGTTTCGGGCAAAAACCAGGAAGGGGGAGTGTCGGAGGGGGGCATGAATGCCCCTCATGGTCGTACCCTAATGTGAGGAGATGCCAGGTGGGCCTCAGAGGTATTACACATTGGTACTTGATATCACGGCATTTTTCCTGAATTTATTTGAAGGGGAAAAGAAAATAAAAGGGAAAAGTAAAAAGGAGAGAGGAGACGGAGTTGGACTCGAACATTTGAGTCCAATCCGAGTTGGGCTAAGAGGAGGGATGCAGACACCTCCTTTGGTGCGGCCAAGCCCCTCCTACCAATACTAGGTCTCCTCTCCCCTTTGGAAACTTCCCCTTCCCTCCAACTATATAAAGGACCCCAAGGGTCAAAGAAAAACATACAATTGGCTCTCTCAAGCCTCTCTCTCTCTCTCTCTCTCTCTCTCTCTCTCTCTCTCTCTCTAGTAGAATAAGAGGGTATAATTAGAGCTTCTAATTATAGCCCCTCTAACTGAATTAGAGCTTATTCTAATTGGGGTTTTGAGGTGTCCTCTTCCAATTAGACCTAGCTTCTAATTACTCTCTCTCTCTCTCATGTGTTGAGAATTCCACCTTCATATACACCCGCGGCGTCAAGTCCTGGACGGTGAAGCGCTTTAGAATGGATCCTGACGTATGTGTGCATACTCTCAGAGGGGTAACACGAGAGACCCTCACTCTACTAGATCAAGGTGTTTGATACGGGAGTCGGTAACATCCTCACCCACTAGGCTTGTACATGAGGATATTCAACAGGCTTCATCGACATCGTCACCAAAACCTCTTCTGCTTCTATGGTGTTTAGTACACGATCTCGAGAAGTAGATCTTGGATTGTTATTCACTTGTATCTTCATAGATAGATCTTGGTGGATGCGTAGCTTGCTTGGCGAAAATTTTAAATTCCCATACACAGAACCCAGAATCGAATTCCCCCAACTTGGTCATCCTCCTTTTCTATGCAATAAGAATGGCTAACATATCGAAAAATATATTAAAAATCAGAGGAGATAACGGTCACCTTGCTTAACCCTTTGAGGGTCTGAAAGTAGTGATCAATATCAAAATATATGTGAATACCAACACACCCACCCCGCACAAACCTACCAATCCATTCACACCACCGAGGATTGATATGTCTCAAATGTATCTACTTTCTCAAACACTTTTCATCTTTTTCTTTTCCCTCTAATTTGCATGATTCGGATCACACTAGAACAGACTAATGTTGTTTTCGGCAGAATTTCCCTCGGTGTCTATTTTTGTGCAGAAATCAACTTTTTCAGAAAATTCCAAGAAATTGACTAAAATTATTTTCCATTGGAAGACTCTCGGAGCCAGAAGGGCACCTGGAGGTGGGCCCCATGGACACTAGAGGGGTGCCAGGCGCGGCCAGTATGGGCACCTAGAGGGGGGGTGAATAGGTGCTACGACCAATTTTTTTCTTCCAAATTTAGGCTTGACACAAAGAAAAATTCTCTAGATATGGAACTACGGTGAATTTACCTATATGACAAGAACAACAATAACAAGATACAAACTCAAATTAAAAGAGAGGGAACGAGAACCGATAACGGAAGCACGCGGAGACAAGAATGTAATCCCGAGTTCCTCCTTTTGAGGGGAATACGTCTCGTTGGAGGGGTAAGAATTTCGCCACGAAGGCCTACCCACAAAGGCCTCACCCTATTCTCTGATGAACCCCGCCACAAAGGCCTATTCCACCTTCCACTATTGATCCCCTTTTGGGCGGGAATCGATTCCTTTACAACGGTATTGGGGCACACACCCACAACCAAATTGGGGGCTCCCAAGAATCACCAAGAGTAGCAATGAGGTCTAGGTTTTCCACAAGGAAACCGTAGGCTAGATACCCTCAAGAAAATAAGGGGGAATGGAAAACCGGTTGGTGAAGACATAGATCGGGGCTTTCTCCTTCAATCCTCCAAAGATCAACAAGTTCGGTGGGCGGGATTGGGAGATCTAGATTGGTGGGTGAGCTTAATCAATGGGGCATTCAATTCTGGGCGAGCTAACTAGAGGTGGAAGAAGTAGAGGGGTATTTATAGCCCCTCTCGAAATATGAATCTTGAAGAATCTTTAGGGTGGATTCTCCGGCCCAAGTGGGGGCGGAATATTCCCCCCCCCCCCCTGCGCGAATTATCCGGCCCTTCGGCGTCGAAATCCACGCTTCTAGCTCCACTCCAAACAGTCTCTAGACTTTGGAGAATTCCTGGGGGCGGATTATCCGGCCTCTGCATGATGAAAAAGCCGGCCCGAAATACTTTTGGGCTCCTACGAGCCACGCCCCACCCCAGACACTCTCTGGATTTCTGGGGTCGGATTATCCGCCCCCCGGAATATCCAGCCTCTCCAGGCCAAAAACTCCTTTGACACGAGAACATAATTCCGAGGTATCTTTCTTCCCTTTTGATGCTAGGTGGTACGAATGATTTATCTGAAAGATCTGCACCACTTAACACATGATTAAATATCTCTTTTTTGTTAATTAACACACGAAACATAGAGGGGTAGAAAATGCACTTTCAATCTCCTCTTTTTGGTGTGAGATGACAACACAAGGATTTGCGATAAAATCATCCAAGCAAGAAATATAGGAGCTCCCCCTAAGTGCGTGCCTAGATAAAATTCTACAATCACCTAAACTGGTCAAACCACACTCGCGCAAGCTATCTTCTGACATGATAAGTTCATCTCAGGAAATGTCCCATATCATGACAGTAAAAATAGGGTGGTACGTCATTGCTGACACACATACTCGAACTGATAAATACTCGAGTAATAAGAAAATATCACTCGAATTCTGTGAAGGCTCTTTTCACGAGAAAAGGTTTCACTATGAGAGAACATAAGTTGAGGTTTCATCCTTCCTCACTTGTAAAACTGACTCGAATGAATTACGATATAACACTCTGCTTTTCCCAGATCGCACAACTGTCTTAGACCTCTAGATGCTATATTCATTGTGTGAAGGTAAGACCCGTGGATCATTTGCAACGGACTGGGAGTTGCACCACTGCTGCACTAGCTAGTACTTTTCCATGCCAAACGGTATGATGAAAATCCCGATGGACGCGTTGGGTAAAATAACTGACAACTGGAATTCGACTCAGTAAGGCTTCAACAACATGAGTCAAATTACCCCAAGTTTTTTTAGGTTCGAGCCAAAGGACTCGAAGCCTAAGTAAGCCAATGGTGTATTCTCTCGAGTGAGATTAATCGACCTCGACCAGTCGAGTAGATCTAACCCATCGTGATGGAGGGATAATAACCCGGTAGGCCAACTCCAAGGTGTAACCCGGCCCAAGGGACACGGCGCAGGATCCGGCTAAGGATAATGAAACTTCTGGAAGGCCCAAAGTTTGTAGGCCTCGTAACCCGGATTGTGGGTTGCGGTAAGGAAAGCTAGGGTTTGTAAGCAGTGTTCGGGTAGGATTCCGGGTGCGCCTTGGAGGGCAAGTCAGGAGGGTACGGTGCTTTATAAACCGACCCCTACGTCTAGTTTGGAGAGATCTAAGAACCCTAGCAACATCGTGTGATATCGAGCATCAAGTGTAATCCCAGAGTTGAGTTATTATATCAAGATCGGAGACTCGGCGACTTTGATTGCCGGCTACCAGATCGAATTGCACCATGTTTTCCTCTGAGCTAAACCCTCTCCCAAATACCTGTGTCGCCTTGCCCCAAGATCAGTTACCCCCGGTAACATCTGCCGTGATTATCCCACGATAGTTGGCGCCCACCGTGGGGCCTGCGTCCAAAGGTGTTTACATCACGGGAGAAGCTCGGAAGAATATGGAGAATCTCGTCGTCGGCGAAATCTACATCGACGGCAGAGGAAAAAAGACGGTGGACGATTCCGGCTGGGGGCCAGAGTCGGATCACCTCGAATCCGGATCCGTCGTGACGGTCGGCCGGATCAATATCTTCGTCGGTACGATACGAGCGACTAATTTAAAAGGACAATATCATGTGCATACTACAGGAACTTCTAGCAGGAACAAAGAGACGTCAAAGCAAGCGGCAAATTCGGTTTCATCGGCCGCACCGAGATATCTTAGATGGGCAGAACAAGAGATAACGTGGAGTAGAAGGGATCATCCGGAAAAAGTAGAGCGTCCAGGAGTCTTGGAATTGGTGGTTGCTCCACAGGTTAATGGTTACGAACTGAAGAAGGTCCTGATGGACGGTGGAAGTAGCATCAACATCCTTTATTGGGAGACCTTCTTACGGATGAGTCTCAAAGAGTCCCAGCTGCAGAAAAGTTCAACAATCTTTCACGGGATCGTACCGGGTCACTCGGCGAGCCCCGAGGGAAGGATCACCTTGGAAGTTGCTTTTGGAGAATCGACGGATAATTATCGAGTTGAGTGGCTCACGTTCGAGGTGGTCAAATTGCGCAGTCCTTACCACGCGCTGTTGGGGAGGCCGGCTTACGCCCAATTCATGGCTAGGCCGTGCTACGTGTATTTGCAGCTGAAAATCCCGGGTCCTAAACGGACCATCACTATACATGGGAACCGGGATATAGCGGCCGAGTGCGACGAAGGAGATTCGGTTATGGCCGAGCAAGCATGCAGAAAGGAAGAACTCGAATATTACCGGTCTCAAGTAAACCCGGACGATAGAACGGCCTTGAAAAAGCCGAATACCGAGGATGAGAGAGCAAAATTCAAGGCAGCGCAAGACACCAAGAAGATAGATTTTGCCGAAGGGGATTCCGCTAAACAGTTCACCATAGGGTCTAACTTGGGAAAAGAGCAGGAGGAAGCGCTCGTGGAGTTTATTCGTTCGAATGCAGATGTGTTTGCCTGGACACCTAGTGACATGCCGGGTATCCCTACAGAACTGGCTGAGCACAGTTTGCATGTGGATCCCAAGTCCAGGCCCGTGAAGCAAGGTTTGAGGAAAATGAATGAGGAAAGAAGGAAGGCTATAGGCGAAGAGATCGCTCGGCTATTGGCAGCCGGCTTTATCATGGAAGTATTTCACCCGGATTGGTTGGCTAACCCGGTTCTGGTGATGAAAAAGACCAACGAGTGGAGGATGTGCATTGACTTCACGAGTCTCAACAAACATTGCCCAAAGGATCCGTTCGCGCTGCCAAGGATAGATCAGATTATAGACGCAGTAGCTGGAAGCGATCTGTTATGCTTCCTGGACGCATATTCCGGGTATCATCAGATTAAGCTCAAAAGGGAGGATTGGGAGAAAACATCATTCATAACCCCTTTTGGGGCCTTTTGTTATAAAACTATGACGTTTGGGTTGAAGAACGCTGGCGCAACTTACCAACGGTGTATTCAAAAGTGCTTTGAGGACCAAATCGGACGTAACGTCCATGCCTATGTGGATGACGTGGTCATCAAGACTAGGAAGGCGGAGACATTTATCGATGATCTAAAGGAGACGTTCAAAAACTTGAGGAGGTACCAGATGAAGCTTAACCCGACAAAGTGCGTGTTTGGAGTTCCAGCTGGGAAATTACTCGGCTTCATAGTTTCCGAGAGAGGAATCGAGGCAAATCCGGATAAAATCAAGGCCATCCAGAGCCTGAAAAAACCGGAAAATTTGAAGCATGTTCAAAAGCTCACGGGCTGCGTAGCAGCCTTGAGCCGATTCATATCCAGACTCGGAGAAAAAACAATACCATTGTACCGGCTCTTGCGGAAATCAGATAAGTTCGTGTGGGATCAAGAGGCGGACGAGGCATTTGAGGCACTAAAGAAGCAGTTATCTGAAGCACCAGTACTAGCGGCGCCGGGTCCTAAAGAACCTATGTTACTATATGTGGCAGCTGGCCCCCGAGCCGTCAGTGCAGTAGTTGTTGTGGAACGCCAAGAGGATGGGAAAGGATACCCGGTTCAGAGGCCGGTTTATTACGTCAGCGAGGTATTATCAGAAGCAAAGCAGCGCTATCCACATTGGCAAAAGTTGGTGTTCGGGGTCTTTATGGCCAGCCGGAAGCTGAAACCGTATTTCCAAGAACATCCCATAACAGTGGTTAGTTCAATACCAATGTCGGATATCATCAGAAACTCGGACGCGACGGGAAGAATAGCCAAATGGGCGATAGAGATGGGGGATTATCATATCAACTACGAACCCAGGTCAGCAATCAAATCTCAAGCTTTAATTGATTTCGTTAACGACTGGACACATACAGGCATGACTGCAACGGTTCCAAATTCCGAGTCATGGATCATGCACTTCGACGGATCAAAGCAGTACGAGGGATCAGGAGCTGGGGTGGTGCTAACATCACCCAAAGGAGACAAATTGAGTTAAGTGCTACAAATTCACTTCGACTGTTCTAACAACGTGGCCGAGTATGAGGCCCTATTGCATGGCTTAAAGGTAGCCAAAGAGATGAACATTAAGAGGATACGATGCTTCGGAGATTCGGACCTTGTGGTACAGCAGGTGTCAGGAACGTGGGATAGAAAGGACGCAACTATGGCAGCATACCGCAGGGAAGTTGATAGGGTTGCAGGATGTTTTTCCGGGTATGAGGTGGAGCATATAGACAGAAGAAAGAATGAGGCAGCCGACGCCCTCGCCAGACTCGGCTCGCGCAGAGAGCCGGTTCCACCTAACGTTTTCCTGGACGAATTATGGCGACCATCAGTTAAAATCGAGTCAGAGGAGGAATTGGCAAATCAAGACCCGGATTCAGGACTCGTAGCCACTGTACGTACTATTCCCGAGTGGACAGAACCGTTTTTGGCCTACCCATCACGAGGCGAGTTACCACAACAGGAGGTATTAGCAAGGCAAATTTTGAGGCGAGCAAAGGGATATTCTATCATCAATGGGGAATTGTACAAGAGAAGTGCAGCAGGAGTCTTTTTGCGCTGCGTAGCGCCGGAAGAAGGCAGACAGATTCTCAAGGAAATCCATGAAGGCGACTGTGGACATCATGCGTCCACAAGGTCTCTTGCGGCTAAAGCTTATCGACACGGGTTTTTCTGGCTCACGGCCCTAGCGGATGCGGAACGATTGGTAGCAAGGTGTGACGGATGTCAAAGGTACGCTCGCCAAACCCATGTGCCGGCTATGGAATTGCGGACTATCCCGTTAACTTGGCCGTTTGCCGTCTGGGGTATGGACATGGTTGGCCCCTTTCATATGTCACCATGCAAGAAGACACATCTTTTGGTGGCTATTGATAAGTTTACCAAGTGGGTTGAGGTTATGCCAGTTACTAATTGCGAAGCAGCTACAGCAGTCAAGTTCCTGAAAAGGATTATCTACCGGTTCGGGTACCCCCACAGCATAATTACCGACAATGGAACCAACATGTCCCTTGGTGAGATGGAGAAGTTTTGTGGAAACAATGGAATCCGGCTCGATGTGGCATCAGTGGCTCATCCCCAGGCCAATGGACAAGTGGAGAGGGCAAACCAAGAATTGCTTCGCGGATTAAAACCACGATTGCGAGTTCCCTGTGTCAGGGCTGCTGGTGCATGGGTCGAAGAACTTCCTTCTGTGGTTTGGGGTATCAACACTACACCTAACAGATCCACTCAGATGACACCATTCTTCATGGTCTATGGTGCGGAAGCAGTGTTACCGAGTGACATTATTCACGATTCGCCTAGAGTATCAGCTTACGTCGAAGTAGAGAACGAAAAAACCCGGCAGGACGCCGTAGATATGTTAGAAGAGCAAAGAGAACAAGCCCTGGAAAGATCAGCCATATATCAGCAAGATCTAAGGAGGTATCATATCCGGCGTGTGAAGACCCGGGTATTCCAGGAAGGAGACTTGGTTCTGCGCCTGGTACAGTCAAACGAAGGAAAACACAAATTATCACCACCATGGGAAGGACCATTTATCATAAGCCGGAATCTGCATAACGGATCATATTATTTGATAGATGCAAGGGAAGAGTCGGCTACAGTCAACGACACCGCACACACCACTTCATCTATGCAAGAAAGAGATAGACCATGGAACGTGGCTCAGCTACGTCCGTATTATACTTAGTAAAGACTATATTGGCAAGTGGAATTGCACGATGTAATAGGCAGCAGGTTTTCAGACGCACTCTTTTCCTATCCAGGGTACCTTTGGGGACTGGACGGGTTTTTAATGAGGCGGCTTGCTGACCTAGATTTTTCATATCAAGTAAAGAGATGGTTATCAAGAAAAGAGATGGTTGTTATCAGGTTATTTACTCTCAGTACGATGCGTATATCTAGGTCTTGGGGGCTGGTCGCTTGAATAGCACAGTTACAAAGTCAAAGACCCGGCCATGATGCCTATGAGTTATAAGGGCCGATTACTTGCAAACGAGTACGGCTACAATCTTATAACCGGACAAAGAAGTCCAAATTTCTTGGCCGTTCTTACTTAAGCTCGATGTGACTCGCATTAAAGTGGCATGATGTGTTCGCTTACGATGGCAGTTAGTCATGAAACCCGACGGGGATTGGCTGGCTACGTCTTCGTATTGATGTAACAACACGGTATCCACGCGAAAGCCGGCTTACAGTACAAGACAGTCAAAAGGGTCATCTAAACCACAAGTTATGCAGAGTACAAGGCTGAATAGCTGGAAACTCAACGACTATTAAGCATAACTTCAAAACCTATGTGAAACAACTCATGGATCTTTGTGAAATTAGCAGTAAGCAGTTTGTTCCCTTTTCAAGATCAAGTATCCTAGACTCGGCAATCCGGGCCCGGTAGCTTGAAATCTTGAAAAGAGAAAAAGTGGCTTACTGGTATAGTTGCAAAGATCCAAATATCCGAGTCTTGGGGACTTGGGGACTTCGAAGCAAAATCCGCTTGTCAATACCCATGAGACCCGGAAATTGAGTTTTCACAAAAGGAACAATAAATAAAACCAGATATCGAGAACAGATGAGCTTAAACTTAAAAAGGCCGGAACAGGCATCGAGTATATCAAGGCCTTAGCGTGCATTACAAAATCCTGGTGAAAAAATATCAAAGGTGCACAGGCGCACCGCCCAAAATATGACTGTTTCAAAAAGTATGTCGACCGACTGGCGCTTAAGAAGAGGCATTGGAAACCATATATCACTCGGCGTCCATGTTGGCCTTACCCTTGCCATCATTGGTGGTAGCAGCAGCACCCGGATCGGCGGTACCAGCCCCTGCAGGGGGCGGAACGACTAGTGTTGAGGCAGCAGGAGCAGAGCCGGCTTCAGCTTGCTTCTTGGCAGCCTCCGCCCTTATCGCAGCAGCTTCCTCCTTCCACCGAGCCAGCATGTCATACGGCTCAGGAAGATCCGACTTAATTACTTTATCGGCAGAATCATATGCTGGAACAAGTATGTTAACATCCAGTTCATCAGCAATTACGCTGGCCGGGTAACGGACCTCCTTCTGGATGGCCTGAAAATCCTTCACCGAAAACTTGGATCCGTCAAGCTTGAACTCTGGGAAGCCGCTCATAAGCCTCGCTAGCTCGAGCTTGGGGAGATAAGCCTTGGCAAGTGCAAGCCCCCGGGTCATTCCAACCCGACAAGACGAGCGCTTCCAGTGCCGAATCCACTCGGGAACAGTGGATAAGGCGTCCAGCAGCCTCTTCAGATCAACATGTCCTCTACCCGGACACCGCAACTCGTCAAGGATCCATCTGGTTCCGGCACATAGTTGCCGGATAGCGCTATTCATGGTTTTCAGCTTGGCCATGTCATCTTCTTCCGGCATGGTTTCGTCCGGGCCTGAGGAAATGGAGACATAAGTCGGGAAACTATTGCTATCTATCAAAAAGATAAACCGGAGGAGGAAACGTACTAAGTAAAGCACGATATGTGTCCGATATTTGGACGGAAAGACTCGTTAGGTCATCTTCTGCTCGGTGAGCCCTTTTCCTATATTTCCTCATTAGCAACTTATTCCTCCTAGACTCGGCCTCGGCTGCCTCACGTAAAGCTACCTCCTTTTCGATGAGCTTGGTGGCGTCCGCCAGTTTTTCCTCGGATTGAGTTACGAAAGCCTGCATGCATGCAAACAAAGGATCAGTTGGGTAGAGGAATAAGTTATCAGTCGCTTGTATAACAAAGTCCCAAGTAAATTATGAATCAATTCACTCGGAACTTGGGGACTGGATAAAGGCATAAGCAATATTAGTCGGATTTACCTCGTGTTTGGCAATCAAAGCTCCCAAGATGTTCTATTCATTGGACCTTAAAGTGCGAAGGGTTTCTAGCATCTGGGTAAAGGTCAGTTCCTCGGATCGAGCACCGGAAGAGCCGGCAGCTTGGTCGTTTGGTGGGGGGGCTCTCCCCGCCCTTGGAGTTGAGACCCGGACAGTTTGGGTGGCCGGGTTGGGAGAACTCATCCTTGTATCTAGAACTTAGATCTCCTCGTCTACTGGTTCCGATGAGGAAGGAGATCCGGCAGCTCGGGGAAGTGGGTTGTTCAGAGGGCCTTGTTCCTGATTATTCGCTGTATCATTGCCAGTCGCGGCGTCCGCATGGTCGGTCGGTTTCTCCGCCTGATGGTTATCTGCTTCTATATTTTCCGGGTCGCTAACGACGGCTTGAGCGCTAAAAGAAAGATGAGAAAAAGCGGCTATTAGTGATGATGGTGGCTTGAGTGGAAACTTGTTAAGCATAAAAGGAAATCATGTAGCGTAAACTTACCCGGCGTTCACGGTATAATCAGGCGGGAGCTCGCCGCTGGAAGCAGATGAGGTTGCCACGGGAACTACCAACGGGACCCGGAATTGCCCGGCACGTGGATGGTTAGGAGAAGGGTGGCGTTGAGGAGAGTCGGAAGGACGAGGCGGAGGAGCGCCGCCACGAGGAACCGAGGAAATAGAGATGCCCGGGTTAAGGGGATCTTCACCCGGGGAGCTCCGAGTTACTCTGCGCTTGCCTGGGGAGGAGTCCTTCAAGCACGACGAATTTGATAATTGATGGTTAAGTCGTCGCATGGCGTCAAAGGAATAAGGTTCAGAGGATAACGAGGAAAAAGGAACCTTGGACACGGCTCCTCTGTTTTTCCTTTTGGCTCCGACTGTTGTTTCTTGGTCTGATTCAATCGCCTCCGGGTCATCCTCGTTGGCCTCACCTTCGTCTTCCAGTCCTGCGAATCGAGTGTGTATTAGTCGGAGAAAAGATAAACGAAAGGGAAGTAATACAAGTAAAAATATGCAGATCCTGTGCAAATACCTTCACTACCATCAGCCGGCTCGTCCTCATCTTCCGGGTCTCTGGAAGGGGGGAAGGGTTCAATTCTCCAGAAAGGGTCATCAGCCTAAGACAAAGGAATGAGACTAAGGGTTAGAAGCTGTATCGAGTCAAGTTAACGGAAGTAAGTTATGGATATCAGGTATTACCGCTGGAGCCGGGTTGTCCCGAGTAAACGGGGGTAACCCGGTGATGCCCTTTATCACCTCCAGCTTCTCTGTTAAGAAGCCTTTGATGGTCTTGTTGGTATCGCCGGCTGCAAAGCTTTTGGTGGAGTATCGGAGCGTATCTGTGGTGTGCCCTGAGTACCCGCACATCAGTTTGGTGCGAACGGAGTTGGGTTGTATCCGGAAGTCAACCCATGTTTTTATTAAATTGAGCCCGAGGAGGCCTTGGGCTGAGAGAATGGCCATCTTGGTTAGCAAGGGAAGGATTGTCTCCCTGTCCGAATCTGATGCAAAGGCACTGAAAGACTCGGAGGGCTCGAGGGGGGTCTCTGAGTAACCCGGCAGCTTCTTTTCACTGTCAGGGGAGGTATCGCGGCAATAAAAGAAGGACAGTTGCCAGTGTTTGACGTGGGAGTGTAGGTTGAGGGTTGGCATCAGAGAATTCCTGCGGCGCTGGATGGATACCCCGCCACAGGTTAGGAGCGCTCCGTCGCCGCTTTCGCGGCACGGCTTGCATTGGAATAACTCGATGAAGAGAGTTAAACTCGGCGGCATGCACAAGTACGATTCAGAGAGAACAATGAAGTGGGTGATGTTCAACATAGAGTTAGGCCCTATGTCGAACATTCGGAGTCCATAGTGATCTAAGACCTCCCTAAAGAAAGGGTGACCCGGAGGACGGAATCCCCGGGTCACGTGCTCTACGAAGCAGATTACCTCGTTTTCTATGGGTGTGGGCCGGGTCTCACTGCCTGGCGCCCTCCAGTGAATGTCCTTCTGAGAAGGGAGAGTTCCTAATTCGGCTATCTCCTCCAACTTGGCTTTCGTAGCCGTGGAACGCCCCCAGTTGGCGGATATGCCTTGGGTATTTCTCGCCTGGGTCGGTTGTTTTCCTTGTCGTTTGGGAGCCATGGGATCAACCTGCAAAGCACCAGAAAAAGAGGCGTATCAAATAAGACCCGGGAGTGTTGAAGTATCCGAGTGTAAGGTGTCAAGAAAGTATGAAGCTGAGAATTATCCGGGTATCATGCTGTGGTGCGGAAATTACAAAGTATCCGGGTGTTGAGTGCAACCGTGGAAATTATAGGGCACTTACATATGGAAAGGCATTTGGGGTCGATGGGTGGTTGCCCATGTATCTATTGCAAGTAAAGTAGCTGGAAAAAGAGGATTTTCCGGGTGTTAATGCAGAGAGCGGAAAATCGAGGAGGAACGGATCTAGATGGGAAAGCTTGCGATTGATCCTACAGGAGTTTTGATTGTTAATATTGGTAGGGGATGAGTTGCGACTATATAGCAGGCGGTTAAAAGAGCTGGTGGATGTCGAATCAATCTAATTTGATGTAATCAGAAAAGTGATTCGCAGGTTGACCCAGATTCGATCCTGGTTGAAATTGGAAAAATTGCAAGGATAAGTTAGACAGATGTAAGAGGCTTACTGGAGAGATTGAGGTTTGGAAGCGACGGTGTTGGGCGGCGTGACTAGAGTGCCCCTTCACGATTCTTGGCGAGAGGAATGAAGGTGTGATGGCGGAACTTGGCGGCGGCGCGGGACGGCTTGAGGGCGAGCGCGGCTGGAAGCAATTTCGCCTTGATGATGTGCGCGAGCCCCTGGCGGCGGTGCTGCGAGGAAGCGAGGAGCAAGGAGAGAAAGGGGAAGTTGTGGCGTGGTGATGAATTTAGGGTTACCCTCTGAGTGTTATTTATAGAGTAAGGGTGAGCTTATCCCGATGGCCAGAAGCCGGAAATCATGGGGTGACGGTTGTTCACGTGGTTTTTGCGAAATATGCGCCAAATATGGAGCAGGGCATCTGGATAAAAGAAAGAAGGAGGTTAACTCCGGGATATCAGGATTGATTATCGAGCATGGGATCCTGGGATTTTTATTATGATTTGGACCCGGAAATTTGAGTCAAGGTGTTCGGAGGAAAAACCCGGGTTATTGCATGGCTACCGTGGAGTGAGGCCTGGCTGAACATCAAAACATCTTAACCCGGTCTCTATATGCCCGTATGTTTGATATCTTTGCAGGGAATAGCAAGCGCTTCAAGTGGGATCCATGAAGCCCAAGCTATTCTGGGGACTACTGATGGAGGGATAATAACCCGGTAGGCCAACTCCAAGGTGTAACCCGGCCCAAGGGACACGGCGCAGGATCCGGCTAAGGATAATGAAACTTCTGGAAGGCCCAAAGTTTGTAGGCCTCGTAACCCGGATTGTGGGTTGCGGTAAGGAAAGCTAGGGTTTGTAAGCAGTGTTCGGGTAGGATTCCGGGTGCGCCTTGGAGGGCAAGTCAGGAGGGTACGGTGCTTTATAAACCGACCCCTACGTCTAGTTTGGAGAGATCTAAGAACCCTAGCAACATCGTGTGATATCGAGCATCAAGTGTAATCCCAGAGTTGAGTTATTATATCAAGATCGGAGACTCGGCGACTTTGATTGCCGGCTACCAGATCGAATTGCACCATGTTTTCCTCTGAGCTAAACCCTCTCCCAAATACCTGTGTCGCCTTGCCCCAAGATCAGTTACCCCCGGTAACATCTGCCGTGATTATCCCACGACACATCGAGTTGTATCCTTTAGAAACTACTCAAAGGGATGCACCTGAAGTGATATGTCCTGAAGGTTTAAGTCCCTTGATCGAGTCCTTGACTCCATCAAGCACTCAGAGGCTACTGTCGTGGGGGTACCCGAAAGACCCTCCACGGTGGGTATACCCGGTGCATCCCAACGAGGGGTTCCTTAGAGGGCCCCACTGGTGACTACATGGAGGCCCATGATAGAAGTCTACGTGGAAGTAGAATAAGGAAATGGCTTAGGCGGCAAGAATAGGGAAGTGCAATAACCGACTCAGAATCGAGTCCACCTCTTGTACGACCTCCAAGACCCGGCTAACTATATAAAGCATGGGAGGGGGGTCACAAACGGGACAGACAACCCTAGATTCAGATCTATGCCAAATCCAACCTGTAAATAGCACCCCCTATAATCGATACTTTTTACCTCATCGGAATAAATTCCGGCGGGCAGTAACCCATCAAGTTGAGCAATCCACCAATGAATTCTTCCTTCACGAAACCCCAGGTCTCTCACCATGGGGATTGTTGAGTTCACCCCCTCGACACCACCTCATGAAAGCTATCCAAAAAATCTCTCTGGTATTAAGTTGCAGCATATGCGCAACAGACAAATGCATTAAGAACAATAACATAATGTAAGCAGTGTTCCTTGTCCATAGACAAGAGCACCGCTTTTTTGTCCCTAGTAGCAACAGGACATCCCCCATCCGTCACGCTTTTGTCACTCGATCACAGATGTAAGGGAGGCATGGACCTATCATCTAACATATAAACCCTCTCTTGGAGGTGAAAACAATCACGTGGCCAAATTTAACATAAACACCAGAGATCATTGCAGGACAAGATTAAAACTCTCTACGAATATAAGTGAAACATCTCAGATTGACATGAACAAAATAATCATAATCTCATGGTTCATCGGATCCCAGCTGACACAACATGCACAATTACATAACGATGGTCTCGATCATGTGAGACACATCACGACACTCTAAACATGGAGGCATAGGGGAGAGAACAACCATCTAGCTACTGCTATAAACCCGTAGTCCCGAGATGAACTACTCACGCATCTGTCCGGAGGCGATCATGGCGAGGAAGAGGCCTCCGACGACGATTCCCCCCTCTAGTAGGGTGCAGGAGCAGGTCTGCAAAAGCCCTAGATTGACTTTCGAGGTGACGACGCCTCTGTGTGTATTTCATGGAAAATAACTCTGTCCCCGATGTTTTTATTGTTAAGGGCAACTTATAGGTGAAAAGGCGGCGTGAGGAGATAGCCAAGGTGCCAAGGGGCCCACTATGCACGGCCTAGGGTGGGGTCGCGCCTGGCACCCCCTGGCTCCCCTCCGGCTCTTCTTTGGACTATGTCTTCGTTCCGGGTAAAAAACGATCTTTGTAAATTTTCATCCCTTTTGGAGAATATTTCCTTCAGAAATAGAAATACAACACAACAACTAGCCTGGGGCATCTTGTTAATAGGTTAGTATATGAATTCATCCCGAAAACGATGAAAAACATGATAATAACATAAGGGCATTGGATAGAAAACAAGCATGAAGCATAAAAAATTATAGATACGTTTGCAACCTATCAGGAAGTAAGAAGACAGAGATTAGTGGAAACTGAAGATAGCTTCAGACTGGCCGGCTAGACAGTCCGGCCAAGCTGGCCTCCAGATCGCCCCCAGGCCAGCCGCCTCGGGTGCCTGCCTGACCTTATGCGCGTTCGGCCTCCCAAGCCCAACCTAGACTAGCGAGACTTGCTCCCAGTCCGGCCTCTATCGGGCTCTAGGCTGGCCCGCTCGTGTTGCCACCCTGCCTTGTACGCGTCCGGGTCCCAGGTCAGGCTCCCAGACCGGCTACCCGGCCAGGCCGGACCCTAACCCAGCCTCTAGCCCAACAAGGTTGTCCAAGACCTTCCTGCTTGCAGAGACAGGGAATATTCCCTTGTATCCTTCTCACCTACCCACTTACCTATTCCTTGTGGTCAACCCTATATATAGGCCCCTCCTCCATCCTAGAGAAGATAGAGATGATGTGAGATGGATTTGGGCGTTTTCTCGCCCTCCCATGTGGAGAACCTCCTCCATGGGATTCATGGATACTCCATAGATTCATCTATTGAATTGTATCAAGATCTCTCCAACTATCTACTATTTCAACTTGTGATTCAAGCAGTTCATACCAATCTTACCTTGGCGGTTTCTATTTGATTGGTGGATCGGCCGGTGAGAGGAATTGGTTACATCAAGTGTGTGGTTGAATTGGGTTTGCAATCCCTCGTACGCTTCACCCGTTATCCCCCTTGTGTGTGGTTTCTTCGTGTTCTTCCACATCTCTTCTCCACGCGCTCGTCAATTCGTGAAGATTGGGCCACCCTAGAGATCAATCTTACATCAACACCGCCACCTCCTCGGCGTAGGGACCATCGTCAGCACCATCTTCACCATCTCCGTCAGTGACAACGCGGCCGTATCTATGATTGACATTACCCCCCTCAAAATTTGTGTAGATCGAAACCCTGAATATTTGTTTGGTCTTGTTTGAATGATAGTAATCAACATCGTGTTATTCTTGTTGGTGAGTTATATTTTTCTGTATTGTATTGTATTTCATATGCCACGGATCATTACATTGTGTCACTATTGTGAGCAGTTCCCCATGTTCCAAAGGGCATATGATGAATTATTCATATTCCCATATAGCTTTCTTGGAGTATTTGATCAAGTTCTATAATTCATTTGCGATTCTATGATGTCAATTTGAGAAGGGGTGGCCCAATCTTCTCAGTGAACTCACAGATAACTTCTGTATTGATAACCAGTGCGCCACTAAGAACTCTCCGGCTGATCCCTGAAGCCAATGCAACAGATAGCAACCCAATGGATATTCTTAACTCCACACTCTTGCACAAGTAATCCACCGACTACAAGTGGTACTGTACCGTCTTATTCCCAGTGGAACAGCAGGTATCACGTAAAGTTTGCAGATGAACCACTAGTATGAAAGGCTAACAAGCAGTTTCAACTAGGGGCTATGGGGTTTGTTTGATTCAATCGTAGTCTGCCTCAACCACACGCAGGTGGGACATATATATAGGTGGAGGGGTGCGGCCACAAGGCTACCTTGCGCAAGCAATCCCTCCCCTACTAGGACTAGGACTCCTACTAGGACTAGGACTCACATATATGGATACAAACCGATTCCATACACAAGGAATTCGGCCAAATTGGTTATGGAAACCAAGACTAACTATTATGGCGCATTGATCTTCTATGTGGGCGCCCTCCTCTTGCTTGTTTCATGTATGAGTGCATTTCATCTTGTGGAGGCACTCATCCCCTTATGAAATAATAATTGGAATGCTTGTTTTCATCATCCTTAGCACTTGATCATCATCTCCTCTTCTAGCTCATCTTCATCCATGTGAATCTTCTCTCCATGATCTCCATCAATGTTTGTGTTATCAATAAACCTAAGGACACATAGATGAAATGACTTAGGTAGTATAAAGTTCTCATTATTAGAAACATTAAACTCAAGTAGGAGTGAATTCACCTGTTGTTGTAGTAGCTTGGTCCTTGATCTTGTCATTGGACCAATCCTTACTTCATTAGCTTTAATTGGTGGATCTTCATGTTCAACAATAGGTGAAGAGCTAGGGATGTCCTCATCATCCTCCCCCTCTTGAAAAGGCATCGACCTCGATGCTAAATCATCTCCATGGTAAGGTGTCAAATCAGCCACATTAAAAGAATTACTAACACCAAACTCATCAATTGGGAGGTCAATCTTGTATGCATTATCATTGATCCTTGATATAACTTTGTAAGGACCAGCTCCTCTAGGCATCAACTTTGACTTTCTCAATGTTGGAAATCTATCTTTTCTGAAGTGTACCCAAACCATATCTCCTGGCCGAAATATAAGTTCCTTCCTCTTCTTGTTTACTCTTTCAGCCACATGTTTTCCTTTCTTCTCAATTGCTTCTTTTGTTTTCTCATGAATCTTTTTCACAAAATCAGCCCTCTTTGATGCCTCCATATTAACTCTCTCATGTAAAGGAAGTGGTAATAAATCAAGAGGAGTAATTGGCTTGAAACCATACACCACCTCAAAAGGACATAATTGAGTAGTTGAATGCACAGCTCTATTGTAAGCAAATTCCACATGGGGCAAACACTCCTCCCACTCCTTCAAATTCTTCTTGATCATACCTCTTAGCAATGTGGACAATGTTCTATTAACCACCTCGGTTTGTCCATCAGTTTGGGGGTGGCAAGTAGTAGAAAATAATAGCTTGGTGCCAAGCTTACCCCAAAGTGTCTTCCAAAAGTAACTCATGAACTTGACATCTCTATCTGAAACTATAGTCCTTGGAACTCCATGCAATCTCACAATCTCTCTAAAGAACAAATTGGCAATGTGAGAAGCATCATCACTCTTGTGGCATGGAATAAAATGAGCCATCTTTGAAAATCTATCCACAACCACAAAGATAGAATCATGTCCTCTTTTAGTCCTTGGTAATCCCAACACAAAATCCATACTAATATCTTCCCATGGTGTACTTGGTGATGGCAATGGTGTATATAATCCATGGGGCTTCAATTTTGATTTGGATTTGTTGCAAGTAATGCATCTTTGCACCAATCTATACACATCTCTTCTCATATGTGCCCAATAGAAATTTTCTGCCAACATCAACAATGTTTTCTCTCTTCCAAAGTGTCCCATCAATCCTCCACTATGAGATTCCTGGATCAAAAATAAACGCAAAGAACACTCGGGAATACACAATTTGTTAGCTCTAAACAAGTACCCATCATGTATATGAAATTTGTCCCATGCTTTAGTATTAACACATTTATTAAATGGCATGGAAAATTCATTATCTTCATCATATAAATCTCTAATACCCTCCAAACCCGAAACCTTGATTTCTAAATTTGAGAGTAACATATTTTTCCTTGACAAAGCATCAGCAACTACATTATCCAATCCCTTTTTATGTTTTATAATGTATGGAAAAGATTCAATGAACTCAACCCACTTAGCATGTCTCTTATTCAAATTATTTTGGCACTTTAAAAATTTCAATGCTTCATGATCACTATGGATAATAAATTCTTTAGGCCACAAATAATGTTTCCATACTTCTAAAACTCTCACAAGTGCATATAATTCCTTATCATAAACAGAATAATTCAATTGTGCACCATTCAATTTTTCAGAAAAATAGGCAATAGGTTTCTTTTCTTGCATGAGCACACCTCCAATACCTATGCCACTAGCATCACATTCAATTTCAAATTGTTTATCAAAATTTGGAAGCATAAGCAATGGGGCCGAAATCAATTTCTCTTTCAAAGTATCAAAAGCAATATCTTGTGAAACACCCCATTCAAAATTAACACCTTTCTTAGTTAGATCATTCAAAGGGGCAGCAATTGTACTAAAATTAGGCACAAATCTTCTATAGAAACTAGCAAGCCCATTAAAACTTCTAACTTGACTCACATTAGTTGGAATTGGCCAATTTCGAATAGCTTCAATTTTAGATTGATCAACTTCAATTCCATGCTTAGAAACAACATAACCAAGAAATATTACTTTATCTTTGCAAAAAGTGCACTTCTCAAGATTGCCATACAATTTATTAGTTCTTAGCACTTGCAAAACTTGTCTAATGTGATCCATATGGTCATGTTCATTGTGGCTATATATGAGAATATCATCAAAATAAACTACCACAAATCTACCAATAAAGTCTCTCAAAATATGGTTCATTAATCTCATAAAAGTACTAGGTGCATTAGTTAAACCAAAAGGCATTACTAACCACTCATATAAACCAAATTTTGTCTTAAAAGCAGTTTTCCATTCATCTCCCTCTTTCATTCTTATTTGATGGTATCCACTACGCAAATCAATTTTAGAGAAAAGAGTAGCACCACTTAATTCATCTAACATGTCATCTAAACGTGGTATAGGATGACGATAACGAATAGTGATGTTATTAATTGCTCTACAATCTACACACATGCGCCAAGTACCATCTTTCTTAGGAACCAAAATAACGGGAACGGCACAAGGAGAAAGACTAACCCGAATATAACCTTTGTCCAATAATTCTTGTACTTGCTTTTGGATTTCCTTTGTTTCTTGTGGATTGGTTCTATAAGGGGCTCGGTTTGGGAGAGATGCTCCCGGGATCAAATCAATTTGATGTTCAATTCCTCTCAATGGTGGCAATCCCGAGGGCACATCTTGTGGAAAAACATCCTCAAAGTCCTGCAAAACATTAGAAACACCAAGAGGAATAGGGGTCATGTCATTAGAAACCAAAATCTCTCCCTTGTGAATAAGCACAATAGGGACTAGTGAAGGATCATCCTTAAATTCCCTCAAATCCTCTTTGGTGGCTAACATGCATAATAGGTTCTCTCTCTTTTTTCCACTCGAATTGGTTTTGCTATCACTCCCCATGGCTTGTATTTGTGGTGTTCCCTCATCCCTCTCTCTCTCTTTTTCCACTCTCATAGCAACTTTTGATTGGGACTCTTGTACTATTTGTTGTGGAGTCATAGGCCTCAAAATAATGGTCTTCCCATGATGATATAGCTCATAAGTATTGGCTCTCCCTTCATGCTTCACACTTCTATCAAATTGCCAAGGTCTTCCCAATAATAAGTGGCAAACTGTCATGGGCACCACATCAAACTCAATGATATCCTTATAGGTCCCAATTTGAAACTCCACTCTTACCATATGAGAAACTTTCATTTGTCCCGTGCTACTCAACCATTGGATGTGATAAGGAGAAGGATGTGGCATATATTTCAAATTGAGTTTTGCACATAGATCTTTGCTAGCCAAATTTCTGCAACTCCCTCCATCAATAATGACTTTGCAAGCCATGTTGGGACCAATAACAGCCTTTGTTTGGAATAGATTGCACCTTTGATTTTCAGGACTAGGCACCACACTCAATGAATTTTGGGTGCAAATAATAGAAGGCATAGTAGTAGCATAAGCATCCAAAGGAGAATCACTCAAATATCCATCATCATCATCAAGATCATTGGGATCAACATCATCACCTGTCTCATACTCATTGTCCTCATTGATAATCATTACTTTGGAATTTGGACAATCCCTCTTGAAGTGTCCTTTTCCTCCACATGTGTGGCATGTAATATCTCTATTCCTTGTAGTAGGAGCACTAGAACCCGAAGCACTTGGTGTTGGTTGTGGTGTTTTCCTTGTATTAGCCACACTAGCCTCGGATTTGGATGAAGTAGCACCTCGAAAATTTGATGTGGCACCTCTAGAATTTGATGATGGAGGTGGTGGTGTTGAAGTACTAGGAGTAATAGATGATCTCAAAGGAAATCTACTCTTTGCTCTAGCCAAATTTTGTGCTTCATCCAAGATATGTGATTCGGCCTCTCTAGCATGATGGAGTAAATCATTCATATTGGTATATTGATAATGCCTCACAATGCCCTTGATTTTATAGTGTAAACCTGAAAGGAACCTTTGCATTGTTTGCTCAATTTGTTCTTCCACACGTCCTCTTTGCATGATCATCTCCATCTCTTGATAATAAGCATCAACTGTCTTGGTACCTTGCTTCAATTGTTGTAGCTTGTCAAATTGTTGCCTTATGTAATTTGGAGGTACAAATCTCTCTCTCATAAGCCTCTTCATGGTGTTCCAAGTAACAATGGGCAATTCTCCATCATTATGTCTCTTTCTCACAAGATTATCCCACCATCTAAGAGCATAACCATCAAACTCAGAAGATGCCAACTTAATCTTTCTATCCTCATTGTAATCATGCAATCTCCAAAGTTTCTCTATCTTCAATTCCCATAGCAAATATTCTTCCACATCCATGGTATCAAAACTGAAAGCTGGAATTGAGAATTTTGGCTTACCCAAGATATCCTCTCTATTTTCATTAGCATTGGGTAAAGGCACACGTCTAGCTCGGCCTATTTGATCTCGGCCTCTTCCTTCTCTTGCTCCACGGCCAAGAAAAACATCATCCCCATTATTGGCATCACTATGGATACTTGCATTGTCATCATCAAGGGGTGGTAACCGAGCTTCAAGCAAAGTTGTAAGATCAGTCATTTTATTGGTGATAGCATCAATAGCATCTTGCATTGTTCTCAATTGTGCACTATTGGTTTCGGCCAACTTCTTGGTAGTTGCCACATCCTTCTTAACATCCTCAACTTGCTCATAAAGAGGGCCAACAGCATCATCCAAATTCTTGCTACACACATCCCTTAATGCCTCATACTCCCTCCACTTCACCACCTCGGTTTGGTCCTTCTTTTGCTGCACAAGTTCATCACTAGAAGGATCCATTAGAAGGTTAGTGAAAATAAAACAAGTATAGGTTGTGGTGCCTCTCACAACTCACTCAAGAATCTAGCAAAACAATAGGATATCTTACCACTCCAAAGTGAATAGAGATACTTACCACAAGTAGAGGCAATTAAAGTGCTTTGGTGTGAAGAAAAGAATACCCAGGTTTTTAACTATCACAATGGCAAACAAGGTTATTTGGTGGGGCTTGGTATGGATACCTAACAATCACCAAAGTAACAATCCTATTTGCTGTCTTAGTGAAGATATAAAAGACCCAAGGAAACTCACACAATGGAGACAAATGTGGCAATGCAATATATGGATGAATTTTGCAATGCACTAGAAAGTCACTAGCTAGGCTCTTAATTGACAGGCACAAGATTGCTCAAACCAAGTGTCACAATGGCAAGCTCAACTAGTAAACAATAGCAATGATATGGCCTTTTTGCACTTTCACTTTTCTCTTTTCTATTTTTTTTTTTTTAATACTTTTTGCTTTTTCTATTTTTTTGAATTTTTCAATGGCCTTACACTAAGCTAGGAGCAACAATTAACCAAACACAAGTGAACACAATGGTGGTGATGAAATATGAGCAGCCTGTCAGAGCACAAAATAGCTATACTTGTGGGCAAGTTCCTATTATAATGCTGTAGAAAGGCTGTGGCTAAGGTTCACAAGGGTACGGATATATTGGTCCTAGTGATGAAAAACAGGGAATAAAAGAAAGCACAAAAGAAAACTAGTGGAAAAATGACTTAGAACAGCTCACGGCAGCAACTAGTACTCACGGCAGCAAAACAACACGTTTTGGAACCAAGGCAGCGTGTACGGCAGCGAAACAGATGCTTTTTGTGCCACGGCAGACTCACAACAGAGCGCAGAGATCACGGCAGAAAAACTGCCAATTCTTGTGCCGCGGCAGCGCGCGAAACAGAAAAACAGCCGATTGATAACCGCGTTACACGAAAATTCCTGCGCGCGCGTGTTACGTGAAGCAGTGGTCACGGCAGCGATTCGGCGAGAAAGTGTGCCGCGGCAGCGCGCGGTGCTGTGGTAGGTGTGCTGTGAGACGGGCGCGAGGGGCGTTTTGTAAGCGTGTTACACGCGAGTCCGAGAGCGACTAGGGCTCGGCAGCGAAACGGTGGCGGCAGAACACGGAAGAAAATATGGTAAGCGCGCGGTGGGGTGAAGGGCGGGTTTGGTAAGCGATTGGCAGGGGGAATCCGAGTGCGGGTGGGTTGCCGTACGGCAGGGAAATTGCCAAATCTCTGCCGCGGTAGGAATAAGGGATGAACTCGGATTTGTGATGGATATGAGCAATGAGCAGCGGATTTTTTTGTGGTTTTTTGATATGAACTCGGCTAGATGAACAAAACCCTAAACCTAGCCGAAAAATATAAAACTAAAAACGAGAAAAAGTAACACAAATCTAACACAAAGACAGCACTAGTAATTGAAACTAAGATGATATCTAGGCTATGGCAAAAACTAAAACTATTTTTGTGGGGCTTTTTCTGGATAGGAAATACAACACTCAAACTAAAGGGTAAAATTATGATAGCTCACCGAGGCAACCTGTAAATCTGATACCAAGATGATAAGGGGTGGCCCAATCTTCTCAGTGAACTCACAGATAACTTCTGTATTGATAACTAGTGCGCCACTAAGAACTCTCCGGCTGATCCCTGAAGCCAATGCAACAGATAGCAACCCAATGGATATTCTTAACTCCACACTCTTGCACAAGTAATCCACCGACTACAAGTGGTACTGTACCGTCTTATTCCCAGTGGAACAGCAGGTATCACGTAAAGTTTGCAGATGAACCACTAGTATGAAAGGCTAACAAGCAGTTTCAACTAGGGGCTATGGGGTTTGTTTGATTCAATCGTAGTCTGCCTCAACCACACGCAGGTGGGACATATATATAGGTGGAGGGGTGCGGCCACAAGGCTACCTTGCGCAAGCAATCCCTCCCCTACTAGGACTAGGACTCCTACTAGGACTAGGACTCACATATATGGATACAAACCGATTCCATACACAAGGAATTCGGCCAAATTGGTTATGGAAACCAAGACTAACTATTATGGCGCATTGATCTTCTATGTGGGCGCCCTCCTCTTGCTTGTTTCATGTATGAGTGCATTTCATCTTGTGGAGGCACTCATCCCCTTATGAAATAATAATTGGAATGCTTGTTTTCATCATCCTTAGCACTTGATCATCATCTCCTCTTCTAGCTCATCTTCATCCATGTGAATCTTCTCTCCATGATCTCCATCAATGTTTGTGTTATCAATAAACCTAAGGACACATAGATGAAATGACTTAGGTAGTATAAAGTTCTCATTATTAGAAACATTAAACTCAAGTAGGAGTGAATTCACCTGTTGTTGTAGTAGCTTGGTCCTTGATCTTGTCATTGGACCAATCCTTACTTCATTAGCTTTAATTGGTGGATCTTCATGTTCAACAATAGGTGAAGAGCTAGGGATGTCCTCATCATTGTAGGTACAACCCTAGTCTGTATGAGACTGCACATCACCTCATGGTACATATATAGCCATTTACTCACACGATTGATTTCAAAGGGAGGCACCCCTTCAAAGGAGCTAGTAGAGTTGGATATCGAGATCTGCACATCACCTCATGGTACATATATGGCCGTTTACTCACATGATTGATTTCAAGGGGGGGGGGGCACCCCTTCAAAGGAGCTAGTAGAGTTGGATATCAGGTTCTAGTAAGACTCGGATTGAGAAATAAATATGTGTGATTGTTTACATCCAAATATGACGTAGTTTCCAACGCTTCTCTATTTTCGTCTCCTTGAAGAGTAGATCCTGCTCCACGAGACAATCAAGTACTCCCTCCGTCCCAAATTATAAGGCACACTTTAATTTCGTTGGTCAACGGTGTTCAACTTTGACCATGATTTTTTCTTATAACATATCCATAAAACTGGTAGTAAGATATATGAATTGAAAGAATTTTATAAGACGGATGCAACTATACCATTTATACGTTCTAATTCCATATAATTTATTATGTATTGATGGTCAAAGTTGACCATCAAAGAACAATATAAAAACAGCGCGCCTTGTATTTTGGGACGAAGGGAGTATATTTTATATTGTTTCGATTTCATTGGTGTAGGTACCGTCGTACATGATGCTCGTAGATATCTCGAAGTACACCCAGTCGTAATCAGTAAGCATGGGTACACGCCCTCTAGTTATCTCAATGATAACAACAAATCGCTTCTTAAATGATGAGATGATTCTTCGTCTTGAGAAACATCAAAGTTAATGTCCAACATAAAGAACGCATGACGCGAACCAAATCAACCTATGGTTGGATGGTTGTACCTCCCATCCTATTAGAGTTTAAATCCTAAGTTTTACACATGCGTATCACATTTAGATGGAATATTCTTTCAGTAGGAGGCGACGTCCCGCTCAATATCGAGATGTCTATGTTCGTTAAAAAATGACCACATCAAATTGTGGCCATATCCAAATGAGAGTGGAGGAAACTGGCCTCACCACTCATTGTGCATTTTTAAGTGGACCAATTATCTTCCCGAAAGCCCATCTTTATTTACATTAGCAGTTCAGCACAAACTGGGCATAACTCTCCTTTTTTTTCAGAAAATAAAAAGGATGAATACGTGCACGCAAAAAGAAATCTTCACCTCAAAAGAAAAACAAGGGGAGAGAATAATTTAGCACAAGCGACGATCATAACTGAATGATATGCGTGTCTATACACGAGCTGGTGCTAGGGGCGGACGGCACGGAGAATAGGTGGGTGCGCGTACGGGCCCTGGAGCCAACCGGCGGCGATGCGCTTGTATGCCGTCTCAGTGAGATGGATGCCGTCCCAGTTCAGGCTCGTGGCGGGGTCCTTGCATGCGCTCACGCCGGGAAACCCGCACGGCGGCGCTGTCATGTTGTAGTTGTACGGCCCGCCCGCTCCACAGCACACGCGGAGCCCCGCTGAAGGACTGAACCCTGCGACGTTAATCCATCCCAGAATTGTTAACTGTTCATAAATTGTGAAAAGTCTAAGTTGTAACTAGCTACTCTTTAGACTGACGCGATACTATATACATTAAGAATGGGCGAACTAATTTGACTGGCTCCGCATTCGAGTTGACCTTTTTAAGATCTGAATCTGGTAATTAAGTGCATTGTTTATACATTGAGCGCTTACTTTCCTGACAGCTACGTTCAACTGGTAGCTTCCGTGTAGCTAGATCCAGACAAGCAAATTTGGTCATGGCCATAGAATTGGTCATCAAATGGGCGATTATGTTCTCCAATAATGTAGCCATTTCAACTCTTAGAACGGCATCACATTTACCGGAATGAAGGAAGACTCACCATATTTTTTCGGTTTCTTGAGAAACGCAATCACCGGCGCGTAGTAGTCGGCGTAGATGATCCTGGCCGCGGGGTACTTGTACCGGAGCCGATACACGGCCTCGAACAGCAGCGAGTTGTGGTAGCGCGCGAGCGCGTTTTGCTTCCTCAGGCACCCGGTCCGGGGTTCGTAGTCCTTCTTGTTCGGGCTCGCGTACAGCGTCAGCATGATCGGAATGCACCCGGTCGGCAGCTGCCCCGGCACCACCACGTACCTCGCTCCCGCCTTGAGAACCGTCTGCAAAGCAGAAAGCATCGATCAGGCTTTCGTCGAGAAATTTAAACGCGGATCAGACAGGTTAACTCGGTAAGTAAACGCGGATCAGACAGGTTTACCTCGATGCCTGCTGAGATGGACTCAACGACTTTTGGGACGTATGAGGCGACCTGCTCCAAGGTTTTCCCGGCCGCCATGAAGAAGGTGTAGTCGTTCCCGCCGAACTCTCCCACGAAGAAGAGGGATTTCTTGAAGTAGGCTTTGCAATCTGAAGATATGACACACTGATCATCATCAGGGAGTTCTTTTCTACTACTGCTCTCAACACAACGCAAAGAACAGTAGTTGTAGTACGGTACCTTTAGGTGTTGAGCACAAGGTGGGCTTGAGCTTCTGGAACCACTCGAGCTGCACGCTCAAGGAGCTGTTGAAAGGGGCCACGCTCGTGATGTTGTTCTTGATGAAGAAGGCCAGATCGAGCGCCGTGCCGCCGACGACGGCGAAGTTTGCTCCATGGGTGAAGTTCTGCTTGTCGCCGAGATACGGGGGGATGAAAGGGAGCCCGAACTTTTGGGCTGCGAAGTTGATCGATCAATGGTCGGCCCCGCGCGCATGGGAAACACTATATGCTAACTCATCTCATGAGAAGAAAGAAAGCAAGAATGCATACCGATGAAGTCGATGATGAGGCGTCCGTTGGAGGCTCGGCCACTGGGGCCGCCGGGGAAGGACTCGCCGTAGGGGAGGTTGTTGAAAGGGATGACCGGTAACACCGGTGCGGCGAACTTGATGAAATTGCCCGTGTCGGCGTACGAGTTGCCCAAGGTGAAGATGGACCGAATCGAGGGGCCGCGGCCAGGCTTCGCCTGAGCGTAATGTGCGCAGGCGAGGAGGAGCAGGGCAACGAAAGCTGTTGACTTTGAGGTTGAGGGCGCCATGGTTTCGCGCAGCGCGTCAACTGTCCAGCAGTCTATCTATGCACGCGATGTGGCCAAAATGCACAGGTGCATCTATATAGTGTCTTTAGTTTGTATTGTACGGTGCACCGGTTGGATGATGGTGCCGCGGACCAATTGCGGTGCCTCAGACGGACACAGGAGGTTGCCGTGGTCGGATTACGTTGCACCGGTCGGATGGACGGTGCACAGGTCGGATGATGGTGCCGCGGACTGATTACGGTGCCTCTGACGGGCCTAGGAGGTAGCCGCGGTCGGATTACGTTGCACCGGTCGGATGGACACGCTGAGTGGTTGGGATGTCTGGTTGTACTGTACTTGCATTTCCCGTTGACCCGAGATTGCGGGAAAGCTATTGCTATGCCACGAACTCTGCCTTCCCTTCATGGCGTCCACGAACTTCATGACGTAAGGCCGATCTGCAGTAAACGACCTGCCATTCCTAGCGAGGCCCGGACGGATCATTCTGTTCTCTTCAGGCTGATACAGCGAGAGGAGGCTTAGATAGGCCACATCTACGACGTATGCGCATCAGGCCAATTCCTCCTAAGTGGACCGAAAGAAGACACAAATGTGCCTGAAATGTATTGGCCCAGTTTATTCGATCTAATCTACTCCCTCCGATATATAAAAAGTGTCCCCACATTTTGTACTAAGTTAGTACAAATTTTATACTCCGTGAGCGACATTTTTTTAGAATCGGAGGGAGTACTTTACTTAACCATTTGCTCAAACAAATTCAGTACACTCCCTCCGATGATTTAAGTGTTGTGATATGTTCAGAAATTTGAACCCGTACCTAGCGGCTCACTTTCCGTGTGATCTACAATATGTTAAAATCTATTCGGCTTGACCCATAGGATTTCGGAATTTCCTAATAAAAGGCCCATGTAGGCAAAGATGTGGATTTACAGTCTTTAATCCCACATTCCTAGTGGAAGCAAAGTTAGAGGGTACCGCTAAGAAAAGAGAACTCTTTTTTTGATTGATCTGGTTAATGGCGATTGGGATGAAGCCTTACTTCGTGACATGTTTTGGGATATCGGTGTGCAGTTTATTTTGAGGATACCATTACCAAGATCAGATATGGATGATTTTGTAGCATGACATCTAAATAAAAATGGTATATATTCAGTTAAATCTGCATATCACATGGAATAGGATTCTCAGTTTGGGCAAAAGTTGAGGGACGTGAATTCACAAACTAGTTCGGGTCCGAATCCAGTATGGAAGATTCTGTGGTCTCTGGAAGTACCAACAAATGTAAAAAATCTTCCTATGGAAATGCCTAAGCGGTTCATTGCCTTCCTAGTGTAATCTGGCAAATAGGCATATCATGCCAAGCGGTGAATGACGGATATGTCATATTGATGCTGAGAATATTAGGCATCTTGCTCAGTGGAATATTTGCTATGCAATGCAAGGAGAAAAAAATATATATGCATTCTGTATCGATATCGGAGGCCATTGTTGTGGCTAGCTGGTATATACGGTGGCAAGGGAGACAAATTGTCAAAGAAGAGAAAGTACAATCTACGAGGAGAGTAGCACTTGCCATTCAAGCTATTGCTGTAAATTTTGTCAGATCGTCGCAAAGAATGGAATGTAAGGCCAAAGTGAATGTATGGAGGAAGCCACCTATTGATTTTCAGATTCTGATGCTGGGTTTTCAAAGGTTGATTGTACTGAATCATGTGGGGCAATTGTGAGAGATGATGTTGGAGATTTCGTTGGGGCAACTTGCGGACGCCTTGCTAGACGGACTCATTTTAGCTCGTCGAGTCGCATGCCATAACCTGATAATCCAATCAGATTGCCTTTGAATAATTAATGCCATGAATTCTGATGTTGCTTTGAAAGGTAATTTTTCAGCATTGTAATAGGGAGTCCAATCATGTTGCTCATGAGCTAGCTAGCCTTGGTAAACTGAATCCAGACGGCTTGTGCCCGGAGGATCCACCGAGTAGTGTTATTATCCCTCCAAGGTACTAAGTGCTGGATCTTGGGCGTCGGTCGTTTTTGCTTCCGCTGGCTCAGTTCATATACCCTCGACCGATGTGGTGTTGCATTCCTCTCTCGTAGCTTTGGTTGAGCAGATGCATGGTTGTCTGGCGTGGTTTGAGACATTTCTAGAGCGGGCGGAGGCTACTCTGCGTGGGCTCTCTCTTGTGCCTGCTATGTCGAAGACCACTCCTACATCATGTTCTCCAGGTGAGATTGATGTTGGCTCTGCAGAGGACGGTGTTGCAAAGCTCTGATGACTCACAAGTATAGGGGGTGTATCGTAGTACTTTCGATAAATAAGAGTGTCGAACCCAACGAGGAGCAGAAGGTGTTGATAAGCAGTTTTGATGAAGGAATAACTGTAAATACTGAAAGATAAATTTGTAGGAGTTTTTTGATATTGTAGATAAATAAAGTGCGAGTAAATAAAATGCAGTAATAATAATTGCAGCAAGTGGCCCAATCCTTTCTTCAGCAAAGGACAAACCGGTGGGTTTACTTATGATTAACAAAAGTTCTCGAGGACACACAGGAGGTTTTTGTCAAGTGCTTTTGTTTCATGCCGCTAAATAATCTTTAGTGTTTTGATAAGTGTTGTGTGGGTGAACCTATGCTAATGTACCATCCCATCCAAGACTAATACATACTTGTGATTATACCCCTTGCAAGCATCCGCAACTACAAGAAAGTAATTAAGAAATAAATCTAACCACAGCTTTAAACTCCGGGATCCTACGCTCCCTCGTGCAATGGTTTCCTAACGGGGGTTTAGGTTTCTGTCACTCCGGCAACCCCACAATTAGTAGCCAAATACACGATGCATTCCCCTAGGCCCATAAATGGTGAAGTATCATGTAGTCGACGTTCACATGACACCACTAGAAGAATAACACCACAACTTAAATATCAAACCATTAAATATTACTCAACATTACTTCACTACTAACAACTTGACTTCTCCCATGTCCTCAAGAACAACACGAACTACTCACAAGACATCATATGGATCATGATCAGAGGTGATATAATGGTGATTAACAATCTGACATAAACCTAATCCAATGGTTTCACTCAATAGCATCAACTACAAGTAGTAATCAACACCGGGAAAGTTTCCCCTATGAAATAGACAAGATGCAACCCTAGATGTTACAGCGGAACGGAGTGGAGCTGAGGGTGATGATGGTGGAGATGATGATGATGATGACGATGATGATCCCGATGAAGTCCAGCTCGATGACGGTGACGATGGTGATGATTTCCCCCCTCCGGGAAGGAATTTCCCCGGCAGATTTCTCCCTGCCGGAGAGCTTTTCTCTCTCTGTTGTTTTCCGTCCCGCAGAGGCGGCGGAAAGACTCCTCGATGATTCTCTGTGTCTTAGGGTTCCCGGGGGATGAAGTACGTCGAAGGGGCAAGCCAGAGGTGGGCCAGGGCCTCCTCACCACCCCTAGGCGCGGCCAGAGGTGGGCCCGCGCCTGGGCATGGTGAGGGCCCTTGGTGGCCCTCCTCCGGCTCCCCTTTTGGCTTCCTCCGTCTTCGGGTGAAATAGGAACTTTCCGATGATTTCCGGGGTGCTCTGATCTTCGCGAATATGGTATCCTGACGCTCCGTTTTCCAGCAGAATTCTGACTCCGGGGTTCAACTCTCCAATTATTGGAAAACATGCAAAATAGGTGAAATAACATAAGTATCATGCTCCAATATGAAATATATCAATGAATAACAGCAAATTATGATATAAAATAGTGATGCAAAATGGACGTATCAACTCCCCCCAAGCTTAGACCTCGCTTGTCCCCAAGCGAAACTGAACTCAGTAAACATGACCACAGGTTTATGGAGTGAAGAGTCGATAAATAAAATACGACAAGAAGCATCACATTTATCTATGCACCAATCATTATAGACAGCAACTTCCTCTCATATAACTTAACTTGAAACGAGTAATGGGAGTCACAAACAAAGATGCAAAAGAGAGAATCAAAATTGGTGATGGCAAACTTCGTTCTTGGTCAGAGAACATTTAATGATATCATACTTATCTTAGGTGAAGTCTTCATAACAAGGCTTATATTGTAGAGCTTAACATGTTTAATTATAACAATCCTTTTACAGTGATTCATAGCTTTCAAAGTAATATTCATTCAGATAATAAAGCATGTGCTAAACAAAGAAGGATAGAAAACATGATTGAATAAATCAACATATAGATGGTGAGATCACAACAACTCAAATGCTTGCTAGAGACAGAAAGGAATGGGTTTACTGACTCAACATAAATGTAAAAGATAGGCCCTTCGCAGAGGGAAGCATTGATCACTCATGTGCTAGAGATTTTATTTTGTAAAACAGAGGTATAAAATGCATGACACTCCTCCCATCCATCTTACACAAACCATGGCTAACCGAATCCTCGGGTGCCTGCCAACAATCACAAACCATGGAGGAGTGTCTAATTTTGAGAGAGGTGTATGTTTATGTCAACGAATGGCAAACAGAAAATACAGTACGTCACAAGCCAACTAGACTTCACAAGAGCGGCTCCCATTGAAGGACGCAACTGGTATAGAAGGTCATCCCTATTTCTCTTTTGTTTACACAATTATGCTTTGACTGATAAATCAGGGGCAAAAATAGTGAAGAGAATTTGTATTATTATTTGGGGCTGGGAACCCCGCTGCCAGCTCTTCTAGCATTTGGATAAGCGGATGAAGCCACTAGTCCAGGTGTGTGAGTCCAATCAACAAGTGAGATAAAGATTCTCTATTTGCGTCCTCATGAGCTAAAACAGGAACACAAAACAGGTGTAATTTTGAAGGTTTAAAAGTAGCACACAAGCAATTTACTTGGAGTGGCGGTGAAATACCACATGTAGGAAGGTATGGTGGACACACATGGCAAGGTTTTGGGGCTCAAGGTTTGGATGCACGAGAAATATTCCCTCTCAGTATAGGGTTTTTGGCTAGCAAGGCTGGGTAGCAAGCATAAGAGTTGAGGGAAAACAAACAAATATACATATGATGAAACCAATCATGCAATCTTTATTGAAAGCCCAAGCGATCTTAACTTGTGAATACTAAGTTTATGAGCTAATAGGCCAATTCCTCTTTCTTATACTAGCATCTCAAAATATTATTTCTACCGACCCAAGCTAAGTTTGCCAAAACCAACTAGATTAACTTGATGATCTCCAGAGTGACACCAAATACTAACAACAAGCTCAACCATATGACAGAAATTGAAAAATAAAATAAGGTGTGCCGAAAGTAATTGATGAAACTTCTCATTAATATTTCAAACCGGCAACTCACACCAACGGATACAACGATAACCAACTAAGGAGAGATACTTCCATACTGCAAACTATCCTATATGATAACTTCTCTACCCATGATATGACTCTACTGAAAAAGTAAAAAGATGAAAGATAGTGATGTGATACCGCGGCAGTCCCCCCAAGCTTGGAACAAGCTGAGGGGATGCCAAAACCAATGACGAATTATTTCTTCGGTGGTGATGACGAATCCTTAATGAGATTTTGAACCACTTCCTTCAATTCTTCAATCAGGTAGGTGAGATTACGGATCATCTCCGTATTGTTCTTAACACAGTTCATGAGCATGTCAGCCTTCGAGTCCCAGCTCTTAGAGTGACTTTCAACCTTCTTATCCCCGCTTTTGGAGTTACTTACCCACTCCACTGTCTTTCCTGCGTGGTTAGAACGATTGATATCCCACATAGAGGGAAAATCCCTATGGGGCACCTTTTTGTACTGATAATCATGGATTAATGTGTGGAAGTGGTTCTTGATGCCCAAAGCAGGTGTCCTCGAAGCTAAGGAGTGACGTGGAACCTTCCCTCCGGTGCTCATCTGCGCGCCTCTCTTGAGCTTCAAGGTATTAGCCACCACTCTAATGCCTGCGACGGTAGCGCGAGGGTACGCACTCGGAGTTTCTTCTACTTCTTATTCAGGTTCACTCTTCATCTCCTCCTCCGGCTTAGGATCTTGTGGGTCATCTTCCGTAAACTCCTTTCCCCTGTCGTTGTTGTCGGAGACCATGGTGCTTCTAAAACTGAGAGCACTTCCTGAAAGAAAATAGCTCGAAACAAAAACACGACGAGAAAATGATATAAGGACCTCGGGGGGTCCGGGGGATTATATAGCAAAAAGTTTCATACGAAAGGAAAGTACTGGGTGAAAACGGGTCGGAGACGGACTCCGAGGTGTCCTCACCATAGCCAGCGCGACCAGGGGTGGGCCCGCGCCTGGGCATGGTGAGGAGCCTCCGGGCTCCGTCTCCGCCTCGTTTCCGGCTCATAATTTTTCATATTTTCCAAAAACAGTAAAAATAAAAGTTGGAAGATGTTTCGCGAATGTTTCTTACCAAAACTGATACCTATTCAAAAACTGACTCTGCAGTTTCTGAAATATGCTTCTTAATAAATTCCTCCGGGATCATGGCTCGAATACAATCAACATTTTCATTATAAGGATCTCCAGAAATATAATGCTTGAGTCTTTGGCCATTCACCACTTGTGAAGTGTTGTCTTCAAGGGAAACAATTTTAATTGCCCCCGAACGATATACCTCTTCGATAACAAAAGGTCCTTCCCATCTTGAGAGTAATTTTCCTGCAAAAAATCTGAGACGAGACCTATACAATAGCACTTTCTCACCAACATGAAACTCTCTTTTAATAATTCTCTTATCGTGCCACCTTTTAACTTTCTCTTTAAAGAGCTTAGCATTTTCATATGCTTCACTTCTCCATTCATCTAAAGAACTTAAGTCAAGCAACTTTTTCTCACCAGCAAGTTTAAAATCTCTATTAAGGTCTCTCACTGCCCAATAAGCTTTGTGTTCTAATTCTAAGGGCAAGTGACAAGATTTTCCATAAACCATTTTATAAGGAGACATGCCCATGGGATTTTTATAAGCAGTTCTATAAGCCCACAGAGCATCATTTAATTTCCTAGCCCAATTTTTTCTAGATTTGTTAACAGTCTTTTGCAAGATAGATTTGATTTCTCTATTTGATAATTCTACTTGCCCACTAGTTTGAGGATGATAGGGTGAGGCAATTCTATGATTAACATCATATTTAGCAAGAGTCTTTCTAAAACCACCATGAATAAAATGAGAACCCCCATCAGTCATAAGATATCTAGGCACACCAAACCTAGGGAAAATAATGTCTTTAAGCATTTTTAATGAGGTTTCACCATCAGCACTTTTAGTAGGTATAGCTTCTACCCATTTAGTAACATAATCAACAGCAACAAGAATATGAGTGTAGCCTTGTGAAGGAGGGAAAGGACCCATAAAGTCAAAACCCCAACAATCAAACGGTTCAATAACAAGAGAATAATTCATAGGCATTTCATTACGTCTAGAAATATTTCCAACCCTTTGACATTGATCACAAGATAAAATAAACTTTCTAGCATCTTTAAAGAGAGTAGGCCAATAAAAACCTGATTGTACGAACCTTATGTGCAGTTCTATCTCCAGCGTGATGTCCTCCATAAGCACTACTATGACATTTTCTCAATATCTCTCGTTGTTCATTTTCAGGAACACATCTTCGCATAATACCATCAACACCTTCTTTATATAAGTGTGGGTCATCCCAAAAATAATGCCTCAAATCATAGAAGAATTTTCTTCTTTGCTGAGCTGTAAAGGTAGGAGGCAAATACTTGGAAACAATAAAGTTAGCATAATCATCATACCATGGACTCTCTTGAGAGCTCACTTTTATTGCAGCCAACTGTTCATTAGGAAAACTATCATTAACAGGAATAGGATCATCAGAGATATTTTCTAATCTAGACAAATTATCAGCAACATGATTTTCAGCACCCTTCCTATCCACAATATGTAAATCAAACTCTTGTAAGAGAAGCACCCATCTAATAAGCCTAGGATTAGCATCTTTCTTTTCCATAAGGTACTTAATAGCAGCATGATCAGTATGAATAGTAACCTTAGAATCAACAATATACTGCCTAAATTTATCACAAGCAAAAACTACAGCTAGGAACTCTTTCTCAGTGGTAGCATAATTCTTTTGAGCAGCATCAAGAGTTTTACTAGCATAATGAATAACATTTAACTTATTATCTACCCGCTGTCCAAGAACAGCACCTACAACATAATCACTAGCATCACACATAATTTCAAAGGGTAAATTCCAATCAGGGGGTTGAACAATAGGGGCAGATATTAAAGCCTTCTTTAAAATTTCAAAAGCTTCTTTACAATCTTCATAAAAAACAAAAGGTACATCCTTTTGAAGAAGATTAGTAAGAGGCTTTGATATTTTAGAGAAATCTTTAATAAACCTTCTATAGAAACCAGCATGACCAAGAATACTACGAATACCTTTGACATCCCTGGGACATGGCATTTTCTCAATAGCTTCAACTTTAGCTCTATCAACTTCAATACCTCTTTCAGAAATTTTATGTCCAAGAACAATTCCTTCATTAACCATAAAATGGCATTTCTCCCAATTAAGAACAAGATTAGTCTCCTCACATCTCTGCAAAACTTTATCAAGATTGTGCAAACAATTATCAAAAGAAGTTCCATAGACGGAGAAATCGTCCATGAAGACTTCCACAATTTCTTCACAAAAATCATGAAAGATAGCAGACATGCATCTTTGAAAAGTACCTGGAGCATTACATAAACCAAAAGGCATACGTCTATAAGCATAAGTTCCGTAAGGGCAAGTGAAAGTTGTTTTCTCTTGATCAGGCTTTGTAACAACAATTTGAGAGAACCCAGAATAACCATCAAGAAAGCAAAAGTGAGTTCTCTTTGACAACCTTTATAACATTTGATCAATAAAAGGCAAAGGATAATGATCTTTCTTAGTAACCTTATTAACTTTCCTAAAATCAACACACATCCTATAACCAACCACTACTCTTTGAGGAATAAGTTCATTATTTTCATTAGGCACAACAGTCATACCTCCTTTCTTGGGGACACAATGCACATCACTAACCCATCTACTATCAGCAATAGGATAAATAATACCAGCGTCAAGGAGTTTCAATACCTCATTTCTTACCACATCCTTCATCTTAGGATTTAAACGGCGTTGATGTTCAACAACTGGCTTTGCATCAGGTTCAATATTAATAGCATGCTGACATATAGTAGGAGAAATCCCCTTCAAATCATCAATAGTATAACCAATAGCACCTCTGTGTTTTCTCAGTATTCCCAATAATCTCTCCTCTTCTTTACCAGAAAGTTTAGAACTAATAATAACAGGATATAATTTCTTATCATCAATATGAGCATATTTAAGATTGTCAGGCAAAGGCTTTAAATCAAAAACAGGATCCTCCTTGGGTGGTAATGTGGTACCCAAGTCTTCCACCGGTAAATTATGTTTCAACATCGCTGGCTGATGTAGGAAAATCTCGTCAATTTCATTTCTTTCTTCCATAAAGACATCACTTTCGTGGTCTTCCATGTATTGCTGCAAAGGATTGTTAGGAGCAAGAGCAATAGCAGCCAATTGTTCAACTCTATAATTCTCATTAGGTAATTCAGCTTCATAATGTGCTTTAGCAGATTTGGAGAAATTAAATTCATAAGACTCTCCATCAAACTTTGTAAAGATTTTCTCTTTTTTAAAATCTATAACAGCACCACAAGTGTTTAAGAAAGGACTACCAAATATAATAGGACAAGTATCACTAGCAAAAGTGCCTAGTACTAGAAAATCAGCGGGATATTTAGTTTTACCACATAAGACCTCCACATCTCTAACAATACCAATCGGAGAAATAGTTTCCCTATTAGCAAGTTGAATAATCACATCAATGTCTTCAAGTTCACAAGAACCAATTTCATGCATGATTTCTTTATAAAGCTCATAAGGAATAGCACTAGAACTAGCATCAATATCACACAAACCATAATAGAAATGATCACATATCCTAACATATAGCACAGGAACACTAGGTTTCCTAGATTTACTAGGATGAGAGACAATATTAGAAGCATCTTCACAAAATATAATGTGTCCCTCTTCTACATTTTCAGAAACAAGGTCCTTTACTATTGCTACTGTAGGTTCTACAATTATTTGTTCTTTGGTTTCTACAGGTTTCCTTGCACTTTTATTAACCACACTAGCTAACATAGAATGTTCTTTTACCTTAGCAGGGAAAGGCATTTTCTCAATATAAGGTTCAGGCACAATAGAATCAACGGTATGAACTTCTATATCTCTAGCAGGAACACAATTAACAATATCTTTAACAGGTGTGTGGCACTTATCCCATTCCTTTTTGGGAATATCAATATAAGAAGCAAAAGCCTTATATAAGTTTACAACAACTTGAGAATCAAGACCATAAACAATACTAACATTATGAAAAATCATCGTATGACATAAAAGTTTTAATGCATTCATAATCATAATTTATACCTGACTTTCTACCTTTGTCATTCTCCCATCCTTCAGTGTTTTCTTGAATACGGTCAAGAAGATCCCATTTAGCTTCATCCTTCATACGTGTAAATGATCCAGAACAAGAAGCATCCAATAAATCCTTATCATGAAGAGAAAGCCTTGCATAGAAATTATTAATAACAATATTACTGGGGAGCTCATGAATGGGGCATTTGAGCATTAGTAACTTCAATCTCCCCCATGCTTGGGCAAATACTCTCTCCGTCATGAGGCTAAAAATTATATATATAATTCCGATCTCTATGAATTTCACTAGGAGGGTAGAATTTAGAATAAAAGAGAGGCACAATTTCCTCCCATCTAATAGTCTCGCTATTTTTTAGCAGTTTGAACCATTCAGCGGCTCGGCCTGTCAATGATATAGAGAATAATTTCCTCTTCACTTGGCCCATTGTAATACCTGCACACTTGAACAACTCGCATAATTCATGTAAAAAGAGCAAATGATCACCAGGATGGACAGTTCCATCACCTGAATAGCAGTTATTCATAACATGTTTAACAATCTTTATAGGTATTTTATAAGGATCCAAATCATCAGGCGGTGGGTCACTTACTACCCTAGCAGTGGCAGCAGTGCCCGCAAATAAGGACTCAAAAGGAGATCCAAACATAGTGTAATAAAGCATTAGACAGTAATAAAAACAACACTTACAGCAGAAGCTTCCTTTATCAATTCCACTTCCCAATAGCGCTTAGCTCCCCGGCAACGGCGCCAGAAAATAGTCTTGATGACCCACAAGTATAGGGGGTGTATCGTAGTACTTTTGATAAATAAGAGTGTCGAACCCAACGAGGAGCAGAAGGTGTTGACAAGCAGTTTTGATGAAGGAATAACTGTAAATACTGAAAGATAAATTTGTAGGGTTTTTTGATATTGCAGATAAATAAAGTGCGAGTAAATAAAATGCAGTAATAATAATTGCAGCAAGTGGCCCAATCCTTTCTTCAGCAAAGGACAAGCCGGTGGGTTTACTTATGATTAACAAACGTTCTCGAGGACACACGGGAGGTTTCTGTCAAGTGCTTTTGTTTCATGCCGCTGAATAATCTTTAGTGTTTTGATAAGTGTTGTGTGGGTGAACCTATGCTAATGTACCGTCCCATCCAAGACTAATACATACTTGTGATTATACCCCTTGCAAGCATCCACAACTACAAGAAAGTAATTAAGAAATAAATCTAACCACATCTTTAAACTCCGGGATCCTACGCTCCCTCGTGCAATGGTTTCCTAACGGGGGTTTTAGGTTTTTGTCACTCCGTCAACCCCGCAATTAGTGGCCAAATACACGATGCATTCCCCTAGGCCCATAAATGGTGAAGTATCATGTAGTCAACGTTCACATGACACCAGTAGAAAAATAACACCACAACTTAAATATCAAACCATTAAATATTACTCAACATTACTTCACTACTAACAACTTGACTTCTCCCATGTCCTCAAGAACAACACGAACTACTCACAAGACATCATATGGATCATGATCAGAGGTGATATAATGGTGATTAACAATATGGACATAAACCTAATCCAATGGTTTCACTCAATAGCATCAACTACAAGTAGTAATCAACACCGGGAAAGTTTCCTCTATGAAATAGACAATATGCAACCCTAGATGTTACAACGGAACGGAGTGGAGCTGAGAGTAATGATGGTGGAGATGATGATGATGATGATGATCCCGATGAAGTCCAGCTCGATGACGGTGACGATCGCGATGATTTCCCACCTCCGGGAAGGAATTTCCCCGGTAGATTTCTCCCTGCCGTAGAGCTTTTCTCTCTCTGTTGTTTTCCGTCCCGCAGAGGCGGAGGAAAGACTCCTCGATGATTCTCCGTGTCTTAGGGTTCCCGGGGGATGAAGTACGTCGAAGGGGCAAGCCAGAGGTGGGCCAGGGCCTCCTCACCACCCCAGGCGCGGCCAGAGGTGGGCCCGCGCCTGGGCATGGTGAGGGCCCTTGGTGGCCCTCCTCCAGATCCCCTTTTGGCTTCCTCCGTCTTCGGGTGAAATAGGAACTTTCCGATGATTTCCGGGGTGCTCTGATCTTCGCGAATATGGTATCCTGACGCTCCGTTTTCCAGCAGAATTCTGACTCCGGGGTTCAACTCTCCAATTATTTGAAAACATGCAAAATAGGTGAAATAACATAAGTATCATGCTCCAATATGAAATATATCAATGAATAACAGCAAATTATGATATAAAATAGTGATGCAAAATGGACGTATCAAGCTCTATGGTTGTTACTCTCCTCGTGTGGGAGATAGTTCGTCGTCGGTAACTGCCTTGTTCTCTGTTTCGGATGCCACTAAGGTTGAGGCTAGTGTCGCAGTCATGGATCTAGTGTTGCAGATCATGCCTGATATTGCGGAGCTCTATGCAACATCTATTTTCCTATGTCACTAGAGCTTATGAAGGTGGACTCGCCTGTGACCTTGACCTCGCCTAAGTGATCGGATGTGGTTTCGGCTCCTGTTCCACCCCCGATAGTGCATAATTCCTATGATCTCGTTGCAAAAGTGGTTTGTGACTTGCTCAGTGGTTTGGAGGTTGCTATTCCTGGACGTGGGAGGGAGGTTTCCTACCTCCTAACGGGGCAACCAACCAACCGCAAAATCAAGGTGGGTGATTGTACTGGAACAAACATTCGGAAGGAAAAGTCACTCCGGTGCAAAGACAAGAAGAGTGGCGTCATAGGAAAGGCACCCACGACTGCTTGATGGTTGTTATTTGGAAGTGTTAGGAATCATGGTTTGTGTCTGTTTGGAGAGTTTGTCGGGTTGTCGTCGTGGACATGTCGTGTTCTTGCTTTGTGAGTAGTTCGGTTCGGTCAGTGTGTATTGGTTTTCGCCCGGTTATCCAAAAATTAACTAGGCAATTCTCTTCTTCTTAATTAATAGATTGGGGCAAAACTTTTGCTCCTGTTTCAAAAAAAACTAGCCATGATGGCCTTTTCCTCAAAAATAAGAGAGAACCCTTCTGACAGGTCAGTTCGAGTGAGGAGAGCGCTCGCCGCGTTTTACAGATTGTTGCAATCGGGGAGCCTGACGCGTGGCTGTCATTCCATCGGTGTTGGTGAAGTTGATCAGTGAAGAAGGATTGGACTTATTTTGGCATGGAATTTGGACTTTTAGAGTGTACCGTGCACAATGGTGGTTTTGTAATCTCGGATCATGCACATAGGAGTACATCTGCCTTACATCTGGGCGTATGTCAGCACTGCACCTCAGCGTACAGATGCATACAACTGGGCGTACGTTGGCACTGCACTTGGGCGTACATCATCCCTGCACCTGGACGTACGTCGGCATTGCACCTGGGCGTGCATCCACCTCCACCTGGTCGTACATTCGCCCTGCACCTGGGCATACGTTGGCACTACATCCGGTCCTACATCGGCACTTCACTTGGACGTACATCGCCATGCACCTTGGCGTACATCCGCAATGCACTTTGGCGTACATTGACAATGCACTTGGGAGTACATCCATCATGCACCTAGGTGTAAGGTGTATGTCCGCCCTGCACACAGGAGTATATATGCATCCACGTTGCTTATGGGTGTATAGAAAAAATTGAAATGTATCAACAAGTGATCTAGTTTTGAGGCTGTCGACGCGAAGATCTCAAATATGGAAACGGTTAATAATTTGGACAAATGGTTCTCAAGATATTTTATTTTTAGAAAATAATCTTGAAATAAATAGACATGAAGCTTCCCTATACCACCCATGTGGGTTGGAGAAATCCCACTAAAAATTCTCTCATTGTGACACCTATCACACATTCATACACCCACATGGTCCCCATGAAACGAGAAGGTGACACTTGGTGCAAAGAGGGCATGTGCAGGAAAAACGTGACAAGTGTCCCTTCTGTAAGTTTTTTCCTATTTCTAGTGATTTAAGTGGAGTCGCTCCAGTTTGTGATGGAATATGGAGAGAAAGAAAACACCACACAGTGCGTGCTTGCTCGCCTTGTGTTGTAAGGGAGAAAAACCATCTCCAAACTACAAGCTCCCTTTGCTGGCAGTGTATATCCAGACAGTACAGAAGGCATATAAGTGCAGTAAAGAAAAAGGTTTATTACTTTCTTACTCCGCTTCGCTTAGTTTTGCTCGGTTTTTCCCCGCTCGCTTAACTCCTCATGTTTTCTCTACTTCGCTCGACTGAGACTCGCATTCGGCTAAATGTGTCGTTTCCGTATGGTCAACATCGTTGACCACTAGTGCAACCATTGCTGCGCTGACAGGTGGGACCCTGGCCATGGTTTCTCTTGCCCGCCGCCTCCAACTAAATGGCACCTACCCTGCAATTGAAGAACACGACCCATCCTGATGAGGACATCTCCAGTACATTGCCACTTAAACAAGATGAAGTGAGACTTGGACCTATGACAAGATCAAGGACCAAGCTACTAGAACAACATGTGAATTCACTCCTTATAGATTATGATGTTTGTGGTAATGAGAATTTTATACTACCTAAATCTATGCATTTATGTATGATCATGTTTATTGATAACACAAACATGGTGGAAGAAAACAACCAAGAGGATCTGGAAAACAACATGGAGATGCTGGAAAACAAGATTACAAAGGGTGAAAACAAATGTACCATGGTGAAAACAAGATTACAAGATGGTGAAAACAAGACTATCATGGTGGAAAAAAATGTGCAAGATGATGAAAACAATCATGCAAGTGTGGAAAACAATTACTAGCTTGTTATTCCACACTTAGAGAGATGGAAAACAAGTGGAGGGCGCGCCATTGAATATCAGTGTGCCATATAGAAATCCTACTTTTAGTAGGTATGGTATGTATACCATATTTGGCCGCACCCCTTAATGGTGGGTCGGTTTGTATCTTTTCTTTGAGACCAAGTTGGACTCCTAGTCCTAGTAGGGGTGGGGACTTGCGCAAGGAACCCCTTGTGGCCGCACCCACCACCTATATAATCTCCCCTCCTGCGAGTTGTGGAGTAGATCAAGTTTAAATCAAAGAAACCCTAGCCTTGAGATTGTATTGCTGCTAAGCATTCATCTTGCAGTATTACCAAGTCAAATTTGTGTGATATCTTGTTATTCCATTGGGAATAGGGGGATATAGGACCACTTGTGATCTTTGATTACTTGTGCAAGATTGTGTAGTTGAGAATATCCAAAGGGCTTGATTGTTGTTGCATCTGGCAACAGAGGTCATCCAAGTGAGAGGTCTCAGTGTAGCACTAGTTATCACAAAATCCAAAAAATCCACAAAAAGAGAGAGAAGCTCATTGAGAAGATTGGGCCATCCCATATCATCTTGGTATCAGATTCTCAGGTTTACTCGGTGAGCAAATTTATCCATAGTCTAGTTGTTTTTATTTCCTATCCAGAAAAATCCATACAAAAATATTAGGTTTAGATTTTGTCAGAGCCTAGATCAACACCAAATTGCTACTCTAGTTGTTGTTTATTGTTGATTTGTGTTCCTGTTTTTCTGTTTTTAGTTTTCATCTATTAGGGTTCATCTAGTTTCCTTTTGTTTCTACCGAAAATCCCACCAAAAATATTTGTGCTGCGAGTTTGTTCTTGATTCCTCAAGTTTAGGTTCGATTCTACCATGTTCTTGGAGCCTTAAAACTCTACCGTTGATCGCCTAGGCTTGCTCCAAAAAATTGCAGTTGGGTTCCTAGTTGCAATCGGATTGCATTGATTTCCTGTCGTGGCACGCGTTTTCCACAAATTTCTGCCGCGCGCCCCGTCCTTGTTGTACTCGGAGTCCTTACCGCGGCCGTATCGCAGCTTACCGCAGGCGTGTTTTGTAACGCGCGCGCCCGCACCACTCCTAGCCACAATCGGAGTCCGATCTCTGTCGCGACACAAAAAAGCGCAAAAGCGCCGCCGCCACCACCCGCTCCCACCCATACTCGGATTCGTTACCCGCGCCCATAAAATCACAACCGCGCGCCCACCGCAACACAACACAGCACACCACCCGCAATAGACACCACGCACCCTAGCTGTTTCACGCGCGCGCTGCCGTGAGTCGTCTGCCGGGCACAGTTTTTAGCCGGTTTCGCTGCCGTACGGCACAAAAACTTGTTGTTTCTCTGCCGTGAGGAAATTCACTGCCGTGAGCTTGTTTCACATCCGTTTTTTTAGTTTTTCTGTTGTTTTTCTCCTGTTATCTCTAGGGTTCTGATCTGATATTTGATAAGCCATAGCTACAGCCATTCTACAGCAATATTTAGGTACCCAAAACCCAAAGACTAACTGTTTTATTGCTCTAACGGGATGCTCAATTTGATCAATTTCTGTCCACTTTTCTGGTTTCCATTTAATTGTTGCTCCTAGTTGATTCAAAGGCCATTGAAAAAATCAAAAGAATAGAGAAAAAGGAAAAAGTATAAAAAAAATAGAAAGAAAGAAAGAAAAATCAATAGAGGCTGAGCCATACTATCACTGGTGGAAGTTTTCATATTGGATATTTGTGTGGACAATTGAGCAATCTTGTGCATGTTTTCATAGAGTATTTGCTAGTGTCTTTCTAGTGCTTCAATATCTCTTCCATATAATTGCTAAGCCACATTTGTTTCCAAATGTGAGTGTGTTCCTTTAGTGTTTTTCATCACATTAGACAATGCATTGGAGTTGTTATTTTGGTGTTGTTAGGATTCCCAACCAAGCCCCACCAAATACCCTGTTTGCATTGTGATACTTGATAGCCTAGTTATTCTCTACTCACACTGGACACAGTTTTCATTGGTTCTTGTTGGTAAGTCAATCATATTCACTTTGGAACAGTAAGTGAAGCACTTATTTGCTGGTTTGAGTGAGTTGTGAGGGAGCACCACAACCTATTGAATATTTTGTTTTCACTAACATATTAATCATGAGTTTTGCTAGTGAAACTGATCCTGTGCAGGATAACAAGGAGGAAGCTGATTTGATGCCTAAGACCAAGACTGGTGAGGACATAAGTACATGGGCAGATTTCAATACATTTCGATGAGGAGTTTCTAATAGAATTGAGCAAAGAATTGGGACAAAAATTGAGCAATATTCTGATATAATCAGAGAGGATTTAAAAGAATTGAGGGAATCACAAAAGGAAGCTGCTACTAAAGAATCAGTGCATGTTCTTCAAGAGGCTGTGATTAATCTCACAAGGGAAGTTGTATATCAACACAATTACAACAAAGAGCTACCAATGCTAATTTGGTTGCTGATAATGATGATGGCCGAGCCAATGCATATGGAGGTCGTGGGAATTTTGCTGCTAGAAGAGTGCCTTTCGGAGAAAATCATAGAGAGGATGATGGCCTTGGGAAGCCTAAATTCTTTATCCCTACTCTCACATGTGATAATGATGATGTTGAGGAGTACTTGATGTGGGAATTGAAGATGGAAAAGCTATGGAGTTTGCATGAATATACTGATGATAGGAAAATCAAGTTAGCATCTTCTGGATTTGATGGATATGTCCTCTTGTGGTGGGATGGCATCATAAGGATGAGAAAAACACAAAATCAACTAGAAATTACTACTTGGGATGAGATGAAACAACTCATGACAGATAGGTTTGTTCCAACAAATTATACGAGGACTCTCTATGACAAATTACAGCATTTGAAACAAGGAACAAATTCAGTGGATAAATATTACAAAGAGATGGAATTAGTCTTACAAAGGGCTCGAGTTGTGGAAGCAAATGAGAAAACAATGCAAAGATTTCTCTCAGGGTTACAATTCAAGATTAGATGCATTATGAGGCATGTTCAATATAGCACCATGACAGAATTATTACATCAAGCTAGAGAGGCAGAAAAGATATTGGCCGAGGAGGTTTCTATGGCGCCAAGGAGAATTTTCCCACAAAGATCTTCTTCTTCAACACCTACTACACGTCAAGCCTCACAAATTCGAGCTATTACTCCATCTAAACCCGAGACAAGCATTACCACTGCTAAGAAAACATCCCAACTAGCAGCTAGTGCAAGTGGTTCTACCCAATCAACAACAAGGAATAGAGACATGACATGCCATACTTGTGGAGGAATAGGGCACTTTAAGAGAGATTGTCCTAACAAGAAAACTATGGTGATCAATGCTGATGAAGAGTATGAGACTGGAGATGATGCTGATCCTAATGAGGAGGATACATATGATGATGATGATGGTCATGTTAATGCCTTTGCTACAAATTATCCAACCATTGTTTGCACCAAAGAATTGAGTATTGTTCCTAGTGATGAGAGCCAAAGCTGCAATCTATTTCAAACCAAGGCAATTGTTGGTCCTCAAATGGCTTGCAAGGTGATCATTGATGGAGGGAGTTGCAGAAATTTAGCAAGCAAGGAGTTATGTGCAAATCTTAGATTGAGATATAGTCCACACCCACACCCATATTATATTCAATGGTTAAATGACAAGGAAGAAATCAGAGTATGCCAAGTGGTGAGAGTGGAATTTCAGATTGGACCATACAAAGATACAATTGAGTGTGATGTGGTTCCAATGTCAGTTTGTCACCTATTACTTGGAAGACCTTGGCAATTCGATAGGAAGGTTACACACAATGGGAGAGCAAACACATATCAATTGAATTGGAATAATAAGGATATTATCTTGAGGCCTATGACACCACAACATATTGTGAACGAATCAAGACAGAAAACAGAAGTGAATCTAGAGAGGGAGAGTGAGAGGGATCAAAAGAGTGAAAACACAACTTATGTGGGTGAAAACAAACCTAGGCCGAGTGGTAAAAGTAAGGGAGTGAGCCTTTTGACAATGTTAGACACCAAAGAAGACTTGAGAGAGTTTGGAGAGGATCCTAGCTTAGTACCTATAGTGCTCATGCACAAGGGGGAAATTTTGGTTTCTAATGACATGAATCCTCTTTCTATTGGTGTTTCTAATATTTTGCAGGAATTTGATGATGTTTTTCCAAAAGAAGTACCCTCAGGGCTGCCACCATTGAGAGGGATTAAGCATCAAATTGATTTAATTCCTGGATCATCATTACCAAACCGAGCTCCCTATAGGACAAACCCCCAAGAGACAAAGGAAATTCTGAAACAAGTACAAGATCTTCTGGACAAAGGTTATATTCGAATAAGCCTATCTCCCTGTGATGTTCCTGTTATTTTGGTTCCTAAGAAAGATGGTACTTGGCGCATGTGTGTAGATTGTAGAGCAATTAACAACATCACTATTCGTTATCGTCATCCTATACCACGTTTGGAAGACATGTTAGATGAATTAAGTGGTGTTGCTGTTTTCTCTAAAATTGATTTGCGTAGTGGTTATCATCAAATAAGAATGAAAGAGGGGGATGAGTGGAAAACAGTCTTTAAAACAAAATTTGGTTTATATGAGTGGTTAGTAATGCCTTTTGGATTAACTAATGCACCTAGTACCTTCATGAGATTAATGAACCATGTTTTGAGAGATTTTATTGGCAAATTTGTGGTTGTTTACTTTGATGATATTCTCATATATAGCCACAATGAACATGAACACATTGATCATATTAGACAAGTCTTGCATGTGCTAAGAGAAAATAAATTGTATGGAAATTTAGAGAAGTGCACTTTTTGCAAAGATAAGGTCATATTTCTTGGATATGTTGTTTCTAAACATGGGATTGAAGTGGATGAATCTAAAATTGAAGCAATTAAAAATTGGCCAATTCCCATGAATGTGAGTCAAGTAAGAAGTTTTAATGGACTAGCTGGCTTTTATAGAAGATTTGTGGAAGATTTTAGTACTATTGCTGCCCCTTTGAATGATTTGACTAAGAAAGGTGTGAATTTCGAGTGGGGGTTGCTCAAGATATTGCTTTTGATACTTTGAAGAATAAGTTGATTTCGGCCCCATTATTGATGCTACCAAATTTTAATAAACAATTTGAGATTGAATGTGATGCTAGTGGCATAGGTATTGGAGGTGTGCTAATGCAAGATAAGAAACCAATTGCTTATTTTTCTGAGAAGTTACATGGAGCTCAATTGAATTATTCTGTCTATGATAAAGAATTGTATTCACTTGTTAGAGTTCTTGAAGTTTGGAAACATTATTTGTGGCCAAAAGAATTTATTATACATTCTGATCATGAGGAATTGAAATTTTTGAAGAACCAATCCAATCTTAATAAGAGACATGCTAAATGGGTAGAATTCATTGAATCTTTCCCATACATTATTAAACATAAGAAAGGATTAGATAATGTGGTTGCTGATGCTTTGTCTAGGAAAAATATGTTACTCACTAAATTGGATGTTCAAGTTTCTGGTTTGGAAGAATTAAAACCACTATATGCTGAAGATAAAGAATTTTCTACACCTTATGCTAAATGTTCTAATGTGAAGGCTTGGGACAAGTATCTTATACATGATGGATTTTTGTTTAAGGCTAACAAATTATGTATTCCCGAGTGTTCTTTGCGTTTGATGTTATTGCAGGAATCTCATAGTGGTGGATTAATGGGACACTTTGGACGTGAGAAAACATTGCTTATGTTGGCTGAAAACTTTTATTGGGCACATATGAGGAGAGATGTTTATAGATTTGTGCAAATGTGCATCACTTGCAATAAGGCCAAGTCCAAATTGAAGCCCCACGGATTGTATACTCCATTGCCTACACCAACTACACCATGGGAAGATATAAGTATGGATTTTGTGCTAGGCTTGCCAAGGACAAAAAGAGGGCATGATTCTATATTTGTAGTAGTGGACAAATTCTCTAAGATGTCACACTTCATTTCTTGCCACAAGAGTGATGATGCTTCCCACATTGCTAATCTCTTTTTCAAAGAGATAGTAAGATTACATGGAGTACCAAGGACTATTGTTTCTGATAGAGATGTGAAGTTTATGAGCTACTTTTGGAAGACACTATGGGGGAAACTAGGAACAAAGTTGCTATTTTCAACAACATGTCACCCCCAAACAGATGGACAAACCGAGGTGGTTAATAGGACATTGTCAACATTATTGAGAACCATGATCAAGAAAAATTTGAAGGAGTGGTAGGATTGTTTGCCACATGTGGAATTTGCATATAATAGAGTTGTGCATTCAACTACTCAGCTTTGTCCATTTGAGGTGGTTTATGGATTCAAACCCACTACACCACTTGATTTGCTACCACTTCCTATTCAAGAGAGAACAAATATGGAGGCATCAAAGAGAGCTGATTTTGTGAAGAAAATACATGAGAAGACAATGGATGCTATAGAGAAGAAAGGGAAGTATGTTGCTCAAAGAATAAATAAGAAGAGAAAGGAGGTTATTTTCAAGAAGGAGATTTGGTATCGGTACACTTTCGAAAAGAAAGATTTCCTAAGATCAGAAAGTCCAAGTTATTGCCTAGAGGTGCTGGTCCCTACAAAGTGTTTGCCAAGATAAATGACAATGCTTACAAGATAGATCTTACAATTGGTGAGTTTGGAGTGAGTAATTCCTTCAATGTTGCTGATTTGACACCATATCATGGAGATGACCTTGATGTGGACATCAAGGCTTTTCAAGAGGGGGAGGATGATGAGGACATCCCTAGTACATTGCCACTTAAACAAGATGAAGTGATACTTGGACCTATGACAAGATCAAGGACCAAGCTACTAGAACAACAGGTGAATTCACTCCTTATAGATTATGATGTTTGTGATAATGAGAATTTTATACTACCTAAATCTATGAATTTATGTATGACTAGGTTTATTGATAACACAAACATGGTGGAAACCAAGAGGATCTGGAAAACAACATGGAGATGCTGGAAAACAAGATTACAAAGGGTGAAAACAAATGTACCATGGTGAAAACAAGATTACAAGATGGTGAAAACAAGACTATCATGGTGAAAAAAAATGTGCAAGATGATGAAAGTAATCATGCAAGTGTGGAAAACAATTACTAGCTTGTTATTCCACACTTAGAGAGATGGAAACCAAGTGGAGGGTGCCCCATTGAATATCAATGCGGCATATATAAATCCTACTTTTAGTGGGTATGGTATGTATACCATATTTGGCCGCACCCCTTAATGGTGGGTCGGTTTGTATCTTTCCTTTGAGTCCAAGTTGGACTCCTAGTCCTAGTAGGAGTCCTAGTCCTAGTAGGGGTGGGGACTTGCGCAAGGAACCCCTTGTGGCCGCACCCACCACCTATATAATCTCCCCTCCTGCGAGTTGTGGAGTAGATCAAGTTTAAACCAAAGAAACCCTATCCTTGAGATTGTATTGCTGCTAAGAATTCATCTTGAAGTATTACCAAGTCAAAGTTGTGTGATATCTTGTTATTCCATTGGGAATAGGGGGATACAGGACTACTTTTGATCTTTGATTACTTGTGCAAGAGTGTGTAGGTGAGAATATCCAAAGGGCGCAACAGGTGTCATCCAAGTGAGAGGTCTTAGTGTAGCACTAGTTATCACAAAATCCAGAAAATCCACAAAAAGAGAGAGAAGCTCATTGAGAAGATTGGGCCACCCCATATCACATCCCTTCTTTCTTTTCCTCTTCTCCTTCGAAAATATGGTGGAACCCACCTACCCCGGAGAGCCCATACTCGCTGCTGCCCGACGAGAAGGAGCGTGAGGAGGAACGGCTCCTGAAGGAGCTACGTAGGCTAATGTGCTTACCCCTAGAGTTTACCCCGTCCTGCTTTATATAGAGAGCCGGATCGGGCTTATAGGACGAATCCTACATGTACAAGGAGATAAACCTTAGCACGGACAGCTAAGACATCCGCCTTCCTCTCCAAGTCGGAAGGCTCACTGGGCCGCCATCTAGATGCATGATGCAATTTCCATCCCGTGTGTCGGCCTTCTGGGCCGCCCGGTAAAGCCTCCTGCCTTACCACCATTGGGCCACCCATCTAAGCCGACTTTACCAAATGGCGGAGGATACTCAGTTTGGCATACTCCCCGACAGGAACACAGGAGGCGTCGCAGTGGAAGAAGAAGGATTGCTCTGCCTCAAAGACTGAGCGGACACCTAATCGCGGGTGAAAGTCTATACCGCACGGTGGCATCTTTCAGTTTTTCTGCCGAGAGGTGTGGATAGACCCTAGGTTTGAACAGGTTAGGTGCACATTAAACGTAGTTTTGTGTGGGTCGGACCCTTACCCTAATGGTAGCAAAATCAAGGTCCGGTACAGCGGGTCATTGGGCCAGACCGGACCCATCGCATATATACCAGGAACTCTGGGTGATCGCACCCTGAGAGAGAGTGTTGTAGCGAGTCATGGAAGTGTACCGGTTCTCACAACGATCCAACACCACAACATAGCATTCGGCCAAGTCAAGTCGAGAGCTGCACCTCACAAACTGCCTGTCGGACTTGCATATATTGTCACGGAGCTGCACCTCACAAACCGAGATTAATTGCATGACTTATCTGAGAATTCAAGATTTTCAAAAGGGTTTAAGTTCCACGAATTCCACCAAATTTTGAACTCCTCAAATTAACCTGTTTTACTTGAACTCGTGTAATTCCTACATACCAAACAACGCTCTACATTCATGACTAGATACATCTATAAGCCTGAAAAGAACATTCCGTCTTCGTGTGATTACAGGCCTGGAAATGCTGCCATTGTGTCCTCGTGCAATTGGTTGGTGTCTTTCAACAGGGCCCTACCTGAGGATTTTGGGGCCTGTACAAGGTATAAAAACTAGGCCCTACACATAAGGGGAAAATGCTAGCACTAATATCCCTGATGATTATTATGATCACATCTAAAAGGTAAGTGAATGTTTGGCATCAAAGTATTTTTGAAGTACTTCTGAGAATACCGTATGTTTAAAAAATAATTTAAGTATTAAATACTTTGAGATGTTTGGATGTAATGAGTAATGTGGTTTCAAAACTGAAATATTTCTTCAAAACTGCATATTTTTTTGTCGTATTGAAAACTTTGGCCCTGGCCTCTTTTTTCCTAAATTAAGAAACTGAAGTATTCATCGCCCCTAGCACTCAAATACTTTGATTTTAGAATACTATGGTTCAAAAAAAGGATCCTAATCGAAAGTTAAATTATAATTTGTATATATTTAGAATACTATGGTTCAAAAAAAAGGATCCTAATCGAAAGGATCCGTTACTGAGACTGCAATTGTTCAAGTAGAGGGCCAATACTTTGTGCCCCGACGAATAAAGCATCTGCTAACACAATTGCTCCAACCTGTAGTTACAGAAGACGAATATATTAAAAATTATCTTTGGCCGAAAAAATATTAATGTGTGTGTTTGTCTTTTCTCAAACTGAATTACCAATCGGCCCGTGAAGAGCAGCCGATAGCCCCATCCTTCCTTTGCAGCCTGTGCACGCTGCTGATCCGTCCAGCTGAAATGAGGTTATCCAAATAAGATATCCATGGAAAATGTAATCTGACCGCTGAAGATTTAAGTTGCGGGCAATCTCATAGCTTGTATCTCACAAGAACGCCCCAAACTTAGTAGAAGAGCTCGGTACACATTTTAGTCAGAAAAATAACAGTCACACGTATCATCGGTGATAGTTGAGGTCCTGAAACTTACCCGAAAAATTCGGAAACCCCACCAATACCAGCAAGCTTGAAAGACTGGGAACCTTCCCGCTCAAAGTCCTAAAGGGAAAGAAAATGAACTTAATATAATTCCAAAACAACAGATGAGGAAATGCGATGAGTCATACCTCTTCTTCAGCAGCTTCGAGCCCTCCTTGAACCCAGAATAAATTTTCAAAACCAGCATTGTAAAGTTGCTCGGAAGCAGCAATTGATCTGACAAATTTTGGGGGAAATCAGAACAGACAATAAAAAATTGCAGTAAAATCTCCCACTATAATTCTACGCCAGATCTTGATTCGCACACATTCCATGATGGACGCTAAAATATGTACCAGCAGCACCGATAGAATAAAGTACTGGAACTGGGGCTTTCCAATGCAATGACAGGAGATTTAGGATGTTGAAATAGCATCTTTTGAATATAAGCAGCATGATATCAAGACAGCTAGCTCAAGTTTAAGATTGGTATAAGCTGCAGAAAAATCTCCCACTTAATGTACACCAGATCTTGATTCACACACATTCCATGATGGACGCTAAAATATGTAGCAGTACTGCAGTAGCACCACTAGAATAAAGTAACTGGGGCTTTCCAGTGCAATGGCAGGAGTGGCATCTTTTGAATATAAGCAGCATGATATCAAGACAGCTAGCTCAAGTTTAAGATTGGTATAAGCTGATGGAAGCTGGAGACTTCTCCTTTTCAATGAAAAGAAACACGAAGTCTTTGCATTTCTCGACAAAAATGCTATCAAGACTAAAATGGTAGACAACTTTCCTGTTGCATGGTGAGTTCTAATACATCAAAACACGAAAATAATACTACTTCTTATAGGAAAAAATAAGAATGAACGTAACTTCCCCGAAGGTAAGGAAGGTGAGAAAGCATGTCATGCATTACCACAATCAAGAATCATAACTCAGTAAGCGAGCTAACCTCAGTCCCTTCTGGCACACCAGTATAATATCTGTATCTTTCGAGAACTTCTCCTGAACCTGTTGTACAAAGTTCCTAGAAATTCGATCTGAAGTCAGTCAGCCTGATTGGTACCAAAATACTAATCACAAGAGACTTAAGTTTAACTTATGCTAAGCATACTTATTGAATGACATTGTTGAGATGCCACTCCACCAGCCACCTATGCAAGATGAATGAGACAGTTTAGTCACACTTGAAGTGTCAAATTATAAACAATTGGTAATGTAAGATTTGAAGAGTAAATTTCGACCATTAAAAAAAAGTAAATTTCGCAACATAGAATATCTATCTTGAAAAAGAAAACATGTTTCACGTCTAGAAGAGTAAATTCATGCACTATTAGATTAGTATCCAGTCTAATAGCCTTGCAAGGCAGGCTTGGAGACCATTAGTATTCCGAAAGAGCCTGTGCGCCACACTAATGAAGTCAAAATATTATTCGAATGGTGACCTTACTTTTTTTTTCGGTGAGCGGTGACCTTACTGACACTGCCTTTAACCAAAATTCTTCTCCGGGGTGGCAAGGTATTTGCCATGGACTTGAACTGCTAATAAAAGGAGTGATTCGGAGAGTCCAATCTGGATCTAAAATTCGCATTTGGTGAGACAATTGGATTCCTAGGGGAAACCTGAAGGCATCAACGAGGATCAGAGGAGGCAGATACCGGTGGGTCGCTGAACTAATCGACAACAGTTCTATGACATGGAAGGAGGATCTTGTCAGGTCTATTTTCCCCACCTATAATGAAATTATGTGTATCCGCTTGCTGGGATCAACTGAAGAAGATTACATCGCCTAACATTTTGAAAAATCTGACATATTCAGCGTGCAAAGCGCGTACAGGACTGCTCTCCTTCATAATTCCCAGAATTTCTGTACAGGACAGCAAAGCGCCAAACCTGATGGGGACCGAGCTATTTCGGATGTTATCTGGAAAGCAAAAATTTCACAAAAGGTGAAGATTTTCAACTGGAGACTAGCCACAGAAGCCCTTGCAGTCCAGAAAAACCGATGCTCGCGAAACATGACAACTGACCCAACTTGTACCATCTGTGGAAGAGAAGATGAGGACAGATATCATGCAACTATGAGAAGCACAAAATCTGTTGCATTAAGGGATAACATGATATAAGTTTGGCGCTTCCACCTGAAGATAATCTTGGGAACAGCGGCAAAGACTGGACGCTAAATAGTTTGAATGCCTTAAAACCGGAGATGCGAGAGAAAATGATTATGCTCTGGTGGCGGGCCTGGCACCTGAGGAACAATATCATTTTTGGTGATAGCAAGGCGGGGATAACCACTTCCACTGAATTACTAAACAACTATACATGCAAACACTGACCAAGATCAGAGATGGGGACCAGAATGAAGAGTTGAAAGGTAAGAAACCAATGTTTGAAATTAAGGAGATCGGTCCAGAAAACGAAAGTTTAGAGAGAATTTCTAGATGGAAACCACCAGATATAGGCTGGCAATGTTTAAATGTGGACACAAGCTTTATTAAAGAATCAAATTTTGCATCCTGGGGAGCTCTGGTGCGTAACCACTTAGGCCAGATCAAATGGTCTGCCTGGCGTGTTCTGCCAGAGTGTGATAGCGTTGAAATGGCTAAAGCACTGGCCTATTTGGAAGGTCTAAAACAAACTCTTGTTTTGGTTGATTCTGGTCTGACAATTGAGAGCGACTGTGCAGAGCTAATTAAAAAATCCAAGTCCTCTGAAAGGGATCGCTCTCATACCTCAAGTGTTATCACATATCCATCGTCTAGTTACTCTGTTGCCTGCCATTGAGTTTCGGAAAATTGCTAGAGAGGACAACAGGCCGGCGCATGAACTTGCTAGGCTTAGTCGTGTGGAGTGTAGTGGTGGTGTGATACAAGGCTCAGCTCCTCCCTGCGAGCTGGAGTTGTCTTTGAAATATTGTAATCAGAACTTGCCCTCTTACTAACACAAACCACCATTTCAAAAAAAGATTTAGTCTCCAGTCTGGATTGTCTACGCTGAAAATAATTCCATGTTATAGTGGTTGACATACCCATCATAAAGCTGAATGCTTTCTTGCTGAGGCCATTCAGATCAGACGACGTATCCACGTCAAACACAGGAATCCAGGTAGAGCCTTTCACCCAGGCCTGCGACATGATCAAAGGAGAGAAAAAGAATGTGACCAGCATCCACGGTTTACTAACACTAGGAATATGTTTTCGTTGTAACTTGCAGAGAAGATGAACCTTCTGGCGCTCATTTGAGGGCCTAACATCCAGAAGGACCTTGTCCGTCAGCTTGAACGTATAGCCAGCTTCCCTTGGTGTAAGGGTCTTGATTTTCTGCTCCCTGATCTTCAGGCAGAGCATTCCAGAGCCATACAAAAATAACAAGCAGTTGAGCATTTAGAAATTCACACGGATTATGGATGCCGAATCCAAACAACAAACATCGCTGCAATTCCGATATATAACTGTGACTTTAGAAGAATTTTGGCCAGAAAACCACAAGAGGAGTGCAGAGAGCTAACCAGCGTCTCCCACCGCCTCCTGGCGGCGGCCATCTCCTTGGCCTGCCTCGTCTCCTCCTCCTCGCCCCCCTGCCCACCCCCCACTGCCGCCCCCATCCTCACCACCCCGCTCCACCTCTGCACGCGCACAACACAACCAGCAGCAGTTCAAGGCAATGGAAAGCACAGGTAAACGAAAAAAAAAATTAAAGAAAAAACGCACCTTTGAAGGGAGCAGGCGAGGACGCAACTGACGGGAACGGGAGGATGAATGCGCCGCCGCAGCTAGGGAGGATGCGCCGGCGACGCGGCGTGCGAGACTGAGAGGAGACGCTGCCATTTTCTTGCTTTCCTTTCAGACAGGAGACGGGAGGTTTCTTCCTGTTTTTTTAGGCTTTTAGCCGTAGCTTTATCCGCATCTCGAGCTTGTCTCTGCAATTGGCTAAGGGGAGTGTCCAACTGCAGAGATTGTGGGGGCTCGAGAACTGGACCGATGCTCAACAGCTCAAGCCTCAAACAGATGGGCGTGTACAGCTGCACTGAACACCCTGGCTGCTGCTACTAACAATAATTCATAAGCAAGATATGACATTCGTGGAAGTGTTTTACAGAAAATAATTTGGTCCACGCAGACATTCAGAATGAACTTCAAACTGATACTCCTAATTTGCCTTTCACAGTACAGACATACAATACAACAAATCGCAACGCATCCTAATCTATGTTCAAGATCACACGTGTCACATAATAATATAAGAAACACATGAGAGGAAAGAGGGATATCTAAAAATCATCCTCAAGACAATACATCAAGTCTTCATCTTCAAGAAGATTCTGGGCTTCTCCATAGTTATGACCATGCAGCTTACTCCCTCGGCGAAATATTACTGCCTTTCTGAGCACCAGCTAACTGCTGCTGCTAATCATGGATAACCAACTGGCCGGCGTCCATACACCATAGCTGATAGTAGCTCCATGCCGATCCGGTGTTGATCTTCACATGTACACTTTTGATAGCAGCTGCTGGGCAAGGTACTGCCCTTCCGGCTCCTCCAGATGTTTTTTCTCCTTCAGATAATTTTCTAGATTATTGATAGCCTCTGGCTGAACTTTGGAGCCTTGTTCTTTCAAAGCTGGTATGAACTGCCGTGATATCACATCTAGAAGTTTCATTAACTGTGATCCATATTTCTTGTAAAGTGCAAAACCAGCCATCTAAAAAGACCACAATCCTTGTTAGAGCATGTCTAACAGACCCCCTAAAGCGCGGGCACCCCTTATAATTCCGGCGGCATACGGGGTGCGGGCCAAAATGGCCATCTAGCAGCCCCCGTATGCGGCCCGGGCCGTACGGGAAATTTAGGGGGCCTGCGAAATCGCCCCCGCCGCCCCCTACAAGTAGCGGGTGAGGGTCGGGGTGGGGGTCCAATCCCCCACTCGCAACCCTAGCTCCGCCGCGCGCCGCCCTAGCTCCGGCGAGCAATCCCGCCTCCCACGCCGCCGCATTTCTCCTCCTCTGCATTTCCACGCGTCCGCCCCTAAAGCCTCCTCCTCCCGGCGATGAGTTCTCCCCGCGGATCGAGCTCCTCCACCGCCGGATCGAAGCGCCGCCACGAGCCGGAGACGCTCGAGGAGGCGTGGCGCGTGCACTGCAAGCACTCCTTCGCCGGGAGTCGCCGCGCCGCGTGGAGGTACGTGGCCTTCCCCGAGACGATGCCGCCGTCGCTGGTCGACTTCGCGGAGGGCGGCCGGTACTACGCGGTCGACCCGCCGCCGAGGCCGATGCGCGGCCCCCAGTTCGAGAGGTGGCGCGCCGATTGGGAGCTGTTGCAGCAGTGCAAGCGGAGCCGCGGCAGTGCAAGCGGAGCCGCGGCGGTGCAAGCGGTGGCGGCGACAGCGGACGAGGACGCCGCGTTCTTGGCAGCCGTGGAGCTGTCCAAGAAGGACGCCGAGGAAGCGGCGCGCGCGGAAGCGGAGGAGGAGGCGCAGGCCCTCGCCGACGTCGAGGCGTTCAAGGCGATGGAGGCCGCCGGCGTCGTCTTCCTCGATTAGGCAGTAGCTAGTAGATTAGGCAGTAGCTAGATGGACGAGCTCGAGCAATGTAGCAACAATCGTGATGATCAAATAAAAATGTTTTCTCCCGGGAAGTTTCAATTCAAATACACAGGCCGGCATAGGGGGTCTGCTAGATGGACGAGTTCATTCGAGCAAAAAATTTGCTCGATTTCGTGTGCAGGACCCTCTACACGCGTTTTAGGGGGCGAAAACGTAAGGGGTCTGTTAGACATGCTCTTAGTTACATGTGTGCATGCACAGTCAGTCAGACACAAAGCACAGAAGTAGTCCTGGTGCAGATTTCTACCTTGAGGAAAGCATGAAGGGCAGAAGCAGTTGCTGTTATGGCTGGGAGAGTATTGAGGAACATTGCAAGCCACTTCCATCCCTCAGCTAGGCCATGTGGATGCCGCACACCCTTGATTTCTGTCTGCAGACAAAGTTATGCAGTCATATTTCTCTTCTATTGCAAAGCAACAGTTCGAAGTCTTCTATCTAAATAATAATGTCAGTGTGATAGCATAAAACATGGTATGTAATAACTTGCCAAAGGTTTATCATATACATTGTGCGAAGCCGCAAATCATGGTAAACCGTATTTTATTTTACATATGGTGTATTACTGTGCTGGAATTAAAACTAATGGACTGCAATTCAGCCAACTAGTAGGGAAAAGGCAGAACAATAAGTACATATCTACCACCAACGACTAATTGCACTTAATTGCTCTTTTAGCAAACTGGGGATGTATACCCAAGGATACACACCTGAATCATGGCAGCATAAAGCTTGACGTATGCAACAACATTTGCCAAATAGGCCTCAGTGCTCTGAAGTTTTGTATCTTCTTTCTGGTAGCCAATAAGCCTGAAGTAATCTGTGTTTCGTGCTTGTGCCTAAGAAATTACAGATCATGAGATAATCCAAATGCATGAGCCCAAACTAATATCAGAATAGTACACATTCCGAACCATAAATCCAGGTGCATACACAGTTAAAAAACTTAGATATAGTTCAGAGGGTTGCAATGTTGTATCTTTTGGGCACATAGTCCAAGAAATGGCAACACCAAAACATAAACAAGATTTTTCACCACCTCAAATAAGATAAGAAAGAGCAACAATGCTGAAAAGTTCAGTGACATGTGGAATTGCGGACTTACATTTAAAGCATGCAGATGCTTTGGAACTGTGTACATGCAAACTTTGTGGAACTCTGCCAGAAGATAATCCATTGCATCTGGTACCTGGGCATACACATGTGTCACATGACCAAACAATTGACTGCATTTTCTTTGTACTTCTTATCAAACTGCATTAAAAGATGATTTCAGCACGGGATATCTAACTGATTGATTATCATCATACTAGGGCTGCAGCAAAGACTGCACTCGTCCAAAGCCATATGAAATAGGAAAAGACGCATCTTCATAGCAATACGAGGTTGCGAAATCACTTTTCAGATAGACAAATTGACAGCATATGTCGTGACAGAATATCTACAGTAGCCCTGTGTTTATCAGCGCCAAGAGCAACTTCTATATCTGAGCTACTCAAAGAGACCTTTTAAACTTGGCATAAAATAAATAAAAGGTAATTTTCTCAGACTTCAGTACAACACCATTCAAGCTGATATGTCATGTAACCAAACTATATTTCCAACAGACTACTTTTAAGTATCACCAGTTCACATTAAGTCCTGGTAACCAAGAATGCGGCATGTGCACTTCTGCGGAATGTCAAAGATATGTTATATGTACCAGACTTGCAAGAAAGAACAATGTTATCAGAATGTTAACAGAATTTTCAGCTTTGTTCAACCATATAGTAATGCCAGCAGTGAATTAACACAAACCAAAGTAGCAAATTCTAGGGATCTATTCACTCGGTCATGACTAATTGATAATAACACTCTGCAAAACAAAGAAACAAGATACCTGAGTGGTGACCAGCAGCATGACATATCCACAAGAAAATGCCAAATTTCCAAAGGTTTTGTCCTTTGGATTTCGACTATTGACTATTGAAATCATCTGCAAGAAAACATCAGGTAAATTATTGATGTGTACAATATTAAGTAGAAGTTCAAAATGTCAGAAAATGAATGACAACACATAGGGATCTAACTCTAGTATATAAGGTAAAAAAAAATCCTAATCAAGAATAACAGAGAACTCTTAAGATCCTAGTAGCAATTACTCCCTCCGTCTCATATCAAGTGTCGCTAAAATGGATGCATCTAGCATTAAAATACATCCGTTTTAGCGACACTTAATATGAGATGGAGGGAGTAGATAGAAAATACTCTTGGTAGTATAATACCTTGTAAACTAACTGAATGTTATTATCCTCACTAGCTCTGTTGTACAAATGTGTAGGCCCATGTTAAGACGTAACAAGCAAAACACCAGAATATACATAATCCGAGTTCATGGGATTCATCTCAATTCATGACCCTACAAGAACTTTCACGAAAGTGGTCTAGAATATACAACATCGTAAAGAGAAGTGAATGGAAATTGCAGACAATCTCGTCAGTAATTAAGGGTCACGTACTGTATCTAGCAGCAAAAATTTGGTGATGATGTTATGAGCGTTGGTTCATTACAGCATAACTGAGGTAGCTGGGGATGAGGGGGAGAAAAATTAGGGAAAGAGAAATTTACTACTCCCTCCGATCCGATTTAAGTGTCGGAGGGAATGCAGCTACCATGCACAAGTACATAGCTAAAGTAGCGGCACTTTTTTCGGTTCAGAGGGAGTAATAGATTGCTTGACCACTACTGGGTACGCTACACGCACCCACTATATAGGGAGCTTACTTAGTCCTCAAGGAACATAACCCAAGGATATTATTCTGTAACCTAATCTGGCCGTATCTTTCCTAGAAAGATAATATGGCCATGCACGTAACATATGCAGCTAACACCATGATGCAAAGATGAAGGATATGCTTATGCCATTCCAGGACTTGGAAATTTAAGAATCTATCCATGAGACTTTAAGATGTTAATCATGTGGAAACAGAATAATGTATGGTTGACACCTATAAAGCAGGTGGTTTCTGCCTAAAATCTGTTTTCTTTTTCGTTTGCATTTTTTCTTGAGATGTTTCATATGCAAATGATTGAAGCATAGGTACTAATATACAATCAAAGAGAGTTTTAAGATGTTGAATCACGTAATAGCATAGAAATCCTGTACTGATTATTCCAGGATTACCGTTTCCCAAACCCTGCACAACATGGTAGCAGTGTGGGAGGGTTCAGAATACAACAGGTGATGTGCCGCTGTATCTCCCCTAAGCCATATTTATATGTCTAGTAATTTTATAAATGTGCATATCGTATTTGCTAATGTTCCACCTGGAAGAAATAGTTACATCGTTAAGGACTAAAATGAATGGCAGTTGCTTAGTTTGCACATCAAGGAGTAGATTTCTGCAGTTACTGTTCCAATCCATACATGGGTGCCTAAGTGTGTTCATACATGGGTGCCTAAGCGTGTTCGGAACAAAAATAGCACGTACGAAAGAACACATCGTCTAGACTGTAATATAAAGACTATGTAAACACAGCAAATCAAGTAGTAATACCATGTTTCCCCCAAAATAAAAGGTGCCACCATCATGGCACCAGCTAAATTACATATGACCTAAAGAAGAAAACCAGGATTTGCCAATGATGACATTTCACAAAGCAAGTGCTTAAGCTTTGATTAACATGTGTAACTCTAGTCGTACTTATATAGAACCAATCATGGAGAGCCATGCATGCATGACCACGTTATAGGCCCCTAGACTTGTTTGATATGCGGGGCATGTATCATGAAATTCTTCCAAAAAAGAAAACAAAAAGATAAAGTAGCTACCTTGTCTGCAAATAAACGACATGCAATTGGACGAGGACAATCTTGTCCATCTAAAGCTTTAATAAGCTCACTGGCCCTGGCTCTGCAAGGAACAATTAAGTAAAGGATATAAGTAATAAGAGCTCAGATGAAATATTGAACTAAACAGCAACTGGTTTGAACAAAAGGTAACTAGCTAGTATTTGTATTTATCGTACACACCCAAATTAAGAAAAAGGAGGATAAGTTAACAATAAATCAGAACTAATAACCTTGCAGGTATGCTGGTAAAACTGACGGCAACAGATGCTTACATGCATGCATCCACAACTTGAGTAAATCAAATGGTGCGAGCTACTGGACCATGCCAGATAAACATCAACTTGAATAGTTAATGTCATTCTGGTGGCATGTGGAACACATTATGGTTCCTTATATGCTCATAAAAAAAGTGACGTAACCGGCTTCTCATGTCCCAAACTATTTGGAATCACTACAATATATATTCATCTTTCCAATGAACAGAACAACAATTCAGTCCCTCAATTCTCTATAAATAGCAATCCTTTCACTTTTGGTGAGAGCATTGAATCACTCCCTCCTAGCGTTTATTTAAACCACTGATGCTTTTATAAGTTCTACAACTTGACTTAATTATGGCATATGAGTAACTAATTATCTAAAGCATAGATATCTCTTTTTCTGTCACTCAGCAACAGAACCAAGCATTTTTCTTGAAGAAACGAGGTCTTGGTAGTAACCAGTACTGAGCCAAGAATGCAGCCAAAACATGAGTTTGCTTATTATTCTAAGAGAGCTGTTCCCACTATTTCTTTGGGGTGCACCTAACACAAAACCGTGATCCACAATGCCCACCACGCTTGTATTAACACTTAGCAGCATATGCAGGATGATTAAGATGAGGGAATATATATAACCACCACACAGTGATGGAAATAACTTTAACCTTGATGCCTTACGGGTATTATGTTTGTCATTTTTGTTAATATTGCATTGACGTGGATGATGATGGTTTTTCAATTTTCCAGTAGCTCTTAAAAAGCTAGTCCAAAGATGTAACGATAGTAGATTTCTTGTATTTTCACATGTCCTTATCCAAACTGAACTCTAGGATTTAAGAAGTATTACAGTTTGTAAGATGTATACTCACTTGACACTGTCAGTAGTTGGCATAAGTTTACTGATAGACTTTCCAATTTGTCGGTCATGTCGGCTATACTCCTGCACAATAGAACATGGTATCAGTCAAATACAGACATACAGGCAAGCAGTAGTATGCTACATACAGGTCGGGGGCTAACTTATAGCAGTACAATCGAGACTGGGAAAGGGTCGAAAGATCAGAATTATTAAATCAACCAGTCGCAGCAAGTTGTTCCAAATTGTCGTTGAAGACATAGATCCTTCAGAGAATATAAGACCTTGCTGAGGTAAATGTTTGATGGCACTTGTTCATGTAATGCACGCATTCGTGATTCCGCTTTTAATGCAGAACTATCAGCATAAACTTTGATCCCTGCTATAAATAAGACAATTAATTAATTAACAGAAATTCCTATAAATGAAGATATGACCGAGAAAAGTTTTTTTTAGCTCGAACGAGCACTTTGCCCCACTTTTCTATTTTCTATTAAGAATGGAGTGGTAGCAATGTAGTTGGGAACCAACGAATAGGATAGGTAGCAATACTTGGTAAAAGATATTGAATTATTGGTCAGTTGTGAATGCATGAAGGTGTAAATACCAGAGTTTTATTTCCATTCTATTTATGGTTGTGTGCTTAAAGCACACAATATGAGTTTCATGCAAGAACCACACAATCCTTAGCACGGCTCTTAGAATCCGACACACAGAATTTTAAGAGAAAAAAGGCCGCAGTCCAACAGCTTGGCTTGCGAAAGCACTTTAAGTCAAAATCTCGCAAAATACTCCTTTGGAACATTGAACTTGACTTGCGGGAGCACATAAGGCCCAAAGGACACAACCGCGCCGTATAGCACCGACCTGGCTCATAGGGCGTTTAAGTTGCGCGTACGACGCACGCACATGACCTCCCCGCTAGCCCCACTCCTTCCTCAACCTCCCGAACTACCCTCCAAATCCCTGATGATTTTGCTAGCGGCGGCTCCAAAATCCCTAGTATTGCCCGTACACCTTTCATGTGAGATGGAAACGTCTGCGGTAATACGGGTCCATGGCGTTGTATGGACCATAAGTGCTCCCAGAAGACAATTTAATGGTCTTGAACATAAATTTGCAAGATGTTGGACTAAAGTGAGCCAAGTTGTTGTACTGTGGGCGTATTTAATCGAATTTTCAAATTTCAAGCTTCCACAATCATAATTCCATACATCCTGAATAATATAAGAAATAACTTGTCTAAAAATGTGTGTCTCCACCCAGGTTGATCGCACCTAATATCCTCTCAATATTTCTCCTACTTCAAAAGTTTGTCGGATATTTGGAAAAAAATTGCATGGATGTTGATTGTTGAACATGCTAGTACATGTATACTTGCAAAATCTGGTAAAAAAATACGACTCCATGCACCATACACACAATGAAAAAAAAAATGTGTATTTGGATAGCGTACTGTTAACTACTCAGCCTTGATTTTTGTATCAGATTTTGCAAGTGTATACATGCTATGTCTGGATGAACATCCATGAATTATTTTCAACTTATTCCACAGCTTCTTGCAATGGGCAAAGAGGATAAGAATATTGTGTGCGAATTGCCCCGATTTGAAAAAACCCGCCTTAATAACATATGCCAGTACTAACTCCAGTTTAAGTACAGGAAATAAGATTAAATTATTGAGTAAACGTGTTAACAAGCATTTGCACATCTTTTCATTAAGAGGAAGAAAACGTTACTATGGGAAGTTTAGAAGTAACTGCAGAAGTAATCAATTTGTGAATCAGTTCTATAGAAGTGAGACACACCTAGTAATTCTGATTTGATTTCAATACTGTTTGCCATTGTTGCATGTGTAACACTGTTCTGAGACATTTGACTAGATGAGGAAACTGCTTCTGCCCTTGATTTAGCAGCTTCTTTTTCTACAGCTTCCTTTTTAGCAGCCTCATATGCTGCTTTCTGTGCTTCAGCTGCTAATTTTGCAGCTGCCTTCTGCCTGGCCTGCATCATCGTTCATGAAGTTTCAGGTTAACTGTGCATGCATTTAACTGACTAGCAATAAAGTGAAGAATTTTTTTCCTGAAACAACAATCGCTTGTATAAAATTCTGAGGATAAAGCAGAATGCATAACTGGAGTAAAAAGGTAACAGCGGCCAACAAATAATTAGATGGAACAAACAAACCCACTCCACACTAAATTTTACAGAAATGGACTAAGGCCTCAAATTAGCAAACCATGCATATAAAAAAATAGATCAACTTAACAGCAGATCCGAGAAAACAAACCTCTGCTTCTTGTCTGGTCCTTTCCTGCTTTATTTTTTCTTCCTCCATAGATTGCTCCATTCTTTTAGCTTCTTCAACAGCTGCATCATCTCTTATTCGACGCTCCACGATCTGGGATTTCTGTTCATGATCCCTTTGGACCATAGACAAGTGTTTTCGAGTATTTCTGCACTGCAAGAAGCAATAACGTAACATGATACTCAATCTACCAAACGATTACTATAAATTAGAAGTGTTACGAAGTTGTGCAACATCTATCATGTGAGTCTGCGATTCACAAAGGAACATTATCAATCTACAAACCCTATCAAGCAACGTTTCTGAAAGAAAAAAAAATAGAACTCTGAAGAATGAATTGGAATGTTGGGCTTTCTAATGTATAATTTTCAGATGTTGTAATAACAGTGCTGATATCCACAAGATTAATACAATCATACAACACATAGTTTAACAGAGCATACTCCTACAACAAGCAGGCAAATGACATTCTGAAGAAGAAAAGAAGGCACTTGTTATAAAAGATATAAAGGCCCCAAGCGCCCAATAGAAGATCCATTAGGATGCCAAGATGGATATACTACCAAAGGAACAGATTAGACAACCAAACATTGTATTGAACAGTCAAGAACATTAGGTCTTGTACTCTCAACATTTGACCAAACTCCACACCACAAGCATACTAGCATAGAGTATATTTATTTATTGAAATATTATGCATGGCACAGTTCAAAAAGTTGTGAGCAAGAAACGCAAACTTATTATGCAAATTAGTGCAGGTTGAACGTTAAAACCTAAAACTTAAGAAAATATCCTTGCTCACAAAAATAGCATGTTACACAAATTAAAATCAGGGATGGTGTATAGTGGAAGAAAGAACAAAAAGAAGATCAAACTAATAGACTAGCAGCATATTGCCTTTAGTCATCAGTCATCCAACGATCTAACAGAGATATGTTCAGTAGTTGTACATATAACTATGAATCTTCTCTTCTATAAATGTTTAGATTAGTAATCTATATGGAAAAAACGCCTTCAAAGTAAGTTTTACAACCTTGAGCCTTTCGCAAATATCTACACCTACTCACTCGTGAGATATAAACAGATTGAAATAGAGCATTAGAAATAAACTGCGCTGATTTCCAATCCATAAACCCCCTATACCATCAAAGTCTGATGATCAAACAAACTGAGTAAACGTAAAAAGAGATGGGAGAATTTTACAAAGAAACAACCATTGCAAACACTGCATTGTTGACAAAATAAGACATAACTAACGAATTAGCTCGTTATGTGCCAAAAATTACCAGTAACAAAAGATAATATTGATATCATGAAGCTTAATGCGGGAATGGTATGAGAACTTCCTTTGTATCTTAAATGTTATTCACCAAAGATCCAATAAAACATAGACTTTCTCTGAAATTTCCATTAAAAAAGTACAGTAGTTTTTTTAAGACGCATTTTTTAAAAAGGTTTTAAGAGGCATTAGAAATGATAAATAAGTGAGTACGTACATTTTTCTCTGGAACTGGACATCTAGCCTTCTATCTAACTCTTTGCGTGATTCTGCATATTTCTGAAGTCGAGCAAACGCAGAAATTGTTCTCTGAATTTCATTTTGATGGCATACGTCCAGTGAAGATAACTTACTTCTGACTTCCTCCTGAAGGTCAAACATCGTGAGTGAAGAAAACAAACTATTTGTTAGAAGGAAACAAAGATTAGAATGCCCAGTACACACCTGGATTTTGAGATGATGCTCGCGTTCCAGCTCAAGCAGAATGCTCTTCTCTAGACTCCTTTTCTCCATCAGGTGGTATGGTGTACAGCTAGAATCTAATTCATCCCCTGATTCTTCAAAGCTGCAAGGAATAAGCAAATGGTAGACTTGGGGTAAAGCTTACCATATCAAATGTGAGAGGGTCCAATTCTAATATAACAAAGCAATCGGTCAGGTGATATTGGCAAACTAGGACACACGATTTTCATTAAGAAAATGCAACTGTGGGAACCAAATTGCAGTATACCACAATTCAAGATCGTTACATGAGAACCTCGCTCCAGTGGTCACAAGAGCCCGGGTATCCTCATCACTGTTATCGTCTTCCTCTTCCGAATCATCTTCCTCCTCAACACGCGTCACAAAAGCCTTCTCCCTTGTGCTGCTAACCCTAAATAAACCAAAAAAAAAAAAATAGAGTCAAATGCAACGGCAAATCAAACGAGCAAAAACTGCAAGAGAGATGCGAGATACCAATCCGGCGGCTGCTTGAGAGGCACGGGCGGTGCAGCCTGGCGGGTGGCTTGGAGAGCGTCGAGCTCGGTGAGGACGCCGACAGTCCAGCTCAGGTGGGGGTCGAGCGCCTTGGAGCACCGTAGCTCCATGCGCGCAAATGCCCTGCGAGAGAGGCGGCTCAATCTCGACGAACACCAGCTTAGATGGAGGAAGTGGGGGTGCAGAATCGACATTAACAACATAGTAGTATAGAATTCTACCAATAGGACAATATGGTCTTACGTTCACATTTAAATTTACAATTCAGTTTGACTACAATATGATCAAAAGAGAAGTAGTGTCTCCGGTCCTCTTCATCCTTGAACAATTCTAAATTTGACTACGATTCATCAGACAACAAACCTAGAGAATCAATCAGTATAAGTATGAACACAAGCACCCCAAATCCACGGTTGCAAAGTTTGGAGGTTGAACCTGACTGTCATGGCGCCGTTGGAGGCTTGGAGCACCTGCTGGGTGCTGGCCCTGCTGCTGCACGCCGCCGGCGACGGGCAGGACAGGAATGCCCTTGGCGCCGGGACGCCCGCGCCTCCCTGCTACCGGCTAGGGTTAGCGCACCGGAGAAATGAGGAATCGCGGTACCGCGGGAGCGCCGGAGCGGGACGGCGAGCGTGCGACCGGCGCGACGGTGGCGAGGCAGCGAGTCCCCAGCGACGGGAAGACTGGACGGGGAGGGGGGTTTAGGGTGTGTTTGTGTCCTGAACCTGACGAACCTGAAGAATGATCACTGAGGAAACTGAAGATCGACGCACCGTTCTGATCAGGATCTTGTCGCTGCGAGTCCTAGCCGTTTGATATTATATAGACGCTCCTCGTCACAACTTACCGCTTCGCGCTAAGGTGGAACGACGACTGCTGAGATCATATCCAACGGCTGTGCTCCAACGCACGGTCCCTTTCAAACCCAGAACCAGCTGGCACTTTTCGCGCCAACTACCCACTCTTGTCGTTTCTTCATCTTTTCCTATTTAGCCTCCACGCTTGTAATCGTGAGACCTATATGTGAATTAGGGTTTATCCCCCGCTGCCACTTCGTGGTCTGGCTGTAAAACTTTCCTCTCTAAGTGATAATTCCAATTCGCCTCGATTTCCCTCGGTGATATTTCGTGTTCTTGTTAATTCTTCAGAGTTGACTGTCATATTCAGAGAACTAGCTCTAGGCATATCAAGTGGTATCAGATGTCTATGAACCTCGGAGGCGCTCTAGATCTCGAAATCGGAAGTTTGGGCTCAACCCAGTAAAATCCTTCTCGATCTTGTGCTGGCTGGCGGTGAGCAACTCAGGTGGCGACTCGGCGGCGGTAGACTGCTCGGGTGCAGACAGGGTTCAGGAATTGGTTGCCAAGGAACACCTCCGCGGCTGTAAAATCCCCATTCTTTCCCTTTCCGTGCACCACAAGGCGACGCATCTGGTTATCGGCGACAGCGACTAGCGGCGGTAGACCGACTACAGAACAGTAAAACTCACTGTTGTCTCCTCTGACAAAGTTAACCAACGCTTTCTCAAGCCTAACCAGCTACACACCTGATGGACAAGAACATGGATTCAAAGGATATAGGTATGCTCGAGATGAAATCCATGCTACTAGACATACATATGCTACAGAAAGACAAGGCAGAAGATAAGCAGGAATTCCATGAATTTTGCCAAATGGTCAATACCAATTTCCAGAGCATGCAAACCAATTTTCAAAACATCCATACAAATTTTGTGAGATTGTTTGCAGCTAGGAACTTGGAGTCTGTATCCATGTCTCCTCTAGATCCAGAAAAAGGCACCACTCATGCTTCACCAAACAGGGAAATTTCAGTCACTTCAGGCAGGCAGGGCCACCAAGCAGAAACACAAACACTGCATGATTCCCAGGGCAGGGAATTAAATCTGGATGGTACACAGAAAAATCCTTACAGGCACCCTAATTTTGGCAAGGTCACAACTGCAGTGCATGAACCAACAACTAAACAGGGACAGCCTGACAACATACATATACCTGATGATGATGAACAGACAGAATATACAGGCAAGCAAACTCATGCAAGGAACAGACTGCAATTTCCTTCTGCTGAAAATAGAAGGGTCACTCCTACTGTCAAGCCTGCAAAAATGAACATTCCAGAATTTCAAGGAAGGGATGCACATTCTTGGATACAAGTAGTGGAAATGTACTTTGATGCATATAGGACACCATTGGAACAAAGGACGGAGATAGCTGCCACTTATCTCACTGGAGATGCCATGCAATGGTGGAGAGGCACTGGTTTTATAGCCTAAAATGTAGCCTGGCACAAATTCTATACCAGCTTGTCTGACAGGTTTGCAACAAATTCCACCTGTGACAATGTCAGGACCTTTCATGCCCTCACCCAAACCACTATAGTGGATAGTTATATACTCAAATTTGAGGCTGCCTTGAATCTTATGAGAAGGGACAACCCAGGATTGCCTGAGGGCTATTATATTAAATCCTTCATCTATGGTTTGACTGACAGTATACAAGCACACCTTCAGCGCCACCAGACAGATACAATGCAAAAGGCCATGTGGATGGCAAGAAGGATGGAACAAGCTAATCCTCCTAAGCCTATACCTGCAAACACATTTCACCAAAGGAGAACAACTCAATGGGAATCTAAAACCCCTGTCACAATTTCCCCCGCGGCTTCTATTGAAAGAGCTAAAGCCCTCAAAGTGTGTTTCAGGTGTGATGAACCATGGTTTCCAGGTCACAAGAAAGTGTGCAGACTTGTTAACAAAGCACAGATACAAGCAATGCAAGCTAGTAAACAAGACATTATATATGTCCATGATGAAACTGATACTGAGGAGGAAGGAGAGGAAGAACCTGACAAAAATGTTGAACTGAATTTGTCCATGCATACCTTACAAGGGACTCCAAAAGGCAAACAGGCCTTCATCTTATCATTGGAAATTGACAACCAAATGTCCACTGCATTAGTGGACTCTGGAAGCACAACCACATTCATGACACCTATGTTTGCAAAATTATCTGTCAAGACCCCGAGTTGCTACAGGATCTCGAACCAGGGGATTTAGGACAAGGAGTAAATAAAACTGGAATTTAAGGCAGGAATGATAAATGCTGGAAGGAAAGACAGGAAAAATAGAAGACATAAAAGTATTTAGGGTTTCTCATATATTGCGCCACCTAGCCTCCCACTCTCCTAGGTTATATAGAGTACCCTAGGGAGCCGCAATTTGCAATTACACCCAGTTTTAGCATAGTTCAGACAAGTTTGGGCATAACATGAAGTAGTGAATCTGAGCCGTTGATTCCATGTGACAGGTACGAGTGCTTCCTGGCCGTTCGTTAGCTGTTGTCGAGTGAGATATAGGTTGATCCTGACAATACCCCGCGCTGAACACCAGACTTCAAGGCTGGAACGCTGGAAATGTTGCTCGAATGAAAGCAGCATCTTCCCAGGTTGCATCTGCCGCAGACATGTTCTCCCAATGGATCAACCATTGTGGTACGGGTATGTCATATTCACCTGCAGAACGGGCAACTTGTCGATACTGTAGGACTGCGAGGGGAGCAATCTTTACCTTGCCATCTGGAGTGAGGAGTGGAAGGTTTGGATTGGGAATTGCCTTAGGACCCAAGTGCTTCTTCAGTTGGTTGACGTGGAAGACATCGTGGAGTAGTGTACCAGCTGACAGTTGTAGCTTGTATGAAACATTGCCTATCTTCTGCATAACTCGAAAAGGTTCGTAGTATTTGGAAGATAATTTCAGTGAGTTCCTAAGGCCCAAGGCAGTTTCTCTGTAGGGTTGCATTTTCAGATAAACCATATCTCCAACCTCAAATTTCCTCTCAGTTCTCTTCAAATCAGCATAACTTTTCATTCTGTTCTGGGCTTGCTGCAGATTGGACTGTAGTGCCTTGAGGATATCTTCCTTTTCTTGCAATGTTACTTGTATCTCAGGTGAAATATCACAAGGGACTGGTGTGTGGTGGAGTTGAGGAGGAGGATATCCATACAGTGCCTCAAATGGTGTGGTTTTGAGAGATGTGTGGTAAGAAGTGTTGTACCACCACTCCGCTGCAGGTAGCCAGCTGGCCCATTTCTTTGGTTCTCTGAAAGCCATACTACGCAAATATTGTTCAAGACACTGATTGACTCTTTCTGTCTGTCCGTCAGACTCTGGATGGTAGGCAGTACTGAAATGAAGCTCCACCTTGAGTGCCTTGAATAATTCTTGCCAGATTTTGGAGGTGAAAATCCTGTCTCTGTCAGTGACAATAACAGTAGGTGGGCCATGTAGTTTGAAGATTGTATCAATGAAAGTGTCAGCCACTTGTTGTGCAGTGAAGGGGTGGGCCAAAGCTATAAAGTGTGCATACTTAGTTAGTCTGTCTACTACTACTAGTATCACATCTTTGCCCTTGGATTTTGGAAGCCCCTCCACAAAATCCATGCTAATTTCAGACCACTTATGGCTTGGAATATTCAGTGGTTCTAGCAGGCCAGGGTAATGGATCCTCTCAGTTTTGGATATCTGACAAGTAGGGCAGGTGGATACCTTGTCATTGATGTATTGTTTCATGTTTGGCCAATAGAAAAGCTGCTTCAGTCTATGGTGTGTGACCCTGTTTCCTGAATGCCCTCCAAATATAGAAGAATGGAAGGAGTTGAATATTTTGTCTTTCAAGTCAGTAGCAGTACCAATGACAATTCTATTCTTGTATCTCAATATGCCATCACTGAGCTTGTAATGAGAGTTACTGTCAGGTAAGATGGCAAGTTCTTGAAGCAATTTGGTGCACTTGTCATCTCCCATGTAAGTTGCTGTCACATCTTGCATCCAGGTGGGAATAGCTGTAGAAATTGCTAGGCATGTGTCTTCGGGAAGATGCTTCCTAGATAGGGCATCAGCAGCTGTATTCTCTGAGCCTTTCTTGTACTCAATAGTATAGTCAAATTCCAATAGCTTGAGCATAAGTTTATGTTGTATGCCTTCTAATAATCTTTGGCTGGAGAGGTATTTTAAACTCTGTTGGTCTGTTTTGATCACCAATTTGTTGCCCAAAAGGTAGTGCCTCCATTTTCTTAGTGATTCCAGTATTTCAAGGGCCTCTTTTTCATAAATGGACATTGCTGTGGCTTTGGGTCCTAGTGCCTTGCTGAAGTAAGCTATAGGCTTCCCTTGTTGCATTAGCACTGCTCCTTATCCACTTCCAGATGCATCAGTTTCCAAATGGAATGGTATGGTGAAATTTGGCAGGATCAGTACAGGAGAGGTTGTCATGGCCTGTTTGAGTGTTTGGAAGGCTTCTTGTTGTTGATTTGTCCATGCAAAGGCATCTTTTTTCAGGGCATTATGCAATGGCCTGCATATGGAAGCATATCCCTTGATAAATCTCCTGTAATATCCAGTAATGCCAAGGAACCTTCTCAGCTGTTTGACATTTTTGGGTTCTTCCCAGTTGGTGATTTCCACAATTTTTGAGGGATCAGTAGCAACACCTTGTCCAGAAAGGATGTGGCCGAGGTACTCCACTGTTGCAGTAGCAAATGAACACTTAAACATTTTGGCTTTGAGTTTGTGAAGCCTGAGTACTTGCAGTACTGTGGTGAGATGTTGTCTATGTTGCATCATGTTTTTGCTGTATATAAGGATGTCATCGAAGAAAACCAACACAAACTTCCTCAGGTGGGGTGCAAATATACTATTCATCAACTGCTGAAATGTGGCTGGGGCATTGGTCAAGCCAAATGGCATCACCAAGTACTCATAATGTCCCAAGTGTGTACTGAATGCTGTTTTGGGTACATCTGCTGGATGCATTCTTATCTGATGATACCCTGATCTGAGGTCCAGTTTAGAGAACACTGTTGCTCCTTGCAATTCATCCAATAAATCTTCAATCACATGAATTGGGTATTTGTTCTTCACAGTCAATGCATTGAGTGTTCTGTAGTCTACACACAGTCTCCATGTTTTGTCCTTCTTCCTGACTAAAATTGCTGGTGAGGAATAGGGGCTTTTGCTAGGTTGTATTTCAGAATTTTTGAGCATGGTTTGAACTAGCTCCTCAATTATATTCTTCTGCTTGTGTGGCATCCTATATGGCCTGACATTTGGAGGAGTTGCCCTTCTTTAACATGGATTTGATGGTCACAGTCTCTGTGAGGAGGGAGCCCTTCAGGTTCAGTGAAAATGTCTTGAAACTTTGTTAATATGTCACTGATGTCCTGTTGCTTGCATGTTACTGGCGCTTCTTGATCATTTAACTGTGCCTTGATTATGTATGCTTGTGCTCCTGTCTTCAACAATTTATTGCAAGCCTTAGCTGAAATTATAATGTTATGTAATGGAACTGCTCTGTCCAGAAATGTGTGCCATTCTCCATTGACAGAAATGGATATACTCATGTTATCCCAATCATAATAATTTGGACTGTGGCATTTTAGCCAATTGGCCCCTAGTACCATGTCGTATCCCTTGAGAGGTAATAGCTTGCAGTGGTGAGTGAAGGAAGTTTTCTGAATTTTGAATTGCCAGTTGGGTATTTGGCCAGCAGAGATGAGTTCCCCTCCCCCTGCTACGAGTACCTTATGCTCAGGTGTCTTGTCCACCTTGAGTTTCAATTTCTTGCAAAATTCAGAGTCTATAAAGGTGTTTGTGCTTCCAGTATCTATTAAGGCCACTGCTTGTTTCCCTCCTATTTGCACCAGGACTGATAATGTACTGTCTCCTGGTATGCCATGTAATGCCTCTGCGGAAATGTGCATACAAGATTCATTGGTAGACTGTTTTTCTATGGTCACTTCCTCTTGCTCTGTTTGCTGTGTGTCAGGGTCCTGTAGGCTAGGTTCTGCATCGTGGAATGTTTCTGTTCCTTCTGGCATTTCTTCAGTATCACTATGGCCTTGTAGTTGTATAGCATGGACGATGCTTTTCATTGGTGCACACTTGTGTCCAATGGACCCGCGCTCAGGACAGTACCAACATTTACCTCTTTCTTTTGGTCTGTCAGATATCTGTCTGTTTTGTTTGTCACGAGTAGCAGGTGTTGATCTGAAATTTCCTTGGCCTGACGTCCTTTGATTTGTTGGTTGCGGGGTCATGCGTTTGTTAGCTGCGAGAAAGACCAATTCCTGTTGCCGTGCATGTTTGTAAGCTGCCTTGAGTGATGCTGGAGAGTGGCTACGAACTGCATGTTTGATGGTTTCCTTAAGCCCACTGACAAAACGCAAAATGTAAAATTTGTCTGTCAGGTACGGGTGATCTCTCTACATATCTATCATGTATTCCTCAAAGAGATCGATGTAGCTCGAGACTGTTGTTGTCTGTTTCAGACACTGGAATTGTTCCATCGACTCATGATCTCCAGGTGCAGGAAAACGATCGCAAATCAACTCGCAGAATTCTGACCATTTGAGTGTTTGCACATCTAAATTTCTGCTTGACATCCAAGTCTTTGCCTTGCCTCTGATGTGAGCATTTGCCCATTTGACCTTGGCATCAGTCTGTATGCCACTCAAGAGGAACACACTCTCACATTCAGATACCCAATTTTGCGCGTTTTCTCCAAAAAAACAAGGGGAGTTCCAAACTTGGTGTTCTAATATAGGGCTCTGTCGAAGATTGCTGTGCAAGAGTAGTGTACTGCTGCTGGTTTGTTTGTGTGTTAGGAGAGGGCTGCATAGGCATGTAGTTTCTGGAGATTGTCGGGCCAATTTGGGAGTAGGTGTACTAGTGGCAAGAAGGGAGCAGATTGATTTGTATATGAGTTGTATCCGGGTGGAGGTGGCTAGTATGGAATCTGATTGTATGGTGGTGGGTAAAAATTGGGTTGTGTATAGGGAATTATCGGGTGTGGCTGTGTGTTCTGCATAAATGGCATGGTAGTTGATGTATTGTGAGGAGCGCCTGAAGCGTAAGAGTGCAGGTATGATGCTTGGCTTGTTCTTGGTTGCTCGGTGTATGAGAAAGGTGTTGAATTTTGTGGTTGGGATCGCGGTGGGAGCTCGGGTGTGAAACTTGGCATGGTAATTTGGTAGGTTGCGGGGGAGGTGCGCTGTGGGGTGGCTAGTGAAGAATTTGGAGTGGTGTCGGGTGTACTCCCCTCCGGAATTGGGCTTAGTTCTTGCGGTGGTGGCGGTGGTCTTTGGAACTGCGATTGTGGCGTGGAGGTAGGGGTGGTGGTGGTAGATGTGGTGGAAGCGGGGGTGCTAGGTTTGACCGCCATGGCGATCTGCGCAACCATCTCTGTGAGGTTATTCATGGTACCTTGGAGGGTGTCGATGGCTCCCTGCTGATGCTCCAGTCGACGAGACAGGTTGAGGACTTCTTGGGGAAGACGGGTACTGATCTCTTCCTCCTCCTTTGCTTGTGCTTCCGCCGCCGCGAGTAGCACGGATTCTTCTTGTTGCGCAGCCAGCCGCTCCTGAGATCTGGTGCGGATGATAGTCATGGTGAGGCTTCGAGGTCGGAATCGCTTCCCGCGGGCGAGATCCATCGAATTGAGGGATTTTACTACCGCCGATGATGAACGGCGGTAACCTTAGATTCGTTCGGATTTGCTTGGGTGGAGAGGGTAGGGAATTGCTCGGGGGAAGGAAGCTCGTGATACCAATTGTCAAGACCCCGAGTTGCTACAGGATCTCGAACCAGGGGATTTAGGACAAGGAGTAAATAAAACTGGAATTTAAGGCAGGAATGATAAATGCTGGAAGGAAAGACAGGAAAAATAGAAGACATAAAAGTATTTAGGGTTTCTCATATATTGCGCCACCCAGCCTCCCACTCTCCCAGGTTATATAGAGTACCCTAGGGAGCCGCAATTTGCAATTACACCCAGTTTTAGCATAGTTCAGACAAGTTTGGGCATAACATGAAGTAGTGAATCTGAGCCGTTGATTCCATGTGACAGGTACGAGTGCTTCCTGGCCGTTCGTTAGCTGTTGTCGAGTGAGATATAGGTTGATCCTGACATTATCCAAATGCCAATTGAGCCCAGCAAAACAAAGGAAAGTCACTGTGGCCAATGGTGAGACACTCTGGACTGGATCTGCTGGCACTACCTGCAATTACACCATACAAGGCCATCCATTTTCCTCCACATTCAAGCTACTGCAGCTCAATAGCTATGGTGTCATACTAGGAGAAGACTAGATTTACAAACACAACCCAGTCACTCTTGATTTCAAGAAAATGACCTTACAGGCAACAGTGGACAACAACAAGACAGTGACAATTACTGACACAAGTTTTCCAACCTCAGCAAATATAAGAGAAGCCAACCTATCTTCCAAACTCCTTGACAATGCCATCTGTGGAGCAATTCTCTTAATTCATCCAGTGGCTCCTTCCACCAATTCCCCTACACAACACAGTCCTACTATTCAAGCACTCTTACAGAGCTACAAGTCCATTTTCCAAGACCCAAAAGAGCTCGTTCCTAAAAGAAACTATGACCATGCTATTCCCCTAATAGCAGGATCCCAAATCATTAATAAAAGACCATATAGACTGCCACACCATCAGAAAGGAATAATGGAAGATGTCATTAAGGAGTTGTTACTGAAGGGAATTATCAGGGATAGCACAATCCCTTATTCCTCCCCTGCCTTGCTTGTGAAAAATAAGGACCACACCTGGAGAAAGTGTATTGACTTCAGGAAATTGAATTTGCAAACAATAAAAAATAAATATCCTATCCCCATCATAGAGGATTTACTAGATGAGTTACATGGGGCAAAATTCTTCTCCAAGATAGACCTCGGAAGTGGGTACCATCAGATTAGAATGAAGGAAGAAGACATTGACAAAACTGCCTTCACAACACACCAAGGTCATTATGAGTATGTGGTTATGCCATTTGGGTTGACAAATGCCCCAGCAACTTTTCAACAACTCATGAACTCTATACTGGAAAACACTCCGAGGAAATTCACTCTGGTATTCTTTGATGATATTCTAGTCTGCAGTCCAACAATGGCAGAACACATTGCCCACCTCAAGAAAGTATTCTCCATACTCCAAAGGAATAAACTCTATGCCAAACTGTCCAAGTGCACATTTTCTTAGCAGCAAATAGAATGTTTAGGCCACATAATCACAGGACAAGGAGTGGCTGCTGATCCCAAGAAAATTGAAAGCATCCTCACCGGGCCTACCCCAGAAAACATCACACAACTCAGGGGATTCTTGGGACTTACTGGCTATTACAGGAGATTTATCAAGAACTATGGCCTCATATGGAGACCATTGTTTGATGCATTGAAAAAGGATAATTACAAATGGAATGAGGAATAGGACAAAGCATTCTCTCAATTAAAGGAAGCCATGACTACACCTCCAGTACTAGCCATGCCAAATTTTTCCCTGCCTTTTCAACTGGAAGCAGATGCTTTAGGAACAGGAATAGGTGTTGTCTTAATGCAAAAAGGAAAACCAATTTCATTTATGAGTAAGGCCATTGGGCCCAAATCTGCATGCCTCTTCACTTATGACAAAGAATCCATGGCAATTTTGGAAGCACTCAAGAAATGGAAACATTATTTCTCTGCCTCTTCACTCATTATCAAGACAGATCAGCAAAGCCTTATTACATTGAGGAACAAAAGGTCACACAAGGAATTCAGCACAAATTTTTGATTAAACTGATGGGATACAATTATACAATTGAGTACAAGAAGGGAAAGAAGAATGTAGTTGCAGATGCACTCTCCAGGATCAAACACAAAGTATGCTCCTTATTCACTAGTGCAACAATTCCTACTTGGATAACTGATGTTACCAAGTCTTACATGGAGGATACAAAGTGCAAGGAATTATTAAAACAACTAGCCATAAATCCTGACACTATTCCTAATATGATGCCCCCAGGGGCATTCTAAGATACAAGGACAAAATCTATCTAGGCAGCACATCTGACTTGAGAAACGGAGTCATTGAATCCCTTCATGCCTCAGAATTGGGAGGACATTCTGGAGAGAAAGCAACTTATCAGAGAATCAAACTATTGTTCCACTGGCCTGGCATGAAGCAGCACATCATTAATTTTTTCAAGCAATGCCCAGTCTGTCAAATCAACAAAGGGGAACACCGCAAATATCCTGGCCTATTGCAGCCACTACCAGTACCTGAATTTTCTTGGACACACATCAGCACGGATTTCATAGAAGGCCTGCCACTGTCGGAGAACAAGGACCTCATATTGGTGGTTGTGGACAGATTCACCAAGTATGCACACTTCATTGCCATGAAACATCCAATAACAGTTAAGTCTGTTGCCAAAGCATTCACTGAATCAGTTTTCAAACTGCATGGCCTTCCTTCAGTAATTGTAACTGATAGGGACAGGATATTCACCAGCACACTCTGGCAGGACCTTTTCAAATCACTGGGTGTCAAGCTACGCTTCAGTACATCATACTATACACAGACTGATGGCCAAACAGAAAGAGTGAACCAATGTCTTGAGAACTACCTGAGACACATGGGCTTTCTTGCAACCCAAAAAATGGCATCACTCGTTACCCCTTGCAGAATGGTGGTACAACAAAACTTTCCATAACTCCTTGAAGATGACACCCTTCTATGCACTCTATGGCAAGACAACCACCAATGCTAGCAGAATTACTGCTACCTCATGATGATTCTGCAACTGGTCTCTTACCAACTGTCACAACTGAAGAAATTGCACTGCAAATCAAACAGAATCTAATAAAAGCCCAAAACAGAATGAAGGTACAAGCTGACAAGAACAGAAGTGAGAGGCACTTTGAAGAAGGGGACATGGTATACCTCAAACTCCAACCCTACAGGCACACTTGCTTGAGCATACACAAGTGCGTGAAGCTTCACTCAAAGTACCATGGACCATTCAGAGTCATTGCCAAAATTGGCCAAACTTCTTACAAGCTGCTCCTTCCAGATGGCTGCCAACTACACCACACATTTCATGTCAGCCAGCTCAAGAAACATTTGGGACCAAAAGCAATACCTACTCACCACCTGCCACTCCTCAACAAGGAAGGAATTATACACTTGGCCCCTGAGAAACTCCTTGCAAGGAAGCTGATCCCTCGATTCCAAGGTTATATTTCTGGCCCAGTGGTCCAGTGGCTAGTAAAATGGAAAGAGATCCCTGAGGAACAAGCAACCTAGGAAGATTCCACACTCATGCAGAAGATCTTTCCATCGTTCTCATCCTTGAGGGAAAGTATGCTGTCAAACGGGGGGAATTGTCGTGAACCTGAAGAATGATCACTGACGAAACTGAAGATCGACGCATTGTTCTGATCAGGACCTTGGCGCTGTGAGTCCTAGCCGTTCGATATTATGGCAACGCTCCTCGTCACAACTTACCGCTTCGCGCTAAGTTGGAACGACGACCACTGAGATCATATCCAACGGCTGTGCTCCAACGCACGGTCCCTTTCAAACCCAGAGCCAGCTGGCACTTTTCGCGCCAACTACCCACTCTGTTGTCGTTTCTTCACCTTTTCCTATTTAGCCTCCAGGCTTGTAATCGTGAGACCTATTGTCACGACCCCGGACCCAGAGATATACATACTGTTATGTGATCCTAGTCATGGACCCACAAGGGCTTGAGGGTTACTAGCCCCGGACGCAACAAAAAAACGGCAGGCAGACCGGATTCATCGGCACGCAGGCCGGATCACCATTGTACTACTACTCCTTGTGTCCATGCTAGTCATAACCAACTATGCATATCAAAGTGTCCACAAATCGTATGAAACTGAAGGAACGGGACCAAAGTTATACAGAGATTCTATGTGTCCAGAAAGTGCAACAACAATCGAGGGTTACTGGGGTTACCTCGCCCCAGAACGAATCACATCGGCACGCGTGCTCGGAAATGGATCATCGGCTCCACAACCCCTCGACTGCGACAACTATGCAGGCATAGCCAAAACTGTATAACAATGAGCTCGAAACCAACAACCGATCAAAGCAGCACTCTAGACATGGAAGCTCTATTAAACAAGTGTTACTAGAGTATAGCTTTACAAACAGAGGTCACACGATCCAACATTACATCAGACAACAGAAAGAAAAATATGTTGCTAATCAACAAGAACCAAAAAGGCCTAAGAGGCCGCAACATAAGATGACGTCCCAGCCCATAGATTCCAGGCTGCTACCTGGGAACCCCAAACTACTCGTCGATGTCCACGTTGAAACACCACCGAACTGAGGAACTCCACCTGAACCAAGTTGAAGCAAACATGAGTACGGGAGGTACTCAACAAGACTTAGTTAACCTATTATATATCTGCTTCTTTTGGAAAGAGTTATGAAATTTATTTTGCGTAAAGCCATCTTTGTTTTCCAAGTTGAGGAAGGAGTAGCACGTCTCATGGAGTATTTTGAAAACAGATGAGAAAGCTACTCAACTACTGATATCATCATCTTTTTAATCCACCAAATCATATCAGCACCTCGTGCTTCAAAGATCACCACCTCAAGTTGTTCCGGTAACTCAATCTACAAGGTAACCCCTCTCGGCATCTCCGAGGAGACATCTTTTATTCGTTATCAGCAAGTTTTAATCATTCCATTTAAGTTGTCTATGATCACAGAATCCGTCACCAAGTCCTCCTTAACCGCGGACACGGCTTTTCGAAAACATTTAACCCTACAGGGGTGTACAACTTTAACCACACGTACCAACCAAATCTTAATGCCAGAACGTTGGCACTATACCGGGAAGTAACGGCAGATGGAGGTTGACCACGACCTTTCCCTTGCTTCGCCTATTCCATGAGTCGCTTCGAGTAGAGATGGACCGCCAATAGGGAGTGGCCATCTTCTGTCGGGTCTCTATCGTTGTGAGCAATGCTCGACGGTTACCTATCCGCAGAGCGCCGATACATCCCCACATCCTAGTTTTGAAGTGTTTTAATATCCCTGCAAATCCAAATGGAAAGCCCGAACTAGGCCACTTATGGAACGAACTAGGCAAGTTGAGACCGAGAGGAATCCAATCCCCGTGTGGATGCACGCTCAGCCTTGGCTCGAAGACGAGAACTCGCTCCTAGGGGCATGAACGAGACAACCACCACAGACCCTATGTGGTCTCATCATCCATACCTTTAAAACATGTTAAACAAGTTCTCTTAACTTTCCACAACATCCTATCATACTAGATTCATTCGCAACTCTGATTCATCAACCGGATGGAGCAAAGATAACAAACATGTATGACTAAGCACAACATATTTAAGGCTTTGGCGATGAACACAATCAAACTTATGGCTGCTAGGAGTAGTGGATCAGGATAATTAGGTTATGCATGGTATAGGAGAACTCTAACTACTGACACAGGATACATTGGAATCAGATGCAATGTACGAGAATCAAAAGTCTTTCGAAATCATATATGGGCAGATAAGAGGTTATGCTTGCCTTGCTTCAAGAAAACCAGAGAAAGTCTTCAGGAGTAAGTGCTTGACTTGTCGGTTAGGATCAAGTATTCGTCATGCCGTTGTCGATCTTCTCTTCGGAGTCACGTTCTACCGGTCAGAAGCAAAACACCGAAAGAGAAACAATAATCAAACATGGCATCGATGCAATGCGCAATATTTATGCATGAGCAGGTTATGCACTGAAATAAATCCCTAAACATGTTTCATGGGTTGCTAGGGTTCGTATGACAATTATGCAAGTTTACTGAAATTAGCCCGAAATAGACCCCGGAGGGGGTTTCGGGCGATTCTGGAAGTGAGTCCAATTTTAGTTGCTCAAATGGGTTTGAAAACATCATAAATGGACTGCATTTGTCATTTTGAGCAATTTGATATATAACTTTTATTTTTCTAATTTTATTGAATAAAATCTTATTTTCTCTATTTTAAATAAATTAAACAATATTAAAATAATGCTCATAAATCAATTTTCTCAAACATGTGTGAAAATGGCATAAACATGTAGAGTTTATTTCTCTGATCATTTCTATATTTTTCTGATTAATATAATGAAAGTTATTTAATTATTGAGATTAAACATTTTCTGTAATTGAAAACCAGAGGTGGGGCCCACGTGTCATATTCCTTTTCTATTTATTTCGAGAACAAAAGAAAGCTGACAGGCCGGGCCCGCGTGACGCAGGCAGGACGTCACGGTGATGCCATCAACGGCCGGAGCGGCTCTGTCCGCAAGCAAAATCGGGCAATCCAACAAGCGATTTCAAAATCGCGAAGCACCACGACGGAGAGGACGCAACGGGGAGCCAGAGGGTGGCGCCGCCGCCCAAGAAATGTCGCCGGAAGCTCACCGGTGAGGTTGAACGGCGGCGGAACTCGTCGGTGTTTGGCTCCCACGTGAAACAGAGGACAAGGAAGGCATTGGAGGGGTCCACGAGGACCGGGTGCTCACCACGAACATCGTGGAGGTGTCGAGGAAGCCGGGGAAGTCACGGTGGAGGAGATCGGGCGACGGAGGGGGTCGGCCGGAGTTGAGGATGAACCTCCCGATTCGCGGGGTCCTTAGCTTCCCAGCTTGCGTGTCTCAACGAGGACGTAGAGGGGAGCTTGGTGAAGCTAATGGAAGTCTCGGTTTGTGCGGGGTCGCCGGAGATGACGGCGCGAGGCGGCGGCCGACGGGACAGTAGGGCATGTTTAGGGTCTGCCTTCGTGAGGAGAGACAGAGAGAGGGCGCGACTGAGGGAGGAGAGGAGCATCACGTCATCGTCCTTCTCTTGTTATCCACTCGCGACCGAAGCAGGCAGGTGGTGGCCGTGGGCTACAACAGCGTCGACACGCAGGCGTTGCCTTCTTTCCGCTGGAGGAAGAAGAAAGAAAGAAAAGAAAATTACAAAAAACCCTAAGTTTTGGAAATATTACAGAGAGGTCCTTTTCCTTTGAAAACTAAGGAGAAAACAATGTTTTCTGGGCCTTTTTGCAGAGTAAAAAATTTGGCAAAAAAAGTTTTTGGAAACCTTGTAAAATTTGCAGACTCACCATGTCTTTGCTTTCCAATTTTGAATTTTTTTTGAAAACAAATTTTGGGTGATCACTTTAAGTGACTTTTATGCCAGTTTCATTTAAATTTTCAAATTTTAAATTGTTTCAAATTTCTTTCATGCATGAATGACATGAGCACAACACCACAATACCCTATTGTAGCAAAAGTGGGATGTTACAAATCTACCCCCTTACAAGAATCTCGTCCCGAGATTCCCGAAGAAGAAAGGAAGGAGGGACACAGGTTTTGAACGATCTTCTCAAACCTTACAGTTCTCTTCTCGAAGAGATTGATCCATAGCACTTGCAAAGATCTCCAGCGGCTACACCTTAGGTAGAGGGAGAACTCGTAGGAAATGATCTTCACGAAGATCGAGTATCTCATGGATAACTCATGACAGGAATGTTTATAAAGAACTTTTGAGTTAACATGCATGAAACACATCAAGGTAACGGAAGGAAATAGGAGAAGGTTTCAAGTTTGTGGACGAATGCTCTTGAAAGGATTTAGAATATGAGCTTTGCACAAGACTTTAAATCCTTTTGAAAGAGAAAGGTTGAATAATTTATGACATTGAGGTTTCTTAAAACAGAAAACAAAGGTGGAGAGGATGGTCTTGGATACCACAACGTAATATCCGTAGACGAGGGGAAAACACAGGAAAACATTGTAATTCGTGTGTCGAAGAAAATTTGATACAGTATCATGTTCACTCTTCGGAGTGGACACGGAAGGTAACGGAACTTTCAACCATTCCATAACAGTTTTCTTAAAATCCTTGTCAAGGATCGGGAGGTTACTTTACGAAAGAAGATGGGTAACCAAAGGAAGTTGGAGCACCGTAAGGAAGGAGGAACTCTTGGTCACACCATAAACATGAGTAACCAATGAGGATTGAAACACCGAAGGAATAGGGAATCCCTTTCCTATGGTGGATTTGACATGGCAATACGTTTACCACATGGTTAAGATCCCATAGCTGAAGTGACTGACAAATTCACACAATGTGTGGGATGAACAAAATTTCAAGTACAAACAATTTGAAAAAGGGAACTGATCAATGGTGGTTACAAAACACCACGAGATGGTTCTCATGATGAACTTTTTTTTCACGAGAACAAATATTGGTAGGATTGATAGCGAGATCTTGGAAAGATCAACTTCCAAGTTATCCTGGATGTTCTAGATACCAATAGCAGGCTCATGACAAACCTTTTATAGGTCATCAAGTGGAAGTGGAACTCCGGTTTGGAAGAACGGTGAGGCAACTCCTAGAATAAGCCACATAGGAATTCTCACAGAGAGTGGTTGTTCTTACGGATTCAAAGAGATATGACGTTAGGCCTTCCGGCTAATTGTGTCAACCACCACATCAACCATGCTGGATTTTGAAAAGACCTGATTCAATACCCTTGAGGAAACACCAACCATCGTTGCTGCTTGAGATTCAGCTCAGATTAGTGAAAGGATAATTCAGAATTAGCACATTTGACCATAGAGGTTGCATCGGTTAAAAACAAAGCACCTTTACTAGATTCTCAAGATATGGACTACAATGTCAAGCTCGAGAAGATGAGCGAGATTGCATAACTCATGTATTAGTAGCTTGTGAAAGACGGTTGCATCTACATGGTTTACCTTTAAGAGAACACATCAGAGTTCTGGTTGGGAGGAGATTACGAAGATAACAAAGTTTCTTGGACTTCTTCTCTTTCACGAACAATCAGTCAGTGTCTTGGTGTGGATACAAACTTCTTCAGAAAATAGAGGTACAACCAACCATCTCAAGAATAGTCCACACATGCATAACTGACTTGAGATATTCCCGAGGGAACAAGAAAACTCTACTCGGATCCATGGAGACAACTTTCACCATAAGCACATGAACCAGAGAAAGTTACTGCAAACATCCAGAACACAAACTTAGTAATGACACTAAGATGGTTCTCAAAAGTTTCCAACATTAATGTCAATTGTTCAACATGAACCTCTTGCAACTTGGAGAAATAGGAATGTCATCGATGGGCTCGACAACACGCTTATCAAGATACTCCAAGCAGAGGAACTCATCTGATACATAAACAAGGCAAAATATTGGTCAGACTAAGGACGTGAAGGTGTACTTAGGTGGAACACCATGAGTGAAAACACCATCAATATAGTCCTTCGAGATGAACTTGATCTGACGATAGCCCAAATCAAATCAAGGTGGGATAATAGCATGTCCACTAAGGAAAGACTATCATGCTTCAACAAGATGAGAACTAGACATCCCATTGCGAAGGAACAAGCTAGGAAGAGCTCTTGTCTTTCAACTCTCCAAGTTAGTGGTTAAGCTCAACCAACTAGTCCAGGATATCAAGCATGGTTCCTTGGAGAAAGGAGTGGTTCAAACTACCCCTTGTTTAGACATCACGGTCAGGTAACAACCTAGTGATACTTCTAGAAAGACAACCAGAATATCACAACCTACCAGTATGTCTTAGAGTTTCAAAGGAGGCTTGCTTTTCAAAGCAACTGATATGGTCTTGAGAGCTTTGGTACGGACCTATCTCTCTGGCCAAAAATGTGCATTGGATTGAACGAATTTGGATAACACGGTCTACTTAAATTAAAGACAGGTTGATTAGTAGTGCTAAGAAGGATACAAATGGTTCTTAGATTTTTCACAGCAAAAAGAATTTATAGGAATATCTGATACACACATCAATGCACAGACCCATCATTCTCAAGCATTAAAGCTTGCAGGAAGGGGGAGTGATGATGTGTAAAAGCATCACTTCATCATTGAGGCCATGAAACTTAACACAACCTATTGATATAAAAGGGTGTGATACTCGAAGGTGGAACAGAACAGGAGCTAATGAAACTTCTTTAGTCTGCGAATTACAAAACTTTGACATGATCCTAGAGATGGACGAGGTACTGGAGTTCGTTTCTCCTGACATCCCAAGGTGGAATGTTTTTACGGAAAACAAGAGCAAATGCGTTGGAAGAATCCAACACACATATGCAACTTGTATTCCAAACAGTAGATGAGGTTTGGAAGCAAGCAAAGAATAGGAACGTGCTCTTCGAAAATCCTGAGATCACGTTGGATTCACAAGGTCATACTCATTTGTAGAACCCATGCTAAGATGAGAGGTAAAGCAAAGTCAAGAACAAGGATATGGGAATCATAAGTCGTGATACTTTTGATTCCTAAAGAAAACCTATGGCTATTGGAGCTGAGATTACCTAGCCATCCCGAGGTAGAATAGATTCTTCAGGATCCAAAGAAACAGAACTTGGGTTAAAGGTCAGCATCATGTACTGATAGCGTGAGCACCACATGGTTATAAAACCATACGATTCAACCCACCGCAATTCAGCACATTCCGGGACCTTCAGTTCAAGTCTAAGGTTAAAAACCAAAAGAAAGGAGTAACTACTCTCTTAGTGTCCTAAAGGACACTATGAATAGAAATCACGAAGTATCTTTCAAAAAAACAACATAACTCCGGAAGAATTTGAACAGAGGATAACGGATACATTCGAGATAAAAAAGGAAATCTCGAGATTCAGGGTTTTGAGACTTTAGAACAGGAGTATGTGGAACCCACACAGCTCTGAGAGATTATGATGGAAAGAAATCTCCCATCTGAAACGAGAGATAATGGAACATGGAACACACACGACTCTAGAACTTAACACTAGGTCAACTTGGGTAAAAGACGTCCTTGCCAAAGGAGGCACCTAGTTTTTGAATGACTAGAACTGTTTCAAATCAAAACAGGTAAGGTGACCCAGAGTTAGAGCGACACCAGATACAGAGTAAAAAGAATCTTAAGAAGGTTTTTTTTTCACAACCATTTGAAGTTTCAATTAATTTTCACAAACACTAGACTCAACATCGACCAAGAAGTAAGGTTTTCCTACAGACAGTCCTACTCTGATACCACTTCTGTCACGACCCCGGACCCAGAGGTATACATACTATTATGTGCTCCTAGACATGGACCCACAAGGGCTTCAGGGTTACCAGCCCCGGCCGCAACAAACAATGGCAGGCAGACCGGATTCATTGGCACGCATGCCAAATCACCACGGTACTACTACTCCTTGTGTCCATGCTAGTCATAACCAACTATGCATACCAAAGCGTCCACGAATCGTATGAAACTGAAGGAACGGGACCAAAGCTATACAGAGATGCTATGTGTCCAGAAAGTGCAACAACAATCGAGGGTTACTAGGGTTACCTTGCCCCGGGCTGAATCACATCGGCAGGCGTGCTCGGAAATGGATCATCGGCTCCACAACCCCTCGACTACGACAACTATGCAGGCATAGCCAAAACTGTATAACAATGAGCTCGAAACCAACAACCGATCAAAGCAACACTCTAGACATGGAAGCTCTATTAAACAAGTGTTACTAGAGTATAGCTTTACAAACAGAGGTCAGCCGAGCCAACATTACATCAGACAACGGAAAGCAAAATATGTTGCTAATCAACAAGAACCAAAAAGTCCTAAGAGGCCGCAACATAAGACGACGTCCCAGCCCATAGATTCCAGGATGCTACCTGGGAACCCCAAACTACTCGTCGATGTCCACATTGAAACACCACCAAACTGAGGAACTCCACCTGAACCAAGTTGAAGCAAACATGAGTACGGGAGGTACTCAACAAGACTTAGTTAACCTATTATATATCTGCTTCTTTTGGAAAGATTATGAAAGTTATTTTGCGTAAATCCATTTTTGTTTTCCAAGTTGAGGAAGGAGTAGCACATCTCATGGAGTATTTTGAAAACAGATGAGAAAACTACTCAACTACTGATATCATCATCTTTTTAATCCACCAAATCATATCAGCACCTCGTGCTTCAAAGATCACCACCTCAAGTTGTTCCGGTAACTTAATCTACATGGTAACCCCTCTCGGCATCTCCGAGGAGGCATCCTTCATTTGTTATCAGCAAGTTTTAATCATTCCATTTAAGTTGTCTATGATCACAGAATCCGTCACCAAGTCGTCCTTAACCGCGGACATGGCTTTTCGAAAAGATTTAACCCTGCAGGGGTGTACAGCTTTAACCACACGGACCAACCAACTCTTAATGTCAGAATGTTGGCACTATACCGGGAAGTGCCGGCAGATGGAGGTTGACCACGACCTTTCCCTTGCTTCGCCTATTCCATGAGTCGCTCCGAGTAGAGATGGACCGCCAATAGGGAGTGGCCATCTCCTGCCGGGTCTCTATCGTTGTGCGCAATGCTCGACGGTTACCTACCCGCAGAGCGCCGATACATCCCCACATCCTAGTTTTGAAAGTGTTTTAATATCCCCGCAAATCCAGATGGAAATCCCGAACTAGGCGACTCATGGAACAAACTAGGCAAGTTGAGGCCGAGGGGAATCCAATTCCCGTGTGGATGCACGCTCAGTCTTGGCTCGAAGAAGAGAACTCGCTCCTAGGGGAATGAACGAGACAACCACCATAGACCCTCTGTTGTCTCGTCATCCACACCTTTAAAACATGTTAAACAAATTCTCTTAACTTTCCACAACATCCTATCATACTAGATTCATTCGCAACTCTGATTCATCAACCGGATGGAGCAGAGATAACAAGCATGTATGACTAAGCACACCATATTTAAGGCTTTGGCGATGAACACAATCAAACCTATGGCTACTAGGAGTAGTGGATCAGGATAATTTGGCTATGCATGGTATAGGAGAACTATAACTACTGACACAAGATACATTGGAATCGGATGCAATGTACGAGAATCAAAAGTCTTTCGAAATCATATATGGGCAGATAAGAGGTTATGCTTGCCTTGCTTCAAGAAAACCAGAGAAAGTATTAAGTAGTAAGTGCTTGACTTGTCGGTTAGGATCAAGTATTCGTCATGCCGTTGTCGATCTTCTCTTCGGAGTCACGTTGTACCGATCAGAAGCAAAACACCGAAAGAGAAACAATAATCAAACATGGCATCAATGCAATGCGCAATATGTATGCATGAGCAGGTTATGCACTGAAATCAAGCCCTAAACATGTTTGATGGGTTTCTAGGGTTCGTATGACAATTATGCAATTTTACTGAAATTAGTCCGAAATAGACCCCGGAGGGGGTTTCGGGCGATTCTGGAAGTGAGTCCAATTTTAGTTGCTCAAATGGGTTTTAAAACATCATAAATGGATTGCATTTGTCATTTTGATAAATTTGGTATATAACTTTTATTTTTCTAATTTTATTGAATAAAATCTTATTTTCTCTATTTTAAATAAATTAAACAATATTAAAATAATGCTCATAAATCAATTTTATCAAACATGTGAGAAAATGACATAAACATGTAGAGTTTATTTCTCCGATCATTTCTATATTTTTCTTATATTTTTCTGATTAATATAATGAAAGTTATTTAATTATTGAGATTAAACATTTTCTGTAATTCAAAAGCAGAGGTGGGGCCCACGTGTCATATTCCTTTTCCATTTATTTCGAGAACAAAAGAAAGCTAACAGGTCGGGCCCGCGTGACGCAGGAAGGACGTCACGGTGACGTCATCAACGGCCGGAGCGGCTCTGTCCGTGTTCGATCGGGCAATCCAACAAGCGATTCCAAAATCGCGAAGCACCACGACAGAGAGGACGCAACAGGAAGCCAGAGGGTGGCGGCACCACCCAAGAAATGTCGCCGGAAGCTCGCCGACGAGCTTGAACAGCGGCGGAACTTGTCGGTTTTCGGCTCTCACGCGAAACAGAGGACAAGGAAGGCATTGGAGGGGTCCACGAGGACCGGGTGCTCACCAGGAACGTCGTGGAGGTGTCGAGGAAGCCGGGGAAGTCAAGGCGGAGGAGCTCGGGCGGCGTAGGGGGTCGGCCGGAGTTGAGGAAGGACCTCGCGATTCGCAGGTTCCTTAGCTTCCCAGCTTGCGTGGCTCAACAAGGACGTAGAGGGGAGCTTGCTGAAGCTAATGGAAGTCTCGGTTTGTCACGGGGTCGCCGGAGATGACGGCACGAGGCGGCGGCCGGCGTGACAGTAGGGCATGTTTAGGGTTTGCCTTCGTGAGGAGAGACAGAGAGAGGGCGCGACTGAGGGAGGAGAGGAGCATCACGACGTCGTCCTTCTCTTGTTATCCACGCGCGACCGAAGCAGACAGGAGGTGGCCGTGGGCTACAGCGGCGTCGACACACAGGTGTTGCCTTCTGTACGCTGGAGGAAGAAGAAAGAAAGAAAAGAAAATTACAAAAAACCCTTGAAATTTGGAAATATTACAGAGAGGTCCTTTTCCTTTGAAAACTGAGGAGAAAACAATGTTTTCTAGGCCTTTTTGCAGAGTAAAAATTTGGCAAAAATAGTTTTTGTAAACCTTGTCAAATTGGCAAACTCACCATGTCTTTGCTTTCCAATTTTGAAATTGTTTTGAAAACAAATTTTGGGTGATCACTTTAAGTGACTTTTATGCCAGTTTCATTTAAATTCAAATTTTAAATTGTTTCAAATTTCTTTCATGCATGAATGACATGAGCACAACACCACAACACCCTATTGTAGCAAAAGTGGGATGTTACACCTATCTGTGAATTAGGGTTTATCACCCGCAGCCACTTCGTGGTCTAGCTGTAAAACTCTCCTCTCTAAGTGATAATTCCAATTCGCCTCGATTTCCCTCGGTGATATTTCGTGTTCTTGTTAATTCTTCGGAGTTGACTGTAATATTCAGAGAACTAGTTCTAGGCATATCAGTTTGGTAGCCTGGTGACCCGTACATGGGTTTCCTAGGTGATACAGGCTGACCTCATATAGGTTGGTCTGAGATTTTCTCGGTGTGTTTAGTGTCCTGCATGTATTGAGGTAGGATAAGATGAGTTATTGTTTGGTGGCTTGTATGAGCTGGGAGAGATGCTGATTCATTTCACCATTTTTATATTGTGTAAACAACATTCCAAAATGTATTACTCCCTTCGTCCGAAAATAAATGTCAAAAAGTTTGATAAAAGTGGATGTATCTAGACATAATTTAGTGTTAGATACATCCACTTGTGTCAAACTTTGTGACACTTAATTCCGGACTGAGGGAGTATATGGCTAAATTAGCTTAAGTTGTAGTAATATAGAACCGATTCTAGGATTTGAAAAAAATTATAACAGTTTTTATTATAGGTCCTTGATGCAGCACACCCCATTCCACCAAGCTCATCACCAAGTGGACCAATGACAAGATCACGAGCCAAAGGAATACATGACAAGGTGAACTCACTCCTCTCTCTTCATGCTTTCGGTGACTTAGTGAATGGTGTGCTACCTCATGGAAATGCCCTTTGCGTGCTCAGGGTTTGACCCCACCATGGACCCCCAAGACGATGCTCAAGGTGCCCAAGAACGTGCTCAAGAAGTTGCCCAAGAAGCCATGGAAGATGCCCAAGAAGAAGCCCTCAAGGAAGAAGGAGATAAAAAGGAGAAGATGGAGTGCAGGGAGCCCGACCTGCTGCCCGGCCAGGCCAGCCTCCAGGCCCGCACCCTCATAGAACTACCCGGCCTGAAGCCCGGCCTCCCTGCGCACCCCAGGCCGGCCTCCACATAGAAGCAGCCGGCCTCCCTGCCAGCTCGCAAATGTGGGTGAAAAAGCCCATTTTCCTCCCCACCAATCCCCAAGGCTATATAAGGAGACCCCTCCGGTCAGATCTAGGGTTAGAGATGAATTAGAACTTCGAGCTTTGCTCTTGTATCCCTCTTGTGAGGCTACTCCTATGGTTGCACCTAGGACTGTATCAAGGCTACTCCTATGATTTGTATCTAGGACCGTATCAAGATTCACCGAGTTACCTATCCTTTCCCCTTGGGACTCAGTTAGGGACTTTCCAATCTTCCTTAACTAATCCTTGAGGTTCTATTGGTGTGGTGGACCGGCCACGGGTGTGAAGCGGTTTCAATCAAGGTGAGTTCAGTTGGATCGGTCGTTCCGTAGGCGGCCCTCGGGGTTTAGTTGACGGGATATTTGGGATTCTTCGGTTCTTGCGGGTTATCTCCCCTCGATTCCCCACGTTTCCCCCTTGATTCTTCCACGATTTCCCCTCGATCCCCTTCGTGTTCTTCGTGTTCATCGTTCGTTCTTCGTGTTCTTGGTCAATTCATGAAGATCGGGCCACCCTAGGAGGTAACCCGCCCATATCATCTGGTATCAAGAGCTAGATTGACACGAATTCGACACCCACTACCCTCGTTTCTACCAAATTTTCTTCTCTCCACCATAAATTCGAAAATTTCACCAAAAATAGCCAAAAAGGGATTTCGACCGATCTATGGATTTGTTGTGTTTTTCGTGGATTTGATCCATGGATTTGTTTCCAAAGACCATTCCCCACCTTTCTATTCAGCCACTTTTCTTGAATTTGTCCAAAAAAATTCTTGATTTTGAAGGAATTTCGAATTTGAGCAAAAAATCACAGAAAATCTCTGCTCTTCGATTTCTGAACAGATTTTGTAACTTGTTTTTCTTTGTCGTCGTTGCTCCGAATTGAGTGAAATAGGTTCCTACGCGTCGCCAACAACATCGCCTACGCAACTACATTAACGGATCAACACGACATCGACATCCACCGGCCGCAAGTCTGAGATCATCCACCGCTTGGGTATAACTTGCTTCCGCTTGAACTAACCCCATTATTTGTGTACCTTTCCTACTTGGACTAGCTCTTTTACATTGCTTGACATCGCATTTGTGGCACCGAGAGTGCAAGTTTGGCGCTTGTGAGAGAACATCTTCGAGTAGGCATTGGCATTTTGGAATCATCAAAAACAGAAAATAAAAAAAAAGCAAAAGAAGAAAAAGATCGATGCCAATTGCTATCATTTGTAGGAACGTGTAGCTTTGCGTCGCAAAAGAGAAAAGAGTGACCGGTTGCCACAGTGCGAATCTTGTTGCCTTTTAAAGTTTGCGGTTCGAGCTACCGTCCTCCTTGTGTTGGTGTGGCATTGAGCTTAGTCTTCGATAGGTACATTTCGTCTCCGCTCGTCCATTGGTCGCACTAACCCCATTTATCCCTTGTGTGTGTGTTCCACCTATAATTTCCTCCACTAGGATTGGTTTTCGCGCTAACTTTTCTTTTCGGTTCTTCTCCATGTTTTGCAACTTTTCCTTGGATTTGTTGTTTTCCTTACCACTTTTCTCGCCCATTTCCCTTCCACATAAAGTGTGTTTGTTGTCGTTTGCGGTTTTCTTTCGATCTTTTTGGATGCGCTTTTGACATACCGCCCTACACCTAGGCTCGTCCACTAGCCTCAATACGACCAAAAAAGGTAACGTTGGATAAGTGAGACATCTATTTCTATATATCAACCTGTGTGTTTTTGAGATGGCTAGGGAAGGAGTGTTCACAAGTCTGAGCTCGGAAGATGAAGGAAACCCATTCTTCAACGAAAACGACAACGCCTACCACAACTTTGTCACCCACAATGACCATTTCCAACTCCGCCAACTTGTGAAGGACGGATTGGAGCGCTATGAACGTTGACTCCAAGCTCAAGAGGCTCGATTGAATGATCAAATGACGCGCATCAACATCAACTTGGCAAACATTGCCAATCGTCATGGATCATCATCGTCCTCAAGGTCTCGATGCTCAAGCCTCCACACTCAAGATCATCACCAAGCTCATCGCCATGATCACAACCCCAACATGGAGGATGGTGGTCAACCTCAACAAGGACCTCAACAACAACCACCACCACCACCTCCTTCGCCACAAGCTCCTCGACGAAATTGGTATGACGATAGCTCACCATCACCACCACCTCGACATCGCCAAGGACGTGGTGACCCTCTTCAACAACAACCTCAACACCCAGACCTTCGACAACATCATCACCCACCTCCACAAGGCCACGCTCAAGACTATGGTCACAATGACTTCCTGGAAGGTGCTCGTCAACATCGAAGGCCACCAAGGCGTAATGCGCGTCCCAACCACAATGACCGCCAAGATCAAGAACACGCTCAACAACCTCAACAAGAGCTTTTGCAACGCCCTCACCAACAACAAGAACGTCCTCAACAACAACAACAACAACAACATGACGATGATGATAGTGAACGCCGAGAAGCACGACTACGTGACCGCCAACAACCTCCTCCTAATGACCACCGGCGTCATCATCCCCATCATGACCGCCAACGCCAAGACAATGACGATGACCCATATGACCTTTCACCTCCTATCTATGATGAAGACCCACATGAGCGACCCCATCGACAACATGAGGACAACAACATGAGTGCCCTTCGCTTCAATGTCCCAAAGTTCAAAGGTTAAAATGATCCCGAAGAATATATTGCTTGGGCTCTCAAGGTAGACAAGATCTTTAGCATCCACAACTTTAGTGACAAGAAAATGGTTGCTATGGCATCTTTGGAGTTCGAAGGCTATGCACTCTTATGGTGGGACCGTCTCCAAGCGGAAAGAGTTCGAACCCGGATTGCTTCTATTGACACTTGGGATGAGATGAAGCAATTCATGCATGCTCGTTTTGTTCCTCCACACTACAAGCGTGACCTCTTCAAGAAGCTTCAAGAACTTCGACAAGGTTTTAAGTCTGTTGATGAGTACTACAAGGAAATGGAGACATCTTTGATACGAGCTCATGTGATGGAATCTCAAGAGAAAACAATGGCTTGTTTCCTCAATGGCCTCAACTATCCTATAAGGAAGATTGTCGAGTATCAACCATATGACAACATCGTTGCCCTTGTCCATCAAGCTCTCAAGGCCGAATGCCAAATTGTGGAAGACCTCAAATACAACAAGCAAAAGGCCTTCTTTGCCTCAAGGCCCTCTTCTTCTTCGTCTCCAATGACACAAGTGACTACACCAACCAACAACAAGACCACCTCTAGAGCTTCCAATGCTACCAACAAGTCTCCACAACCGTTCAAGAAACAAGTGCCTCCCACCACCTCTTCGAGTACTCCTCAAGTCAAGTCAAGCACTATAACTTGCTTCAAATGTGGTGGAAGTGGCCACAAGTCCTTCGAATGTTCCAACAAGATGATCATGATTATCAACCAAGATGGTGAACGTGATTCCATGAGTGAAGGCGAATACTATGCCTTGCATCAAGTTTCTCTCAACTCCTTGAACGTGCCCAATGATGATGAAGAAAGTGTCTATTGCGATGAGGACAAGAATCCATCGCTAGTGGTGACAAGAGTCCTTACTACTTATCCTCAAGATGATCATGACCAACGTTGCAATCTCTTCCAAACTAGAGCCTGCATGAATGGCAAATCAATCAAGGTTATCATTGATGGCGGTAGTTGCCACAACTTAGCTATCAAAGAGCTTTGCGACAAACTCCAATTTCCTTACAAGAAACATCTGCATCCATACCATGTCCAATGGCTTAGTGACTCCGGCACCTTCAAGATTCAACATATGGTTTCCGTGCAATTCAAGATTGGCCCTTATGAAGACACAGTTGAGTGTGACGTTGTGCCTATGACCGTGTGTGTCGAGACATCGTGGTAGATTTCATAGACGGGGGTGCCATGAACTACCGATAGAGAAGTGGGGGGACGTGATCGTATGATGATCAATGACACAGGGTTTTAATCAGGTTCGGTACGACGCAGTGATGCGGCGTTCCTACTCCTGCAATCTCACTATTCAGGACTAAAGCCTGGAAAACACAGAGTACAATGTGAGGTTAGATTTAGCTATTCGACAAGGATCCACCTCTCGTCGAATTAGCCTATCGCTTCTTGTCTCTTCTATCTTAGCTCCCGCCCGGCTTTATATAATAGCCGGGTTAGGGCATACAGAGAAAGAAACCTAGAAGACTACGGTAGTGCTAACTTGGAAAGTAAGGAATCCGCCTTCTACTCCAAGCCGGATCACGTGGGCCGTGATCCGGGTTCTTCTAGAATCCAGCTTCCGTGCATCAGCTTACTGGGCCGCCCAATGGACCGTAGCCCACTACCATTTAGGCCACCCTGGTAATCCGGCACTTTAGACCACCATCTGATATACCCCTAATCGGTATATATCCGACAGTGTGTCATCTTCCGCTCCGGCAAACCTTCCGCTCCCAGTTCTCCTCGCCTCACATAGCGCCCAAGCACTGTGAGCAGAGCAAGTTCCAAACGCACACTCGCACAACGCCGTTCGCAACCTCGCCGGAGCGCACGGTTCTTTCCATCGCGCCGCCCGAGAATGGTTTCCCCGAGCACTTCCCCGTCTCGCTCCACCGCGGTGGAGATAGACGACATCATCAACACCCTGGATCCCACGGTGGATTCGCCCCTCCGCGCCACCGGCGACGAGCCGGAGAAAACAACCGGCGGCCAATCTGGCGAGGAACCGCCTCTCGCCGCCACCAATCTGGCCGGGTCCTCCTCCGCACCATCTCCACCACTCGCGCCCGAGACAACGGAGGAGAAGATAATCCTCGTCGGAGAGGAACTCGCGGCCGCGTCCGCCGGCGGCGTCCGCCGGAGCTGGGGCGGAAGACGAAGGAGAAACTGCCGGCAACTGGAGCCAGAGCAGTATCCCTCCTTCCCTCCTTCCGACAATGGAGAAGGAGGGGCTTTTGGTGAAGGGCAAATGGCGGAGCCCGGAAGACGAGTCCGAGCCGCAGCCCAAAGACGGGGAACGCGTTCTCCTCACCTCCCACGTCGCAAGAGGTATGGGTTTACCACCATCCGCCTTTTTTCTGGAAGTTCTCAACCACTACGGCGTTCAGCCCCACAATCTTCCACCAAACTCCATTGTTTACCTAGCTGGCTTCCAAGCTCTTTTCGAGGGGTATTTAGGAATAGCACCTAGATTAGACTTTTGGCAATATTGCTTCGGAGTAAAGCGGAACCCTACAGAGGGCGTTCTTCCCATCTGCGGGACCATTTCTTTCACTCTTCGGAGATTTAGGGAAGATTGGTATCCAAAGATAAAAACATCAGAATCCGTCAAGTTTTGGACGGGTTCTTTATTTTATCATCATGACATCCCGTTCCCCGGAAAAGGAAACGGGGTTCCTCCTTTTGTCAATTCCGCCGCCGTTCCACAAGACAGTTGGGCGGTCGAAGCAGTACAGACTTTGCCGGATGACCTGATGAAGATAAAACGACGTATCGCCAAACTTACTTCCTCCCAGCCTCTTCTGACCGGAACAGACACAATTCTGTGCTGGTTCGGTCGCCGTATTCAACCTCTTGCCTTTCGTTCTCGGCTTCTTTGCGAATACGAAGGTATAGAAGACAAAATGAGGGGAACGGACAAAGCCTTTACGAAAAAGGATTTCAAGAAACGAGTCAACCAATTGGTTGCTACTCGCAACCAGTATGAGGAGAGCTTGTGGATGTATCACGAGGAAAAACCAGTTCCTAAGGTACTTTACTTTTCCCTGATTTGGTGCTTTCTTGGATTTAGACCTTTCCCGGACTTTCCTAACTTAGTCGGATCTTTTGTCGTTTCTATAGTTCGATGACCTAGCAGAAACAGATCTTGCGTCCGACGCCGAACTTGACGAATTGCATGCCAATTTTTATGGTGGTCGGAAATGCAAGAGGCAAGTGATCTCGGAAGAGGTGATAGATCTTGACGGAATTCCCATCGCCACATCCAGGTATTTTCCTGGGGTTTTTACTTTCTGTTTCGTTTCGGTTCCTCGAGGTATTTACTTCCCGGATTTTTCCTTTATCCTTTCTTTTTTCAGTCTTGCTCCAGTTTCTTTGAAAACAAAGAAACTGAAAAAACACAAAGCTACCGTTGGCACGGGAATGCCATCTCCAGCTATAGCTCCTCCCACCCAGTAACTCTTGGTGGGGAGGATAAGACCACGAACCCGGAGGAACAATTCCGGCCAACCAGCCAGCCTATTGCATCTAACGTGGATGCGAAGGAAAGGGCGAAGCCAGAGATGGGCGGTCCTTCTCAAACTTCTGAAGAGCCCATCCCTACTTTTAACAAGGATTTCAAGGTAAAGGAAGAACCTTTTGACGATCTCGGATACATTTGTCCGGCAGCTAAGAAGTTCTTCGCTCCTGCTCCCCTGATCCGTCCTTGGCCCCAAGGCGGACTAATTGTCCGAAATAACTTCGTGTTTTCACCTCGTCAGGTCATCCAAGACGGCCTGCACCATGTTGGAATTCTTTTTTCTGAATATGCAAAAGAATTCAACAAAAACTTGTCAGGTTTGCAGCGGATGAGCCAGGTAATATCTCTAGCCCCCAAGCAATAAGTCAAATGCATGATTTCAACCTTATTATGCTTGCTGCTAACTTAAGCATTTTGTTTCATTTCCGTGTTTCAGCAAACCGCTGAAAGTATAAACCTGGAAGTTGTTGGCAAACTAACAGTCAAGAATAAGGAGGTTAGAAGTCTTATTTCTATTCTTGAAGTTAAGGAAGCGGAGCTCGCATCGTCTCAGCATCAGCTGGAAGAAACAACAGGTATTTTATTTCCCGTGGTTTCATTTTTATGCCTTTTCTCTAAGTATTTTTCCGAGTTTTTCTAACTCAGTATTTTTTCTTCCTTTTCAGCTGCTTTGGCGAAAGCCAAACAAATTGCTGAAGATGCCGGCAATGCCGAGAACCTCCGCCGGGAGAACCTGGACCTTCATAAGGACCTTATGAGGGTTCAGAAAGAACTGGAGACCAGCCAGCTGGTTGTAGGCATTGCTCAATCCAATGCTTCCAACCAAGCTGAGAAGGACAAAGGAACTATCCGGGACCTAGAGAACACTTTGAATCTTCACCTGGAGGAAGGCTCCGAGATGGATAGGATCCTCGGTAAGTTTTCTACTTTCACCGGATTTTCAATGTTTTACAATCTTTCCCTGCTTTCTTCATAACACTTTGGTTATTTGTCTGAAAACAGGAGATGACCCAGCTCTTACTCGGACTGAAAAAATCCAAGCCTTCGGGAAGGTCTTTACCGCGCTCAAGGCTGCGGGTATGGAGCTTATCAACAAATTCCTTCCCGCAAGGACTGGGGAATTCTCGGAAGTTGAGAAACTTCCGGAGGCTATCTTGGAGGTGGCGAAGTCCAAGGAATCCACCTTGCGCCCCGCGGCACGGGGTGGTGCACGCATGGCTTTAGGTCTCATGCGTATGCATTACCCCACTGCCAAATCTTGGCGTGTGGCGTCTGGCATCCCGCAAGGATATACGGAAGCCCAGCGGACCAACATCTTTGACGAGATCAAAGGTCACGCAACCAAAATTGCTTCCATGGTCAACGTCGCGATCTCCTACCGGAGGAGGCAATTCCAGACACTCCAGAAGAATCCTCCAGCGAAGATGACTCGGATGCTTGAAGGAGAAGTCCGGGTCCTGGGTAGATAGAAAATATGAGCATTACTGAACTTATGTTGTAAACATTATTGTAATGCTTCTATTCTTTTGAATGAACAAGTACTCCGCCTTTTGCAGTTTAATGTTATACAACTACTTTGCAAGTTTTTTGGGGTTATCATTCCTTTATCTTCTAAATTCTCTGGTTTTGTATGCTTTAACTGTCCTTAGTGCTTGAAATGGCTGGGTAGCGTTTTAATCTTCATGCCGAGTGACTGGGTATGACCGATCAGTCGAAAACTCGGAAACATGGATCATGCTAAAGGCATTTTTTGCTTACTAGCTCCAGTGACCCAGCACAAAAACAATCAGATAATATTTAGAGAATAGTTAAGGAATTTTTTTATATGAAACTCAGGCACGCAGGCACAATCAGGGTTTCCTTAAGCCTTTTTTAGGCTGAAAATTGTTCAGGTTTTATAACGCCTTGCACGCAGGCACAATTCGGGTTAACATTGAGTATTTTGAAAGATCATTGGAAAATAGAAAAGGCGGAAGATATGCTTTATACTATAATAAACATGTAAAAACATAGAAGTATGGATTCCGACAACTTTATTTCATGATCTCAAAGATGTTTACATAGAAATTGAACTAAGTATAGAAGGGACGTAACTGCTGGATACTCCAGGGCCTCTTTGTCTCTCCTAGTTCATCATCTATCTTTCTCTTTATTTTGCGATTCGGCTTCTCGGGATCGTCTTCCGTATCTCGAATGTCTACAAGATAGTATGATCCATTTTTCATAGATTTGCTGATGACGAATGGTCCTTCCCATACTGGGGCCAATTTGTGCTTTCTTTGCTGTACCAATTTTAGCACTAGGTCACCTTCTTTAAAAGAACGATGCCTGATTTTCCGACTATGATAACATCGTAAACCTTGCTGATAGATGGCGGATCTTTGAAGCACAAGCTCTCGTTCCTATTCTAAGAGATCGAAGGCATCCTGCAGTGCGCTTTCGGCATTTGATTCATCGAAATCCTGCACTCTCGGGCTGTCATGAATCATGTCCATTGGGAGAATTGCTTCCGCACCGTTAACTAGGAAAAACGGGGTTTGCGTTGTTGACCTATTTGGCGTCGTTCGAATGCTCCAAAGCACGGATGGTAACTCTTCCACCCATGCTCCAGCTGCTCTATGAAGAGGAGATTCAAGTCTTGGGCGTATTCCTTGCAGGATTGAGCTATTCATTCTTTCAACCTGTCCATTGGATTCCGGGTGTGCCACAGATGCGAGATCTAGGCGAATTCCCGTTTGTCGGCAATATTTTGCCAACTCTCCAATAGAGAAATTTGTCCCGTTGTCAGTTATTATGCTGTGTGGAACGCCATATCTCATGACTATGTCAATAATGAAATTTCTAGCGGTTACACCATCAAGTTTTTTGATGTACTTAGCCTCCACCCACTTGGTATATTTATCCACTGCAACGAGTAGATGTGTAAGTCCGCCTCTTGCAGTTTTCAATGGTCCCATCATATCTAGCCCCCAGACCGCGAACGGCCATGTAATAGGGATAGTTTTGAGTGCTTGGGCTGGCATATTTGTATGCTTGGCGTAATACTGACATCCAGCACATGTGTTTACTATGTGCTCGGCATCTGTCTTGGCTGCTAGCCAGAAAACCCTGCGCGGAATGCTTTTTTGACTATGCTTTTTGATTGAGCATGATGTCCGCAATCTCCGGCATGGATTTCTTGCAGGATTTCTCGTCCTTCTTCTGGCGAAATACATCGCAGAAAAATTCCGATAGTACTGCGTTTATATAGGCAACCATTGATTACCGTGTATCCTTTGCATCGACGTTGTATCTATCTTTGCAAGACTTCGTCTGCTCCATCCGGGTACTTCTGATCAACTAAGAAGTTTAAATATGGAATTATCCATTCCGGGTTAACGAGCATGACTTCAATTGACTCGGAACCCAGAGGATAGTCGACATCTCCACCTTTTATTGATGGTTCGTACAAGTGTTGGACAAACACACCTGGTGGTAGGGTTTTCACCCTTTCTGATCCCATGCGGGCTAATGCGTCCGCGTTCCAGTTTTCTTCCCTTTTGATGTGAAGTACTTCAAATCCTAGGAAGGAAATTACAAACTCGTCCACCGTTCTCCGATATTCGGCCATGATTAGACTTTTAGCATCCCAAGTTTGGTTGAGCTGGTGCCGTACCAAATCTGAGTCGCCATAGCATAAGATGCGTTTAACACCTATTTCCTTTGCAATATGCAAGCCATGAAGCAGAGCCTCGTATTCTGCCACATTATTACTGGCATTGAAGTGTATTTGTAACACATACTCCATTGTGTCTCCTTTAGGGGATTTTAGGACTACACCAGCTCTAGCGCCTTCCTTCATCTTGGATCCGTCAAAGTGCATGATCCAGTATTCGGACTTCGGCATTGGTGTTTTTTCCATTGCTTCTGTCCAATCGGCGACAAAATTTGCCAACACCTGGGATTTTATTGCCGTCCTGGGTTGGTACTTAATGTCGAATGCTGCTAGCTCGATGCCCCATTTGGCTACTCGGCCAGTCGCTTCCGTATTGTTTATTATATCCCCTAGTGGTGCTTTACATACCACCGTTATGGAATGTCCTTGGAAGTAATGACGAAGTTTCCGAGCTGCGAAAAACACGCCATATGCCAGTTTTTGATAGTGTGGGTACCTTTGTTTAGATTCATAGAAAACTTCACTTACACAGTATACCGGATGCTGATCTGGTATGCTTTGTTCGTCTTTCTTCCTTTCCACAACTATTACTGCGCTAATAACCCAGTTTGTAGCTGTGAGGTACAATAACATAGGTTCTTCGTCTTTTGGGGATGCCAAAATTGGAGCTTTCATCAAAGTTTCTTTCAGCCGGGTTAATGTTGCATCTGCTTCTTCTGTCCACTCGAACTTGTCGGATTTCTTCAATAATTTGTATAGCGGCAGAGCTTTGTCCCCTAGCCGGCTAATGAACCTGCTAACGGCTGCTGCAGAACCCGTTAATCTTTGTACATCTTTTACGCACGTAGGCTTGGAGATGTTTAAGATTGCTTTGGTCTTTTCCGGGTTTACTTCTATTCCTCTATGAGAAACGATGAAACCCAGAAGTTTTCCTGAGGGAACCCCGAATACGCACTTTAATGGATTCAACTTCATCTTATAAGTGCGCAAATTTTTGAAGGTTTCTCGCAAATCTTCAAGGAGTGTGTCTTTTTCCTTGGAAACGACAGCAATGTCGTCCACGTAAACATGGACGTTTTTGCCAATCTGACTATGCAGACATCGTTGCATGCAACGCTGGTAGGTTGCACCTGCGTTCTTCAGGCCAAATGGCATGATTATGTAATAGTACGTCCCATATGGGGTTATGAAGGAAGTTTTGATTCGATCTTCTTCCTTCATGCGTATTTGATGATACCCGGAATATGCATCCAAAAAGCATAAAAGCTCAGAGCCAGCAGTGGCGTCTATTATTTGATCGATTCGCGGTGACGCAAATCTATCTTTTGTACACAGTTTGTTCAAGCCAGTATAATCTATACACATCCTAAGGGCGGTGTTGTCTTTCTTCGGGACTAATACTGGGTTTGCAGACCATTCAGTATGTATAACTTCCCGGATAAAATCTGCTGCCAAAAGCCGGATAATCTCCTTGCCGATAGCCTTTCGTCTTCTTCCATCAAATCGACGAAGACCTTGATTGACGGGTTTGGATCCTGAAATCACCTTAAGTTGATGCTCAGCAAGTTCCCTGGGTACGCCTGGCATGTCGGCTGGACACCACGCAAAAATGTCCCAGTTCTCACGGAGGAACTTGATGAGCTCGCTTTCCTATTTGTCGGTCATCCCAGTTCCTATTACGACAAACTTTGTCGGGTCTTTAGGATCTAGGATTACCTGTCTTGTGTTCTCGGAAGCTTTGAAGCTATCTGCCAGCTTCCGGCTCTCTTTTCCTGCCGGCATTTCTGTCGGCGATACTTCTTTTGCCAGCTCCTTCAGTTCTTCCTTTGCTATCACTTTTTTTAGCGCAAAGGGCATTTTCTTTCTCCAGCTCGTTTGCCAATTTGAAGTCTCCACTTATCGTGATTACTCCTCCTTTTGGCCCTGGCATCTTCAGCTTGTTATAAATATAACATGATCTTGCCATAAATTTGGCGAAAGCTGGACGTCCGAGTTTTGCGGGATACACGCTTTCGAACGGCACAACCTCGAAGGATACTTTTCCCTGACGGAAGTGATCTTTCTCTCCGAAGGTTACATCTAGGGAAATTTCTCCTAGGGGTCGTGCTTGTCTGCCAGGGATGATGCCATGAAAACGTATATTGTTGTGATTGAGCTCGGTCTCGGAGATCCGCAGATGCTTCAATGTATCTAGGTACATTATGTTAATGTTGGATCCTCCATCCATCAACACTCTTTTTAGCCTAGTGTTTTGAACAATAGGACTTAAAATTAGTGCTTGTGTGCCGGGTTCTAGGATATTTCCGGGATGATCCGACTGATCCTAGGTAATTGGTGTATTTGAGTACTTCAAGAATTTCGGGGTTGTAGGGACAACCACGTTTATTTCTCGAAATGTTCTCTTTGCCACCTTTGCTGAGGGAGTTTCCAGGAAAGTTAGGTTGCATTCTCCGTCAACTCTCAGAAACTTAGATTCGCTTTTTCGCTACTATTCCTGGATTTTTTCGTCAGTGTCCGTTTCACTGTCTTCTTTTTCAGCTTCTCGCTTTTGTTTGGAGAATTTCCTCTTGGAGTTTTTCCCTTTGTTTCCGGATCCTGCACTGCCTTTCATATGCTTGTTCAGCCGGCATTGTGTGTTAGTATGGGTGGGTTTCCCAAATTGCGAGTGGTGAACACAGTTTTCTGACTTTATTTTTTCCCACTCTTCTTTGGTGTAATTTATCGGCTCTGTGCTTCTTCCTTTCCACTTGCTCCCATTTTCTCTTCCAAAGGCTATGTTAACTTCTTTGGGCTTTTGCGTTACTTAGGGAGTTGCTTTTTTCTCAGTGCGAGGGGTCTTTTTGGCTTGGATCAAAGTGTCGATATTGCCGCCTCTCGCTCTGATGTCGTTTTCGGCGCTGCATGCTCATTGGCGGTTGTAAGCATAGATCCGAGATCTTTGTGCTTTTTGGAACCGATCATGAACGGTACGAGTCCGGGTTTTAAGCCATTGACGAAAGCATGCATTGCTTGAACGTCAGTTACTCCAGAAAAACTATTCTTCATTGCCGTCCACCTTGAGATGCAATCCACGTATGGTTCATCCTCAAACTGGGTGCAGCAATTTAGCTCGTTGATGCTGTTTGGGCGCTTGTAGGTTCCCCAGAAATGCTGAGTAAATACTCTAGCCATATCATCCCAGCTGTCGACAGTTCTTGATGGTAATCCATTGATCCAATCTTTGGCTCCATCCAGTAACATTAGGGGGATTTTACTGCCTCCAAGTCTGTCCCATTGTTGATCTGAACGGATGTGTAATAGTCTGAGAGCCAGGTATCCGGTTTTGTGCTACCGGTGTACTTTTGGTATGTTGGACCAACTTTGGCAAAGCCAGAATGCAGAGTTATTCTTAGGATCCTATCAGTGAAACACTTGGGTCCAAAGTATAAATCATCTCTTTCCGCTCTGTCCATGTGTGCGGAGTATCTGCCGGCTAAATGGACAGAAGGCGACCTACTCCTTTCTTTTCCATTGTGGCGCAGACGCGCTTTTCCGGGATTATCTCTATTTACTCCATGATCGTGCCCTTTGGGATAAGGTGGCGTTCTACTCCTGTATCTTTCCTTATTCCTGGGGGGCGTCCGGGATCTCTCACGCCTGTGAGGTATATCCTGTCTTCCAGCATTTTCTGCAGGGCGTCTTGGGGGCGGCATTGATTTTCCGTCCTTCCGGTTTTTCTCTTCCCGATCACGGGGATTAATTCCATATTTCGGGAGATGGGATCCGGTTCTGGACGCTTCATCCTTATTATCGGGTTTCTTCCTGTCCTTCCTCGGATCTGATTTCTTCTCTTTCGAATTGTTTGAATCTCCAGGTTCTTCCGGTCCAGGTGCTCCAGCAGTGCATGTAGCTGTCTTGCATAGGGCGGAGTCGTCATGTAACTTCCCTGATCGCTCTTGCGCTCGCTGTTGTTGTTGCAACGCTTTTCCTAGGAAAGCATACACCCCTTGAAGTTTTTCACCATTGGAGTACATATCGTTGTTGAGGATGGCGAACGTTGCTTCCGCGTTTTCTGCTGCGGTTTTGTATATTGGCTCACCTCTGGCATCTTTGCCATTTACCTGCTTTTGCCAAGATGGGTTGTGGAACCTTTCTTTTGGCGGCAGTACTTCCGGTTTTGCGATTCCGGGTAATCGCGTAGGTTTAATGCCAGATCTATTCTTTCTCTCGTATTCCTCGATTTCTTCCCGCATGAGCTTGATGTCAGCCTGGGTTTTTTGGAGGTGTTCTCGAGTTCGAAATAGATGTTGCTGCTGCCTTTGGAGAGCTTGCCTCCGGGCTTCCAGCACTTCAGGGGGCTCGTGTGGTCCCACAGTAATTCCTGTTCGTACTGTTATGTCATTGGCGGAACAGGGATTTCCTTCGTTTTCTTCTCCGTAGGTTTCACTTCGCTTGCATCTCCTACTTTCGGGCTTTCATTGGCTGGATCAGCCGATTTCTTCTTCCGGAGCTTATATTGGAGTTTTTTAGCAGCTTTGTGTTTCTTCTTGGAAGAGGGAGGTTTCTTACAGGGTTCCTCCTCTGTCAATTCTTTGACATCAGGGAATTTTGGAGAGGTTTCTCCTTCTCCTCTCTCTTCCTCTAGCAGAGGCATTCTAGGGCTTTCCTGACTGTCGGCATCCGTGTTTTCAGCCGGTTTTGCCATCACTACTTCGTGGAATCCCTCTTGGAAGGATTTGACCTTTCTTTCGAAAGCGTCTTCGTCTTCGGTATCGAAGTGATCCAATCCGGGTTCCGACTCTAATCTCGCCTCGATGGCGGCTAGTATAGAGTCAGCTTCCGAGTGCGTTGTGATGTTGACGGATGTCGGATCTTCCACCTCTGTTGTGGGATTGTTGTTTTCTGCCTCTTGCACGGGATTGCTTTCATACGTGTTTTCGGCGATCTCGGACTGCACCATGCCGATAAAGTGCGATTCAGCAGTATATCGACGATTTGAGCAAAATCCGGCGTCATAGTCGTCTTCGACTGGGTATAGGGCGGGTGGGATAAATTTGCTCCCACCGCAGAATCCCATTGCTGCTGCAGTTAATCCGATAAAGATGTTTGCAGATCCAATCGGTAGAACGCATGCACTTACCAGATGATTCCGCGCTGGCATGTACGATCCGTTGTCGAGGAAGCGCCCGACGTCATTGTCGAATTCCAAGCTTTCGACAGTTATGGTACTGCCGATTCCGCCAAGTATTCCCGATCGGAACATAACGCCTGACGTCGCTGGCCCCACGGTGGGCGCCAACTGTCAAGACATCATGGTAGATTTCATAGATGGGGGTGCCATGAACTACCGATAGAGAAGTGGGGGGACGTGATCGTATGATGAACAATGACACACGGTTTTAATCAGGTTCGGTACGACGCAGTGATGCGGCGTTCCTACTCCTGCAATCTCACTATTCAGGACTAAAGCCTGGAAAACACAGAGTACAATGTGAGGTTAGATTTAGCTATTCGACAAGGATCCACCTCTCGTCGAATTAGCCTATCGCTTCTTGTCTCTTCTATCTTATCTCCCGTCCGGCTTTATATAATAGCCGGGTTAGGGCATACAGAGAAAGAAACCTAGAAGACTACGGTACGTGCTAACTTGGAAAGTAAGGAATCCGCCTTCTACTCCAAGCCGGATCACGTGGGCCGTGATCCGGGTTCTTCTAGAATCCAGCTTCCGTGCATTAGCTTACTGGGCCGCCCAATGGACCGTAGCCCATTACCATTTAGGCCACCCTGGTAATCCGGCACTTTAGACCACCATCTGATATACCCCTAATCGGTATATATCCGACAGTGTGTCATCTTCTTCTTGGACGACCTTGGCAATATGACAAGAGTGCTATTCATGATGGGCATACCAACCACTATAGCTTCAAATGGAATAACAAGACTTTTGTGCTACGTCCCATGTCTCCTAGCCAAGTGATCGCCGACAACGCCAAAACACTTGCACATAAACAACAAGAGCTCAAATATCGTGAGATGAGTGGTGAGAGAGTGATCCACCTCAAAGAGAGTGAGAGCCACAAGCCCAATATGAGTGGAAAAAGTTCGAGTGCTCCCAAAGGCCTTTCCTTACTTGCCACGAAAAGGGAGATGCGAGAGTTACGAGATGACCCATCCATCCTCCACTTTGTTCTCGTGTGCAAAGGGGAAGCACTTGACACTAACGATATGACAAGTTTCCTTCCATCTTTGTTGTCCTTGTTGCAGGAATTTCAAGACATGTTTCCCGATGAACTCCCTCCGGGTATACCTCCCCTACGAGGAATCGAGCACCGCATTGACCTCATCCCGGGTGCGCCACTTCCAAACCGTGCTCCCTACCGCACCAATCCCGAGGAGACTAAGGAGATTGAGCACCAAATCCAAGAAATACTCGACAAAAGTTTTATCCGCGAATCCCTTAGCCCTTGTGCCGTGCCGGTTATACTTGTTCCAAAGCAAGATGCTACTTCACGCATGTGCATGGATTGTCGCGCTATCAATGCTATCACCGTTAGATATAGACATCCTATTCCTAGGCTAGATGACATGCTTGATGAATTGAGTGGTGCTACTATCTTTTCCAAAATTGATCTTAAAAGTGGATACCATCAAATTCGCATGAGTATAGGTGATGAATGGAAAACGGCTTTCAAAACAAAACTTGGTTTGTATGAATGTCTTGTCATGCCCTTTGGTCTTTCGAATGCACCATCCAATTTTATGCGTCTCATGAATGAAGTCTTGCGTCCTTTCATTTGAAAATTTGTTGTGGTTTACTTTGACGACATCCTCATTTATAGAAAGTCTTTGGAGGATCACCTTGATCATGTTTCTCAAGTATTGTTGGCTCTTCGCAAAGAAAAACTTTTTGCCAATCTTTCCTAATGCAGTTTTTGCACCAACAAGCTTGTTTTCTTGGGATTTGTGATTTCTTCAAATGGAATTGAAGTCGACAACAAGAAATTCGAGGCAATTAGGAATTGGCCTAACCCTACTTCCGTGGGTGAGACAAGGCGCTTTCATGGCCTTGCCGGTTTCTATTGCCGCTTTGTGAAAGATTTTCCACAATTTCTTGCCCTTTGAATGAACTTACAAACAAAAATGTACCTTTTTTTGGGGCAATGCACAACAAAAAGCTTTTGACACCCTCAAGAAATGCTTAACCGAAGCTCCTTTGCTTGTCTTGCCGGATTTTGAGAAAACTTTGGAGATTGAATGTGATGCTAGTGGCATAGGCATTGGTGGCGTTCTCATGCAAAATGGACGTCTCGTTGCTTATCATAGTGAGAACTTAGATGGTGCTAGACTCAATTATCCAATATATGACAAGTAACTATTTGCTTTGGTTAGAGTCTTAGAAGTTTGGCAACACTATCTTTGGCCTAAAGAATTTTTCATTCATTCCGATCATGAATCATTGAAATATTTGAAAAGTCAAGCTAATTTGATCAAAGGGCATGCTAAATGGGTAGAATTCATTGAATCTTTTCCTTATGTCATTAAATACAAGAAAGGTAAAGAAAATGTTGTAGCGGATGCCTTTTCTAGAAAAGAGTGTCCCCTTACACGCCTTGACATCAATATGATTGGTTTGGATGAGATCAAATACTTATACTCTTCGGATGTTTTCTTTGGACCCATTTTTGAGAAATGCTTGCCCAATCGAGGTTTTGATGACTATTATCTCCACAAAGGTTTCTTGTTTAAGGCTAAAAAATTGTGTATTCCCGAGTCCTCTCTTCGTTTGTTGTTATTGAAGGTATCACATGAAGGAGGTCTCATGGGACACTTTGGTCGGGACAAGACCTATGCCATGCTCTCCAACAACTACTATTGGCCCAAGATGAGGCACCAAGTTGAACGCCTTGTCAAGAGATGTCCTACATCCCTTAAAGCTAAGTCCACTTCCAATCCTCATGGTCTTTACTTTCCATTACCTATTCCACATGCACCTTGGAGTGACATTAGTATGGACTTTGTGTTAGGAATCCCACGCACTAAAACCAACATGGACTCAATCTTTGTCGTTGTTGATCATTTTTCTAAGATGGCACATTTCATTCCATGCAACCGAACCGATGATGCTTCACATGTTGCCACATTGTTTTTCAGGGAAATTGTGCGTCTACATGGTGTGCCCACTTTGATTGTGTCGGACCGCGACGTCAAGTTTACCTCCTACTTTTGGAAGACTTTGTTGGCCAAGCTCGGTGTCAAGCTTCTATTATCCATCTCCTACCACCCACAAACGGATGGCCAAACCGAAGTGGTGAACTGCACGCTCTCTTCACTCCTTCGAGCATTGATCAAGCCCAACCTCACGAATTGGGAGGAATGCATCCCACATGCCGAGTTTGCCTACAACCGCACCGTACACCAAGCTACCAAGAAGAGCCCCTTCGAGATCGTCTACGGCTTCAAACCCAACACCGCTCTCGACATACTATCATTGCCTCTCTGCGAGCAAGTCAACGTGGACATTGACAAGCACACCGACTACATCAAGAAGCTACATGACTCCACAAGATCTATGATTGAGAAGCATTCCGAGCATCGAGCCTCCATCATGAACAAGAACAAGAAGCCCATGGTGTTCCAAGAAGGTGACCTCGTGTGGCTACACTTGCGCAAGGACCATTTCCCACAAGACCACAACTCCAAGATCAAGCCAAGAGGCGACGACCCCTTTAAGATCATCAAGCGCATCAACAACAACGAGTACAAGCTCGACTTACCGCAATCCAAGTACCTCGTCCACAACTCCTTGAACGTCAAGGATATCTCTCATTTCCATGGATACCCAAGTGACGAGGAACATCACGAGTCGAGGTCGAGTCTTTTTCAAGGGGGGATATGACGCAACACACCCCATTCCACCAGGCCCATCACCAAGTGGACCAATGACAAGATCACGAGCCAAAGCAATACATGACAAGGTGAACTCACTCCTCTCTCTTCATGTTTTCGGTGACTTGGTGAATGGTCCGCTACCTCATGGAAATTCCCTTTGCGTGCTCAGGTTTGACCCCACCATGGACCCCCAAGATGATGCTCAAGGTTCCCAAGAACGTGCTCAAGAAGTTTCCCAAGAAGCCATGGAAGATGCCCAAGAAGAAGCCCTCAAGGAAAAAGGAGAGAAGAAGGAGAAGATGGAGTGCAGGGAGCCCGGCCTGCCGCCCGGCCAGGACGGCACCCTCACAGAACCACCCGGCCTAGGCCGGCCTCCCCTGCGACCCCAGGCCAGCCCCCGTCCGGAAGCTCCCGGCCTGAAGCCCGGCCTAGGACGGCTCCCCTGCGACCCTAGACCGGCCTCCACACAGAAGCAGCCGGCCTCCCTGCCAGCTCGCAAAAGTGGGTGAAAAAGCCCATTTTCCTTCCCACCAACCCCCAAGGCTATATAAGGAGACCCCTCCGGTCATATCTAGGGTTAGAGATAAATTAGAACTTTGAGCTTTGCTCTTGTATCCCTCTTGTGAGGCTACTCCTATGGTTGCACCTAGGACCGTATCAAGGCTACTCCTATGATTTGTATCTAGGACCGTATCAAGATTCACCGAGTTACCTATCCTTTCCCCTTGGGACTCAGTTAGGGACTTTCCAATCTTCCTCAACTAATCCTTGAGGTTCTATTGGTGTGGTGGACCGGCCACGGATGTGAAGCGGTTTAAATCAAGGTGAGTTCAGTTGGATCGATCGTTCCGTAGGCGGCCCTCAGGGTTTAGTTGACGGGAGATTTGGGATTCTTAGGTTCTTTCTAGTTATCTCCCCTCGATTCCCCACGTTTCCCCCTTGATTCTTCCATGATTTCCCCTCGATCCACTTCGTGTTCTTCGTGTTCTTGGTCAATTCGTGAAGATCGGGCCACCCTAGGAGGTAACCCTCCCATATCAATCCTCCAAATTCAGGAATTAGAATTACAAACATGACCAAACGATTACAAATAGGTCCCTAAAAAGAATTAAAAAAAAAATTGGGTCCTCGACTACCTCCACCGTCTTTGAGCTAAGCGGCGCTGGGAGGCCCTTGGCGGATGTCGGCCACTCTGTACGGCTCTAGGCGGAGGTCAACGTTGCGAGCACGCGGCGACGCGAGGAGCGTGGAAAGGAGGTTTCTCGGGGCTCTAGAAGGTGGCATTGTGACGGGAATAGAGAGCACGGGGCTAAGGATGGACCAGGAGGAGGCGCCGCCGGGCTGAGGATGGACCAGGAGGTGGCGGCGCCGGCCTGGGGACCAGGAGGAGGAGGCTCCGCCTTTATTCTGGTTTCGCAACGACGGCGTCGTTCTTGCAGTAAGGAGGAGACGGGGAAATGAGGAGCAATTTCGGGAGGAACCGGTGGCACGACACTCGTGCGGGGCCCACGCATCGGAGTTTTTTCGGATGGGCTCGGCCAGGCTAAGGTGGGAAGCTCGATTTCAACTTCTCTCCCCGGCATGGCTGAGAGAGGTTTTCTGCGCGAGGTGGGCATGGCCCAAATCATGACACATGCTACCAAACAGCCAAATAACGTATAGGTGGAGAATATCTGAGGCGGGACACTCTACCAAAAACGCCCTTAGTAATCAGAGGGCGCCGGGTCGTCTCGTCGGGGGCGGTCGGCACTCAGGTCAGCTGGGCTTTTTATTTTTGGAGTTGATGGTATTATCGGCGAGGCGGTGCTTTGGAAGTCGGCGCTCTGTCAGGTCAGCTCAGCGTCAAACAAACACGGACTAGACACACCAACACAGGGATGACAATCGAGTGCGCTCGGTATCGCCCGCCAGGCTGCACCGCCCGCGCCTCTCAGGAAGCCACCGGAATGGTATGTCACATTTCTCTTTGCAGTTTTTGCTCGTTTGATTTTCCGTTTCATTTGACTATTTTGTCTTGGGTACTTAGGGTCATCAGCAAAGGGAGAAGAAGCAAGTATAGATACCCCGCCGGAATTTCGCAAGCGTAGCCCGTGATTTTTCTTCGAGTCAGCTTGGCTGGAGCACCTGACTTCCACGAGTTGGTTTCCAATAAATGGGGTGAACTTCAACGACTAGGGGGCCAAGATCCGGACCCTATTGATGAATGGAATAGACTGTCAGCCGGGCTACACCAATTCCTGAAAGGCTGGGGGGCACATTGGTAAGGAGGTGAGACAGACAAAGGGCGCCATTCTCAACCAGATCCGGGACCTAGATGTGATCTCCTACTTGTCGGGTCTTGACGAGGAGGGATGGGCCCAGAGATACAGTCTTGAGGATCAACTTACCCACTTCTTAGCCTCCGAGGAGCGATACTAGCAACAACGAGTAGACTAACTTGGCTACTAACGAGTTCCATGATCAGGTTTCTCGGAAGGGGTAGCCATCTCACTAGGAGTAACCGCGGGGAAGGCTAACGTGGGGAGCGCTTTGGGGCAAAGACACGGAGTTTACCTAGGTTCAGGTTAGCCGAAGAGGCTCCCTACTTCCTGCAAATCAACTATGATGGCGATCGACGGGCACATGTTTACAAGTACCTATGCAGATCGAATATGAGCCTAAAGCTACCTTAGGGTTTCTCCCATCCGGCTTTATATAGATAGTCGGATCGGTTCTTACAGGAAAATGAACCGTACATTGACTAACCCTACAATCTACGGTCATCTGAATCTGCACAACCAGATGGGCTTGCAACTGTCATTCCGGTGCATCCTTGCGCTTCGTACCTCTCGGGCCTTCTATCTTTGGGCCTGCCCCTTTGGTCCGGTTTCTGGATGCCGGTAGATGCCGGCAAAGCTCCATCAATATAAAGACAAGAGCTTCCTGCCAAGGAAGCAATGGAGGAGTGCGGAAGGCAACCCCGAGCCCAAGCCTCGGGACGGCGAGCGCGTCGTTCTCCTGTCCCATCTTCAACGCGGGTTAGGATTCCCGCCGTCCGCCTTCTTCCTCTCCTTCTTAGAGTATTACGGCGTCCAACCTCATGACTTGATGCGAACGTCATCCTTTATAGTCTCCGCCTTCCAGTCCCTCTTCGAGGGCTATTTAGGAGTAGCCCCCCAACCTAGAGTTTTTTAATATTGATTTTATGTGAGGAGAGAGCTGGACATCAAAGGGGGGTTGAAGGCTTGTGGAACCATCAACCTCAACCTTCACCGGAAGTGGGAACTTTGGTTTCCCAAACTCCCAAAATCCAAGTCAGTCAAATTTTGGCCATCCATGTTCTTTTACGTGAAAGACGTGCCCTTCCCTAAGAAAGCGACGGGGCTTCCGTCGTTCGTCAATGGCATGGCTGTTCCTAGGGACAGTTCGAAGGAGGACACCGTTCGGACGCTTCCGGCAAATTTAGAGAAGATCAAACAACGGATCACCAAGCTCACTATGACGGAACCCGAACTCAGCGGAGCAGACACTATGCTTTGCTGGTTCCATCGTATGATCCAGCCCCTCGCCCATCGGGAAGGCAAACTGATGTGCCAATACGCGGTGACGTCGGATGCCCTCCTGATCAGCGTCCAGGGCCAGTACAACGAACTGGTGCCCATGTATACAGCGGGAAATCCGCCACCCGTCGTAAGTGATTTCCTTTTTTATTTTTGGTCTTTGCATTTCCTTTAGCTATTAATCGCGATTAACATGCGGTTGCCGAATTTGTTTGCAGTTTGCCGATCTTTTGGACGAACATGTTTCCTCTCCGGGGGATTTGGTGGCAAAGAAAAAGCGGAAGGAGAAGGCGTCATCCGACGCCCTGGAACCCCCCAGGGATACCCTAAAGCGGTCGCGCACCATCCCGGAAGGCGCCGAGGTTATAAACCTGGAAGGAGCCAGTGATCTTCTTTGTAAGTTTTACTTTCCATTCGTCCTCTTTCTTTTTTGCCATTCAGCTCTTCCTTATTTTGCTCTTTTTTTACGCCATTTGCCTTATGGCTTCTTCCTTTTCTTCTCAGTCTTCAGCCCGTGTCTCTGAAAGGGCGGAAGAAGAAAGTTTCTGGTCGCAAGAACAAATCTTCCGGCCAGGTCCCTGTTATCCTCGAACAGGGGCCTTATGTTGATCCAATGGAAGCTCAGCCCAACCAGCTGGAGGCCTCTAATGGAGAGGGCTTGGCAAGGGCGGAGGCATCAGGGAAGAGCCTTGTCCGTCCAAGCGAGAAGACAACGGATCTTCCGGCTTCTGGGAGCCCCCACGCCGAAAGATCAAGGAAGAGTGCTTCGACGAGAATGACAGGCTCATTCCGGGGTTTGAGCACAGGCTTGTGTCTGCCCCACTTCCGAAGGCTAGCAAGGTTCTAACCAGGTCGTACATCTATCGGGAGGGCTTCACCTTCCGCCCAAAAGAGGTAATGGACGAGGGGTTTGGCTTCCTAGAAACCCAGTTCCGGCACTATAGCAAGGATTTTCTTGAAGTGCTGGGACGCATCCGTAATATGAATACAGTAATATCCTTATCCCTAGCCCCCGAGTAATTTTTTGATTTTTTTCCGGATGATTACTCCTAGTTGCTCAAAGGATTTTTATTTTGCTTTTCCTTGTTATCTTGCCTTATGCCCTAGAAGATGACGCAGCAAGCAAACACTAAAGTTTTTCCAGCTTGGACGGAAAGCAACAAGAAGATGCGGAAGTTGGTTAGCCTGGTGAAGGATAAAAACCAGCAATATTCCAATCTTCAGGCAGAGATGGCGAACAACCAAGGTTAGGTTTCCTTTTCCGTCTCTCCTCTTTTGGGTTTTTATCTTCGTCTTTCGGCTTTTCCTTAAATCCGAGTTTTTTTTCATTTGGCTTTTCTTTGATTCCGAGTTTTGTCATTCTTCTCCCTGTTCAGCCATTATTGAGGCTGCCAAAGAGGCTCTCTCAAGCGCTATCAATTCCCGAGGGCTGCTTGATGAGAACCTTCGCCTTGCGATGGATTTGGAGAAATCCAACAAGGATCTTTTGCTCTGCCAAAAGTCCCTTCGCGAGGCGGAGAGAAAAATGGCAGAGCAAGCGGCATAGGCCGTCAAGGACACAGAAGACAACCGGGACCTCCAGAAGAAATTGGGAGAGGCCCTGGATGACCTCAAGGTCCTGGACACCGAGCTGCTTGGTAAGCTTCCTTTTAAACTTCTCTTTTGTGATAGTGTACCTCTTTTTCTTTTACTGTTTTGACTAACAACAGAGTTCCTTTTTCCAAAGAGGAGGAAGACAAGACCAAGTACAGGATTGACAATATCTGGGCTTTCTCCGCCTACCTCGTAGGCATCCGTGCAGCCGGGGAAGGATTTGTTGCTAAATTTATCCCCGAGAAGAAGTTGGAGCGGGTAACGGAGCTTCTGAATGCTCTGGACATCGCTGTTGAGGCGCAGGATGACCTCCTGATTTCGGCCGCCCGTGGTGGGGCGAAGATGGCTCTTGGCCTTCTTCGTTGCAATTACGTGGACGCCGAATGCTGGCGTTTGGCGACCGGTGTCCCCGCCTCCCTCTCCTCTCAACACGTAGAGGAATTGTTCGACTCCGTCAAGTGGTATGCCACAAAGATTGCCAGGATGGTGTCTATTGGGACCTTTTTCCCGGAAGAGGAGATTACTAAGACGTCGGAATACACATTCGTGTCCGATGACGACGAGGATAGCCAAGAGTAGGCCCTGCGAGGCAAAATAGGAGGAAAAACTTGCATTATCTTGTACTTTAAATGTTTTGAAATGCCAAACTTATTGGTATTCTCTTAAGATATATGCAAAGTTTGTGCTTTTGCCTTCCAATTTTCCCTTAGAGTTATGCATTTTGTACACTGCTTCCTGCGAATGGTTGCTTCCGCCTTTCGAGCTATTTGGCAACGATGGTTTTTATTTTTTCGGCATTGGGCAATCCTAAAAGCTGGAATCGTCACGCCAGGCAACAAGGTATTATACCAATCTGTCTAAACCCGGATTCATGAGCCGTTCTTTAGGGCCCATAATGCCTAATCAACAATCAAACACATATTTGCAATCAGATGAGTACTCTTGAGGGCGAAGAAGAAAACTTAAGCATTAAGCCATTTTCGGCAAACTGAATATCAGATTTTTTAACTACGAGTAAGCAGGCAAAATTCGTGTTAACATTGAAATGTATATGAAAAACTGGGATTATTGCGAAATAATAAAGATTGAGTTTCATGCACAAATATCAAGTTGGCGAAAAATCCAGATATTTTATTTCATGATCACAAATGGTGTTTACAAAAGGATTTTGACTAAGAAAAAAAGGGACGTAACTGCTGGATGCTCCAGGATCTTTTTGTCTCTTCTAGTTCGCGTCCAGATGTCTCTTCCTTTTGCAACCTTTCTGGGTATCCTGGATGTCAACCAGGTAGTACGATCCATTCTTCATAGCCTTTCTAATGACGAACGGTCCTTCCCAAAATGAGGCTAGCTTGTGCTTCTTTTGTTGTACCAGCCTTAGCACTAAATCGCCTTCCCGAAAGACTCTTGATTTAAGTTTGCGGCTGTGATACGCTGGTAAACGACAGATTTTTGTAGCACAATATCTCTTTCCTCTTCCAGGAGGTCTAGCACGTTTTGTCTCGGTTCTTCCGCATCGTATTACACAGAAGCTTGTACCCATGGAGAGTCATGCAGGATATCGGTAGGTAGTACTGTTTCTGCCCCATATACTAAGAAAAACGGTGCCTGGCCTATTGATCTGTTTGGCGTCGTTTGTATGCTCCATAAGACGGATGACAACTCTTCTACCCATGCCCCAGCTGCTCTGTGCAAGGGCGCTTCTAGCATTGGCTTTGTGCCTTGGAGGAGTGAGTTGTTCATTCGCTCAACTTGTCTATTTGGCTGTGGATGCGCGACGGAGGCTAAATCTAGCCGGATTCCGCAACCTTCACAGTATTTGGCTAGTTCACCTACGACAAAGTTAGTTTCATTGTCCGTGATTATGCTATGCGGGATGCCGAATCGCATGACTATGTCAATGACGAAATTCCTGGCTATGACCTCGTCAAGCTTTTTGATGGGTTTGGCTTCTACCCACTTGGCGTATTTATCCACCACTACTAGGAGGTGTGTTAGTCCTCCTTGTGCTGTCTTGAATGGCTCCATCATATCCATCCCTCAGACCACGAATGGCCATGTTATGGGTATGTTTTTTAGAGCTTGTGCCGGAAAATTCGTCTGTTTGGCGAATAATTGGCATCCCAGACAACGTTTTACAAGGTCTTCGGCATCCTTCTTTGCAGCGAGCCAGAAGTATCCTAGGCGTACAAGGTCTTTGGCGTCCTTCTTTGCGGTGAGCCAGAACTATCCTAGACGGAAGGCTTTGTGCACCAGGCTTTTGGAATGGGCGTGGTGCCCGCAGTCCCGTCCGTGTATTTCTTCTAGGATTTCTTTTCTTTCATCCGGGGTTATGCATCACAGGAACATGCCGATGCACTCCGTTTGTGCAGTTTTCCGCCAATGACGTAGTACCCTTTGCAATGTCGGATGAGTTTCCTATGTTCGACTTTCGTGCTTCCATCCGGGAACTTCTGATCTACTAAGAACTCCAGGCATGGCTTTGTCCAGTCCAGGTTTACGGTGATGATGGCCACCAGTGCTGATATTAGTGGGTAGTCCACGTCTCCGTCTTTGATGGACAGTGCTCTTAGGTGCTCCAGGAATATGTCAGGGGGTAGCTCCTTGCGTTCGGATCCTATTCTTGCTAGTGCATCTGCAACTCAGTTTCTTCGCGTTTGATATGCTTGACCTCGAATCCGAGGAAACAAATGGCGAATTCATCCATCGTTCTTCTGTATTCTGCCATAATGGGGCTTTTAGCATCCCATGTTTGGTCTAATTGGTGTTGCACTAAGGCTGAATCGCCGTAACATAGCACCCTCTAGGCGCCAATGTATTTTAGTATATGCAAGCCATGTAGCAGAGCTTCATATTCTGCCACATTATTTGAGGCGTTGAAATGAATTTACAAGACATAGCTCCTAGTTTTCCCCGTTGGGGATTTCAGGACTATTCCAGCCCCCGAGCCCTATTTCATTTTGGATCCTTCAAAGTGCAAGATCCAGCATGGGGGTTCTAGGACGGCTATTTTGTCCATATCTTTCATCCAATCTGCGATGAAATCCGCCAATACCTGGGATTTTATCGTTGTCCGGGGTTGATAGTTAATGTAAAATGCGGCTAGGTCGATGCCCCATTTGGCTACTCGGCCTGTAGCGTCTGCATTATTGACTATCCCTTAGTGGTGCTTTACTTACCACCGTTATTTAGTGCCGTTGGAAATAATTCGGAGTTTCCTTGATGCAAAGAATACGACGTACAACAGTTTCTGGTAGTGGGGGTATCTATGTTTTAACTCTGAAAAGACCTCACTTATGAAATATACCGGATGCTGATCCGAGATTTCTTTTCTGTCTTTTCTTCTTTCCACCACTACAACTGCGCTGATTACCATGTTAGTTGCTGCCAAATACAACAACATGGGTTCACCTTCCTACGGGGATGCTAGAACTGCTGCCTCCATCAGGTTTTTCTTGAGCTGCCCTAAGGCGGTGTCTCCTTCCGGCGTCGAGATGAATTTGTCGGATTTTGTAAGCAATTTTTATAGTGGAAGTTCTTTGTCGCCTAGCCTGCTTATAAAACGTCTAACGGAGGCAGCTGAGCCTATTAATCTATGGACATCTTTTAGGCATGTTGGCCGTTTGATGTCCAGGATGGCTTTTATCTTTTTTTGGTTTACCTCAATGATTCTATGTGAAACTATAAAACTCAGAAGGTGGCATGCGGGGACGCCGAATACGCATATTAGCGGATTAAACTTCATTTTATACTTGCGTAAACTTTCAAAAGTTTTGCCCTTATCATCAAGGAGTGTGGGCTTTTCCGTGGTTATTACCACGATATCATCTATGTATGCATGAACATTTCGTCCAATTTGCTTATGTAGGCATTTTTGCATGCAACGTTGCTATGTTGAGCCAGCATTCTTCAAGCCGAAAGGCGTGGTTATGTAACAGTATGTATCATACGGTGTTACGAAAGACATTTTGATTTGATATGACTCGCGCATCCGGATTTGGTGATAACCAGAGTAAGCGTCCAAAAAGCATAAAAGCTCAGACCTAGCTGTTGCATCTATTATTTGATCGATCCTTGGCAAAGCGAGAGGATCTTTAGGACAGAGTTTGTTTAACCCTGTATAATCTATACACATTCGTAACTCTACTGTGTTCTTTTTCTGGGACTAACACTCGATTGGTGGACCAATCAGTGTGAATGACTTCCCGGATGAACTTGGCTGCTAGAAGACGGAGAATCTCTTTGCCAATGGCCTTGCGTCTCGGAGGATCGAAATGGCAAAGGATTTTCTTCATAGGCTTTGATCCCTCTTTCACCTTTAAGGAGTGCTCGCCGAGTTCCCGAGGCACGTCTGACATATCTTGTGGATGCCAGGCGAATATATCCCCGTTCTCACAGAGAAACTGCATGAGCTCGCTTTCCTATTTTGGTTCCAGGTAGGCACCAATGGTGACTAGCTTCTCTGGCTCATTGGGGGTTTAGCCTGGACTTCTTGGTGCCTTGGGCGCTGAAGGTTTCTTTTATCTTCAGTGTTGCCTCCTTTCCAGCTAGCATTTCTCCGTCTTTCATCTCCTTCTCTAGCTCTCGTACCTCTTCTTTGGCGATGGCGATTTTTGCACATACAACGTTCACCATTTCACACTCTTTTGCCAACTTGATGATATGGGGTGGCCCAATCTTCTCAATGAGCTTCTCTCTCTTTTTGTATTTTTATGATATGTGGATAACTAGTGCTACACTGAGACCTCTCACTCAGCTGACCCCTGTTGCCAGATGCAACAACAACCAAGCTCTTTGGATATTCTCAACTACGCACTCTTGCACAAGTAATCAAAGATCACAAGTGGTCCTGTATCCCCATATTCCCAGATGGAATAACAAGATATCATGCAACTTTGCAGGGTAAACTTCAAGTAGTATGCTTATCAACAATACAAACTAGAGGCTAGGATTTGTTGGTTTTGGTTTAAACTTGTTCTACCTATACCACACGCAGGTGGTGGACATATATAGGTGGAGGGTGCGGCCACAAGGGGCTCCTTGCGCAAGCCCCCTCCTCCTACAAGGACTAGGACTCCTACTAGGACTAGGAGTCCAACTATGACTCAAAGAGAGATACAAACCGATCCACCATTAAGGGATTCGCCCAATTATGGTATACAAAACATACCTATTAGAAATAGGATTTTCTATGGCGCATTTGACTTGGTGGAGGCGCCTATCCCCTTGTCTTGAAGAATAACAATTGTTTCATTGACATAACAATTGTTATTTAATTGTTTTCTCCATCTTGGACACTTGTTTTCACCATGGCATTATTGTTTTCAGCATCTTCTAACATTGTTTTCACCATGGTTCCTTTGTTTTCCCACTTGTATAATGATCTTCTAGCTCCTCTTGATTGTTCTTCTCCATCATGTTTGTGTTATCAATAAACCTAATAATACATAAATGCATAGACTTAGGTAGTATAAAATTCCGATAATCATAAATAGCATAATCATTAAGGAGTGAATTCACCTGTTGTTCTAGTAGCTTGGTCCTTGATCTTGTCATTGGTCCAAGTCTCACTTCATCTTGTTTAAGTGTCAATGTACTAGGGATGTCCTCATCATCCTCCCCCCCCTTGAAAAGCCTTGATGTCCACATCAAGATTCTCTCCATGATATGGTGTCAAATCTGAAACATTGAAGGAATTGCTCACTCCAAATTCATCAATTGGATGATCTATCTTGTAAGCATTGTCATTTATTTTTGCAATCACTTTGTAAGGACCAGCACCTCTTGGCAATAATTTTGATTTCCTTAGCTTAGGGAACCTATCCTTCCAAAAGTTTATCCATACCAAATCTCCCTCTTGAAAGATAACCTCCTTTCTCTTTTTATTTCTCCTTTGAGCAATATCCTTCCCTTTCTTCTCTATGGAATCCATTGTTTTCTCATGTATCTTCTTCACAAAATCAGCCCTTTTGGATGCATCCATGTTAATTCTCTCTTGAATAGGAAGTGGTAATAAATCTAGTGGTGTAGTAGGCCGAAATCCATAAACCACCTCAAAAGGACATAATTGAGTAGTTGAATGCACAGCTCTATTATAGGCAAACTCCACATGTGGCAAACAATCTTCCCACTCCTTCAAATTCTTCTTGATCATAGTTCTCAACAATGTGGACAAGGTTCTATTCACCACCTCGGTTTGTCCATCTGTTTGAGGGTGACATGTTGTAGAAAACAACAATTTGGTTCCAAGCTTCCCCCATAATGTCTTCCAAAAGTAACTCATGAATTTCACATCTCTATCCGAAACAATTGTCCTTGGTACTCCATGTAGTCTTACTATCTCCTTGAAAAAGAGTGTAGCAATGTGGGAAGCATCATCACTTTTGTGGCAAGCAATGAAGTGTGGCATCTTGGAGAATCTATCCACCACCACAAAAATTGAATCATGTCCCCTCTTTGTCCTTGGCAAGCCTAACACAAAATCCATGTTTATATCTTCCCATGGTGTAGTTGGTGTTGGCAATGGAGTATATAATCCGTGGGGATTCAATTTGGACTTGGCTTTGTTGCATGTGATACACTTTTGCACAAATCTATAGACATCTCTCCTCATATGTGCCCAATAAAAAATTTCAGCCAACATACGCAATGTTTTCTCTTGTCCAAAGTGACCCATCAATCCACCACTATGAGATTCCTGTAATAACATCAAAAGCAAAGAACACTCGTGAATACATAGTTTGTTATCTCTAAACAAAAATCCATCATGTATATGATATTTATCCCAAGCCTTCACATTAGAACATTTACTATAGGGTGTAGAAAATTCTTTATATTGAGCATATAGTGGCTTTAATTCTTCTAAACCCGAAACTTGCACATCCAATTTAGTGAGTAGCATATTTTTCCTAGACAAAGCATCAGCTACCACATTATCTAATCCTTTCTTGTGTTTAATAATGTATGGGAAAGATTCAATAAATTCTACCCATTTAGCATGTCTCTTATTAAGATTGGATTGATTCTTTAAAAATTTCAATGCCTCATGATCATAATGTATAATAAATTCCTTTGGCCACAAATAATGTTTCCAAACCTCAAGTACTCTAACAAGTGCATACAATTCTTTATCATAGACAGAATAATTCAATTGTGCTCCATGTAATTTTTCAGAAAAATAAGCAATTGGTTTCTTATCTTGCATTAACACTCCTCAAATACCTATTCCACTAGCATCACATTCAATCTCAAATTGTTTATTAAAATTAGATAGCATCAATAATGGAGCCGAAATCAACTTATTTTTGAAATTATCAAAAGCAATATCTTGAGCAACCCCCCACTCGAAATTTACACCTTTCTTAGTCAAATCATTTATCTTTCACAAATCTTCTATAAAATCCAGCTAGTCCATTAAAATTTCTTACTTGACTCACATTCATGGGAATTGGCCAATTTTTAATTGCTTCAATTTGAGATTCATCTACTTCTATCCCATGCTTAGAGACAACATAACCAAGAAATATGACCTTATCTTTGCAAAAAGTGCACTTCTCTAAATTTCCATACAATTTGTTTTCTCTTAGCACATGCAAGACTTGTGTAATATGATCAATGTGTTCATGTTCATTGTGGCTATATATGAGAATATCATCAAAATAAACAACCACAAATTTGCCAATAAAATCTCTCAAAACATGGTTCATTAATCTCATGAAAGTACTAGGTGCATTAGTTAATCCAAAAGGCATTACTAACAACTCATATAAACCAAATTTTGTTTTAAAGGTTGTTTTCCACTCATCCCCTTCTTTCATTCTTATTTGATGATAACCACTATGCAAATCAATTTTAGAGAAAATAGCACTACCACTTAATTCATCTAACATGTCTTCCAAACGTGGTATAGGATGACGATAACGAATAGTGATATTGTTAAGTGCTCTACAATCTACACACATGCGCCAAGTACCATCTTTCTTAGGAACTAAAATGACAGGAACAGCACAAGGAGATAAGCTTATTCGAATGTAACCTTTATCAAGAAGATCTTGTACTTTTTTCTGAATTTCCTTTGTCTCTTGGGGATTTTTCCTATAGGGAGCTCCGTTTGGTAATGAAGATCCATGAATTAAATCAATTTTATGCTCAATCCCTCTCAATGGTGGTAATCCCGAGGGCACTTCTTCTGGAAAAACATCATCAAATTCCTGCAAAACATTAGAAACACCAATAGAAAGAGGAGTCATGTCATTACAAACCAAAATTTCCCCCTTGTGCATGAGCACTATAGGTAGTAGGCTAGGATCATCCTCAAACTCTCTCAAATCCTCTTTGGTGGCTAACATTGTCAAAAGGCCCACTCCCTTATTTTTCCCACTCGGCCTAGGTTTATTTTCACCCATAGAAGTAGTGTTTTCACTCTTATCTTCTCTCTCACTCTATTTCTCAAGATTCACTTCAACTTTTTGTCTTGATTCATTCACTATTTGTTAGGGTTTCATAGGCCTCAATATGATATCCTTATTGTTCTAATTCAATTGATAAGTGTTTGCTCTCCCATTGTGCATAATTTTTCTATCAAATTGCCATGGCCTTCCAAGCAATAGATGGCAAACCAACATGGGAACCACATCATACTCAATAGTATCCTTGTATGGTCCAATTTGGAACTCCACTCTCACAATTTGTCATACTCTTATTTCCTACTTGTCATTGAGCCATTGAATATAATATGGATGTGGGTGTGGAATATATCTCAACCTTAGCTTTGCACATAAATCCTTGCTTGCTAAATTTCTGCAACTCCCTCCATCAATGATCACCTTGAAAGCCGTGTTAGGACCAACAATTGCCTTGGTTTGAAACAAATTGCATCTTTGGCTCTCATCATTGCTAGGAACAATACTCAATGCTTTGGTGCAAACAATAGTTGGATAATTTGTAGCAAAGGCGTCAATAGGACCATCATCATCATCATATGCATCCTTCTCATTGGGATCAACATCATCTCTGGTCTCATACTCATCATTAGCATTGAGAAACATAACTTTCTTGTTTGGGAAATCTCTCTTATAATGACCTTTTCCTCCACAAGTATGGCATGTCATGTCTCTATTTCTTGGAGGAGGTGTAGCACCACTAGAACCCGAAGTAGATGGTGTTGATTTCTTGGAATTTGAAGTATTGGTCTCGGGTTTGGTACTAGAATTCCCACGGGTTGTAGCACTTGGAGGTGTAGGTGATGATAAATTTTATTTTTGTGATGGAAAACTCCTCCTTGCACTCACTTGTAGCTCCTCATTCAATCTCTTTTCAGCCTCCCTTGATTGATGCAATAATTCACTCATATTGGCATAAGGAACATTCCTCACAATGCTTCTCACTTTGAATTTCAATCCACTCAAGAATCTTTGCATTGTTTGTTCAGGTGCTTCTCTAATCCGAGCCCTTTGTATGATTAATTCCATCTCTTTGTAATAGGCATCAACTGTCTTGGATCCTTGCTTGTTGTAATTTTTCATAGAGAGTTCTAATATAATTCTTGGGAACAAATCTCTCTCTTAGCAATTGTTTCATCTCTCTCCATGTGTTCACCTCTTCCTCTTCATTTTCTTCTCTCAATCTTGTAATGCCATCCCACCACAAGAGAGCATAGCCATCAAATGAAGAAGATGCAAGTTTCACTTTCCTCTCCTCGGGGTACTCATGGAGTCTCCATATTTTCTCAATTTTTAGCTCCCACATCAAGTACTCTTCCACATCTTCAGAATCACAAGCAAGACTAGGGATAGAGAATTTTGGTTTTCCCAAGCCATCATCCTCTCTATTATTTTCCAATGGTACTCTCCTTGACAATCCTCCACGACCTCCATTAAATTTCCTCTCCCATCATAAATTGGAGCAATATCTTGAGGTCTTTGTTGTAGTTGTTCCACTAGAGTTGATAGATTTGTCATTTGTTGTGTCAAAGTCCTCAAAATGTCTTGAATATTATTGACAGATTCTTGTGATGCACAAGCATCTATCCTCAAATCAAGAGTAGTCATCTCCTTTCTCAAGTCTTCATCATTCTTATCAACTTCACTAGTAATCCTTTTGTACATGACATCTCTAAATGCCTCATACTCATTCCACTTGACAATGTCCTCGGGCTTCTTCTTTGCCTGCACATCAACATCACTAGAAGAACTCATGATTAACTTGTTAGTAACAAAATAATCAATGGATTTGTGGTGCCTCTCACAACTCACTCAAAACCAAGCAAAGATGGTTTCACTTAATGTTCCAAGAGAGAAAAGGATCAACTTACCAACAAGGAGCAATGAATAATGTGCTTTGGTGTGAGAAGAGAATATCCGAGCTATCAAGTATCACAATGCAAACAGGGTTTTTGGTGGGGCTTGGTTGGGAATCCTAACAACACCAAAATAACAACTCCAATGCACTGCTTAATGTGATAAAAATTACTAAGGAAACACACTCACACTTGGAGAAAATTGTGGCATAGCAAATATATGGTAGAGATTTTGCAAGCACTAGAAAGACACTAGCAAATACTCAATGAAACAGGCACAAGATTGCTCAATTTGTCCACAAAATATCCAATATGAAATAGCTTCCACTAGTGATAAGTAGCACGACCTCTTTTTATTTTTCTTTCTTTCTATTTTTTAATACTTTTTCCTTTTTCTCTATTTTTTTTCCAATGGCCTTTGAATCAACTAGGAGCAACAAAGTAGATGGAAAACAAAGAGTGGACATAAATTTGATCAAGTTGAGCAGCCTGTTAGAGCAATAAAACAGCTAGTGTTTGGGCTTTGGTACATAAATATGGCTGTAGAATGGCTTTAGCTAGGGCTTATCAAAGATCAGATCAGAAACCTAGAGATAACAAGGAGTAAAACAAAAGAAAAACTAACAGAAATTGTGAAGAAACGGTCCACGGCAGGGATTTTTGCCCACGACAGAGAAACGAGCGCGCGGCAGGCTGGCGGCAGCGTGCAGTGGCTCACTGCAGTGGTGCGGTAACGCGCGGGTGTGGTGTGCTGCGGGTGGGTGCGGGCGGGGGATTTGTAAGCGCGCGCAAGGGTAATCCAACTGCGGCAGGGAACGGTGCGCGCGGCAGGCAGTTGGCGCGTTTGTGTGCCGCGGCAGACTTGGAGTCCAAGTTCGACTAGGGCTAGGAACGCACGCGCTGGTAAGGGTTTTTGGGCACCGCGGGGGCGTGTGGTAAGCGATGGAACGGTGCGGTAGGGAAAGTGTTGGCGGCAGCGAAACAAACCGAAATCGTGCCGTGGCAGGAATCCGGTTGCAAGTGGAATAGTGGTTGCGGTAGGGATTTTTCTGCTGTGATTGGTAACGGATTGTAATCCGATTGTGGCTATGAACTCAAGCACAAATAGAACCAAGGTAGCCCGCACAATATAGCAACTCGAAAAACTAGATCACCTTGAACAAGATGTAGGTCTAGACTTTCCCGAGAGAAATAACACACCACATCACTATATTTTTGTGAGACTTTTTTTTGATATAGAGGAAACAAAAGATAGCTAGATGAACCCTAACCCTAAATATGAAAATCTAAAAACAGAAAAACAGAAACACAAATCAACAAAAAGCAGCAACTATGTAGATGCAAATTGGTGTTGATCTAGGCTCTGGCAAATTCTAAACCTAATATTTTTGGCCTTTTCTGGATATGAATAAAAATAACTGAAAGTAAAGATAACTTTGCTCACCAAGGCAACCTAAGAATCTGATACCAAGATGATATGGGGTGGCTCAATCTTCTCTATGAGCTTCTCTCTCTTTTTGTATTTTTCTGATATGTGGATAACTAGTGCTACACTGAGACCTGTTACTCAGCTGACCCCTGTTGCGAGATGCAACAACAATCAAGCTCTTTGGATATTCTCAACTACACACTCTTGCAAAAGTAACCAAAGATCACAAGTGGTCCTGTATCCCCCTATTCCCAGATGGAATAACAAGATATCACACAACTTTGCGGGGTAAACTTCAAGTAGTATACTTAGCAACAATACAAACTAGAGGCTAGGGTTTGTTGGTTTTGGTTTAAACTTGTTCTACCTATACCACACGCAGGTGGTGGACATATATAGGTGGAGGGTGCGGCCACAAGGGGCTCCTTGCACAAGTCCCCTCCTCCTACAAGGACTAGGACTCCTACTAGGACTAGGAGTCCAACTATGACTCAAAGAGAGATACAAACCGATCCACCATTAAGGGATTCGGCCAATTATGGTATAAAAAACATACCTATTAGAAATAGGATTTTCTATGGCGCATTTGACTTGGTGGAGGCGCCTATCCCCTTTTCTTGAAGAATAACAATTGATTCATTGACATAACAATTGTTATTTAATTGTTTTCTCCATCTTGGACACTTGTTCTCACCATGGCATTATTGTTTTCACCATCTTCTAACATTGTTTTCACCATGGTTCCTTTGTTTTCACCACTTGTATAATGATCTTCTAGCTCCTCTTGATTGTTCTCCTCCACCATGTTTGTGTTATCAATAAACCTAATCATACATAAATGCATAGACTTAGGTAGTATAAAATTCTCATAATCATAAATAGCATAATCATTAAGGAGTGAATTCACCTGTTGTTTTAGTAGCTTGGTCCTTGATCTTGTCATTTGTCCAAGTCTCACTTCATCTTGTTTAAGTGGCAATGTACTAGGGATGTCCTCATCACTTGAAGTCTCCACATACGGTGATGACACCGCCGTTCGGGCCTGGCATCTTCATCTTGTTGTAGACATAACATGGGTGCGCCATGGACTTGGCGAACGCCGGACACCCAAGTATGGCGTGGTAGACACTTTGAAACGGTACAACCTCGAAAGAGATTCTTTCCATTCGGAAGTGATGTTCGTTACCGAAGGTGACATCCAGGGAGATTTCTCCCATGGATTTGGCTTTTCTTCCAGGGATAATGCCATGGACCTTCACATTGCTGTGGTTTAATTGCTTCCGAGATAGCCGGAGTTTCTCCAATGTGCAGAGGTACAAGAAGTTTATGTTGGCGCTGCCACCCATGAGGACCTTGTGGAGTCTAGTGTTCTCCACGATTGGGCTCACCACCAATGCGTGCGCTCCGGGGTCTGGGATGTGTGGCGGATGGTCTCTATGGTCCCATGTGATTTCCGTCTTAGCATATTTCAGGATTGTTGGGCTGGATGGCATAATGGCGTTGATTTCTCGCCATGCGGCTTTCACCTTTCTAGCAGATGGTGTTGCCAACAAAGTGTGGTTTATGCTCTCCTGCACTTTGGGGAACTTTGCTTCTACCTTTCTCCGATGTTCGTGGATTTGCTCCTCCGTGTCGGAGGTGCTGTCCGCTTCTCCGGCTTTGGGCTTGGGTTTTGGTTGTACTTCCTTTTAAAGTTTTTTCCCTTGCACCCATTGTCTGAATCTCGCTTGAATTCGCTGTTCCGGCGGCATTGCTAGTTTGAGTGCGTTGGCGTCCTAAACCTAGAGTGGTGGGGGCATGGCTCCAGCCTCACTTTTTTCTAGTCCATCTTCCTGATATCTTGATTGAAGTATGGTTCCTTGGACTTTCCCTTCCATTTTCCGCCATTGAATGGTCCGCCTTTGCCAAAGGCGGCATTTAATTCCTTCTGGGGTTTTGGCGGATCTTGGTTGGGTTTCCGATCCACTTTTGGCTGCCTTCGACCGTTTATGTATTGGTCAAATTTTCCGCCATTTAAGTCGTCCGCTATTGCATGCTTGTTGGCGGTTGTCAGCATGGATCCGAGGTCTGGGTCGTCGGATGATGTAATAATGAACTTGACCAATCCATTCCTTAGGCCATTGACGAACGCGTGCGTTTCCTGGAGGTCGCTTACCCCCTCACAGCTATTCTTCAATGCGGTCCATCATGAGATGTAATCCACATTGGTTTCGTTATTATACTGGACATAGTTTTGTAGCTCGTTGATGATCTTGGGGCATTTGTACGTACCCGGGGAGTGCTGGGTGAAAACCCTGGCCATGTCCTCCCAACTATTGATGGACTTTGGTGGAAGGCTTTAAATCAATGTTTTTTCTCCTTGGATTAACATCAAGGGCAAAAAGCGCACTGCTTCCAGGTTTGTTCCGCCATTGATTTTCACCACCGTGTGGTAATCTGGCAGCCAGGTATCCAGGCTGGTGGATCCATCATAGCGCTCGTGCGTCGCCCGGACTTTGGCGAATCCTGCGTGGAGCTCCAGATGTCGGATGATGTCGCCAAAGCACTTAGGCCCTAGGCAATTTGCATTTTTGGCTGCTCTTATCGCATCCAACATTTCTCACGCATCAGAGTGCACAGATCTTGAATGGTGTGAGCCATTGAGCCTTGAGTGTTCGCGTCTGCTCGGCTTTCGCCTTTGCTGCTGGTTTATGTTGCGGTCTGCGGGGTTTTCGATCTCCGTGTCTTCCCCTGTTACCGTGTTGCGGCGAACGTGAGCGTCTCGCTGATCTTCTACGTCTGCCATTGGGTTTTGCCGGGGGTGGTAAGTCATCCCGATGCTTGGCTGTGCGGGCTTGATGAGGAATATCCTCCTTATAAGGGGTTGAGTTTTTCTCGCCTTTTACCTCATGCTTTCCATGATTGGAGCCTGTTTTCGACGCTTCATCGTCCTTCCGCACCTTAACCCTTTCTTTCGAGGCTTTGGCACAGCTTGGCGGAAGGATGGCTACAGTGTGGGTTCTGCAGAGCTGAGAATTCTCAAGCAGCTTCCCGGAGCGTCTTTCACCATTTTGCTGCTGGACCAAAGCCTGACAGCACGTTCCTGTACTTGATCTTGTCTTCCAGCGAGTAGCGATCATCATTCATGATTTCATAGGCTACCACCGTGTTTATTTCCGGGGTCCCAAACACGATCTCTCCCTTGGAGTTTTTTCGTGTTGATTTCTTCTTCTAGTTGAAGACTGTTATCCGTTGGCGGACTGGATCGTCTTTGTCCGCTGTTGGCTTGACAACCTTGGACCGGATGGCGGATCTTTTGACGCGCCTTTCGTATTCCTTAACGGAAGCTTGGGCCTCCTCGATAGCTTCTTGTGCGCTCTTCAGCTCCATGCACTTTTGCTGCAGGTAGTCAGTCTATTTTATTAACAGCTGGCGTCTGGCTTCCAGGAACTGCGGGGGCTCCATAGGATCGACTGGGTTTCGGAGCAAAGTGTACTCATCAAGTTCGCCAATGATCTCCAATGGCGGTGAGGATTTTTCTTTCCACCCACATCTTTCGTACCGCTAGGTCCACCTTCATCCAGTGGCTTGTCCTCGAGATCTAGCCTCCGAGGTACTGTCGTTGACATCCGCTTTGGCGAATCCGACTTTTTGGGTGTTGGGGCAGCGATTTGGACTTCGCCTTCTAGAATTGTCCTTCAAGAGAGGGCGGGTTGTGACCTTTGCCATTAGGCACTTTGGGAGCCGACTTTTCGAGGGCCTGCGCCTCCTTAGAGGGCGTTTGTTCATCCTCAGCTTCTGGTTCTGCCGGCTCCGCCATGTAGACGCTGCTGGAGAATCCAGAGGCCATCCGGCTTTTTCGGCAAAGTCAATGCCATGTTCATCGAAATCAGTTCCGGCTTCCGAGTCTATTTTACTGTCAATGACGGCTAACATAGACTCGGGCTCTGAGTTTTCTTTCGAAGGCTCAACTTGCACCATACCAACGAACATAGATCTTGGGATTTGAATTGAAAGCTGAATTGTAGATCTACATGAGTTGGGTGTGTTTTTGTTACCTTTGATTATTGGGTGGTGGGTGGGAGCGAAAAACTTGCTTCCTCCGCAAAACCCCATTGCCTCTGCCATTAGCCCGATGAAGATATTGGCGGTGCTGATCGGGACGACGTAGGAGAAGATGATGTGGTCTCGCACCGACATAATCATATTATTGTTGACGAGGTAACTGCCGCACGGTCCCGGGACAATGCTGCCGACGGCGTTCATGTCGCTGATTCCGCCCAGGAGTCCTGCCTTGAAGATCAACCGAGACGTTGTTGGCCCCATGGTGAGCGCCAAATAACGAGTTCCATGATCAGATTTCCCGGAAGGGGTAGCCATCTCACTAGGAGTAACCGCGGGGAAGGCTAACGTGGGGGAGCGCTTTGGGGCGAAGAAACGGAGTTTACCGAGGTTCAGGCTAGCCAGAGAGGCTCTCTACTTCCTGCAAATCAACTATGATGGCGATCGTCGGGCACATGTTTACAAGTACCTAGGAAGATTGAATATGAGGCTAAATCGGCCTTAGGGATTCTCCCGTCCGGCTTTATATAGATAGCCGGATCGGGTCTTACAGGAACATCAACCGTACACTGACTAACCCCACAATCTACGATCATCTGGATCTTCACGTCCAGATGGGCTTGCGGCTGTCATTCTAGATGCATCCTTGCGCTTCGTCCCTCTCGGGTCTTCTGGCTTTTGGTCTTCCCCTTTGGTCCGACTTCTGGATGCTGGTAGATACCCCTTTCTGGATATCTCTGCCAACTACTTAAAGGAGATGCCAACACGTCCTTCTTTCACGCTATTGCCAACAACCTTCGGTGCAAGTGTGCTATCACTAGGCTTAGTTCGGATCATGGGATGATCTCCGACAAGGCTGCGCTTCAGGAACACATCTACGGTTTCTATAAGGCGCTCATGGTTGCCTCACCAGAGCCTAGATGGTTCTTGCTGGCACAAAACCTATGGGAGCCATCAGGGTGTGTGTCGTGGGATAATCATGGCAGACGTTACCAGGGGTAACTTATCTTGGGGCGATTCGACTCTGGTGTTTGGGAGAGGGTTTAGCTCAGGGGAAATCATGCTATCAATCGATCTGGTAGCTCTGGCAATCAAGTCGCCGAGTCTCCGATCTAGGGTTATAATATCAGCTCTCGTATTACAGGGATACTCGAATATCTGGTGAATCTCTCTTTCTCTAACCCTAGGAGCCGGCTTATATCTTACCCGGCTCCCTGGCTTCCTATAAAAGACACACTCGGAATCCTACTCGGAAACCACACACAAACCCTAAGTTTCCTAACAGCAACCCCAAAGGCCGGGTCACTGTCGCACCCGGACTTCTAGGGGATACTCACAGTCCGCTAAACAGTAGATAAATGGCTTACGGGGCATACCGGCACCCGCATCTCAATATGAGAAGGCCAACACGTAAACGTGTGACAACCATTCTCTTACTATCCTTCGTCTGAGCAAACCATCCCATAGAAATCCAGATACTTCCGTTGACGTACTTCAAAACATACACACATGGTACGTCAACGGCATTGGAACAAGTGATATCACAACAGATCTCTACGACACAAAAGATGGAAATAAGTTGCAAATAGCTCTCATTAGAGCAGAGATAGCAAATACAATCATCCAGAGGGCACATGCCCCAACATAACATCATTACATCACAGCGGAAACATTCAACATGTCTGAGTACAGACAAGATCCAAATAGGCCTAAGAGGCCGGAAACGAACATACGGAGCCCATCCACGAAGTCTCGGATTGTCGCACCCTGATTTCTAGGGGATACTCACCGTACGAACTGGATAGCAGATGCTTGGATTATGGGGCATAACTGCTCCCACGTCCCAGCTTCCTGGTAGGCCTGCGCTTATGCGCGACAACACAAGCCCTGCTATTCCATCGTCGATGTAAACTATCCACTAGAGATCAAAGGCACTTCCGTCGACGTACTTCAAACCATACACACATGGTACGTCAACGGCGTTTAACAAGTGATATCACAACAGATCTCTACGACACAAAAGATTGAAATAAGTTGCAAATGGCTCTCATTAGAGCAGAGATAGCAATTACAATCATTCAGAGGGCACCTGCCCCAACAATACATCATTACAATACAACGGAAGCATTCAACATGTCTGAGTACAGACAAGAACCAAATAGGCCTAAGAGGCCGGGAACAAACAGACGGAGCCCATCCACGAAGTCTCGGATCCTGCCCGGGTCCGCTATCTACTCGTCAGCAGTCTCGTCATACTCCACGTAGTTGCCACCATGTAGATCCTCGGAAACGTCGGTCTGCGGAAACCACAGCCCCAAAGGGGTCAGTACATAAACGTACTGGCAAGCAAGACTCACAGTTCACCAAAGTGTAACCCGTCAACACCAAGCACAGATGCCTTGGGTTCAACGGAAGAGAGGGGATATAAGGATGCTGCAAAGGGCTGCGCTAACCAACTACAGAGATTCTACCACTTCCGGCTAACAGAAAGGAGATAAGATCGAGGATTGTAACCAACTGAAAGATAACTTCAAACAAACCCATCCTGGATCTCGCCCCTTATCCCAAGAAGCAATCCGAGGATAACTCACACAGTTGTATTAAAGGTGAATCAAGTTATTGTGTCATCAACCTATTACTAGTCAAGTTATTAATCATTGGGTGCAACATGTTTGATCATTATGTTTAAGTTGTCCTGAGTACTTGTTAGCCAGTACTTTCACCAAGTAATCCATAACCGCGGAAAACACGGCTTCTCGAGAAGATTATCCCTGCAGGGTTGCACCAATTTGGCCGTACACGTATGAATAACCCGCCAGATGGGAGATCACCCCACCAAGCGGGGCACTCAACACAACCAACCATTCTTCGCATCAAGCCCAAAGAACCTTGGGCGCACGGCTAATCAAGCCCCGAAGAAAAGGGACCCTCATAGCACTCTAAGACCGTGTCCCCCTATATGCCGACTACAAAAGTTCCACCCTGGCCTGGGCTCGCAAAAACATGCATGCGGCAAATGGAAAACACGAACTAAATGAGGCGATTTGGACGAGATGCGAATCAGGTCAAGTTGAGGGGGGCGCCCATACTCGCTTCCCACATGCGGGTAGTGCGCTCATCATGGATCAGTAGACAAGACCCTTTTCCTATTAGGGTCGACACTAGAGGGCCTCAAAACCACACAGGCCTCCTGCCGGTGCCTTATCATCAAATTATTATTTAACAATAACAGTAGCATGATTGATTGATTGATTAAACATCGAGCCCCCCAGAACATAATAAAATAGTAACAGAAATGTAACGGGTAACAGACTCGAGCAAAACAACCTAAGCATGCTAGTAAGACACGGGCAACAAGCAATGGTTTTAGGTAGGGAGGTGAGGCAATATCAGGGTTCAGGGTATCATGTGATGGGTTCGTAACAGAAACAACTACTACTAAGGCTAGCAGAAAAGAACAGAAAGTATCGGTAACCAATGTTGAAAGGAACACAATGGTTCATGTGAGTGATAACTTGCCTGCAAACCCAGTAGCATGGTACTGAGCTAACTCCTTAGAAGGGGTGTCGTAAGTATCGTCGGTCTCAACGTCGTCGTATATCCGGGAAGAAGCAAACAAACATTGCAGAAAGATAAACAATCAATATAATGGCATAGGTGCACAAACATGGGATGATGCATGTCATGTTAATAGCTGCATCAAAGTAACCTACTTGCCAAGAGAACACAATTTAATTGGACCCATATGCAATGTGAATTGCATATGGATGCAAATGGTTGAGGTTGAAGCAATGATCTACAATTGATTAACAAGTGTAAGTGGTTTAACATGATGCATGCATGATGATAACAAGAAGTAAACAAGTTAGAGGCAAATGGAAAAGGAATAGAACAAGGTTGGAAATTATTTATTACGTTTGGAAAATTTGGTTACTTAAACATGTCACACAAACAATTATTGTTTTCATCAATTTAAAGTGTGCAAAACAATTAACAAAATTTATATTTGAAAATAACATCAAATTTTAGTTGGATTACATGTTTCACATGTTGAAATTGGACTTAGGATTATTTAATTATGAATTAAACAATATTAAACAAGTTTTAATTGAATTTAAAACAAGCTTGAATATTATTTGAGTTTTATTTGTTCAAATCATAAATTCAAATGCACATTTGAAAAGTTCACACTTTGATGGTTTGAAAACATATTTTGCATGTTCAAAATATTTTATATTAAGCAAGTTATGATTTTATCAAATTTAATTGAATTAAACAAGTATTAAATTATTTAGTCAATTTAAATTATTCAAACAATGAAACAAATTTTATATTTGAATAGGATATTCAAAATGGTGTGAAAAACATATTTTATTTGCCTTATTTGGAATTAGCATGAATTATTTATGAATTATTGCAATTTACATTTGAATTATTCAAATTTGAAATTTAAATGCATTTTGAAAACTCAAAACAGAACACAATTAAGTTATTTGGAAAGATTATGGAATTTGGAACAGAAAACATATATAACTTTATTTTATTGGAGTTATAGATTTAAAGATATTAAAGTTTTTGTTTTAGTGTGTTATTCTGCCATTTAAAAGAAAAATAGAAATGAAACATATTCGTGTTAATCCTTTTTGGTTACCGCCACTGGGTCTACCCCCAGTCACTGCCCTGTGGGCCACTGGCCAACGTGGACCACGCAGCTGCACTCGTGGCCACCAGAGGGGCTTACAGGTGGGCCTCTGCTTAGGGAAAAATTCCCGAAAAAAGTGTGGCGCTGCGGGGTCTCGAACCCACGACCAAGCGCTTGCTCGCAGACGCCGTAACCAGTGCAGTGATAACAGTTTGGTGACAGAACAAGCGATGCAGTGAGGAAGAGGTTCCAATCCGCGCAGGTTTTCTGAAAGTTAACTGAACTTTCTCTGTCAGTGCAGGTGCTACTGAATTCGTCAGGAAACCGACGGGCTGGCCGGCGGCAAGCTCTGCACGCGGTGCTGCCGTGCGCGTGCTGGCTCGCTGCGGTCAGGTGCGAACTCGCGTTCGTGGTGTGAGTGAGCAGAGAAGGAGAGGGCGAGGGGACGGTGATGCTCACCATGCGCTGCAGGTGTAGCAGAGTGTCGACGCAGTGGCTCGCCGGCGAAGTCACGGACGGCGGCGTGGACCTGGCCCTCCTCGGGCTCCACTGTGGTGTCGAACCGGAAGAGGGGAAAGAGGTGGTTCAATTCCCGGTGGCTAGGAGGGTGGTGGTGGACGGGATCGGCAGCGCCGTGGTCGGGTTCAGAGGAGGGCGGTGGTTCTCCGGTGAGCTCGCGGTTGCAGAGAAAGAAAAGAAGGCAGACGGCGGCGTGCGAGGGGGAATAGGGATACCTAGGGCTAGGTTAGCTGGCGTGGAGCCCTAGGGGGATTTTATAGGGGCTCAGACGTCGAGGGAGCCGTCGGTGGGCAGGGGCTGCCGCCGTGGCACCATGCGATGCCCTGCCGTACATGAACAAGACGACGATGCGATCTCCTCGAACCGGTAAGTGGATGCTGGGCCGGCTGCGCGCGCTGTAGGTGCTTAGGTGGGCTGGGCCGGGGTAGATTAGGTGCTGCGCGCGCGCTGGATTTCCTTTTCTTTTCTTTTTCTGTTATTATTTTTTTTGTAGCTTTTGCTTTTGGAAGAAAAGAGAGGTTTTAGTTTTAGGAAAAAAATTGGAAAAATTTGGGGAAGTTTAATAGACCAAATGCAACCATTTGGTAGTTTTATTTTCAAAAGTTCAAAGGTTTGCTTGCTGTTTGAAAATTAAACCCAATTTAATGAAATTTTCAATATTAACTAATTTTAGAAAACAAAGCATTTTCAATAGGGTTACCCCTAAGTTTTTAAAATGATTTAAAGAGTACAATTGTGTGGTGAACTTTATGGTTTCAAAAGAGTACTGATTTGAAACTTGGTTTGAATTTAAAAGATGATTTGGGAAATACTGATTGAATTAATGGATTGATTATTGGTTTGATTAAAACCACTAAATTAATGAGTGAAAACAAGGAATAAAATGGTTGTTTTTATTTGTTATTTTTATTCCAAAAGTTGTAACAGATCAAGTATGAAAATAACCATTTGAAATGGTTTGGGTTTGATTATGAAAACAAGATAAATAGATGGAAAACAAATAGTAACAATGCAAACAAAATAATGAAACAAATGCAATGAGATGGTGACATGATGCATTGCTTGAAATAAAACAAGGAACAAAGCATTCTAGGGGTATTTTCATACTTGGGATGTTACACGGATCCTGCCCGGTCCGCTATCTACTCGGCAGCAGTCTCGTCATACTCCATGTAGTAGCCACCATGGGGATCCTCGGAAACGTAGGTCTGCGGAAACCACAGCCCCAAAGGGGTCAGTACATAAACGTACTGGCAAGCAAGACTCACAGTTCACCAAAGTGTAACCCGTCAACACCAAGCACAGATGCTTTGGGTTCAATGGAAGAAAGGGGATATAAAAGATGCTGCAAATGGCTGCTCTAACCAACTACAGAAACATGCTACAACTTCCGGCTATCAGAAAAGGGATAAGATAGCGTATCGTAACCAATTACCAACTAACTCCAAACAAACCCATCCTGGACCTCGCCCCTTATCCAAAGAAGCAATCCGAGGATAACTCACACCGTTGGATTAATGATGGTTCAGATTGTTGTGTCAATAAGACTATTACTAGTCAAGTTATCATTAGTTAGGTGTAAGTTGTTCTGAGTACTTGTTAGCCAGTACTTTCACCAAGTAATCCATAACCGCGGAAAACACGGCTTCTCGAGAAGATTTATCCCTGCAGGGGTGCACCAATTTGGCCGTACACGTAAGAATATCCCGCCAGACGGGAATCAAACCCACCAAGCGAGGCACTCTACACAACTCAACTCTTCTTCGCATCAAGCCCAAAGCACCACGTGCTGTGCGTGCGCGGCTAATCGAGCCCCACGAAGAAAAGGGGACCCTCATAGCACTGGAAGACCACGCCGCCCTAAATGCCGACTACAAAAGTTCCACCCTGGCCTCGGGTTCGTACCTGCATATGCGTGCATCAAATGGAAAGCCCGAACTAAGTGTGGTGATTTGGACGAGATGCGAATCGAATCAAATTGAGGGGGGCGCCCATACACGCTTCCCACATGCGGATAGTGCGCTCATCATGGATCAGTAGACAAGACCCTTTTCCTATTAGGGTCGACACTAGCAGGCCTCAAAACCACGCCGGGCCTCCTGCCGGTGCCTTATCAGCAATTTATTATTACCTCAAATTAACAGGTTGTTGTTTAACATCGAGCCCCAGAATATAAATGGAATATGATAACAGAAAGTAACTGATAACAGACTCGAGCAACACAACCCTAAGCATGCTAGTAAGACACGGGCCCAAGCAACGGGGTTATAGGACTGGAGGTGAGGCAATATCAGGGTTAAGGGTATCATGTGATAGGTTCGTAACAGAAACAACTACTCATAAGGCTAGCAGAAATAGACAACGGAAAGTATCGGTAACCAATGTTGAAAGGAACACAATGGTTCATGTGAGTGATAACTTGCCTGCAAAACCCAGTAGCCTGGTACTGAGCTAGATCCTCAGAAGGGGTGTCGTAAAGATCGTCGGTCTCAACGTCGTCGTCTATCCGAGAAGAAGCAAGCAAACAAGACAGAAATATAAACAATCAATATCATGGCATAGTGCACAATCATGGGATGATGCATGTCAAGTTAATGGATGCGTCAAAATAAACTAGTGGACTTGGTAACACAATTTAAATGGACCCCTATGCAATTGGATTGCATATGGAAAAGGTCCATGCATTAGGGTGGAAACAAATGAACTACAATTAATTATCATGTGAAAGTTGTTTAGCATGATGCATGCATGAGTAAAACAACAAAATAACAATAATAGAAACAATTTGAAATAAGGTTTACCAAGTTTAGAAATTCATTTATCAAGTTATGGAATTTTGGTTACTTAAAGGTGTCACTCAAGCATTTGTTGTTTTCACCAATTTTAATTGTTCAAAATAGATAACAAAGTTTATATTTGAAAAGAAAACAAGATTTTAGTTGGAATACATGTTTCACTTATTGAAAAAGGATTTCAAATAAATTATTTATGAATTAAACAAGTTTAAGCAAGAATTAAATGAATTTAATTCAAACATGAACTTATTTGAATTTTTATTTGTTCAAAACATTGAGTGAAGTTCATATTTGAAAAGGTTATGCTTTTATGGTTTTAAAACATATTTTATATGTCCCAAAAGAATTTGATTTGATCAAGTTATAAATTTAACAATATTAAATGATTTAAACAAGGTTTAAATCATTTAACCAATTTTAATTATTCAAAACATGAAACAAATTTTATATTTGGAAAGTTGGTTTAATTTTGCATGGAAAACATATTTCATTTGTTGAAATTGGATTTGAAATGAGCAAGTTATTATTTTGGCAATTTTAAATGCAATAATCAAGAAACAGTTGTTTTCAGCAATTTAAATTATTCAAAACAGCAAACAAAATTTATATTTGGAAAGTACATGAAAAGTTGATTGGAAAACATATTTAGTTTGTGGAATTTGGAATTTTTATGCTCAAATTATGAATTTTGCAAGTTTAAGTGAATTAAACAAGAATTCAAATATTGCACCAATTTAAAATATTCAAAACAGTAAACAAATTTTATATTTGGATAGAACATTCAATTTGGGACAGAAAACATATTTAAAAAGTTAAAATTGGAGTTAAGATGAATTACTTATGCATTTTACAAGATTTGGTGCAAATCTGCCATTTTTTAGCTGCTAGGGACTTGGAAAAAAAATAACATGGACTTAAAAAAAGAACTGCAGGGACCTAGCTGTGATTCCTGGAAGTTTCTGTGCCAAAACAATTAGGAATAAAAAGGTTGGGTTTTTGGTGGGCAGGGGGGATCGAACCCCTGACCTGCTGCTGTGAGCAAAGGGTGCTAACCAGTGGGATGACTGAACTTTGGTGCTAGGAAGGGGGCCTCGGGGTGGATAAGGTGTGGTGCGGCTGTTTTCTGAACTGAAACTGCTCGGATCGCTGCCTGCTGTACCTTTGACAGAGATCGCAGCGATGGCTGCTGCGATGTGCTCGCGGCCTGAGGGGCGCCGTGGGCGCTGTGGCCGTGTGAGAGAGGTAGGAGGGGAGGGAGCGAGAGGGAGAGACAGGGAGGCGCTCACCTGGTGCCCTCGAGTTGGACAGCGACGAGGAGGAGGCGGACGTGCAGCAGGTGGTCGCTGTCACCTTGTGGAGGACGGCTGCCGCGCCGGGAGGCCTCCCGGTCCAAGCCGAGGGGGGGAGAAGGGAGAGGGAACCCTGGGGGTTCCATTCCCACGTCCAGATCGTCCGGAGGGCGACCACAACTCCGATGATCGCCGGAGGGAGAGGGGCTCGGTGGAGGAATTCAGTTCCAGAATACAGAGGATACAGCAGAGAAGAAAGAGAGAGGGGAAGGAAGAGGAAGAAGGTGGCGGGGGAAGAGGAAGGAGGGAGAAAGAGAGGTCTAAGGGAACCCTAGGGTTAGGGCATTAGGTTTATAGGGGGAGGGGATGGTGCCTGCACCGTCCACTGCACCTCCACTGCTACGTGGTGCTCTGGATGTTCTTCCGTACGAGGAAGAAGACAACCACCGAAGGGGTATCGGGCCAAAAAGGATTAGCTGGGCTGGGCCTAGGTGCTCTCTCTGTTAGCTTTTCTCTTTATTATTTTTGTTCCACTTATTTTTTTTGCTGAATTGAATTAGAAAAGAAAAGAGGGGTTTTTGGGTTAGGAAAAATTTAGAAAAAAAATATGGTTAAGTTAGTTTTGACCATAGCAACTAATTGCCAACTTGTTTTTCCAAAAGTTTCAACTTTAAATTTCTGTTTGTACTTTAAATCAAATTTGGATGAATTTTTATTATTAAGTGCATTATAGAAACAAGATTTAAATAGGGTGCACATTAGTGTTTAAATGGAACAAATAGATTGGAATTGTTTTGGTAATTGATTGAATTTGTGTTTAATTGATTATTGAAAACAATATTTAAATAGGGTGATCAAATGATTTTAATTGGAAACAAATGATTAATAATTGTGTTGAAATTTTTATAAGATCAACATGTTTGCTGTTTTGGACAATGTGATTTGAATTTGAATGTGAATTGATTCAAATGAGTTATTAAATAGAAATAACAAGTTAATGGTTCTATTTAAATAGAAACAACTAGTTGTTTCAATTGAAACTTTTGTTTGGAAAGTGTAACATAACAAGTATGAACAATTATTTGGATGTTGGTTTGGAGTTTCAAATGTTTTTGGTGTTAGGTGAATTTTTGTTAAAACCAGAACAACAGTTTGGAATCACAACTTTAATGGAAACAATTGATTGTTTTATTTTGAAATGTTCATTTGGAAATTGTAACATCACAAGGATGAAACAAAAGGTTTGAAATTTGGTTTGAAATCCAAATAGAAAACAAAGGAAAACAGTTGGAAAACAAATGAAAACAGAGGAAAACAAAAGGAAAACAAGCAAAACAATTGCAATCAACATGATGCCATGATGCAAAACATAAAATAACAGAGAGCAAACATTCTAATGGCTATTTTTCATACTTGGGATGTTACAAAACGCCCCCCCTTGAAGGAATCGCGCCCCGAGATTCCTACTGAGAAAAGAAAAGGTCCGGATAATTCTTGCGAAGATCCTCTTGAGCTGTGACACGTGAAACACATCGTGCACCTTGGATAGTTCTTATGGAAGTTCAAAACGATAAGCATCCCTGGCAACTCTTCTGGAAAGACGTCAGGGAATTTGGAAACCACCGGAACATTTTTGAGTAAAGGGAGAGGTTTTGTATCGAGGGTGTATAGCTGAATAGAACTTGATTGATTTGGAGGATAGACTATTTGGAATGTGGTGATTCAGGAATGCTTCCTCGAAACAACCCCAGGTGATAGGAATGCCAGCTCTCATAGCCTGGAATCAACAACAACAACAACAACCTTTCTGGCCAGATAGACTTGATATTTGGGAAGTTTTGATTAGACGCCGGTAGAAGAACTGAAATGGAAAACAACTACAAGATTTCAACAGACGAAAAGGATGTTGAGAAGAACAGGATATCAACATCGTGGAAAACGAGAACAAAACTGCTGAGGTACTAAGGAAAAACCCATCCGGGCTTCTAAAGGATCAATATCTACTGCTTAAGGAATAGAGGATCTGCTTCCGGGGCTTACACGCCTCCGTTCTCAATCATGAGTAGGCAACATGATAAATCATGTCACAACCACCTCCATTCCTATGGTCTAGTAGATATAACCATCCTAGAGAAACCAGAATACGTGAAATCCTAACTTGAAAGTTTAGATGAGAAGGGAAAACAACGTTGCACTTCCTTACCAGAAAAGGGAGGGTGGGTGGGGAAAGAAGAAAAAGAACAGAATTCCTACTCTCACGTTTCATTTTTCCTATATAGCTACAAAATAGTTTCTAGACTCAACTGCGACCAGTAAAAAGGGATCCTACAGGCAGACAGGCTCTGATACCATTTGTCGCACCCGGACTTCTAGGGGATACTCACAGTCCGCTAAACAGTAGATAAATGGCTTACGGGGCATACCGGCACCCGCATCTCAATATGAGCAGGCCAACACGTAAACGTGTGACAACCATTCTCTTACTATCCTTCGTCTAAGCAAACCATCCCATAGAAATCCAGATACTTCCGTTGACGTACTTCAAAACATACACACATGGTACATCAACGGCATTGGAACAAGTGATATCACAACAGATCTCTACGACACAAAAGATGGAAATAAGTTGCAAATAGCTCTCATTAGAGCAGAGATAGCAAATACAATCATCCAGAGGGCACATGCCCCAACATAACATCATTACATCACAGCGGAAACATTCAACATGTCTGAGTACAGACAAGATCCAAATAGGCCTAAGAGGCCGGAAACGAACAGACGGAGCCCATCCACGAAGTCTCGGAGCCTGCCCGGTCCGCTATCTACTCGGCAGCAGTCTCGTCATACTCCACGTAGTAGCCACCATGGGGATCCTCGGAAACGTAGGTCTGCGGAAACCACAGCCCCAAAGGGGTCAGTACATAAACGTACTGGCAAGCAAGACTCACAGTTCACCAAAGTGTAACCCGTCAACACCAAGCACAGATGCTTTGGGTTCAACGGAAGAAAGGGGATTAAAAGATGCTGCAAATGGCTGCTCTAACCAACTACAGAAACATGCTACAACTTCCGGCTATCAGAAAAGGGATAAGATAGCGTATCGTAACTAATTACCAACTAACTCCAAACAAACCCATCCTGGACCTCGCCCCTTATCCAAAGAAGCAATCCAAGGATAACTCACACCGTTGGATTAATGATGGTTCAGATTGTTGTGTCAATAAGACTATTACTAGTCAAGTTATCATTAGTTAGGTGTAAGTTGTTCTGAGTACTTGTTAGCCAGTACTTTCACCAAGTAATCCATAACCGCGGAAAACACGGCTTCTCGAGAAGATTTATCCCTGCAGGGGTGCACCAATTTGGCCGTACACGTAAGAATATCCCGCCAGACGGGAATCAAACCCACCAAGCGAGGCACTCTACACAACTCAACTCTTCTTCGCATCAAGCCCAAAGCATCACGTGCTGTGCGTGCGCGGCTAATCGAGCCCCACGAAGAAAAGGGGACCCTCATAGCACTGGAAGACCACGCCGCCCTAAATGCCGACTACAAAAGTTCCACCCTGGCCTCGGGTTCGTACCTGCATATGCGTGCATCAAATGGAAAGCCCGAACTAAGTGTGGTGATTTGGACGAGATGCGAATCGAATCAAATTGAGGGGGGCGCCCATACACGCTTCCCACATGCGGATAGTGCGCTCATCATGGATCAGTAGACAAGACCCTTTTCCTATTAGGGTCGACACTAGCAGGCCTCAAAACCACGCCGGGCCTCCTGCCGGTGCCTTATCAGCAATTTATTATTACCTCAAATTAACAGGTTGTTGTTTAACATCGAGCCCCAGAATATAAATGGAATATGATAACAGAAAGTAACTGATAACAGACTCGAGCAACACAACCCTAAGCATGCTAGTAAGACACGGGCCCAAGCAACGGGGTTATAGGACTGGAGGTGAGGCAATATCAGGGTTAAGGGTATCATGTGATAGGTTCGTAACAGAAACAACTACTCATAAGGCTAGCAGAAATAGACAAAGAAAAGTATCGGTAACCAATGTTGAAAGGAACACAATGGTTCATGTGAGTGATAACTTGCCTGCAAAACCCAGTAGCCTGGTACTGAGCTAGATCCTCAGAAGGGGTGTCGTAAAGATCGTCGGTCTCAACGTCGTCGTCTATCCGAGAAGAAGCAAACAAACAAGACAGAAATATAAACAATCAATATCATGGCATAGTGCACAATCATGGGATGATGCATGTCAAGTTAATGGATGCGTCAAAATAAACTAGTGGACTTGGTAACACAATTTAAATGGACCCCTATGCAATTGGATCGCATATGGAAAAGGTCCATGCATTAGGGTGGAAACAAATGAACTACAATTAATTATCATGTGAAAGTTGTTTAGCATGATGCATGCATGAGTAAAACAACAAAATAACAATAATAGAAACAATTTGAAATAAGGTTTACCAAGTTTAGAAATTCATTTATCAAGTTATGGAATTTTGGTTACTTAAAGGTGTCACTCAAGCATTTGTTGTTTTCACCAATTTTAATTGTTCAAAATAGATAACAAAGTTTATATTTGAAAAGAAAACAAGATTTTAGTTGGAATACATGTTTCACTTATTGAAAAAGGATTTCAAATAAATTATTTATGAATTAAACAAGTTTAAGCAAGAATTAAATGAATTTAATTCAAACATGAACTTATTTGAATTTTTATTTGTTCAAAACATTGAGTGAAGTTCATATTTGAAAATTTTATGCTTTTATGGTTTTAAAACATATTTTATATGTCCCAAAAGAATTTGATTTGATCAAGTTATATATTTAACAATATTAAATGATTTAAACAAGGTTTAAATCATTTAACCAATTTTAATTATTAAAAACATGAAACAAATTTTATATTTGGAAAGGTGGTTTAATTTTGCATGGAAAACATATTTCATTTGTTGAAATTGGATTTTAAATGAGCAAGTTATTATTTTGGCAATTTTAAATGCAATAATCAAGAAACAGTTGTTTTCAGCAATGTAAAGTATTCAAAACAGCAAACAAAATTTATATTTGGAAAGTACATGAAAAGTTGATTGGAAAACATATTTAGTTTGTGGAATTTGGAATTTTTATGCTCAAGTTATGAATTTTGCAAGTTTAAGTGAATTAAACAAGAATTCAAATATTGCACCAATTTAAAATATTCAAAACAGTAAACAAATTTTATATTTGGATAGAACATTCAATTTGGGACAGAAAACATATTTAAAAAGTTAAAATTGGAGTTAAGATGAATTACTTATGCATTTTACAAGATTTGGTGCAAATCTGCCATTTTTTAGCTGCTAGGGACTTGGAAAAAAAATAACATGGACTTAAAAAAAGAACTGCAGGGACCTAGCTGTGATTCCTGGAAGTTTCTGTGCCAAAACAATTAGGAATAAAAAGGTTGGGTTTTTGGTGGGCAGGGGGGATCGAACCCCTGACCTGCTGCTGTGAGCAAAGGGTGCTAACCAGTGGGATGACTGAACTTTGGTGCTAGGAAGGGGGCCTCGGGGTGGATAAGGTGTGGTGCGGCTGTTTTCTGAACTGAAACTGCTCGGATCGCTGCCTGCTGTACCTTTGACAGAGATCGCAGCGATGGCTGCTGCGATGTGCTCGCGGCCTGAGGGGCGCCGTGGGCGCTGTGGCCGTGTGAGAGAGGTAGGAGGGGAGGGAGCGAGAGGGAGAGACAGGGAGGCGCTCACCTGGTGCCCTCGAGTTGGACAGCGACCAGGAGGAGGCGGACGTGCAGCAGGTGGTCGCTGTCACCTTGTGGAGGACGCGGCGGCGCCGGGAGGCCTCCCGGTCCAAGCCGAGGGGGGGAGAAGGGAGAGGGAACCCTGGGGGTTCCATTCCCACGTCCAGATCGGCCGGAGGGCGACCACAACTCCGATGATCGCCGGAGGGAGAGGGGCTCGGTGGAGGAATTCAGTTTCAGAATACAGAGGATACAGCAGAGAAGAAAGAGAGAGGGGAAGGAAGAGGAAGAAGGTGGCAGGGGAAGAGGAAGGAGGGAGAAAGAGAGGTCTAAGGGAACCCTAGGGTTAGGGCATTATGTTTATAGGGGGAGGGGATGGTGCCTGCACCGTCCACTGCACCTCCACTGCTACGTGGTGCTCTGGATGTTCTTCCGTACGAGGAAGAAGACAACCACCGAAGAGGTATCGGGCCAAAAAGGATTAGCTGGGCTGGGCCTAGGTGCTCTCTCTGTTAGCTTTTCTCTTTATTATTTTTGTTCCACTTATTTTTTTTGCTGAATTGAATTAGAGAAGAAAAGAGGGGTTTTTGGGTTAGGAAAAATTTAGAAAAAAAAGATGGTTAAGTTAGTTTTGACCATAGCAACTAATTGCCAACTTGTTTTTCCAAAAGTTTCAACTTTAAATTGCTGTTTGTACTTTAAATCAAATTTGGATGAATTTTTATTATTAAGTGCATTATAGAAACAAGATTTAAATAGGGTGCACATTAGTGTTTAAATGGAACAAATAGATTGGAATTGTTTTGGTAATTGATTAAATTTGTGATTAATTGATTATTGAAAACAATATTTAAATAGGGTGATCAAATGATTTTAATTGGAAACAAATGATTAATAATTGTGTTGAAATTTTTATAAGATCAACATGTTTGCTGTTTTGGACAATGTGATTTGAATTTGAATGTGAATTGATTCAAATGAGTTATTAAATAGAAATAACAAGTTAATGGTTCTATTTAAATAGAAACAACTAGTTGTTTCAATTGAAACTTTTGTTTGGAAAGTGTAACATAACAAGTATGAACAATTATTTGGATGTTGGTTTGGAGTTTCAAATGTTTTTGGCGTTAGATGAATTTTTTCTTAAAACCAGAACAACAGTTTGGAATCACAACTTTAATGGAAACAATTGATTGTTTTATTTTGAAATGTTCATTTGGAAATTGTAACATCACAAGGATGAAACAAAAGGTTTGAAATTTGGTTTGAAATCCAAATAGAAAACAAAGGAAAACAGTTGGAAAACAAATGAAAACAGAGGAAAACAAAAGGAAAACAAGCAAAACAATTGCAATCAACATGATTCCATGATGCAAAACATAAAATAACAGAGAGCAAACATTCTAATGGCTATTTTTCATACTTGGGATGTTACAGTCACTAGGCCTGCGTCCCTTCTTGGGCCTTCTAAAAACTCCTCTTGCCTGAGCCGGGTCTTGCACGATTTCCTTTGGACTGGGTTACACCTTGAAGTTAGCCTACCGGGTTATCATCCCTCCATCAGTAGTCCCCAGAATAGCTTGGGCTTCACGGAACCAACCATGAAGCGCACGCTATTCCCTGCAAAACAATAAACATACAAGTCCATAAAATACCGGGTTAGAGCGCTTTGATAATAGCTAGGCCTTACTCTGTAGGTGGTCCATATAGTAACCCGGTTTTTCCCGAGTCAAACATCGTTTTCCCGGGTCAACACTCCGAGAAAACACACAAGACCCGGACTCGTACCATCCGCTAATCAGTCCAAATATCGCGCTCGCAATCCGTTTCAATCTCTTCCGGATATCCCGTAACGGGCACCTTTAATGCCTATCCCAAAATATCCGGCTGAAATAACTTTTTTCGAAATTTTGGCTCTTTACCGCCCAACCCTAGGGCACTTTCCCCTCTGTGCCTATAAATAGGCGCCCAAGGGTTACTTTTCAGATCCTTTCACCATTCCCCCCTATCCTCTCATCTCCACCTCTTCTCGGCGCCCGCGACCTCGAGCCCGCACTGACGCGTCGCCCGCGAGCACGCTACCGAAATCGATCCGCCGTCGTCCGCTCGCCACTGCACGCGCCCGTGACACCGCCGTTGACCTCCGCCGCCGTGCCTCGAGCAACTCACCGGAGATCCCTAGGAGCTGGCGCCGCCAGGCCATCCGCCGTCGCCGCGCTCCCATCTCAATCCTACTGGTAAGCTCCTTCGCTCCCTCGGATTTAGTCCTTAATTTCACGCGAGTAGACGGGATCTAGTTTCGCTTCTAGATGTTCTTCTTATTTCTCATTAGTTGAACACTCCGTACCTCGCTCTTCCATGGCCAATGCTTGGTTTAAATCCAATTGTGCACTTCACAACACATCTTCATCACTTGCAATCGCAATCTTTCCCGTATATTTTCTCGACTAGATCCAATCTGCTAGAATTTCTTGCAAGTATTTCTTACTAAGTCGGGTAACTGCCGTTTCTGGGTCTCAAGTTGTTCATACTCTGCATTTGTCTTCTTTTTAGATCACACACATGGCACCTAAGGCCAGCGCTAAGCTGAAGGGGAAACACCCGGCCGGCAAGCAAAAGCCGAGTCAATCGATGTCGGGGGGTTACCCCCGAGTAGGGTAAAGGCAAGTGGTAAAGGCCATTATCAGAAGAGAAGTTTGGTCGAGTAGCCGCCTACCCGGTACTTGCTACCCGGTCGACTGCTACTCGGTCTCACTTCAAGATGACAAGAAGGAGATATCAATCAAGTTCTGTCCGTTCGAGTAGAAGAGTTGGCCCGAGTAAGATTGGCGGGAATCTACTCGGGCCAGAAGTCAAAGGAGCCGTTCTGACACAGGATCCCGCGTATCCTGGGTCCGTACTTGGCACTATTCAAACTACTGTTCATCTGGGACCGGCCTGCCTGACAGTGACAGTGTGGAAGCAGGCGGTCGCAGGATAAGGGGGCCCTACTCTGTGTTTGGCACAGTGATACCAGACTGTCCCCTTGGTTTTGCCCAACGACTTTCCGGATGCAGCCAAGATTAGGAACCAAAGCTGTCAGAGGGAACTCGGAAGAAGGACGATGTGCACACTATGTCGACACTTGTCCATGTTTGGACGTTTCCGGCTGGGCACCGTGTATATAAGGTGCCCCGCCGCCTCCTGCGTGAGGATCGAACACATCGTGACCTAGATCGCATGCTGGGACACAGGGAAACCCTAGATTCTTGACCTAGTTCATCACGTAGAGAGAAGAGTGGCTACTCGGTAGCAAGAACATTGTACTGTGGCTACTCGGTGAGACACCAGAATACAAAGAGAAAGGCAGGAGTAGGGGTTTTACCTCCTCACGAGGGCCCTGAACCTGGGTAGATCGTGTTGTTTGCATTGCTTAGTTCTTACCTCACGCGGCTACTCGTCGCGTGATCCCTCCCCGAGCACCTCCAGCGTCCATCGTTCCCACATCTTTAGCCATCCTATGGCATCTGCCGTGACACCACCACGACAGTTGGCGCCCACCGTGGGGCTACCAGCGGCGCTGGTTGGAGTTTCTGTTCGGACGGGATCTTCTTCAGCGGAGCGCGTAGTCTGTGGCCTTGTACACAGATTCGGCTCCTTCGACTTCGTCACCGACAACGCCGGCGATTTCGGTGGCAGGTCCATGCCGGAGGGCGGCTTGGTGATCTCCTTCGGCTCTCACCTCGTCTACGTCGCCACCGTCGCCAACCGCGCGTACCCCGAGCTGGTGCATGACGCGGAAGATCCTCCTGCGGTGATCGCTGCTCGCGGAAGGCATGCGTGCCGTTCTGCGAACTGCGCTGAGGTGATGGTGACCGGCTTGGCGGCAAACGCCGGCACAGCTGCTGCTGGCGCCGCGGCCGTCGTCGATGACCCTGCTGGCGCGAACGTTGGTGGCAGGACTCACCGGCCCTACGAGAAGGAGTGCAACTTGCCGCCTTCCACTACTCCGACTATTCCCGCGTCGGCTGGGCGACTTGGCATGCCGACTCCCACCGACATCGAGCTTCTAGCCATGAAGGAGCAGCTCGAGCGGCAACGCCAGGAGCTGCTTGCCGAGCAGGCGGAGTTGGATAAGGTGAGGTTGGAGTTGAGTCTAGATCAGCTCGAGTACAACAAGGCTCACGGCTTCACGCCAGTCACTAGGAGGGCTAGCAGAGTAGGCGCCACGCGGCGCAACCTTGGTGCCGAGATGGCGACAGTTGTAGAGGTTCCTGCTCAGTCCGCTACCGCAAACACCTCCACCAGGCCCAGATATAGCACACCCGCCAAGACACTTAGAGCTGCAGAGGCTGTAGCTGCCGAGTTGCCTCGTCTAGACGGCGACGCGCGCGTTAGGCAGCAGGAAAGCCTCAACGAGTTGGTGTTGGAGGCTGCTAGGCAGAACGAGGAGTTCCGAAAAGCCAACCCGGGTGCTGGAGCTTCCCAGGTGGTGCACTCGCACGCGGCTAGATCTAACGATCAGGCCTCGTCTCCGCACCCCAGCCGCGAGAAGAGCCGCAGCGGACGTTCGGCCAGGGATAGGCAAATGCAGGTGTATGACCCGGCTGCTGCCGCGAGACAGCTTGCTGTGCCGCAGCAACCCGGGCAGGAACACAACGCTGCAAGAGCAGGCTCTCAAGCCCAACAAGCTCAAAGCCAGGCCCGAGATGGAGCGCGTCCAGGTCCTTCTCGGCAACCCGCAGCTCAGCCTACTCGGCAGAGGCAGCAGCCGCGAGCAGTGGCGCCAGTCGCCAACCCGGTGGAGCAGCCTGCAGCTGTGCAGGTGGACATATATGATGATGGTTACTCGGCCATGGAGATGGTTGGCTATGATGTCCATGATCGTGTTGGCGAGCGCATGCTGGCGCCTGGAGATGCGAGGCATCAGTTGGACCGGATCAGCTTGTCGGCGCGGCTGGAGAACACGGGTCCTCCGGGCCCCGAGTGCTTTGGCCCGCGCATCATGAACGAGCCATCCGTGAAGAACTTCCAGCTCGCAAGGGGAACCAAGAGCTACAATGGCAGCACCAAGCCGGAAGACTGGCTTAATGATTACGTCACCGCGGTTCATATCGCAAACGGCAACCGGAGATGGGCGGTGCGCTATGTCCCGCAGATGCTAGAGGGTCCAGCTCGCACTTGGCTCAACAACTTGCCCAAGAACAGCATCAATTGCTGGCTGGACTTCTCGGATGCCTTCATCAGCAACTTCACGAGCACATACAAGAGGCCGAATAGGCCACAGCAGCTATCCGCTTGCAGGCAGCGAGAAGACAAGACAGACCGCGAGTACCTTACTCGGTGGAGCACATTGAGGAACACCTGTGAAGGTGTGAATGAAGCACATGCCATTACTTGGTTTGCGCAGGGATGCAGGCATGGCAGCATGCTATGGCAGAGGTTGCAAAGGGAGATGCCGAACACTCTGGCGGAGACCATCAAGATTGCGGATCAGTACGCACTCGGTGATCCCACTCAGCCCCTGATGGACTCCTCTGAGCCGAGAAGAAACTTCAGCAACAGCAAGCGCAACGAGTTCCGCAACAAGCGCAGGGGTGACCGAATAGATACTCGGTATGATCCTGAAGAGGTGAATGCAGTGACTGTTGGAGCTGGTGGTAGCCAAAGGCAGAAACCTGCTGGAGCCTACGGGCAGAACCAGAACCAGGGCCAAGGAAACAAGAAACCATTCCGTACTCCTCAATCGAGTAGCGGCAACTCCGAGCAGCCGAGGAAGTTCGTCTTTGACGACATGAAGGATGGCCCATGCAGTTTTCACACTCACCACCCCTCAAGGCCTGCTAACCACACCACTCGGCAGTGCGAGTGGTGGGATGTGATCAAGAATGATGGCTTGCCTCCTCCTCCTCCTCTGCCAGCGGCCAATGCCAATGTGCAGCCTACTCGCGCACCCGCAGCTCGGCCGCCAGTGTACCCGAGAAGAGAAAATGTGAACCAAGTGGCTTTAGGAGCCAACCGTCCAACAATGAGGGCTATCGCAACAACAACAACAACAACTACAACCGCAACAACAACAACAGAGGCAACAATAACTACCAGGGCAACAACAACAACGGCAACAATGGGGGCGGAGGCTCCAACCAGTACCAAGAGCACCATGAGAGCTACATGTTCTTCACCTCTGAGCCAGTCGACAAGCAATCACAGCACAGGCGGGCCATGGAGGTCAATGCAGTGATTCCTGCTGTCCCTCACTACATGTATTGGTGTGATCAGGAGATCAGATGGTCCCGAGTGGATCATCCCAAGGTGATGCCCAACCCGGGTAGCTACGCCTTGGTGCTGGATCCTACCTTCCTGGGTCCCGAGAAGAATGTGAGGTTCAGCAAGGTGCTAATCGACAACGGCAGCAGCATCAACATCGTGTACAAAGACACACTCGAGAAGCTTGGCCTGGCCGAGAACATGATGCTGCCCAGCAAGACCACCTTCCATGGTATTGTGCCCGGGATCTCATGCAACCCAATTGGCCGAGTGTGGATAGATGTGCTATTCGGCACCAGGGAGAACTGCCGCACAGAGCGCCTGCAGTTCGAGGTGGTTGATCATCAGAGTCCTTACCATGCTCTACTCGGCAGGCCTGCTCTGAGCAAGTTCATGGCCTCCACTCATGTTGCATATCTGAAGATGAAGATCCCTGGTCCCAATGGCATAATTACTATCTCTGGTGATTACAAGAAGTCCATGGAGTGTGCCTCTGCTGGTTCCCAGTTGGCGGAGTCAATGGTGATTGCTGCCGAGAAGAAGAAGATGTATGAGGTGGTGGCTATGGCGCAATCCGCGCAAGCTGGCGCGCAAGGCGTGCCGAGTACCCAACACGGGACCGCATTCCAGGCATCTCAGGAGACCAAGAAGGTCCAGGTCGACCCCGAGTTCCCCGACCGCGTAGCCATCATTGGCTCCGGGTTGGCGGAGAAATAGGAAAGCGAGCTCATCCACTTCCTCCGTGAGAATCGGGACGTGTTCGCCTGGTCCAATGAAGATCTACCAGGAGTCCCGAGGGAGTTGGTTGAGCACTCATTACATGTGCGTCCTGACGCCAAGCCAGTGAAGCAGGCTATGCGCCGCTTCGGAGATGAGAGAAGAAAGGCCATTGGTGACCAGATCACCAAGCTGCTGATAAGCAATTTCATCATGGAGGTGCTGCATCCGGATTGGCTAGCCAACCCGGTCATGGTCGAGAAGAAGAAGGAGGATGCCAAGGCTGCCACTGTATGGCGCATGTGTGTCGACTACACCGACTTGAACAAGGCATGCCCCAAGGATCCCTTCCCGCTACCTCGCATCGATCAGGTGATCGATTCCACTGCTGGTTGTGAACTGTTGTCTTTTATAGATGCCTACTCTGGTTTCCACCAGATTGCACTCAATCCTGCTGATCAAATAAAGACTGCTTTCATTACCCCGTACGGGGCTTATTGCTATCGTGTCATGTGTTTTGGCTTGAGGAATGCGGGTGCAACCTATCAGAGATGCATGCAGAAATGCTTGCACGACCAGCTCGGCAAGAATGTGCAGGTGTACGTAGATGACATTGTCATCAAAACGAATAAAACACATACTCTGCTTGCCGACCTGGAGGAAACCTTTGCTAACCTACGCAAGTACAAAATGAAGCTGAATCCGAGTAAATGCACCTTTGGTGTCCCGGCTGGCAAGCTACTCGGCTTCCTGGTGTCTAGTCGGGGCATTGAAGCCAATCCTTCAAAGATAAAATCTATTGAGAGCATGTCTTTGCCGAGATCCCTGAAAGACGTGCAGAAATTCACTGGTTGCTTGGCATCTCTGAGCCGTTTTCTAGGCCGAATGGGCGAGAAGGCCCTGCCTCTGTACCAATTGATGAAGAAAAGTGACAAGTTTGTCTGGACTCCACAAGCGGATGTGGCATTCAACGAGCTGAAAGCAATGCTGGCTAGCGCTCCCATCTTGGCTAGTCCGCTACCCTAAGAGCCAATGCTGTTGTACATTGCCGCGATTAACCGAGTAGTCAGCGTGGTGATAGTGGTGGAGCGAGAAGAAGAAGGCAAGAGTGTGCAGCGCCCAGTATATTATCTTAGTGAAGTGCTGTCCAGCTCCAAGCAGAATTACCCGCATTACCAGAAGATGACTTACGGTGTGTACCTGGGCGCCAAGAAGCTAAAGCATTATTTCCAAGAGCATCTTATCACGGTTGTGAGCTCTGCTCCCATCTCGGATATCATGGGCAACAAGGAGGCGAGTGGCAGAGTAGCCAAGTGGGCAATCGAGCTGGCCGCGTATGCACCCGCGTACGCGAGAAGAGAAGCCATCAAGTCTCAGATTCTGGCGGAATTTCTGGTGGATTGGGCCGAGGTGCAGTATGAACCTCCTGCTCCAGTTTCCAATTACTGGAAAATGCACTTTGATGGCTCGAAGGTGAAGGAAGGCCTTGGTGCTGGCGTAGTGCTTACGTCACCCAAGCGAGACCAACTCAAGTATGTGCTACAGATTCACATCAGGGCATCCAACAACGTAGCAGAGTACGAGGCAATGGTGCATGGCTTGCGAGTAGCCAAGGAGGTTGGCGTGCAGCGCATTATATGCTATGGCGATTCAGATCTAGTGGTGCAGCAAGTCTCTGGTACATGGGATGCTCTAGATGCCAACATGGCATCATATCGCTTCCTGGTGCAGTCTATGACTGGGTTCTTCGAAGGCTGTGAGTTCCAGCACATTCACCGAGCAGAGAACGAAGCAGCAGATGAGCTATCCAAGTTGGGATCTTCTCGGCAATCCATCCCAGCGGGAGTTGCCTTGGAGCACTTGAGGAAGCCATCCATCAAGCCTTCTCCCAACTCGGAGTCCATATTTGTTCCTTCTCTGCCAAGTGAGGAATCTGATCCCATGGAGATTGACTAGGAGAATGCTACAGGAAACCCGGGGACTGCCGTCCTATACTCGGGGACTGCCATTCCTTACTCAGGGACTGCCACTCCTTACTCGGGGACTGCCATTCCTTACTCGGGGACTGCCACTCCTTACTCGGGGACTCCCATTCCTTACTCGGGGACTGCCACTCCTTACTCGGGGACTGCCATTCCTTACTCGGGGACTGCCACTCCTTACTCGGGGACTGCCATTCCTTACTCGGGGACTGCCACTCCTTACTCGGGGACTGCCACTCCTTACTCGGGGACTGCCACTCCTTACTCGGGGACTGTTGTCCTTAACCCGGGGACTGTCGCATTCATTAAGGAAGTCCTTGCTAATCGGTCTGGGCTTCAGAGAAGCGCTCCCATCCCTAAAGAGCAACCAGAGGTACCCGTCCCAATGGAAGTGGACGAACCAGTGTTTCCCACACGGGAGACACTGAGTTGGGCTATGCCCATATTATCCTTTCTAAGGGACGGTACTCTGCCAGAAGATGAGGTGACTGCAAGACAGATTCAGAGAAGATCTAAGGGCTACACTATAGTCCGAGATGTGCTGCATAAGAGAAGTGCCACTGGCGTGCTGCAACGGTGTGTAGACCCAGCAGAAGGAGAATAAATTCTGGTAGAGATACACCAAGGGGAATGCGGGCATCATGCCTCTTTTCGGGCATTGGTCAAGAAAGCTTTTCGGCATGGCTTCTACTGGCTCACAGCTCTGCAGCAAGCCGAAGACATCGTGAGGAAGTGCAATGGCTGCCAGATGTTCGCAAGTAAGATTCACATGCCTGCTTCCGAGCTGAAAACCATTCCTATCACTTGGCCATTTGCTGTTTGGTGTTTGGACATGGTCGGACCCTTCCAGCCGGCTAGAGGCAACATGACTCATATCTTGGTCATGGTGGACAAATTCACCAAGTGGATCGAGGTGAAGCCTATTCGGAGGTGCGATGGGGCCACAGCTGTGAAGTTCGTAAAGGATGTGATCCTGAGATATGGCTACCCGCACAGCATCATCACCGACAACGGCACAAATTTTGCTGAGGGAGCAATGGTGCGGTTCTGCAGAGATAAGCATATCCGACTAGACGTTGCGTCAGTCGTGCATCCCGCTTCCAATGGGCAAGTTGAAAGAGCAAACGGCATGGTACTGGCAGGCATAAAGCCAAGGCTGATGGAGCCACTGCTGAAAACACCTTGGTGTTGGCTAGACGAGTTGCCAGCGGTGTTGTGGAGTCTAAGGACTACCCCTAACCGGTCAACCGGCTACACGCCATTCTTCTTGGTATACGGGGCTGAGGCCGTGTTGCCAATAGACCTAGAGCATGACTCCCCCCGAGTAACCCTCTACACGGAGGTGGAGGCGAGAGAAGCTCGAGAAGACGATGTTGACCTGCTTGAAGAAGCAAGAGAGCTGACTCTGTCACGTTCGGCTATCTACCAGCAAAACCTGCGGCGTTATCATAGCCGAAAGGTGAACCCAAGGGTTTTCCGAGAAGGAGACTTGGTCCTTAGGCTCGTGCAGCGCACAGCCGGGATGCACAAGTTGTCTCCTCCATGGGAAGGGCCCTTCATTGTGAGCAAAGCGCTGCACAACGATGCTTACTATCTTATAGATGCGCGCCCACCACAGGCGAATAGGGCAGATAAAGCTGGAGAGGAAACCAAGCGCCCTTGGAATGTAGCTCTACTCCGTCGTTTTCATTCGTGAGCAAAGATGTGTATGTACCCTCTTATCCGAGTTGAAATTCTGTTCTGCAATCTGAAATTGATCTCGGGGACTGCCCTCGTCCAAAATTGCTCTAAGTGTCACTACTCGGCTTTACCTTTTGCCTATTCGGTTGCTCTACTTCAAAATTCAAAGGTACATTGAGTATTGTGTTTAAACCTACATGCCAACTCTTCGACTTTGCTGCTGTCCGAAACCCGGCTTCATGGCAAGCAAGAGAACAAGCAAAAGGTCCACGAGCACAAGAAAAATTACTAAGGAAAGGAAGAGTGCAGGAACCGAGTAGGGTGCTTTTATTACCGTTCTGTGTCTTATCTTTTCGGCTAAGTGGTGGGCTGCATTACTATGATTGTTTCTAAGCGGCTAAGTATTTGCAGCTCTACTCTTTAACTCTTGTGACTCGAATACCAAAAAAGCAACAAGTTGCGGGTAGAGCTGAGACGAAAAGAGAGAGCGAATAAGAAATGCAACTCGGGGACTCGCATGATAACGCAACTCGGCATCAAGCCCAGGCTGAACAAATTGATTAAGTTGAAGATAACAAGTGGGAATAAAAATGAGTAGCAACGGAATAAAATAGTCTGATACATTTGCACCCGGCATCCCGGGGATCTGATAAATGTTTGAGAAATAAAGCTGCAGGGTAAATTCAGGTTGAGGCGGTGTTCTCGGTGCTAGCCTTGGCTGCCTCCTCTTCAGCAATGGCCTTGGTCGTGTCCGTTTCCAGGCTGGCGTCAACAGACTTCGCTGCCGCGTCCTCGGCGTTGGGCTCGATGGCTACCTGGTCTGAAGTGGCCGTGGCCACCGAGACGGGCGTTGTCGCGGAGGTGGAGCCGCTGGTTTAGGCGCGAAGGTTGACGGTGTCGTCGAGGGCAGCTCCTGACGAGGTGCCGAACTCGAGCGCGGAGGTGTCGATCGACATCTCCACGTTCTCGTCCTCATCATTGCTACCCGCGATGACCGCGGCTTTCCCCTTCCCGTCCTTGGCAGCTGGAGATTCGAAGTAGCTCAGGTCCGGCTCATCGGTGTCCGTCTCCTCGTCTTCATCCTCCTCCTCGCCCTCGTCCACCTCGGTGTCGGGCTCGGTGAGGCCGTCGATGAAGGTAGCTGTGTCGGCGTACTGAGCGATCTCGTGAGAAATCACCTGGTGAATAGCCACGCAGTCGGGGTCCTTCTCCCACTTGGAGTCTTGGCGCATCTCGCGGATGATCTGCATGTTCAAGTTCTCGTACCAAGTGGTGACGAAGAGCAGCATCATGTCTGCACCTGCCCGAGCTCCCGAGGCGCGCCATTTCTTCAATTCAGCCTTCACGCGCTGCAGCTTCAAGGCAAGCCCAGAGATCGTTGTCGGCGCAGAGTCCTCAGGCCAGAAGATGCTGTGAATCTGGAAGGCGACGCGCACCAACTCGGTGCCCACGCCCGCTAGCCGCGGACACTGGCTCTACATAATCAGGATACTATCCTCGATTTCTGCTCTGGTGTCCATAGGCTCGCCCTTCTCAGCACGAGCTGCTCGGATCTTTTCCAGGGCGGGCACGCTGGAAGATTCAAGATTGGGAAAGATTCCTGCAAGAGCTATCGAGAAGATCAGAAACGGTAACAGAGTGGAAGCATGAAACGAGAAGCAGAGAAGAAAGGCGCAGCCGAGTAGCGGAGAAGCGGAGAAATGGAAGCACTTACTGTTCAGATCATGGTGCAGCCCTAACAGCTGGGTCTTCCATGTTTCCTCGTTGGAGATGTGCTTCTCTTGGATCAAGCGAAGCTCCTCTAGCTGAGTGAAGAGCCCAGCGTTGCTTTTCGTCAGCACCTCACACTCCTGCTTGAGGGTTCTCTCCCTGGCCTTGGCTGCTGCTTCGCTCTTCGCCTTCTCGGCGATCACTCTATCCCTCTCGGCACCAAGGTTGATAGCATCCTGGAGCGCAGCCTGCAGCTGGACTTGGAGCTTCTCCATCTCGGTAGTGTGCTCTTTCAGCAACTCGACAGCCTGGCTGGACAGTTGCTGCTGCACCTCAGCCGGTTTAACGCAATCCTGATGTTCTTCAACAAACTTCTTATGATCTTCTGAAAAGAGCAGGGCACGGTTAGCAGAGAAGCGAAAGAAAGAAGTACAGGAAAGGCCGAGTAGACGGCAACGTACCTTCCAATCTCTTAATGGTGACCTGGCCATTCTCGACGAAGGCACGACAGTTCTCGTGCTCGTCAGTTAGGGCCTTCAGCTTCCCTGCAGAGTAAAATTAGTTAGCGCAAAAAGCAAAAGCGGGCGTAAACACCAAACGCAAGAACCGCGCAGCTAGAAGCGTACCTTCAACTTCAGACAGCCTCAGAGTGCTGTTCATCACTTCCTTGTCGGCTTCCTCGGCGACCGTCTTCTCTTTTTCCAAGGCGGCAATGCGCCTCTTGGCAATGGCATGATTCTAGAGTAGCCGACGATGCAAGTTGGTCCGCTTCAATACGCTATTCTGAGAAGCAAAAGGGAAAATGAGTCAGACAAAGAAGTAAAGATTCCACCCGAGAAGGCGGCTACTCGGGAGCGTGCCCGCCTACTCGGCCAGAATCTCGGGGACTGGGTGATGGATAAGGAAAAGAGGAAGAGCAGAAAAGAAGTGAAAATGCAACTCGGAGAGGATGATTAGGAACTTACCGCGTAGGATTGCTCGAGGTCCTCGGCGTTCTTGCGGTGGACAAACATCTTGGCAGCAAGTGTAGCAGAGGTGGTCGAGACGGTCATGGGTTTGCAACCCAAGTCCACCTTGTTCCAATCCTGACGCATATGGTCGATGTCGCCCAGATCGATGCCGTTCCAGTTGGGGTTGCCGAGAATTTTGCTGTCCCACTTGGCGTCGATGAAGCCAATCAGGTCGAGTACTTGCTCGAGGCTCTGGGACGTTATCGCCTGGTCTTGAACTAACCGAGAAGCAATGGAGACGGATTTGTCTTGATTTGGGGCCGGGGGCCTGGAGTCCACTGCCACGGCTTTCCTCCCTTTCTGAAGAGCAAGATTCCGGTCTGTGGGGGAGAAGCCGACCTGGTGCTGTTGGCTAACCTTCACCATGTAATCAGGGTAGCAGGGCTGATCAGCTGTAGCGGCGGCGGCAGGAACCGCATTGGGATCGCGGATAACCAGCTGCCTGGACTGGCCAGTTGATGTTGGCGGCGGCATGTCGGCAGCCCGCTTCTTCGTCTTCTCCTTCTGGGCAGTTGGCTTTGCGACAACCGACTTCTCGGTTTTCTGCTTTTCGGTCTTCTTCTCCTCAGCCTTCTCCTTCTCGGTGGTTTTCTTCTCGGCTGCCTCCTTCTCTGCAGCATCTTGGGCACTCTTCCTTGTAAGCGGCCTGGCCGGAGGGCTGGGTGCAGCCTCGGTTGTCTGCACCGAGGAGGAGTCAGGCTGAGCGCTACCCTGATCTGTTGGTGGCGCCAGGGGCGCGCTATCCGGTGCGGCATCAGGATGGGCGCTACCCTGCGCGGCGACTGATTGCACGTCGCTCAGAGGGTAATGCCCAGTCGCGTCTTCTACCCGCTGCTCGGCAGCGGGATCCGGCTGTGAGATATCCATCTCTTCTACCCGCGGCTGGGCCGCGGGGTCTTCTAGTCCAGCAGCCCCTGTTGCTGGCTGCTCCTCTCCTTCTTCATGCCGCTCAAGGGCGGCGTCGTGGTGCATCTCTGTATCTTGATCTTGGTTCCCCTCGGCGGTGTCGGCCGGAGGGGAAGGTGGCTTCTCTTGGTGAGCAGCGTCCTGCGCCTCCTGCTCGGCGCGGGACTGCGGCTCTGGCTCGGCGTTCTGGGCATCAGTGCCCTCTGATCGTGCGTTGGCGGCGTCGTTCTCATCGCCGTCAAGGTCAATTAGATTGTCGACATCGACGGCAGCCTTCTTCTGAGTCTCAGTGGACGCAAGAGCGGCATCCGCGTCCAAGGGGGCTCTGAAGAGAAAATTGGGGTCAGAAATAAGAAGGGGGCAGAGGAAATCAAGAGAAAACAGCGAGGCAAAAGGATTGGGAGTCAACCGAGAAGAACAAAGTAAACAGAAACATGCAACCGAGAAGGAACTTACCCCTTGCGGGAAGGAATCGCTGGCTTCTTTCTCTTCACGACCTTCTTGGTCGCCTTTTCGGTCGCTTTCTTCTTCTTGGCGGGAGGTTCTTGGGCGCCACTGCCTGTCCGTTTGCGGGTGGCAGGAGCGGCAACGGCAAGAGGCTTGACGACCTGGGCCGCCTCGTCCTCATCATCATCCTCGTCTTCGCCGCCAGCATCAGCGACATCTGTGAGATAGAAAGAAAGAAAAGCACTTCAGAAGCAGAAAGCGATTGGTTTGCGCTACTCGCGGTCAGAGGGGATAAGTTCAAATTACCTTCAACTTCATCATCAGACCAGTCGCGAAGGGACGATTCCGCAGGAGGATCACCCGCCTGGGCGGCGTCAGAAGGATCGAGCTGGTCCGTGGTCTCGAAGGAGGCCTGGTCATCTTCCTCTCGGTCAGATGACCAGTTGCCCTCAAAGCGTTCACAGCTCTCAGCGAGCTGGCGGTCAAGGACCTGAAAGACAGAGAAACATTGCAAATTAGCCGAGTAGCATGAAGGCATTCTACCCGGATGGGCGTGCAAACACAAAGCACACTAAGCCTAGGGGGATTTGCTAAGTGTCCTACTCGGCAAGGCGTGCTAACAACAAGAACATTAAGCCTAAGTATTGCTCCTAAGTATGCTACTCGGCAAGGCGTGCAAACATCAAGCATACTAAGCCTAGGCAGTTCTGCAGAATGCTCTACTCGGTGCGGAATGCAATTGCTAGTCGCGGCAAAGAGAGAAGGCTATCTACTCGGATTACATGTATACTGGAAGCAGAGTAAGAAGGACGTACCCGTGGAATCGGCTTCGTGCGGCTGAAGGGGATGAACCCGTACTGCCAGTTATCTCGGAGTCCGGTGGTCAGGATGGACCTTGCGTGCGCGGCGACTTCCGCGTTGCTGAGCTCGAACGTGGTCGTCCAAGTGCAGTCGCGGGGGCCCCCCAAGTAGCACATTGGGTGGGAGCGCTGCTGCAGAGGCAGCACCCGGTTCCGGATCCAGCAGGCGACGGGGTCATCGCTCTTGAGGCCCTCTCCGATTAGCTCAGCGAGCCGCTCCTCCATCTGCACGGCGTTGCGGTCGTTGGAGGGCTTCGTCTTCCAATTCTGCCCGGATGGAGCCCGGTTGCTCCAGGCAGGCAGGTTGATGCGATCCGTTACCTTTCCCCCCTTCGTGGCGGGGATATTCTTCACGTAGAGGAAGGACTTTTGCCACATACGGACGGAATCCAAGCCCTTGATGCGAGGGTGATTGGTTCCCGTCCGCTGCACCATCATGGCGCTGCCGGTGTCGGTTACCCGGCTGCCAGTGGCCGCGCCGTCCTTCTTTCCGGTGCTCTGCTGACGGAGGTGGAAGTACTTCAGCCATGTCTGCACCATGGGGCGGACGCCGAGAAAGGCCTCGCACACCACGGTGTGATAGACGAGGAAGACGACAGCGTTTGGGGGGAGATGATGCATCTGAACCCCGAAGTGGTCCAGAAAAGAGCGGAGGAAATCAGATGCCGGCAGGCCGAATCATCGCGCGAAGTGCGCGAGGAAGACGACATGCTCGCCCTCCCGCGGGGCCGGAACGAGTTCGCCGTCGGACGGCCGGCACTGAACACCAGGAGGGACCCTCCGGGTGTTCACGAGCCAGGAGCAGTCGTCGACAGTAACATCAGAACCAGCCCAGCCGGCGCGAGCAGCCATGGCAGCGAGCGAGAAGGCGGTGGAAGTTTTGGAAGAATTCGGTGGAGAGAATGAACCCGCGGCGGCGCAAGGAGTTGCGCGGCGGCGGAGCGCTCGGTGGCGGAGAAGAAACAGAGAGGCGAAAGAAGAAAGTGCGGAGGAAGGAGAAAAGGAAGTTACCGATGGGGGTATTTATACCCTCTCCTCAGATTACCGTTACCATCGGGGTAGTGGGATCGATCATGGCCATAACACTCGTGTGGTGGGGCCTGTGGCCGGTTAGAAACGCACGCAAGCGCGGAACGCGCGCGTAACTGCCACAGTTGATCCCACGACCAGATCGTGGGTTATTACTGCGCTTGATGGGACATGACGAGCCGGTGGGCCCACCCCGTGAAAACTGGGCGCGTGGCACGTCGTGTCCTGGGCAGCGAGACGTCGGGGTCGCGGATGCTTGACACGTGTCCAGTCGCAACACGGAAGGCTGGATTGTGCTCTGCGCTGCAGAGACTCTGCTTGAGAAATTCTCTAAGTCTTTTTACTCGGACGCAGAGAAGGAAACAAGCCCTATTCGGAAAAGAGGAGACCCAAGGTACTTTCCAGAGTGCTACTCGGAGGTTCCACTCGGCATCTTGAAGTTCAAAGGTGTTGTTGCGAAGATTGGTTATAAGCTGGCAGAGACTAGTGAACGAGTTCGCGAGACTCTACCAGCTTCGGGGACTGTTGTCGGGGGGTTACCCCCGAGTAGGGTAAAGGCAAGTGGTAAAGGCCATTATCATAAGAGAAGTTTGGTCGAGTAGCCGCCTACCCGGTACTTGCTACCCGGTCGACTGCTACTCGGTCTCACTTCAAGATGACCAGAAGGAGATATCAATCAAGTTCTGTCCGTTCGAGTAGAAGAGTTGGCCCGAGTAAGATTGGCGGGAATCTACTCGGGCCAGAAGTCAAAGGAGCCGTTCTGACACAGGATCCCACGTATCCTGGGTCCGTACTTGGCACTATTCAAACTACTGTTCATCTAGGACCGGCCTGCCTGACAGTGACAGTGTGGAAGCAGGCGGTCGCAGGATAAGGGGGCCCTACTCTGTGTTTGGCACAGTGATACCAGACTGTCCCCTTGGTTTTGCCCAACGAATTTCCGGATGCAGCCAAGATTAGGAACCAAAGCTGTCAGCGGGAACTCGAAAGAAGGACGATGTGCACACTATGTCGACACTTGTCCATGTTTGGACGTTTCCGGCTGGGCACCGTGTATATAAGGTGCCCCGCCGCCTCCTGCGTGAGGATCGAACACATCGTGACCTAGATCGCATGCTGGGACACAGGGAAACCCTAGATTCTTGACCTAGTTCATCACGTAGAGAGAAGAGTGGCTACTCGGTAGCAAGAACATTGTACTGTGGCTACTCGGTGAGACACCAGAATACAAAGAGAAAGGCAGGAGTAGGGGTTTTACCTCCTCACGAGGGCCCTGAACCTGGGTAGATCGTGTTGTTTGCATTGCTTAGTTCTTACCTCACGCGGCTACTCGTCGCGTGATCCCTCCCCGAGCACCTCCAGCGTCCATCGTTCCCACATCTTTAGCCATCCTATGGCATCTGCCGTGACACCACCACGACAATCGATCTCCGCCAACTAGGCGAGATCGACCGTGACCAAGGCTAAGTTGGACGAGCTCGCAGAGTCGGGTGTTCTGCCCGCCCGGGAGGACATCCACTGGAGGGTACCTGGAGAGGAGACCCGGCCTTCTCCGGGTATTGACGAGGTGGTGGTCTTCGTCGAACATGTGATCCGGGGTTTCCGCCCCCCTGGGTCACCCTTTCTTCCGCGAATTCCTGGACCACTACAAGCTCCGGGTATTCGACATCGGCCCCAACTCTATGCTTAATATCACCCACTTTATCGTCTTGTGTGAGTCGTATCTATGCGTTCCTCCGAGTCTAGCTCTTTTCCTTGAACTATTCCAATGCAAGCCGTGCCGAGAGAGCGGTGACGGGGCCCTCCTAGTTTGTGGGGGTGTTTCCATCCAGAGGCGGAAAAATTCCCTCATGCCGACTCTGGGTCTCAGTTCTCACGTCAAACATTGGCAGAAAACTTATTTCTACTGCCAGGATACCTCTTCAGCCGGCGAAAAGCCACTTCCGGGTTTCACCAACGACCTCCTCAATCTGTCCGATAGTTTCAGCTCCTTCGCTCCTGAGGCCGAGAGGCAATCTATCCAGCCCCTCCTGCACAAACTAGCCGTACTGTCGGCCCACGGTCTCCTAGGGCTCAATCTAATCAAAACCTGGGTAACTTATCGGATTCAGCCCAACAGTGTCTGGCCCAAACTCATGTGCAATTATTCTGGGCACGTTACCGATTCTCTTCGCTATTCGTTGAGGAATTACCCGGCCTCGGACGCGAACAAGATCATGAAAAATTTCCTGGCCGAGAAGCTGGAGGTGATCTGGAACATAGCCAGTCTGGATCCCTACACACGGGATAACCCGGCCCCAGCAGTAAGAACCGGTTATCACTCCTTTACCCGACTGACATTTTCCTTGCGCAATCATTAACTTTTGTCACTGTATTTTTTCTCAGGAAGATAACGATTTCTGGAAGATTGATACCCCTCCTCCTTCCGAAAACTCGGAAGAGGATGAAGAGCCGGCTGATACTGATGAGGGTAACATCCGAGTCTCACTTATTCCTTCTTCTGTTAACTTGTTCCGACCAACTTTTCCCCTTTTTCCGACAATATGCCATGTTTACCAGGGCTATAAGATAAGGAGGACACCCAGTCCGACGAGAGCGAAGCTGAGCCGGAAATTGAGGTTGGGGTAAAGAGGAAGACCCGGGGCGTTGTCTTCAAGGTGCCTTACTCCTCCATTGCCTCCAAACCATACTCGTACGCTAACATGTGCGAACTTAACCAACATTTGATCAATTCATCACGCTTGAAGGAACCCGCCCCAGTCAAGCGTAGGGTAACCTGGAACTCTCCGGGTGACGATCCTCTTCACCCGGGCATCCCTTCGTCCCCCGCTCGCAAAGCCGGTATTCCCCAGACTCATTCTTCCCGCCTTCCTCAGAGATATCCCTCTCCAAATCATCCGCTAGCCGGACAAATCCGCGTCTCACTTTCCAACTCTTTATCAGCTTCTTCCGGGTCCAGCAACGATCTCCCACCAGATTTCATTGTGAACACCGGGTAAGTTACTTTTCCTTACTATTCGATACACTAACGTTTTCCATACCTTTCATTTACCATATACTGACTGTTTCTTATTCTCTTTCCCAGAGCCAAGGTCACAAGCAGTGACCCGGAGGACATGGACGTGGATAACCCGGTTATGGGGGACCCGGAAGATGCTGTGAAGACCGCGGCTGGCGGTGTAGAAGAAGAAGACTTGCTGAAAGATCCGGCCGAGCAGGAGGCCGAGTTTCCCATGCCAACGCACACACCCGGGGACGAGGATGTCGAGATCCTGGGGTCGCGGAGGGGCTATCCCACTCCCAACACCCAGGCCACCCGGATAACCTCTCCCAAGCAGGAAAGGACCCCGCCTCTGGGTGATCAAGACCACAACTCCTCCAGGCCAAGACTCGGCGATCTGGATTTTGATGGAATGCTAGATGCGCTCTTCTCCCTGAAGACTAATGAGAGGGACATCCTGGAAGCCATGGCAGCTAAACACCAGGTAATATAAACAATGTTGCTTGTGTACTCACATAGTCCCCAAGTTCCGAGTGAACTATGCATAGTTTGCTTGGTACTTTATAACCTATATGATATACCATACCCGGATATATCTTTTGTCCGACTAACTTTTCCTTTCCTTTTCTCACAGGCCTATGTGACCCAGTCTGAGGAGGTGTTGGCAAAGACCAACAAGCTCCTCGAGGTCGAGACAAAGTTACATGGAGCGCTAGAAGCTGATGTGAAAATCTTGAGAAGGACGTGAAAAAGTATAAGAAAAGGTCCCACACTGCTGAGGGTGAGCTGAAGAAAATTTCCGCCCAGATTGACAACACTTACCGCACTTTACTTGGTAAGAATTTCTGACTTACTAGTTATAACCCGGATTTGTCATTCTGTAAGGCTTATCATCCGGATTTCAATGCTTTAAGTTTTTCTGTTACTCTGCAGGTCCGGGTGAAAAGGCCCCAGATGAAGATGATATTGAAAAACTGAAAACGCTAAAGGCCGTGATCCGGCAAGTTACTGTCGGCACCAAGTGGATTTTAGAGGCTGTGAAGTGGCCGGGTAAGGGTTACTGTGGTCTGAACGATTTGCTTGATGCATGTTCTACCATCCGAGTTGGGGTAACCCGTGGGCTTGCTCTGGCCAAGGCCTATTTTCCTAGGCTTGATCCAGCAAAGCTCGTGGGCGGGTTTCCCGAGTTCAACAACGACGGCTCCAAGTTCACTGGTAAGGATTACAAGGGCATTCATGCGCAGGTGCGTCACTCGGCGAGCTTGATCGCCGACAATCTGGATTTAAGCAAGATCACTCCACCCTACAATGCCGAAGACAAGACAATTCAATCGGATCTGCCTAATCCCTTTGACATGCTGGAACGGTGGAAGGCGGAGGCTGCCAAGAAGAAAGCTGAAGCCGATACTGCGCCTTCCTCCTCTACGCCGGTTGTCCCTCCTCCAGCCCGTGCCGATACTGCGGCTAACCCGGACATGGGAGCAGAGAAGACCACCGATGTGCGTTCCACAGACCCGGCCGCCAAGGACAACGTTGATGACTCGGCAAAGGGTGCCGAGTAAAGTTTCGATATCGCTCGCCTCAACACTTATTCGGCCAATGGACATTATGTAATATGCCTGATACAATTATCCTTTTAATAGTGCTCCTGTGCACTTTTCGATACAATTTCCTCGGTTTGTAATACGTTTAAACTTTAATAGCTTTTGGTGGCCCTTCTGGCCCCTCATCGTGATATGTTATTCACTAGCCTTGAACTTTTGTTCCTGCTTTTCTGATTTTCGCTCCTTTTCCTTTTGTGAGACTCGATTTCCGTGTCTTGATGATTTTGACAAGTGGACTTTATTTCCTAAGTCCCCAAGACTCGGATTTTTGGGTTTTTAAGCTTAACAGCTAAACAATTTGTTGCTTTTCTTCAAATTCCCAAGTCCCCAAGGCCCGAATCTCCGAGTCTAGGGATTTGTAGTTTTCAGAAAGGCAAATTGTTTTAGCTAAGGCTCAAAACATAGAGTTACTCATGTGGGTTTGAGGTTAAGCTTAATATTTGTGAGTTTCCGGTTGTTAAGCTTGTACTCTGCATAACCTGTGGTTTGGATGACCCTTTTGATCCTCTTTGTTGTAAGCCGGCTTTCGCGTGGGTATTCAATGCTGCTATAACTTTGTAAAGACAGGGTCAGGCAAGTCCCATTGGGCATCATGACTGATTGTGATTACACGTTAGCAAAGCATGCCACATTTTTGCGAGTCACATCAAGCTTAAACAAGAGAAATCAAGAAAATTTGGCTCTATTGTCCGGTTAAAAGATTGTAACCGTACTTATTACAAGTAATCGGTCCTTATAACTTAATGGCATCGTGGCCGGGTCTTTGAGTTTGCAACTGTGCTATTCAAGCAATCAACCCCCAAGACCTATATATGCAATCTTAGGAAAAATATAGAACTGGTATACTATAAAACAAATAAGTAAGACTTACCTGATAAAATAGAAAACAGAAAGTAAAAACAGAAAAAATCAAAACTTAACAGAAATAAATAAGAAAGAAGCAATATCATAGTTTAACCATCTCTTTATTGATATGAGAAAAGTTAGGTCAGTAGGCCACCTCATTAAAAACCCTCCAGTCCCCTTAGGTACCATGGATAGGAAAAGAGTGCATCTGAAACCTGCTGCCTGTTACATCGTGTAATTCACCTTTGTAAACCTAGCCTATGCTAAGTATAGTAGGGACGTAGCTGAGCCACGTTCCATGGTCTTTCCCTCTCTTGCATAGATGAAGTGGTGTGGGCTGTGTCATTGACGGTATCCGACTCTTCCCTTGCATCTACCAAGTAATATGATCCGTTATGCAGATTCCGGCTTATGATAAATGGTCCTTCCCATGGTGGAGATAACTTGACGGTACCTTTGGACGCTGGCCCCACGGTGGGCGCTAACTGTCGTGGGATAATCATGGCAGACGTTACCAGGGGTAACTTATCTTGGGGCAATTCGACTCTGGTGTTTGGGAGAGGGTTTAGCTCAGGGGAAATCATGCTATCAATCGATCTGGTAGCTCTGGCAATCAAGTCGCCGAGTCTCCGATCTAGGTTTATAATATCAGCTCTCGTATTACAGGGATACTCGAATATCTGGTGAAGCTCTCTTTCTCTAACCATAGGAGCCGGCTTATATCTTACCCGGCTCCCTGGCTTCCTATACAAGACACACTCGGAATCCTACCCGGAAACCACACACAAACCCTAAGTTTCCTAACAGCAACCGCAAAGGCCGGGTCACTAGGCCTGCGTCCCTTCTTGGGCCTTCTAAAAACTCCTCTTGCCTGAGCCAGGTCTTGCACGATTTCCTTTGGACCGGGTTACACCTTGACGTTAGCCTACCGGGTTATCATCCTTCCATCAGTGTGCCTCCACAGAAGAGAACGACTCGATCATGCTTACCTTCACGAGTGAGGAACTTGACGGGGTTCTCTCGGGTATGAAGACTAGTACGGCTCCGGGCCCTGATGGGCTCCCTGTAGCTTTCTTTAAGACCTTTTGGCGCGAGATTAAACCGTTGATCACGGGGTTCCTCAACGGCTTCATCCTAGGCAGGGTGGACATCGCCCGCCTTAACTTAGGAATGCTTACCCTCATTCCGAAGGTGGTGGGGGCGGATGACATTAGTCAATTCTGTCCGATTGTGTTAATTAACGTTATTTTCAAATTCGTTGCCAAAGCGTTCGCTCTTAGATTATATCCTATAGCCCACCACACGATTAGCAACACGTAGTCGGCCTTCATTAAGGGTAGAAATATTCAGGAAGGGATTCTCTCGCTTCAGGAGATAGGGAACGAGGTCAAGTCCAAGAAACTTCAGGGAGTTTTCTTAAAATTGGACTTTGAAAAAGCTTATGACTCAGTGAACTAGGTCTTTCTGCGGGAGGTCCTCCTCCGCAAAGGTTTTCACAGGATTTTGAGTTTGGTCTCTAGGAGCCAAACTTCCATTATTATCAATGGGGAGCTGGGAACTTTTTCCGGAACGGCAGAGGCGTGCGTCAATGGGACCCTCTCTCACCTCTCCTTTTTTACTTCATAGTGGATGCCCTGGACATGATTCTTAGCAAGGCCAAGGGCGCGAACCACTTCCGGGGATTAGTTCCCCATCTTATTTGGGGGGGGGGGTGTCTCTCACCTTCAATACATGGATGATACGATCCTCATGTTTGAGCCTGATGAGCTAGGAATTGCTCACATAAAGCTTCTGCTGCTCTTTTTTTAGAGCATTTCTGGGTTGCGGATCAATTTCCGCAAGAGCGAGGTTCTAGTCCTCGGGACTTCCCGGTTGGAACAACAAAATATTGCCAATATGCTAAATTGCAAGCTGGGCGATTTCCCTCTCTCTTATCTAGGTCTCCCCATTGGGGCGCGCACCCTGACGGCCACGAATTGGGAGCCCCACACCACGAAAGTGGGTAGCCGCACCGATCCCTGGGCAGGGAAGCTAATGTCCTCTGCGGCTAGACTCAACCTTACCAATGCCTGCCTGTCCAATATGACAATGCACGCGATGAGTGTATGCATGCTTGGTGGCGGGGTGCACAAAACCTTAGATAAGCATCGCTCGCTATTCTTCTAGGGTGGCTCGGGGGCTAAGAGAAAATACCACATGGTCCGGTGGTACTTGGTATGCAAACCAAAGAGCCTGAGGGGCTAGGCATTATTAACTCTAAGTTGATGAACATATGCCTAATGGTTAAGTGGATATGGAAAATCCTTACCCATGAGAGTGGGCTCTGGAGTGACATCCTCATAGCCAAATACCTAAGTCATAAAGAGGTGTTGGTCGATTCTCACTAGTCGGGCTCGCAATTTTGGAACATGATCCATAAGTATAAAGAGGTGTTTTATTTCGGGGCAAAACACACCATTCGTGACGGCGCGACCACCAGGTTCCGGTTAGACTGGTGGCAGGGGTCGGGACCTCTAAAGGATCGTTTCCCGACCATTTTTGAGATCACCAGGAACCTAGGCATCTCGGTCCGAGAGGCGAGGCGGTCCGGCGGCTGGGAGATTCCCCTCCATCGCACGCTGGGCCCTGAGGATGGGGTGGACTGGCACAATCTTCAGAGAAGCCTTGAGGGGGCTCATCTCTCCTCCGAGCATGATGTCGTCGCTTCAACTCTCGAGCCATCTAGGCGTTTCTTCGTGAGATCCTTGTACCACAAACTTGGTGAATGTTCGGTGCTTCCACACCCCCTGTTATGGAGGATCTCGGCGCCTCTAAAACTCGGGATCTTCCTGGGGCAACTTACGCGCAAACGTCTCCCATCAGGGGACAATATTAGGCATAGATGGGGACCGAGCAACAGCCGATGCGGTCTATGTGGGGAACATGAATCACATTTGCTTCCATTGTTCCCTTGCGCGCTTCCTGTGGAGTGTATTTAGGGAACTGCTCTCATGCGATTGGAATCCTTCCTGCCATGCGGAGGTATAACGGATGATTAGCCAATCTAAAGGACAAACGAATAGGATCATGTGGTTCTATGTTGCGGCTTTGTACTGGTCCTTGTGGACAACTAGGAACAAATTTGCGATTGAAGGCACCTTCCTGAGTAGCCCCTCTCATGTGTTATACAAAATGTGCACCTATAGGCAGGTGTGGAAAGCCGTGGCTAAGGAGAAGGATCGAGCAGCGGTGGGGGAGGCAATTTACAGGGTTCGTACTCTCATTAGCACCACTAGGGACTAATTCTCCCTATGTATCCCCTGTTGTATCAGGATTGTAGGCCAACTAAACTCATCTCCGTGGATGAACACGAGTATTGTATTGGTTCTGTGTACTCTGCCGTGTGTGGCTTTATTAAGTTAAAACAAGGCTCACCTTGAGCCTGGGGTCTAAAAAGTTTCATAAAAAGGACCGAGAAACCCCTCAACTCTCTTGTTATAACTGCTTGATACGTTGCAAACGTATCCTTAATTTCTGATGTTCCATGTTGTTTTCATGCCATATGCTACATGTTTTCCTTACACTTTATGTCATTTTTATCGATTTCCCGGGACTAACCTATTGACAAGACGCCACAGAGCCAATTCCTGTTTTCTGTTGTTTTTAGTTTCAGAAAAGTTGTTCTGGAAATATTTTCGGAATCAGAAAATTCGAAGCCCGGAAGTCTTAGAATTCCCGAAGGTTCCACGGAGTCCCAAAGAGGCCCGGAGGTGGACCACAGGGGGGCATACCATAGGGCAGCGCACCCCCCCGGTCGTGCCTGGGGGTAGTGTGGGCCCCTCGGGCGCCCATCACCATCGACCTTTCTCCCATATATTCCCCCCCGATACGTGAACCCTAAAAAAGATACGACTTTTTCACAAAAACACCCGAGACCGCCGTCATCGTCAACCCGAGATTGGGAGGGTTCTAGAGTTCTCCCCGACACCCTATCGGGAGGGAAAATTATCACCGGAGGGCTCTACACCACCATGCCCGCCTCCGGAGTGATGCGTGAATAGTTCATCCTTGGACAAAGGGACCATAGCAGTAGCTATATGGTTGTCCTCTCCTCTTTATGCCTCATGTTTAGATCTCGTGAGCTGTCTCACATGATTGAGATCATCTTATTGTAATGCTACATGTTATGTTTGATGGGATCCGATGATTATTAAATGCTATGTCTCTTGATTATCAATCTATCATGTTGTCTTCATGTGTATGTTTTTTATGATATTGCATGCTCTCCGTTGTTAATAGATACTCTAGCCAAGTAGATTCTAGTGACTCCAAGAGGGAGTATTTATGCTCGATAGTGGGTTCATGCCTCCTTTGCATCTGTGCTCGAGTGACAGAAACGCGGCGGATGGAGGATGCGTTGTTGCCATTAGGGAGAAAACAACGATGTTTAATTTGTTTACATTGTTTACATTACACACTTTTCTTACTACGATAATCTGTTGCTTGCAACTTAATACCCAACGTTTATTCGGATGATATTCGGAGGGTGGATTATTAGTCATAGATGCAGTTGGATGACGATCTATGTATTTTGATGTAATGCCCGCATGAATCTCATAGTAATCATCATGTCATGCATGTTTCATTATGTATCAATTGCCCAGCTGTAATTTGTTCACCACGCATGTTAGCTATGTTTTATGGAGAGGCACCTCTAGTGAACTGTGGACCCCGGTCCATTTTCTCATACTGATAATACACACACTGCTTCCACTATTTTCACACTGCTTCCACTGTTTTCACACTGTACTGTTGTTTTCATATTGTTCTCATACTGTTTACCACACCATACGTTTAACCTCTTTGTGTTCAGCAAAACCGGTGAGATTGAATACCCCACTTCTTGTTTGGGGCAAAGTGAATTGATTGTGTTGTGGAAGTTCCACGTTGCTGCTGAACCGGTAGTGCGCTGATGTCTACGCATGCTTCTATTCTTGTAGATAGTGTTGGGCTTCCAAGTGAAGAGGTTTGTAGAACAACAACAAGTTTCCCTTAAGTGGATCACCCAAGGTTTATCGAACTTAGGGAGGTAGAGGTCAAAGATATTCCTCTCAAGCAACCATGCAATTAAGATACAAGAAGTCTCTTGTGTCCCCAACACACCCAATATACTTGTCAGGTATATAGGTGCACTAGTTTGGCGAAGACATAGTGAAATGCGAGTAATATGGATGGTTATAAGTAATAATAGCAATCTGAAATAAATATGGCAGCAAACAAACATGTAGCAGAACAGGCGGAAAACGGTGTTTCAATGCTTGGAAACAAGGCCTGGGGATCCTACTTTCACTAGTGGACACTCTCAACAATGAACACATAATTGAATAACTAAATAACTTCTCTTCACTATGCTACTCTTAACCCTCTCCGGTTGGATAACAAACACTAATCATTGCGTAGGGCTGCAAAAAGCATTCCTTAAAGTAATCATTCCCATGTCTAGTTAACCCCACGTGGCACTATGAGCACCCTAGAAGGTACTAGACAAACACCACAATTCATAGAGGATACACACAGGATGTGCACACTGTCACCTTCACACCGCGGGACAAGGTAACTCCAAAGTTCATATTAATAAAACACTTGAGTATCACAAGATGAAGAGTAACATCTACTTATTCAACTAGATTACAAAGCTCACAATCACATATAGATCACACAATGGGAGAGAGAGATGAACCACATAGCTACCGGTAGAGCCCTTAGCCTCGGGGGAGATCTACTCCCTCCTCATCATAGGAGACAACAACGGCGATGGAGATGGCGGTGGAGTCGATGGAGATGGCTCTGGGGGTACTTCTCCGTCCCGGCAGGGTGCCAGAATAGAGATCTGTCCCCCGAAACTTGTCGGCGGCGGCGATGGAGCTACAAATGTATTTTGTGGAAAAGGTCGATTCTTTTAGGGTTTTCCCTCGGGGGAGTATATATAGGCAAAAGGGCGATGCCAGGGGGTGGCCAGGGGGGCCACACCACCAGGTGGCGCCACCAGGGGGACCCGCGCCACCCCATGGTGTGGCCCCCTCCGGGGCTCTTCGGGACTTCTGGATGCTTCCAGGACTCTTAAGACTTCTAGCTTTTGAATTTTCCAATTCCGAGAATATTTCCGGAACAACTTTTCTGAAACTAAAAATAGCAGAAAATAGGGAACTGGCTTTGTGGCATCTTGTCAATAGGTTAGTCCGGAAAATTGATTAAAATGACATAAAGTGTATAACAAACATGTGGGAAATAACATGGAACATCAGAAATTAGGGATACATTTATGACGTATCAAGCATCCCCAAGCTTAGTTCCTACTCGTCCTCGAGTAGGTAAACAATAAAACAAAATAATTTTTGAGGTGACATGCTACCACACAATCTTGATCATAATAATGTAAAAGCATATGTAAGCTGAGATCATAGAACTTTAAACACAAACATGATAAATATAACTTTAATAATAAAGCATAGCAATCACTTTGTATCATGAGAAGTAACTCAAATAAAAGATCATGAATAACAATGCAAAGAAAGATATACGTTTGTTTCAAGTATATAGAAAACATGTCAAAGTAATATTTCGCTAGTCCTTAAGAGTGGGGCAAAACATAAATGCCAGGCCACCTTCAAAGTTCATGAGGAAGACTAGAACAAATAGTTGGAGAACAAGCAATAACACATCATGAATCAATTAATAATGTTTCTGGGACAAATGCACATAAAACTCAGAATGGAAAAAATGACCTCTCAACTGTGCATAAAGTTAGAAGATGGAGACTCAACATAAAAGTAAAAGAAAGGCCCTTCGCAGAGGGAAGCAGGGATCACTCATGTGCTAGAGCTTTTATTTTATTAAACAGAGGTATTAAAAGTTTGACACTGAGTTTCTATATTTTGGGAGATGTATGCTAATGTCAACGAATGGTAAACAGAAAATACATTACGTCACAAGCCAACTAGATTTCACAAGAGCGGCTCCCATATGAAGGACGCAACTGGTATAGAAGATCATCCATCTTTCTCTTTTGTTTACACAGTTATGCTTTGACCGATAAATCAGGGGCAAAAATAGTGAAGATATTTTGTGTGTATTAATTTGGGGATGGGCACCCCGCTGCCAGTTCTTCTTAATGTTTGCACCATTACCACCACTAGTAAAACTGAAACTTCTCATGCTAGTAAACCTTCTACTATCAATTGTAAAGTAATTGGTGTTGGCAATACTTGTAAGGGCCCCAAACCAGATGGTCCAGAACCCCACATATGCATCCATTCACGATCCCAGGAATTTAGTCGTGAAAAACATACAAAGTTGGTACACAGATAACATTATCCATTACACGAATAATAGAGTCTTACAACACATGGTCACATGACCAAGTCTTAAACAACTACCACGCTAGGCAGGCAAATGTCTCACAAATTGCGGAAGCTTAGCAAAACACACAACGTAGAGAGCCCGTGTCACACCTTAACCTACAGGCTGCTGACCAGGAGCCGGGCCTAATTCGCATAGTCGTCAACGAAGTACTCCTCCTCTTGCGACAGTTCCTCAAAGTATGACCAAGTAAATAGCGAGGGACGAAACCAATATGAGTACATTTCAATGTACTCTGCAAGACATCCTTTATAAACTTACATAATGCAACTATGCTTATATGGTGGAATAGGTAGCCTATAAATAGGGTTCACTACCCATGGTGGATGTAAGATACATCATGGTTGCTTTAACATCTCTATATCTTTGTTGAAAAAGATACTTCAAAATAAAATAATATAGTTTTCTTTCTCTTGTAGATATCGCATGTACAAGAGGTTTTATAAAACTTATTTTATAAAAAGAAAGTTTCTCTTTGCAAAACTTCTTGTAGAACAACTCCATCTTTTCTTCATTAGTACCTCACAGGTACAAAATCCCTTTTCCATAAAACTCCTTTTTGAAAACATGACACAATTCTAGATACATGGCCATTCAACTGCCCATATCCGAGGGCTCGGCTATTCAGAATAGTTTTACTCTGCAGAGGTGTACACAATCCACAAGATCCAATCATCTGCCATGAACCACCCATGGACCGACACAGCGGTATGCGAAAATCAGATAAATGATCCAAACTGTCCACTCAGGTCAACCTAGTATATGCCTATCCCTTCAACTGGGTTTGTTCTCCCCGGCACCATGTCACACATTGCCACAGCAGGAGACCCAACTATCGCATCCGGGGGGTAACTTAATCCCTCACTTCGCATGTACCGTTCCTCCCTCCTTGCGACACTTCGGTTTAGAGAATCACGTTCTGTATAGCACTTTGGGTTAGAACATACACTAACACGAACAAGTTTCTAGGTACCCATGTTGAGGTAGAGTGGCAGTACGTCTTGGTTGTCCAGCGAAGACTAGGTTATGTGTGTTTTGTAAACCATTTTGAAAACAATCCTCTTTGCCTCCTCCGGTGAATAAGGTCACACCTTTCCACCGTGGACTTTTCATAAAGCATTTGTTTGCAAAAGCACATTTTTTTAAAAATGTCCACTTAGGGGCTCATGATTATTATCTTTGGTGGTATTTATATACCATATGGTGGCTAAAGGCTTGGTAACACCAAGTTTGACTATTGTCAAAGTGATAGATATATATAATATTAATAATAATAATAACCACTCAAAAATTGTTTTGGTAATCATATATTTGTAAAACTTCAGAAGTAAAACATGCATGATAGATAATGATAAGTAGTATAACAGCAAGCTTTAGGGTGGCTTTCCTTTGTTGAGGTTTGGGTCTTGCTCTTGATAACAATAAGTATGATAATAATATCCTCCGGCACCAATCACTTCTTCCTCGTTTTCTATCGCCGTAAAATAAAATAAAGGGCACACAATCAGAACCAATCTAAGGCAAACAATGGTACTAAGTAATACATATAGCAAGAAACTCACAAAACAATCCAACACTCAAGTTTGCAAACATAACACTCCACTTGCACACACAAAAATAACAAGGCTATGGCTAACATAACTGTGGTTAAGAAATGTTATTTCTCACCAAAATGAAATGGAACCAGTGGATGCTCCACTAGGTTTCCAAGATATTTAAGAGGTAAAAATTCCTCTGGTCATACTTGTGGAAAACAAGGTTCCACCACACAAAAATACCAACTACACATACTAGTGAAAAACAACACTATGGAAAATAAACAAACAAAGCTAGTCATGCGTTCCCATGAATTTAAGTGCAACATAACAGAGGTGAAACCATCCTATAATCAGTACCAAAGTGGTACTGGACTCAAAAAAACAACATAAAAAACTTAGGTAAAAAACATAGCAATACTTTGCTCACAAAATCTATTTAAATAAAAGACTAGAAAACAATACTATTCTAATCCTATTTCTATTTGTAAACCAAACATACACAAACTTTCTAACATACTAGTACTGCAAGAAAACAACATTCTAACAGAGAGAGAACCACCTATACATGCTAGAAAATAATATTTAAACAAGCAAACAATTATTCAAAACTAAATACACAAGATTTAAACTAAACAGAAAAGGTGCTGTATCTAGAAATGCATGCCATAAATAATCTAGAGATCTAAAAATCACACAAAGCTAGGATTACATAGATCTATCCATACATAAACTCATCCAAGTGGATTCACATAAAAAAGCATTACTAAACACTCTCTAGAAATCCTAGAAAATCCCACTGGACAAATACCAAAATGGATGGCATTTCCAAATGGTAACTCCCCTTGATATGAGGTCAAGTGCTACTGATAGATCTACTCAAAACAATTTGGTTTGACCAAAATGGCCACAGATTCTAAAAGTTATGCACAAAATACTCTAACAGACAATCACTGCATAATAAATACTACCACAAAAATAAAGCATTAAATCTAGATCTACACGTGGCATGTGGTTAAGAAAATGTATAGCTACTGTCACTAATTTTGGTTGATTTTATTTCCTAACATTTCTATTTTTCCCAAGCCTAAAGTAAAGTCTTTGTTTCTATCATTTTCTAAAAATAAAAAGAACACAACACACGTGCTGGCTCTCCTCTGCGCGCGACCCATCTAATGCCTAAAACGGGCCTGCACGCATGCGCGTGCGCTCTCAGCACGGTAATGGTGCACGTTCAAATGTGAACTTCAATCTAAAGATCGATGGCTCACTGTCGTCTCCTTCATCTCCCTCTCTTCTCTCTCAACGGAAAAACGGACGGTGGCGGGTGCTCGCGATTCCTCACCTTGGGGGCTCGCGGGGTAGTAGCTAGGGGTCATACACGTTGCGTATGATCGAGGTGGTGCATGGGTGCAGTCACGGGCTCCTCGAATGGCTCCAAACGACAGCATGCAACAGTGCGGCCGCGGCGGCTCCGGCGATGTCGACGTAGTTCCTGCAAATGAGGGGCCACGGGAGGGGGTTAGGGTTGGGTTACCGGATATGGCTATCACAACGGCGATGAGAAAAGGAGGTGAGGGTGCTCGGGGCGTGCCCCACCTGCGTTCAATCTCCGCGGTGGCCGGCGACGAAAACGTCTCCGCGGGGCTCACTGCGAGCTCGCGGTGCTCGAGGCTCGGGTCAGGGTGGTGGATATGAGAGAGGTGAGTGTGGTGGCGAGGTGTGGGCGTGCCCGTGGCTATAAATCCATGGCGCGGCGATCGTGCCGTGTGGGCACCCACGCCGTGCTAGTGGCTCCTCGGGGTGTCTATGGGGTGCGGTAAGGTGCTCTCTGTGTCATGCGTCGAGGAGAGGTGATATGGAGGCGGATATGGCGACAGTGGACGCGCACAGTGGCATGCTCTGACAGCTCGCCCTTGCGGTCTCCTCTCTACCTCCTCTGTTCCCACGTTGTGCCCTCTCTCTCTCTAGTTGACTTCCAAAGAATCCAAAGTGTGGTAACGAGAGAAGGAACCTAGGGCTATTGGTTGGGCAAAGTGGCACATCCAAATTCGCAATCAAACAAAATTTACAAACATTCAAACTTTCGTCAAACTAACAGATTCAGAGAAAGGAAATTCAGAAAAATGACTTAGTCATTTTTGGCTAAGTGCTGAAATAGACAAAATCAACAAAATGTCTCTTATGTTTTCAAGGCTCAAATATTTTCCAATTTTTTTTTCAAAGCATGAGGTTGTTAAATGTGATTTGTACTTTCATAAACATCATTTGAAAATAAATTTGGAATATTAGAAGGCTCTGAAAACAAGGTGGGAAAATGGCTATTTTCTGTTTTTTATCTGTTTTCCAAAAATCCCTTTTTTCTGTCTTATTTTTCTTCCACAAAAACCAACATGCAATTTATTGTTTTCTTATTCCAAAATCCAAACCAAGGATATAGATTTTTAGTCCATATATTAGAGAACACTTTCATGCCAAGAAACTTAAAATGTGATCCTCTAACATATTGAAAACAAGTGCTCAATGTTGCTACTTGGCTACTTTTTTAAGAAGTAAGTCTAAATAGAAAACTCAAAGGAAAACATCCAAATATTATTTTGCCATTTTGTTTTCTCTATTCAAACAAAGCCAAATAAACTTGTTAGGTTGAAAGAAACAATGATACAACAATTGGGATAAAAATTATCCAAATCATCATATGGAAAACATCACAGAAACAATAAGAATCATTAGGAAAAATTGATATTTTATTTTAAACAAAAGCTTGCTTGCATTGCATAGATACTCATGGTCTCATACATATTGTTGGTTTACACAAGTGCATTACAAAAAAATTTGTTGGCCCACCAAATTGGCTTACTTCACTACATTACAAGTGGTCCAAAAATCTAGGGTGTGACAGATCGCCCCCCTTAAAAGAATCTCGGCCCGAGATTCACGGGTCTAGTCCTCAAGGAAACCAGGGAACTCCTTCCTGATGTAATCCTCACGCTCCCAGGTTGCTTCCTCCTCTGAATGATTCGTCCACTGAATCTTAAGGAACTTGAAAACATTTCTCCTGGTAGCACGAACATTTTCCTCAAGTACACGTAGGGGTCTATCACGGTAGGTCAAGTCATCATTTAGGTCAATGGTCTTGAAGTCCACGTCTTGGTAAGTGAGATCTTTCTCAGGTACGTGAAGAGACTTCCGGAGCAATGACACATGAAAAACATTGTGAAAGGATGACAATTCCTCTAGCAGTTCTAGCTGGTAAGATACCTCTCCACGACGGGCTAGGATCTTAAATGGGCCCATGTATCAGGGTGCAAGCTTCCCTTTGACATGGAAACGTTGCATCCCTTTGAGCGGCATAACACGCAGGTATACAAAATCTCCAATGCTGAAGGAGACGTCGCGACGCTTTGTGTCCGCATAACTCTTCTGGCGTGATTGTGCGGCTTTGAGTCGGTCACGGATTAGTTGAACTTGTTCTTATGCAGCACGTAGAGTGTCTACTCCAAAGACTTGACTGTCAGCTGTCTCAGTCCAGTTCAGTGAGCTCTGGCGCTTACGTCCATACAGGGCTTCAAACGGTGCCATTTGTAAGCTTAACTGATAACTGTTGTTGTAGGAAAATTCTGCAAACGGCGGGCAATCTTCCCACTTAACTCCATTGGAGAAAACACAGGCACGGACCATGTCCTCCAATATCTGGTTCACACGCTCTGTCTGTCCATCAGTCTGCGGGTGATAGGCAGTGCTAAAGGCTAGCTTGGTTCCCAAAGCTTCGTGTAACTTCTTCCAAAATCGAGATGTGAACTGTGATCCTCGATCTGACACAATCCTGCTGGGAACTCCGTGCAGGCTGACTATCCGAGAAATGTAGAGATCAGCAAGCTGGTCTCCACGATATGTGGTCTTTGACAGGTATAAAGTGTGCAACTTTTGTGAGCCTGTCAACGACTACCCATATTGAATCATTTCCTCGGCTGGACCTAGGTAGTCCAGTAACAAATTCCATCTCAACTTCATCCCATTTCCAAACAGGTACTTGCAATGGCTGTAACAATCCAGCTTGACGCTGATGTCCAGCTTTCACTTGCTTACAAATGTGACACTTGGCTATAAACGAGGCAATGTCTCGTTTCATTCCATGCCACCAAAACTTCTCCTTCAAATCTTGATACATCTTGGTTCCTCCGGGGTGAATAGAGTACAAAGTATCATGAGCCTCAGTCATGATGGTCTCCTTTAACTCAGATTTGGTAGGAACACAAATGCGACCTTCATACCATAAGAATACATCGGAATCAATGGTAAAGACGGCAACTTTCTCCTTCCCCATACGGGTCTTAATTCCCTCAATACTCTTTTGGCCCTTCTGAGCTTCTTTGATTTGATCAACTAGAGTTGGTTTAACTTCCATGGCGGCCAACATACCATAGCTGACCAATTCAATACCAAGCTGGTCAAGTTCTTTCCACAACTCAGGTTGTCTGATCTGAGTCATAGCATTCAGAGAGACCGGCTCCCGGCTAAGAGCATCAGCAACAACATTTGCTTTTCCAGGGTGATAGTGGATACTAAGATCATAGTCCTTGATGAGTTCTATCCAACGGCGTTGCCTCATATTGAGTTCACGCTGGTTAAAGATATACTTCAAGCTCTTATGATCCGTGTATATTTCACATCTTTTCCCAATAAGAAAATGTTGCCATGCCCTGAGAGCATTCACAACGGCGGCAAGTTCTAAGTCATGTGTGGGGTAGTTCAACTCATGTGGTCTCAACTGGCGTGAGATAAAAGAGATGACCTTCCCTTATTGCATGAAAACACTTCCAAGACCAAGCCTAGAAGCATCACAATAAACATCGAAATTCTTGGTGACATCCGGCATAATGAGTACCGGGGCTGACACCAGTCGATTCTTCAACTCTTGAAAACTCTCAACACATTTGTCCGTCCATACGAACTTACTATCCTTCTTGAGCAGATGAGTGAGTGGTCTGGCGATGCTCGAGAATCCTTGAACAAACTTGCGGTAATATCCAGCTAATCCTAGAAATGATCTGACTTCAGTCTGATTGGTCGGGGCAACCCGATTTGCTACAGACCGAACCAGAGCAGGATCAACAGAGATTCCTCCTCCAGATACTACATGTCCAAGAAATCCGACTTCTTTCAACCAGAATTGGAACTTACTGAACTTACCATACAGTTGATGTTGACAAAGTGTTCCGAGGACAGCTCTCAGATATTCTTCGTGTTCTTCCTCACTCTTAGAGTAAATAAGAATGTCATCAATAAACACCACGACAAACTTGTCCAAATAATCCATGAACACCTTGGCCATAAGATTCATGAAATAGGCAGGGGCATTAGTCAGACAAAAAGACATCATGGTGTACTCATACAACCCATAACGTGTGGTGAATGCGGTCTTGGGAATGTCGGTCTCACGAACCTTCTAATGATGATAACCGGTGCGAAGATCGATCTTTGAGAAAATTCTTGCCCCATTTAGCTGGTCAAACAGGTCTTCAATTTTGTGCAATGAGTATTTGTTCTTGATGGTCACATCATTCAACTTACGGTAATCCACACATAAACATGAGGTACCGTCCCGTTTGTCCACAAAAATGACAGGTGATCCCCATGGTGATGCACTAGGGCGAATCAAACCTTTCCTTAACATGTCATCCAACTGCTTCGTCAACTCATCTAGCTCCTACAGATTCATCCGATAAGTCTTCTGTGCTATTGGTCTGGTTCCAGGTACTAACTCAATGATAAACTCGATATCCCTATCTGGGGGCATACCGGGTAATTCTTCAGGAAACACATACGGGTAATCACATACTACCGGAACTTCCTCAAGTGTGGGTTTGACTATACCAGTGTGGCAGTGGGTCTCTGATGTGGACTTGGTTGCAGTGTAAGCAACGTTCTCTCCATCACTAGTGGTCAATGATATGGACTTCTTGGTGCAATCAATAACACCATTATACTTGGTCATCCAATTCATACCCAGTACTACTTCTATCCCTCGGGATCCCAGTACTATCAGGTCAGCATGAAAAGTTTTCCCTTGTATATCCATGTGTACTTCATTGCAAACAAAGTGGGCTTGGGTTTTATTCCCGGGAATTTGTACGGACATAGGGTCACGCATACGGGTAGACTTCATACCACTCTTTTTAGCAAAAGGCATAGTGACAAAAGAATGTGATGCACCAGAATCAAACCGTACTTCAGCAGGTACAGAGTTGTCAGGAAACGTACCCATCACCATGTCGGGCGTGTCCTGAACCTCCTCAGCAGTGACATGATTCAGATACCCCTTTATCACATTTTGCTTCCTGGTCACTGGTCCTTGAGTCATCTTTGTAGCATTGTTCTGAGCTGGGGCAGTGGTCTTGCTTGGGCACTCACGGGTAAAGTATCCTTCCTTGCCACAGACAAAGCAACCTTCGCTGGTCTTTGAGTTTGGGTTTGTCTTGGCAGCACGGTTGACATTGTTTCCATTCCCATTGCCATTGCCTCCTATCTTGGGTGCATAGGGTGCACGGTTGTTGTTGTTGTGGTGGTTGTTGTTGTTGTTGTTGTTGTTGTTGTTGTTGTTGTTGTTGTTGTGGCTGTGGTGGTTGTTGCGGTTGTGGTGGTTCTTGGGCCTTGGTGCATAAGTAGGCGCTCTTGATGGTGGGGGTCTTGCATACGGAGTAGGGCGATCCCTTGGTGCACTAGGTCCTCCTTGATACTGCATCTTCCTCTTCCTGTTATCAAATCCATTCTTTCTCTTGTGCTCCATCATCATTGCGACATCCGCAAGTGATTCCAAATCCTGGAATGGGATCACAACTAGTGTGCACTGCAACTCATCGTGCAGTCCATTCAGGAATCTTTCTTTCTTCTTTGCTTCAGTGTTGACTTCCTCAGGTGCATACCGGGACAACAAAGTGAACTATTCTCAGTACTTTGACACAGTCATCCCTCCCTGTCTCAGCTTCAAAAATTTATCCCGCATGATTCTCATCACACACTCGGGGATGTGATATTTGCGGAACCTTGCGACAAAATCTTCCCAATCGAAAACATGGCCAGCGGCGACAGTGGCGCGGGTGGTCTCCCACCAAGTCTTTGCTGGGCCAGCAAGAAAATGGGTGGCGAACAACACCTTGTCATTTGCTCCCACTGAAGCCACTTCCTAGTTATTAGCGATTGTACGGAGCCAATCATCAACATCTAAGGGCTCCACAATCTTAGTGAAGACTGGAGGGTTGGTCTGCTGGAAATCCTTCAACTTAGAGTGTCCACCATTTCCACTGCCATTCCCATTTGTATTGTTGTGGTTATTGGCACTGGCAGCGGCTAACCGCTGGAGGGCAGCAATAATGGTGGCACTCTCGGCTCTAGTGGCCTAGCGGTCTTCCATCATTAAAGTCAACAATGCCTTCATCGACGGCGGGGGTGGTGGTGGTGGTTCCCGACGAGGCAGCATGCTGTAGTGAAACAAGTGTAAGACTATGCAGCAAGACTTCTTTGTTTTTGAAAACAAAACTAACTTTGAAGAACAACGAAAGACAAGTGATAAATCACAAGTAATGATACGAGAAAAATTCACAAATATAGATATCACACAAACAATCATCACATTCATAGCATCAAGTCATACATAACACACACAAAAGTCACACAACACAACTATGCTCCTCAGAGCTACATGGGGGCATTGTCTCAAAGGGTCATCGTAAGGCTAACTGGCACAAAGTCCAAAAGCCAAGAGATGCTACGACTACTCCCGGTCGCTGTCTCCGTCGAAAAGGATCTCCTCGGGATCCTCCTCCTCCTCAAGTAAGTCGTTGTCCTCCTGCTCGCTCTGCTCGCTCAAATCCATCCCATCAACATCTGATGGAACATCATCGTCAACCAGGAGATCCTCATTCTCCCTACAAAGCTCTGTGATCTCCTCCTCTAGCTCCTCGAGAGTGGAGTCCCGAGTAGCTAGGTCCTCTCTAGCGGTCTTCTGTCTCCCACGCAGAATCGTGTTGGCCTCCTGAAGTGCCTCAACCTTCTTTATGAGACGAGTACGGCCCAAGCGAGTGGTATGTAACTGTCCCACCAAGGCTCTGTTCCTCGCGGTCTCTGTCTCAAGGTCAGTCATCAGCTTCCCCAGATGGGTAACTAGAAGACGGAACTCTGCAACAGTGGTGTGCTGCAGAATACTCAGATCATCCAATCACTGCTGGGTGCGATGCAGGGGTATCTCCATGTCCTCTAGGTGAGGACCCATGCCATCCAGATCTTGTGGCATGGAAAGCGGTGTACCAGTCTTGTCGCGTCTCCCCAGCAACTCAAAGCGGGTGCCAAGGAAAAAGTAGTCCCTCAGATGAGCGAGGCGTGCTATCGCCTCTTGAATCACTCGAACTGCGCCCTCCTGCCAAGAGCGCTCGACAACTGTGAAGACAAAGATCTACGCTGAAGGTGCTGTAAGTGGGGGATGGATGGTACACTCCACGAACCAGTCACCCTCAATCGGAGAACCAAATATCTGTCCTCCCCGTAACTCTGGAACTGGGCAGTCAATCAGCTCCGTCATCTCCACGAGCCTCTGCTAAAAAGAAACGATACGTCTACTGGCAGACCTCGGTGAATACGACTTCCACCTACACAAAATTTTAAGTATAGTTTAAGTTAGACCAAAGTGTGCAAAGTTTTAGATTGACACAAGACATAACTTAATGTAAGTAGGGTTTTGTAACACATAGAAGATAGGTATAAGAATATTTTGGAATTTAGTCACATAAGTAACTTAGTTTTATAAGCTAGTTTTTCAGAGTACTAGCTAACGTCCATGCTAACTAAGGGCTCCTAAGGCCAGGATAGCTCTAATACCAACTTTGTAAGGGCCCCAAACTAGATGGTCGAGAACCCCTCATGTGCATCCATTCATGATCCCAGGAATTTAGTCGTGAACAACATACGAAGTTGGTACACAGATAACATTATCCATTACACGAATAATAGAGTCTTACAACACATGGTCACATGACCAAGTCTTAAACAACTGCCACGCAGGGCAGGCAAATGTCTCACAAACAGCGGAAGCTTAGCAAAACACACAACATAGAGAGCCCGTGGCACGCCTTAACCTATAGGTTGCTGATCGGGAGCCGGGCCTAACTCACGTATTCATCAACGAAGTATACCTCCTCTTGCGGCAGTTCCTCAAAGTCTGACCAAGTAAATAGCCAGGAACGAAACCAATATGAGTACATTTGAATGTACTCTGCAAGACATCCTTTATAAACTTACATAATGCAAGTATGCTTATATGGTGGAATAGGTAGGCTATAAATAGGGTTCACTACCCATGGTGGATGTAAGATACATCATGGTTGCTTTAACATCTCTATATCTTTGTTGAAGAAGATACTTGAAAAGAAAATAATATAGTTTTCTTTATCTTATAGATATCGCATGTACAAGAGGTTTTATAAATTTGTTTTATAAAAGAAAGTTTCTCTTTGCAAAAATTATTGTGGAACAACTCCAGCTTTTCTTCATTAGTACCTCACAGGTACAAAATCCCTTTTCCATAAAACTCCTTTTTGAAAACATGACACAATTCTAGATACATTTACATTCAACTGCCCATATCCGAGGGCTCGGCTATTCAGAATAGTTTTACTCTGCAGAGGTGTACACAATCCACAAGATCCAATCATCTACCATGAACCACCCATGGACCGAGACATCGGTATGCGAAAATGAGATAAATGATCCTAACTGTCCACTCTGGTCAAGCTAGTATATGCCTATCCCTTCAACTGGGTTTGTTCTCCCCGGCACCATGTCACACACTGCCACAGCAGGAGACCCAACTATCACATCCGGGGGGTAACTTAATCCCTCACTTTGCATGTACCGTTCCTCCCTCCTAAGGACACTTCGGTTTTGAGAATCACGTTCTCTATAGCACTTTGGGATAGAACATACACTAACACGAACAAGTTTCTAGGTACCCATGTTGAGGTAGAGTGGCAGTACGTCTTGTTTGTCCAGCGAAGACTAGGTTATGTGTCTTTTGTAAACCATTTTGAAAACAATCCTCTTTGCCTCCTCCGGTGAATAAGGTCACACCTTTCCACCGTGGACTTTTCATAAAGCATTTGTTTGCAAAAGCACATTTTTTTAAATGTCCACTTAGGGACTCAAGATTATTATCTTTGGTGGTATTTATATACCATATGGTGGCTAAAGGCTTGGTAACACCAAGTTTGACTATTGGCAACGTGATAGATATATATAATATTAATAGTAATAATAGCCACTCAAAAGTAGTTTTGGTAATCATATATTTGTAAAACTTCAGAAGAAAAACATGCATGATAGATAATAATAATAAGTAGTATAAAAGCAAGCTTTATGGTGGCTTGCCTTGGTTGAGGTTTGGGTATTGCTCTTGATAACAACAAGTCTGATAATAATATCCTCCGCCACCAATCACTTCTTCCTCGTTTTCTATCGCTGTAAAATAAAATAAAGGACACACAATCAGAACCAATCTAAGAAAAACAATGGTACTAAGTAGTACATACACCAAGCAACTCACAAAACAATCCAACACTCAAGTTTGCAAAAATAACACTCCACTTGCACACACAAAAATAGCAAGGCTATGGCTAAAATAATTATGGTTGAGAAATGTTATTTATCACCAAAATGAAATGGAAACAGTGGGTGCTCCACTTGGTTTCCAAGACATTTAAGAGGTCAAAATGCCTCTGGTCATACTTGTGGAAAACAAGGTTCCACCAAACAAAAATACCAACTACACATACTAGTGAAAAACAACACTATGTAAAATAAACAAACAAAGCTACTCATGCGTTCCCATGATTTTAAGTGCAAGCTAACAGAGGTGAAAACATCCTATAATCAGTACCAAAGTGGTACTGGACTCAACAAAACAACATTAAAAACTTAGGTAAAAAACATAGCAATACATTGCTCACAAAATCTATTTAAATAAAAGACTAGAAAACAATACTATTCTAATCCTATTTCAATTTGTAAACCAAACATGCACAAACTTTCTAACATACTAGTACTGCAACAAAACAACATTCTAACAGAGAGAAAACCACCTATACATGCTAGAAAACAATATTTAAACAAGCAAACAATTATTCAAAACTAAATACACAAGATTTAAACTAAACAGAAAAGATATAGCCATACACAAACTCATGCAAGTGGATTCACATAAAAAATCATTATTAAACACTCTCTAAAAATCCTAGAAAAGCATACTCGACAAATACCAGAATGGATGGCATTTCCAAATGGTAATTCCCCTTGATGTGAGGTCAAGTCCTACTGATAGATATACTCAAAATGTACTCAAAACAATTTTGTTTGACCAAAATGGCCACATATTTTAAAAGTTATGCACAAAATACTCTAAAAGACAGTCACTGGCATAATAAATACTACCACAAAAGTAATGTACAAAATCTAGATCTACAAGTGGCATGTGGTTAAGAAAATGTATAGCTACTGTCACTAATTTTGGTTGATTTTATTTCCTAGCATTTCTATTTTCCCAAGCCTAAAGTAAAGTCTATGTTTCTGTCATTTTCTAAAAAAGACAAAGAACACATCACACGGGCTGGCTCTCCTCTACGTGCGGCCCATCTAATGCCTAAAATGGCCCGGTCGCTTGCGCACGCGCGCAACGTGGTAACGGGTCACGTTCAAACATGACCGTCGATCTGAAGATCGATGGCTCACCGTCGTCTCCTTCCTCTCCCTCTCTTCTCTCTCAACGGAAAAATGGCCGGCGGTGGGTGCTCGATATTCCTCACCTTGAGGGATCGCGGGGTAGTAGATAGGGGTCGTAGACGTCGCGTAGGCTCTAGGTGGTGTAGGGGTGCAGTCACGAGATCCTCGGATGGCTCCGAACGACATCGTGCAACGATGCGGCCGTGGCGGCTCCGGCGATGTCGACGCAGTTCCTACAAACGAGGGGCCACAGGAGGGGGTTAGGGTTGGGCTACAAGATACGGTGATCACAACAGTGATGAGAAACAGAGGTGAGGGTGCTCGGGGCGTGCCCCACCTACGTTCAATCTCCACGGTGGCTGGCGACGAAAACGTCTCCGTGGGGTTCACTGCGAGCTTGCGGTGCTCGAGGCTCGGGTCAGGGTGGTGGATAGGAGGGAGGTGAGTGTGGTGGCGAGGTGTGGGCGTGCCCGTGGCTTCATAGCCATGGCTCCGCGATCGTGCGCATGTGAACACCCACAACATGGCGGCGGTGAGCTTAGGGACGTGCTCCCGAGCGTCCACGCCGTGCTAGTGGCTCCTCGGGGTGTCTAGGGGGGTGCGGTAAGGTGCTCTGCTGCGTCGTGCATTGAGGAGAGATGATATGGAGGCGGACATGGCGACAGTGGACGCGCACACTGGCATGATCTGACAGCTCGCCCATGCCGGTCTCCTCTCTACCTCCTCCGTTCCCACGTCGTTCCCTCTCTCTCTAGTCGACTTCCAAAGAATCCAAAGTGTGCTAACGAGAGAAGGAACCTAGGGCTACTGGTTGGGCAAAGTGGCACATCCAAATTCGCACTCAAACAAAATTTAAAAACATTCAAAATTTCGTCAAACTAACAGATTCAGAGAATTCAGGAAATTCAGAAAAATGACTTTCATTTTTGGCTAAGTGCCGAAACAGATAGAATCAACAAAATGTCTCTTCTGTTTTCAAGGCTCAAATATTTTCCAAATTTTGTTTTCAAAGCATGAGGTTGTCAAATTTGATTTTTTACTTTCATAAACATCATTTGAAAATAAATTTGTAATATTGGAAGGCTCTCAAAACAAGGTGTTAAATGACTATTTTTTGTATTTTCTCTGTTTTCCAAAAATCCCTTTTTCTGTCTTATTTTTCTTCCACAAAAACCAACATGCAATTTATTGTTTTCTTATTCCAAAATCCTATTGGGAATATGCCCTAGAGGCAATCATGTATGATGTAATTCCCACTGTATTCATAAAGTTATTAAGTTGTCCTTGTTTTGAACATCTGATATATGTCATTGAATATGTGATTCGATTGTGGAACTTTATATTCATGTTGTTCATACTAGATTGTCCTTGGTCATTTAGGTTGTGCTGGACACACACCCTAGACTAATGTGAGTGTTGGATGATGACACGGTTCCACTTGTCATGGGCATGGTGATGCCATTCCAATGTTCACGGACTTGGCTAAAGAGTTTAGCAAGTCGGACTGACCCACATTGAGATGCAACGATCAAGTCGTCATTTGCATGTATCAATCAATGTAATCCTTAGACCTGAGGTTGTCGCACAATCCGAGTTGTGGATCACCGACTTAGGTTCTGTCAAACGTTGTTCTGTGACAAGGCAACTATAAAGGCAGAGTTTGGGTCGAATGAGAAGCAAGCTGCGTGATGTGGATAATCAAGATGGGATTTTGCCCCTCCGAATGGAGAGATATTCTCTGGGCCCTCTCGAGTGATATGATTCAGGAAGCATGGCCATGCGCGACTCAGTTAAGTGTTAACTGTGTCGGTTGACTAAGAGTTAGTCAGATGAATCACATGTCACAGATCGAGAAGAGAGTTGAGCTATTTAAGGGATGACGATAAATCGCCTATAGCTCGACAAGGTATATCGTGAGGCAAAAGGGACTAAGATGAATATCACATTGAAAGGTATGTCGTCATGACTCAATGGTACTTGGGAGTCGGCACGTTCTGCTAGGAGCCGCTACCGATTGATCGATTGGGAGTTGGACTCCAATCGTGTCCAAGTCGCCATGAGCCTGCAGGGTCGCACACTTAAGAGCGGGAGCAAATATTGGTCGGGTTGGACCCGAACAGGAAATGGACTGGTTTTGTGAGTCGGACTCACAGAGGGAATGGGCCACAAGTGTTGTGAAGCCCATTACCATACGCTATATAAAGAGGGGCACAGGTTTCCCAGCGGGCACGTTAGTCCACTCTCCCATGCGTTGGGAACCCTAGCCCCACTCAGTCCAGCCGCCGCGCCGGACCTAGCAGTCCGCCGTCGGAGCTCGTCCTCGTACGTGTGGATACCGGCAGAGGTGTTGTACGTTCAGCACTTCGACGTTCGAGGGATTGGATCGGCCAGACCGGATCGTGGGACTGCACTGCCTCGACGCGCTGCATCGATAATCCCCACCTGCGCGTCTAGTGGTAATACTCGTGGCCTTCTACCTCGGCTAGATCTTGGAAGCATCGCGTAGGAATTTTTTTTGTTTATCTCTACGCGTTCCAACAAATCCAAACCAAGAAAATAGATTTTTAGTCCATATATAAAAGAACACTTTCATGCCAAGAAAACATAAAATGTGATCCTCTAACATATTGAAAAAGTGCTCAATATTGCTACTTGGCTAGTTTTTCAGAAGTAAGTCTAAATAGAAAACTCAAAGGAAAACATCCCAATATTCTTTTGCCATTTTGTTTTCTTGATTAAAACAACGCCAAATAACCTTGTTAGGTTGAAAGAAACAATGATAAAACAATTGGGATAAAAATTATCCAAATCATCATCTGGAAAACATCACATAAACAATAAGAATCGTGAAGAAAAATTGATATTTCATTTTAAACAAAAGCTTGCTCGCATCGCATAGATACTCATGGTCTCATACATATTGTTGGTTTACACAAGTGCATTACAAAAGTTTTTGTTGGACCACAAAATTGGTTCCTTCACTACATTACAAGTGGTCCAAAAATTTGGGGTGTGACAATACTCCCACTTCTGCTATTATAAATGCAAAACTGCCCGAAATTGCTAAAAATGTTCGTGATAAAAGTGATGAAATTTTTAGAAACATGGGAGAAAATGGTCCCATTACCTTTGATAAAAATGATCTTGAGTTTGATGATTGCAACATAACTTAAGTGATTAACTTATTACAAAATCTTGCTAGTTGTCCTAATGCTAGTGCTATGAATATGGATTTCACAAAACATATTACAGATGCTCTCATATAAATTAGATAAGATGAATTAAGATGTGAAGCCTTTATCCCTAGGAGGTTAGATGATGGTTGGGAACCCATCATTAAAATGAAAGTGAATGATTTTGATTGCAATGCACTATGTGATCTTGGTGCTAGTATCAATGTTATGCGTAAGAAACTTTATGATATTCTTGATTTACCACCTTTGGAGCACTGTTATTTGGATATTCGTCTTATTGATAATGTTAGAAAGAAAACTTTGGGGAGAGTTGATGATGTTCTTATCATGGTTAATAATAACCTTGGCCCCATTGATTTTGTTGTTATGAATATTGAATGCAATACTTCTTCTCCAATTGTTTTGGGAAGACCTTTTCTTAGAACTGTTGGTGCTATTATTGATATGAAAGAGGGGAATATTAAATTTCAATTCCCACTCAAGAAAGGTATGGAACACTTTCCTGGAAAGAAAGTGAAGTTTCCTTTTGATTCTATTATTCTAATAAATTACAATTTGGATGCTTCTTCACATGAAAACACTTGATTCCACATTTTTGGGTCTAGCTAAAAGGCGTTAAAGAAAAGCACTTCTTGGGAGATAAACCATGGTTTTATTTTTTGCTTTGTTTTTATATGTTTTATTTTAGTCAAGGGGCTATATACTTCTGTATCAAATCCTTTGTATCTTTATTTTCATGTATTAGTTGTGCCAAGTAAAGTTTCTAGTGAAAGTTGGAGTTGGTTTTGGATTTCTGCGCAGGAAACAGATCTCTGTTGTCCACCATAAAAAATCGTATAAATTCCAGAAAGATCAAATGACCTGAAACTTTTTCGTTCTTTATGTTTTTTGACCTAAGCAACATAACTGCCCCGAAAAATCTCGTCATTACAAACTGTTCTGGTTTTGGGAGATTCTGCAATTTTTCTTGCATTTGCTCTTTTACGATGTCAAGTGCTTTTATTTGCTTCATGAAACATCAGTGGCTGTAGCTAATGTTTAAAAGTATCAATAGCACTTGTTCCCATGCAGAAACTATGGATTTTTTTTATTGTTACACTAACCCTCTAATGCGAATTACTTTGAGTGTGGTGTGAAAGGAGTTTTCAAGGGTCAAGAGAAGAGGGTGATATAATGTGATCAAGAAAAGTGCAAGGTCAAAGCTTGGGGATGCCCCCGTGGTTCATCCCAGCAAATTATAAGAGGACTCAAGCATCTAAGCCCCTTCTTCATCAACAATTTATCAGGACACTTCTAGTGAAACTATATTTTTATTCGCTCACGTCATATGAAATTTACTTGGAGCGTCTGTTTGTTTTTCCTTTGTTTTCCTTGCTTCAATAATATAGTTGGAACCTAGCATTCTTTGTGTGGGAGATATACACACTCTCCTTTTTTGTTTGAATACTTGTTATGCTCGTATTCTTAGTTTTTCTTCTAGCTGCTACAAAATTCTTGTTTAGCTCCTATTTTTCTTGCATCTCTTATTCAGAGCTGTTAGTTTTAGTAGAGTTGTGTTAGTACTCTCTTGTTTCATTGCCTTAATCTATTGGAGATTTTTTTTTAGTATGAAATGTTAGGTGTTGGAAAGTAGTAGTACAGTTTTCGTGCTTATAACGGTGCATTTACAAGCTTGTATAGACGGTGGCTAGAATTTTTCATGTCATGCTAGATGTTATTTTAATTCTAAAGCAGTAGTGGTTATTTTTGTAGCTGTGATTTGTCTCAAATAGCTGAGAGTGTTTAATGTGCCTTAGAAAGAGTCATGAGTTGTTCTTGTCATATTGAAGCATAAATTTGCGGTGTTCTCCTTTGAATGTTTTATTTAGTTGACTTGGTGCATGCTCAAACCATGTTTATGACTACAAACCAGTCACTTATAGCTCTATGATCATTTAGTTTTTGAACTTGTAGTACCACTTATGCTTTGATTAATGATGTTTTTGTCGCTATGCATGATTATGACCATTATTGCTCTCTTGATTTGTCGCTCCCAGTCTTTTGCTAGCCTCCCCCTGTACTGAGTATGAGCTCTACTCGTGCATTAAACTCCCAAAAACCAAATTTTGCCAAATGTGTCCACCATACCTACCTACATGTGGTATTTAACTTCCAGTCCAAAGTAAATTTCTCATGTGTTACCTTTAAAACCTTCAAAATTACTCCTATTTTGTGCTCCTATTTTAGCTCATGAGGACGTAAATAGAGAATCTTTATTTGAATTGTTGATTGGACTTTCACGCCCTGGATCAGTGGCTTCATCCGCTTATTCAATTGATAGAAGAGCTGGCAGCGGGGTTCCCATCCCCAAATTAATACAACAAATTCTCTTCACTATTTCCCCCCTGATTTATCAATCAAAGCATAATTGTGTAAATAAAAGAGACAGAGAGATGACCTTCTACCCAGATGCGTCCTTCTATGTGAGCTGCTCTTGTGAAGTCTAGTTGGCTGGTGACGTACTGTAGTTTTTGTTTACTATTCGTTGACATAAGCATACACCTCTCTAAACAAATGTTATCAATACCTCCGTTTAACAAAATAAAAAGCTCGAGCACATGAGTGATCCCTGCTTCCCTCTGCGAAGGGCCTTTCTTTAATTTTATGTTGAGTCTCCATCTTCTAACTTTACGCACAGTTGAGAGAGCATGGTTGCCATTCTGAGTTTAATGTGCATTTGTCTCAGAAACATTATTAATTGATTCATGATGTGTTATTGTTTGTTCTCAAATTATTTGTTCAAGTCTTCCTCTTAAACTTTGAAGGTGTCCTGGCATTTATGTTTTTCCCCCACTCTTAAGGACAAGCGAAATATCACTTTGCTATGATAACTCTATGCTTGAAACAAACGTATAACTTTCGAGTGCATTATTATCCATGATCTTTTGTTTGTGTTACTTATCATGATGCAAAGTGATTGCTATGTTTTATTGTTATAATTATATCTATCATGCTTGTGTTGAAGTTCTATGATCTCAGCTATACTTATGCTTTTACAGTTTAGATGATTAAGTTTATGTTGGTATCATGTCACCTCAGAAATTATGTGTTTTTATCGTTTACCTACTCGAGGACGAGTAGGAACTAAGCTTGGCGATGTTGATATGTCATAAATGTATCCTTAATTTCTGATGGTCCATGTTGTTTTCATGCCATATGATACATGTTTTCCTTACACTTTATGTCATTTTTATTGATTTCCCGGGACTAACCTATTGCCAAGATGCCACAGAGCCAGTTCCTGTTTTCTGCTGTTTTTAGTTTCAGAAAAGTTTTTTTGGACATACTCTCGGAATTGGAAAATTCGAATCCCGGAAGTCTTAAATTCCCAAAGGTTCCACGGAGTCCCGAAGAGGCTCGGAGGGGGGCCACACCACAGGGCGACGCGCCCCTCTGGCCGCGCCTGGGGGTGGTGTGGGCCCCTCGGGCACCCACCGCCATCGCCCTTTCGCCCATATATTTCCCCTGATGCGTGAACCCTAAAACGATACCACTCTTCCATGAAAAACACCAGAGGCCGCTGTCATCATCAACCCGAGATCAGGAGGGTTCTGGAGTTCTCTTCGACACCTGCCGGGAGGGAAAATCATCACCCGAAGGCCCTACACCACCATGCCCGCCTCCGGAGTGACGTGTGAGCAGTTCATCCTTGGACTACGGGTCCATATAAGTAGATAGATGGTTGTCCTCTCCTCTTTGTGCCTCATTTTTAGATCTCATGAGCTGCCTCACATGATCGAGATCATCTTATTGTAATGATACATGTTGTGTTTGTTGGGATCCGATGATTATTGAATGATATGTATCTTGATTATCAATCTATCATGTTATCTTCATGTGTATTTTATTTATGATCTTGCATGCTCTCTGTTGTTAGTGGCTGCTCTGGCCAAGTAGATACTAGTAACTCCAAGAGGGAGTATTTATGCTCGATAGTGGGTTCATGCCTCCTTTGCATCTGTGCTCGAGTGACAGAAACACGATGGATGGAGGATGTGTTTTTTTCCATTAGGGAGAAAACAACGATGTTTACATTGTTTAGATTACACACTTGGCTTACTGCGATAATCTGTTGCTTGCAACTTAATACCCAACATTTGTTTGGATGATATTAGGAGGGTGGATTATTAATCATAGATGCAGTTGGATGACGATCTATGTATTTTGTTGTAATGCCCGCATGAATCTCATAGTAATCATCATTTCATGCATGTTTCATTATCTATCAATTTCCCAACTGTAATTTGTTCACCACGCATGTTAGCTATCTTTTACGGAGAGACACCTCTAGTGAATTGTGGACCTCAGTCCATTTCTCATACTGATAATACACACACTGCTTCCACTGTTTTCACACTACTACTGATGTTTTCATATTGTTCACATATTGTTTACCACACCATACGTTTCACCTCTTTCTGTTGAGCAAAACCGGTGAGATTGACAACCTCACCGCTTTGGTGGGGCAAAGTGAATTGATTGTGTTGTGTAGGTTCCACGTTGTTGCTGAACCGGTAGTGCGCCCTGCCATCTCAGCTGCATCAACCTTCGGAAGTTGCATCTTTCCCCTAATGGTCGATTCAACCTTGGTTTCTTTTTTGAGGGAAGATTGCTGCAGTGCTCATCAAACCTTCCTCTTGGGGTCTCCCAACGAGTGCAAGTCCTGCACCATCACGTATCTATAATTTTTGATGTTCCATGTTGTTTTCATGCCATATGCTATATGTTTTCTATATTTTTATGTCATTTTTATGGATTTCCTGGGACTAACCTATTGACAAGATGCCACAGAGCCAGTTCCTGTTTTCTGTTGTTTTTTGTTTCAAAAAAGTTGTTCTGGAAATATTCTTGGAATTGGATGAAACAAAATCCCTGGGTCTTAGAAATCGGTCACGTACACGGAGTCCGGAGGGGGGCCCTGGAGCCACCACACCGTAGGGTGGCGCCCCCCTTGGCCGCGCCACCAGGTGGTGTGGCCCCCTAGACACCCACCGACATTGTCCTTTTGTCTATTTAAGCTCTTCCTCGGGTTAACCCTAAATATCCGAGCCTCCATCCACAAAAAGTTCCGTAGCCGCTGTTATCGTCAACCCTAGCCCGGGAGGGTTCTGAAGCTCTCCCCATCACCGTGCCAGAAGGGGGAATCATCACCGGAGGGCTCTACATCACCATGCCTGCCTCTGGAGTGATGCGTCGGTACTTCATCTTTGGACTACGGGTCCAAAGCAGTAGCTAGATGGTTGTCTTATCCTCTTTATGCCACCATGTTTAGATCTTGTGAGCTGCCTAAAATGATCAAGATCATCTATCTGTAATGCTACATGTTGTGTTTGCTGGGATCCAATGGATATTGAATGCTATGTCAAGTGATTATCAATCTATCATGTTTATGTTATTTATGATCTTGCATGCTCCCCGTTACTAGTAGATGCTCTGGCCAAGTTGATGGTTGTAACTCCAAGAGGGAGTATTTATGCACGATAGTGGGTTCATGCCTCCTTTTCATCCATGCTCGAGTGACAGAAACGTGGAGGATGGGGGATGTGTTGTTGCCATTAGAGAGAAAACAAAAATGTTTTCATTGTTTACATTACACACTTTACTTAAGGCAACAATCTGTTGTTTGCAACTTAATACCCGAAGTTTGATTGGATGCCGCTCTGAGGGTGGATTATTACTCATAGATGCAGTTGGATAACGGTCTATGAATTATGTTGTAATGCCCACATGAATCAAATAGTAATCATCATGTCATGCATCTGCACTACGGTGCAGCCTTTATATCTGCCAATTGTCCAACTGTAATTTGTTTACCCAGCATGTTATCTATCTTTTATGGAGAGACACCACTAGTGAACTGTGGACCCCAGTCCATTCTTTTACACTAATAATACAACCACTACAAACACTATTTCATTCACTGCCATCATTGTATACATATAATCCTCTGTGTTAGCAAAACCGGTGAGATTAACACCCTCACTGTTTCGTTGGGGAAAAGTATCTTGATTGTGTTGTGCAGATTCCACGTTGCTGCTGAGCCTGGTAGTGCGCCCTCATGGTGTGCGTAGTTGCACTCGAGGGTATACCCCAAGAGAAAGGTTGTGAAGAGTACAACGGCAAGTTTTCCCTCAGAAAAGAAACCAAGGTTTAATCGACCAGTGGGAGAACAAGCAACTTCTGAAGGTTGATGCAGTTGATGTGGTAGGGCGCACTACCGGTTCAGCAGCAACATGGAACCTACACAACACAATCAATTCACTTTGCTCCAACGAAGCAGTGAGGTTGTCAATCTGACCAGTTTTGCTGATAAGAAAGAGGTTAAATGTATGGTGTGGAAAACAGTAGGAGAACAATGTGAAAACAGTAGTAGCAGTGTGAAAATAGTGGAAGCAGTGTGAAAACAGTGAAGTAGTGTGAAAATAGTAATTGCAACGGTTGTATTATTAGTGTGAGAAAATGGACCGGGGTCCACAGTTCACTAGTGTTGTCTCTCCATAAAAGATAGATAACATGTGTGGTGAACAAATTAGAGCTGGGCAATTGATAGATAATGAAACATGCTTGACATGATGATTACTATGTGATTCATGCGGGCATTACAACAAGATCCATACACCGTTATCCAACTACATCTATGACTAATAATCCACCCTCTAAATATCATCCGAACAATTCTTGGGTATTAAGTTGCAAGCAACAGATAATCACAGTAAGCAAAGTATGTAATGTAAACAATGTAAACATCATTTTTTTCTCCCTAATGGCAACACATCCTCCATCCGTCATGTTTCTGTCACTCGAGCACAGATGCAAAGGAGGCATGAACCCACTATCGATCATAAATACTCCCTCTTGGAGTTACTAGTATCTACTTGGCCAGAGCAGCTACTAAGAATGGAGAGCATGCAAGATCATAAATAACATACACATGAAGATAACATGATATATTGATAATCAAGAGACATAGCATTCAATAACCATCGGATCCCAGCAAACACAACATGTAGCTTTACAATAAGATGATCTCGATCATGCACGGCAGCTCACGAGATCTAAACATGGGGCATAAAGAGGAGAGAACAACAATCTAGCTAGTTCTATGGACCCGTAGTTCAAAGATGAACTACTCACACATTGATACGTCATAAACGTATCCTTAATTTCTGATGTTCCATGTTGTTTTCTTATTGTTTCCCACATGTTTGCTATACACTTTATGTCATTTTATCAATAATCTGGACTAACCTATTGACAAGATGCCAGAGAGCAATTTCCCCGTTTTCTGCTGTTTTTAGTTTCAGAAAAGTTGTTCTGAAAATATTCTCGGAATTGGAAAATTCGAAGCCCGGAAGTCCTAGAATTCCCAAAGGTTCCACGAAGTCCCGGACAGACCCGGAGGTGGGCCTCAAGGGGCCCACACCATAGGGCGGCGCGCCCCCTTGGCCGCGCCATGGGGTGGTGTGGCCCCCCGGCCTCCACCGCCTTTGCCCTTTCGCCTATTTATACCTCTGAAGACGTAAACCCTAAAGAGATCACACTTTTTTCTCGAGAAACACCCGAGGACGCCGTCATCGTCATCCCGAGATCGGGAGGGTTCTCGAGCTCTCCCCGGCACCCTGTCGGGATGGAAATTCATCACCGGAGGGGTCTACACCACCATGCCCTCCTCCAAAGTGACGCGTGAGTAGTTCATCCCTGGACTACTGGTCCATAGCAGTAGCTAGATGGTTGTTGTCTCCACTTTGTACCTCATGTTTAGATCTTATGAGCTTCCTAACATGATGAAGATCATCTTTATGTAATGCTACATGTTGTGTTTGCTGGGATCTAATGAATGTTGAATGATATGTCTTCTGATTATCAATCTATCATGTTATCTTCATGGATATGTTATTTATGGTCTTGCATGCTCTCCGTTATTAGTAGATGCTCTGGCCAAGTAGATGCTAGTAACTCCAAGAGGGAGTATTTATGCTCGATAGTGGGTTCATGCCTCCTTTGCATCTGTGCTCGAGTGACAGAAACGTGACAGATGGAGGATGTGGTGTTGCCATTAGGGATAAAACAACGATGTTTACCTAGTTTACATTGTTTACATTACACACTTTGCTTACAGCGATAATCTGTTGCTTGCAACTTAATACCCAACGTTTGGTCGGATGATATTCGGAGGGTGGATTATTAGACATAGATGCAGTTGGATGACGGTCTATGTATTTTGTTGTAATGCCCGCATGAATCACATAGTAATCTTTATGTCTTGCATTTGCACTACGATGCAACCTTCATTTCTGTCAATTGCCCAGCTGTAATTTGTTCACCACACATGTTATTTATCTTCCAAAGAGAGACACCACTAGTGAACTATGGACCCCGGTCCATTTTCCTTATACTGATAAAACACCTACTGCTTTCATACTTGTACTACTGTTCTCCACACCATACGTTTAACCTTATTGTGTTCAGCAAAACTGGTGAGATTATTAACCTCACTGCTTCGTTGGGGGCAAAGTGATTTGATTGGGTTGTGTAGGTTCTATGTTGCTTCTGAACCGGTAGTGCGCCCTGCCATCTCAACTGCTTCAACCTTCTAAAGTTACTCCTTCCTACTACCGGTCGATTAATCCTTGGTTTCTTTCTGAGGAAAAACTGTTGTTGTGCTCATCATATCTTCCTCTTGGGGTTTCCAAACGAGTGCAAGACCTGCACCATCAAGCTATTTTCTGGCGCCGTCGCCGGGGAGGAAGACAATTTCTGCAAGGGGAGTCTCTCACTTCCAACCTCTTTACTTTGTTTTCGTTTTTCTTAGTTTATTTTCTTTTTTCTTTTTTGCTTCTCTTTATCAAAAGACTTAAAAAATTAGTTCTTATTCTAGCTCTAGTTTTATTCCTGTTTTCAGTACTGCTAAAATGACTACTCCTGAGAACACTAAGTTGTGTGACTTTACTAGCACCAACAACAATATTTCATTAGCACACCTATTGATCCACCTTCTCCCACTGCTGATTTTTATGAGATAAAACCTGCCCTGTTAAACCTTGTTATGAGAGAGCAATTTTCTGGTGTTAGTACTGATGATGTTGCTGCGCATCTTAATAATTTTTTTGAATTATGTGAGATGCAAAAATATAAATATGTAGATGGAGATATTATTAAACTGAAATTGTTTCCTTTCTCTCTAAGAGAAAGAGCTAAAGAATGGTTGCTGTCTTTGCCTAGAAATAGTATTGATTCTTGGACTGAGTGTAAAGATGCTTTCATTGGAAAATATTGTCCTCCTGCAAAGATTATATCTTTAAGAAGTAGCATTATGAATTTTAAGCAACTTGATAATGAGCATGTTGCTAAATCTTGGGAAAGAATGAAGTCTTTAGTAAATAATTGTCCCACTCATGGACTGACTACTTGGATGATCATCCAAACCTTTTATGCAGGTCTGAATTTTTCTTCAAGAAACCTTCTGGATTCAGCTGATGTAGGAACCTTTATGTCCATGCCCTTGGGGGCAGCAACAAAGCTTCTTGATGATATGATGGTAAATTATTCTGAGTGGCACACTAAGAGCGCTACAACTGGTAAGAAGGTAAATTCTGTTGAAGAAACCTCCTCTTTGAATGAAAGACTTGATGCTATTATGTCTATGCTTGTGAATGGCCATGCTCCTATTGATCCAAATAATGTCCCTTTAGCCTTTTTGGTTGCTTAAGAAGAGCATGCTGATGTGAACTTCATTAAAAATGATAATTTGAACACCAATGATTATAGGAATAATTTTGGTAGCAACAATTATAGGCCATATCCTCCCAATAATAGAAATGCTTATGGTAATTACTATGGTAATTCCTACAACAAAAATAAAAGTGTGCCCTCTGATCTTGAGAACATGCTTAATAATTTTATTAGTACACAAACTGCTTTTAATAAATCTGTTGAGGAAAATTTTGGCAAAATTGATGTTCTTGCTTCTAAAGTTGATAGTCTTGCTCTTGATGTTGATTTTGTGAAACTAAAGGTTATGCCTCATGATGTTAAAGAAAGTAAAACTTTGAATGCTATCCAAATTCGAATTGATGATAATGTTAATATGTTAGCTGAATTGCATGCTAGATGGGAAAGAGAAGATGAAATTGCTAGAAAGAATAATATAGCTAATGTTTGCACCATTACCAACACTAGTAAAACTGAAGCCTCTCATGTTAAAAACCTTCTACGATCAATGGTAAAGTAGTTGGTATTGAAAACACTCCCACTTCGTCTAGTACAAATCCAAAACTGCCTGAAACTGCTAAAAATGCTCATGATAAAAGTGCTGAAATTTTTAGAAACATAGGAGACAATGGTCCCATTATATTTGATAAAAATGATCTTGACTTTTATGATTGAAACATAACTGAAGTGATTAAGTTCTTACAAAATCTTTCTAGTTTTCCTAATGCTAGTGCTATGAATATGGCTTTGACAAAACATATTACAAATGCTCTCATGCAAATTAGAGAGGATGAAATATGATGTGAAGCCTCTATCCCTAGGAAGCTAGATGATGGTTGGGAACCTATTATTAAAATCAAAGTGAATGATTTTGATTGAAATGCTCTATGTGATCTTGGTGCTAGTATCTCTGTTATGCCCAAGAAACTCTATGATATTCTTGATTTACCACCATCGGAACCTTGTTATTAGGATATTCGTCTTATTGATAATGTTAAAAAGAAACCTTTGGGGAGAGTTGATGATGTTCTTATCATAGTTAGTAATACTCTTGTCCCCATTGATTTTGTTGTCTTGAATATGGAATGCAATGCTTCTTGTCCAATTTTTTTGGGAAGACCTTTTCTTAGAACTGTTGGTTCTGTTATTGATATGAAAGAAGGGAATATTAAATTTCAGTTCCCACTCAAGAAAGGTATGGACCACTTTTCTAGAAATATAATGAAGTTTACTTTTGATTCTGTTATTCGAACAAGTTACAATTTGGATGCTTCTTCACTTGAAAATACTTGGATCCACTTTTCTAGGCCTAGCTAAAAGACGTTAAAGAAAAGCACTTCTTGGGAGATAACCCATGGTTTTATCTTTGCTTTGTTTTCCTCTGTATTATTTGAGTCAAGGGGCTGTATACTTCTGTAGCATCTCCTTTGTATCTTTCTTTTCATGTTTTAGTAGTGCCAAGTAAGGTTTGTGACGAGAGTTGGAGTTGGTTTTCGGATTTCTGCGCAGGAAACAGATTTCTGTTGTCTACCGTAAAAAATTGTATAAATCATAGAAAAGTCAGAATGACCTGAAATTTCTTGTGCTTATTCCTCGCCTAATTCCGTAACTTTTCTGTTCTTTAAGTTTTTATATCTGAGCAACGTAAGTGCCTCTAAACAATCGTGTACATACTGTTCTGGTTTTGACAGATTCTGCCATTTTTCTTGCATTTGCGATGTCAATTGGATTTCTTTGCTTCACAAAACATCAGTGGCTGTAGCTAATGTTTAAAAGTATCACTAGCACCTGTGCCATACATAACCAAGGGATTTTTAATTGTTGCACTAACCCTCTAATGCAAATTACTGTTTGAGTGTGGTGTGAAAGAAGTTTTCAAGGGTCAAGAGAAGAGGTGATATATGTGATCAAGAAGAGTGCAAGGTCAAAGCTTGGGGATGACCCCGTCGTTCATCCAAGCATATTTTTAGAATACTCAAGCATCTAATCTTGGGGATGCCCAAGTCCTCCCCTTCTTCATCAACTATCTATCAGGTCACTTCTCGTGAAACTATATTTTTATTCGGTCACATCATATGAAGTTTACGTGGAGCATCTGTTTGTTTTTCTTTTGTTTCCTTTCATTTTACTTTGTTTTATTTTGTTTTCCTTGCTTCAATAATATAGTTGGACCCTAGCATTCTTTGTTTGGGAGAGAAACACGCTCCGCTTTTTTGTTTGAATACTTGCTATGCTAGTATTCTTAGTTTTTCTTCTAGTTGCTGCAAAAATTCCTGTTTAGCTCTCGTTTTCATTGCATATCTTGTTCAGAGCTGTTAGTTTCAGTAGAGTTTTTTGAGTCCTCTCATGTTTTCTTGCTGTACCATTTAGAGAGTTTTTGTTAAATCATGTTTTGTATGGTGCTTGTTGGGAAAAGAAACTGCTTATTGAGGTAGAATTTTGAATAGTGCAAGTAGAAGCTTGTATAGACTGTGGCTAGACTTTTTCATATCATGCTAGATGTTATTTTAGTTTTAAAGCCTTGTGGTTATTTAGTATCATTATTAGCCTCAAATAGCTGAGAGTGTTTAATGTGCCATTGAAAGAATCATGAGTTGTTATTGTCATATTGAAGCATAAATTTGTGGTGTTCTCCTTTGAATGTTTTATTTGATCGACTTGGAGCATGCTCACACCATGTTTATGACTATGAACTAGTCATGAATAGCCTCCATGATCATTTAGTTTTTGAACTTGTGGTACCACTTATGCTTTGATTAATGATGTTTATGTCTCTATGCATGATTATGGCTCTTATGCTCTCTTGATTTGTCGCTCCCAGTCTTTTGCTAGCCTCCACCTGTACTGAGTATAAGCTCTACTCGTGCATCCAAATCCCTAAAACCAAAGTTTTCCCATTGTTTCCACCATACCTACCTACATGTGGTATTTAACCGCCACTCCAAAGTAAATTGCCCATGTGTTACCTTTAAAACTTTCAAAATTACTCATGTTTTGTGCTCCTGTTTTAGCTCATGAGGACGTAAATAGAGAATCTTTATCTCACTTGTTGATTGGAATTTCACACCCTGGACTAGTGGCTTGATCCTCTTATCAAAAAAAAGAAGAGCTGGCAGAGGGGTGCCCAGTCCCAAATTAATAACACAAATCCTCTTCACTATTTTTGCCCCTGATTTTTCAGTCAAAGCATAATTGTGTAAAAAATAGAAAGAGGGATGACCTTCTACCCAGATGCGTCCTTCTATGGGAGCCGCTCTTGTGAAGTATAGTTGGCTTGTGATGTAATGTATTTTCTGTTTACCATTCGTTGACATAAGCATACACCTCTCTTAAAATATAGACACTCCTCCACGGTATGTGATTGTTGATAGGCACGCGAGGATTCGGTTAGCCATGGTTTGTGAAAGATGATTGGGAGGAGTGTCAAGTTTTTTATACCTCTGTTTAATAAAATAAAAAGCTCTAGCACATGAGTGATCCATGCTTCCTTCTACGAAGGGCCTTTGTTTTACTTTTATGTTGAGTCTCCATCTTCTAACTTTATGCACGGTTGAGAGAGCATAGTTGCCATTCTAAGTTTTATGTGCATTTGTCCCAGAAATATTATTAATTGATTCATGATGTGTTATTGCTTGTTCTATAATTATTTGTTCTAGTTTTCCTCATGAACTTTGAAGGTGTCCTGGCATTTATGTTTTGCCCCACTCTTAAGGACTAACGAAATATCACTTTGACATGTTTTCTCTATACTTGAAACAAACATATATCTTTGTTTGCATTGTTATTCATGATCTTTTATTTGAGTTACTTCTCATGATGCAAGGTGATTGCTAGCCTTTATTATTAGAGTTCTGTTTATTATTCTTGTGTTAAAGTTCTATGATTGCAGCTTACTTATGCTTTTACATTATTGATGATCAAGTTTATGTTCGTAGCATGTCACCTCAGATATTATGAGTTTTTATCGTTTACCTACTCGAGGACGAGTAGGAACTAAGCTTGGGGATGTTGATACGTCATAAACGTATCCTTAATTTATGATGTTCCATGTTGTTTTCTTATTGTTTCTCACATGTTTGCTATACACTTTATGTCATTTTTATCGATTTTTCGGACTAACCTATTGACAAGATGCCACAGAGCCAGTTCCATGTTTTCTGCTTTTTTTAGTTTCAGAAAAGTTTTTCTGGAAATATTCTAGGAATTGGAAAATTCGAGACCTGGAAGTCTTAGAATTCCCGAAGGTTCCACGGAGTCCCGAAGTGATCCGGAGGGGGGCCTCAGGGGCCCACACCATAGGGTGGCACGCCATGGGGTGGTGTGGGCCCCCCCGGCCTCCATCGCCTTTGCCCTTTCGCCTATATATACCTCATGAGACGTAAACCCTAGAAAGATCCCACTTTTTTCCGAGAAACACCAGATTCCACCATCATCATCATCCAGAGATCAGGAGGGTTCTGGAGCTCTCCCCAGCACCCTGCCGGGAGGGAAATTCATCACCGAAGGGGTCTACACCACCATGCCCTCCTCCGAAGTGATGCATGAGTAGTTCATCCCTGGACTATGGGTCCATAGCAGTAGCTAGATGGTTGTTCTCGCCACTTTGTACCTCATGTTTAGATCTTATGAGCTACCTAACATGATCAAGATAATCTTTATGTAATTCTACATGTTGTGTTTGCTGGGATCTGATGAATGTTGAATGCTATGTCATCAATCTATCATGTTATCTTCATGCATATGTTATTTATGATCTTGCATGCTCTCCGTTATTAGTAGATTCTCTGGCCAAGTAGATGCTAGTAACTCCAAGAGGGAGTATTTATGCTCGATAGTGGGTTCATGCCTCCTTTGCATCTATGCTCGAGTGACAGAAACGTGACGAATGGAGGATGTGTTGTTGCCATTAGGGAGAAAACAACGGTGTTTACTTAGTTTACATTGTTTACATTACACACTTTGCTTACGGCAATAATCTGTTGCTTGCAACTTAATACCCAACGTTTGTTCGGATTATATTCGGAGGGTGGATTATTAGACATAGATGCAGTTGGATGACGGTCTATGTATTTTGTTGTAATGCCCGCATGAATCACATAGTAATCTTTATGTCTTGCATATGCACTAAGGTGCAGCCTTCATTTCTATCAATTGCCCAGCTGTAATTTGTGGACACCACTAGTGAACTGTGGACCCCGGTCCATTTTCCTCATACTGATAAAACAACTACTGCTTTCATACTATTCCTACTATTTTCCTAATCTTCTCCACACCATACATTTAACCTCTTTGTGTTCAGGAAAACCGGTGAGATTGACAACCTCACTGCTTCATTGGGGCAAAGTGATTTGATTGTGTTGTGTAGGTTCCACGTTGCTTCTGAATCGATAGTGCGCCCCGCCATCTCAGCTGCTTCAACCTTCTGAAGTTACTCCTTCCTCCTACTGGTCGATTAAACCTTGGTTTCTTTCTGAGGGAAAACTGATGATGTGATCATCATACCTTCCTCTTGGGGTTTCCCAACGAGTGCAAGACCTGCACCATCACGCATCACTCCGGAGGCGGGCATGGTGGTGTAGAACCCTCCGGTGATGATTTTCCCTCCCGGCAGGGTGCAGGGGAGAACTCCAGAACCCTCCCGATCTCGGATTGACGATGACGGCGGCCTCGGGTGTTTTTCATGGAAAATAGGTATATTTTTAGGGTTTACACCTCGGGGGGCATAAATAGGCGAAAGGTCTGATGGCGGTGGGCACCCGAGGGTCCCACACCACCCCATGGCGCGGCCAGGGGCGCCGCCCTATGCTATGGCCCCCCTTCGGGTGTCTTCGGGACTCGTGGAGCCTTCGGGATTCTAATACTTCTGGGCTTCGGATTTTCCAATTCCGAGAGTATTTCCAGAACAACTTTTCTGAAACTAAAAACAACAGAAAACAGGAACTGGCTCTGTGGCATCTTGTCAATAGGTTAGTCCCAGGAAATCGATAAAAATGGCATAAACTGTAAAGAAAACATGTAGCATATGGCATGAAAAACAACATGGAACATCAGAAATTAAGGATACGTTTATGACGTATCAACATCCCCAAGCTTAGTTCCTACTCGTCCTCGAGTAGGTAAACGACAAAAACAAATAATTTCTGAGGTGACATGCTACCAACATAAACTTGATCATCTAAATTGTAAAAGCATAAGTAAACTGAGATCATAGTACTTTAAACACAAGCATGATATATATAATTTATCAATGAAACATATCAATCACTTTGCATCATAAAAAGTAACACAAATAAAAGATCATGAATAATAATGCACTCGAAAGTTATACGTTTGTTTCAAGCATAGAGAAAACATAGCAAAGTGATATTTCGCTTGTCCTTAAGAGTGGGGCAAAACATAAATGCCAGGACACCTTCAAAGTTCAAGAGTATGACTAGAACAAATAATTTCAGAGCAAATAATAACACAACATGAATCAATTAATAATGTTTCTGGGACAAATGCACATTAAACTTAGAATGGCAACTATGCTCTCTCAACTGTGCATAAAGTTAGAAGATGGAGACTCAACATAAAAGTAAAAGAAAGGCCCTTCGCAGAGGAAAGCAAGGATCACTCATGTGCTAGAGCTTTTTATTTTGTTAAATAGAGGTATTGACAACATTTTTTAGAGAGGTGTGTATGCTTATGTCAACGAATGGTAAACAGAAAATATAGTACGTCACAGGCCAACTAGACTTCACAAGAGAGGCTCCCATAGAAGGACGCATCTGGGTAGAAGGTCATCCCTCTTTCTCTTTTGTTTACACAATTATGCTTTGACTGATAAATCAGGGGCAAAAATAGTGAAGATAATTTGTTGTATTAAGTTTGGGGCTGGGAACCCCGCTGCGAGCTCTTCTATCAATTGGATAAGTGGATGAAGCCACTAGTCCAGGGTGTGAAAGTCCAATCAACAAGTGAGATAAAGATTATCTGTATACGTCCTCATGAGCTAAAACAGGAGCACAAAGCAGGTGTAATTTTGAAGGTTTTAAAGGTAACACATGAGCAATTTACTTTGGAGTGGCAGTTAAATACCACATGTAGGTAGGTATGGTGGACACATTTGGCAAACTTTTGTTTTTTGGGATTTGGATGCACGAGTAGAGCTTATACTCAGTACATGTGGAGACTAGCAAAATACTGGGAGCGACAAATCAGGAGAGCAATATTGTCCATAATCATGCATAGCGATAAAAACATCATTAATCAAAGCATAAAGGGTATTAGAAGTTCAAAAACTAAATGATCATAGAGGCTATAAGTGACTTGTTTGTAGTCATAAACTTGGTGTAAGCATGCGTCAAGTCAACAAAATAAAACATTCGAAGAAGGACACCACAAATTTATGCTTCAATATGAAAACAACAACTCATGATTCTTTCAATGGCAGATTAAATACTCTCAGCAATTTGAGACAAGTCATGCTACAAAAATATCCACTAGTATTTAGAATTAAAATAACATCTAGCCTGACATGAAAAAGTCTAGCCACAGTCTATACAAGCTTCTATTTGCACCGTTATAATCACGAAAACTGAACTACTGCTTTCCAACACCAAGCATTTTATACTAAACAAAAACTCTCCAAGAGTTACATCAATGAAACAATAGAGTACTAACACAACTCTACTAAAACTAGCAGCTGTGAATAAGAGACGCAAGAAAAACAGGAGCTAAAAAAGAATTTTGCAGCAACGAGAAGAAAAACTAAGAATACGAGCATAACTAGTATAGATATGAAAAAGAGGACCGTGTCTCTCTCCCAAACAAGCATGCTAGGTTCCAAGAATATTATTTCAGCAAGGAAAAAAATTATAAAAACAGACGCTCCAAGTAAAAATTCATATGATGTGACCGAATAAAAATATAGTTTCACTAGAAGTGACATGATAATGTGTTGATGAATAAGGTGATGCCTTAGGAATACCCAAGATTAGATGCTTGAGTATTCTTATAATTTGCTGTGATGAACCACGGGGGCATTCCCAAGCTTTGACTTTGCACACTTCTTGATCACATTGTATCACCCTCTTCTCTTGACCCTTGAAAACTTCCTTCACACCACACTCAAAGTAATTCACATTAGAGGGTTAGTGCAACAATAACAAAAATTCATGGGTTCTGCAAGGGCACAAGTTCTATTGATACTTTAAACATTATCTACAACCACTTATGTTTCGTGAAGCAAAAAAATCCACTCGACATAGTAAAAGAGCAAATGCAAGAAAAATGGCACAATCTGCCAAAACCAGAACAGTCTGTAAAGGACGATTTTTTCGGCGCACTTAAGTTGCTCAGATCGAAAAAACATAAAGAACGAAAAAGTTTATTAATTAGCTGAGGAATAAGCACAAAAAGTTTCAGGTCATTGTGATCATTCTGTGATTTATACGATTTTTTACGGTGGACAGCAGAAATATGTTTTCTGCGCAAAAATCGAAAACCAACTTCAAGTTTTGCTAGAAACTTTACTTGGCACAACTAATACATGAAAATAAAGATACAAAGGAGTGTATAAATAAGTATACAACCCCTTTACTCAAAGAAAACAGAGAAAAACAAGGCAAAAATAAAACCATGGGTTATCTCCCAAGAAGTGCTTTTCTTTAACGCATTTTAGCTAGGCCCAGAAAAATGGAATCAAGTGTTTTCAAGTGAAGAATCATCCAGGTCAATAATTTCCTCCAAAACACCACTTGTAGCAATTGGTACTTTAGGTACCCCTGAAGATGATTCAACATGCAAATCACTTTCAGTTTCACTAAAAGTTCTATTAATTTTAAGCACATTAGGGGTTTTTGGTTTAGGCACCTTGGGGACATTTTTTTTCTCTTTTCCCATAGAAGTTTTCTCCCTCTTAAACTTAAGAGAAGAAAACGTTGAGCTTAAAGTTTCCATAGCCTCCTATAATTTACCAATCCTCAAGTTCTGACTATCATGGATATTGCTAGCCTCTAGAACAGTAATTCTCTTGTTGATACTTACTATTGATTTATTAACTTTGCTAGCATTATCGAGGAAGTTTGGCAAATTTTACTCCATAGATTTTAGATTTTTAATAACATCATCTAAAGCGATCTCAGTTTTAATAGGTGGTGTTCCAACTAAACTTTCAATTAAATTACAGGCTTCCAAAGAAGGAGTTCCAAAAAATTACCACTTGTAATAGTGTCTAGAACATATTTATACCAGCTAGTAATGCCAACAAAAAAATTCCTAAGAAGGATTAAAGTGGAATATTTCTTAGTGCATCTATGATGAGCATCACTTATTCTATACCAAGCATCTTTCAAACTTTCCCCCCTTGTTGTTTAAAAGAATGAACCTCAACTTCAGGAACACTCATTTTAGCAAGATTTAAAAAAAGGATAAAAACAACAACTAGAATAAGAACTAATTTTGTTTTTTTTGTTTTTGATAAAGAGAAGCAAACAAGACAAAATAAATTAAACTAAGAAAAACTAAAACAAAGTAAAGAGATTGGAAGTGAGAGACTCCCATTGCAGAAATTCTCTTCCTCCTTGGCAACGACGCCAAAAAACTTGTTGATGGTGTGCGTAGTTGTACTCGTGGTATACCCCAAGAGAAAGGTTGTGAAGAGTGCAGCGGCAAGATTTCCCTCAAAAAAGAAACCAAGGTTGAATCGACCAGTGGAAGGACAAGCAACTTCTGAAGGTTGATGCAGTTGATGTGGTAGGGCGCACTACCGGTTCAGCAGCAACGTGGATCCTACACAACCACAATCATATCAGTTTGCTCCAATGAAACAGTGAGGTTGTCAATCTCATCGGTTTTGCTGATAACAAAGAGGTTATGGTGTGGCAAAAAGTAGGAGAACAATGTGAAAACAGTAGTAGCAGTGTGAAAACAGTGGAAGCAGTGTGAAAACAGTAATTGCAGTGGCTGAATTATTAGTATGAGAAAGTGGACCGGGGTCCACAGTTCACTAGTGGTGTCTCTCCATAAAAGATATATAACATGTGTGGTGAACAAATTAGAGCCTGGGCAATTGATAGATAATGAAACATGCATGACATGTTGATTACTATGTGATTCATGCGGGCATTACAACAAGACTCATAGACTGTTATCCAACTGCATCTATGACTAATAATCCACCCTCAGAATATCATCCGAACAAACCTTGGATATTAAGTTGCAAGCAACAGATAATCGCAGTAAGAAAAGTGTGTAATGTTAACAATGTAAACATCGTTGTTTTCTCTCTAATGGAAACAACACATCTTACATAGATCATGTTTCTGTCACTTGAGCATAGATGCAAAGGAGGCATGAACCCACTATCGAGCATAAATACTCCCTCTTGGAGTTACTAGTTTCTACTTGGACAGAGCAGCCACTAACAACAGAGAGCATGCAAGATCATAAATAAAATACACATGATAGATTGATAATCAAGATACATAGCATTCAATAATCATCGGATCCCAGCAAACACAACATGTAGCATTACAATAAGATGATCTCGATCATGTAGGGCAGCTCACGAGATCCAAACATGAGGTATAAAGAGGAGAGAACAACCATCTAGCTAGTGCTATGGACCCGTAGTCCAAAGATGAACTACTCACGCATCACTCCGGAGGCGGGCATAGTGGTGTAGAGCCCTCCGGTGATGATTTTCCCTCCCAATAGGGTGCTGATACGTCCAAAACGTATCTCCTTTTCCGAACAATTTTCTAATTGTTTTCCTCTAAACTTGTGAGTTTTGGATACCACTAACACGGACTAACGTTGTTTTCAGCAAAATTACCTTGGTGTCTCGTTTTTGTGCAGAAAAATCAACTTTCGGGAAATTGCCCGAAAAAGACCCCATTGAGCTTATATCACCAGAAGACCCCGGGAGCCAGAAGGACACCTAGAGGGGTGCCAGGAGTGGCCGAGACCACCCCTGGGCGCGCCTCCCTTAGGCCGCCGCCTGGTGGTGTGGGTGCCACCTCCACCCCCTCGGGCTCCCATTTCGACTACATATACCCCGTAAACCTAAAACGCGACGGGGTTTGTCATATTCCACAGAGTAGAGCGCCGCCGCCACCTCGAAACTCAATTCGGGGATCAGAAGTTCCTGTTCTGGCGCCCTGCCGGGATGGGGATTCGAAGGATATCATCATCATCGAAACCGCCACCTCTTCTCCATCAACCATCCATGATTACCCCATCCATGTGTGAGTAAACACCGCTGTAGGCTGAGAGGGATGGAAGGGATTGGATAAGATTGATCATGTAATAATGCCAGATTGTTAGGGCATGGTCCCTAGTATCTATTGTTAGTGTTTTCTACCGTTGTTGCAATTTGTTATGCTTAATGCTTGTCACTAGGGCCCGAGTGCCATGATCTCAGATCTGATCATGTTATTGTTTCATGAGTATAATTATGTGTCTTGATCATATCTGCAAGTTGTTTACACGTGTCATTGTCCGGAACCCAAGGCCCCAAAGTGACAGAAATTGGGACAACCGAAGGGTATGGTTGTGATGTGAGGATCACATGTGTTCACAGAGTGTTAATGCTTTTCTCCGGTGCTTTATTAAAAGGAGCACCTTAATTACCAGTAGTTTCCCTTGAGGCCCCGCTGCAACGAGCTGGTAGGACAAACGATGTTGTGCAAGTTTCTCATTGCGAGCACGTATGACTATATTGGAACACATGCCTATGGTTTGCCTAGAACTTGGATTCTTTTTTATTATTATCGGCAATGCCCATGTTTAGATTATTACATGACCTATGTTATCCATGCAACGCCCGTTCATCCATTCCCTATATGCCTACGGTACTCCCATCCTGCAGTTTTCCACGATTGCTACTTATGTTACTATTTTACTCCTGCTGTTATTTTACTAGTGATTGTGCTATAAAACTGTTACCACTGATAAATTGTTGCGAGCAAGTCTACTTTCAGGTGCAACTGAATTGACAACTCAGTTGTTAAGGCTTATAAATATTCTTTGGCCCCCCTTGTGTCAAATCAATAAATTTGGGTTTTACTTCCCTCGAAGACTATTGCGGTCCCCTATACTTGTGGGTCATCGGGTGCCGGGGAGAACTCCAGAACCCTCCCAAACTCGGGTTAACGATGACAGCAGCCTCGGGTGTTTTTCGTGGAAAAGTGGTATATTTTTAGAGTTTACACCTCGAGGGGAATAAATAGGCGAAAGTGCGATGGCGGTGGGCGCCCGAGGGGCCCACACCACCCCATGGCGTGGCTAGGGGCGTCTCCCTATGGTGTGGCCCCCTTCTAGTATCTTCGGGACTCCGTGGAACCTTCGGGAATTCTAAGACTTCTGGGCTTCGAATTTTCCAATTCCGAGAATAATTCCAGAACAACTTTTCTGAAACTAAAAACAACAGAAAACAGAATTGTCTCTGTGGCATCTTGTCAATAGGTTAGTCCCAGGAAATAGATAAAAATGGCATAAAGTGTAAATAAAACATGTAGCATGTCGAGACATCGTAGTAGTTTTCATAGACGGGGGTGCCATGAGACTACGGTAGAGACGTGGGGTAACGGGATCGCGTGGTGGACAGAGAACACAGGATTTACCCAGGTTCGGTACATCACGACAGTACGACGTGCCTACTCCTGCACTTCTCACTAATCAGGACTAAAGCCTGTATACAGGATTACAATGTGAGGTTTAGATCTAGCTACTCTCAGAGGATCAAATTCTCGGCGAGTTGGCCTACAGCTTCTCTGTTATTCGTTATCAAACTTATCTCCCGTCCGGCTTTATATAATAGCCGGATTAGAGCTTACAGAATAGGAAACCTAGAAGACTACGGTAACTATAACTTGGAAAGTAAGGAATCCGTCTTCTCCTCCAAGCCAGATCACGTGGGCCGTGATCCGGGTCCTTCTAGAATCCGGCTTCTGTGCGTCGAGTTACTGGGCCGCCCAATGAACCTTAGACCACTACCACTTGGGCCACCCTGGTAATGCGGCACTTTGACTACCATCTGATATACCCCTAGTTGGTATATATCCGACAGTAGCCCCCAAGAAGGATTAAAACTCTGATTCTCCGTCTTTCGCCAAGCGTGCTTTGTCCCAGAAATTGCAATCAGCAGTCTTGATTCTTCTTATTCTTCTTTTGAAAGAGATGGTAACGTAAAACTCGGAATCCTGAAAATCCGGCTTTTCTCTCGCGATCCTTCGCGGAGAAGGAACTCCTTACGTCAGCGCTTGAGACGTGCTGACGTAAGGGACGCTTGGGTTTCACGCGGGAAACCCAGTCACGTATCTCTGACAGATTCTCACGGGAAACGAGGAGATAGCTATCATTACCCTGTCGTTTCATTTCCCGGATTTTCTGGCGAGTGACACGCGTTGATCATCCAACGGTCAAAATAGCCGTTGGCACGTATCTTGACGGATTTCCGGCTATAAATAGCCGTCTTCGTCCCCGCTGAAAATCTTCCGCACTCTCACTCTCCACGCCATTGTTGCGCACGAGCTCTCGAGCGAAGAACCGCCCCGAGAGCACATCGCACCCAGAGCACACCGGAGACGCAACGCGCTGCCACCAAATGGCAACCTCGCCGTCTTCCCCCACTCGCTCCACCACAAACACCATCGACGAACTCATCAGTTACCTAGATCCACAGCTAGGATCACCGAAGCGCGCCGGCGACGAGCCGGAAAAGACCGCGGCCTCTGCGGAGGGCGGAGAGGATCTTTCCGCCGCCGCGAACGTTGCGGGCTCGAGCTCCGCACCTTCCCCGCCGTTTGCTCCCGAGACGGCGGAGGAGAAGATCCAGCTTCTCGGCGACGAGCTCGCCGCTGCGGAAGCCGCTGCGTCCGCCGCCGCCGGAGCGGATGAAGAGGTGGAAACTGCAGGCAATTGGATTGCCTGCAGCATTCCGCCAGCCCTCCTTCCAAACCTGGAAAAGGAGGGTCTGATTCTTAAAGGGAAATGGCGGCTCTCTGAGGACGAGAACGAGCCGATGCCGAAAGACGGCGAAAGGGTTCTTCTTTCCTCCCATCTCTTAAGAGGTATGGGACTTTCGCCTTCTGCTTTCTTCCTCCAAATCCTCTCCCACTACAACATCCAACCCCATAACCTGCCACCCAACTCCATTCTCTATATGGCCGGGTTTCAGGCCTTATTTGAGGGTTACTTAGGCTTAGAACCTAGGTTAGATTTTTGGATGTATTGTTTCGGGGTTAAGCGGAACTCCTCGGAGGGCGCACTCCCGACTTGCGGAACCATCTCCTTTACTCTTCGGAGATTTAGGGAAGATTGGTTCCCCAAGATCAAAACATCGGAATCCGTCAAATTTTGGACGGGTTCCTTCTTCTACCATCCCGATGTGCCTTTCCCAAAAAAGGCCATCGGGGTTCCACCTTTTTCCAACACTGCTGCCGTTCCCCAAGACAATTGGGGAACGGAAGCCGTCCAGGTTCTGCCGCCTGATCTTCTAAGGATCAAGCGGCGCATCGCCAAGCTCACTTCCTCCAATCCACCTCTAACTGGCATGGACACGGTCCTTTGCTGGTTAGATAGGCGGATCCAGTCGTTGGCCAATCACGGTGGCCGCCTCTTGTGCGACTACACGGGTGCCAACGACCCAATGCGGACATCCATCAAGGATTGGTCCCCAAGGGATCTTCGACGGCGCGCAAACCAGTTGGTCGCATTTCGCGACCAATACGAAGCGAGTCGGCCGATGTATACGGCCGACAATCCGGCTCCCAAGGTATTTTTTTCCGTCATTTGGGTGGAGTTTTAACATTCTTTCTCGGATTTTCCTGCTTCTAACTCTAATTTTTATTTTCAACAGTTCGCTGAACTTCCAGACTCGGAGTTAGCCGCCGAAGCTGAGCTAGATGCCTTGCGTACTGCCACTACAGGTGGGCGTAAGCGCAAGAAGATTTCTTCCTCTCAGGAAGTTATCGACCTTGACGGAATTCCCGTCGCCACTTCCAGGTTAGATCTTCTGGGTTCTTTTCTTTCATGGAAATTTTTCTTCCATCTTCAGAGTTTTAACTTTTCCGGGTTTTTTGTTTTTAGCCTGCCTCCCTCCAACCTAAAGCCGAAGAAGCTGAAGAAACACAAAGTTGTTTCCAGCCGAGGCGGTCAACCTTCTCCCGTCATCGCCCCGGACACACCGTCCACGATGGCGGAAGAGCACGCTGCAGCCCCCAACACCAAGCCACTAGAGCCCAGCCAGCCCGTTGTGTCGAACACGGACACGAGGGAAAGGGCGGCTCCAGAGGTGGGAAAATCTTCTCGGACATTTGACGAGGAGATTCCCACCTTTTACAAGGACTTCAAGATTATCAATGACGGCCTAAGCGCAGCCGGAAATCTTTTTGTGGAATACGCAAAAGGGTTCAAAGAAAACTTGGCGGGTTTGCAACGAATGAGCCAGGTATGTAACTCTAGCCCCCAAGCATTAAACAAAATGCATGCTTTTTGCTTTGATGCTTTTTGTAATCATTCTTTTCCTTGCTATGTTCCAGCAAACCGCCGAAGCCATTAACATGGAAGTTTTCAACAAACTCTCCATCAAGAATAAGGAAGTTAGAAGTCTTCTTTCTATTCTTGAAGAGAGAGAGGCGGAGCTGGCATCGTCTCAGCTCGCGTTGTCGGAAACAACAGGTAAACATTTGTCCTATGAAGTTTTCGATTTAACTTTTTGTCTAAGTACTTTTTTCGGGAGTGTTCTGAACTCGGAATTTTCCTTGCTTTCCAGCTGCTTTGGCTAAGGCCAAGAAAATAGCTGAAGACGCCGGCAATGCCGAGAATCTCCAAAAGGAGAATTTGGATCTTCACAAGGATCTTGTGAAGACTCGAAAAGATTTGGAAGCCAGCAACCTGGCCCTTGGAGTTGCTAATTCCAAGGCTTCCGAACAGGCGGAGAAGGACAAATCCACCATTCAGGATTTGGAAAACGCCCTAAACCTTCGCCTGGAGGAAATCTCCGAGATTGACAAGCTTATTGGTAAGTTACTGATACTTTTACCATTTTTCCATGTCTTGCTTTCTTTCTCTGTTTTTCACCTAACCCTTTTGGTTGTTTTGTTGGAAAAACAGGAGACACCCCAGATGGCACTCGGATTGAAGGAATCCGAGCCTTTGGGAAGACATGGACTTCGATCAGAGCTGCTGGAATGCAGCTGGTCAATAAGTTCCTTCCCGCAAGGACTGGGGAGTTCTCGGAGGTTGAAAAACTTCCGGGTGCCATCATGGAGATTGCGTAGTCCAGGGAGTCCACCCTACGTTCCGCTGCACGGGGTGGTGCGCGCATGGCACTCGGCCTAATGCGTATGCACTACCCTGGTGCTAAATCTTGGTGCGTGGCGTCCGGTGACCCTCAAGGATACACGGATACTCAGCTAAATACCATCTTTGATGAAATCAAAGGCCACGCCACCCAGATTGCCTCCATGGTGAATATCTCCGTCAATTATCTAGAAGAGGAGATCCCTCCAATCCCCGAGGATGATAGCAGCGAGGAGGAGTCGGATGATTGAAGGGCTTCCTTAAACCTGGAGAATGAAAATAGACAATAGGAGCATTACTGTTCTTTCAATGTAATTCAAAATGTAATGCTTCTATTTGTATGAATGAAAACTCCGCCTTTTGCATTCTTAATTATGAAATTCTTTGCAAGGTTTTCGGATTTTACTATTCCTTTATCTTCTAAGTTCTCTGGCATATATGTTTTAACTGTCCTTAGTGTTTAAAATGGCTCAAATAGCAATATGAATCATCATGCCGAGTAACTGGGTGTAACCAATCAGTTGAAACTCGGAAACATGGATCATGCTAAAGGAATTTTTACTAACTAGCTCCAGTAACCCAACACATATGCAAACAGATAATGCTTAGAGAAACGAGGAATTTTTTAAATGAAACTTGGGCACGCAGGCAATTCAAGTTTCCTTTAGCCGTTCTAGCAGGCTGAAAATCATTCAGTTTTTTAACTCCGAGTACGCAGGCACAATTCGGCTTAACATTGAGTATTTTGTAAGATCATTAGGAAATAGAGAAGGTGGAATCATATGCTTTGTACTGTAATAAACTTGTAAAAACATGGATACCAGAATTCCAACAACTTTATTTCATGATCTCAAAAGATGTTTACATAGATATTGAACTAAGTATAGAAGGGACATAACTGCTAGATACTCCAAGGCTTTCACTATCCATTCGAATTTATCGGATTTCTTCAGCAACTTGTAGAGTGGTAGGGCTTTATCCCCCAGCCGACTAATAAATCTGCTGATGGCAGCGGCGGAACCCGTCAATCTTTGGACATCTTTTACGCACGTAGGCTTCGAGATGTTCAAGATGGCTTTGATCTTTTCCGGGTTAACTTCTATTCCTCTGTGAGAAACGATGAAACCCAGAAGTTTTCCTGAGGGAACCCCGAATACACACTTAGATGGGTTTAACTTCATCTTGTAAGTGCGCAAGTTTTCGAAAGTTTCTAGCAAATCCTCAAGGAGTGTATCTTTTTCCTTGGTTACGACAGCAATGTCGTCCACGTAAACATGGACGTTTTTGCCAATCTGACTATGCAGACAACGTTGCATGCAACGCTGGTAGGTTGCACATGCGTTCTTCAGGCCAAATGGCATGGTTACGTAATAGTACGTCCCGTACGGGGTTATGAAACAAGTATTAATTTGATCTTCCTTTTTCATGCGTATTTGGTGGTACCCGGAGTATGCATCCAAAAAGCATAAAAGCTCAGAGCCTGCAGTGGCATCTATTATTTGATCGATTCGCCGTAACGCGAACCTATCTTTCGGACACAATTTGTTCAAGCCTGTGTAATCTATACACATTCTTAGAGCAGTAGTGTCTTTCTTCGGTACTAATACCGGGTTTGCAGACCATTCAGTGTGGATTACTTCCTGGATGAAATCTGCTGCTAAAAGCCGGATAATTTCCTTGCCAATAGCCTTCCGTCTTCTTCCGTCAAATCGACGGAGACCTTGTTTGACGGGTTTTGATCCTGAAATTACCTTGAGTTGGTGCTCAGCAAGTTCCCTGGGTACGCCTGGCATGTCAGCTGGACACCAGGCAAAAATATCCCAGTTCTCACGGAGGAACTTGATGAGCTCGCCTTCCTATTTGTCGGTCATCCCAGTCCCTACGACGATGAACTTTGTCGGATCTTTGGGGTCTAGGATTACCTGTTTTGTATTTTCGGACACCTTGAAGCTGTCTGTTGGCTTCCGAGTTTCTTTTCCTGCCGGCATTTCTGTCGGCGATACCTCCTTGGCTAATTCTTTCAGTTCTTCCTTTGCTATAACTCTCTGAGCGCAAAGGGCATTTTCTTTCTCCAACTCGTTTGCCAGCTTGAAGTCACCAGCTATGGTGATTACTCCTCCTTTGGGTCCAGGCATCTTCAGCTTTTTATAGATATAACATGATCTTGCCATGAATTTGGCGAAAGCTGGACGTCCGAGTATTGCATGATACACGCTTTCGAACGTCACTACTTCGAAGGATACTTTTTCCTGCCGGAAGTGATCTTTATCTCCGAAGGTGACATCTAGGGAAATTTCTCCTAGGGATCGTGCTTGTCTGCCAGAAACAATACCATGGAAGCGTATGTTGATGTAATTGAGCTGGGACTCGGAAATCTTCAGATGCTTCAGTGTATCCAGGTACATTATGTTAATGTTGGATCCTCCATCCATCAGCACTCTTCTTAGCCTAGTATTCTGGACAATAGGGCTTACGACAAGAGCTTGTGTGCCGGGTTCAGGGATATTCCCGGGATGATCAGACTGATCCCAGGTAATTGGTGTGTTGGAGTACTTCAAGAATTTCGGGGTTGCCGGAACAACCGCGTTTATTTCTCGAAGTGTTCTTTTGGCCACCTTTGTTGACGGAGTTGTCAGGAATGTTAGCATTGCTTCTCCATCAACTCTCGGAAATTTTGGTTCGCCCTTTCGCTGTTGTTCCTGGATTTTTTCATCAGTGTCCGATTCACTGTCTTCTTTGTCAGCTTCTGGCTTTTGTTTGGCGGGTTTCCTTTTGGAACCCTTCCCCTTATTTCCGGATCCTGCACTGATTTTCATGTGCTTATTCAGCCGGCATTGCGTGTTTGTGTGGGTGGGTTTCCCAAATTGTGAATGGTGGACACAAGGTTCCGACTTAATCCTCTCCCACTCCTCTGGAGTGTAGTTGATTGGATCTGGACTGCGTCCTTTCCACTTATTCCCTTTTTCACTTCCAAAGGCTATGTTGACCTCTTTGGTTTTTGTCGTTGTTTCTGGAGTTCCTTTTTTGTCAGAACGAGGGGTTTTCTTGGCAAGTATCAGTGATTCGATATTGCCTCCTCTTGCTCTGATGTCATCTTCGGCTGCAGCGTGCTCGTTGGCGGTTGTAAGCATAGATCCGAGATCTTTGTGCTGCTTGGAACCAACCATGAACGGTACAAGTCCGGGTTTTAGGCCATTGATGAAAGCATGCATTGCTTGTACGTCAGTTACTCCAGAACAACTATTCTTCGTTGCCGTCCATCTGGAGATGAAATTGTCACGACCCCGGACCCCGAGATATACATACTGTTATGTGCTCCTAGACATGGACCCACAAGGGCTTCAGGGTTACCAGCCCCGGCCGCAACAAACAACGGCAGGCAGACTGGATTCATCGGCACGTAGTCCGGATCCCCAGTCTACTACTCCTTGTATCCATGCTAGTCATAACCAACTATGCATATCAAAGCGTCCACGAATCGAATGAAACTGAAGGAACCGGGACCAAAGCTATACAGAGATGCTATGTGTCCAGAAAGTGCAACAACAATCGAGGGTTACTGGGGTTACCTCGCCCCAGGCCGATCAAATCGACAGGCGGGCTCGGACATGGATCATCGGCTCCACAACCCCTCGACTGCGACAACTATGCAGGCATAGCCAAAACTGTATAACAATGAGCTCGAAACCAACAATCGACCAAAGCAACACTCTAGACAATGAAAATGTGTTAAACAGATGATACTAGAGTGTAGCTTACAAGCAGAGGTCACACGACCCAACATTACATCAGACAACGGAAGGCAAATTATGTTGCTAATCAACAAGAACCAAAAAGGCCTAAGAGGCCGCAACATAAGGCGACGTCCCAGCCCATAGATTCCAGGCTGCTACCTGGGAACCCCAAACTACTCGTCGATGTCCACGTTGAATCACCACCGAAGTGAGATCTTCACCTGAACCAAAGTTAAGCAAACCTGAGTACGGGAGGTACTCAACAAGACTTAATTAACCTATTATATATCTGCTATTTCGAAAAGGGTTTCATGAAGGCTGATTTGCGTAAAGCAATCTTTGTTTTTCCAAATTGAGGAGGAATAGCACGTCTCATAGAAGGTTTTCAAAACAGATGAGAAATTTGCTTCTGTAATCAGCTACTGATATCATCATTTTTTAATCCACCGAAACATATCAGCACCTCGTGCTTCAAAGATCACCTCCTCCAGTTGTTCCACACTATCTCATACTACAAGGTAACCCCTCTCGGCATCTCCGAGGAGGCATCCTTCATTCGTTATCAGCAAGTTTTAATCATTCCGTTTAAGTTATCTATGATCACAGAATCCGTCACCAAGTCGTCTTTAACCGCAGACACGGCTTTTCGAAAAGATTTAACCCTGCAGGGGTGTACAACTTTACCCACACGTACCAACCGACTCTTAGTGCCACCGGGTTGGCACTAGTCCGGGAAGTGCCGGCAGAGGGTGGTCGATTCCCGGCCTTTACCTTGTCGAACCATATCCATGAGTCAACCCAAACAGGGCCACCCCGTCAACAGGGAGTTGGCCACCTCCTGACGGCACCTGTTCTGTGAGTCGGGAACAAGATCCGTGTACGTCCATCACTTGTCCCGGTCACGACCTAGTTTTCTCCAAAACATTTTCCGACTCACACGCAGATGGAAAGCTCAAACTACGTGGCTCATGGATAAGGTTAAACAAGTTAGTCAGCCGGGCGGGGTTCATCGGCCCACGTGTGGCTGTACGCTCAGTCTTGGCTCGAAGGCGAGAACTCGCTCCTAGGGGCATGAACAGGACAAAACGCCACAACCCATTGTGGCCTCACATCCATGCCGTGATTAGTCAAGTTATCAAAGGTAATTCAAACCATAAACACCTGACATAGAAGATTCACGCATTGAACAGATTCATCAACTAGGCATGGCTAAGCAAGACTCACAAGGTTTAGCGGAGCGCGCACAAACAAGCCTATAGCTGCTAGGTGAAGTGGATCAGGATATCTAGGTTATGCAGCATATAGGAGAACTCTATCTACTGACATCAAATAGTTTGGAACCGAATGCAAAGTACGAGATTGAAATCACTTTGAAATCATATATGAGCAGATAAGAGGTTATGCTTGCCTTGGTTATAAGAAAACCAGATAAAGTCTTCAGGGATAAGTGCTTGACTTGTCGGTTAGGATCAAGTATTCGTCATTGGATTGTTGGCCTTCTCTTCGGATTCACGTTCTACCGAGGAAGAAATAACACCGAAAGAGAAATAACAATCAACACATGGCATCGATGCAATGCACAATATGTATGCATGAGCAGATTAATGCACTGAAATAAAGCCCTAAGCATGAAGATAGGGTTGCTAGGGTTCGTATGACAATTATGCAATTTTATTGAAATTAACCCGAAATAGACCCCGGAGGGGGTTTCGGGCGATTATGAACATGAGTACCATTTTAGTTGCTCAAATGGGTTTGAAAACATCATAACTAGATTGTACTTGTCATTTTGAGCAATTTGATATATAACTTTTAATTTTCTAATTTTAGTGAATAAAAACTTATTTTTCTATTTTAAATAAATTAAACCACATTAAATAAAGGCCAAAATTCAACTTTGTCAAATATATGTGGAAATGACATTTTTGGATAGATCTCATTTTTCTGAACACAACCATATTTTTATTATATTTTTCTGAATTATATTTTGGAAGATATTGATTCTACAAGTTTATATTATTTTCTGTAATTTAAAACACAGAGGGGTCCACGTGTCAGTGTGCTTATTCATTTTTCCAAAAACATAGAAAATACTGCGCTGATGTCATCATGACGCGAGGGTGACGTCAGCTTGCTCTGATGTTCACAGATGAAATCGAATTCGTCGAATTGGGTTCGAAATTGACGAAACCAACTATGCAGCAATGTAGAGGAGCTCACGGGGAGTGGAGGGGTACCATCCGGTGACCAAATGGTCACCGGAGTGGCCGGCGGCGAGCAAGGACAGCGGCGGCCGGCGGTGGCTCACGGCGGCAGCACGGAACAAGGCACGGGAAGGCCAGGGGAGGGGATTGGGATGCTCACAACGATGTCCTGAAGCTCTTGGAAGGGTCGGAGGAGGCCGGAGCGGCCGGACGGCGGCGAATCGACGGCGAGAATGCCCGCCGGCCGTGGGGAAGAAAAGGGGCGCCGGCATCGATTCAAGCCCTCCCGCCTTGCGTGCGTGCTTGAGATGGACGAGGAGAGGATGGCGGACCTCCGGGTGGCCTCCAATCGGGCAGGGGTGGCCGGAGACGGCGGGGCGAGGCGGAGGCCGCGACGAACTAGGGTTTCGGCCGGAAGTTACAGAGAAGGAGAGGAGGGCGACCTGGGGGGGGGTGTTCTGCGAGCTCGGCTCGTTCGAGACGTCTCCGGGGGTCCTCATCCCCTCGCAACAGGGAGCAGGAGGTGGCATCCACGGCCTCAGCGGATCGGCCACGCAGGAGCTTGCCTTCTGGCTGAAGGAAGAAGAAAGCTAAAAGAAAATCAATTTTCGAAAACCCCCCTGGAAAGTTTCAGAAACCACAAAGAGGTCCTTCTCTCTTTTAGAAACAGAACTGGAAAGAACTTTTGAGGGCCTTTTTGAAAACAGAAAATTTGGCAAAAATAGGATTTGGAAAGCTTATGAAATTTCCAACCTCACCATGTATTGCTTTGGTGAAATTGGAATACTTTTCAGAACAAGATTTTGAAACCCATTTTAAGTACTATTTGCTGGAAAAAAATTCTCAAACTATTTGAATTCAAGTTTTAAATTGGTTCAAACATGATTTGAATTTTTGTTTGATGCATGTATGAGATGCCAACAACACCACAACCCTAAATTAGCAGAAATTGGGATGTTACAAATCTACCCCCCTTACAAGAATCTCGTCCCGAGATTCCCAAAGGAGAAGAAAAAAGGAACACCGGTTTTGAACGATCTTCTTGAACCTTACGGTTCTTTTCTCGAAGAGGTTGATCCGTAACAATTGCGAAGATCTCCAGCGGCTACACCTTAGATGAGAGGGAAAACTCTTAAGGTTTGAGCTTCACGAAGATCGAGTATCCCATGGGTAACTCATGACAGGAATGTTCGTAAAGAACTTTTGAGTTAACATGCATGAAACACATCAAGATAACGGAGGGAATAGAAGATGGTTTCAAGTGTTCGGACGATTGGTCTTGAAAGGATTTGGAATATGAGCTTTGCACAAGACTTTAAATCTTTTTGGGATAGATAGGTCGAACAACTTATGACATCGAGGTTTCTTCAAACAGAAAACAAAGATGGAAAGGATGGTCTTGGATACCACGACATAATATCCGTAGACGAGGGAAATCACGAGAAAACACTGTAATCGTGAGTCTGAGAGAATTTGATACAAGATCATGTTCACTCTTCGAAGTGGACACAATAGATGAAGGAACTTTCATTCCGATAAAGTTTGTCGAAAACTTTGTCAAAGATCGGGATGTTACTTCACAACGGAGGATGAGTAACCAAAGGATGATGGAACACCGTGGTGAAGGAGATCTTCTTGGTCACACCATAAGATGAGTAACCAACGAGGATTGAAACACCAGAAGGAATATGGAATCTCTTTCCTATGGTGGATTTGACGTAGCAATACGTTTATCACATGGTTAAGATCCCATGGCTGAAGTAATTGACAAATTCACACAATGTGTGAGATGAACAGAACTTCAGGTACTAACAACTTGAAAAAGGGAACTGATCAAGGGCGGTTACGAAACACCACGAGATGGTCTCATGATGAACTCGTTTCCACCGGAACAAAGGTTTGGAGGATCAACGGAGAGATATTGGAAGATCAACTTCCAGGTTCTCCTGGATGTTCTAGATACCGATAGTAGGCTCACGACAAGCCTTTTATAGGTCATCCAGTCAAAGATGAACTCCGGTTTGGAAGAACGGGGAGGAAACTTGTTAGAATAAGCTACACAAGAATTCTCACGGAGTGTGGCTGTTCTTACGGATTAAAGGAGATATGACATTAGGCCTTCCGGCTAATTGTAGTCAACCACAACCTCAACCATGCCGGATTGTCAAATGGACTTAGATCAATATCCTTAAGGGAACACCAACCATCGTTGCTGCTTGAGATTTAGCTCTGGTTAGTGGGTTGATAACTGAGACTCAGTAAGTATGATCAAAGAGATTGCACCGGTTACCAACGAGATACATATGCTAGATTCTCAAGACATGGACTTTGATGTCACACTCAAGAGGATGAGTAAGGTTGTAGAACTCATGTATTAGCAACTTGCGAAAGACGGTTGCATCTACATGGTTTAGTTGCAACAAAACACATCGGAGTCCTTGTTGGGAAGATGATAACAAAGATAACGAAGGTCTCAAACTTCTTCTCTTTCGCGAGTAGTCAATCAGTGGCTTGGTGTGGATGTAAACTTCTTCAAGGAATCGAGGTAACTACCTACCATCTCAAGAATAGTCCACACGTGCATGACCAACTTGGGATTATTCCCGAAGGAACAGGAAAACTCTTCTTGAATCCACGGCGACAACTTTCACCAAAAGCACATGAACCGAGAAAGTCACTTCGAACATCCAGAACACAATCTTCGTAATGAAACAAAGATGGTTCTCGAGAGTTTCCAACATTGTGCCAAGGGTTCAACATGAGCCTCTTTCAACTTGGATAAGTAGGAATGTCATCGATGGCTCGACAACACTTATCAAAACACTCCAAGAAGAGGGATTCATATGGTATATGAACAAGGCAGAGTATTGGTCAGACCAAAGGACAGGAAGGTATACTCGAGCAAAACACCATGAGTGGAAACACCATCAAGATAGTCCTTGAATCTGAGCTTGATCTGACGATAGCCCAAATCAAACCAAGAGGTAGAGTGATAGCTTTTTCCACAGAGGATGTACTACCCTGCTTCAACACAAAGGAAACTAGACATCCCTTAACGAAGGATCCAGTTAGGCGGAGCTCCTGTCTTTCAACTCTCCAAGTTATTGTTTAAGCTCAACCAACTAGTCCAGGATATCCAGCGTTGTTTCTTGGAGAAAAGAGTGGTTCAAATTTACTCCTAGTTTAGACATCACAGTCAGGTAAAACCTGGTGATACTTCTAGAAAGACAACAAGGATATCACAACCTACCGTTAGGTCTAGGAATTTGAAAAGGGATCTTGCTTTTCAAAGCAGCTGATATGATCTTGAGGGTTTCGGCATGAACCTAACTCTTTGACCAGGAATGTGTACCGGAGTGAACGGATTTGGTAACACAACCAACTTCCGAAAGGGGCTGGGTGACCAATAGTGCTAAGAAGGATACAGATGTTTTCTTAGGTTTTTCGAAGCAATAAGAATTGCTAGGAGTACCTGGTACACATGTCGATGAGCAAACCCATCATTCTCAAGCATTCAAGCTTGAAGAGAGGGGGAACGTGTAAAAGAATCACTTCATCAACAAGGCCATGAAAGTTAACACAGTCTCGTGATATAAAAGGGTGTGATACTCGAAGGTAGAACAGAACAGAAGCTGATAAAACTTCTTTAATCTGTGGGTTACAAAACTTTGACCTGGTCCTGGAGATGAACGAGGTACTGGAGTTTGTTTCTCCTAACATTCCAAGGTGGAACGTTCTGACGGAAAACAAGAGCAAATGCATTGGAAGAATCCAACACCATATGTAACTTGGTTTCCAAACAACGGACGGAGTTCGGGAAGCAGCTAAGAGTAGGAACGTGCTCTGGAAAATCCTGGGATCACGTTGGATACACGGGTTAATACTCAGGTGTAGAACCCATGCCAAAAGAGAGGTATAGCTGAGCCAAGAACAGAGATATGAGAATCATCAGAACACACTTGTCGTGATCCTCTTGATTCCTAGAGAAAACCTATGGCTATGGGAGCTGAGATTACCTAGCCATCCTGAGGTAGAACGGATTCCTCAGGATCCAACGAAACAGAACTTGGGTTAAAGGTCAGCATCCTGTACTGATAGAGTGAGCATCACATGGTTATGAAACCACATGGTTCAACCCACCACCACTCAGCACATTCCGGGACCTTCGGTTCAAGTTCAAGGTAAAACACAACGAAAGGAGTAACTACTATATGAGTGCCTTGAAGGACACTATGAGTAGCCATCACGGAGTATATTTCCAAGAGGACAAACTTAGCTCCGGAAGAACTTGAGCAGAGGATAATAGATACATTCGAAATGGATAGCAGATCTCGAGGTTCATGATTTAGAACTTTGAAACATGTAAGAATGTGGAATCCGGACAACTCTGAGAGATTGGAATGGAAAGGAAATCTCCCAGATTAAGAGATAACGGAATATGGAACACACACGACTCTAGAAACTCATAACTAGGTCAACTTGGGTAAAAGACGTCCTTGCCAAAGAAGGCACCTAGGTTTTGAATGAATAGAAGAGATAACAAAACCTTTTCAAATCAAAACAGATAAGGTGACCCAGAGTTAGAGCGATACCAGATAAGGAGTAAAAAGAATCCTAAGAAGGTTTTTTCACAACTCATTTGAGGTTTCAAAGTAGTTTTCACAAACACTAGACTCAACATCGACCAAGCAGTAAGGTTTTCCTACAGGCAGTCCTGCTCTGATACCAAGACTTGTCACGACCCCGGACCCCGAGATATACATACTGTTATGTGCTCCTAGACATGGACCCACAAGGGCTTCAGGGTTACCAGCCCCGGCCGCAACAAACAACGGCAGGCAGACTGGATTCATCGGCACGTAGTCCGGATCCCCAGTCTACTACTCCTTGTATCCATGCTAGTCATAACCAACTATGCATATCAAAGCGTCCACGAATCGAATGAAACTGAAGGAACCGGGACCAAAGCTATACAGAGATGCTATGTGTCCAGAAAGTGCAACAACAATCGAGGGTTACTGGGGTTACCTCGCCCCAGGCCGATCAAATCGACAGGCGGGCTCGGACATGGATCATCGGCTCCACAACCCCTCGACTGCGACAACTATGCAGGCATAGCCAAAACTGTATAACAATGAGCTCGAAACCAACAATCGACCAAAGCAACACTCTAGACAATGAAAATGTGTTAAACAGATGATACTAGAGTGTAGCTTACAAGCAGAGGTCACACGACCCAACATTACATCAGACAACGGAAGGCAAATTATGTTGCTAATCAACAAGAACCAAAAAGGCCTAAGAGGCCGCAACATAAGGCGACGTCCCAGCCCATAGATTCCAGGCTGCTACCTGGGAACCCCAAACTACTCGTCGATGTCCACGTTGAATCACCACCGAAGTGAGATCTTCACCTGAACCAAAGTTAAGCAAACCTGAGTACGGGAGGTACTCAACAAGACTTAATTAACCTATTATATATCTGCTATTTCGAAAAGGGTTTCATGAAGGCTGATTTGCGTAAAGCAATCTTTGTTTTTCCAAATTGAGGAGGAATAGCACGTCTCATAGAAGGTTTTCAAAACAGATGAGAAATTTGCTTCTGTAATCAGCTACTGATATCATCATTTTTTAATCCACCGAAACATATCAGCACCTCGTGCTTCAAAGATCACCTCCTCCAGTTGTTCCACACTATCTCATACTACAAGGTAACCCCTCTCGGCATCTCCGAGGAGGCATCCTTCATTCGTTATCAGCAAGTTTTAATCATTCCGTTTAAGTTATCTATGATCACAGAATCCGTCACCAAGTCGTCTTTAACCGCAGACACGGCTTTTCGAAAAGATTTAACCCTGCAGGGGTGTACAACTTTACCCACACGTACCAACCGACTCTTAGTGCCACCGGGTTGGCACTAGTCCGGGAAGTGCCGGCAGAGGGTGGTCGATTCCCGGCCTTTACCTTGTCGAACCATATCCATGAGTCAACCCAAACAGGGCCACCCCGTCAACAGGGAGTTGGCCACCTCCTGACGGCACCTGTTCTGTGAGTCGGGAACAAGATCCGTGTACGTCCATCACTTGTCCCGGTCACGACCTAGTTTTCTCCAAAACATTTTCCGACTCACACGCAGATGGAAAGCTCAAACTACGTGGCTCATGGATAAGGTTAAACAAGTTAGTCAGCCGGGCGGGGTTCATCGGCCCACGTGTGGCTGTACGCTCAGTCTTGGCTCGAAGGCGAGAACTCGCTCCTAGGGGCATGAACAGGACAAAACGCCACAACCCATTGTGGCCTCACATCCATGCCGTGATTAGTCAAGTTATCAAAGGTAATTCAAACCATAAACACCTGACATAGAAGATTCACGCATTGAACAGATTCATCAACTAGGCATGGCTAAGCAAGACTCACAAGGTTTAGCGGAGCGCGCACAAACAAGCCTATAGCTGCTAGGTGAAGTGGATCAGGATATCTAGGTTATGCAGCATATAGGAGAACTCTATCTACTGACATCAAATAGTTTGGAACCGAATGCAAAGTACGAGATTGAAATCACTTTGAAATCATATATGAGCAGATAAGAGGTTATGCTTGCCTTGGTTATAAGAAAACCAGATAAAGTCTTCAGGGATAAGTGCTTGACTTGTCGGTTAGGATCAAGTATTCGTCATTGGATTGTTGGCCTTCTCTTCGGATTCACGTTCTACCGAGGAAGAAATAACACCGAAAGAGAAATAACAATCAACACATGGCATCGATGCAATGCACAATATGTATGCATGAGCAGATTAATGCACTGAAATAAAGCCCTAAGCATGAAGATAGGGTTGCTAGGGTTCGTATGACAATTATGCAATTTTATTGAAATTAACCCGAAATAGACCCCGGAGGGGGTTTCGGGCGATTATGAACATGAGTACCATTTTAGTTGCTCAAATGGGTTTGAAAACATCATAACTAGATTGTACTTGTCATTTTGAGCAATTTGATATATAACTTTTAATTTTCTAATTTTAGTGAATAAAAACTTATTTTTCTATTTTAAATAAATTAAACCACATTAAATAAAGGCCAAAATTCAACTTTGTCAAATATATGTGGAAATGACATTTTTGGATAGATCTCATTTTTCTGAACACAACCATATTTTTATTATATTTTTCTGAATTATATTTTGGAAGATATTGATTCTACAAGTTTATATTATTTTCTGTAATTTAAAACACAGAGGGGTCCACGTGTCAGTGTGCTTATTCATTTTTCCAAAAACATAGAAAATACTGCGCTGATGTCATCATGACGCGAGGGTGACGTCAGCTTGCTCTGATGTTCACAGATGAAATCGAATTCGTCGAATTGGGTTCGAAATTGACGAAACCAACTATGCAGCAATGTAGAGGAGCTCACGGGGAGTGGAGGGGTACCATCCGGTGACCAAATGGTCACCGGAGTGGCCGGCGGCGAGCAAGGACAGCGGCGGCCGGCGGTGGCTCACGGCGGCAGCACGGAACAAGGCACGGGAAGGCCAGGGGAGGGGATTGGGATGCTCACAACGATGTCCTGAAGCTCTTGGAAGGGTCGGAGGAGGCCGGAGCGGCCGGACGGCGGCGAATCGACGGCGAGAATGCCCGCCGGCCGTGGGGAAGAAAAGGGGCGCCGGCATCGATTCAAGCCCTCCCGCCTTGCGTGCGTGCTTGAGATGGACGAGGAGAGGATGGCGGACCTCCGGGTGGCCTCCAATCGGGCAGGGGTGGCCGGAGACGGCGGGGCGAGGCGGAGGCCGCGACGAACTAGGGTTTCGGCCGGAAGTTACAGAGAAGGAGAGGAGGGCGACCTGGGGGGGGGTGTTCTGCGAGCTCGGCTCGTTCGAGACGTCTCCGGGGGTCCTCATCCCCTCGCAACAGGGAGCAGGAGGTGGCATCCACGGCCTCAGCGGATCGGCCACGCAGGAGCTTGCCTTCTGGCTGAAGGAAGAAGAAAGCTAAAAGAAAATCAATTTTCGAAAACCCCCCTGGAAAGTTTCAGAAACCACAAAGAGGTCCTTCTCTCTTTTAGAAACAGAACTGGAAAGAACTTTTGAGGGCCTTTTTGAAAACAGAAAATTTGGCAAAAATAGGATTTGGAAAGCTTATGAAATTTCCAACCTCACCATGTATTGCTTTGGTGAAATTGGAATACTTTTCAGAACAAGATTTTGAAACCCATTTTAAGTACTATTTGCTGGAAAAAAATTCTCAAACTATTTGAATTCAAGTTTTAAATTGGTTCAAACATGATTTGAATTTTTGTTTGATGCATGTATGAGATGCCAACAACACCACAACCCTAAATTAGCAGAAATTGGGATGTTACAGAAATCCACGTATGGTTCATCCTCGAATTGGGTGCAATGGTTCAGCTGGTTGATGCTGTTCGGGCGTTTGTATGTTCCCCGGAAATGCTGAGTAAATACTCTAGCCATATCATCCCAGCTGTCGACAGTTCTTGATGGTAATCCATTGATCCAATCTCTGGCTCCGTCTAGCAACATTAGGGGAAGAAACTTGACGGCTTCCAGGTCTGTCCCATTGTTGATCTGGACGGCCGTATAGTAGTCTGAGAGCCAGGTGTCCGGGTTTGTGCTGCCGGTATATTTTTGGTACGTTGGACCAACTTTGGCGAAGCCAGAATGCAGGGTTATCCTTCGGATCCTGTCAGTGAAACACTTAGGACCAAAGTATAGATCATCCTTTTCCGCTCTATCAATGTGTGCGGAATATCTTCCAGCTGAATGGACAGAAGGGGATCTACTCCTTTCTTTTCCATTGTTGTGCGGACGCGCTTTTCCGGGATTGTACCTATCTCTTCCATGATCACGTCCTTTTGGATTAGGCGGAGTCCTGCTCCTGTGCCTTTCTTTATCCTTAGGAGGTGTCCGGGATCTCTCACGTCTGTGAGGTATATCGTATCTTCCGGCTTTCTCAGCTGGGTTTCTCGGAGGTGGCATTGTTTTGCCGTCATTCCGGTATTTTTCTTCCCGATCGTGGGGTTTGAGTCCACCTTTCGGGGGATGGGATCCGGTTCGGGACGCTTCATCCCTATTGTCGGGGTTTTTCTTGTCTTTTCTCGGATCCTCTTTTTTATCCTTTGAATTGTCTGAATCTCCAGGTTCCTCTGGTTCAGGTGCTCCAGCGGTGCAAGTAGCTGTTTTGCATAGGGCGGAGTTATCCTGCAGTCTTCCTGATCGCTCTTGGGCCTGCTGTTGTTGTTGCAATGCTTTTCCTAGGAAAGCATACACCCCCTGGAGCTTTTCACCATTAGAGTACAAATCATTGTTGAGGATGGCAAATGCTGCTTCCGTGTTTTCTGCTGCGGTTTTGTATATTGGTTCGCCTCTGCCATCTTTGCCGTTTACCTGCTTTTGCCAAGATGGGTTGTGGAACCTTTCTTTTGGCGGCAGTACTTCCGGTCTTACGATTCCGGGTAACCTTGTAGGTTTAATGCCAGATCTATTCTTTCTCTCGTACTCCTCGATTTCTTCCTTCATGAGCTTAATATCATCCTGGGTTTTTTGGAGGTGTTCGCGAGTTCTGAGTAGATGTTGTTGTTGCCGTTGGAAGGCTCGTCTCCTGGCTTCCAGCATCTCAGGGGGTTCGTTTGCTCCCACTGGCGTTTGCAACAGCTGTTGTTCTTCCTGATCCGTCATTGGCGGAGCAAGTATTTCTTTGATTTTCTTCTCCGAAGTCTTTGTTCCGCTAGCATCTCCTACTTCCAGGTTTTCATCAGCTAGATCAGCTGATTTTTTCTTCCGGATTTTGTATTGGAGTTTCTTAACAGCTCGGTGCTTTTTCTTGGAAGAGGGAGGTTTTTTGACAGGCTCATCTTCTGTCAATTCCCTTACATTAGGAAATATCGGAGAAGTTTCTCCGTCTTCTCTCTCTTCCTCTGGCGGAGGGGTTTTAGGGCTTTCCTGGCTGCCGGCATCCATGGTATCAGCCGGTTTCGCCATTAGTACTTCATGGAATCCCTCTTGAAAAGATTTAACTTTCCTTTCGAAGGCGTCCGCGTCTTCGTCTTCGGAATCAAAATCATCTGATCTGGTTTCTGATTCTAATCTCGCCTCAATGGCGGCTAGTACAGAGTCAGCTTCCGAGTTCATCGTCATGTTGACAGATGTCGGATCTTCCGCCTGTATGACGGGTGTCGGGTCTTCCGTCTCTGTGACGGGTGCGTTTTTGTCCGCCTCTTGCACGGGATTTCCGTCATCCGTGTTTTCGGCGACTTCGGATTGCACCATGCCGATAAAGTGTGTGTCACTTTTTTGTCGGCGATCTGAGCAGAATCCGGTATCATAATCATCCTCGACTGGGTATAGGGCGGGTGGGATAAATTTGCTTCCACCGCAAAACCCCGTTGCTTCTGCAGTTAGTCCGATAAAGATGTTAGCAGATCCGATCGGCAACACGCAGGCACTTACCAGGTGGTTTTGCACCGGTATGTAGGATCCGTTGTCGAGGAAGCGTCCGACGTCGTCGTCGAACTCCAGGCTTCCGACAGTGATTGACCTTCCGATTCCGCCAAGTATCCCAGATCGGAACTTCACGCCTGACGTCGTTTGCCCCACGGTGGGCGCCAACTGTCGAGACATCGTAGTAGTTTTCATAGACGGGGGTGCCATGAGACTACGGTAGAGACGTGGGGTAACGGGATCGCGTGGTGGACAGAGAACACAGGATTTACCCAGGTTCGGTACGTCGCGACAGTACGACGTGCCTACTCCTGCACTTCTCACTAATCATGACTAAAGCATGTATACAGGATTACAATGTGAGGTTTAGATCTAGCTACTCGCAGAGGATCAACTTCTCGGCGAGTTGGCCTACAGCTTCTCTGTTATTCGTTATCAAACTTATCTCCCGTCCGGCTTTATATAATAGCCGGATTAGGGCTTACAGAATAGGAAACCTAAAAGACTACGGTAACTATAACTTGGAAAGTAAGGAATCCGTCTTCTCCTCCAAGCCAGATCACGTGGGCCGTGATCCGGGTCCTTCTAGAATCCGGCTTCTGTGCGTCGAGTTACTGGGCCGCCCAATGAACCTTAGCCCACTACCACTTGGGCCACCCTGGTAATGCGGCACTTTGACTACCATCTGATATACCCCTAGTTGGTATATATCCGACATAGCATATGGCATGAAAACAACATGGAACATCAGAAATTAAGGATACATTTATGACGTATCACGCCCTGCCAACATCATCTTTCATCAACCTTCAGAAGTGATGTGTTTCTCCTACTAGTCGATTAAACATTGGTTTCTTTCTGAGGGAAAACCTGTTGTTGTGCTCTTCATACCTTCCTCTCGGGGTCTCCCAATGAGCGTACATATACGCGCATCACTGCTCCAGTTTATGTTTTAGTTATGATGTTGATAAGGAAAACACTTTTGGATTTAACATATGAGACCTGGTTGTGACACGATTACCATACTGATTTTGAAACACAAAGTTGTTGCAGCAGTATTATTTCGGGTTTCAAAACCAATTTATTCGTTGAAAGATCACTAGAAGTGGGAATATTCAAATATGCCAAAAAATTTAGTTAATGAAAATCCTACTATATATTTGGAAATATAACAAAGTATGTAAATATTACTCCACTGTTGGTTCTGCTTCTCCTGTTTGCAGAACTTTCTGCTTTGTGATTATCTGATGATGAATGCCATTTTACCCACAATGTTACTTTCTCCTGGTTTATTCTTCTTGTAGCATGCACTCATTCACCATCCAATATTTATCTACTTCACATGCTTCTATGCTATCTCTAAGGACAAAGATAAATGTCAAACAAAAAATATTACCATTCTAAAGATTGAAAATTTTGAAGGAGTTATGCCCTAGAGGCAAATAAATAGGTATATATTTATGCCATAACTCATTAAGTTTATAATAATTTCATATCATGATATAACGGTATTAATAGGAAACATTAATATATGTGTTATATGTAAACAACCAGAGGTTATTCGATAACCAAAGTTTCTAGTTAGCCTCTATGATAAATTAGTCCATTGGGTTATTGATGATCGTAGGTTTCACGATCATGTGACATTTATGTCAGTAGACAATGGAGTCATTTCATTGGATGAATGAGATGATGAACATACCCTTCATATACAGAAGTATTGTAGCATGATTGTATTGCGAAGTTCATAGTGGAAGTACTTAGAAACATAGTACCCTAATCCTCATACCGTGAGACTTCATTTAATTGCTATCTTAGAGGTTACTTTGAGTACATAAAACGTCACACCATGACAGGGTGATTATAAAGGTGTGCTTGGGTATTCAAAAGGGATATGTTCAAGCGTGTTGTCAAGAGAGGGATTCGTTCATCCACGTAATGGAGAGATACTCGGTCCCATTCAGTGAGACTTCATCCAATAGCCTATAGCGTGTGACTTTGGTCACAGGGATGAAGAATCATGAGAACGAGTTAAGAATCTTGTCGGCAAAGAGATTGAACATGACATAAGGATGTCAACGATCAAGTATCGGACACGACATATATCTAACAAAAGGAATAGGAGTCTATGTTAAGGTTCAATGACGATTAATTCGATGGATGCACATGGGTCATTATGGATATCCAGGTCCCGCTATTGATCATTGATTAGGGAGGTGTCCCGGTCATGTATGGAGTAGTACCGAACCTATAGACTAACACACTTAAGGGGGGCGACGTAAGGGGTCATTTTTGGAATCATTAGAGTTAGGTAGAGAAAGAACGGAATGGTTCCGAAGAGAGTAAGAGAATTACCTGAATGGTTCCGGAAGAGAAAAGAGACACCGAAATTGTTTCAGAGAAAATTAAATGGGACACCGAAAGTGTTTCGGGGTGCCGGAGAAGTTTGGGGGTGGTCCGTAATGGGTTCCGAACCACGGGAATTAATTTGATATTTTATTATATATAAATTAATTAATTATGAATTAATTGATTTTATATATTAAATTAAACATTAAATATAATTTAAATAATATGTGAATACATTTAATTCATAATTAAATATATTCATATATAATTTTATTTGATTTAATATTAAAAAGAATTATATAATTTAAATATATTTATTCATTTAAATATATTAATTAATATTAAATAAAAAAGTTGGGAGGTGTAGCCAACCCACATGGGCCGGCCAAGGGCCCATGCGCCTGCCCATGGGTGGCCGCACCCCTCCTACCCCTCTCCCCTTTAGTCCCACAATGGGAGGGGGAAGCGTTGGACTCCTCCTCCACCTATATAATAAGAGGAAAGGCATCACTTTTTAATCATCCAAAAATTGGGAATTTAGCCAATTAATAAATCGAAAGAGTCATCTCTCTCTCTCCCGCACTCCGTGGCCTCAAAGTTTGGGTTGCACGCAGAAGATTTCTTTCTACTCCGGTACGCCGTCATGTTGGGGAAAGTCTGACCTGAAAGATCTATTTTCGCAACCTCTACTCGGTCAGAGACCGGGAACCGAACGCTACACTTCGTTGTTGCACCGGAAGGCTGCCGGGAACTCGTCAAGTTCGTCACGATCTTGAGGTCGGCTTCGTCGTCTTCATCAGCAACGCTTGTGCGGGGGTGTAAACCCTGCATATCGATCTACAAGGGTCTGTCACCGGAACCCCGCTGTAACCGTTACAGTATTACTAACAGATAGATCCTGGCTAAGTTTTGGTGTTCGCTAGTGGTAATTTTTTAAAAATTCTGCTGCGAAACCCTTCAAATTTGTCATGGTTTTTGTGCCCAAGTGGTGTCACCGGTGATAGTACATGCGAATCAGTTACTATCTATTTGTCCATTTCAGGGGCGATCCTCTCAAAACAAGCATATACGAGAGTGGTGCAAGGCAGAATGGATAAGCTATTTTGCTCGTGTAGTCCGATGGCAAAATGCTTGAAGTTTACTTTCATGTTGTTTTCCACATGCTTATGGTCAATTTTATAATTAATTTATCCTTGATGTTTCAAATGTCGGATAGAAAACATGTCATAGTTCCAAAAGTTTAAGGTTATTGTTTATCATCCTTTATAATCTAATAAAGAACTTGTCATTGTTGTTGACGATATACTAGTTGAAAAATATATAATTAGCCTTTGCAAAAAAAGAATATATAATTCAAGAATAAAATATAATGCTACAAATCTACATATGGGCGCCGCAAAGCGCGCCTTACCCTTCTAGTTCTGGTTATTAGTCTAAGGAAACAAGAAGCTTGAAATATTTACTCAATTAGGGAGCAAATTCAAATGACAAAATAGGGGTGGTTATGAGTCGGTAGCCTTTTCTTTATAGAATTCCCCTGCTACATTGCATTTCCTGTCAACTTATTTCCTAATCATGTTCTTTCCGTTATGAAATGTTGTATTTGTGATTTGGTGGTCTATAGAACATCTACTCTTATCATGTTCTTTTGCTAAAATAGTGTGGTGTGTGGTTTTCTTCGCTTACAATATTCCACCACCAACCAATATCTCAAATATATTCGGAAATTAGTTGAATGGGATAGACAAAAAACAAAGGTTAGAATCCGTATTGGAATGTCTGCTTTATGTTGGTCGATTTGGAACTATCCTAATACTCCGGTGTTTAACTAATTAAGAGTTCCAATTCTTTTGCAGGTTTTCCACATGGCTGCGCATTGGATCATATGTCATGGGTTTATGTTCTCCCACAGGACCAACAGGCGCTTATGGATATTGGGTGCTCATAAGTTCTGATGGTCGCTCGCGATACCTTCGGCCGCGCTGGGTGGCAGCATGCTAATCGACTATAATATGTTTAGTCGTTCATTTTATGCTTCTTTTCGACGGTTGATTCATGTATCGACCCTTGCTGATGCGTGATATTCTCACGGTGAAACATGTTTGTACGTTTATGCATATATTGATGCAGAGGCTAGGGATATACTCCATTTTAAACACGTAAAATCCAACATAAATAAATAAATGAAACAAGAAAACAATGCGGCAGGACACGCGTAAGGTTCTACTCTCTCCGTTCTATTTTACTTGACATCAAAATTTATTTTGGTGTTAAGTAATAGGAAGCGGAGGGAGTAGCTAGTAGCAGGGAGTTGAAAGATAAACAACCGGTGCACTTGCATACAACAGATCTTTCAAGGAAATGATTCAGACATGAGTACATATTTATTGGTCACTTATAAAGTGCTCATCGATAAGGAAACTAAAAAAAAACAAGTTTTGCATAGATGGCTGCGTATCCATGCAAGGACGACTGATCACCATTTATTTATGATAGCCCTTGACAACAACTAAGTACTAGCTAAGGTTTGTGGTCGTTTATGCCGAGTCTTTTGCAGTGGCAGAGTAGTGGTAGGTCGCCCCCATCAAGTGATTGTACATGTTCAGTTTGTGTAGCCAGCCCTGGCAATGTGGCGGTAGGCCTCCTCTGTGAAGATTTATTTTTTTGAACGGGGTTGGGCCCAAAGGGCCCGAGATGTTCCATTACTGCTGCCGACAGAGTACATTTACAAAACGAGCCTTGCCAAAAAAGAAATAGCAAAAAGGCCCGAGACTTTCACAGTAGGGACCCTAAGAACAAGGAAAGAAACGCAATCCCGTCCTCCAACTCCCCTCGCTCCTGCTCCGCCGGACTGACACCACCATCGACGACGACCAACCGAAGTACCACCGGGGACAAAACCACTTGGCGTACCACGGCGAGAGCCAACCGCGCCGATGCGAGAAAGTCTTCCTTCTTGGAGGTTGAAGAAGCCCTTGTGCCTGCCATAACGCGGCGGCGACCAAGGCGGGAGCGGCCGCCCTACGGCCCGAGAAGTCGATGACGACCTCGTCATCGAGGATGTGCTCCCAAGCGCGCCTCTGTGAAGATGCCGTCCTAAAACAAATATGTATCGGGACGCTCGCACACTGTCGCACCAGGCATACCACCACTACGGGAAACGTAACATACGCCGACGGCCAAACGTCGGGGCCATCGGCGTAGACCCCGACCAGGCCACCACAAAAAAAACGTAGCTATGCCGACGGCTACCCTCGGCCTAGTACGATTTTAGCTACGCCGACGGCTCCCCCTCGGCATAACTCGTGCTACGCCGACGGCCACCCTCGGCCTAGCTATTTTTTTTTAACTTAATCGCCGTTTTGATCATAACTTTTGCATTCGAACTCGGATTTCGATATTTTATACCTCGTTTTGAAGAGGAGAAGAAAATCTATATCAACATACATATTATTCAAGCTATTTAAAAAAATCATGACCAAAGACGGAACCAACAATAAAACATGAAGGCTTTTTCTCCAACGGGGTTAGGGTTTTCATCGGAGAGGGGCTCCGGAGCGTCGGGATCCAACCACAAGCTAGAGGGTTCCATACCATGTGTGCACAAGTGTGTTATGGGTTTTGGATGGCAAATATTGCACTCCGGGGTGTGACCTGCTTCACCGACATCTACCTCTCTCTAGAGAGTTTCATGACTTATAGCCTGAAAGTCCCAGATCGGACAAACCGGAGGGAATCCTATTAAGAGTTGGGTTATACTTTTGTATTGTGACTTCCTAGGGCCCATCCTAACACAACGAAGCAACTATTTACACTTTTATACCCCCTTTTGACATTGTTACCGACCTTAGTCTTATAAGCCTAGTTTTTCTCCAGCGGGACTAGGTTTTTCACCTAAGAAGGGTTCCGGAGCGTCGGGATCCAACCACAAGCTAGGGGGTTCCATAACATGTGTGTAAACGTGTGTTATGGGTTTTGGATGGAAAATTGCACTCCGGAGTGTGACCTGCTTCACCGGCATCTACCTCTCTCTAGAGAGTTTCATGACTTATAGACTAAAAGCCCCGATCGGACAAACCGGAGGGAATCCTGTCAAGAGTTGGGTTATACCTTTGTATTGTAACTTCCTAGGTCCTAGACTAACACATCCAAGCAAGTAGTTACACTTTTATACCCCCCCTTTGACGTTAGTACCAACTTTAGAAGTATAAGCCTAGTTTTTCTCCAGCGGGACTAGGTTTTCACCGGAGAGGGGCTCCGGAGCGTCAGGATCCAACCACAAGCTAGGGAGTTCCATACCATGTGTGTAAAAGTGTGTTATACGTGTTGGATGGCAAATATTGCACTCCGGGATGTGACCTGCTTCACCGGCATCTACCTCTCTCTAGAGAGTTTCATGACTTATAGCCTAAAAGTCCCAGGTCGGAAAAACCGGAGGGAATCCTGTTAAGAGTTGGGTTATACCTTTGTATTGTGACTTCCTAGGGCCTAGACTAACACAACCAAGCAACTAGTTACACTTTTCTACCCCTTTTGACGTTGGTACCGACTTTAGTCGTATAAGCCTAGATTTTCTCCAGCGGGACTAGGTTTTCAGCGGAGAGGGGCTCCGGAGCATCGGGATCCAACCACAAGCTAGGGGGTTCCATACAATGTGTGTACACGTGGGTTATGGGTTTTGGATGGAAAATATTGCACTCCGGGGTGTGACCTGCTTCACCCCTCTCTCTAGAGAGTTTCATGACTTATAGCCTAAAAGTTATGGATGGGACAAACCGGAGGGAATCCTATCAAGAGTTGGGTTATACCTTTGTATTGTGACTTCCTAAGGCCTAGCATAACACAAACATGCAACTAGTTACAATTTTCTACCCCCCTTTTGACGTTGGTACCGACTTTAGTCGTATAAGCCTAGTTTTTCTCCAGCGGGACTAGGTTTTCACCGGAGAGGGGCTCCGGAGCGTTAGGATCCAACCACAAGCTAGGGCGTTCCATAACATGTGTGTACAAGTGTGTTATGGGTTCTGGATGGAAAATATTGCACTCCGGGGTGTGACCTGCTTCACCGACATCTACCTCTCTCTAGAGAGTTTCATGACTTATAGCCTAAAAGTCTCGGATCGGATAAACCGGAGGGAATTCTGTTAAGAGTTGGGTTATACATTTGTACTGTGACTTCGTAGGGCCTAGACTAACATAACAAAGCAACTAGTTACACTTTTCTACCCCCTTTTGATGTTGGTACCGACTTTAGTCGTATAAACCTAGTTTTTCTCCACCGGGACTAGGTTTTTCACCGGAGAGGGGCTCCGGAGCGTCGGGATCCAACCACAAGCAAGGGGGGGTCCATACCATGTGTGTAAAAGTGTGTTATGGGTTTTGGATGGCAAATATTGCACTCCGGGGTGTGACCTGCTTCACCGACATCTACCTCTCTCGAGTTCCATGACTTATAGCCTGAAAGTCCTAGATCGGACAAACCGGAGGGAATCCTATTAAGAGTTATATTATACCTTTGTATTGTGACTTCCTAGGGACTAGACTAACACAACCAAGCAACTAGTTACACTTTTCTATCCCCTTTTGACGTTGGTACCGACTTTAGTCGTATAAACCTTGTTTTTCTCCAACGGAACTAGGTTTATCACCGGAGAGGGGCTCCGGAGCGTCGGGATCCAACCACAAGATAGGGAGTTCCATAACATGTGTGTATAGTGTGTTATGAGTTTTGGATGGCAAATATTGCACTCCGGGATGTGACCTGCTTCACCGGCATCTACCTCTCCCTAGAGAGTTTCATGACTTATAGCTTGAAAGTCCTATATCGGACAAACCGGAGGGAATCCTGTCAAGAGTTGGGTTATACCATTGTATTGTGACTTCCTAGGGCCTATCCTAACACAACCAAGCAATTAGTTACACTTTTATGCCCCCCTTTAGAAGTTGGTACCGACTTTAGTCGTATAAGCCTAGTTTTTCTCGAGCGGACTAGGTTTTCATCGGTGAGGGGCTCTGGAGCGTCGGGATCCAACCACAAGCTAGGGGGTTCCATAACATGTGTGTACAAGTGTGTTATGGGTTTTGGATGGAAAATATTGCACTCCGGGATGTGACATGCTTCACCGGCATCTACCTCTCTCTAGAGAGTTTCATGACTTATAGCCTGAAAGTCCGAGATCGGAAAAACCGGAGGGAATCCTGTTAATAGTTGGGTTATACCTTTGTATTGTGACTTCCTAGGGCCTATACTAACACAACCAAGCAACTAGTTACACTTTTCTACCCCTTTTGACGTTGGTACCGACTTTAGTCGTATAAGCCTAGTTTTTCTCCAGCGGGACTAGGTTTTTCACCGGAAAGGGGCTCCGGAGTGTCAGGATCCAACCACAAGCTAGGGGGTTCCGTACCATGTGTGTACAAGTGTGTTATGGGTTTTGGATGGCAAATACTTCACTCCGGGTTGTGACCTTCTTCACCGACATCTACCTCTCTCTAGAGAGTTTCATGACTTATAGCGTGAAAGTCCCAGGTCAGAAAAACCGGAGGGAATCCTGTTAAGAGTTGGGATATACCTTTGTATTGTGACTTCCTAGGTCCTAGCCTAACACAACCAAGCAACTAGTTACACTTTTCTACCCCTTTTGATGTTGGTACCGACTTTAGTCGTATAAGCCTAGATTTTCTCCGGCGGGACTAGGTTTTCACCGGAGAGGGGCTCCGGAGCGTCGGGATCCAACCACAAGCTAGGGGGTTCCATACCATGTATGCAAAATTGTGTTATGGGTTTTGGATGGCAAATATTGCACTCCGGGGTGTCACCTGCTTCACCGACATCCACTTCTCTCTAGGGAGTTTCATGACTTATAGCTTGAAAGTCCCAGATCGGACAAACCAGAGGGAATCTTATCAAGAGTTGGTTTATACCTTTTTCAAGAGTGGGTTTATGGATAATATGGATGTCATATTTGGATTTCTCTCATTTTTCTAATCGATTTAGACATATTATTTGTCAAATTTTGATTTACGGATTTATAGATATGAATTATTTAATATTAAATAGAACAAGGAAAATAATTAATTATTATTTGAATTCAAGAATATTTTTAATCAATATTATTATTAATGATTCATTTCTATTTATATAAATAATTATTTGGATTCATAAAATAAAGTTGCGTGACATCATAGTCCATAGGTTAATAGGATAGTATTGTCAATAAACCATGTGTTGTTTCTAGGTAGCTCATAGGTAAGGAACGAAGAAGTTAAGCATGCTGGATGTGGAGTAGTCTCAGGATGTCATTGGAATAGAGTAATTTAGATTATAATTAAGAACACTTAGAGATAAATATTTCTATAGTGTGATTAATTAGTTAAAAAAATTAAAATACAAAAATAAAAAAAAGATTTTAAAAAATTGAAAAAAAAATTGTATACGCCGAGGGGGGGCGTCGGCGTAGCCCACTAGTACGCCGAGGGGAGGCCGTCGGCGTATCTTCGTCACCTAACGGGATCCGTTCTGACACGTGGTGGGACCCACCAAACTGTACGCCGAGTGGGGTAGGGTACACCGACGGCCAAAAAGGTTTCGCCGACGGACGTGTACGCCGACGGGGCTACGCCGACGGGGGCCGTCGGCGTAGACCTTCGCCGAGGGGGTAACGACCTACCCCGAGGGGGTCTTGCCGTCGGCGTCTTGATCGTTTCCTGTAGTGCACAACCAGCGCTTATGTTGAAGTTGTACTTACCACCTCCACCGCAGCAACAGCTGAGAACGTCTTCGGTAAACCCTGTAATTTTTTCAAACCACAATCAGTCACAAGTGAGAACCATCTTCCCTTCATATGAGCACATTAATTCAGAACTAGAAAAAAGAATGCTAGTACGACTGACCGAATTTGCGAGGGGACTTCACGAGTTGGATAACTGGTTTAAAGAAATCAGCGTAGATGCCGACTGCGTTGGGGTGATTTGCCCGGACATTCTCCAGGGCCTCTTTCAGCAGGGAGTTGTGATGCACGGATAGCTCGTTGAACTCTTTGAGGCACCCGGTGCGAGGCTCTTAGGCTGTCGAGTCGGCACCAGGGAAAAACACCAAATTCACTGGGAAGCAACCACGGTCTCCGCTCCCTGCACGATTAGTTCCTGTTGAGAGAGACAGATTCAGATGTTGTGGGCATAAATTGACCGGGAACTTTAGACAAGCAGATTTGCATGATTACTGTCTGCAATAGTTACCTCGGTGGTCTTCGCAATGACCTTGACTACATCTGGAACGATGTCTCGATTGACATGTTGTAGCGAATGTTGAAATCTCGATTGACCGTAGCAACGCATGGACATTCAACACTAACTGAGTCTTTCCAACACTTATAAACATACCCGTGGTTTCCTGATCCCTTTGCGTACGGGATAAAGTATTTGGATATCAACGTTCATCTGATGATGTTGGAATTTGAACCTTATAACATTTGAATTTGAACTTGTAATATATTGACTTCAATGCATAATAGATTTGAGTGTGCTTAACCGAGCTTGCCACTTTGTAAATCTCTCTTGAATTTGTGATTGAACCATTGCCTATGTTGTGTGATCTTTTCTTTGAATGTCCCTCTGCAACAATATATGTGGAGTACAGTTAGCACTACTCCTTTTGTCTCTACTAGATTTTGGTGGTTCACACACTAATTTTGTCGGATAGTTAAATTTGTTCCATTAGGCCCGAATTTGCTTGTTGTGGATGTTGGTGCACCGTACTGGGACATGTGGAAGTCACGCAATCGAGTTTATTTTGAAGGAAGAATCGTATCTTCTGATGTGGAGTTGATATGCTTTTTTATTTGTCAGATTTACATAAATAAGGTCGCAGAAGGTGTACGATCTACTCGTTAGAAGTTCGGCCTTTATCAGTATATATACGAATTTGGATCATACCAAAATAACAATAAGGAAAAATAGACAGCTAGTGCTCTTGCGTGCCACAGATCTTTGAAAGAAATGACTCATTCATGGGTACATATTTATTGGTCCCTAAAGTGCTCATCGATAAGGAAAGTAAAAAAAAGAAAAACAAGTTTGCATAGATGGCTGCGTATCCATGCAAAGACGATTGATCGCCATTTATGATGAAAACCCTTGGCAACAACTAGCTAATATAAGGTTTTGGTCGTTTATGCTGAGTCTTTGGCAGTGGCAGAGTAGTGGTAGGTCGCCCCCATCAAGTGATTGTTAGTGCTCGTTTGGTTTAGCCAGCCCTCGGCAATGTGGCGGTAGGCCGCCTCTGTGAAGATGCCGTCCCAAAACAAATACGTATCTGGACGCTCGCACACTGTCGAACCAGGCATACCACAGCCGGCGCTTATGTTAAAGTTGTACTCCCCACCTCCACCGCAACAACAGTTCAGAACGTCGCTGGTAAACCCTATAATTTTTTGAACCTCAATCAGTCACAAGTGAGGACCATCTTGCCTCTATATATATATGAGCACATTCAGAACTAGAAAAAAGAATGCTACTACGACTGACCGAATTCGCGAGGGGACTCCACTAGTTCGATAACTGGAGTGAAGAAATCAGTGTAGATGACGACTGCGTTGGGGTGATTTTCCCGGACGTCGTCCAGGGCATCTTGCAGCAGGTAGTTGTGAAGCAGAGCTAGCTCGTTGAACTCTTTCAGGCACCCGGTGCGAGGCTCGTAGGCTGCCGAGTTGGCACCAGGGAAAAACACCAGATTCGATGGGAAGCAGCCCAATGGCGGGATCCCGGGTACAACCACGGTCTCCGCTCCCTGCTTGATTAGTCCCTGTTGAGAGACAGATTAAGATGTTGTAGGGAATGCATAATAAATTGAGTGGGAAATTTAGACAAGCAGATTTGCATGATTGCTGTCTGCAATAGTACCTCGGTGGTGTCCGCGATGACCTTGACTACATCTGGAACGATGTCTGTAACTTGTGGCAAGGTCATTCCCAGAAGGGCGAAGCTATAATCGTTGAAGCCAAACTCTCCCATGACAAAGAGTGACTTGTGGAAGAAGCCCGGCGGGCATACTGCATGCCAGCATGGTGATGGTGTAAGTATACTGTACCCATGGATATTAACAACTATACTATTTGCGATCTAAGTTGGCTAGTTGATTACCTTGGCCACATAGCGAAGACTTGAGAGACTCGAACCACTGAAACTGCACGCTGGCGGTGGTGTTCAGAACAACCTGGCTTGCGATAGGAATATCTTTAAAGAAACTGACGTCAAGAGCGGTGGATCCCCTGACGGCGAAGTTGGCGCCTTGGCTGAAGCTCTCGTTGTGCGTCAGGAACGGAGGGACTAGTGGCAGCCCTAGCCCCTGCGCTGCAAGCGGGCCGACCAAGAAGAAATTCTTTGAGGAGCCAAGTGTTAGAAAAGAAGAGTAGCTAGACTAGATATATACCGATGAAGTCGATGATGAGGCGGCCATCGGAGCTGCGACCCGTGGGGTGGCCGAAGTACGTTTGGCCGTATGGCAGGTGCGCCGCGGGATTTGGGGTCTTGTGCTCGTGCAAGACGACGTTGCCATTTCCAGTGTCGGCGAAGGAGTCGCCGAAGCTGAATATGGAATCGTAGGACGAGATGGCGGGTTCCACGGACGCGAGCAGGAGAGCCGAGAGGATGCACAACAGCTTCATCTTGGCGAGCGTCGACTCTGTTTGCTCCTCCTCCAATGGCTTTGGCACGATATTTATGCACAAGGGCGCTGGTGAGCTTGGAGTCTGTCAGTCTCAAGCGCCAATTATCTATTGGAGCCACGTACTCCTACAGGCACACTCGCCATTCGACTTAGTCTGGTCACAGTAGGAGTAACATAGTATGCCGTAACATCAGTGGCACATAAGAAAAAAAATGACATAAAGGCTAATTAACGAAGAGAGAGTCAAATAGAGTAACATAGCTAGTTACTGTAACATCACACATATCAAGATAATATGAGTCTATAAAATCAATCCTTGCATGACACCACATATAAGACCTATCCCAATGGGGATTTTATAATCTGCCACACTTTTCTCAAATCATTTATAATTTGCCACACTGACCATCATATGTGAGTGGCACATGCTATGCCAAATTATAAAAGTGAAAAGAAAAGTATGGCAAATAATAAAGCGCCCGTTTCTTAGCACGGTTTCATATGCAATTTGCTGATGTGTCATACTATTTAATGAAGAGACGATGCATTACGGAAGGCCTTAGAGCAAGTTCAATAGTAGAGTCGGCAGCCGGCTATAACAAATTGCCATGTCATCTATAGTCAACATATAGCCAACAAGTACAATAGTTAGCAATAAAGCTATCTTACTTTATCAAGACATGGCCCACCTCCCACTCTCACAAAGTGTCTAGGAGCACGTGCTGCAGCTAGCTCTTGCATGAGAGCCCACTCCCCTCCTCTCTCCTCTTCTCTCTCCTCCATGTCATCACAAGAATATTATTTTAGTCCTTATAGCCTGCTGACTGTACCTTATTGTACTTGCTCTTAGAAGATACAACCTTTGCACGTCATCATAGGCAAAGATAGCTAATTGTCCAATCATATACATGCATGAGCACCATTTCATTAAATTTAGATACAACCTCTAAGAGACAATGCATTGAACAAGTAGGTTCTTAAATTTTCAATACTCCAATAATATTGTGTCAAGAAACAATGCATTGGCACAGACCATAGTATAAGACTAGTAATAGTGGGGAGTATCATAAACAAGTATCATACACATGATACTAGTATATGATACTACCTCTATAATGCATAGTATCTCATAGTAGTATCATAACATCATTCTATTTATTATTTTGTAGAATCTCAATGCAAATATGTGTACAAGATTTAAATGCAACTAAGTTTTCTAGTTTTACGTGTCATGATACGGTATCTACCTATGTTACTCTAACCATCTCTCTCCTCATTAATTACCCGTCACATCAGCTTTTTTGTGGGTCCAAATTGCATGATACCACCACTATGGCTAGTCTAAGGAAATACGATGTTACTAGATTATGTTACTTCCCATTGTGACTAGACTTAGACGTCACAGCGGGGAGTAACATAACGTAGTAACACACATTTTTCTAGGCTATGTTACTATCTCCACAATGCAAATTAATTTAAAGGTAGTAACTTAGATGATCTTATTAATTATTTTATAGATTCATTCTTCCTTGAGAACCGTGATATGATGCCTTGAGAACTCTATTTGTCTCTCTCCTCATTAATTAGCTGTCACGCCATCTTTTGTGCTTATGTGGCATCTATGTTACTACGAAGCCGCAAGGGCTATCACAAAAATTGCGAAAATGCCTCCTTTTAATTGGCGACTATCAAATAGATCAGAAAATGTTACGAGATTTAGATTAATTGAATTCTCCCACTGTGACCGACCTTAATTATCCCACCACATAATCGGTTAACAAGTTTTTAATGAACAATAGCTCAGAGTTATACGTACCGGTATCGGCATTGTTAGCCGTTAGGTTCATTTCATCAAAACCAAGCTGTAATCGTAATACTAGTAGTACTACTCAGTCACTGTCAAACGAGTCCTAGCAGTGAGAAGACTACCCTTTTTTTCTTCCAAAAGAGCACGATTGAGCTCTGGTCTCTGCAAGTGAGAAGACTACTTGGCACGATCGAGCTCTTAAATCAAAAGATTTTCCTATTTTTTTTTTGGAAACGGTTAACATAGCCCTAGTCTCTGCAAGTGAGAAAACTACTTGGCACGATTGAGCTCCTAAATCAAAAGAATCTTATCTTCTTGAGCTTGGTGTCCCCCTCGATATTGGATTTCACTATGCTCATTAATGGTCCCCTTATCCGATACAGCAGATCTGCATGCGGTGGATCGATGGATGGGAGTACTCAGATCGTGCCAAGTAGGATTCTGAGGTACTCAGACTAGTCACAATGGGGAGTATCATATACTAGTATCATGCATATGATACTAGTCTATGTTACCACTTCCACAATGCATAGTAACATATTTGTGGTATCATATACTAGTACATTTATTAGCTTATAGACTCATCTTGTTTTGGAAAGCGTTATGTTACGGTATCTACCTATGATACCACTAACACCTCTCTCCTCATTAAATGAGTGCCACATCATCTTTTTTGCCTATGTGGCACTTATGATACCACCTATGTTACTCCCATTGTGGATAGTCTCAGATCTGAGAGCATATTGCAGTGCATGTAGATCTGAGCATACGAAATGATGGAGGCCTTGTTGCAATACGCAGATCGAAGTTTTTAGCATATCTCTCGCCTCGTTGTCCTCACTAATCTCGATCTCGAATGTGGGTGCACGTGGATGTGCATTACTATCCGTGAACGACTCGAGTTGGACGCAATGCTAGCTCAAAAACTATCACTGCACGATCCTTTTTGCCCTTCACTAAGAGCATGGTTAATTGGTTAATATAGCCGGCTCTTGGCTATAAGCTGGTGCAATATCATTTACAGACAATCTATAGTCAACATGCATTTTAGGAAAACAATGATACGCCGAGCCGAGGGCTTTGCCACACTAGGCTGCCAGCAAGCTAGCCGTCGGCCCAGATAAACCGCCCGCGTACAAGGCTACACCGACTGCAAAATCATCGGCATATCTATATTTTCTTTTTCATTTAATATAGAATAATTCATATATTTAAATTCGTAAATCAAAATTTTACAAACAAATGTCTGAATCGATTAGAAAAATAAGAGGAACCTAAATATGACAACTAAATCATCTTTTGCATCAGAAAAGCTCATTTAACTAGACGAAATTAGATAGAAATTAAGAAAATTCTTAATACTTGGGGATTATCCATAAAATGTGGACTACTCTTTGTGAGAATTAGATGGGTGCCATTTTACACAATATTTTTTTATAGTTGGTTCACAATAAAGTCATTTTTGCCACTTAGAAAAAGGAAAATGATAATTATAAAAATAATTTGAAAATCCCTTCAAAGACACTCTTTCCTATACCAAGATACACATATTAGTCTAATATGAGAACTTTATCACAAACTATACCGTGTGAATTGCCATAACTTAGACATTTGGCTTGAAATTTATAGATGTTTATACATGATAGAACTTTTTATGAAGATTTTTTTAACAAAGTATCATTTTTCATAGCAACTAGTACACATAGAAGGACTCCATGCCATAGGAAATCTTTTTTTGAGCTTTTTTGTTTTCACTTTATTTGATTTTTTTTTGCAAAAAATGTCAAAATGGCCAGCATGACTATTAATCGAAAGAGGTCAAATTTTCGAAACTATTGATATTTCTGTGTTATAACCATTAGTTTTGTATCTTAAAATAATTATATATAAAATTTTAGACCAAACTATCAAACACTTATATTTTAAATTTGGTTTACTTTCGGGAAATCAACATAAACTCATTTAACTAGGCGAAATTAGAGAGAAATAAAGAAAAAAAATACTTGAGGATTATCCATAAATGTGGACTACTCTTTGCGAGAATTATATGGGTACCTTTTTCACATTATTTTTCTAGTTGGCTCACAAAAAAGTCATCGTTTCCCCTCAAAAAAAGGAAATTGATATTTATAAAAATAATTTGAAAAATCCCTTTGGAACCATTGTTTACTATACCAAGATACACCTATTTGTAGAGTATGAGAACTTTATCACAAACTATATCGTGAGAATAGGCATAACTTGGTCATTTGGATTGCGACTTATAGATGTTTATACATGATACATCTTTTTGTCAAGATTTTTTTGAACAATTTGTAAAAAATCAAGCTTATCATTTTTCGTAGCAACTAGTACACATAAAAGAACTCCATGCCAGAGGAAATCATTTTTTGAGTATTCTTTCACTTTATTCAAAAAAAAATCAAAAAGGTCAAAATGGCCACTATGACTATTCATTCAAAGAGGTCAAATTTTCTAAAAATATTGATGTTTGTGTGATATAAGCACTAGTTGTGTACCTTAAAATGATTTTATAAAAAATTCAAACCAAACTATCAAACACTTGTACTTCAAATTTGGATTACTTTCGAAAAATTAGCATAAACTCATTTAACTAGGTAGAATTAGATAGAAATCAAGAAAACTCCTAATACTTGAGGATTATCCATAAAATATGGACTAATAGATGGGTGCCATTTTGCACAATATTTTTAGTTGGTTCACAAAAAAATCATTGTTGCCACTTAGAAAAAGGAAAATTATATCTATAAAAATAATTTTAAAAATCCTTTTTGAAATCATTGTCTCCTATACCAAGTACACATATTTGTCGAATATGAGAACTTTATCACAAACTATGCTGTGGGAATTGTCATGATTTTGTCATTTGGCTTGAAACTTGTAGATGTTTATACATGATAGATCTTTTTCTGAAGATTTTTTTTGAATAATTTGGCAAAAATCAAGTTTATCAGTTTTCATATCAATTAGTACAGATAAAAGGACTACATGCAAGAGAAAATATTTTTTTGAGGGTTTTATTCACTTTATTTGATTTTGTTTTTCAAAAAAGGTAACCATGACTATTCATTTAAAGTGGTTAAATTTTCTAAAACTATTGATGTTCCTATGACATGGATGTCATATTTGAATTCCTTTCATTCTTCTAATCGACTTAGACATTTTATTTGTCAAATTTTGATTTATGGATTTAAAGATATGAATTATTCCATATTGAATGTGAAAAGGAAAAATAAAGTAAAATTCACTTTATTGTTATTTATTAAAAAAATAGTATTACATAATCATTGTTATTTATTCAAATAAAATTTAAAAATTTAAACAATAAAAAAGTGTAACTAATATGATTGATATGACACTAATATGATTGATATAACACTAATATTAATAAATTGTAACTTCTCATTTGGAGACTAATTTGGAAGGAACTCAAAAATTAAGCGTGTTTGGACTGCATCAATTTAAGGATGGGTGACCAAATGGAAAGTTTGAGTAAGGTAAGTATTTTGAAAAGTTAAAAAAGGGGAAAAAAATATGCCGAGGGCTTTGCCGTCAGTGTAGCCCTATGCGACGATAATCTAGACTATGCCGAGATGTATAATAATTTGTTACACGAATGTGTTGCTTTATTAATACATGGCACACCTCTCATTTTTACAAAGTGTCTAGGAGCACGTGCTAAAGACTTGCATGAGAGTCCGCTTTCACACTCTCTCCTATTGTCTCTCCTCGAACTAAGCAAAAATATATTAGTTAAATCTTTATAGCCCGCTGACTGCACCTTATTATACTTTCTCTAAGAGCATCTCCACCTGCCCTCTCAATAGTTATTTTGCTTTGATCCAAATTCACTTATGCTAACTAGATGATACGCCGCGCGTTGCTGCACCTACAACCTTTGTGTATCCGGAATATAGCGGAAATAAATCATTCACATGAGAATTGAGCAAAGAGATACCAAAATTGCAGTAAAGGGTCAATTTCGACTTTAACTACCAATCACGTACATGGATAGTTCAACCTAGGAGATCTCTGGTGTAGCCTGAATAGCCAACCAAAGAAGCAAGCAATAGACATTGAATTGATATGGTTAGGTACCTCGAGAGGAGATCGAACAAAAAGTTAGATAAAATGTTTTACAAATTAAAACTTCTAATATATCATTCCATGATAAGAATACTCTTTAATACAACAAATGGATATGGAACGAATGGAGGCTTAAAAGCCTTTAGATGACCTATACGGTTGCAAAGAAGAAGAAAAAAGTTGATGCCTAACCTGGTACTTCATCTCTCTGTCTAGATATCAAATATGTGCCCCAGCAGAACTCAGGGTGTAAATGGGCATGGGTTGTCCACGCCGCCGCCACGCCGTGCCCGTTTAATCGCGTTCGTGGACGCCCACGGGCAAAGCCAGAAACTTGGTGGGCAGTCGCGGCTTGTCCGCTACCGCCGCTAGCACCCGTATGCGGTTGTCCATTAGTGTTTTCTAGTAGTTGCCTAGGTGCATAGCCTGTACAGCGTGTCCCCTGGTCTTGCGCCACTGTACAGAGTACTGCGTGTACTCCTGTAGGGTTCAGTTGAGCTGCTTGTTGAGCACCCTGCTGTTACAAATACACACACGGTTTCCCTGAGTTAAAAGAGACACGACGGTCGCATTAATTTGACGGGTATAAGTGGGCTCAAGGGGCGAGACGAAAGCCGCTTAGCTACCTAAATATTAGACGGGCAGCTAGCAGACACCCGTATAACCGAGACGGGCATAAACGGCAGACCCATGGGCAACCGCTAGCGTGTCCACTTACAAGTCTAAGCAGAACTGATGTTGATATGCTGCACATTAACTACGATTAATATGTAGCCATATAAAAATACACATCCAGTTAGTTCTAGAGATTCTTCATTTTGAGAAACACATGGCACTGGTCCTAAGAATGGAAAAGATAAACTCCAGCACTGTAGCTGGACTTACCAAAGCTGCAAAAAAGAAAACATCTGATAGCAACATAGCAATAAAATATTTGATATAAACCTTGGACGTGAACAACATAGCAGCCTGAAACCAAATTATTTATGAGAACCAATAGATATGATGGCAACATAGCTACGTAAATTTCTGTTGACATGATCCAATGAGAATTGTGATTTCCAAGCATAAAAAGGAAGGAACGGGGAGCATGCACATAAGTGCCCGGGGTTTGGAGATCCCCAGAACGTGCGCATGGGAGACCATTATAGAGAACAAAGCGAATCAGATCGGGCATGTTGAGAGAAGAGATATGAGGGCCTCCGACCTTAGTCATCTGCCGGCGCCATGCATACCCAATTGCGGTCAGCGCTGCTGCTGCCATTTAGCATCGATCGCTCCTATGTCAAGCTGCATCCCAGCTCCAACTAAACCCGAAACACGACGGCAGCGCTCTGCTGCAACGCACGGTTCACATGGTTCATGATTAAAAGAACCGATGAACTGCTTAGTGGGGATTTGGACGGCAGCGCTCTGCTGCAACGCACGGTTCACATGGTTCATGATTAAAAGAACCGATGAACTGCTTAGCGGGGAGTTGAGGAGACGATGGTGGTGAAGAAGGTGGATCGGGTGGACTCGTCTGGAAGCTGAATGGCCAATGGTGCTAAATTAATTGCCGAGGTACTGGGCTTGAGTATTGGGCCGCATGTGGTCGGCAGCAGTTTGGCCTAACCAACGGAAACAGAACTCACCTCGATAGATGGGAAGTTTCAGATAAATCGGAATAGACCAAAGCAAGCAACGGGATAGAAATGACGTGGCGTACACCTAAACAGAAACTGAGGGGGTAACGTGGGTGGCTTGCATGTTAAGAAAAATCAGGTAGTGGGGGGCTCCTATTTAGATATAGAAGATAAAAGCATGAATTTCTCACGAGTAGAGCAGAGCATCACGATACGAGTTATTACGGAGGTTGATCCAACCTTGTATAGGGTTTTACCCCTTTATATATCTCATGCAAGCCGCCGACAAATCGCAAGTTGTAAATCGCGACAATTGTAACCGCACCCGATATAGTGAAGTTCTGCTGGTTTGCACCCGTACTTTTTTTATCTTCCTTATTGGAAGGTTTTCCACGCTAAAATATCATGTCCTGTGTGTCTATTTCTTTGTTCATCGTTTATTTGATGTTATCGTTTATAACATCAATAGCGCTTCCCTCCTACTATGTCACATCCACTTCAAACAGAAAGCCTCGTTAAGGGTACAAAGATTTCTAATCCCCAGGCCTCCTAGACACTTAGGAGTACACACACGCTCCCAATCAATGGGGCATGCCCCTCCACTGACCTTATCCTTCCCGCACCAGAGAAAACCACGACAAAGCTTCTCGAAAGCGTCGAACATCCACTTAGGAAGATCCAAAGCCATCATGATGTAGATCGAAATGGCCGCCGGGACCGCTTTAACCAAAACCGCACGGCCCTGGATCTGAAGCATAGAACCCTTCCACGTAGGCAACTTCCTTGCCAACCGGTCCACATAAGTCTGAAGCTCTTGGTTGGAGAGTCTGGAGACCGACACAGGAAGACCCAAGTAGGTACACGGGAACGCCTTAGCCGCGAATGGCAGGCTGACCAAGATGCAGTCCACCTCAATAGCCTCACACCGAATAAGGGTAGCCGAGCACTTGGCGTAGTTCGCCCTCGGCCCCACTGCGTCCCTAAAAAGATCAAAGATGTCCCTAGCCAAGTCGATCTCCACAGGCGTCGGTCGAATGACCAAAGCCACATCACCAGCAAAAAGCGAGAGGCGAAACTTAATCCCGAAGGGGCAAAGAGACTAGAAAAGATTGAAAGTGCATTTTCGATATCTCTGTGTTTTGTGTGTTTGTTAACAACATAAAGAAGTTTTAACCATGTGTGCTATTTTGCTTATAGTCATAATCAGCACATATATGGTGTCAAAGAAATGGTGAAGAAGATTAAAGTTCAACGGATGTTTTCTAGCCACAAGAAGAGCTCTAAAATGGCACCCGGAATTATTCCGGATCAATCCGGAGCAGCCCGGAATCATTCCAGGTGGATTCCTACTTCAACACAAATATCTCTGTTGGCATTCGGAAAATTCCGGGTGGATTCCGGGCTCCGGAATTATTCCGGAGAAATTCCGACATGAACGCAAATTTCTCTGTTGCTATTCGGATTGCTATGGAATTATTCCTGGATCCGGAATTATTCCGGGTGATTCCGGAATGGTCGCAATATGGGCAGAAAAACGGCTAGTTGGAGTGGGGACTATAAATAGAGGCTCTCTTTCTTCCCCAAGAGTTAGCTCCTCCAGCATTTAAGACTCCATTGATTGAGCTCAATCTCCAAGCTAGATCTCCTACCTCCTCCACCCAATCTTGTTGAAACTTGGAGGATTGGAAGAGAAGCACCGGATCTACATCTTCACCAACCGGATTTCCATTTCCCCCTCATTAGCTTGATGGATCTTTGCCTAGGGTTTCCTCTTGTGGAGAACCTAGGCTTCTTGCTACTCTTGGTGATTTGTGATTTTTGGGAGCCCCCAATTTAGTTGTGGGTGTGTGCCCCAAGCTTGTTTGTAAAGGATTCGATCTCCGCCTCAAAGGGGTTCAATGTGGAAGGTGAACTAGGCCTTTGTGGCGGAGTTCATCGGAGAATAGGGTGAGGCATTTGTGGCGTTGAGTAGGCCTTCGTGGCGAGCTCACACCCCTCCAACGAGACGTACTCCCTTAACAAGGAGGAACTCGGGAATACATCGTGTCTTCGCGTGCTTCCATCAGTTACCTCGTTCCCTTACCTTTTACTTACTTGTACTTGTAGCATTTATTGTAGTACTTGTTGTATTAAGTGTTTTCCTAGTTGCATTAATTGCTTGTCTTGCCATATAGGTAAATTCACCTTAGTTGCACTATCTAGAGAATTTACCTTTGTGTGAAGCCTAAACTTTAAGAAAAAATAAAATTGGTCGTAGCACCTATTCACCCCCCCTCTAGGTGCCCATACTTTACTTTCAATTGGTATAAGAGCCTCGGCTCTTATATTAGGCTTAACCGCCTAAGAGTTTAAGTATGGCGGAAGAATCGGATACCGAATCGTCCAAGGCTAGGGTGTCCATGGATGATCTCAATGAGTTGAGAACTTCATTGACCTCATCCATAGATGCCAAATTTGATGAGTTGCGTCAAGTCTTGTCGCAACTCCTCAAAGCCAAAGGACCAGAGGTATCCGAGACTTCTCCTCCGGAAACGATTCCGGAGGGTGCTAAGAAAGGGGTTGATGGTGAACCACATAAAAATTCTTCCGCCAAAAACTTCACTAAGAAGGGTACGGAAGGTGATGGAGAATTTCACGCCGTTCCCGGAAGTTATTCTCCCGATCCTCCCGTCCCACATCCTCATATAATCCCTAGAGGAGATCCACCTAAAATTGATGCTTTTTCTTTTCGTGAATGGCAATATTACATGGAGACTCACATGAACTCTTCTTGTATAGATCTTTGGAGGATCACTCGTGATGGATACAAACCATTTGATCCCAAGAACCTAACAATAAGAGAAGCCGTAGATTGTCAACTCAACTACACCGCTTTGTCCATTCTTCAACAAGCCGTGGGTCCTAACCACATGCCGCATCTTCAACAATATTCCACCGCCAAGGAAACATGGGATGCTCTTTTCATCATGTTTGTGGGCAATGAGAGCATGCAAAGGAATAGATATGATGCCTTGACCAATGAGGCCGAAGGGTTCTATATGCATGATGGAGAGGATCACGTGGACATGTACCGAAGACTCAAGACTCTTGCCACCGCCTTCTCAAATGTTGGTGCCAAGTACATTGATGATGCTTGGATGAGTGTTGGCATTCAAGGAAGACATGATTTCTCTTCCATGACCTCAACTCAAGTGATGCAAGAAATGTGCTCCTATAAAGTGCAAACCAAGAATGCTCTTGACAACCGTGCTAGGGCCATTGTAATGCACCAAGGAGCATCCGTTGCTTTGAAGGCCAAGGTTGTGTCAAGAGAGGTTGAGTATGAAGAAGAAGGAGAAGAGGCATTGCCTCCCTTGAAGGAACAAGACTATGATCCCGTGCTAAAGGATCCCATTGCTCTCACCGTGCAAAAGTTTTGGAACAATCCTCCCAAGGGCAAGAGACTTGTTGAGGAGAAGACCAAGTCTCGTTATGGAAATGATGGAGCTCAAAAAGTGAGTTCTTGCTTCAATTGCCAAGATAAGCACCACTTCATTGTGGAGTGTCCCTATGAGAATAGAGAGCTCTATAGTGGCAAGATCATTCGCAAGGACAAGTCCAAGGTTGAGCACAAGAAACCTCACTTCAAGAAGAAACCATTCAACAAGAAGTCTCCCACCAAATTTGTGCTTTTGACTCAAGAGGAGTATGCTTTCGGGAGTGATGAAGAAGAAGAAACCACAAGTGAAGTGGCCTCTCTAGCTATTGATTCTACTCCATCATCTTCATCCCTCTTTTAATCCCCCAATGACGATCATCCTCAACGAAATGCCAAGTGCTTCATGGCTAAGGCCACGGAGGTATCACCTTCTCCCAACTCTAAGACCCCTAGTGAATTAGAACATCTTGCTAGTCTTAGATAAGAAGATGAAAGGGTCTCCTTGGACCGTTTTATGTCTAACATGCAAGGGGGGACCAAGAAGTACTTTGAGTATCTCATGAGGCAATTGGGAGAGGCCCAAGATGCTCTTGAGAAGAAAGGTGAGGTTGAAAGAAGGGATGCGGATGAAATTGCATCCCTCTCTATGACTCTTGAGGAAGAGCATGATGGTAGAGTTTCTCTAGAGGATGAACTTGAATCTATTGAATTAACTCATAATGAACTTGTCTCTAACATCACTAAGAAACGTGATCTTGCTATTGCTAAATATAAAAAGGATAAAGTCGAGTTTGGGGTTGGTCATGGTAAACTAACCGAGGAGTTTGAAAAGCTAAACAAGGCTCACAAAGCTTTGGAAAGCCAACACTCATCCCTCAAATAGTTGCATGAACAACTTCAAACTCAACTTAATCAACCTAACAACCCTAGCACCTCTACTTCTTCTTGTGATCATGCAAATATTATACAGTAAAATGCTAGGTTGAAGGATGAGCTAGCAAGGCTCAAGGGAAAAGGCCCTCAAGTGGAGAAGGTTGTGATTCCTACCCCACAAGTGGTTGCCCCTAGCTCTAATGTGGTCATTTCTAGACCACAATTGAGTGATCCAAGGCAACAAGTGGGCAAGTAAGATCTAGGCTATGTATCCAAGAAGAAGAACAAGAAGAAGAACAAGAACAAGAAGAAGACCAACAATGGTGCTTCGGGTGGTATTGTCATTAGGGACAACACTACTCTTAGCACACCCGCTCAAGCAAACAATATTGCCTAGAGTAGTAGTGTCATGAGGAACAACACTACTCGTAGCACCTCTGCGGGAACTAACAATCCACACCATTTCTTATATGTTGATTATTATGGTGTTGTGCAAGATAAATACGTTGGTCCTATTGAGGGTTTCATTGACTATACTATTTGGGTTCCAAAGACCCTTGTTGCTAACATGAAGGGACCCTCCTCGGGTCCTAACTCTAGTCAATGATCTCTTGCAGGACTATGCTTGTGGTGGGACTAAATGGATAATTTATAGTGGATGCACTAGCCATATGACCGGAAGCAAAGAACTTGTGACGGAGTTGCGCCCAAATGACATACAAGCAACCGTCACTTATGGAGACTCGTCCTCGTCTAAGGTATCCGGATTCGGCAAGGTTGTGGTCGCTCCCGATATGACTATCGTGAACGTCATGCTTGTCGAATCCCTTGGTTATAATTTACTTTCCGTCCGCTCTCTTGGAAAGATGGGTTTCTCCGTCTTTTTTTATGTTGACATTGTGGTCCTTTTGAGGAGCAAGACTCTTGACGTCGCTTACGTGGGACATGTTGAAAATGAGTTGTTCGTGGTGGACTTTTCGAAGTCTACCAACTCTCAAACAATGTGTCTTTTCGGAAAGGTGGACTTGGGATGGTTGTGGCATCGCCGCCTATCCCATGTCAACATGAGAACTTTGCAAAGTCTTCACAAAGGTGGCCTTATTGTCGGACTAAAAGAAAATGTTTCCTTTTCAAAGGATCGTGTTTGTAGGTCGTGTGTTGAAGGAAAGATGCATGACAAGGTGCACAAGGCCAAGACTGTTATTTCATCAAAGAGGATCTTGGAGCTTCTCCATGTTGATCTCTTTGGTGCCGTGCCCGAGGCAAGTCTTGGTGGCAAGAAGTATTGCTTGGTGATTGTCGATGATTATTCAAGATACACTTGGGTTTATTTCTTCAAGTGCAAGAGTGAAACTCAACAAACCATCATCGACTTCTCTAACGAAGTGCAACGTCAACACAATGTACAAATCATGGCTATTACGAGTGATAATGGTTCAGAGTTCAAGGAATACACTTTGAATGAATTCCTTAGTGAAGAAGGCATTCATCATCAATACTCCGCCACTTACACTCCTCAACAAAATGGTGTTGCCGAAAGGAAGAATCGCACTCTCTTGGATGTGGCAAGGACCATGTTGGCGGAGTACACTTCTCCCCAATACTTATGGGCCGAGGCCATATCCACCGCATGCCACTCCTCCAACCGCCTCTACATCCGCAAAGGCTTGGACAAGACTCCATATGAGATCCTCAGCGGCAACAAGCCCAATGTCTCCTACTTCCGTGTATTCGGTTGTAAGTGCTTTTATTTGATCAAGGGTGTTAGGTTGTCTAAATTTCAATGCAAAACTATTGAGGGTATATCAGTTGGTTACGGTGCCGAATCCCACACTTATAGAGTCTTTGACAAAGCCTCACGGATTGTCATAGAATCTTGTAGTGTGGCTTTCGAGGAAAATGATGGCTCCCAAGTGGCGCAATTTCATGTTTCTAATGTAGATGTTGAAATACCTCAAGAATCCATAGGAAGGATGGGGGTAGATATTTCCGCCCCATTGAGGGACACCTTATGGCGACTCGAGAAGGACTATGCTCTACTCAAGTGGAGCCCTCCTCTAGAATATAAGAACAAGCCAAGGATCCAAGCATTACACCTAACCAAGAACATGTTCAAGACCCTCCTCTCGTTGACCAATACACTACGCAAGTCGTACCCACTCCTACTACTAATGCGAGTCAAGGTCAAGGCCAAGATCTACCATCCTCTTCATCCTCTCCTCAAGTTGAAGCAAGTGTTGAAGATATTGTTGATGATGATGATGATGACGATGATGATAATGATGTTGATCAAGGCCAAGTTGGTCAAGATGGGGACCCAAATGATCAAGATGATCAAGTGATTCCTCCGCGCAATAATGCGGAGATCGAAGCCCGTCGTGTCAAAAGGATAAGAAGAGCTTTGAAGCATATTGATGCCGAAGACAACAAGGTCTTGGAGGATATTCAAGATAGAAGATCCACAAGAAGGCAATTGGCACATTTTAGTGAGCATCAAGCTCATATCTCTATGGTGGAGCCTAAGAAAGTGTTTGAATCTCTTGAGGACTCTGATTGGGTTGAAGCTATGCATGATGAGCTCAATAACTTTGAGCGCAACAAAGTTTGGAGATTGGTTGAGAATCCCAAAGATTGCCACAATGTTATTGGCACTAAGTGGATTTTCAAGAACAAACAAGATGAGCATGTCATTGTCATAAGGAACAAGGCAAGATTGGTTGCTCAAGGTTACACTCAAGTTGAAGGCATTGACTTTGATGAAACCTACGCGCCCGTGGCTCGCCTTGAGTCCATCCGTATCCTCCTTGCTTATGCATCTTCTCATAATTTCAAATTGCAACAAATGGATGTGAAAAGTGCTTTCTTGAATGGTCCACTAAAAGAGGAGGTATATGTTAAGCAACCTCCGGGGGTCGAAAATCTCAACTTTCGTAACCATGTTTACAAACTCGACAAGGCTCTCTATGGTCTCAAACAAGCACCTCGTGCTTGGTATGAGCACCTTAGGGAGTTGTTAGATGATCGTGGTTTCGAAGTTGGGAAGATTGACCCCACTCTCTTCACCAAGAGAGTAAAGGGAGAGCTTTTCATATGCCAACTATATGTGGACGATATCATCTTTGGCTCAACTAACCAAGCTTTCAATAATGAGTTCTCTAAGCTTATGACTGACAGGTTCGAGATGTCTATGATGGGAGAGCTTAAATTCTTTCTTGGCTTTGAGATCAAGCAATTGGCTCGTGGAACTTTCATTTCTCAAGCCAAGTATACACAAGACATGATCAAGAGGTTTAAATTCCAAAATGCAAAGATCAAGTCTTCTCCCATGCAAGTAAAGTGTCACATATCTCGTAACCCGAAGGGTAAAGATGTGGACCAAAAGTTGTATTGTTCTATGATTGGTTCTTTGCTCTATCTTTGTGCATCTAGGCCCGATATCATTTTGAGTGTAGGTGTGTGTGCAAGGTATCAAGCGGCTCCTAAGGAAAGCCATTTGATGGCGGTCCATAGGATCTTTCGTTATTTGGTTCATACCCCAAGATTTGGTTTGTGGTACCCAAAGGGGGCAGAATTTTCTCTCAAGGGCTACACGGATTCCGATTGGGCGGGTGATCAAGATGATAGGAAGTCTACTTCCGGGGCTTGCCAATTTCTTGGTAGGTCCTTGGTGAGTTGGTCTTCCAAGAAGCAAAATTGCATATCTCTCTCCACCACCGAAGCCGAGTATGTAGCCGCCGCAAGTGCTTGCACTCAATTGCTATGGATGAGGCAAACTCTCAAGGAATATGGAGTTCATTTGGATAAGGTGCCTCTTTTGTGTGACAATGAAGGTGCCATCAAGATTGCATACAATCCTGTGCAACATACAAGAACCAAGCACATTGAGATTCGCCACCATTTCATCCGGGACCACGTGGCAAGAGGGGATATTGCACTATCTTATGTGCCCACCAAGGACAATCTTGCGGATATTTTCACGAAGCCACTTGATGATGCAAGATTCTTGTTCTTGAGGAATGAACTAAATGTCATTGATTCTAGGAGTTTGACTTGAGGATCTTGCACACACCCCTATAGATGAAACGTGTTCGAGTTTAGGTGTAGGCATGGACATAGGGGGAGTGTTATCCTAACACATTGGGTTCTCCCTCCCCCCATTATGCCCAAAGCAAAAAATTCATTGTTATCTCTCTTTTTCTATTGTTGAATTATGAGCTTCAATGTCGAGTAAGGGCAATGCCCCCAATATATATCTTCGCGGTTGCATACAATGAACTCTTACATGGTGGCTTAGGCCACCAATATCTTCTCCTTTCAAGAGTTGGTTCTTAGTTGGCTATCTTTTGGTTTATTGTGTTATCTTTCCGAACACTACCTCTCGTTGCTATTTCGTATCTTATTTGCATCTTCCCCGAGAAGTAAGACTAGGAAATCTAACTCCTTTGTGTTTTGCTCTATTTTGTTCCCTCCTCGTGTTCTTCTGCATATTCCATTACTCCACACAAAGTCACATCGATCGTAGCCTTTCCAAATTGTCATTTCTGGTCTTGTTTGGAGCAAATCCTATTTTGGCCGAAATAATTCCGGACAAATCCGACCTAACCGGAAAAATTCCGGGTACTTCCGAAATAATTCCGACCGAACCGGATTAATTCCGGGCCATTCCGGACGTGCCAGTTTTCCTTATAAATAGGCCCGCACGCACGGGAGGCAGTTTTCCTCCACCTTTCCCCCTCCTCCCGTGCCCTGGCCACCAAATTTCGCTGGATCCGTCCCTGTTGCCCTTAGGAAGGATTTTTTGATCCCTCCTTGGACAAGGACATCCCCCATGGAAGGTATTGTGATTAGCATCTCTCTTTTCTGGTTTCTATTGGTTGATTTTTTGGTTCTCGATGAAATCTAACCTAGGGTTTGATCTAGATCCGAGTTCATGTCAACTAATTCATCTTGCTAATCTCCCTACCAAGCTCACATGGCATCTTAGATCTAGTCTAACCACTCCCAATCTAGACTTAGATCTACCACGTATTTTGTCACTCCCACAAATTTCCAGCACGATAGAACTCATCTAGGATCGTTTCCATGGTTTTCCTCGAAGTTTGGTGTAGTTAGTGAGCCAAGTTTTCGAGTTTTTGGGGTTCTCTCGGAACAGATCGAGGATCCTGAAATCATTCCGGATGAATCCGGCCCAGCCGCAATTTTTCCGGATAAATCTGACCCAGTCGGAATAATTCTGGGCTCATCGGAACAATTCCGGATCATGCCAGAATCTCGACAACTTGCACTGCATCTAACTTTTTGGAGTTCCTTTGTTTCCCGTTTGGCATATGCACTTATCTATTGCTTTTCATATGTCCTCTATTCACAGGTTCTGGGTCACGCACTGGGTTGAAGAGGAAATCCTCTACTGGGAGGGGTGCTCGCCCTACAAGGGGTCGCACCTTCGGTTCTCGTGGAGGGTATCGTGATGATGATCAGACTGAGAAGGTGCCCGAAGGGGATCTGAAGTCCTACACCATTGCTCAGTGGAAGCATATCAAGCGGAAGAATCCATACCGCTTCATTGAGTACACTTGTCCGGATCCTCGTTTTTGGACAAACCTTCAGCTCAAGACTTGGGAGGACTTCTATTCTCTTCAGAAACCACTTGTATGTGATCAGGCTCAGCTTGACATGGACTACTATCATAGACACAAGACTGGTGATCTTCATCATGTTCATGCTTGCTTGGTGAAGCTAGGTGTGGCACCACTTCTGGAGGTCGAGTGCGAGTATTGCCCGGACCTTATTGCTCAGTTCTATTGCACTCTCCACTGCACAGGTGATGCTGTGCGCTCCATGACTTGGATATCCGGAGAACAGAGGATCTCAAGCAACTTGGGTGAGTTTGCTGAGGCACTAGGATACAGGTGGACTGCCACGTATGCTAATCATGGTTTCAAAGTTCATGACAACCCAGAGTATGACAACTCAAGCTTGGAGTTTTGCTATCCACCTGATGCTCAGGGAAAGACTAGGCCCTTCAACTCCATCATGTACCCCTACTACAACCTGTTGTCCAAGATCTTCCGTGCCACCATTGTGATCAAGGCTGGTGACTACTCTGCTATTAGGGCCTTTATGGTGAACCTCATGTTCCTCACCAGGCCTCAGAACCAGAGGAAGATTGATGTGATGGACTTTGTGTACAGTGAGATTTGCATTGGGGTCATGGAGAAGAGGAAGCCCGCTTTTGGCCCACTGATTCAGAGGTTCATTAATGACAAGCTGGGTGTTGACATCATGGAAGAGTTTCCGGTAGTCAAGGGCAAGAGGATGGTTCCATCTCTCATTCGTGGTGTGGAGATTCCTGAGTACTCCAAGGCATAGTCCAAGGCTCCCATGGCTACTCCTTCTGCTTCCTCGAGTGGTGCCTCTCAGCGTCCCTCTAGTGGTATTGCAAAGTTCTTCAGGGCTATGTTCGGTATGTGTAGTGACACTAGAGCGATTGCCCATGAGGCTAGGGAGTTGGCCAAGGAGACTCGGCGCATTCAGAACACCGACCGCAGAGATGCTGGGATAGATGTGCCTGCTGATCCTCTCTCTCTCTCTTGCTGCTGCTGAGTATGTTCCCATTGAGATGCCTGAGATCCATGCATGATGACTTCTACTTCGGGGTGCCTCCAGCTGATGTTGATGATGAGGAACTGCCTGACGAGGATGACTTTGATGGTGCTGGGGACCGTGGTGAGCGTGCGCATCCAGAAGAGGAAGAGGAAGAGGAAGATGAAGATGCTCACCGTGGAGGAGATGATGACATCGAGTGATCCCTTGGGTGGACTCGTTTTCCCTTTTTGGCGTCTTTGATGCCAAAGGGGGAGAAGGAGTCTTCTATTAGGTTGTCACGGGTGTTGCAAGGGTGGGATCACGAGTCTTTTGCCTTTCGTTTTTGATCTTATAGGCTTGTGCTCCCGTTTCTTTCGTTTCGTTTCTCGTCTTTGCAAACTTTTTATTATTCGTGTGTGGAACCTCGTGACTTGGTTGTGTCACCCTACCCGTTTCTCGTGTTTGCTTCATTATTATTATCTATATGCATGATGTGTGAACTTGTTTAGACTGCTTGGTGTCTAAAACATAGGGGGAGCAAAGCCTATGAAGTATGTGCCTCACGACACATATCGAGGAAGAGCTCCGTCTATTTTTTGGAGACCTTTCTTTATGTTCATCTTGTTTATCCCCGTGAATCCTTATGTTGTCATCAAACACCAAAAAGGGGGAGATTGAAAGTGCATTTACGATATCTCTGTGTTTTGTGTGTTTGTTAACAACATAAAGAAGTTTTAACCATGTGTGTTATTTTGCTTAAAAGGTTATAGTCATAATCAACACATATATCGTGTCAAAGAAATGGTGAAGAAGATTAAAGTTCAACGGATGTTTTCTAGCCACAAGAAGAGCTCTAAAATGGCACCTGGAATTATTCCGGATCAATCCGGAGCAGCCCAGAATCATTCCGGGTGGATTCCGACTTCAACGCAAATATCTCTGTTGGCATTCGGAAAATTCCGGGTGGATTCCGGGCTCCGGAATTATTCCGGAGAAATTCTGACATGAACGCAAATTTCTCTGTTTCTATTCGGATTTCTCCAGAATTATTCCGGGTGATTCCGGAATGGTCGCAATCTGGGCAGAAAAACGACTAGTTGGAGTGGGGACTATAAATAGAGGCTCTCTTTCTTCCCCAAGGGTTAGCTCCTCCAGCATTTAAGACTCCATTGATTGAGCTCAACCTCCAAGCTAGATCTCCCAGCTCCTCCACCCAATCTTGTTGAAACTTAGAGGATTGGAAGAGAAGCACCGGATCTACATCTTCACCAACCGGATTTCCATTTCCCCCTCATTAGCTTGAGGGATCTTTGCCTAGGGTTTCCTCTTGTGGAGAATCTAGGCTTCTTGCTACTCTTGGTGATTTGTGATTGTTGGGAGCCCCCAATTTAGTTGTTGGTGTGTGCCCCAAGCTTGTTTGTAAAGGATTCGATCCCCGCATCAAAGGGGTTCAATAATGGAAGGTGAACTAGGCCTTTGTGGCGGAGTTCATCGGAGAATAGGGTGAGGCCTTTGCGGCGTTGAGTAGGCCTTCGTGGCGAGCTCACACCCCTCCAACGAGACGTACTCCCTTAACAAGGAGGAATTCGGGAATACATCGTGTCTCCGCGTGCTTCCATCGGTTACCTCGTTCCCTTACCTTTTACTTACTTGTACTTGTAACATTTATTGTAGTACTTGTTGTATTAAGTGTTGTCCTAGTTGCATTAATTGCTTGTCTTGCCATATAGGTAAATTCACCTTAGTTGCACTATCTAGAGAATTTACCTTTGTGTCAAGCCTAAACTTTAAGAAAAATTAAAATTGGTCGTAGCTCGAAGGTGCCCATACTTTACTTTCAAAGATCCCGTTCCTCAGCCGCCCTGAATAGAGCCCTAAGCACATCCATCAGAATCACAAAGAGCGGGGGAGAGATGGGATCGCCCTGCCGAAGACCACGACGATGCCAAATGCGCTCGGAAGCGTGCCCGTTAATGAGCACCTTCGAGCTAGAGGCTGACAGGATCGCCACAGTCCACCTACACCATCGGGCGCAAAATCCACGGGCGCGCAAAACCTCCAAAAATAAAGGCCCCGAAACCGACTCGAAAGCCCTCGCAATGTCCACCTTAAGAAAAATGGCTGGGGAGCGCTTCCGATGGAGGCTCTGAATCGTGCTGAGGACCTGCATGTAATTATCAAGGATGGATCTTCCTTTAATGAACCCACTCTAATTAATGGCCACTAAGTCCACCATGCGCGGGCTCAGTGTGGAGGCCAACAAATTGGAAAAGATCTTTCCAAAGTTGTGGACTAGACTAATGGGGCGGAAGTCCTTCAACTCAACGACACAATCCACCTTAGCGATAAGCACAATTAGTCCTTGGTTAAGCGTCTGGAAGCCCCTTTCTTGATTGAGGTACATGAAGTTCAGCGCATCCACAACCTCCTTATTGATAATCCCCCATCACTTACGGTAGAAGTTAAGAGATAAGCCATCCGGCCCATGGGCTTTATCTACCGGCATCGACTTGATCAGTTCCAAACCTCGTCCATGCACCAAGGAACCTCAAGCTCCGTGAAGTCAAGCACAGGCAGTCCGAGATTACCCAAGCTAACCGACCGCGCCCTAGAGTCTGCAACACCTAGATTGTTCGCAAAGAAGTCAAAAGAAAGATCAAGCATCTCCCTCTGGTCCGCCATGATAGAGGAGGGTCCACTAAGGCGACGGATCGCATTCTTCTTGCAGCGATGCGAGGTGTGAACATGGAAAAAATTTGTGTTCGTGTCGCCCTCCTTCATCCACAGCCGATGAGAGCGGGCACACGCAATCGTATGCTCGAGCGAGGCCAGCCCAAGACACTTAAGCTTGAGTTGTCTCAGCAATCCACACTCAACTGGCGATATCGCACACGTGTCCTGGGCAATGTCCAGCCGCAGGATAAGCTCATGCGCCATGATCAGCTGCAACTTAATGTTGCCCAACAATCTCTCACCCCAACATCGACCCTAAGGCAACAACGCGAAGTCTACGGTCTAGGATCTCTAGAGCATTAAGCCTAGCCGAAGGGGAGATCAACTCCGCATCAAGGATCCTCAACCGCTGCAGCTCCTCCTAGAACCCAGGGAGAGACGTCCAGAAAGTCTCTAATTGGAATCTACGCTTCGATGAGATGTTGCACACAGAAGACATGAATAAGGGTGCGTGATCCAAAATTGAAGATGATATCGCTGACAACAAGTTATCAGGGTAGGCGAGCTCCTAATCCACCGTCGAAAACCAACGGTAAATCTTTGCGAGGGTCGGAGTTACACGCTCGTTGCTCCACGTGAAAGAACGGCCCACCAGAGGCGCCTCTTTGAGATTTACATCATTCAACGTGTCTCTAAATTTACTCATCAAACGACGATTGAGCCGACCCTTGCTCTCATCAGCACCCTCGAGGATCAAACTAAAATCCCCCGCAATGGCCCACGGACCCGAGTACCCCACAGCCGCACGAATGTCGTCGAGGAAAGCCTCCTTTCCACTCTCTACAGATGGTCCATAGACCGAGGTGAACCACCACTTGTCGCCCACGACCGGCGTGATCTTAAGCGTGATCGAGTTAGTAGTAAGCGAATGGTTGGGCACTGACAACCTCGAAGATTGCCCCGCCACAATAACTCCACCCGAGGACCCAACGCCGGCAAGTAAGCGAACCCGTCGAAGCGGGGACCCAAGATTTGCATAATGTTGAAGGAGTTTACAACATCAAGTTTGGACTCAGAGAGGGCCATCATGACCGCACCCGAGTCCTTCACGAACTTATGGATGAGGTCTCTCCTAACAGGCGAATTTAGACCTCGAACATTCCACACAAGAAAGAACTCACTAAGGCCGACAAACATCGAACATGCCTACAAAATCCATACAGGAATGCCCTTAGGCGTCCAACCCCTCCACCTCGGGCACACGCACCCCAAACAACAGTGCCAAGGCGCCCACCTCCGTGTTCGTGAGCGAGTTGTCGAAGGCCTCCATGTAGCGTTGCAGTTCGGCATCTGAGATGAGGCCTTCATCCTTCTTAATCCCCATTTTGCGCATAAGATTGCCCTGGGCCTTCCTAAGAGGCAGAAGAGCCAACCCTCCTGTCCAAAGCCAGCCTTCCACTCCGGCGAGGCTTGAAGTTGGGAGGAAGATTCTTCAAACAAGACCGACGCACGATCAACATCATTGGAAAGACCGGAGACACGATGTTCGCCTCCACGTCTTTGAGAAATCTCACATGCAGGGAGCCTGCAGTCGTCCCCTAGGTCCAACGATGCTGGAACCACTGCCACCTCAGAACCGGACGAGGAAGCATCGTGTGAGTCCCTAGTGAGAGAGGGGGAATCCAAGGAGAGGCACTCACGACCACCGGGGAGTCCTCCACCCGGCACGGGTTGTCCCAGCGTCAAGATGCCTACCTCTGAAGTCCATTGCGTCCACCTCTCTTGGAAAGGCAGAGGCCACCGTCCAGAGCAGAAAATCACGCCCCACAATACGACCATCCACACATATCAAGCCCGGCGAGAGCCAGCCCTTGTCCCCTTTCCAGCCCCAACATAGCATCAGGCCTCCTCGCAGGGACTGGAGCCACCTCCAAACTAGCAGAGGAAGCGCCCCGCCTAGCCGGAGAAAACAACCGCGGGCTTACAAAGCCCACCTCCACACAAGAATCCACCTGGGCCACGCTAGGCAACACACGAGCCGGCGCAACAGGAAATGCCACGTGGGAAGGCGAAGCCGACTGCCGCGGAATCCAATGCCCCAAGGAGGCCGACGCCGGCGACACAGTAGGCGCGCTCCCAGGCACCACCACGGCAGAGGCCAGGGCCAGTCCCTGACGATTAGGAGGGCCAAGAAGACGACGACCGCCCTGCGCCCCACGACCAATAGGGTCCCGAGGGAGCGGTAGCGAGGGTGGAAGCGTGCCATCAAAGCCTTCGCTGTCATCCCAGTCGCTAGGGTGACCATTGTGACCACTGTCACCGTCGTTCCACCGATGTTGATCCGGCGAACGGCCCGGACTCGGCTTAACTGAAAGCTCCACCGATTGTATCGAGATCTCCATTGGGTAGAGGAGTAAATTTATTCGGTTTCGTAACTGCTTACCCCGAATCGGAGGCTGAAGACGAAGACCATCATCCGGCTTCGTAACCGCCAACGTGTTCGCCGGCGGAATACGCGCCGGATCAGCAGTCCACACTGTAAACCTAAACATGGAGACGCTCCTCGAGGATGTCATAATATCAACCTCGTGGAGCCAACAGCTACAATCTAGGAGCGATTCTTCCGAGCGAAGCTCCCACGGATGACTAGGGATCCCCTTCATCTCAACTTCCACTTTTTATAACATCGATCGAGCAACCCCACCCTCCTGGCGCGTCCACGGGCAGATGAACAACAACAGACGCGGGGTGCGCATCCCCCGGCGAGCAGCACCCGCTCTCGAGCCTCCGCAGTGCGAAACAGGAGCACGAAGTCCTCCAGGTGATGGCCAACCAACGAGCAGTCCGTGATAGAAAAGTGGCTTCATTCGAGCTTTATGTGCTCTTCTTCTACCAAGGCGATGTTTCGGGCCTCTACCATGATGGTGGTGGGTGATGAGTACTCCAGTCTTTTCTGGAGTGATCAGTGAATTGATGGCCGGAGCATTGATATGTCTGCTCCTCTTGTGGTGGCTCATTTGGACGTTAAAGTGAGGCGTACGAGACTGGTTGCGGATGCTTTGGTGGGTAACCAGTGGATCCAGGACCTCTCCCTGGGTCTCTCGGTTCCAGCCATGGCGCAATACCTTGCCTTGTGGCACGTGCTTGCTCCTATTTCCCTCGGGAGGGTGTGGGTGATTCTTTCGAGTGGATGTCGACCACGTCCATAACCTTCTCGGCTAAGTCAGCTTATTTGGCTTTCTTTGAGGCTCAATTAGTTGCCCCTCCACTTAGCCATCTGGGATTGTTAGGCCTCTCTTAAATTTAAGATGTTTGCGTGGAGGGTGGCCTGGGATAGATGCTGGACAAGGGTTAGGCGGAAGAAGGATGGTCTTTCGGATGTGGATACCTCCCCTATTTGTCTCCAAATGCCGGAGTCGAGTGATCACCTTCTTGTTACGTGTTCGTTTTCACGTCAGATTTGGTTCTAGGTTCTCCTCGTCATTGGACGGCCAAGCACGTGCCAGCATTCAATAAAAGCAGCGCTGGCGACGCGCGCAACTGCCACACACTATTAACTCCCGCGCCACGCCTTCCCCTCCTCTTCCCCTTCTCCACCGAGCTCCGCCCCTTCAGCGCTGCCATGCCGCCACGCCGGAACAGCAGCGGCTGACGCGGCGTCCGCGTACGCCCGAACAGGACCAACCACGCCGAGATTCGCAACAGCTCTAGGCGCGTCAGCCTCGGCACCTTCGAGGCCGCTCGCACGTGGGACGCGGCGGCGTGGCAGCTCGGACGGCCGCGCGCCGGGATGAATTTCCACGACGTGTGAACGCGCCAGCAGGTGCAAGACCTGGCGCCGGCGCAGCAGCTCGTCACCCGGGAAGACGAGCGCCGCAACCGCCTGCACAATCGACGCCTCGCCGTAGCCGAAATAGATGAGCGCGCGATGGCGGAATGACGATACCGCTTCCCCGAGGACGTCTCCGCCGAGCGTGCTTTCTGGGAGCACCACCGGGCGGAACGTGTGGCACGATGGGAGGAGAAACGCTACCGACATGACCGTGCCGTGGAGGACCTCGAAGCCGCCGTCGCCGACCCCAACACGCCGACTGGGAGTCCGACGACCCCGTCTCGACGACATTTGGACGACCCCACGTCGGACGGCACCGTCGGGTCCTCCGATTAGTTTAGGAAAGCTGGTTTAAAATTTGTGTTTGTTTCGATTAATTTAGTTTAATTTTCGTTCTAAATTTCGTCTGTACTCTGTTTTAAATTAGTGCCGCGCTAGTATAGCGCTTCTGAATTCGAGTTTGCGCCCTATTATAACTCTTCTAGAATTCGTATCACTCGCGCAGCGCTGCAAACACGCTACCAGCGCGATGCAAATGCGTTTTAGCGTGTCGAATTATAGTGCGCCTCAGTTGGAGTTTCTCTAAGTTAATTAGTTAGTGGAGTTTGGACGAGTTGATATAGTAATGATATCAAAACATTCATAACACCAATAACAACGTATTATTTCTCTCAATATAAGGTTGGAACGGTTTAAGCGTGTGACTCGTAAAGGCTCGACAATACACAGACATGTCCGGGCACTTACCGAACAATAACCAACAGCGGGACTGTGGACGTTCATGATGGCTTCTGTGTGTTCCCGATGTATGAGGGAACCGTATAATTTACTCATTGCACTTATTCACTTAACTTCACGATATCAACGATACCAAGAGGTGAGACTATGTGATATAATCTGATGATCTAGTCTGATCAAACTCTTTGATCATAACACATATAACTTGTTTTTCGATATTGTTCTATTTTCTCATCCATATCACCGATAACCCTGTGATTAGATAATACTATGTCTGGCTAGACGATATCGTCTAGAGGGCCGAGAGAATGTATCTCTCCATTGTCTAGAGAAGCTAAGTACTAGTATTGAACGATATTAGTTCCATTACATTTTCTAGGTCATACCCATATATCACCGTTATAGTCCCCAGTTATAACAAGACGGTTGATGATATCTAAATAATAGTTTTCGATCATGCGGGCACTAGATATTCTTATAGCATACGAATTATAGCCAATGTTAAATTCATATGTATTTGCTAAAACATATGCTGATTGTTTAGTCTCTTTTAGTAACAACATACACTTGAGTCGGTTCAGTACTATTGTTATTCTAACAATAAACTCTCATGTTTTGCTAGACTTTCTTCTAAGTCCATGATCAGTAAAATATAATCATCTCACAAAACACAAACTAATTGTCGAGACATCGTAGTAGTTTTCATAGACGGGGGTGCCATGAGACTACGGTAGAGACGTGGGGTAACGGGATCGTGTGGTAGACAGTAAACACAGGATTTACCCAGGTTCGGTACGTCGCGACAGTACGACGTGCCTACTCCTGCACTTCTCACTAATCAGGACTAAAGCCTGGAAACAGGATTACAATGTGAGGTTTTGGATCTAGCTACTCGCAGAGGATCAACTTCTCGGCGAGTTGGTCTATATCTTCTCTGTTATTCGTTGGTTTGTTTATCTCCCGTCCGGCTTTATATAATAGCCGGATTAGGGCTTACAGAATAGAAAACCTAGAAGACTACGGTAGCAATAACTTGGAAAGTAAGGAATCCGTCTTCTCCTCCAAGCCAGATCACATGGGCCGTGATCCGGGTTCTTCTAGAATCCGGCTTCTATGCGTCAGGTTACTGGGCCGCCCAATGGACCACAGCCCACTACCACCTGGGCCACCCTGGTAACCAGGCACTTTCACTGCCATCTTATATACCCCTATACGGTATATATCCGACAGTAGCCCCCAAGAAGGATTAAAACTCTGATTTGCCGTCTTCCACCAAATGTGCTTTGTCCGAGAAATTTCAATCAGCAGTCTTGATTCTTCTTATTCTTCTTCTTTTGAAAGAGATGGTAACGTGAAACTCGGAATCCTGAAAATCCGGCTTTTCTCTCACGATCCTTCATGGAGAAGGAACTTCTTACGTTAGCGCACTTAATCATGCTGACGTAAGGGACGTTTGGGTTTTACTCGGAAAACCCAGAAACATATCGCTGACAGATTCTCGCGGGAAACGAGGAGATAACCATCATTACCCTGTCGTTTCATTTCCCGGATTTTCCAGCGAGTGACACGCGTTGATCATCCAACGGTCAAAATAGCCGTTGGCACGTATCTTGACGGATTTCTGGCTATAAATAGCCGTCTTCGTCCTCGTCAAAAACCTTCCGCACTCTCACTGTCACGCCATTGCTGCGCACAAGCTCCCGAGCGAAGAACCATCCCGAGCGCACGAACGCACCCAGAGCACACGAACGCAATCGCGCCGCCACCAAATGGCAACCTCACCGTCGACTCCCACTCGCTCCGCCGCGCTCACCGTCGACGACATAATCAACGATCTGGATCCGCAGCTCGGGTCCCCAAAGCACGCCGGCGACGAGCCGGAAAAGACCGCGGCCTCTGCGGCGGGCGGAGAAGATCTTTCCGCCGCCGCGAACGCTGCGGGCTCAAGCTCCGCACCCTCCCCGCCGTTTGCTCCCGAAACGGCGGAGGACAAGATCCAGCTCCTCGGCGACGAGCTCGCCGCTGCGGAAGCCGCCGCGTCTGCCGCCGCCGGAGCAGAGGAAGAGGTGGAAACTGTAGGCAATTGGATTGCCTGCAGCATTCCGCCAGCTCTCCTTCCAAACCTGGAAAAGGAGGGCCTGATCCTCAAAGGGAAATGGCGGCTCCCTGAAGATGAGAACGAGCCAACGCCGAGAGACGGCGAAAGGGTTCTTCTTTCTTCCCACCTCCTGAGAGGTATGGGGCTCCCCCCTTCCGCTTTCTTCCTCCAAATCCTTTCCCACTACAACATCCAACCCCATAACCTGCCACCCAACTCCATTCTTTATATGGCCGGGTTCCAGACCCTATTCGAGGGTTACTTAGGTTTAGAGCCTAGGTTAGATTTCTGGATGTATTGTTTCGGGGTTAAGCGGAACTCCTCGGAGGGCGCACTCCCGACTTGCGGGGCCATCTCCTTTACTCTTCGGAGGTTTAGGGAAGATTGGTTCCCAAGATCAAGACACCAGAATCCTTCAAATTTTGGACGGGTTCTTTCTTCTACCATCCCGATGTGCCTTTCCCCAAAAAGGCCATCGGGGTTCCACCTTTCTCCAACACTGTTGCCATTCCCCAAGACAATTGGGGAACGGAAGCCGTCCAGGTTCTGCCGCCTGATCTTCTGAGGATCAAGCGGCGCATCGCCAAGCTCACCTCCTCTGATCCACCTCTAACTGGCATGGACACGGTCCTTTGCTGGTTAAATAGGAGGATCCAGCCGTTGGCCAATCACGGTGGCCGCCTCCTGTGCGAATACACGGGAGCCAACGACCCAATGCGGACATCCATCAAGGATTGGTCTCCAAGGGATCTTCGACGGAGCGCAAACCAGTTGGTCGCATCACGCGACCAATACGAAGCGAGTCGGCCAATGTACACAGCCGACAATCCGGTTCCCAAGGTATTTTTTCCGTCATTTGGGTATAGTTTCAACATTCTTTCTCGGATTTCCTTGCTTCTGACTCTGATTTGTTTTTTCGACAGTTCGCTGAACTTCCAGACTCGGAGTTAGCTTCCGAAGCTGAGCTGGATGCCTTGCGTACTGCCACTACTGGTGGGCGCAAGCGCAAGAAGATTTCTTCCTCTGAGGAGGTTATCGACCTTGACGGGATCCCCGTCGCCACTTCCAGGTTCTTTTCTTCTGGGTTGTTTTCTTACATGGAAATTTTTCTTCCTTCTTCGGAGTTTTAACTTTTCCGGGTTTTTTGTTTTCAGCCTGCCCCCCTCCAACCTAAAGCCGAAGAAGCTGAAAAAACACAAAGTTGTTTCCAGCCGAGGCAGCTAACCTTCTCCCGTCATCGCCCCAGATACACCATCCACAATGGCGGAAGAGCATGCTGCAGCCCCCACCACCAAGCCATTGGAGCCCAGCCAGCCTGTTGTGTCGAACTCGGACACGAGGGAAAGGGCGGCTCCAGAGGTGGGAAAACCTTCTCGGACATTCGACGAGGATATTCCCACCTTTGACAAGGAATTCAAAATTATCAATGACGGCCTAAGCGCGACCGGAACCCTTTTTGCGGAATACGCAAAAGGGTTCAATGAAAACTTGGCGGGTTTGCAACGAATGAGCCAGGTATGTAACTCTAGCCCCCAAGCATTAAACCAAATGTATTCTTTTTTGCTTTGATGTTTTTAGTAACCATTCTTTTCCTTGCTATGTTTCAGCAAACCGCCGAAGCCATTAACATGGAAGTTTTCAACAAACTCTCCATCAAGAATAAAGAGGTTAGAAATCTTCTTTCTATTCTTGAGGAGAGAGAGGCGGAGCTGGCATCATCTCATCTCGCTTTGTCGGAAACAGCAGGTAAACATTTTTCCTCTGAAGTTTTCGATTCAATTTTTTGTCTAAGTACTTATTCCGGAAATTTTCTAAACTCGGAATTTTCCTTGCTTTCCAGCTGCTTTGGCTAAGGCCAAGCAGATAGCTGAAGATGCCGGCAATGCCGAGAATCTCCGAAAGGAGAATTTGGATCTTCACAAGAATCTTGTGAAGGCTCAAAAGGATCTGGAGGCCAGCAATTTGTCCCTTGGAGTTGCCAATTCCAAGGCTTCCGAGCAGGCGGAGAAGGATAAATCCACCATTCAGGATTTAGAAAATGCTCTGAATCTTCGTCTGGAGGAAGTCTCCGAGATCGAAAAGCTTATCGGTAACTTTCTGTTACTTTTACCATTTTTCCATATCTTGCTTTTCTTCTCTGTTTTTCACCTAACACTTTTGGTTGTTTTGTCGGAAAAACAGGAGATACCCCAGATGGCACTCGGCTTGAAGGAATCCGAGCCTTTGGGAAGACATGGACTTCGATCCGGGCTGCTGGAATGCATCTGGTGAATAAGTTCCTTCCCGCAAGGACTGGGGAGTTCTCGGAGGTTGAAAAACTTCCGGGAGCCATCATGGAGGTGGCGGAATCCAGGGATTCCATCCTGCGTTCCGCTGCACGGGGTGGTGCGCGCATGGCACTCGGCCTTATGCGCATGCACTACCCTAGTGCTAAATCTTGGCGCGTGGCGTCCGGTGTCCCTCAAGGATACACGGATACTCAGCGAAATACCATCTTTGATGAAATTAGTATATCATCGTTTGAAATTTCACTAAGTCAAATGACTTTTATCCAATAACTTGCAACAAACAATGTCCAACACTGTGTTGCAACTATCCACAAAATACTATAGAGTCCACTCATAATACTCCAATGTTGATATACATCACACAGTATTATCAATTGACGAATCATAATCCGAGTTAAAATCAATAAATATTTGATTTTTTAATTCCACCGCTAATACATATGTGAATATTCACAAAATAATTTGTAGCTACACAAAATTCTACTGGGTTGTTTTTCACTTTGTAATCTTACCGTTGAATATTTCTGTGAGAAACTCCTCAGCATAATATTCCTTTGTTTTATTACAAAAAATTAATTGCATAAGAAAAACTTTTCTCTAAGCTTTTCTTATTTATAACGGATTGACTAAAAAAAATTAGTCAACAGAAATCCACCAGTTCTTGTGTGCTAAACCTTTTCATGACTATGAGATTGGTCAAATCAAAAAATATTATGATTTGGTCTCATCCCTTTATATTTCGCTCACCAATGACTATGAATGTCATGTCTATTGCAAAATATCATGTCATTTTTCTTTTGAGACAAAATAACTTCATCTCCATGTTATTTCGAATTTTCTTTCAAAATTACACTTAACACACACATCATATTCATGTTTATTAAATTTCTCAATCTATTTCATAGACCTTGAATTTAATAAGACACTTTCTAATATTTCATTAGAACTCTTTTAAATATTTTCTATGACGTATCTTTCTTTTAATTGGCTTTGCCAAATTAAAAGAATATTATCAGCTCCCACTTACTTGTAAGTCCCTTTACTTTATATATTGAAAAATAAATTCCTTCTTTTTTCATTAATACGACCGACTTAATACTGACTTGTAATATTTTCTGATTACTCTAGTAACCAAAATTTATAAGATAAGTTTTTCAACTTCATCATTATCATTTATTCGCCCTTGATAATTTTTTTTTATCAATACTAGTTTTATGAATATAAAATATTCATATCTGTTTTTCCTGTGAAAACATTCATTTTCCTTTTGATTTATAAAATGACTCCAACATAGCCTCAAGATAAAATCTTGGAGTCAAATGAATATTTCCTTTTATTCATGAATCTATATGAAAAAACAATATCATATATTTATGAGTACTATTATCTTGTTCTTTTTGCACATTATGGTCATTATCTTAGAATATTGATAAATATTTCACTAAGTAAATATCTTTGAACGTTATCTATCTCATACAAAAATTCCCAGACAAGGTGATGAGTTGGAAATATTTTCATGTTGCCCCTTTCATTCACTCCTTATGAAAAGATTCACAATCTCAACTTAATATAATTTCCACATCTCTTTCATGAGAAGACACTTTTCTCCTTAATCCAACTGTGTTCAAAACAGATGGAGTAAAAGGTGGAAATTTACTACTAGTAAACTTATTGGTTTTATGCAAAACCTTTTAATCGGTTATGCTTCATGCTTGAGCATATTGATTACTAGGATTTTTTCATTAAAATAATTCAAAGTTAATTAATGACGTAGTCCCAACTTAAACAAACAAAATGTTTTTCTTTAGTGGGTATGAGAATTATTTTTGTTTTCGTGCTACCACTTTACCGCACAAAGACATTTGACAATTATAACATTGCTTTATCACGATAAATTTTGAACGTCTCAAAATTCATCATGAGTAATTATTGACTAATAAAACATTCTTTGTCAATCCATGTTATAATTCCTAATGAGTCCTTTATCTACTTTAATTAAATTTCTTTGATCTTAGTTTTTGATTCAATATTTTCCTCCCATTGACTTTTATGAAACATTGAAACTTCAATTATTTCATCTATTACACTTCATCAATATTACTAACTTATGATATTGAATCTTCAATGGAATTAAGTCAATTGAGAAAACATCCAATACTTTTGTGAATTTTGAATATTAAATATATTTTGGCCATATTAAATATATTGGAGGTAGTATTTCAACCTTGATAAATCAAATAAAATACTTGTCTCCAATTTATTCAGCAAGCCATAAAACTATTACTCAAACTTTGAATCAAAATATTCAAGACTTAATAATAAAACTAATTGACATAACAAAATAACGAAGATCATAAACTTTGAATTGCCAAGCTTGGAATTCCCACATATATTTTATAATTCGAACTCAACATGGTTCATGAACATAAAATATTCATTACATAATGATCGAACTCAAAATAACGATTATTTTGGAGTCCTAGTGCTGATGCTCTTTATTGACTTGGACTTCATAAGATGACCAGCTACACTCCAAGTGAATTTGCTACGTCATTACAGAACCTCCTCTTCTTTCAAGCATTTGCTCCTTCCGAAGTACCTGCCACTGGTGCAAGTAAGAGCATCAATTAGTTTCTCACATTAACTGACTTTTGCTGGAATTATGTCAATAGCTGACGGTATAACTTTTATACCTGTCTTGGTCCATGTTGGATATCCGGCTTCAATAGCAGCTTTTGCTTCCTTGAGTAAGGCAAACAACATCTGAACTGGCCACTCTTCCGCAATGGTGTTGTAAAGCTTTACAAAACCATGGAAAATAGGCGGAAGTGATCCTAGTATCATGTCACGGAAATTATCATGAGTTATTGGAAAACCAACATCTCTGAGTTCTCTTTCTAATCTGACCATCCTGATTTCAAACACCTCCATGGGTTCACCCAATCCAAGATGACTATTCATCAGTTCTATGGTTAGATTAAAACGCTCACTTCACACTTGATGTGAGAAAAGAGTTTTAAGTTCCTTTACTGGATAATATTGATGATGGTTACAGAACTGATCAAGCAACTCTCTATCAATGCATGTGTGCATAATCTCCTTGACAAGGCACATGTCACATTGAAGGTGAGGTCCATCATGATCCTCATCTCCAGACATGTGACCCACAAAGTGATCCATATTGCAGTTCCTAAGAACTCCCATCAAATCATGAAACCATTCCCCAAATTTTTTTCTGTTTGCAACCAAAGTCTCACGACTCATAATCAGATTAAATTGATATCTAACAAAGGGATCCACCTCTACAGTAAAAAAAATTCATTTAGACACTATAGTTCGAAATTAATTTGCACTACTTTATTCAATTAAAATTTATATTAAGATATGCTCCCATTGAAATTGATATTCCTAAAGATCAACTTTCAGTGAAATGAGATTCCAATATATTATAATTAGAAGGATGTATCCATCTCAACCAACGATAACCTGGAGAGTAGGCCACCATGAAAATCACCTGTGTGATTCTTGACCATCTTTCAATGTGTGTGTTCCGAGCTCATGACTTTCATGCTTGAACGACAAGACAACCAACTGACGACGCCATATATAATGCACCTTATAGCCAAGTGAGCAAACTATAACCCACCTCCAAACAAGAAGAGGCATGTTGACCCTCGTATCCAAGTGATGAACGCGTAGCCATGCCGATTTGACGGTGCTACAATTGGGAAACACGAACTACCTTGGTATTTTTAAGAGAGCAGTCACCCTAATAAACGACTACTGCGCAATCAAGGTGCAATAAACAAAGGTTAAACATCACAAGCAGTTTATAAATTCGTGTGATTTGATATAGCCTTTGTTCTTCGAGGATTCTTGACGCATCTCCAGTGAGGATCCTTCATGTCCATTATTTTCACCATAGTGCAAAATCCGAGGATATTCTGCTAGCGTGAAAATTGCTTTAAGTTTTCCCATGATGGAGAAACGACCATTTTCTCCAGTAATTTACTTCCTCCGTGCTCCATGATGAACGCCTGATTGTCGATGTCTAACAATTGACAATCCTTTAGCATTGGCCATCATGTCAAAACACAGTAACATAATAGCTATACCAAACCACACACACTATAGAAAAACAAGTTATACGCCCCAAACATTCTGTCTGTAAGTTTTAGCCTCGCTGTAGGTTCTACGATCACTATCGTCATAACCTATGCTATTCGATGTATGTTAATTCTCATTACTTGATTAACTTTGCGGGGTGATTGAAAGACACACATTACGAAAACGTCTAGAGCCTCAATCTAAACTGATGCAACACGACCCATCCCACTGGGCATGTCTCACTCTCCATCATATGTCAAGTCACCATGGTTTCAAAAGGTGAACTCATTCCTCTCCAAAAACCCATGTCGTACCCCCTTTGGACGATATACTACTTGACCATCTACCCCCGTGCATTGCTAGGTATGAGTCGACGAGTACGGATGCGAGGGGAGATACCGAGGAAGCCCGGGACCTAAGGCCGTCCAAGGTGTACGCGTGTAAGAGAAGGAAGAAGCGATAAGGAGAAGAGGAAGAAGCAAGGAAGGCCGACCTCCATGCTAGGAAGCCCGGCCTAGGCCGGCCCCTAGGCCGACTACCCAACAGACCTGGCCGGCCCTAGGCCGGCTACCCTACAGACTGCCCCGGCCTCCAGCCCGGCCTAGGCCGGCTTCCCTACGACCCTAGGCCGACGTGCTCTGTTACCTGCCCGGCCTCCAGGCCTCCAGCCCGGCCAGGCCGGCTCCCCTGCGGCCTTACCTGCCATCGTCAAGTGACAGGGAATATTCCCTTGTATCCCTGTAGCTACCCCCTACTACTATATATAGGACCCCTCCCCTTCCTTCCTAGAAAGACTTGACTTGAGATAGAATTGGGCCTTGTGCTCCCCCTCCCATGTGGAGAATCTCCCCCATGGGATCCATGGCTACTCCATAGATTCATCTATTTGATTGTATCAAGATCTCTCCAAGTAGCTACTCTTTCACCTCGTGATTCCGGTAGTTCTTGCCAACCTCCCCCTTGTGGCTTTTGTTGGATCGGTGGACCGGCTGGTGAGAGGAATCGGTTCCAATTACCGTGTTGTTGACTTGGGTTTGCGACCCCTCGTAGGCTCCACGAGTTATCTGCCCTTTTGTGTGCGTGAGTTCATCGTGTTCTTCGTGTTCTTCCCAATCTCCCCACCTCTCATGCGTCAATCCATGGAGATCGGGCCACCCTAGAGGCCAAGCCTATATCATCTGGTATCAGGAGCAAGGTTACCATGGATTTGACACCCTCTTTCCCCCAAAAAATTTCTTGTTCTTGCCTAAATTCAAAAATTTCCACCAAAAATAGCGCCAATTTTCTTTTGGACCGATCTGTGATTTGAGTGTGTTTTGGTAGGTTTTGGTCCATAGACCCACTGCTATACTTGTTGATCTGCCTCACTTTGCGTTCCCATGGCTTAATTCCACTTATTTTTCCCTTGGATTTGATGATTTTCCGAGCAGTTTTCCACCCCAAAAAGTCCAAATCGCGTCCAAAATCACGAAATTTCCGTGCGTGCAGGAAACCCGGCCTTCAGGCCGGCTAGGTAACAGAACGCCCTGCCTCACGCAGGAAACTCGGCCTCCGGCCCGGCCTAGGCCGGCCTCCTAGTAAACTGTCGCGTTCGATCACCGTTTTGGCCATAACTTTGAGTCGGGACTCTGTTTTGAGTGATCTTTACCTCGTTTTGTAGGCAATTACATCATCTACATCATTATTGCAGAAGATCAATAATACATTGAAGCCAAATTTCCTGAGAAAGCACGAAACCTTCCATCCTATAGGGTGAAGATCGCCGGAGAGAGGTATAAACATCCCGAATCTTCTTCCTTTTGCCATTCCTTTGTGAGCCAAGCTACCTTGTTATTAACTTACCTATTGAGGCTAGTTAATATATGATTGCTTGGTATTTTCACACTTGTACCGTGTAGTTTCCAATCGACCGCTGTATGCGCTATTTTATATAGTTTTATATGTTGGCACAAAGTGAGTGGGCAAAAAGTGAAAAAACAAAAGACAGAAGAGAAAAGAGAGAAGATAGAAATAAGAAGAGAGAAAAAGGAAGTCACCACTTGCAATACCACTTGTAGGAAGCACACAAGCTTGATGAACATCTTGTAGGTGGTGCATTGTGTGCAAATCTTGTAGCCCACCAATAAATTGCAATCGAACTAGCGGCTCTCCTTGTATTTCTGCAACACGAGCTTTATAGTCTTCGCTAGGATCATTTGGTTCCTTAGCTCACATTTTGGTTGCATTAGTCCCATTTATATTCGTGGGTACGTTTCCATATATCTTTTGGAGATTGAATTGTTGTTGCTTTGTGATCTTTGTGGTTCTCTACTTGCCATTACAATATCTTGGTTTCCGGTTGTTTCATTTGCTCTCCACTTTCCATACCTATCCACCCATAAGCCATGTATGTTTTGGAGCGTGTTTTTGGATCTTTTGAACTCAAGTAACTCCATTCTTTTTGTTATCGGTTTCTCTTGGCATGGTCCACTAGTTCCAATACTTGCTAAAAGGTGAGGTTTGAGCTCTTAGGTCTTCACACTCTATATATCCACTTGTTCTTGTGAGTAACCATGTGTAGTGAGAGTGGAGAATATGGAGTCCATGATGAATATGATGAGTACATGATGGACCACTATGAATACAACAACGACAACGACTACAACAAGCTTGACATGGGTGACCTCTACCACGACATGGTGGATCACCACTCCTATGAGCACGACATGGTGTATGACCACTACTACGAGTATGACATGGTGGATCACCACCACTACTACGACCACGACGTCGAGCTCTACACCGACTATTCCTTCCCAAGCATCATCGACATGGCAGAGCACCACACCAACCACAGCAACTTAGACTCCATGAGATCCAACGACATGAACCACTACCACAACTACGACACCGCAATCTTGGATGAAAAGATTGAGCCGTGCTACACCGACTACGCATCCACAAACATGGCGGAGTACTACACCGACAATAACTCCACAAGAATGAGGGACAAGATGGAGCTTTACAACTTCTTCAACCCCGACATGGATGATCTCACCAACAAGAACTTCCTCTCCAAGCTTCGAGGGCCAAGATATCTTATGTCCTGTGGTTCATGCTCAAGATCGAGGAAATTCAAGGAGAATGCCAAGGACAACACAAGACAACGCCTTTCAACCTCAATATGGTGCCACGACAAGAAATCAGACAAGTTAGCAAAGTCAAGATTGGCTCCTTCAACATCATGACGGCTCCACAGTAAGGACATCATCGAGCCTCCATCAAGCAAGAAGGAAAAGAAGCCAAGGCATCCAAATGACTTTCGATGTCATCCCACACATGAAGTGCAGGAACGCCGCAAGCTTCATTGTCGTGGTGGTGTCACGGCAGATGCCATGGGATGGCTAAAGATGTGGGGACGAAGGACGCTGGAGGTGCTCGGGGAGGGATCACGCGACGAGTAGCCGCGTGAGGTACGAAGTAAACACTGCAAACAACACGATCTACCCAGGTTCAGGGCCCTCGTGAGGAGGTAAAACCCCTACTCCTGCCTTTCTTTGTGTATTCTGGTGTCTCACCGAGTAGCCACAGTACAATGTTCTTGCTACCGAGTAGCCACTCTCCTCTCTAGATGATGAACTAGGTCAAGAACTTAGGGTTTCTAGTGTCCCAGCATGCAATCTAGGTCAAGATGTGTTCGATCCTCACGCAGGAGGCGGCGGGGCACCTTATATACCTGGTGCCCAGCCGGATACGTCCAAACATGGACAAGTGTCGACATAGTGTGCACATCGTCCTTCTTCCGGGTTCCCGCTGACAGCTTTGGTTCCCAACCTTGGCTGCATCTGGAAAGTCGTTGGGCAAAACAAGGGGACAGACTGGTATCACTGTACCTAAGCACAGAGTAGGCCCCCCTTATCCTGCCACGGCCTGCTTCCATGCTGTCACTGTCAGGCAGGCCGGTCTCAGATGAACAGTAGTTCGAATAGTGCCAAGTACGGACCCAGGATACGCGGGATCCTGTGTCAGAACGGCTCCTTTGACTTTCTGGCCCGAGTAGGTTCCCGCCAATCGTTCCCGCCAATTGTACTCGGGCCAAATCTTCTACTCGAAAGGACAGAACTTGATTGGTGTCTCCTTCTGGTCATCTTGAGGTGAGACCGAGTAGCAGTCGACCGGGTAGCGAGTACCGGTAGTCGGCTACTCGACCAAACCTCTCTTCTGTAAGACGCCTTTACCACTTGCCTTTACCCTACTCGGGGGTAACCCCCCGACAGCAGTCCCCGAAGCTGGTTGAGTCTTGCGAACTCGTTCACCAGGCTCTGCCAGCTTAAAACCAATCTTTGCAACTCAGCCCTTGAGCCTCAAGATGCCGAGTAGAACCTCCGAGTAGCTCTCTGAACAGTACCTTAAGTTTCCTCTTCTCCGCGTAGCGGATGACTTCTACTCTGTGACCGAGTAAAAAGACTTGGAGAATTTTCTTGAATTGAGCCTCTGCAGCGCAGAGCACGATCCAGCCCTTCGCACGGCAACTGAACATGTGTCAAGCATCTAGGCCCCCGTCGTCTCGTTGCCCAGGGCACGACGTGCCACGCGCCTGGTTTCCAGGCAGTGGGCCCACCACGCGTCACGTTCCATCAAGAGTAATAATAGGCCACGATCTGGTGGTGGGATCAATTGCGGCCGTTACGCGCGCATCCCGTGCTTGTGTGCGTTTCCAGCCGGCCACAAATCCCACCACACGCCACGATCGATCCCACTTCCCCGATGGTAACGGTAGCATGAGGCGAGGGTATAAATACCCCCGCCGGTAACTTTCTTTTCTTCTCCCTCGCACTTTTCCCCTTTCATATCCCTGTTCTTCTCCGCCGCCGAGCTCTCCGCCGCCGCGCAATCTTTTGCGCCGCCGCGAATTCAATCCAGCCAATCAAAAACCTTTCGATTCTTTCCACCCCTCCTACTCGCAACCATGTCTCGCGCCGGCTGGGCTGGCTCGCACGTCACCGCCGAGGACTGCGCCTGGCTTGTGAACACTAGGAGAGTTCCTCCTGGTGTTCAATGCCGGCCATCAAGGGGCGAGCTCGTGCCTGCGCCGGAGGAGGGCGAGCGCGTTGTGTTCTTGGCGCATTTCGAGCGCGGCTTCGGCCTGCCGGCCTCCGACTTCCTCCGCCGCTTCCTCGACCACTTCGGCCTTCAAATGCATCACCTGCCGCCCAATGCCGTCGTCTTCCTCGCCTACCACGCCGTGGTGTGCGAGGCCTTCCTCGGCATCCATCCGACAACGGACACCTGGCTCAGGTACTTCCACCTCCGCCAGCAGACCACCGGGAAGAAGGAAGGCACGGGGGTGCCACGGGCAACCGACACCGGCTGCGCCATGATGGTGCAGCGGTCGGGGACCAATCACCCCCGTATCAAGGGGTTGGAGTCCGTCCGGATGTGGCAGAAGACGTTCCTTTACGTCAAGAACATCCCCGCCACCGAAGGAGGACAGGTAACTGACAGAATTAACCTTCCCGCTTGGAGCCTCCGTGCTCCCACCCAGAAGAATTGGAAGGAGAAGCCCTCCAACGACCTCAACGCGAAGGAGATAGAGGCGCGGCTCGGCGCTCTAATCGACGAGGGCCTCAAGAGTGATGATCCAGTGGCGTGCTGGATCCAGAGACGCGTTCTGCCTCTGCAAGAACGCTGCCACTTGATGTGTTACATGGGAGGCCCCCGTGACTGCACCAGGACGACCACCATCGAGCTCGACAACGCAGACGTCCCCGAGCACGCCAGGGCCATCCTGACAACGAGCCTCGCCGAGCATTGGCAGTATGGGTTCGTCCCATACAGCCGCACGAAGCCGATTACCCGGGTACGTCCTTCTCTTCCTGCTTTCCGTATATGGGTTCCGAGTAGAAAACTTCCTCTTCTCGTCGCGACTAGCGATCGTAGTCTATACCGAGTAGAGTACTTAGTAGAATTGTATAGGCTTAGTGTGCTTTGTGCCTGCACGCCTTTCCGAGTAGATCATTCGGTAAAAATACTTAGGCTTGGTGTGCTTTGTGTTTGCACGCCTATCCGAGTAGGATGCCATCCTGCTACTCGGCTAACTTGTGACACTTCTCCGCTCTTCAGGTCCTCACTCGCCAGCTTATAGAAAGCTGCGAACGTTTCGAAGGCAACTGGTCTCCTGACCGAGAGGAGGACGACAAGGCCTCCTTTGAGAACGCAGACCAGATCAACCTCCCTCGTTCCCCCTCCATGGAGAAGCAGCACGCGGAAACGTCTCTCCGCGACTGGCCTGAGGACGAATCAGAAGGTAACTGCGCACCTGCTTTGCTTGTTCACGAGAAGCACCAATCCACTGTTTGTTGTTTCTGACTTGCTCCTCTTCTTTTCCTGAATCCGCAGATGACGCTGCTGAAGAGAACGAGGATGAGGACGAAGATGAGAATGAGAACGAGGGCGATAAAGCCCTTGTCGTCAACCCTCTCTCTGTCGCTGCACCCGCTACTCGCAAGCGGACTGGCAGCGGTGCCGTAGAACCCCCCGCCAAGAAGAAGAAACTGATCGAGAAGGCGACCAAGAAGGTCGTGAAGAGACCAAGGCGAAAGCTCGCCTCCACCAGCGCGTAAGTTTCTTCTCTGTCGTCTCCCTTCTCGTACTATGTTATTTTCCCCAATCCTCTTCCAATTTCTGAATTTCTTTTTCTCTGCAGACCTCCCATGGACGCGAACGCTGCTCTCGCGCCCGATCAGGTTAAGAAGCCAGCAGCGCCACTTATCAACCTCGACAATGACGAGGATGACCCCGCCAATACACAGAGCACCGATGCTCAAGGAGCAGATTCGGAAAAGCAGTCCCGTGCGGAATCAGCAGCACAGGACACCGCCGCCCACCAGGAGAGACCCCCTTCTCCTCCGGCCAACACCGCCGAGGAGACTCAAGACGAAGAGATGCAGGATAACGCCGTCCTCGAGCGGCCAGAAGCCGAACAGGAGCAGCCAACCACAGACGCTGCAGGCCAAGTGAATCCCACTGCCGAGCAGCAGGCGGAAGATGCCACCATGACGGATGCCACCACGACAAGCCATTATCCACTGAGCGACGCGCCAACAGGCGCCGCACCGAGTAGCGCCCAGCCAACTGGCGCACCGGATAGCGCGCCCCTAGCGCCGCCAACTGACCAAGCCAGGCGACAAGCCCTAGATGCTTTGAAGGAGGAGGTCGAGAAGAGGGCAGCCGAGAAAGAAGCTGCCGAGAAGGCAGAGGCTGAGAAGAAGGCAGCCGAGGAGAAGGCCGCCGAGAAGCAGAAGAGCGAGAAGTCAACTGCTCAGAAAGAAAAAGCGATGAAGCGAGCTACAGAGCAGATGCCGCCGCCGACATCGACTGGACAGTCCAGGCAATTGATCATCCGCAACCCCTGTGCAGTTCCTGCCGCCGCTACTGTGGCCGATCAGGCCCTCTTCCCGGATTACATGGTGAGGGTCAGCCAACAGCGCCAGATTGGCCTTTCCGTCGAGGACCGGAAGATTGCTCTCACAACCGGAAGAAAGGCCGTAGCGACAGACTCCAGGCCCCCGCCCCTCGTCTCCATTGCTTCTCGGGGAGCTCAAGATCAGGTGATATCATCTCAGAGCCTCGAGCAGGTACTCGACTTGGTTGGTTTCATCGATGCCAAGTGGGACAGCAAGCTTCTCGGCACAGAGAAATGGCACGGCCTTGGCCTGGGCGACATTGATCATATGCGGGTTGACTGGAACAAGGTGGACTTGGGCTACCAACCCATGACCGTCTCTTCCAGCACCGCTACTCTTGCTGCCAAGATGTTCGTGCACCGCAAGAATGCAGAAGATCTGGAGCAGTCTTACGCGGTAAGTCTTAACTTGTCCTCTCCGAGTACCATTTTTCTTCTCTCCTATCCGTCTTCATCTTCCTTTACCCTCACCCAGTCCCCGAGATTCTGGCCGAGTAGGCGGATGCTCTCCGAGTAGCCGCCTTCTCGGGTTGAATCTTCACTTCTCTGCCTAACTTGTTTTCTTTTCGCTTCTCAGGATAGCGTCCTGAAGCGTACCAGTCTGCATCGCCAGCTTCTCTGGAATCATGCTATCGCTAGGAGGCGAATTGCTGCACTGGAAAGAGAGAAGGCAGCTGTGGAGGCAGCCGGTAAGGACGCAAAGGACAGCACTCTGAAGCTGTCCGAGGTGGAAGGTACGCTTCTAGCCGCGCGGTTCTTGCGTTTTTTGTTTACGCCCGCTTCTGCTTTCTTGCGCTGACCTTTTCTACTCTGCAGGGAAGCTAAAGTCCCTGGCTGACGAGCACGAGAACTGTCGCACCTTTGTTGCGAATGCCGAGAACACCATCAAGAAGCTTGAAGGTAAACCTCCGTCTACTCGATTTGCCCTTGTGTCTGTTTCCTTTGCTTCTCTGCTAACCGTGCTTTGCTCTTTTCAGAAGATCACAAATTGTTTGTTGAAGAACACCAAGACTGCGTCAAACCTGAAGAAGTGCAGCACCGGCTGTCCGACCAGGCCGTTGAGCTGCTGAAGGACCACACTACAGAGATGGAGCAGCTGCAACTCCAGCTGCAGAAAGCCCTCAAAGATGCTCTCGACCTTGGTGCCGAGAGGGACAGAGTTATCGCCGAGAAGGCCAAGGCTGAGACAACTTTCAATGCCAAGATCAAAGCCCTCGAGCAGGAGTGCGAAACACTGAAAAAATCCAATGCTGGGTACTTCTCTCAGTTGGATGGACTTCGCTTGCTCGAGGAGAAGCACATTTCCAATGAGGAGGAGTGGAAAATCCAGTTGCAGCAGCTGCGCCACGAGCTTCACAGTAAGTTTTCTCCTTTTTTCTGCATCTTTCCTTCTCGGTTCTGCCTCTTCTCGATTCCCGTGACTGAATTCCTTCCTTGCTTCTATGCAGAAATCTTCCCTGATCTCGTGTCCGCCTGCGCGCCAGCCTTGGCCAAGGCTAGAGCGGCTCGCCTTGAGAAGGGCGAGGCCTCGGACACCAGAGCCGAGATCGAGGACAGCTTGCTGGTGATGAAGGGGCACTTCGAACGCCTAGCCGGCGTGGGCACCGACTTGGTGCGCGTCGGCTTCGCGCTCCACAAGCTGTTCTGGCCTGAAGATGCCGCGCCGACAACGATTGGTGGCCTTGCTCTGAAGCTGCAGAATGTGAAGGCCGAGCTGAAGAAATGGCGCGCCTCGGGAGCTCGGGCGGGTGCTGACTTGATGCTTCTCTGCATCGCCTCCTGGTACGAGAATCTTAACATGGATATCATCCGTGGGAAGCGCAACGATTCCAAGTGGGAGACGGACCCCAGCTGCGTGGCCATGCGCAAGCTGATCGCGTACGAAGTCGCGGAGTGCGCTGAGACGGACGTCTTCATCGACGGCCTCCCCGAGCCCGACACCGAAGTGGAGGAGGACGAGGAAGCGGATGAAGACAGAGAGTCCGACTTGGACGGCTTCTTCGATTCGCCTAGAGGCAAGGCCGGGAAGGGGAAGAAAATCGCCGTCGTGAGTAGCGATGAGGAGGCCGAGCACATCGACACCGCCGCACTCGGATTCGGCACCTCATCAGGAGCCGCTCTCGACGACACGGTATTCACCCCTGGCCAAGCCTCTGGTGCTTCCTCAACCCCAGGGCCTATATCGGTGGCCACGGCTACTTCTGACCAGGTAGCCACCGAGCGCGATGTCGAGATGGAAGAGTCCGCCACCGTCCAGTCGGAGGCGGATGCCACCCATGCCAGCGCCGACGAAGCACCCGCAAGGACAACTGCCACCAACTCGGAGGCAGAGGCAACCAGGACCACCACAGGAGATGCAGCAGCCAATGCCAGCGCTGACAACACTGCCTCCTCCACATGATTTTACCTGCACACTTTTTACTTGAACACTTATCAGATCCCCGGGATGCCGGGAGCATATGTATCAGACTTATTTATGCTTTTCTTGCTACTCAATTTTATTTCCACCCGTTATCTTTAATTTAATCATTTTGAGCAGCCCTGGCTCAATGCCGGGTTGCGTTTCCATGCGAGTCCCCGAGTTGCATTTCTTATTCACCCTATCTTTTCATCTCTGCTCTACCCGCAACTTGTTGCTTTTTTGGTATTCGAGTCACAAGAATCGAAGAGTAGAGCTGCAAATACTTAGCCGCTTAGAAACAATCATAGTAACGCAGCCCACCACTTAGCCGAAAAGACGAAACAAAAGTAACAAACACTCTACTTGGTTCCTGCACTTTTTCTTCCTTAGCGATTTTCGTGTGCTCATTGACCTTTTGCTTGTTCTCTTGCTTGCCATGAAGCCGGGTTTCGGACAGCAGCAGAGTCGAAGAGTTGGCATATAGGTTTAGACACAGTACTTAATACGCTTATGAGTTCTGAAGTGAAGCAACCGAATAGACAAAAGGTAAAGCCGAGTAAAAACACTTAGAGCAATTTTGAACGAGGGCAGTCCCCGAGAACAATTTCAGATTGCAGAGTAGAATTTCAACTCGGATAAGAGGGTACATACACATCTTTGCTTACGAATGAAAACGACGGAGTAGAGCTACATTCCAGGGGCGCTTGGTTTCCTCTCCAGCTTTATCTGCCCTGTTCGCCTGCGATGGGCGCACATCTACAAGGTAGTACGCATCATTGTGCAGCGCTTTGCTCACAATGAAAGGCCCTTCCCATGGAGGAGACAACTTGTGCATCCCGGCTGTGCGCTGCACAAGCCTAAGGACCATGTCTCCTTCGCGGAATACCCTTGGGTTCACCTTTCGGCTATGATAACGCCGCAGGTTTTGCTGGTAGATAGCCGAACGTGACAGAGTCAGCTCTCTTGCTTCTTCAAGCAGGTCAACGTCGTCTTCTCGAGCTTCTCTCGCCTCCACCTCAGTGTAGAGGGCTACTCGGGGGGAGTCATGCTCTAAGTCTATTGGCAACACGGCCTCAGCCCCGTATACCAAGAAGAATGGCGTGTAGCCGGTTGACCGGTTAGGGGTAGTCCTTAGACTCCACAACACCGCTGGCAACTCTTCTAGCCAACACCCAGGTGTTTTCAGCAGCGGCTCAATCAGCCTTGGCTTTATGCCTGCCAGTACCATACCATTTGCTCTCTCAACTTGCCCATTGGAGGCAGGGTGCACGACTGACGCAACGTCTAGTCGGATGTGCTTATCTCTGCAGAATCGCACCATTGCCCCCTCTGTGAAATTGGTGCCGTTGTCGGTGATGATGCTATGCGGGTAGCCATATCTCATGATCACATCTTTCACGAACTTCACCGCTGTGACCCCATCGCACTTCCGAATAGGCTTCACTTCAATCCACTTGGTGAACTTGTCCACCATGACCAAGATATGCGTCATGTTGCCTTTAGCCGGCTTGAAGGGGCCAACCATATCCAGGCACCAAACAGCAAACGACCATGTGATGGGAATTGTCTTCAACTCGGAAGCGGGCATGTGAATCTTACTTGCGAACATCTGGCAGCCATTGCACTTCCTCACAATATCTTCAGCTTGCTGCAGTGCAGTGAGCCAGTAGAAGCCATGCCGAAAAGCTTTCTTGACCAAAGCCCGAGATGAGGCGTGATGCCCACACTCCCCTTGATGTATCTCCACCAGAATTTCTTCTCCCTCTTCCGGGCTCACACAACGTTGCAGCACGCCAGTGGCACTTCTCTTGTGCAGCACATCTCGGACTATAGTGTAGCCCTTGGACCTTCTCTGAATCTGTCTTGCAGCCACTTCATCTTCAGGTAGAGTGCCGTCCCTTAGAAAGGATAATATGGGCATAGCCCAACTCGGTGTCTCCCGTATGGGAAACACTGGTTCGTCCAGTTCCATTGGGACAGGCTCTTGTGGTTGCTCAGGAGGAGTGGGAGCGCTTCTTTGCAGCCCAGATCGATTGGCGAGAACTTCCTTAATGAATGCGACAGCCTCCGGGTTGAGGGCGGCAGTCCCCGAGTAAGGAGTGGCAGTCCCCGGGTAGGGAGTGGCAGTCCCCGAGTAATGAGTGGCAGTCCCCGGGTAGGGAGTGGCAGTCCCCGAGTAGGGAACGACAGTCCCCGAGTAGGGAACAGCAGTCAACGAGTAGAGGACGGCAGTCCCCGGGTTTCCTGCAGCACTCTCCCAGTCAATCTCCATTGGATCAGATTCTTCACTTGGCAGAGAAGGGACAAATATAGACTCCGAGTTGGGAGAAGGCTTGATGGATGGCTTCCTCAAATGCTCCAAGGCGATTCCCGCCGGGATGGATTGCCGAGAAGATCCCAACTTGGATAACTCATCTGCTGCTTCGTTCTCTGCTCGGTGAATGTGTTGGAACTCACAACCCTCGAAGAACCCAGTCATAGACTGCACCAGGAAGCGATACGATGCCATGTTGGCATCCAAAGCATCCCAGGTGCCCGAGACTTGCTGCACCACCAGATCTGAATCACCATAGCATATGATGCGCTGCACGCCAACCCCCTTTGCTACCCGCAAACCATGCACCACTGCCTCGTACTCTGCAACATTGTTGGATGCCTTGAAATGAATTTGCAGCACATACTTGAGTTGATCTCGTTTGGGTGACGTAAGCACAACACCAGCACCAAGGCCTTCTTTCACCTTTGAGCCCTCAAAGTGCATCTTCCAGTAATTGGAAACTGGAGCAGGAGGCTCATACTGCACCTCGGCCCAGTCCACAAGAAATTCCGCCAGGATCTGAGATTTGATGGCGTCTCTTCTCGCATACGCGGGAGCATACGCGGCTAGCTCAATCGCCCACTTGGCTACTCTGCCACTCACCTCCTTGTTGCCCATGATATCCGAGATGGGGGCAGAGCTCACAACTGTGATAGGGTGCTCCTGGAAATAATGCTTCAGCTTCCTAGCGCCTAGGTACACGCCGTAGGTCATCTTCTGGTAATGCGGGTAGTTTTGCTTTGAACTGGACAATACTTCACTGAGATAATATACTGGGCGCTGCACACTCTTGCCTTCTTCTTCTCGTTCCACCACAATCACCACGCTGACTACTCGGTTAGTCGCAGCAATGTATAGCAGCATTGGCTCCTTGGGTAGCGGACTAGCCAAGATGGGAGCACTTGCTAGCATTGCTTTCAGCTCATTGAATGCCACATCCGCTTGCGGAGTCCAGACAAACTTGTCACTTTTCTTCATCAGTTGGTACAGAGGCAGGGCCTTCTCGCCCATTCGACCCAGAAAACGGCTCAGAGATGCCAAACAACCTGTGAATTTCTGCACATCTTTCAATGATCTCGGTAGAGACATGCTCTCAATGGCTTTTATCTTTGAAGGATTGGCTTCAATGCCCCGACTAGAAACCAGAAAACCGAGTAGCTTTCCAGCCGGTACACCAAAGGTGCACTTACTCGGATTCAGTTTCATTTTGTACTTGCGTAGGTTAGCAAAGGTTTCCTCCAGGTCGGCAAGCAGAGTATGTGTTTTATTCGTTTTGATGACAATGTCATCTACGTACACCTGCACATTCTTGCCGAGCTGGTCGTGCAAGCATTTCTGCATGCATCTCTGATAGGTTGCACCCGCATTCCTCAAGCCAAAACACATGACACGATAGCAATAAGCCCCGTACGGGGTAATGAAAGCAGTCTTTATTTGATCAGCAGGGTTGAGTGCAATCTGGTGAAAACCAGAGTAGGCATCTATGAAGGACAACAGTTCACAACCAGCAGTGGAATCGATCACCTGATCGATGCGAGGTAGCAGGAAAGGATCCTTGGGGCATGCCTTGTTCAAGTCGGTGTAGTCGACGCACATGCGCCATGCAGTGGCAGCCTTGGGATCCTCCTTCTTCTTCTCGACCATGACCGGGTTGGCTAGCCAATCCGGATGCAGCACCTCCATGATGAAATTGCTTATCAGTAACTTGGTGATCTGGTCACCAATGGCCTTCCTTCTCTCATCTCCGAAACGGCGCATAGCCTGCTTCACCGGTTTGGCGTCAGGACGCACATGTAAAGAGTGCTCAACCAACTCCCTCGGGACTCCTGGTAGATCTTCATTGGACCAGGCGAATACATCCTGATTCTCACGGAGGAAGTGGATGAGCTCGCTTTCCTATTTCTCCGCCAACCCGGAGCCAATGATGGCTACGCGGTCGGGGAACTCGGGGTCGACCTGGACCTTCTTTGTCTCCTTGGCAGCTTGGAAAGCAGTACCGTGCTGGGTACTCGGCACACCTTGTGCGCCAGCTTGTGCGGACTGAGCCATGGCCACCACCTCGTACATCTTCTTCTTCTCAGCAGCAATCACCATCGACTCCGCCAACTGGGAGCTAGCAGAGGCACACTCCATGGACTTCTTGTAATCTCCAGAGATGGTGATGATGCCATTGGGACCAGGGATCTTCATCTTCAGGTATGCAACATGAGTAGAGGCCATGAACTTGCTCAGAGCAGGCCTGCCGAGTAGAGCATGATAGGGGCTCTGATGATCAACCACTTCAAACTGCAGGCGCTCTGTGCGGTAGTTCTCCCGGGTACCGAATAGCACACCTATCCACACTCGGCCAATCGGGTTGCACGAGATCCCGGGCACAATGCCATGGAAGGTGGTCTTGCTGGGCAGCATCATGTTCTCGGCCAGGCCAAGCTTCTCGAGTGTGTCCTTGTACACAATGTTGATGCTGCTGCCGTTGTCGATTAGCACCTTGCTGAACCTCACATTCTTCTCGGGACCGAGGAAGGTAGGATCCAGCACCAAAGCGTAAGTGCCCGGGTTGGGCATCACCTTGGGATGATCCACTCGGGACCACCTGATCTCCTGATCGCACCAGTACATGTAGTGAGGGACAGCAGGAATCACTGCGTTGACCTCCATGGCCCGCCTGTGCTGTGATTGCTTGTCGACTGCCTCAGAAGTGAAGATCATATAGCTCTCATGGTGCTCTTGGTACTGGTTGGAGCCATTGCCCCCATTGTTGTCATTGTTGTTGTTGCCCTGGTAGTTGTTGTTGTTGCCTCTGTTGTTGTTGTTGCGGTTGTAGTTGTTGTTGTTGTTGCGGTATCTCTCATTGTTGAAGTTCTGGTTGGCTCCTAAAGCCACCTGGTTGACATTCTCTCTTCTCGGGTACACTGGCGGCCGAGCTGCGGGTGCGCGAGTAGGCTGAACAGTAGCATTGGCGGCTGGCAGGGGAGGAGGAGGAGGCAAGCCATCACTCTTGATCACATCCCACCATTCGCATTGCCGAGTAGTGTGGTTAGCAGGCCTCGAGGGGTGGTGAGTGTGAAAGCTGCATGGGCCATCCTTCATGTCATCAAAGACAAACTTCTTTGGCTGCTCGGAGTTACCGCTACCCGACTGAGGAGTACGGAACGGTTTCTTGTTGCCCTGGCCCTGGTTCTGGTTCTGCCAGTAGGCTCCAGCAGGTTTCTGCCTTTGGCCACCACCGCCTCCGACATTCACTGCATTCACCTCTTCAGGATCATACCGAGTATCTACTCGGCGCTTGTTGCGGAACTCGTTGCGCTTGCTGCTGTTGAAGTTTCTTCTCGGCTCAGAGGAGTCCATCAGTGGCTGAGTAGGATCACCGAGTGCATACTGATCCGCAATCTTGACGGTCTCTGCCAGAGTGTTCGGCATCTCCCTCTGCAATCTCTGCCAAAGCATGCTGCCATGCCTGCATCCCTGCGCAAACCAGGTAATGGCCTGTGCCTCATTCACACCCTCACAGGTGTTCCTCAAGGTGCTCCACCGAGTAAGGTACTCGCGGTCTGTCTCGTCTTCCCGCTGCCTGCAAGCCGACAGCTGTTGTGGCCTATTCGGTCTCTTGTATGTACTCGTGAAGTTGCTGATGAAGGCATCCGAGAAGTCCAGCCAGCAGTTGATGCTGTTCTTGGGCAAGTTGTTGAGCCAAGTGCGAGCTGGACCCTCTAGCATCTGCGGCACATAACGCACCGCCCATCTCCTGTTGCCATTCGCGATATGGACCGCGGTGACATAGTCATTGAGCCAATCTTCAGGCTTGGTGCTGCCGTTGTAGCTCTTGGTGCCCCTTGCAAGCTGGAAGCCCTTCACGGAAGGCTCGTTCATGATGCGCGGGCCAAAGCACTCGGGGCCAGGAGGACCCGTGCTCTCAAGCCGCGCAGACAAGCTGATACGGTCCAGCTGGTGCCTTGCATCTCCAGGCGCCAACACGCGCTCGCCAACACGATCATGAATGTCATAACCAGCCATCTCCATAGCCGAGTAGCCATCATCATACCTATCCACCTGCACAGCAACAGGCTGCACCACCGGGTTGGCGACTGGCGCCACTGCACGCGGCTGCTGCCTCTGCCGAGTAGGCTGAGCTGCGGGTTGCCGAGAAGGACCTGGACGTGCACCATCCCGGGCCTGGCTTTGAGCTTGATGGGCTTGAGAGCCTGCTCTTGCAGCGTTGTGTTCCTGACCAGACTGTTGCGGCACAGCGCGCTGTTTCGCGGCAACAGTCGGGTCGTACACCTGCAGTTGCCTATCTCGGCCTGTACGTCCACTGCGGCTCTTCTCGTGGCTAGGATGCGGGGACGAGGCCTGATCGTTAGATCTGGCCGCGTGCGAGTGCACGATCTGAGACGCCCCAGCACCCGGGTTGGCCTTCCGGAACTCCTCGTTCTGCCTGGCGGCCTCCAACACCAACTCGTTGAGCCTCTCCTGCTGCCTGATGCGCGCGTCGCCGTCGAGACGCGGCAACTCGGCAGCCACGGCCTCTGCAGCTCGGAGTGTCTTGGCGGGCGTGCTGTACCTTGGCCTTGTGGAGGTGTTCGCGGTAGCGGACTGCGCGGGAACCTCCGCAACCGTAGCCATCTCGACACCCAAGTTGCGCCGAGTGCCACCTACTTTGCTAGCCCTCCTGGCGACCGGCGTGAAGCCGTGCGCCTTGTTGTACTCGAGCTGATCTAGGCTCAACTCCAACCTCACCTTCTCCAACTCCGCCTGCTCGGCAAGCAACTCCAAGCGTTGCCGCTCGAGCTGCTCCCGCATGGCTAGAAGCTCGACGTCGGTGGGAGTAGGCATACCAGGTCGCGCAGCCGACGCATGAATGATCGTAGAGGTGGAAGGCGGCAAGTTGCTCTCTCTTTCGTAGGGCCGGTGAGTCCTGCCACCAGCAGCCGGTTCATCAAGATCCTCGATGACGGCCGCAGCGCCAGTAGCAGCTGCGCCAGTGTTTGCCGCCAAGCCCGTCACCATCACCTCAGCGCAGCTCGCAGAGCTGCATGCGGGCCTTCCGCGAGCGGCAATCACCGCGGGAGGATCCTCCGCGTCATGCACCAGCTCGGGGTACGCGCTGTTGGCGACGGTGGCGACGTAGACGAGGTGAGAGCCGAAGGAGATCACCGAGCCGCCCTCCGGTATGGCCATGCCACCGAAACAGCCGGCGTTGTCGGTGACGAAGTCGAAGGAGCCGAATCTGTGGACAAGGCCACAGACCACGCGCTCCGCCGAAGAAGATCCCGTCCGAACAGAAACTCCAACCAGCGCCGCTGGTTGCCCCACGGTGGGCGCCAACTGTCGTGGTGGTGTCACGGCAGATGCCATGGGATGGCTAAAGATGTGGGGACGAAGGACGCTGGAGGTGCTCGGGGAGGGATCACGCGACGAGTAGCCGCGTGAGGTACGAAGTAAACACTGCGAACAACACGATCTACCCAGGTTCAGGGCCCTCGTGAGGAGGTAAAACCCCTACTCCTGCCTTTCTTTGTGTATTCTGGTGTCTCACCGAGTAGCCACAGTACAATGTTCTTGCTACCGAGTAGCCACTCTCCTCTCTAGATGATGAACTAGGTCAAGAACTTAGGGTTTCTAGTGTCCCAGCATGCAATCTAGGTCAAGATGTGTTCGATCCTCACGCAGGAGGCGGCGGGGCACCTTATATACCTGGTGCCCAGCCGGATACGTCCAAACATGGACAAGTGTCGACATAGTGTGCACATCGTCCTTCTTCCGGGTTCCCGCTGACAGCTTTGGTTCCCAACCTTGGCTGCATCTGGAAAGTCGTTGGGCAAAACAAGGGGACAGACTGGTATCACTGTACCTAAGCACAGAGTAGGCCCCCCTTATCCTGCCACGGCCTGCTTCCATGCTGTCATTGTCAGGCAGGCCGGTCTCAGATGAACAGTAGTTCGAATAGTGCCAAGTACGGACCCAGGATACGCGGGATCCTGTGTCAGAACGGCTCCTTTGACTTTCTGGCCCGAGTAGGTTCCCGCCAATTGTTCCCGCCAATTGTACTCGGGCCAACTCTTCTACTCGAAAGGACAGAACTTGATTGGTGTCTCCTTCTGGTCATCTTGAGGTGAGACCGAGTAGCAGTCGACCGGGTAGCGAGTACCGGGTAGTCGGCTACTCGACCAAACCTCTCTTCTGTAAGACGCCTTTACCACTTGCCTTTACCCTACTCGGGGGTAAACCCCCGACATTCATCGTCAATAAACTTCAACCTCCAAGTTCGCGCCCACACAAGCTGCAAGACGACTGCACAAGAAGTGAACATCTACACCAACACTCCAAGTGCGCGATGACTTTCCCACACCAATAATGGCGGTGACCGCACATCACAAGGTGTCTCCTTCAAGTGCTACCACAACATTTCCAACACATATGCAAGCCATGAAGGATCTATTCCATGCCATGGATACGACCTTCACAAGTCCGAGCATCCTACTTCTCAACGGGTACAAGATCTCAAGACCTCCATCGACAAGATCTCCAAGCGTATAGCAAGTTCAAGACGGAGACACAAGAAACAAGATCACACATGCAAGACCAAGACCACCATGGCGCCCTCAACAAGTATACATTATGTGGTATCTATATCAAGTGCCACCACGACAAGGGCTCACACATGGTAAGAGGAAGACCTACACCAAGATGGAGGAAGAGAAGGCCCTCCCATATATGATGATGATGTTGGTTCGAGCACCGATGCCAACAACACCATTAGCCTACTTCAAGATGAAGACCTCTTATGCCCCATATGCAATGGACATGGCCATGTGATGTGGGATTGCCAAGGCGACGACCAAGATGGTGCGTCAAGTGGAGAAGCCGAGTAGGGGAGTTTAGCTTTGGCAATGGAGGCGAGTGATGATGCCAATCTTATGGCTCACACATTTGGAGGCGATAAGGTTGATGAGGTTGAGCATGGGATTTTCCCTTCAACCAAGAAGGCGTATGGAGTTGAGGATATCGAGCCTACCCCTATGTGCATGTGTTATGAGAGGGTACCAATCCCATGTGAGCATGAGAGACACTTAGCCCACATGAGTGAGAGAGCATGTGAGATGAGTGACTCCACCATATGTGAGATTGAGTGCATCCAGTTTGAGGGCATGAGTGATACACCACATGAGTTGAGAGAGGTAGTTCATAGGTCACGTGAGGCCATTTTGAATTCTAACAACTCACCCTCTACCTCTAGTGTGTTTCCTCATGATGTGCTGGGTTCCATGGATGAGGAGACATCACTCCTAAAGACGGTGCTTCCTATGGAGAAGAAGATGTACATGGTGGATGAAGGTTATGCCACCCCATGTCTACATCAAGATGGACAAGTAGGCCACTTGAAGGCCCCTACTACCACAACACCTACTTCATATGAGAAGGATGACAAAGGTATGTGTGTTGATGTGACCATGTTTCGACTAGTGCACATGATGAATGATGATTGCTTGCATGCTATGGATGATGCTATTTGTGATAATATTGCCATTGACATGCCTTGACCCAAGTGATTAAATTTTCCCCCATTGTTGCAACTAAAATGTTGAACACTTGTTCTTTCAAATTCTTGGTTTGCAATAATGTTGCTATGCTTTCAAATGAATTTTCCCCCATAGCATCCTCAACTTTTGGAGATTTATCTTGTGCGAAGATTTCCATGTTGAGCTTGCTCAACCCTTCATCTTGCATTTTAACCATCCACACATTTCATACTTCATATTTGGTTTTGATATTTTTGGTCATGTGAAAATGAAGAGACATGTCATGATGGATGATGTGTTCATTTACCACAAACAAAATTTCTTCATTTGGTCATTTGTGTGTTTGAGTACCCGCATGCTAACGTCAACCTCAATTGAACATGAGTTGCCAAAACGAGCTCTTGAGAGCATAATAAAATTGTGTTGCCGATCAAACCCGGCTCTAATACCTTTCTCATGTTTTGCATCAAACATGTTGAAAAATTGCTCTTCCCTTTGGTTTGTTTGCAAACATATTTGTGATGTTGTTCTCCTTGGTGACAATAATGCTTCCTTGATCTTTCATATAGATGATTTGTGTGTTGCAACAAGTATGATGAACAATTGTTCTTTCCAATGGCTTTCTTTCAACCACAATGATATTTTGAGCATGTCTTGTCATGAGTGTTTTGGTCTCCCTTCCATTGGTGTTGCAACAAAAATGTCGAAAAATTGCTCTTCCCTATGCTTTGCTTGCACCCATGATGATAATATTTGGGACATTCTTCATCTTTTGTTTTTGCCAATGTCTCCTCGTATTGCACCAATGATTTTGACAAACTTTCATTTTCAATGCTTTGTGTGCAGCCTCTCAAAGTTTCATAGAGATTTTGTGTTGTCCCATTTTGGAGATGATTCAATGAATTGCTTACACATTGACCTTGCATATGCAATAGATTCCATATATTTGTGTTGTTCTAACGGTGCTATGAACATGAATGGACATGTCATCAATGATGTGCTCCTCTATCTCGCACACACATGGTTTGCTTGCTGTTTGGTGTGTAGGTTCTACCTTTGGATGAGATGGCATGCGTGGCCACATCACCACATTTCTATGACGGAGGATCTTAAAAGACAACCACATCGACATCTTGCTAAGGTGCCCCCTCTACTTAAAAACCCATGCTATGAACTTCAAGAATTGGCTACTCTTTGAGTGTTGTTTTCTTTCTTTCTTGTGAGCTTGGTAGGTTACATGAAGGCCAAAGGAACATTGAAAAGTTGTCATTCCCTTTCTATCAAGAACAACCACATGGTGACTTCGACTTCTATGACAATCCATCAACCTCCTCTACACGTTGATGAAGAGTTAGCTTCGAGGATGACTCTTTTTTAAGTGGGGGGAGATGATGCAGCATGACCCATCCCACTGGGCATGTCTCACTCTCCATCATATGTCAAGTCACCATGGTTTCAAAAGGTGAACTCATTCCTCTCCGAAAACCCATTTTGTACCCATTTGTACGGTATACTGCTTGACAATCTACCCCTGTGCATTGCTAGGTATGAGTCGACGAGTACGGATGCGAGGGGAGATGCCGAGGAAGCCCGGGACTCAAGGCCGTCCAAGGTGTACGCGTAGAAGAGAAGGAAGAAGAGAGAAGGAGAAGAGGAAGAAGCCAGGAAGGCCGGCCGCAGGCCGGCTACCCAACAGAACCCCACGGCCTCCAAGCCAGGAAGCCCGGCCTAGGCCGGCCCCAGGCCGGCTACCCTACATACCGCCCCGGCCTCCAGCCCGGCCTAGGCTGGCTTCCCTGCGACCTAGGCCGGCGTGCTCTGTTACCTGCCCGGCTCCCCTACGGCCTTACCGCCTACGTGAAGTGACATGGAATATTCCCTTGTATCCACCTACCTACCCCCTACTGCTATATATAGGACCTTCCCCTCCTTCCTAGAAAGAGTTGACTTGAGATAGAATTGGGCCTTGTGCTCCCCCTCCCATGTGGAGAATCTCCCCCATAGGATCCATGGCTACTCCATAGATTCATCTATTGGATTGTATCAGGATCTCTACAAGTAGCTACTCTTTCACTTCATGATTCTGGTAGTTCTTGCCAACCTTCCCCTTGTGACTTTTGTTGGATCGGTGGACCAGCCGGTGAGAAGAATCAGTTCCAATTAGCGTGTTGTTGACTTGGGTTTACGATCCCTCGTAGGCTCCACGAGTTATCTCCCCTTTTGTGTGCGTGAGTTCATCGTGTTATTCACGTTCTTCCCAATCTCCCCACCTCTCGTGCGTCAATCCTTGAAGATCAGGCCACCCTAAAGGACAATCCTATATCATAAACTTATTCATAACCATGGACCCCGTGTGTATCCAATCCACATGCCCCTTCCACCATGCCGTTATATGAGACCAACTATGGTTTGACCCAAAGCTACTCAAGCACTTTTTCGGATCAAACGAGATATGTCAGGGGCAACTCAATCGTCATAGGATTGCCAGAAGTTTGTCAAGATCAAACCATGCCGCGGGATACAAAACAAACATGGTTTATTGGGAAGCAACGAAAACAAACTGAATATTAGTGAGCTTTCTAATATACTTGCACAATCTTATGCAATACACACACAAAATCGTGCTCTAGATCAAATCGTATCTATGCATAGTACGGTCTGATACCACTGATGGTCTACGCTGTAGAATTTAATATTTTTTGCCCTACGTAGTCCACCAAGATCACTATGCAGATAATGAGGCATGCCCATACATGCGAGGATCGGGAAAATGACTCACCAGGCAACGAAAAACTGTGTAGTCGTAGAAGAGATATGAACAATTGTAGATCCTCACAACTAGGCATAGCTGCAAGGATGTCGCTATGTCTTCCATCCTTAGGATCACACATGTAATCCCTCTTAAGGTGTGTGTGCTTACGCTCGTGTCTCCGCCGTTGATAACTCGGCACCGACAAAGAGAGACAACCTTCCGGCATTTCTAGTTGGTAGCACTAATCAACTGTGATTATAGCTATTATGAAAGCGGAAGTTCTCAACACATGAGAGAGAGAAAACGATTAGAGATAGGTCTAATCGGGAGAGTATAGCTAAAAAACCCGATTACAAGAGTCTCTAATCCAATTAGAGATGTTTCTAATTAGAGGCTCTAATTCAATTAGAGCTGCTCTAATTAGACATCTAATTAAAGGCTCTAATTCTAGATGCCCTCTAATTAGATCTCTAATTCTATGAGAGAGAGAGAGAAGGCAAAAAGGCTCAAAAGATTGTGTCTCCAAAGAGGAGGAGCTGGAAGATTATATAGTGGGACAAGGAGGAGACCTGCCATAGGAGGGGGGTTGGTTTCCCCCTCCCATGTCTTGGCCGGATCCTCCTCCTAGGAGGAATCGGATTGGACTTACTTGTGGAGTCCAATCCCACCTTCCTTTTTTTCCTTTTCTTTTTTTCCCTCTGATTTATTTATCAAATAAATTCAGGAAAAATACTTATGGAATACTTGTGACGCCCCGAGACCGGGCACTATGCAGATTTCAGCATTCCCGCCAAAATCCACATAATAACCGATTCCAGGTTGCCACTTGTGATAAAATTACAACATTTCACGAATAATCCACAACAACAACAGAAAAGATATATACAAGAGGACTCAAACGAGCCAAGGATACAACTGATACCATACAAAGATCCAAATAACAGCGGAAGAAACAACATATCGTCCGTCTACGGACAAGATACAAATTGGACTAAGAGTCCTGAAGATAACCGAGAGCGTCCAATCCCTGCCCAGGCCAAGCCGGAGGGATTCCCAAGCTAACGTCGTCATACTTCAAACCTGTTGATTGCAATGTTGAATATGCAGCCACGAAAAAGATTCGTGGGTCAGTACGGTTAAGTACTGGCAAGTGGATAAACCATACTCACAAGATACCGGTGTAGCCAGTCATCACAAGATACAAATACTTTGGGATCAACGGAAAGGAAGGGGTTATTGCAAGTAAGCGACAGCGGGCTGCACTAACCAACTACAGAAACACACTACAACATCCGGCTAAAAGAGGGGGATAAGATAGCGTATCGTAACCAACTACAACTACTCACCAAACAAACCCATCCAATGTTACCCCCTACTAAGGAAGCAACCCAAGGATAACTCACACTGTTGGATTAAGGATGGATCAAGTTATTGTGTCAATAAGACTATTACTAGTCAAGTATCATTAGTTAGGTGTAAGTTGTTCTGAGTACTTGTTAGCCAGTACTTTCACCAAGTCAACCATAACCGCGGAAAACACGGCTTCTCGAGAAGATTTAACCCTGCAGGGGTGCACCAATTTGGCCGTACACGTAAGAATAACCCGCCAGATGGAGGATCAACCCACCAAGCGAGGTACTCAACACAACCCAACTCTGCTTCGCATCAAGCCCAAAGCACCACGTGCTGTGCGTGCGCGGCTAATCGAGCCCCACGAAGAAAAGGGGACCCTCATAGCACTGGAAGACCACGCCGCCCTAAATGCCGACTACAAAAGTTCCACCCTGGCGCCAAGGGTTCGTACCTGCATATGCGTGCATCAAATGGAAAGCCCGAACTAAGTGTGGTGATTTGGACGAGATGCGAATCGAATCAAGTTGAGGGGGGCGCCCATACTCGCTTCCCACATGCGGTTAGTGCGCTCATCATGGATCAGTAGACAAGACCCTTTTCCTAATTAGGGTCGACACTAGCAGGCTTCAAAACCACGCCGGGCCTCCTACCGGTGCCTTATCATCAAATTATTATTACCCAAAACATTAACATGTTGTTGATTGAATTGAAGCCCAGCTATCAACTAAACAGGTGATAAGAAAGGAACAACAAGACTTGAGCGCAAACAACACTAAGCATGCAACTACGACACGAGGACCAACAGGGTAAACAAACAACAGTTAATAGGAAGTGGAAGGAAAGGCTATATCATGGCTGCAGGGTAAACAATATGATAGGATCGAGACACCAGCATCGTATCAAAAGGCTAGAATAAGAACAACGGAAAGAATCGGTAACAAGTGATGAAAGGCAGCCATTTGGCAGCAAGTGAGTATACTTGCCTGAAATCCAGCAAGGTAGCAGAACTTGTCGTTGCTCACATCATCTCAACGTCCTATCCGGGAAGAAGCAACGAACCTCGAACAAACACCGGATGCAACAATTACTACTACGACAAAAGATCCAGCATGATCAAGATATGGATGTATGACAAGTTTAAGGATGCATCAGAATAAACTAGTGGACAAGATGAACATGTTTAAATGGACCCATATGCAATTTGAGTTGCATATGAAAAGCCCATGAATTATGGTTGAAACAATTGTTTTACAACTAACCAACAGGTGAAAGTGGTTTAGTATGATGCATGGATGAGGAAAACAACAAAATAACAACAATAGAACCAATTGGAAATAAGGTTTACCCATTTTGAAATTCACTTATTAAGTTTTGGTAATTTTGGTTACTTAAAGGTGTCACACAAGCATTTGTTGTTTTCATCAAGTTTAATTGTTCAACACAGGTAACAAAGTTCATATTTGATTTGAACACAAAATTTTAGGTGGATTACATGTTTCAATTATTGAAAAAGGAATTACAATGATTTAATTATGAATTAAACAAGATTAAACAAGTTTTAATTGAATTTAATTCAAGTTTGAATATTATTTGAATTTTATTTGTTCAAAACATAAATTCAAACTCATATTTGAAAAGGTTATGTTTTTCTGGTTTGAAAACATATTTTATTAGTTCATAAATAATTTAATTTGAGCAAGTTATTAATTTAGCAATTTTAAATGAATTAAACAAGGTTTAAATGATTTAAGCAATTTAAATTATTCAAAAACATGAAACAAAATTTATATTTGAAAAGGTGGTTCAACATGGCATGGAAAACATAATTTATTTGTTGGAAAACAATTTCAAATGATTTAATTAAGCACATTACCAATTTAATTGCATTAAATAAGAGATGGAACAATTATTCAATTTAAATGTGGCAAACCAGGAAACAAAGTTGATATTCAAGTGTGGCATGTGATTTTGGATGAAATTCATGTTTTGAGTATTTAATTTGGAGCAACCATTTGAAAGTTATTAATTATGCCATTTAATTTACCAATTTAAGGATTATTAAATAACCTTAATTTTAATTGCCCAAATTGCAAAACAAAGTTGATAAACAGAAAGTACATTGAATTTGGACTGAAAAACATATTTTATTTGGGTTAATTAAATTAAGTATTAATTACTTATGGAATTAACCAAAATTAAGAGGGTTTGTTTGAATTTGAAATTTGGATGTATTTGAAATATTCAAAACAGATTACAAATGTTTTAAATAGGTAGATAATTTAATTTGGGTTAGCAAACATATTTTATTTATCTTAATTGGAGTTGTAAATTAAAACTTATTCACATTTTCATTTTAGGGGCCAAAATGTAATAGCAGGGACCTAAAAGATAGAAACAGAAATTGCAGAGGGGCCCCTGGGGCGTTTTTCACCCAGGGCAGCCCAGCCTGGGCCTCTGCGGCGCGGGCCCGTGCCCAGGTGGCAGCCACGCGGGCGTGTGCGCTGTGAGGTGGCAGTAGAGGTCGATGACTGGTGGGCCGCGCTGCGCGCGGAAGAATTCCAAAAAGGGGGTGCGCCCGCGGGGTCTCGAACCCGGGTCGCTTCGCTGCGCGGAAGGGAACGAAACCAGTGCGGCTGCTGCTGAGTTGTTGTCAGGTAGGGTGTGCGACTGAATATGAGGCATTCCTTTCGCAGATAACTGAATTTTGACAGAGCGCTCGCTCTCTGAACCTGACGGGAGCGACACCGGCGATCGCCTGTGGCAGTGCAAGGATGTGCACGAGGGTGGTGGGGTGCTCGCGAGGTGTGCGTGTGCTTGCAGTTTCTTGGGCGTGTGGAGACGGACAACAAGGAGCGGAGTGGGGGAGAGGAGAGTGGGAGGCGAGCACCTGCTGTCGATGGCGAGGTGGAGGTGCAGCCGCGGGTCCGGCGACGGCGCGGCCTCCCCGGGGACTCCCAGCAGTCGGCGAAGGGGCGAGGCGGTAGAGGAACACCCAGGGGTCCCATTCCCGCCCCTTCGGGTGGGGCTCCCCGCTTCCACGGTGATCGGCGTAGTGAGAGTGATTTGGCGCTGGTTCTCTTCGGTGGTCGTCAGAGGAAGAGAGACAGGGAGGAGCTGGGCAGCAGACGAGGAGGGGAGAGAGGGATGGCGGCGCAGGAGGATGGGGCTAGGGTTTAGGGTTAGTAGAGGGGGAGGAGGTGGTTTGTTTTATGGGGGAGTAGGGGCTCGTACGGCAGCCATGGAGAAGGGAGGCGAGGATCGCAGGGTGGGAGATGCAGTCATACTGCTGACGCCATGGCGAGGAGGAAGACGACAAGGATGAAGGGGTAGCGGGCCAGAAGTGGAAGTGGGCTGTGGGCTGGGGGGAGAAAAAAAAAGGAGGGGGTGGCCTGCCTCTCTCCTTTTGGGATTTTTCCTTTTTTTTTTGCAAAGGTTGAAAGAGGAATAGGAATAGAATTTGGGGGGGGGGGGGTTTAGGGTTTTCTTTTATGAATTATTTGTATTAATTTTCAAATAGAAATTAAGCAAATGTTTACATTATTTCACAAGTTGGAAATTTTAATTTGATTTAAAGTTTTTAGTTGAATTTTCCAAATAGAGTTTGGGGGTGTTTATTTGATAATTAAATTTTATTAATTTGCAAAACAATAATTAAAGTAATTGTGAATATTAGGTCCAAGAGTTTGAAAGATTCAGTTGAGTTTTTAAGTGGTTATTTGAATTTCCATAGTCTTTCATAAGGAGTTGAATTTTAAACAATTTCTTATTCAATGACTCATCAATTTTGAAAACATTTGTTGAATTTACTTGTTTGCAAAACTTTAATGTTTTTAACCACAATTTGATCATGTCAGATATGATTTGATTTGGAATTTAATTTGCCATTAGGGGGTTTGGTAAAAAAGGAAAGATTTTATTAACAAGCAATTGATTAAAACAACTTCAAACTATTGAAAAACAATTGAGTGATTTAGTTTACAATTTTGAAATTGGAAATTTTGAACATGTGTGAAAGTTTAAAGTGGTTTTGAATTTTGAGTGGTTTGAGAACAGAATGCAACGCTCATGATGCATGTGATGCAAGCAAAAAAGAAAACAAACAATTCTACTAAGGGGGAACACCCCAGGTGTTACAGACGACACCACTAACAAGGGATTGCGCCCTCGCAATCCACCTCCTAACCCGGGAGGGTAAAAAGTTCGACTATCGATTCTTCATGCTTCCAGCTGATCTCCTCGACACCACTAACAAGGGATTCTTGCTCGGAGTGATGACGATGTTCTTCCACCAGGAATCTTCCGATGATCGAACCTATTAGGTTAAGGGCTCAGAAAACGTCCACCCACGTAGGATCCTAACACTTTGAAAGATAGACAAGGGCGGGAGACTCCAAAACAAATAAGATGGGAGGGAAAATAGAATAGGGATAAGGAGGAAAACAAGAATCCTATTGAGATGTTTTTTTTTCCAAAATAGTTTAGCAGAAATAGTTTTTGACACTCTAGAAACAACGACCGTTAGCGAGGTTACCCTACAGGCTTTGCGGACCCGTTGCTTCGATAACCATTCGTATCGAAACAATGTCGGGAATCGAAACCAAGGCTCTGATACCATTTGTGACGCCCCGAGATCGGGCACTATGCAGATTTCAGCATTCCCGCCAAAATCCACATAATAACCGATTCCAGGTTGCCACTTGTGATAACATTACAGAAGTTCACGAATAATCCACAACAACAACAGAAAAGATATATACAAGAGGACTCAAACGAGCCAAGGATACAACTGATACCATACAAAGATCCAAATAACAGCGGAAGAAACAACATATCGTCCGTCTACGGACAAGATACAAATTGAACTAAGAGTCCTGAAGATAACCGAGAGCGTCCAATCCCTGCCCAGGCCAAGCCGGAGGGATTCCCAAGATAACGCCATCAGACTTCAAACCTGTTGACTGCAATGTTGAATATGCAGCCACGAAAAAGGGTGGGTCAGTACGGTTAAGTACTGGCAAGTGGATAAACCATACTCACAAGATACCGGCGTAGCCAGTCATCACAAGATACAAATACTTTGGGATCAACGGAAAGGAAGGGGTTATTGCAAGTAAGCGACAGCGGGCTGCACTAACCAACTACAGAAACACACTACAACATCCGGCTAAAAGAGGGGGATAAGATAGCGTATCGTAACCAACTACAACTACTCACCAAACAAACCCATCCAATGTTACCCCCTACTAAGGAAGCAACCCAAGGATAACTCACACTGTTGGATTAAGGATGGATCAAGTTATTGTGTCAATAAGACTATTACTAGTCAAGTATCATTAGTTAGGTGTAAGTTATTCTGAGTACTTGTTAGCCAGTACTTTCACCAAGTCAACCATAACCGCGGAAAACACAGCTTCTCGAGAAGATTTAACCCTGCAGGGGTGCACCAATTTGGCCGTACACGTAAGAATAACCCGCCAGACGGGGGATCAACCCACCAAGCGAGGTACTCAACACAACCCAACTCTGCTTCGCATCAAGCCCAAAGCACCACGTGCTGTGCGCGGCTAATCGAGCCCCACGAAGAAAAGGGGACCCTCATAGCACTGGAAGACCACGCCGCCCTAAATGCCGACTACAAAAGTTCCACCCTGGCGCCAAGGGTTCGTACCTGCATATGCGTGCATCAAATGGAAAGCCCGAACTAAGTGTGGTGATTTGGACGAGATGCGAATCGAATCAAGTTGAGGGGGGCGCCCATACTCGCTTCCCACATGCGGTTAGTGCGCTCATCATGGATCAGTATTCAAGACCCTTTTCCTAATTAGGGTCGACACTAGCAGGCTTCAAAACCACGCCGGGCCTCCTGCCGGTGCCTTATCATCAAATTATTATTACCCAAAACATTAACATGTTGTTGATTGAATTGAAACCCAGCTATCAACTAAACAGGTGATAAGAAAGGAACAACAAGACTTGAGCGCAAACAACACTAAGCATGCAACTACGACACGATGACCAACAGGGTAAACAAACAACAGTTAATAGGAAGTGGAAGGAAAGGCTATATCATGGCTGCAGGGTAAACAATATGATAGGATCGAGACACCAACATCGTATCAAAAGGCTAGAATAAGAACAACGGAAAGAATCGGTAACAAGTGATGAAAGGCAGCCATTTGGCAGCAAGTGAGTATACTTGCCTGAGATCCAGCAAGGTAGCAGAACTTGTCGTTGCTCACACCATCTCAACGTCCTATCCGGGAAGAAGCAACGAACCTCGAACAAACACCGGATGCAACAATTACTACTACGGCAAAAGATCCAGCATGATCAAGATATGGATGCATGACAAGTTTAAGGATGCATCAGAATAAACTAGTGGACAAGATGAACATGTTTAAATGGACCCATATGCAATTTGAGTTGCATATGAAAAGCCCATGAATTATGGTTGAAACAATTGTTTTACAACTAACCAACAGGTGAAAGTGGTTTAGTATGATGCATGGATGAGGAAAACAACAAAATAACAACAATAGAACCAATTGGAAATAAGGTTTACCCATTTTGAAATTCACTTATTAAGTTTTGGTAATTTTGGTTACTTAAAGGTGTCACACAAGCATTTGTTGTTTTCATCAAGTTTAATTGTTCAACACAGGTAACAAAGTTCATATTTGATTTGAACACAAAATTTTAGGTGGATTACATGTTTCAATTATTGAAAAAGGAATTACAATGATTTAATTATGAATTAAACAAGATTAAACAAGTTTTAATTGAATTTAATTCAAGTTTGAATATTATTTGAATTTTATTTGTTCAAAACATAAATTCAAACTCATATTTGAAAAGGTTATGTTTTTCTGGTTTGAAAACATATTTTATTAGTTCATAAATAATTTAATTTGAGCAAGTTATTAATTTAGCAATTTTAAATGAATTAAACAAGGTTTAAATGATTTAAGCAATTTAAATTATTCAAAAACATGAAACAAAATTTATATTTGAAAAGGTGGTTCAACATGGCATGGAAAACATAATTTATTTGTTGGAAAACAATTTCAAATGATTTAATTAAGCACATTACCAATTTAATTGCATTAAATAAGAGATGGAACAATTATTCAATTTAAATGTGGCAAACCAGGAAACAAAGTTGATATTCAAGTGTGGCATGTGATTTTGGATGAAATTCATGTTTTGAGTATTTAATTTGGAGCAACCATTTGAAAGTTATTAATTATGCCATTTAATTTACCAATTTAAGGATTATTAAATAACCTTAATTTTAATTGCCCAAATTGCAAAACAAAGTTGATAAACAGAAAGTACATTGAATTTGGACTGAAAAACATATTTTATTTGGGTTAATTAAATTAAGTATTAATTACTTATGGAATTAACCAAAATTAAGAGGGTTTGTTTGAATTTGAAATTTGGATGTATTTGAAATATTCAAAACAGATTACAAATGTTTTAAATAGGTAGATAATTTAATTTGGGTTAGCAAACATATTTTATTTATCTTAATTGGAGTTGTAAATTAAAACTTATTCACATTTTCATTTTAGGGGCCAAAATGTAATAGCAGGGACCTAAAAGATAGAAACAGACATTGCAGAGGGGCCCCTGGGGCGTTTTTCACCCAGGGCAGCCCAGCCTGGGCCTCTGCGGCGCGGGCCCGTGCCCAGGTGGCAGCCACGCGGGCGTGTGCGCTGTGAGGTGGCAGTAGAGGTCGATGACTGGTGGGCCACGCTGCGCGCAGAAGAATTCCAAAAAGGGGGTGCGCCCGCGGGGTCTCGAACCCGGGTCGCTTCGCTGCGCGGAAGGGAACGAAACCAGTGCGGCTGCTGCTGAGTTGTTGTCAGGTAGGGTGTGCGACTGAATATGAGGCATTCCTTTCGCAGATAACTGAATTTTGACAGAGCGCTCGCTCTCTGAACCTGACGGGAGCGACACCGGCGATCGCCTGTGGCAGTGCAAGGATGTGCACGAGGGTGGTGGGGTGCTCGCGAGGTGTGCGTGTGCTTGCAGTTGCTTGGGCGTGTGGAGACGGACAACAAGGAGCGGAGTGGGGGAGAGGAGAGTGGGAGGCGAGCACCTGCTGTCGATGGCGAGGTGGAGGTGCAGCCGCGGGTCCGGCGACGGCGCGGCCTCCCCGGGGACTCCCAGCAGTCGGCGAAGGGGCGAGGCGGTAGAGGAAACACCCAGGGGTCCATTCCCGCCCTCGGGTGGGGCTCCCGCTTCCACGGTGATCGGCGGTGAGAGTGATTTGGCGTTGTTTCTCTCGGTGGTCGTCAGAGGAACAGAGACAGGGAGGAGCTGGGCAGCTAGACGAGGAGGGAGAGAGGGATGGCGGCGCAGGAGGATGGGGCTAGGGTTTAGGTTAGGTAGAGGGGGAGGAGGTGGTTGTTTTATGGGGGAGAGGGGCTCGTACGGCCAGCCATCGGAGAAGGGAGGCGAGGATCGCAGGGTGGAGATGCAGTCGTACTGCTGACGCCATGGCGAGGAGGAAGACGACAAGGATGAAGGGGTAGCGGGCCAGAAGTGGAAGTGGGCTGTGGGCTGGGGGGAGAAAAAAAAGGAGGGGGTGGCCTGCCTCTCTCCTTTTGGGATTTTTCCTTTTTTTTTGCAAAGGTTGAAAGAGGAATAGGAATAGAATTTGGGGGGGGGGGGGGGTTTAGGGTTTTCTTTTATGAATTATTTGTATTAATTTTCAAAATAGAAATTTAAGCAAATGTTTACATTATTTCACAAGTTGGAAATTTTAATTTGATTTAAAGTTTTTAGTTGAATTTTCCAAATAGAGTTTGGGGGTGTTTATTTGATAATTAAATTTTATTAATTTGCAAAACAATAATTAAAGTAATTGTGAATATTAGGTCCAAGAGTTTGAAAGATTCAGTTGAGTTTTTAAGTGGTTATTTGAATTTCCATAGTCTTTCATAAGGAGTTGAATTTTAAACAATTTCTTATTCAATGACTCATCAATTTTGAAAACATTTGTTGAATTTACTTGTTTGCAAAACTTTAATGTTTTTAACCACAATTTGATCATGTCAGATATGATTTGATTTGGAATTTAATTTGCCATTAGGGGGTTTGGTAAAAAGGAAAGATTTTATTAACAAGCAATTGATTAAAACAACTTCAAACTACTGAAAAACAATTGAGTGATTTAGTTTGCAATTTTGAAATTGGAAATTTTGAACATGTGTGAAAGTTTAAAGTGGTTTTGAATTTTGAGTGGTTTGAGAACAGAATGCAACGCTCATGATGCATGTGATGCAAGCAAAAAACAAAACAAACAAATCTACTAAGGGGGAACACCCCAGGTGTTACAATACTCGTGCACTTTCTGAGACCATGGGTCCCAACTATAAATGTTGGGAATATGCCCTAGGGGCAATCATGTATGATGTAATTCCCAATGTATTCATAAAGTTATTAAGTTGTCCTTGTTTTAAACATTTGATATATATCATTGAATATGTGATTCGATTGTGGAACTATGTATTCATATTTTTCATGCTAAATTGTCCTTGGTCATTGAGGTTGTGATGGACACACAATCTAGACTAACGTGAATGTTGGCCGATGACTCAGTTCCACTTGTCATGGTCATGGCGATGCCATTCCAACTTACACAGACTCGGCTAAAGAGTTTAGCAAGTCAGACTGACCCATATAGAGATGCAACGAGTAAGTCGTCATTTGCATGTCTCAATCAATGTAATCCTTAGACCTGATGTTGTTGCATAATCTGAGTTATGGATCACCAACTCAGGTTCTGTCAAATGTTGTTCCGTACATGGCAGTTATAATGGAAGATTTCAGGTCGAATGAGGATCAAGCCATGTGATGTGGATAATCAAGATGGGATTTTCCCCCTCCGATTTTAGAGATATTCTCTGGGACCTCTCGAGTGATATGATTCAGGAAGCATGACCATGCGCGAATCTGTTAAGTGTTAACCGGGTCAATTGACTATGAGTTAGTCAGATGAATCATATATCACGGACCGAGAAGAGAGTTGAGCTATTTAAGGGATGACGATAATTCACCTATAGTTCGACAAGGTATATCCTGAGGCAAAAGGGACTCAGATGAAAGTCTCGTTGAAAGGTATGTCGTCATGACTCTATGGCACTTGGGAGTCAGCAAGTTCTGTTAGGAACCGCTACCAATTGATCGATTGAGAGTAGGACTCCAATCGTGTCCAAGTCGCCATGAGCATGCGGGATCACACACTTAAGAGAGGGAGCAAGTATATTGGTCGGGTTGGATCTGAATCGGAAATGGACTAAATGAGTGAGTTGGACTCACATAGTGAATGGGCCACAAGCGTTGTGCACTAATTCCATGTAAGGAAAGACCCCCGGAACTTTTCCGGAAACCCGTTACCCCTATAGATAAAATCATCGGTACTATATAACGATGTTAGAAAATTATTTCTAACACCCCGGGACATCTCATGTCCTCCATAGATTCTCATATAAATTATACCAAACACATGCATAATTCTCACTTATAGTAATTTCCCCGAAACCGCTCTGATTGACACCGGACTTATTTTTGTGATATCGTAACGATATCAAAAAAAATTCATAACACTGAAAAAATTATATTATGTGACATCCTCATTTTGGAGTAGAATCTTGTAAAGGAGAAAACACAAATTTTGGGACCAACAAAAACTTTTATGTTGATCCTGTAAACCCTCTAGATGCTTTTGATCAATGTGTAATCTCTAATGTTAATCCAATATGAGATGATGGAGTTGTTGTTATGACTTTGGTGCATTGCCCTTAGATGAATCTCAATCTTTGTTATCTTGTTTTCTTAGTCATATTTTGATCTTAGGAAAAACACCTAAGGAAATGGCTAAGTTTTTCCCTCTTCACTTCTGTTATTTCTTTCAATTTTGAGCCCTTCCAATTAATTTGAAACAGATTTCAAAACCTTGTTATCTTTGCTTGTTATCCATCCTTGAGATATATTACTCATCATGCCCAAAGATCCATTTTTAGAGTGGTATTGATGTTGTCATTTTGCTTGTTTTCTGGCCTAGCTGATAAAACAGGAAAACAGAGAAAACAAAAACATGCCCTTTTTCTCTCTTGTTATCAGGCCGTTATCTATTTTCTAAAAATAATTAAAAATGGGTTTATGAAACTAGATGTCACCATATACAATCTCCAATTTGAATTTTTTAAATTGGAATTGATTTGCTATATTTCCCAGGTCCAAACTTACTGCAAATGTTAATAGAAAATCCAGGACTTTGCAATTTTCACTGTCTGAAACTGAATTTTCTGAATCTTTTTCTGGGCAGATTTCGAATCAGTTCAAATTAATATTTTTGGTTCGAACCAAAGTGAACCCCCATTTCCTTTCTGACCTCCACACTATCCTCTTCCCATCCATGCCTTTTGTTCATCTTTTTTCTAACCACGGAGGGAACTAGGAGGATGCCAAGATCAGAGAAATGTGGGACAGGGATATCAGTCACCTAGCCCAGCACCAACCCAACAATCTCTCTCCCCTCCTCTCTCCGCCCTTGGATTCTTGTGCAGGTGCACACCGAGATCGACATGAGTGTCCACGTGCTCACCGTCCCCTGCCATTGTCTCCACACCCCTCCCTTATGCCATCTGACGTACTTAAGGAGAAAGAACCCAACACCCCAGAGTATTTGGCCACATCACGGCCTCTGGCCTCGCCACTAGAATCCTCCACATCTATATCATCACTCCAACCCGCTGGAGCTCCCCTCTCATTCTCTCCGAGCAAGGCGGAGATCGTTCTTGCCGGTCGCCCATGGAGATCCACTCGACGATTGCCTCTCCGTCTATCCATTATCCCCTGCCATTTTATCATCCATAGCAAGCCCTGATTATGGCGGACATGCCTGAGATCTTCGTTTGCTCGTTGGCATCACAAGTATTCCAAGACACCTCCAAGCCGTCCCGTACGGCACCGTGCTTGCCGTGCGTAGAAACAGCGAGGACGAGCTTACCTCTATGACCCTTGCACTGCATCAACCTCCCGCTGCATCTCCACCGCCCCGCCATCCTCCAACACAATCCCTAGGTGAGCCTCCAAGCCCGCGGCCCCTCTGGAGTTCTTCCCGTGCATGCATGTGCTGCTAGAGGAAGAAGATGGCTGTGAGCCGTCGATCTCCTCTAATCCTGGCCGTCTGAGGCCACTTACCCTTTCACCTTGCTGGCAGGCCGGCCAGGCTCTGTGTAGCCCAGTAACATACAGATCCGTCCCATCTAGTTTTTTTTCCTCTGGGTTTTATTATTTTCCATGTTAAGCAGAAACTGCCATATTACTTTTAATCCAATTAAAATGGTAAATCATCAGATCTGGCAAAACCAAGAATTCCAGTGGTACATGCACGTGTTCCCTAACATGTGCAAGTTTCAAATCTATATTTTCACCTCTGGTTAATCCTAGAAAAATTTCCCAAATTGAACCTATCGGAAAACTTCAACTAGCCATGACTTTTATTCTAGGAATCCAAATGAGGTGAGGTCAATTTCTATGGATAGATCTCATTGATACATAGCTAGATAACTTGGCCTCACATGCACTTGAGTTTCCTATCTGACATGGAATGCAAATTGGTAAATGACCAGAGAGCCACTAAAAGATTTTTTGTAATTTTTCTAAAATTCTTTTTGTGATAAATCTCTTTTGGATGAGCTTTTGTATGCTTACGGCTACATTATCCTAGATTTGCAAGATTTTAAGAGCCTTAAATTAATTTTGGCATGCATTACAAGATTAAGGTGTTTTCTCCCATTTTTCTAAAATTATTTTTGTGATAAATCTCTTTTGCACGAGCTTTTGTATGCTTACGACTACATTATCCTAGATTTGCAAGATTTTAGGAGCCTTAGATTAATTTTGGCATGCATTACAAGATTAATTTTGTATGCTTATTGTTTAAATTGTTATCATTGATATTACTAGCATGCATAGGTGTTGTATTCTCTGTTTTATTGTTGTTATCTTATATGTCTAGCATGTTAGAACAAATATTGTTTTAAGGTATTATCATGGGTATGTATGTTTGCATGTGTAGGTAGTCATTTTCTATTTCTAGTCTTTAAGTACTTTATTTGATTCTTTTTATCTTCATGCCTTGAGTGTTATCATGGCATGGTTAGTAAAGTTGTGTCTCTGTTATTGTATCATATTGCCTCTGGTTAGATTATTTCCCCAAGTTTAGAAAAGCATGTGTTACTTAATGCTTGTAGTATTTTTTGTTATCTAGTCCCTATGCATATTTAGATAATCATGAGTTGTTTTCTTGTCTTAGTATTCATCTTAATGAATGAGCAAAGAGTCATCTAACCTTATATTGTCATGATATGAAAGTGGCACACCAACTGAACTCATGACAATTTGGTTGAGGATCAATAGCCACATTTCTAGTGTTATTTCCAATGTTTGTCAATGCATGTTTTGCTTGATGATGTGTACCCTAGTATTATTTTTGGAGTGTAGTTATTTGGTGATTTTTTTGATGTATGTTTACTTTAGTATTAAGTGATTTCCCTTGTTTGGTTCTAATCGTGTGTTTTCCATTTTATTTTGCGATGTTAGATAACGAAGACGGTATTATTCCCGAAGAAGTTTATTGCAACTCTTGTTTATTTAAGAGCAAGGAAAAGACCAGTGCCAATGCAAGCCACTCTAAATTATGAATTGTTGTTTACTTATGATTATCTATCATGCATGTATTACTTCAGAAGTTTTGCAAAAACTTGTATCAAAAACTTTTTGAAGTGAAATATGCTTCTATCTTTCCAGTATGCTTTAGCCACTATATAATCTTGGTATTACCAAGAACATTAGCCACCACATTTTATCTTTCACTTAATCTAATTAAACTTGAAGTCCCCAAGTGGATATTTAAAAGATATGTTTTTGGAAAACAAAGTTCTTTAAAAAAAACCGAGGAAAGGTGGGACCTTATCCACGGGAGGATCTAAAGTGGAAATGTTTTCGATTTTGTTTTCTAAAAAGATACATAACCTAGTCTTTGTTGGACAACAATTTCGTACTGCCACATTACCTCAATATGGGCATGGGGTCTAACTAAAATCTTGTCGGTGTTAGTCTGTGTCTACCTCAATGAGCTATAGGGGTTCGAGTCCCCTCAACCAAATTGTCGCCAGGAGGGAGTAATGGGACATTCAAAGTGTGGGATTAATTTCCCACCGGTTGTGAAAGTTGGGTCTCCTGTCATGGCGGTGTGATGTTAGGGGAAACCGGATCGATACGGCTGACACACTCGGTGTCGGGGAGAACAAACCAAGTTGAAGAGGTAGTCATTTACTAGCACTTACATAGTGGATAGTTAGGACCAGTTATCTGATGTTCGCATACTGTTATGGATAGTCCATGGTTGTTCACGACGGATGTACTAGTTCTTATGGAATGTGTACACCTCTGCAGAGTAAATCTATTCAGAATAGTCGAGTCCTCGGATATGGACAGTTGAATTGCCATGTAGCTAGTATTCTGTCGAAGTTTTCAAAACTTGATCTTTGATTTTTATGTTGTACCTCGGAGGTACTCGGAAAGGGAATTATTGTACCTTTGAGGTATCAGAGATGATAAACTTGAAGGTGTTTTCTTCGAAGAAGCTTTGCAAAGAAAAACTTTTCTTTCTTAGAATGCTTTGATAAAACCTTGTGGATATGCGATATCTACAAGAGAAACTAAACTATCTTTTGAAGTATCTTCTTCAGCAAAAGTCTAAAACCTCAGCAACCATGACGGATCTTCCATCCATCATGGCTAGATAAACCTATCAACAACCTTCCTATTACCACCACTCAATCATACTTGCATTCTTAGCCTTTTATTTAGGGTGTCTTGCGAGTAAAATCCAATATACTTAAATTGGTTTCGTTCCTAGCTATTTACTTTGCCAGACTTTGAGGAGAAACCTTAGGAGGACTCTATGAGGAGGATTATTTTGGCAATCCAGCGAACTAGGCACGTCTCCTAGTCATCAGCATGTGGTGTTAAGGCATGACTTGGATTCGACTACGCTATGGTATGCTTCCTTTAATAAGTGTGTGTGTGTGTGTGTTGTCTGTCCTACGTGGCGGCTGTCTCACACTTGGTCATGTGACACATTTGTGTAAGACTCTGTTTATTCGTGTAATGGATGTTGTACTCTGATGTACCAGCTCTAAATATGTTTCTCACGACAGTTTGATCCGAGATCGTGAGTGTATGCATATTGGAGGTCTCGGACCGCTAGTTCGGGGTCCCCACTGATTTGGTATCAGAGCCATCCTGACCTTAGGAGAGCTTAGTTAGCTGGGACATTCGCTAGTACTCCGACAACTAATTTCTTAAAAGCAAGTTTTATATATAACTATGTTCTAAAATTATCTCTTATACCCTACCTCCTCTGAGTTTCAAAATTCTACTTACATTAAGTTACATTTTGTATATCTTAAAACTTTGCACACTGTTCACTGACTTAATCTATATTTAAAACTTGTGTAGATGGATGTCGTCTTCACCCAGTCACAAGAGTTCAGTCTTACTCCCGGCTTCACCTTTCGCTTCGAGACCGAGCTGGTAGAGATGAATTGTATTCTTGGGCGTCCCCTGCCAGACTTGAGGGGAGGATAGGTCGATGACACTAGCGGCAAGCTTTCGTGGTTGCTGGAGTGTACTCTCCGCCCACCGCTGACTACGCCTACCGATCCTGTCTACGTTTTCCATGTTATTGACCGCTCGTGAAATGACGGTGCTATCTGAGTTCTTCATCAGGCGATTGCGCGCCTAGCCTACCTTTGCGGCTCTCACTTCGTTGGCACCCGTTTCGAGCTTTACGGGAGGCACGATGAGGATGGACTACAGATTCCTTACTCGCACCCTCCGAGGAGCATGGGTACTCACATGGACCATGTGGAGTATTTCCTACACTGGACTCAGCACAGCCTCGACACTCTGCGCGTACAGTTCGACGCTCAGGCCACCAGGACCCGCACCATGGAGGGGAAGTTACGGACCACCAAGCTGGCCCATACTCGCCTCACCAAAAAGGTAGAGGTGCTTCAGAATGCCAATTCCATCCTTCGTGGTTGATTGAAGACCAGGAGAGAGCACTTGGCCACAAGAGACTTGACGATTGAGGAGTTGAAGGAAGAGATCACCGACCTCGGCAAGGAGAACGAGGACCTTCTTCGTGATGATGATATTTCCATCCGATGGCATGGACATGAGCGACCCGAGTGACCAAGAGGATGACGATCTCGCCGGAGACGAGGAGGACCCTGAGAAAATCCTTTTCAACGGCGATGACGGAGAGGACTAGGCTGTTGTCCTGCGCTTCTAGGCTTGTGGTTGTTAGTATCAGAGTGTAGTAGTGTTGCGACGTCCCCATGAGTCGCCTCTTTTGTAGTATGGTTCTTCTGAAACCATTTGTGTTTGTTGGACTCAGGTTCGATGTGTGGCTTGTATGTTGTGAGACTCTCTTTTATATATGTGTTATGTGTGTGCTTGTGGCTTTCTTCCATTTACCTCGCATGCCATTAAATTCTGTCTTTTCGCTTTCCATAAACATGTTTACTCTTTGTATTGTCAAACCATCCTCTATTCTTTGACTTGTATCCTTCTTCATTTAGCATGGCTTGCGATCCTCCTCCACCACCACCTCACCTGAACCATCTGTGGCTCAGATCTTTGCTCTTATGATGGAAGACCGTGAAGCCGTTCGTGTCGAGTGATACGTCTAAAACGTATCTACTTTTCTGAACACTTTGGTTGTTGTTTTCCTCTAAACTTGTGAGTTTTGAATGCAACTAACACGGACTAAGGCTGTTTTCAGCAGAATTACCATGGTATCTCGTTTTTGTGCAGAAAATCAACTTTCAGGAAAATGCCCGAAAAAGATCCCAATGTTCTTATTTTACCCGAAGACCCCCGAAGCCAGAAGACGAGACGAGAGAGAGGCCAGGAGGGGCCCACACCACCTGGCGGCGCGCCCTCCTAGGCCGCACCACCACATGGTGTGGTCGTCTCGGGCACTCCCGCGGTCTTCCCTTTCGGCTACATATACCTGTTGACCTAAAAACTTGAAGGGGTTCATCATATTCTAGAGAAAAACACCAGAGCTCCGTCGCCAACTCGAAACCCAATTTGGGGATCAGAAGTTCATGTTCTGGCACCCTGTCGGGATGGGGATTCGGAGGAGATCATCGCCATCGTCATTGACACCACTTCTCCATCAGCCATCCATGATTCCCCCATCTATGTGTGAGTAATCCCCGCTGTAGGTTAAGAGGGATGGTAGGGATTGGATGAGACCGTTCATATAATAATGCCAGATTGTTAGGGCATGGGGCCTAGTATTCGTTGTTAGTGCTATCTATCATTTTTGCAACTTGTTATGCTTAATGCTTGTCACTAGGGCCCGATGGCGGGTAAACACACGCTCGTTAGGAGTCCGGATGACACCCGCCGGATTCGGGGCCGGGTCCGCGCCCCCATACCTGCCCCATTTAATTTGTCAGGTTTCACTTTTTACCAAACCCGCGACCCGGCCGGGTTCGGGGCCCCGACGGGTACCCATCTCAAGAGCGACGCCAACGCATGCGGGAAATAATACGATGGAATATTGGGATGGAGTTGGTAGGAACAGACACGTGTGTGCGTGTGTTGTCTCCGGGACTCCAAATTCCAACGCAGTGCATGTGATGTGTCGGTTGTATGGTCCATAGCTCGTGGACGTGTGGTTAAGAATAGGATTATTAGGGATAAGATTAGGGCTTAGAGCGGGTAAGCTGGTCTGCGGGTACGGGTTTTCCACCCCCACACCCGCCCCGTTAAACCTGGCAGGTCTAACATTTTACCAAGCCCTCCCATTTAAGGTGGGTACCTATTGGGCTTGCGGGTTTCAGGGCCCAATTGCCATCCGTAGTTGGGAGACCCCAAGTGTAAGGTATGAAGAGTACAGCAGCAAGTTTTCCCTCAGAAAGAAACCAAGGTTTAATAGACTAGTAGGAGAAAGAAATCACTTCTGAAGGTTGATGACAGCTGAAGTTGGCAGGGCGCACTACCAGGCTCAGCAGCAACGTGGAATCTGCACAATACAAATAAAAATACTTTGCCCCAACGAAACAGTGAGGTTGTCAATCTCACCGGTTTTGCTAACACAAAGGATTAGAAGTATAGGGTGGAAAATGGTACTTATTTGCAGTAAATGAAAAGAGAACAGTGATGGCAGTGAATGAGAGGGAAACAATGATTGCGGTAAATAAAACAGTGTTTGTAGTGGTTGTATTATCAGTGTAAAATAATGGAACGGGGTCCACGGTTCACTAGTGGTGTCTCTCCATAAAAGATAGAAACATGCTAGGTAAACAAATTACAGCTGGTCAATTGACAGATATAAAGGCTGCACCGTAGTGGATATGCATGACATGATGATTACTATGTGATTCATGCGGGCATTACAACATAATTCATAGACCGTTATCCAACTACATTTAAGACTAATAATCCACCCTCAGAGCGTCATCCAATCAAACCTCGAGTATTAATTTGCGAGCAACATATTATTGCCTTAAGTAAAGTGTCTAACGTAACCAATGAAAACGTTGTTGTTTTCTCCCTAATGGCAACAACACGTCCCCCATCTGTTACGTTTCTGTCACTTGAGCGTGAATGAAAGGGAGGCATGAACGCACTATCGAGCATAAATACTCCCTCTTGGACTTAATATATCAACTTGGCCAGAGCATCTACTAGTAACGGAGAGCATGCAAGATCATAAATAACATAAACATGATAGCTTGATAAGCACTTGACATAGCATTCAATATTCATCGGATCCCAGCAAACACAACATGTAGCATTAAACAAAGATGATCTTGACCATATTAGGCAGCTCACAAGATCTAAACATGAGGCATAAAGAGGAGAAGACAACCATATAACTACTTCTATGGACCCGTAGTCCAAGGATGAACTACTCACGCATCACTCCCGAGGCATGCATGGTGATGAAGAGCCCTCCGGTGATGATTCCCCCTTTTGTCAGGGTGCCGGGGAGAGCTTTAGAACCCTCCGAACTGACGATGACGGTGGCTACGAAACTTTTCGTGGATGGAGGCTCGGGTATTTAGGGTTAACCCGAGGAGGAGCTTAAATAGGCAAAAGGGCAACGTCGGTGGGCAGCCGGGGGGCCACACCACCTGGTGGCGCGGCCAGGGGGGCTCCACCCTATGGTGTGGTGGCTCCAGGGCCCCCTCCAAGTCCCCTCCGGTCTCCGTGTACGTGACAGATTTCTAAGACCCTGGGATTTTGTTTCGTCCAATTCCGAGAATATTTCCAGAACAACTTTTGTGAAACCAAAAACAGCAGAAAACATGAACTAGCTCTGTGGCATCTTGTTAATAGGTTAGTCATACGACATCCATAAAAATGACATAAAGTGTATAAAAACATGTAGCATATGGAATCAAAACAACATGGAACATCAGAAATTATAGATTCGTTTGAGATGTATCAAGCATCCCCAATCTTAGTTCTACTCGTCCTCGAGTAGGTAAAACGATAAAAACAAAATAATTTCTGAGGTGACATGCTACCAACATAAACTTGATCATCATATTTGTGAAAGAATTTCTAAGCTAACATCATACTACTTTAAACATATACATGATACATATAATTCTAATAATGAAACTTAGCAATCATGTTGCATCATTAAAATTAACACAAATAAAAGATCATGAATAATAATGCACCTGAAAGTTATACGTTTGTTTCGAGCATAACGAAAACATAGCAAAGTGGTATTTCGCTTGTCCTTAAAAGTGGAGCAAAACATAAATGCCAGGACACCTTCAAAGTTCAAGTGGATGACTAGAAACAAATAATTTGGGAGCAAGTAATAACATATCATGAATCAATCAATAATAATCTTTGGGACTGATGCACATTATACTCAAAATGACAACTACGCTCTCTTAATTGTGCATAAAGTTAGAAGATGAAGATGATGGTGCAGATCTTGCACTCGTTGGGAGACCCCAAGAGGAAGGTATGATGAGCACAGCAGCAGTTTTCCCTCAGTAAGAAACCAAGGTTTAATCGACCAGTAGGAGGAAGGAGTAACTTTAGAAGGTTGAAGAAGCTGAGATGGCAGGGCGCACTACCGGTTCAGAAGCAACGTGGAACCTACAGAACACAATCAAATCACTTTTCCCCAACGAAGAAGTGAGGTTGTCATCTCACCGATTTTGCTGAACACAAAGAGGTTAAACGTATGGTGTGGAAAACAGTATGAAAGAAGTAGCAACAGTATGAAAGCAGTGTGTATTATCAGTATGAGAAAATGGACCGGGGTCCACATTTCAATAGTGGTGTCTCTCCGAAAGATAAATAACATGTATGGTGAACAAATTACAGTTGGACAATTGACATAAATGAAGGCTGCACCGTAGTGCATATGCAAGACATAAATATTACTATGTGATTCATGCAGGCATTACAACAAAATACATAGACCGTTATCAACCTTTATCTATGACTAAAAATCCACCCTTCGAATATCATCCGAACAAACGTTGGGTATTAAGTTGCAAGCAACAGATAATCGCAGTAAGGAAAGTGTGTAATGTAACCAATAACATCATCCTTAGACAAAACATTGTTGTTTTCTCCCTAATGGCAACAACACATCCTCTATCCGTCACGTTTCTGTCACTCGAGCACAGATCAAAAGGAGGCATGAACCCACTATCGAGCATAAATACTCCCTCTTGGAGTTACTAGCATCTACTTGGACAGAGAATCTACTAATAACGGAGAGCATGGAAGCTCATAAATAACATAAGCATGAAGATAACATGATAGATTGATAATCAGAAGACATAGCATTCAACATTCATTAGATCCCAACAAACACAACATGTAGCATTACATAAAGATGATCTTGATCATGATAGGAAACTCACAAGATCTAAACATGAGGTACAAAGTGGAGAGAACAACCATCTAGCTACTGCTATGGACCCGTAGTCCACGGATGAACTACTCACGCATCACTTCGAAGGAGGGCATGGTGGCGTAGACCCCTCCGGTGATTATTTCCCCCTCCGGCAGGGTGCCGGGAAGAGCTCCAGAACCCCTCCGATCTCAGGATGACGGTGACAGCGGCCTCGGGTGTTTCTCGGGTAAAATTAGGATCTCTTTAGCGTTTACGTCTCGGGGGATTATGTATAGGCGAAAGGACAAAGGCGGTAGAGGCCTGGGGGCCCCATACCACCCCCAGCACAGCCAAGGGGGAGGCGCGCCGCCCTATGGTGTGGCCCCCCTGAAGTCCCCCTCCGGGTCTCTTCGGGACTCCGTGGAACATTCGGGAATTCTAAGACTTTCAGGCTTCGAACTTTCTAATTCCGAGAATATTTCCAGAACAACTTTTCTGAAACTAAAAACAGCAGAAAACAGGGAACTGGCTCTGTGGCATCTTGTCAATAGGTTAGTCCGGACAATCGATAAAAATGACATAAAGTGTATAACAAACATGTGGGAAACAATAAGAAAACAACATGGAACATCAGAAATTAAGGATACTTTTATGATGTATCAACATCCCCAAGCTTAGTTCCTACTCGCCTCGAGTAGGTAAACGATAAAAACATAATAATTTCTGAGGTGACATGCTACCAACGTAAACTTGATCATCTAAATTGTAAAAGCACATGTAAGCTGAGATCATAGAACTTCAACACAAGCATGATAAATAAAACTTTAATAATAAAGCATAGCAATCACTTTGCATCATGAGAAGTAACTCAAATAAAAGATCATGAATAACAATGCAAAGAATGATATACGTTTGTTGCAAGTATAGAGAAAGCATGGAAACATGATATTTCGCTAGTCCTTAAGAGTGGGGCAAAACATAAATGCCAGGACACCTTCAAAGTTCATGAGGAAGACTAGAACAAATAATTAGAGAACAAGCAATAACACATCATGAATCAATTAATGATGTTTCTGGGACAAATGCACATAAAACTCAGAATGGCAAAAATGCTCTCTCAACTGTGCATAAAGTTAGAAGATGGAGACTCAACATAAAAGTAAAAGAAAGACCCTTCGTAGAGGAAAGCATGGATCAACTCATGTGCTAGAGCTTTTATTTTATTAAACATAGGTATTGAAAACTTGACACTCCTCCCAACCATCTTCACAAACTATGGCGAACCGAATCGTCGGGTGCCTGCCAACAATCACATACCGTGGAGGAGTGTCTATATTTTAAGAAAGGTGTATGCTTATGTCAACGAATGGAAAACAGAAAATACAGTACATCACAAGCCAACTAGACTTCACAAGAGCGGCTCCCATAGGAAGGACGCATCTCGGTAGAAGGCAATCCCTCTTTCTCTTTTGTTTACACAATTAAGCTTTGACTGATAATCAGGGGCAAAAATAGTGAAGAGAATTTGTGTTATTAATTTGGGGCTAGGCACCCCGCTGGCAGCTCTTCTATGATTGGATAAGCAGATGAAGCCACTAGTCCAGGGTGTGAAAGTCCAATCAACAAGTGAGATAAAGATTCTCTATTTACGTCCTCATGAGCTAAAACAGGAGCACAAAACATCAGTAATTGTGAAAGTTTTAAAGGTAACACATGAGAAATTTACTTTGGAGTGGCGGTTAATGACCACATGTAGGTAGGTATGGTGGACACAATGGGAAAACTTTTGGTTTTAGCGAGTTGGATGCACGAGTAGAGCTCATACTCAATACAGGTGGAGGCCAGCAAAAGACTGGAAGCGAAAAATCAAGAGAGCATAAGAGTCCTATTCATGCATAGCAACATAAACATCATTAATCAAAGCATAAGTGGTACCACAAATTCAAAAACTAAATGATCATGGAGGCTATTCATGACTGTTTCATAGTCATAAACATGGTGTGAGCATGTGCCAAGTCAACCAAATAAAACATTCAAAGGAGAACACCACAAATTTATGCTTCAATATGACAAGAAAAACTCATTATTCTTTCAATGGCACATTAAACACTCTCAGCTATTTGAGGCTAATCATCCTACTCAATAATCACAAGGATTTAAAACTAAAATAACATCTAGCATGATATGAAAAAGTTCTAGCCACAGTCTATACAATCTTCTACTTGCACCGTTAAAAATTCTATCTCAAGCAGCAGTTTCTTTTCCCGACAAGCACCATACAAAACATGCTTTAACAAAAAATCTCTAAATGCTACAGAAAGAAAACATGAGAGGACTCACATAACACTACTAAAACTAACGACTCTAAATAAGAGATGCAATGAAAACAAGAGCTAAACAGGAATTTTTGCAGCAGCTAGAAGAAAAACTAAGAATACTAGCATAACAAGTATTCAAACGAAAAAGAGGAGCGTGTCTCTCCCAAAAATAAATGCTAGGATCCAACTCTATTATTGCATCAAGGAAAACAAAATAAAACAAAGGAAAACGAAAGAAAACAAAAGAAAAAACAAACAGACGCTCCAAGTAAACTTCATATGATGTGACCGAATAAAAATATAACAAAAAAGCGGAGCGTGTCTCTCTAGCAAACAAAGAATGCTAGGATCCAACTATATTATTATAGAAAGGAAAACAAAATAAACCAAAGGAAAACAAGAGAAATCAAAAGAAAAACAAACAGACGCTCGAAGTAAACTTCATATGATGTGACCGAATAAAAATATAGTACCACGAGAAGTGACATGATAGATAGTTGATAAAGAAGGGGTTGCCTTGGGAATCCCCAAGCTTAGATGTTTGAGTCTTCTAAAAATATGCTTGTATGGACCATGGGGGCATCCCCAAGCTTTCACCTTGCACTCTTCTTGATCACATATATCACCTCTTCTCTTGACCCTGGAAAACTTTCTTCACACCACACTCAAACAGTAATTCACATTAGAGGGTTAGTGCAACAATTAAAAATCGATTGGTTCTGTAGGCACAAGTGCTATTGATACTTTTAAACATTAGCTACAGCCACTGATGTTTCGTGAAGCAAAGAAATCCACTTGACATCGCAAAAGAGCAAATGCAAGAAAAATGGCAGAATCTGTCAAAACCAGAACAATCTGTAAAAACGAATTTATTCGAGGCACTTACGTTGCTCAGATCGAAAAACTTAAGGAACGATTTTTTTTTTGTAATTAGCCGTGGAATAAGCACACAAAATTTCAGATCATTCTGATCTTCCTGGATTTATACGATTTTTTACGGTGGACAGCAGAAATATGTTTCGTGTGCAGAAATCCGAAAACCAACTCCAACTCTCGTCAGAAATCTTACATGGCACTACTAAAACATGAAAAGAAAGCTACAAAGGAGTTGCTACAGAAGTATACAACCCCTTGACTCAAAGAAAACAGAGAAAAACAAAGAAAAAATAAAACCATGGGTTATCTCCCAAGAAGTGCTTTTCTTTAACGCCTTTTAGCTAGGCCCAGAAAAGTGGAATCAAGTGATGCACACATAAGAAATACGAATTGAAGCAAAAGAGATCATCAAAAATCAAGTATATATATACTTTTAATTCTAACCCACTTCCTATGTATAGGAATCTTGTAAAGAAATAAATTAAAGAAGCTCAAACTAGAAATCATGGGAAGGTAGAACAAGAGCAACTTCAAAACTTTCAACAAAAAGAGAGGTGTTTTAGTAACATGAAAATTCCTACAACCATATTTTCCTCTCTCATAATAATTTTAAGTAGCATCATGAACAAACTCAACAACATAATTATCACATAAAACATGTTTGTCATGATCTAAGAGCACATAATTCATATCAATCTCAAAAATAGTGGGATCAAAATTTAAAACCAGCTCCTCTTTCTTCCCACTTTTAGCAATAGCAAAACAAGATAATTGATCACTCATAAAAGGTATAGGATACATTATAGCAATCCTACTTTCAGTAGCATTATAATTTATAACATAAGGTAACATAGGACCATCATCAAGAGCATTATCATAAGATTTATCCAAGTAGCATGGATTGTCATAAATAGCAGTAGCAATATCATTCTCACAAGTTTCATTCATAGTAGTATCAAGGTCACAAGTATAGCAAGTATCAATTTCACCAAATAATGTATGAGTTAGAGTTGCTATCACTGGGAGGATAGCTCCATTCTTCCTCCTCTTGATCATCATTCTCCTCCTCTTTTTGATCCAATGAGCTTCCAGATTCAACAATTTCTTCTTCCATAGGTTCCAGCAAGGCATTAGTCTCTTCCTTAGGTTGAGAGAATTTATTAAGATATTCCATTACGTAGTAATTACAATCCTTGTAATTATCAAAGCAATATTCAAGTATAGCATAAATCGCGTATTTATAAGGTGCATCCTCAATACTATCAAGTAAATAGGCAATTTCAAATGCACCCTTCCAAGCAATAAATTGTTCAATTTGTTCCACATCATATAATTCATAAATTTCCCTTAAAATAATAAGATATGGTAACATCATCATTATACTCACAATGAAAAGGGAGGTGTTTATACCTCCTGCAGCAGCATGATTTATCAAAGCAATAAGTAACATTATAAGTAGAGCATAAGTTTTTAGCATAGTCATGCAATTTATTAATTTGCTCCCATAAGTGTATCCTTTTTTGTGACAAGCAGTGTTCCTTACAATATTTTTGTTGTTCATCCGTGAACCCACCTTGCCAATAAGATCTAGTTTCAAAGACATCAACCATTGATAGCAAACATGCAAAGCAAGATTAAAACAGGAATAAAACTACAGCTAGAATAAGAACTAATTTTTGTGTGTGTTTTTTATAAAGAGAAGTAAACAAAACAAAATAAAATAAACTAAGCAAAACAAAAACAAATTAAAGAGATTGGAAGTGAGAGACTCCCCTTGCAGAAATTCTCTTCCTCCCCGGCAACGGTGCCAGAAAACTTGTTGATGGCCTTAATGCCCTTGTTGGTAAACCCCAAAAGAAAGGATGTGAAGAGTGTAGCAGCAAGTTTTCCCTCAGAAAAGAAACCAAGGTTGAATCTACCAGTAGGAGAACAAGCAATCTCTGAAGGTTGATGCAGCTGAGGTGGCAGGGCGCACTACCGGTTCAGCAGCAACGTGGAACCTACACGACACAATCAAATCACTCTGTCCCAACGAAGCAGTGAGGTTGTCAATCTCGCCGGTTTTGCTGAACACAAAGAGGTTAAACGTATGGTGTGAAAAACAGTAGGAAAACAGTAGTAATAGTATGAAGGCCGTATGAAAGCAGTATGTGTTTTATCAGTATGGGGAAAATGGACCGGGGTCCACATTTCTCTAGTGGTGTCTCTCCATGAAAGTTAAATACCATGTGTGGTGAACAAATTACAGCTAGGCAATTGACAGAAATGAAGGCTGCACCGTGGTGCATATGCAAGACATAAAGATTAGTATGTGATTCATGCGGGCATTACAACAAAATACATAGACCGTTATCCAACTGCATCTATGAATAATAATCCACCCTCCGAATATCATCCGAACAAACGTTGGGTATTAAGTTGCAAGCAACAGATTATCGCCGTAAGCAAAGTGTGTAATGTAAACAATGTAAACTAGGTAAACACCGTTGTTTTCTCCCTAATGGCATCAACACATCCTCCATCTGTCACATATCTGTCACTCGAGCACAGATGTAAAGGAGGCATGAACCCACTATCGAGCATAAATATTCCCTCTTGGAGTTACTAGCATCTACTTGACCAGAGCATCTACTAATAACAGAGAGCATGCAAGATCATAAATAACATTCAACATTCATCAGATCCCAGCAAACACAACATGTAGCATTACATAAAGATGGTCTTGATAATGATAGGCATCTCACAAGATCTAAACATGAGGTACAAAGTGGAGAGAACAACCATCTAGCTACTGCTATGGACCCGTAGTCCAGGGATGAACTACTCATGCATCACTTCGGAGGAGGGCATGGTGGTGTAGACCCCTCCGGTGATGAATTCCCCTCCCGGCAGGGTGCTGGGGAGAGCTCCAAAACCCTCCCGATATCGGGATGACGATGACGGCGGCCTCGAGTGTTTTTTTTGGACGAAGTGGAATATATTTAGGGTTTACGTCTTGGGAGGATTAAATAGGCGAAAGGGCAAAGGCGGTGGAGGCCTGGGGGGCCCACACCACCCCCCGGCGCGGCCAAGATGGGGGGGGGGGGGCGCCGCCCTATGGTGTGGGCCCCCTCCGGGTCTCTTCAGGACTCCGTGGAGCCTTCAGGAATTCTAAGACTTCCGGACTTCAAATTTTCCAATCCGAGAATATTTCCAGAACAACTTTTCTGAAACTAAAAATAGCAGAAAACATGGAACTGGCTCTGTGGCATCTTGTCAATAGGTTAGTCCAGAAAATCGATAAAAATGGCATAAAGTGCATAGCAAACATGTGGGAAACAACAAGAAAACAACATGGAACATCAGATTTTAAGGATACGTTTATGACGTATCAAACCCGAGTGAAAATAATTTAGCATAGAAAATTTATCGCAACTTCAATCCAAAGACTTATTGGATGCTACGCATTAAGCTCTAATAAATCTGACATCTATTACATAGAGAATATCATCCAAATCCCATCCACTCCAGGTTCCTAGAGCAGTATTATTCACGCACGGATAGGAGAAACATGATGGCTTGATGGAGATGAGTTGGTCACAATGATAGCAACGATTTCCCTCTCTAGAGGCTAAGAGCAGCCTCCATATTAGACCTCCGAAATAGAACCGAAGGTGTGGCGACTCCGTATCACAAATAATGAAGTGTCCCACGTTTTTTGGGTTTTCGGAGACGGAGTTAAATATAGGCCGTAGGGGTGCATGAGCCGATGCTCGTAGTGGTGGTGTAGTCCAACGACGTAACCTAAGGGGGTTGTGTCGGCCACTCATGCGATAGTGACATGCCCCTTCCCCCCCCATCTCATCTTCAGGCTTCATGGGTTTTCCTCCGAAACAATTATTTGAGTTTTTTAGATAGATTTTCAGCACAAAAACACACACCATATAAATATTGCCAAAAGCAGGTGCCAGTCCAGATTTAGTTTTTATTCAAATTATACAAGTTAGAGACAAAAACAATAGCAAAAGTGCTTGCAAAAGTAGATGAGACGTATCAGACGCCCGATTGGCACTAGGATTTCACGAGGCGCACCGTAGCCACGACGGGATCCCCACCTCTTAATCTAATCCCGTGTCATCGGAAGAGATTGCACATGGTGGCATCAACACAACACACTAGGCCCACCGTGAGTTTGGCTTTATCATAGGCGCCGTACCGGTTCTCGCCTACGGCCTCCTCGACCGGCAGCGGGGGTCCGAGAGGGACGAACTAGCGACGGTGATCTAGGGTTCCATATAGTCGCCCGTGAGGGACGAACTAGCGATGGTAGTCTAGGGTTCCATGGAGTTGCCCGCAAGGTCGTTCCTTTTTCTGTAGTTTTTATTTTCCACCATAAAAACCTCGGTTTCATGGAAAAAAAATCTGGAGGTCCGATGATTATGAGAAGTATTCATACTATACATATTGAAATATGGCAATACCTAGTGCTAATATCGCTCGAAAAAGAATGAGTTTATCCGTCAAATCAACCTTACTTTACCCAATGTGAAAATGGATATTATTAGTGGTATCGGTACCCGTGCAATCTCAAACATTTTCACCCAACATGAATCCTTGCCCTATCATTCAACGTCATGGTATGCTTTGTTGGGTGGTGGCCCGCAGCTCGCCGCCATTGAGGAAGCCAGAGTACCATATGGCGGAATTCCTGGCGTACCGCGTCCTCCCCTCTGCGTTCATGTCGACACCACAGAGTCCAAAGCGCAGACGATAGCCATTTACCCACTCGAAAAGATCGAGAAACGACCACACAAAGTATCCCCGTGAGTCCGACCCGTTTCTGCAACAGGAATATAGCTCTCTTAGAAACTAATCAAGATCAAGGATCATCACTTCATGTCTGCAACCAAATTATATCTCTAATTCTTCAAGACGAGTGTTTAAATTCCCCAAGTGTGTGGTTCTTTTTCATGGTTATGCTATTGGTTTGAGTTTAACCATGACTGACATTTGCACCAGTACAAAAAGAATGACTCCATACATGCATAGGAAGATGGACTCACCGTATGGACATGTAGAGAACCTCCAAGTAGTCCTGCAGGACCTCTGATCTATGATTGTCGTCGGTTTCGATCTTGCTCGAGGGTTTGACGACGTCACCAAATCCTGAATTATCAACGAATAAATTTTGTTAAGGGAGTTCCTATGTCTCAGTCGCCTGATTTTTTCATAAGTCTCAGTAAATTCAGAAAAGTGCAATTATAGTTTAAGCAAAGGAGCAATTGCACTTTTCTGAGCAGGACACTTTTTTTTGGACCTGCGGTTTTTATTGAGACTGAAGAAAATCTCAGTCGACTGAGATTTAGGAAAACCGTTAGGGCTATTCGTATTTTTATAGCGAGGTCTTTTGGCCTACCGTTTTCATGGATCATCACGGGAGGATTTCTGTACTGGAGTCGTAGGTGATCCAGTAGCTTTCCGAGAGCCCAAGGAGAGTATTTATAGTTGCCCTGCACCAATAAAAATACATCATAATTCGGGCCACACTCACGCACAGAGCTGATGTTTGCTTCATTGCTTTATATATAGGGGTAAAACGTACATCTCGGATGTCTTTGATTAGATCTGAATCCATGCATGACGGTTTTTTTTACGATAAGAAGCAGGAAAGTTGTTAGTATAATGTAAGAAACGACCTTGAATTTCATTGTAATTAACTTACTCGCTTCGTTCCTAAAAATTCTTACATTTTGGAACAGAGGAAGTACTTATTACCTTCAATTCCTGTGTCGGCCACGTAGTCCCTCTGCTTCAGAGTGAAGGCGGTGTCATCGTGGCGTGCGTGAAGCATGCCGTAGTGGTTCAAGCCAATGAAGTCGAATGATCCGGATAGTTTCTTAGAGAGCTCCGTGCTTATAGCCGGCAACCGTGCACCTACCCGACTCCTCATGACCGGAGGGTATTCTCCATATACCAAAGGATGCATGAACCTGACCACAAAAGGCATGAAGTGATCTTAGTGGGACCGACATCACGGATATTATAAGACATAAAAACTGCGAATAGGTAAATCTTGTGCAAGAATAGATGCTAGCCTTTTTTTAGCCTTTAGAGGATATAATGTTTTACACTTTGTGTCTATCCGTATTTTGCATATTCTTCTTCCCATATGCATCCCAGAAACAATGTCAAAAGGAAAACATCTATGTAAGTTTATCCTGACATGATATAAATCTACGTCATATATCAGTGATTAGTAACTAATAAAATTAGATCTTACAAAATGTTTCTATAGTACTTTTTGCAAGTTGGACAAAAATGGCCTTTCACGGTCTAGTATTACTTAACAAAAGGAAAAGGTCCCTCAATAACATTAGCGATATTAAAACTGAACAAAGCTGGAGCTCTCTCACTATCTCACTAAGCGTTTCTAGCCGTCAGATCCGCAACTGGATGATTTTCGGTCGTCCGATATTCTTGTGCTCCCGAGCTAGCACACTTGTCCCTACGGGATGTGTCTGTGCACATGAAATTGGGACTGTCCTGTGAGTTGGGCCAAAAAAAAAAATACTAGGCGGTCCACTGTGGTTATTTGGCCTGGGCCTTGAGCGGTGGTGTCCGAGTGAGGCTGCTTCTTTAGAGAGGAAGAAGAATAGCTCAAAAAAAATATAGAGAAACAAGAAACTGAGGGCAGCAGCCGGCGGCGGAATTATGCGGTGGCGCTATCGTTTGCGCTTCCACTTGTGTCGTTCTCCTATACGTTTTGGTAGGCTAAAATAGTCTACCAAACTGTCTTACATTTACGGAGGTAGTACTTTATAAAAAAGAATAATAATTGTAATAAATTATTATAAAAATCTTAAAAGATATTTTGAGGAAAACATGATTTATTTCACATATCTAATAGTAGTTGGTCAACAAACATGATTCATTGGTAATTAAGAATTGTTTTTCTCAAAGATTAAAAAATGACATGTTGTTGATGAAATACTATTAGATCTGTGTAAATTCCAAAGAAAACAAAAGGGGATCCACATGACATATCGTATACGTCAACTTTATTCATATTCTGAAATCTTGTACCTTATGAAATATTAATACATCCTTATCAGTGAGCATCAGGTGCTGTTTTGGTGGTGGTTGTGCGGCTCCTGCAAGGAATGCAACTCTGTAGCGGGACCTTTCTTTTTATTTCTTCTTCTTATTGTCTTTCGGCTGTGTGCATCCGTAATGAGTATGGTTATTGCGTTGTTGCAGAGGCTGGGTGTAATTTATATCTCCGCGATATTAATATACATTCTAAAAAAAAATCCTTATCAGGTGGGCGTTGGATTCTATATAAAATTGAATAATCGTTGAAGGTGCCAACACATAATAGGATTTTCACAACATGATTATCTTTTATAATGTAAGTGGATAAAGTATGACAATTAATCTGCACTATTTTAAATCTCCTCAATGTGTGTATGCAAGGCATGTAATGAAACACTACACCCGTAATTTTTTTGTTCTTCACATTAGCTAGACAGGCACGTTTCAACACGGGCATATTAAGTGTAGAAGAAAAACAATTGACAAGCTGATGCTTCATGTCCTAATTACTCAGAACTCATATGTGCAAATAAACTTATGTGGCTTATGATTGTTAGTTTCCCTTTAATCATTGATATTTCTGATAAAAAGGGAAAGTAGCAGTTTATGTATTAATTTCTTTTGCATGGAATTTTCTCCAAATATGAACTATTATGTAAATGAAATAATCATATCAGTTTCCTTTGGAATGGAGAAATCTTAGGTTCTCTATCTCTTCCTTTCATTATATTCGGGGATAAATAATTCTCATGCATGGGCTATTGAGATTTTTGGCAATGGTTCTTCGTAGCATATATGTTGTTCTTCTTCAGACTTGGGTGATATGCCCCTCGAGAAGGCGCGGAAAGAATTTACAAACTCACTCAAGACTCCGCTCTCAGCTTCGGCAATCGACGCGTTGACGACTCTCTTCAGGCTGAACGTGCCATCCATGACGGCAACAGATGAAGCTTTGATCGCCCTCGATGGCCCAGGGGGCAGCGATTTCCCGCTACCGGCGGCACTGGACATATCCGTGTGATTTACCCAGGCCGAGCTGTTTCAACCCGTGTTTTTAGGAGACGAAAGCTGAAGAAATAACGATTTTTCTTTCGGATAGATTGGACGGTGTAGGTTGAACTGGACCCTTGTGGGTGCTAGTTTTCTGGCGACGATCTTTTCTCTTTGGCCTCGGCCCTATCATGTTTGCTTCTCCTATATCAATATAAAAGGCAAAGCTTTTGCCTCGTTTCAAAAAAAAAAAGAATCTATTGTAGTGCTACGTCATGAGCATAGGACATGCTGCTCCAAGTATTATTTCATAATTGTCCTATTACGACATGCACAAATCATATCATGATATGCCGTTTATGTTGCATATTACCTTTTTCTGGAATCAGTCGATTTCATCCCATCCCGGAACCGAACACGAGAATCGTCCCTAGGAACGGAACCGTGCCATTCCATTCCATCAGATTCTAAAACCGAACACACCCTCAGAGACTGATGATATGCAGCGCACTAAGTTCAGGTGATACCTATGTATCAACCAAATGAACCAAGCTTTTCTTTGATTCACAACTGTTGGTGTGGGAAGAATAAGTTGTACTCATCTTTGCAGAACTTTTACAGGGAGTATTAGTACTAACCATCCAATTTGGAAGTCATTCATCCTGGTTGCAGCAGCGACATCCTGCGATGTATTTGTAGCAGGCTCATACCACGGGGCCAAGAGAGTCATTCCTATATGTCCCCTTTGAGTTTCCTGGATTATGAGCACTTACTACTAGTCATATGTACTATACATGTACATAGGTATATGCCATGTATATATGACTACCTACCTGGTACTTTTCTCTATAGAGGGAGACCGCCGATGCATGCGCGAGAAGGAGATGGTGAGCTGCCGTATAGGGCTCTGTCGTGGAGTCTCCAGCGGTGCAGTTGGTGCCGAAGGGATAGGAGCAGCGTTGTGGCGGCATCTCGCCGGTGTCAAAGCCGCCTAGACTCTCGGCATCTGGCTCGTTGAGGGTGACCCAGTGCTTGACCCTGTCCCCAAAGCTGTTGAAACAGGTGTCCGCGTACATGGTGTAATCATCTCTGCATATATATATATTGTCCCGGTGAATTCAGCATGGATCTGCAAAATGTTCAATTTTGTTGGGCCAGAGCCAGAACCAGGAGATAAATAATGTCTTACACAAATCTGGGGCTCAGAATTCCGTTGTATTCGTCCTCAAGCGATTGAGGGCGATCGAAATGGTAGATTGTGACATGAGGTTGTATGCCTGCAATCAACCCATGCAAAGTGTCGGGCCATCTATTATATATACGATGACGAAGTGATCAAGGCAGTTCATCTGTTAAGTTGAGGCCATGTTTTACCATGCCGTATCAGTTCATCTATTAAGTTGTTGTAGTAATCCAAGCCCTTTGCATTGATATCTCCTCTTCCTTCTACATGCATGTCAGTTCATTATCTATATATATTAAGCATATAATCTTTCGGTTACGTCCAATCGATCAAAGAAAGAAATTACGAGATGAACCTGGGATCAGCCGCGGCCATGAAATGGAGAATCTGTAGGCGTCTAGACCCATCTCATGCATAAGCTTTACATCATCCTATGAAAAATTCAAGTTAGCATCCAGCTAACTATGTGTGGTAGCAAGTGTGTCATTGGGTATTTATATTTCTGCACTCACCTTGTAGTGATGATACTGATCCGCTGCAACATCCCCGGTAGATCTATCAGCAGCGTAACCTGCCATCGATCATCCAGTGCAGTCCGAAAAATACATCACCCACATCTTTTGGTTGGCCACCCTAAATAAATAAATCAAATCTGAACTAACCTTGTTGAGTGAATGTGTCCCAAATGCTGGGCTTTCTTCCATCCTCTGCAACCGCCCCTTCAACCTGAGGAATATATAAGGTTACTTCCTCGGCAGCACTACTACTTGCATGCGGGGAAATACTCCCTTCGTTCCAAATTAATTGTCTTAAAGTTGAACAAAACTAGACGTACCTAACACTAAAACATGTCTATATACACCCATTTTTATCCAAGTTTGAGACAATTAATATGAGACGGAGAGAGTAGGTAGTATATACCTGGTAGGCCGAGGTGCCCGCGCCGAAGACGAAGCCGGCCGGGAAGTCATGGCGGGTGAGCGCAGCAACGTCTCTCGGGAGGGCGACGAGCAAGAGAAAGAAGAGCAGCAATGCCATAATCACGGACTGACCGACTGAGGCTCGAGCTACTCAAGAGTGTCTCGTACACACTTCCTTAAAAGGTCTGTGTGGTAGTACTAGGATTTAATTTACCACTGGAACTCGCCATGTGGACACATTGACTCAGATTTGGGAGGAGGTCCACCACTGCTATTGCCATTTAATTTTGCGATTTATTGGGCTTGTCTTGCATCGATAGACCATAGAGATACACAAGTGAAATCAAGAGGCGGAGATGGAGATGGATTATATACCGAATTCTCAGTCCTGGCGGCGATTCATGAATTCATTCACTCAAGGGAAAAAAATTTCGATTGGATTACTGAAGCAACCCGTTCTCTCGAACAAGACGTGCAATTCACTTTCCCAACCAAACGCGAACAAGAATGAGCTGGGATGTGAGCCATTCCAACCGGCTCACAGTCCAGCTACCAAAGAAAACACACACGGAGAATCCTACATGTCAGGTGCTGCGGCAGAGCAGACCCCGTAAAACTAAAACGTTTCTCCCACGATCATCTTTTTTTTAGCAAATCACCTGCACAAAAAACAACCATCCCCACGCTCCGCCGCGACCGTCCCGCCGAATCACTAGGCAGTTTGGCCGCCGTGAAGCCGCTCCCCGAGTAGGAGCTAGCTATTGATTGATCCATTTTTTGTGATAGCTAAGCTAGCACGAGTGCACGACCGATCGGTCCATTTCTTTGCTAGCTACTCTAGCAAATACAACCGATCCATCCAGCTGCTTGGCTGCTACCTTAAACTAGGACGTCACGAACTGCTTTGCTCTGCCGCTCGTTGCACGGCCACATCTCGAACCCGGCGAGTGTGAATCTTCAAACGAAGGACAGTCGAAATGTACAGGATTTTGCTAGAACAGCCAGAAAGCGATACGCTAGAGCCTTTGATACGGATGGCGACGAGCGGAGACAACGGAGAATTCCGGCCAGTTTGTAGTAGGTATATTGCCTTCTAAATGATAGAAATAAAGCTCGGAGGCTCGTGTTTTCCTTGGCGTGTAGAACATTTGCAGGTCCGCCAACTTTTACAGAGTTTGTCGTAAACCCGCCGAAATTTAAAAGGTTTAGCGGTTCTATAAGGGATCCGGTAGAGATGCTCTAATGAAAAGTTTATTTTATTTTTCAATTGAGATTTTTTCTATCCTCTGGAATCCGGATATGCTTGTTGTTTCCGTAGCTACTACTAGTTGAATGCTAGTGCGTTGCCACGGGTACATAAGTTTTTACCCCAAGGAACATGTGACCATAATGCATATCAATATTGCCGATGTCTTGAAGATGCGAACATGGTAAGCAATATGAAAAAAAAAAAAATTCATAAGTGCCAATACCATCTGAAGGATACCTTTGTATTCACATTCCTCTCTCTCTCTTCCTCCCATTGTGCTGAAAGATTAACCACAATTTCTCTCCCTCAAATCCTATTTCTTTTTTTTTTTTTTGAACAGATTGGGGGTCGAAGACCCCAGAAGCTGCAAGATTACAAGAGGTGGGTACAAATTACATCCAGGTCCCTAGCGAAACTTGCCCTATAGACCTTGAACTTCGAAGAAAGGACCGGAAAAATACATAGAGGTCCCTGGAACACAAGATAGAAATCAATCAAGTCCAGCTTCCCCTCCACCTTCGATTCGCCGGCGTCCTCCAAGCCAGATGCGCCGAGGACGGAGCCCAGTTTGCTCGCAACTCTCCCGAGCCGACGAAGGAGCAGAGCCGCCAGCTGCCGGCCGAAGCGCGGGGACGAACCACTTGCGCTCTGGACGGCGACGAGCCCCGGCGACTTCTCCAGCAGGCCTCCATCGCGGAGGTAGAAATTGAGCCACCCTCTTGGCCCAGATATGCGTAAGCAGCAGATGCTTCGCATTGTTTGCTCGTCGATGCAGCAGGTAACCTGGCTCCCGTCGAAGAAGATGGAAGCAGCAGCAGCGTCTCCAATCCGCCCCTCGCCTCCACGGCCGGTCAGCAGAGAGACACCCCCAGCAGCTTCAATAATCTCGAGAGGGAGCCGAGAGAGCTCCAGATCTAGAGCCTCTCCATCGATCTTATGCGGGAGAAGGGATCCCGCTGCCATCTCCCAAGAATCTCCCTCCCACCACGAGAGATCGAAAGTTGAGAGCAGCAACAGCGACACCACACCGGCGAGGATCGGGCTCACCGGCGTAGAAACCCCGAACGGCAGAACGCCACTACACGAAGAACGAGAACAACAACTGCAAAGGAAACCTAGATTACCTCTGTACAAATGGGGCCGGCACCCTAACTCATCACCATACCGACTAGCGCACGCGCCAGCGGCAGGGATGGCCGGAGAACGGCGTCGGCGCCGGCGGACTCTCAAGGGGGTGGAGGGAGGTGGAGAAGGGAACGAGAGGTCGAGTTGCGATACTCCTAGCTAGCTTCCTTCCTTGCTTGCTCGCCTCGAGAGAGAGAAAAAAAATGTGCGCGCAAAGAGTCAAATCCTATTTCTCACTTAGTATATCAAAAAAAGACAACAAAACACTATAGAATAGGGTTGGCTTACAGATTGATACTTTATTCGAGAAATCTTTGTATTCAACATGATGATTTGAAGCACTTCTGCCAATAATATAATGTGAAGCGGAATTTGACAAAGTCAAAAGATACAACATCCAGTGATAGAAAACAATAATTACATATACTATTTGAAATTAATATTCAATTAATATGACAACCACACCAACACCTAGCATCTTGGTACAAGGACTTCTGTACATAACTAAATGAGTGGAGCCAATTCTAGGTGAAAAAGGTAAATTATTGTCCCTTGTTTTCCACATTCTCTTCTGTGGCTTCATGTGTTAGACTGTTAGTACATATGCATCACACATAGGCAAAGAAGTTTAACTTCTCCCTTCAAGGCAGTTAAATTTTGCCAATATTAATTTATGAAATTACTAAATACCTATATCTCCAGTCAAATACCTGAGTGCAGCTAGAAACGCTAGTTTTGACTTTGGCAATGCTGAAATCCCATTGGCAAGTTTTCTCTTCGCATTCAGCATGTTACTTAACTCTTCAAAGGAAGGATGGAGAAACAGGAATCTGATTCGGCATAAACTCCTTGACCCTCTTGACCGTCGACTTGCTGAGCCGCTTGAGCTAGCGGTGCATCCACGTCCATATCAAAGAAAAACTTCTTAGAATGCAAGGTCTTCAAACCTAATGTTACATAAATATTACAGGATGGAAGTACAAAAAAACTGTAGATAAAAAAATCCGTTGATAGAAATAAAACAATGAGCTAGATTTATGTTCAGAAACTTCCGAATCAACAAAAAAAGGGTTTATTTGTGTTCTCACGATATTCCCAGCTATATCAAGAACTATAATTGTTATCATTGCAATTCGATTAGTGTGATTTTTCATTGAAACCTGCTATTCTGTAAGACTTGATCAATTGCGTTCTCTACTATATATGAAACCTGCAATTTTTTGTGCACAAATGTGTAGTGGAACGAAAAAAGGAAATCATAACTTACTATACTCCCTCCAATTCGGAATAACTGCAATTGAAACGGATGTATCTAAATGTATTAAAATGTTAGATACATGCATTTCAAACCATTTCAACGACACTTGAGACGAAGCGAATATCTTTTAATAGCACACATAATAGTTGATACAAATGGGAAAAACCAGTCCGGGACTAAATGTGGGATCTGTGTCTCAATATAAACAGAGGGCAAACAAACATGATAAGTAAACATGGATACATATGGATATAGCTAGGATGCATATAGGCCTGGAATTCAAGCCACACTGAGTCATCTCGGCTCGACTCGTTTAAACTCGGTCAAGTGACGAGTCGAGCTCGTCTTGACTCGTTCAACAAACGAGTCCAGAATTGAAAATCGGATCAGCTGGGTGAACATGCGAGTAGCTCGCGATCTACTCGCTTAACTCGTTTAATTTTGCAAAACCAAAAAATTCAACATTATATATGGTATATACAACTATTTTAATTATTTGGGCATGTATAATGCAATCATCACAATAATCGATAAAACTATTTCACCATCGATTAATTTGTAGTCGATAGACTACTATAATCAATAAAAATTGTTCACGTCAACAAGTACTTAGTAAGCTGGACTCATTTAGTTTGAACTCGTTCAAAGAAAAATTGGCTTGCCTCGTTTGACGATGAGTTTGAGTCAAGTCGAATCGAGTTGCGAGCTATTCGTTTAACTCGCAAGTTTCGCGTTTTAATTCCAGACCTAGATGCACACAAGTAGATCAAGCAAGTGGCAGCAGATTTTCACTTCTCTTGTATCTTATTAGTAGATTTCCTTTTGGTTCTACCCCGAAGTTGCTCAAGTTGGTCTTGCGGAAAGGAGATATCAATTTTAACTGAAAGTTCCGTAGCAAATGACACCATATCACTTTCATCTGGGAAGTAAGAATCGGCCTCACCTGTACAAGCGTGCCGACATGCGCCTAATGATGAAAAAAAGAACATGCCACCTACTTTGTCCTCATGTTTTTTCTGGCCAAACCGGCATGGGTCATATAGCGCAGGGTCCTTTATAGATACTAGAGGCTGGGGCACCTTCTCATCGATAAGTGGCGGTCTAATCTCGGCCAAATTACACTTTTGATCTTTTCCTCAAACATAACGCAACAACACAAACCAGATCTGGGACGTGCTTAGTTAGACAATTAATTAGTACATATATTCCAAATTATCATGTAAATTACAGGAGAAACTCTGATGATTATCAACATAAGAATCTTCATTTGCCAACATATCAGGATGCTTTAGTGACCCATCAACAATGCCATTGAACTCAACAACATAGAGATAGTGCTTGACAATACAAAAAAATGCATTCGAGGCTTACATGATTATAGAGCAGCTACAATGATGTTTTAAACCCACATTTATGTTCTAGGCAGGAATCAAATTCACCAAAAATACCGAGACCATTGCAGCCAAAAGTAGAAGTGAAATTGCATATCCTAGATAAGTGCACATTATACAAACCTCTTTTTTCCTTGAAAAATCTCTACATATGAATCAATAAAGAACAAGGAGACCAAAAGAATAAGTAGCATTGAAGAAAAACTTCATGTAGAACTACACATACTAACCCCATTTCTCCATTGATGTGTTAACCTGACACAAATAAGGTACGTATTAAGTGTTTCAGACAGAAGATATGAGGGTACAAAATTCGAGGTGAATCAATTAGAAACGTAAGTTGGTTAGCAGATAAGTTGTTTTTGCGCCCTTTGCCCTCATGTATACATACATATAAGAAACTAAGTTAACATCAATGCTAGTAATGTACTTTGGATGGAAAAGATGGGAACATTTATCCCGAGTAATGGACTTTTGATACAAATGGTGGGACCATATCCCTGGTAGACCTGAAACAAAATGCATTAGGTTTAACTACAGTGTTTTTGAGTCACATAGGAAACCATAGGGTATGATGAGGATATAATAGGGGTGTATGATGATTGTGCATGTTTGAGCTGGAAGGAAATATTGAATTTAATTTATGATTATTATAAGGTGAATTCCTTCTTAATTTAGTGTGATGTTTGCGTTTATGATAATGTCATACTACCTAAGCCTATGCATTTATGTATGATCAGGGTTATCGATAACATAAACATTGGTGGAGGAGGACCCCAAGACATGCTGGAAAACAACAAGTTCCTGCTGGAAAACAAGAGGAAACAAGTGGAAACCATTAAAGATATTTCACCACAAGTGCTTGAGGGAGAAGAGGGAGGCAGGGGCACAAGAGAGAGGCATGAAAAAGAAATGTTGCTGACGTGGAAAACAACATCAAGGAAATGATATTTCAATTCGGACTGGCAGAAGTCCCGAATTGGAAATAATCATGGAATCTTCATACGTACTCCAAATAAGGCAAATAAGCACAAATCGGAAAGGAAAACCGAAGGGATTTCAAATGGATCCGGCCCTATCTACCGATTCGACTCATACAAGGCATGGTGACGAAAAAAGTCACGGATTGTTTCATGTCAGTTTCCAAATAGAGTCCAATTGGCTGTACCCATGTTGGGTCAGTTTGTAATCGAGTTGGTTGAGTCCAACCGAGTAGGAATAGGCTAAATTCGTGGGATGCATCCCCCTCCCTCATATACACCTATGATCCACTAAATTATAGCTTAGACCAAGTTAAAATTAAACCCTAGATTTGCAGACTTGAACAATGTTTATCTGAATTATCCCCACTGGTTTGGTGGTGTTACCTATGCAAATTCTGCGTGTTATCAACTGTTCCGTTGGGAATAAAAGGATACATGACCACTCTTAGTCTTTGATTACGTTGTGCAAGAGTGTGTAGTTGAGAATATCCAAAGGTATTGAGAGTTGTTGCATTGGCATTAGGGTTCAGCCAAGGAGAGTTTTCAGTGTAGCACTAGTTATCGTACCACAGTTATCGATAGTTCATCGAGAAGATTGTGCCACCCCTTATCATCTTGGTATCAGATTCACAGGTTTACTCGGTGAGAAATTTCCATCCCCTAGATTAGTTTTTGTTTTCTACCTATCCATAAAAAGCCACACAAAAATAGTGAGATTCGAGATTGCCATAACCATAGATCAATACGAATTGCTTCTTCTAGTTGTTGTTTCTTGTTGATTTTGTGTTCCCATTTTTATTTTTGTGTCTTTGTCTAATTAGGGTTAGGATTCTTTGAGTTCATCTTCTGGTTGTATCTCCACCGAAAATCCCCACAAAAATAGTGTTATCTGTGTGTTTGGATCTGTTTTGTGCTCGAGAAAACATCACCATATGCTTGTAGTGCGAGTTTTCCCATTGTTTCCTACTCGAGTTCTTTCCAATCCTTGCAATCTAGCTCGGGAAAATAACACTAATAGCACCAATCCGAGTGTTAAGTTGTTTCCTAACCGAGATCTAGTCTAATCCTAGTACGACAAGGAGATACCACGGGTATTGATTTGATCTTCTGATTTTCTGCGGTGGGGAGTTGTTATTGTTTTTGCGGATTGATCCCTAGCTGTCCCAAAAAGTTTCATCAAGTTTTGTCCGTGGAATTCTGGTTCTAATCGGATTCCTCTCCGAGTTTTGCCCGACAGCGTTTCTGCTCGTTTTCTGCCATGCGCCCGAGTTCTACCTCTATTCGGATTGCTGCCGCGGGCAGCGTTTTTTGCTGTATTCTCAGCCGCGCCTTCGAGCTCTCATAGAGCCTACACACGCAATGTTTTCCTACCGCGCCGGCACAGATTCTGGCCGTTTTTCTGCCACGGGACAACACAAGGTGTGGTGCAATTTTCGCAGTTTTTGGGAGTTATGGTCAACCAACTTTGACCGCCATAACTTTTGCATACGAACTCCGTTTCGACGCATGACCTATCAAATCGCTCGGGAGTAAAAAGTGCGTACAACCCAAACTTACTTTGTCTCTTTACGGCAGTTTCGGACGTTCAAAATCCCCAAATTTGATTGGGAACATCAAGATTTTTCTACTCTTAGTTTTCAGATTCGATAGAAATAGTTTTGCATCTAGTTCCATTTGCAAAAAAAAATAGGTTTTCCATTCTGATCATTGTGAGACTCACTTCCTCTTCTTACGGCAGTTTCGGACACTCAAAATCCCCAAATACGATTGGGAACATCGAGATTTTTCCACTTTTAGTTTTCAGATTCGGCAGAAATAGTTTTGTGTCTAGTTTCTTTTGCAATTTTCTTATGTTTTCCATTCTGATAATTGTGAGACTTAGCCACACCCTTTCTACAACAAATATTTAGGAGCCTACCCAGAAAAGACTAGCTAACATTGTGTTCACATGCTGCTCATAGGTCTTGTTCTTTGTGTCATAACTTCTGTTTTCTTCATAGATTGCTCCTGTTTTCAGTATTGGCCATTGCAGAAAAGAAAAAAAGAGTGAAAAAAAATGTAAAAGAGGGAGTATAAAAAAAAGAGAGAAAGCAAAAGAGGCCGAAGCATACATCCATATATTGCTGTTTTGGAGCTTGTTACTATCAATACCACATATGACACTCTTAGTTTGAGCAATCTTGTTCCTGTTTTCATTGAGCTACTTGCTAGTGTCTTTCGAGCGCATTGCAACAATTCCATACATATAGTTGCTTGCCACTTTATTCTCCACATATGTGTTTCCTGTGCATTTTATATCACATTTGACAGTTATTTGGAGTTGCTATTTTGGTGTTGTTAGGTATCCAAATCAAGCCCCACCATATCCCTTGTTTGTCTTGTGATAGCTAAATCCCGGGTATTCTCTTCTTCACATCCGTACACGTGTTACTGCTACTTGTAGGTAAGTGTTTTCTATTCACTTTGGAACGGTAAGATACACCTTTGTTTGATGTTTTGGGTGAGTTGTGAGAGTGCCACCATATGCATACTGCCATATATTTATCTCTATCTCTGTCTCTATATCTATCTCTATATAGTACGATTGTACGTACGTCATGCCGATTTTACATAAATCCCCCTCAAAAAGTTGGAAATCAACCCACACTCCTTTTCTTCCTTGACCGATCCCCTCGTTTCCATTCCAAGTTTCCAACGATGGTAGCTGTACGCGAGGCAAGCAAGTCGCTAGAGGAGAAGGACTGGTGGGGCATGTCTGGCGCTCCGGTCCAGCGCTTGAGCTCGATCGGGCCTTCGAGTCCGCCGACGCTGGAGATAAGACGAGGCCAGCGAACCACCCCCGGCGCGTAGGTCCGCCATCCTAGCGAAGGAGAGGCGGTTTCGTGCATCTCGCCGGCTCGGCTCGCTCCAGCCACGCCGCGACCCTCCCGATCTGCCGCCCAACCTTGCCCCGGCACGCCGCGACCCTCCCGATCTGCCGCCCAACCTTGCCCCGGCCTCTCTCCCTCCCATGTTTCTCTCTCTCATCTCCACCAGTCCCCTCTTTCTCTCTGCTGCCACCGTGTTTGATGAAATCCCTCTGACAAAATTGTCATTTCTGGGTTGCAGTGAGGAGCCAATTTCTTAAGGATACGTCCTAGAAGGGACGCATCGGTTTCATAGAAGAAGAGGCCAAGAGGTCGGTTACAACGCGTTTGGCACAAACGCACAGAACGCTACCCACTCACTATTACAATGGACTACTCGCGACACCGCCACTGTTCTACCTGACTGAGGCTACCCCTGGACAAACCCGCAGCGCACCACAAGGCGTCTTCTTCCTCAATCAACTTGAGAATTGTACGCACTAACGGTTGATGTCCCTCGAAAAGCACGTTGTTTTAGTGCCTCCATAGACACCAACAAACTAGGGTGATAGCTGTCCACAAGTCCTTTTGGTCTGCTCCTCTGCACGTCCGCGCCGGGAACCACCAGCTGACTGTATCATGTTGCTCCGGGATCGAGTCATCGAGGCCCCATGTGTGCAGCAACGCAGTCCACACCTGCCTGGCCACCACACATCCTAGCAGCAAATGGTTGATATCCTCACCCTGCTGGTTACACAGGGGGCAAGAAGCGGGGTGCGGGAGCGCTCTACGGCTAAGTCTGTCAGCTGTCCAACACCTGTTTCTCAGAACCAGCCACATGAAGAACTTGCACTTGTTCGGGGTGCGGGAGCGCCAGACTTGCTCCGTGCCCTCCAGCCCCACTGCTCCTGCGAACATGGCACGGTAGGCGGACCTGGCTGAGAAAATGCCGTTTGGTTCCCAGTTCCAGCGAAGTACGTCCTCCACACCCTCCTCTAGGGTAATAACTGCTGCAAGATAGGCAAGAAGCAATAGCTCCCGCATCTCTGCTTCCCCCAAGTCTGGGGGCACATCCTCTAACCACCCACTTGCCAGACCGTCCCTGATCCAGCGAGTTTCCCTTGACCTCTTGGGGACTTTGATCCACATGTTTGGAGTCACATGTCTCAGCCTACCCTCCGGCAACCATCTTTGATTCCAAAAAAAGGTGGAAGCCCCGTGTCCGACCACCGAGGTCGTACCTGCCTCGAAAAGGTGTGTCACTGTCTTAGGGACCTGTAAATTGAATTATGTCCACGGCTTCGAGGTGTCGGTTCTGCGAAGCCAAAGCCACCTAGTCCTCAAGGCAAGGTTCATGATGCGGAGGTTGGGGATGCCTAGCCCTCTGAGGTGCCCGGCCATGCAGACCCTCTCCCAAGCAACCAGACAGTGACCACCGTGCGCCTCTTTCCTTCCCTTCCACAGGAATCCCCTGAGGATTTTGTTAATGTCTGCGAAGGTTTTGGCTGGGAGATCCAAGGACATCATGACAAAGATTGAGACTGCAGCAAGGGTGTTTTTGACCAACTCTCGCCTACCACCCCTGTTCAGAAGGCTCGCTCTCCAGCCTGGCAAGTGATCCGCCACACTGTCCACAATATACTGAAGCTGGTCCGCTGACAACTTTGTGAGGGACATCGGCAGCCCCAGGTAGCGCAACGGGAAGGGCATAATGGGGCACTGCATCCCTTGTGCCACTAATTCCGCCTCCCCCTCTCCACACCTGATCAAGTGCGCCGAGCACTTCTCCAGGTTGACCCTAAGTTCCGAGGCTGTGCCGAAGATTTGCAGGATCTCAGAGAAGACTTGAAGATCGCGTGCAGTAGGCCTCAGAAACGTCACCACATCGTCTGTGTAAATGGACGTCCTATGGGTCATCCCTGTTCGGCCCAGCCTCGTGAGCCATCCACAAGCGACGGCTCGCTCAATCATGAGGTGAAGCACCTCCATGACCAGAATAAAAAGTTGCGGGGAAAGGGGGTCCCCTTGCCTCAGTCCACGCCTGTTCCAGATCTTGGAGCCAGGCCAGCCGTTGAGCAAGATCCTTGTGGAGGCAGAAGATAGGAGGACGCAAATGATGGTAATTAGGGTATGCCCAAAACCCATCTTACGCAGGATCTCGAGTAGGAACGCCCAACTAACAGTGTCGAAGGCCTTTGTTCTGTCCAGCTTTAAGAGCACAACTGGGGTAGACAAACTTTGGAGCTTCCTTGTTGTTTCCCTGACCGTCATGAAATTGTCATGAATACAACGTCCACGCACGAATGCACTCTGATGGACTCCCACCATCTGCGGCAGAATTGGCGCAATCCGGCAAGCTAGCACCTTTGCCACCAACTTTGCAAAGCCATGAATGAGACTGATGGGGCGAAAGTCTCTTGGCTCTTCTGCCCCCATTTTTTGGCCAATAAAGTGATGAAGGTTTGGTTTACTGCACCAAATCCACGAAGATCTCGCCGCTCCAGGGACCCGAAGGTGTTCATGATGTCTGCCTTTATGATACCCCAGCAGGACACGAAGAATCTATTTGTGAATCCATCCGGTCCTGGGCATTTGTCCGGCGGCATACTCTTAACCGCTTTCCACACCTCCTCCTCGGAGAAAGCTGCCTCCAAGTGACCGAGCTCCAGCGAGGGAAGCTGCAGGAAGTCAAGATCCACTGAGAGCTTTCTATCCATCTCCACACCCAGGATGTTATCATAAAACTCGTCCAGGGCTTCCGCCTCATCTTCATGGCTAGTTAACCGCTCTCCTTCAACCGACAAGTGACCAATGAAGTTTTGCCTCCTGCGGTGGCTGGCTTGGATATGGAAGAACTTAGTGCAGGCGTCGCCTTCACGCAACCACGAGATCTGGGCCCTTTGCCTAGCCAGCGGTCTCTCCAAGGAAGCGAGCCCCAACAATTTCCCCTTTAGAAGCTTCCGCATGGCCCGCTCCTCCGCCAAGAGATTTCTAGATTCCATTGCCACATCTAGACGCAGAATCACTTCGTTTGCCAGTAGAATCTGAAGCTTAATGTTCCCTATGAACTTGCTGCTCCAACTGGCCAGCTTCTTAGCTGTTGCTCTGAGTTTGTTATCCAACAACTTAAAAGGGTTCCCCTCGTACTCCACGGATGCCCAAGCCTCCTGCACGACTTCCCTGAAAGCCTCCACTTTGGTCCAGAAAGCTTGAAAGTGAAATCTACGCCCCGAGACTAAATCAGGGGCCAGGCTCAGAATCAACGGGCAATGGTCTGAGGGGCCCGATGACCTAGCCGAGAGGAAGGAGTCTGGGAAGCATTCCTCCCAATACACTGTGGTGAAAACTCTGTCTAGCCGCTCTAGCGTGGCTGACTGCCGCTCGTTGGACCACGTGTACCTTCTGCTGTTGAGGTAAGTCTCCTTTAGGTCGAGGGCAGAGAGAGTGCGGCGAAAGCATCCCATCATCGAGCGGTGCAAAGGACCTTGGTTCTTATCCCTAGGGCTAGTCATCAGATTAAAATCGCCAGCGACCATCCACGGGCCCGCATGAAGGTCCCTAATGTCACGAAGCTCCTGAAGGAATTCTTTCTTTTCTTCCACGCCCTGAGGGCCATAAACACCAGTGAACAACCAATCTTGTTCGCCTTCAATCGAGACGCTAGCCGTTAGAGGGTTCCTGGTGAGGTGGGGGTTTTAGATAGTAACATGGGATGACTGCCATGCCAACAGAATGCCTCCACGCGTCCCCACGGCCGGGAGGAAGAAGAACTTATCAAAGGCAGGCCCTAAGCATTACCGCACCACCTGGTCGGAGACCACCTCCATCTTGGTTTCCTGGAGGCAAACCACTTTGGCTCCCAAAGGAGACAACACCTGAAAGATAGCCGCCCTACGAGCCAGCGAGTTGAGTCCACGCGCATTCCAAATGGGGACAAGAACGTCAAATTCCAACATGTGAGGTTCGGAACGGTTACACCAAACTAGGAATGAAAGAGGAAAACAGCTATAGATTACGACAGGCAAGAATCCACGCCCTAGACTAGGCAGTCCACCGGCAAGTCCTTCGTCAACGGTAGTGCCTCCGGCTGCCAACCAAACAAACTGAGGATCACATCAATGTGCTTTTGCGGAAGCGGCTGGTCGAACAGGTTTATGTAAGCACTCAGAGCAGCATCACCGATAACTTCCCCCTCCCTTGCGATCTTGAGCCTGTGGATCCGCTCCTTCTGTTGCCGTCGCACTGGGGTACCTGCAGCAAACTTGCCTTTCTGACGGCTGCTGCGACGAACATGCCCGGTGAGGATGCGCTTTGCCCGGCTCCTCTTGGGCGGCTTGTGGAAAATCGGGGTGGACGCCTTTATGCAAGCAGCCCGAAGGGCCTCCACTGGGTCGTCATCTTCCGCCACTTGGGCCTCACCTAGAGGGGTTTCGGGAGCTGTCACGTCCGCAGCACCGACCGGGCTGCCCGGAGAGAGCTCGGCCTCGAAACAGCTCAAGACCGAGACAGGTGAGCCCGGCCTCCACGGTGCAGAAACACCTTCCTTGGTCCACGCGGGCGAGGAGGATACTCCACCGACGGACGAAATAATGCCTGCTGAAGACAGGACCATCTCCTCACCGCACACATCGCGCCTTGGCCTTATCTGATCAGTTCTGGCGTTCCGCGCTGATTTGAATCGTTTTGAAAGGGCACGGAACCCAGCCCCTCGCGCGCTTTCGGAGCCAAAGACACCGAAAGCTGTTCAAACCCAACTGCCACCGAACCCCTTTTGTCAGGCAAGACTGCTGCAGATTTGCCCAACTGGCCACCTTTGTCAGGCGCCTCTGCCGCGTCCGCAGCGAGTGCAGCATCTGCATCTCCAACTGCTCGCAAATGGGTCCCACTGCGGCCACCTTTTGACCCGGCCAGGAGAGAGATTTCGGCTTCTAGCTCCATAGGGTCCCACCTGTCCTCCACAAAGTACGGAGCAGCCCGAGCCTTCCACAAACTACCGTCGCACGACAACCACTCATTCTGCGCCTGGTGGGCACCCCTAACGGCTCCCTGCCGATTCGCAGGCGCGCCAGTTGCATGCAATCCCTCTGACCGGTCAGCGCCCCCAGCCAGGGCCCGCGCGGGGTCCATCGCGGTCCTTTCTTCCAGCTCGGGCCACGCTTCTACCTCCACAGGACAACCGGAGACGAACCACCGGCGACCATGGCCATCCGACTGCCGCGCCCATCCGACCTGCGCGAGTGGTACCGCTTCCGCGGCCCCCTACTGCTTCCACGCCTGCTGCCAGGCTCCATGTCGTCTGACCCGCGGCCACCACCATGACCGCCGTCACCCTGACCACCGTCGCCATTATGCCTCGCCGGAGGCCCCGCCACGTCTTCGGAGCGGACCAACTGCAGCTTCAGGACGTAACGGAGCATGTTTTTCTCCAACGGGATGAGGGCCTCAAGAGGGAGAACCAGCCCGTCATCTTCCTGCATGCGATCTCCGGGTTCTTCGATCCATAGCTCACGTACTCCGGAGATGGCCTCGAGCTCGCCAGTCCAAGCGTAGATTGTCATGCTGCATATGTCCTCGCGGCTTGTCGTAGCCGTTCCAAGCCTCTCCACCCAAGCCGCATGGCCGAGAGCGACCCTGGCCTTGCTTGCGTTCCACGCGTGTGCAGGGACACCGGTGATCTCCACCACGATCCGGTAGCGCAGAGGCATGAGCTCCGCCTGGAGCTGCCTGTTCCACGTCGCGAAGCAGAGGGAGAAGCCGTCACCGTCTGCAATCCCGGCCCCAAGCACCTCATCCCTCACCCTCCTGCTGGAACAGACCACCAAGAACTCCGCCGGCCAGAACCAGTGGAGGGTGAAGTTATCACCAGCTCGCGGGACACGGTCCTCAATGGCCGTCGCCGCCTCACGCAGCGGCACCCGCCGCCTGCTTCCGGAGCGGAAAGCCACAAGGGCCCAGCGCAGCTTGTGCTCGGATTCCACGATTTCCTCAGAACGCGGCAGAAAACACGGCTCGCCCGCGGCCCGGTCTCCTCCTGAAGCTCTACCGGGACCACGCGCTCCTACCGTTCGCGAGTCTCCCCCGCCGACCGCTCCTCTCGCCGAGACGGCAGAGGCGGGAAGTCCACCAGGCTCGGCAGCGCCGGCTCCTCCACTCGGTCGCCGGCTCCACGCCTCCCTCGCCGCTCGGCCGCACGGCGCGCAACCTCGGGCGGGAAGGCCAGTCCACGCCCCGTAGGGGCAGTACCACGCCCAGCAGGGGCCACTCTGGAGCTCGAAGATCCCAGCGCCGCTGCGGCTGGAGGAGGAGAGCGCGCCCTCCACTCGGTGCGGTCTGCCATCGGCGTCCGCCGCGCCTGGGAGGTCACCGGCCGGGGGCCGAGCTGCGCGCGCAAGTCCACCGGCGGCGACACCCGCCTCTGCGTGCATTCCCTCGCATGATGCCCAGGGTGCTTACACTTGAGGCAAACCGTATCACCGGTGCAGTCGCGGGATATGTGCCCCGGCTCCGTGCAGTTAAAACAGCACTCCGCAAGGTCTCGAGGGAGGTCGTCGCGGATGTTCACCGCCGGCAACTGACGCCGCCGCCTGCTCCCTTCTGCTGTCAGTGCAAACGCGCTGCCGACCTTGGGGATTCTCTGGCGAGGAAGCATGAAGCGCCTTAATTTTGTTTTGTTCTTATCCTTATTGAATAATAGGGAGGTAGTAATGCTCTTAGATGTGTTGATTCTGTGATTACAGAATGGTTAATCTTGACCTTGGGGATTCGCTGGTGAGGAAGCATTAAGCGTCCTCATTTTGTTTTGTTCCTATCCATCTTCATAAGGAGGTAGTAGTGCTCTTAGGTGTGTTGATTCCGTTATTACAAAATGGTTAATCTTGTGAAGCTACGTATAATTATATTCGCATTAATCAATGAAGCTTATATGAATAACTAAATTATTGCATACGTCTCTGTTAGGATCGAATGGATTTGCCCTACTGCACCAACACGGTCTGCCGCAGCTTTCGGTGGATTCCCTATAGCCCCTATCTGCAGGTCGAGCGATGGGTTCCCCCACCGCCGGCCGGTGCCCATGGTTTTCCCCCGCGCTTTGCCTGGAGTAGGTCACTGGTTGCACGAGAGCGTGAAGGCCACTATCTGCATGTTGGGCGAGACGACCGATATGGCCCCTATGTGCAGCTCGGCCAGACTCATCAAAACATATGATGTAGAATCGAGTTTCTGATGCCTTTATGTATTTTCCCTTATTAAGATTGCTGCATTTTCTATATTTTTATAATATCAATATTTCAAGCCATTATCATCATAGGTGGTTTATCAATTGGTTCCCATTTCAGTGGTTTGCAATAATTGGTGTATACCAATCTACTGCTTGTCGTGTGCAATGTTTTCCTGCTTTCTCTGGTTATACTTGGGCTTAGCTGACGATGAGCTAACTCGGATTCCACTCCAGGACATCAATTCTAAGTTGCAAAATCGAGTTTCTGATGCTTTTAATAAAAAGCCTTTTATGTTCATAGCATGTTGTTTTTTTTTTCTTTAGTGCATCACTAAATTTATACTACCTGTGCATCGCTAGATTATTTATATTGCCTGATCTGTCCTACCTCAAGCAACAATGTTTCTCTTTTGTCACTATCTCCGGTTGTTGTTTTCTAAGCATTCAGTGAATGCTCGTATGTCTATGTGATGTGTTTTTTAGTCGGAATCCCGTAGGTGGAAGACCCCGTGAATGTTCTGGTTAAGGAGGCTGGTTACTCTGTTAAAGGTTGCCATCCTTGTGCACATCATGTTTTTATTATATGACGAATCTTTTTGGAGTGGCTGAACATGGTGATGATTTCAGGTAGGCTGAACATGCTGCCCGTGGATGGAGAGATTTTCTGCGTGATTCACTTTCTATGTACGTGATGTCTAGTGTAAGGATCCAATAATTATTCTACTACTGATCAGAACTGAATGTTACCGTGAAACACGATGATGACTCTGTTAAAGAAGCTGATTGAGTCACATCCTGTTTTGCTTCTGCATCAGTTTTGTTGTCTTGGGGATTCCTCCAGGTGTAGTAACCTAGCTTTGCCAAGGTTTACATACAAGTTTCACATGCACAGATGAAAACATAAACAATAAAATAACTTAGAAACCATGCGATAAGATGACAAATACCTAAGATGTGCAGAATTAGCAAATGGCCTGAAACGCTGAGAAACTAATTAGTAACTTCAGAACAGTAAGCGCACTATATTTCATTGCAAATACACTCATAAAAAAGACTTAATTTAATCTGAACACTGTTCAAGAGTAAAAACCGAAAGAAATAATTACATAATACAAAGAACTCTCTCCTTATGAAGATGGATAGGAACTGAAGCCAAAAGGCTCAAGCTCTCAAAGACCGAAGTGGTAAACGGCTCGGAGAAAAAATAGGTTGAGCTGGAACGCTCAGGTCCAAAACTAGCTAAACCAATTTTTACTCTCATGTTATTTATCTGGTATATCATCAAAACTGATTCACATGGTACATCTTGTGAGTTCAGTGTGCGCTCTTGGAACTATGCTAATTATGTCCGTGTTCTTTGTCCAGATGAGTTGAGGTAGACAGGAATGGCTGAAATTGGAAATAATTGCAGTTGTGGTTGCAAGAAAAATATTAGGTTTTTTATTTAGCGAAGAATAATTAAAGATTAAACTGAAAGGGCAAATTGAGGCTATTGTTAAGGCGGTCAACTTTGGCCGACCAAAAGTTGTTTTTCTGCTCCGTAGCAACGCACAGGTAGTTTTGCTAGTATATACTAACAATGGTTGATCCTTTCATGGAGAAGTCATTACTATCATTTTCTTGGTGCACTGATACATTCTGGGAGGAGGATTCTAGTGGGATACATGCATCAGACTTGCTCCACTTCATCGGGGACATCAAAGGTCGTCCTGCTGCTATTACCCTTGATAAGGGTACTCGGTATAACTTTGTTAGTCTTGACGTTGTTGAACAATTGCAATTGGAAACATATCAATCAGATCCATATATGTTACTTACTAATGATGATAAAATTCGAATTAGTTTACATACTTTTGTTCCATTAACCATTAATGGTCATACGGAGCAAATTTATTGTGATGTGACTCCCAGAGCATTTATTTGTTGTCATCTTTTGTTGAGTGCACCATGGTCCTACAAATTTTGGTTTGATTTTGATAGATATTATCATGATATAAAAATCCTCTATAATAATAAGTTCCATTGGACAAAACATTCATCACTTTAAAAATTGCAGGAGGTCAGATGGCAACCATTATGTTATCCTCAAATCCTTGAAATGCATAAACTTGAGCGTATAGGCATGGGATTTGTAGAGGTTAAGGAGCCATGTGAGGTTGTTTCTACTAATGTAATCTTTTCTACTCCTAGTGTTGTTTATTGTGATGTGCAGGTTGCTTTTGAAGAAAGGGAGCCTATAGTACAACCCGCACCACCACTACCAGCACATACATTGGAAGAGCATGCCATTGTGTCTAGTATTGTTTCTTGTGATATGCAGGTTACTCTTCAAGAAAGGGAGCCCTCACTAGTACAACCTGCATCACCACTTGAGATAGATGAATCAGTGCCTACTATATCTGAGGAGGATGCCATTGACATTTGTGTTGATTTGGAGATGCCACTCGCAAGTACAATTTTTTGTGAGTCTACTAATGTGCTAGTTGATTCTTGAACAAAATAATCATAATCTCACGATTCATCGGATCCCAGCAAACACAACATGCCCAATTACATAACGATGGTCTCGATCATGTGAGGCAGCTCACGAGTCTCTAAACATGGAGGCATACGAGAGAGAACAACCATCTAGCTACTGATATGGACCCGTAGTCCCGAGATGAACTAGTCACGCATCTATCCGGAGGCGATCATGGAGATGTAGAGGCCTCCGATGACGATTCCCCCCTCTGGCAGGGAGCCTCCAGAAGCCCTAGATTGTACTTTCAAGGTGACGACGCCTCTCTGTATATTTCGTGGAAAATAACTCCGTCCCCGTGATATTTAAGGTTAAAGGCAATTTATAAGCGAAGAGGCGACGAGAGGTCGTGGCCAGGGCCGCGAGAAGCCCACCAGGTGTGGACTAGGGGGTGGCCATGCCTGGCGCCCTTCTGGTGGACCCCTGCCCCTCAGTCTCTTCTTTGGACTCCCTCTCCATTCCGGGATAAAAATTATCTCCGTGGATTTTCAGACCTTTCCGCGAAATTTTCTTAAGAACTTTTCTGAAATAGAAAATAGCAGAAAACAACAACTGGCCTAGGGAATCTTGTTAATAGGTTAGTCAGTGAAAACATCCGGAAAACAAAGGAAAAAACGAAAGAAAACATGTGGAAAACAAAAGGTATAGGATAGAAAACAAGCATGGAGCATAAAAAAATTATAGATACGTTTGCAACGTATCAGCATCCCCAAGCTTAACACCTACTCGTCCTCGAGTAGGTAAGTGATAACAAAATAACTTTTGAGGTGACATGAAGCCAACACAAACCTTGATCAACGTTATGTAAAAGCATTGCTAGCTACGATCAAAGTATGTTGCACATGAAAAGTAACACAAATAAAAGACAATGAATGATGAAGCATTGAAAGTGGTATGTTTGTTTCAATCATAAACAAAAACATAATAAAGTGGTATCCAGCTAGTCCTTCGTGTGGTAGCAAAACATAAATGCCAGGACACCTACAAAGTTTAAATGGTGACTAGATACAAATAATTTGAGAGCAAACAATACCACAATCATGAATACTTCAATAATAAATTTTGGAACTATGCACATTATACCTAGAAGAAAACTATGCTCTCTTAGCTGGTGCATAAAGTAAGAAGATGGAGACTCGGCATAAATGTAAAAGAAATGCCCTTCGCAAAGGGAAGTAGGGATTACTCATGTGCTAGAGATTTTTTTTTAATAAAACAGAGATATTGAAAACAATTTTGAGAGAGGTGTATGTATATGTCAACGAATGGTAATGAACAACTTATCATAATCCATGTCAAGAATAGTTTTTAGACTTTAGAGAGCGGTTTCCATTAGCTTTTTTTTTCTTATTAGTTGGGAATCCCCCCCACCTTCCTTTCACAAACCAGGGCTAGCCATATCCACGGGTACCCACCAAGTTTCATCAAACCATGGGGAAGTGCCTTTTTTAATTATTTGAATTCATATAATTTGGCACCATATCTCTACAAATTTAGATGATCACAGATTCCATACTCATCGGGTAAAATAAGGAAGAAAAACTTTGCTTGACATAAACCAAACTACTCCTCATGAGTTAAAAAACGAACACAAAACATGTTAATAATTTCGAAGGTTTAAAGGTAGCACACGAGAAATTTACTTGGAGTGGCGGTGAAATACCACATATAGATAGACATGGTGGTCACATTTGGAAAACTTTGGCTTTTGGGAGTTGGATGCAAGAGTAGAGCTCATACCCAGTACATGTGAAGGCTAGCAAAAGATTGAGAGCGAGCAACTAAGTGAGCAATAACGGCCATAATCATGCATAGCAATAAAACATCATTAATCAAAGCATGAAGTGATATTACAATTCAAATATTAAATGATCATCAAGGCTAGAGGTGACTTTGTTTGTAGTCATAACATGGTGTGAGAATTCTCCAAGTCAATCCAGATAAATCATTCCAAGGAAGAAATACCGCGAAACCATGCTTCAATATGAGGAAACAACACATGATTAATTTCAATGGGACATTAAGAACTCTTGGCTATTTGATACTAGTCATCATACATCATATACTACTGAGCACACAATTAAAATAATATCTAACATGACATGCCAAAGTCTAAGCCACGGTCAAAACAAGCTTCCTATTCGCACCACTATAAGCGTGAAATATTTTACTCTTCTACAACACCAATCAACTTATTTGAAACAACTCTCAAAGAAAACATCAAATACCAGAGATCTAATCACATATAGCTAAAGAAAACCAACAAGCTCTAAACAAAATTTGAGTGAAAAACAAGAGCTAAACGGAGTACTAACAAAAACTGAACACTCATAGAACAAAAAGTGAAAATTAGAGTGTTCTAGGCAATGAAAACGGAGCGTGTCTCTCTCCAAAATAAAAGTGCTAGGATCCAACCATAAAATACATCAAGGAAACAAACAAAACTGAAAGAAAAATAAAATGACGCTCCAACAATAACACATATGATGTGAAGCAATAAAAATATAGTGTTTTGAAAGAAACATGATATTGTTGTTGATGAAGAAGAGAATGCCTTGGGCATCCACAAGCTTTGACGCTTGTACTTCTTGGATATGACTTGGGGTGACATGGGAATCCCCAACCTTGAGACTTTTTCCATCCTTCATCTCATCACATCATAGTTCTCTCCTACACTTGAAAACTTCCTCCACCTAAAGCTTCTCACAATCTTCATTAGCAACGTTAGTGTAATAAAAATTATAAATTCACTTGGTTTAGTTTAAACACAAGTCTAACACTCAACTAAAACATTAGCTACTGTCACAACTTCTTTTAAAGCTCTTCCCCTCAAAAGAACACCAAAAGAAATAGATGAAGACACAAATGCAAATATTGGCAAAAAATCTAACAAAACAGAACAGTCGGTAAAGATGATTTTTTTTTTTGAAAATCTTCTCTTCCTCAAATCAAAACTAACGAAAGTTAGATAACAACCTGGGGCATGTTTCTATTTTTTTCAAAGCAATCCGGCGTTATGGCTAGGAGAAATAATTTTTTTGGTAACATCCCAGAAATATGTTTCAGAATAGCAACTTCCCCAAATCGCACTACCTCTCTATTAGACGTTACTCTTGGCACAAAAACGAAATAAAAAGGATAAGGAGTAGTTGCTATAGATGTAACAACTTCCATGACACACAAAACAAAATAAAATAGAAGAAAACAAAAAGAAAACGAAGGAAAAAAAAGTGGGTTGCCTCCCACAAGCGCTTTTAAAACGCATGTCAGTAGAGTCATGAGTAGTCCTGACAAGGGAATCAAAAGGTAACTTCATTCTCTTTCTTGGGAAATGTTCCATGCCCATTTTAAGGGGAAACTGAAATCTTATAATATTCTTTTTCATATCAATAATAGCACCAACGGTGCGAAGAAAAGATCTCCCCTAAATGATAGGACAAGAAGCACTGCATTCAATATCCAAAACAAGAAAATCAATAGGGACATAATTATCATTAGCAATAATAAGAACATCATAAATCCTTCCCAAAGGTCTTTTAAAAGTGGAGTCTATAAGATGCACTCCCAAAATACTCCGATCCAATGGTTTCAAACCAAGCATATCATCCAAACTTTAGGCGTAATAGAAGAACTTGCACCAAGATCACACAAACGATTGCAATAAAAATCATTCACTCTTATTCTAATAGTGGGCTCCCAACCATCTTGTAATTTTCTAGGAATAGAGGCTTCAAGTTTGAGCCTTTCTTCTTTAGCTTCAATGAGAGCATTAGTGATATGTTTAGCGAAAGAAATATCTATTTACTAGCATTAGGATATTTAGCCAATTTTTGTAGGAACTTAATAACATCAAAGATGGTTGATTGCTGGTAGAGTTGACGAGGGAGTGGTTGCTTCTTGATGATGATTAACTCCCAGGCAATGGCACCAGAAATTCCTGCTGCTATGGATGGTGTGTTGGAAACCCCAAGAGGAGGGTGTGATGAGTACAACGGTAAGAATTTCCCTTAGTTAAGAACCAAGGTTATCAATCCAGTAGGAGAAAGAGGATCTTCGGAAGGTTGATGTCACTGACGGTGGTGATAGCGCCTTACTGGTGTCAATAACAACACGGAACCTGCACACAACACAACCAAAATACTTTGTCCCAACAGTACAGTGAGGTTGTCAATCTCACCGGGCTTGCTGAAAACAAAGATTAGACGTATAGTGTGGAAAATAGTGTATGCTTGCAGTAAGTAAAGAAAGCAGGAAATTGTAGTGGTTTGTTTAACAGTGTAGGAAAATGGACCGGGGTTCATAGGTTCACTAGTGGTGTCTCTCCATAAAAGATAGCATGCTGGATGAACAAATTACAGCTAGGCAATTGACAAATAAAGGTTGCACTGTAGTGCACATTCATGACATGATGACGACTATGATATTTAGTGCGGGCATTACAACAATATACATAGACCGTAATCCAACTGCATCTATGACTAATAATCCACCCTCAGGTTATCATCCGAACCCCCTTAGGTATTAAGTTGCAAACAAGAGATAATCGCATTAAGCAATGTGTGTAATGTAAGCAATGATTGTGCACGCGGGCACTCACATCGTTGTTTTCTCCCTAGTGGCACCAACACATCCTCCCCCGTCACGTTTCTGTCACTCGAGCACAGGAGAAAAGGAGGCATGAACCCACTATCGAGCATAAATACTCCCTCTTGGAGTCACTAGCAACTACTTGGCCAGAGCAACCACTAGCAACGGAAAGCATGCAAGATCACAAATAACATATGCAATAAAGAATATAATCAACTAGGCATAAGTTCAATATTCATCGCATCCCAGCAAACACAGCACATAGAATTACATAAGAACAATCTCGATCATGTTAGGCAGCTCACGAGATCTAAACATTGAGGCATAGGAGGAGAATACAACCATCTAGCTACTGCTATGGACCCGTAGTCCAAGCACGAACTACTCACGCATCACTCTGGAGGCAGGCATGGTGATGAAGAGGCCTCCGGTGATAATCTCCTCTCTAGCAGGGTGCCGGGAGACAACTTTAGAACCCTCCTGATCTAGGGTTGATGACAACGGTGGCTGCGGAACTTTTCTGGGATTTTTGATCATGTTCTTAGGGTTTTCCTTCGGAGGGTATTAAATAGGCGAAAGGGCAAAGGCGGTGGAGCCCTGGGGGGCCCACCACCCGCCGGCGCGGCCGAGGGGGGCGCGCCACCCCATGGTGTGGGCCCCCTGAGGCCCCTCTCCGGGTCTCTTCGGGACTCCGTGGAACCTTCGGGAATTCTAAGACTTCCGGGCTTCGAATTTTCCAATTCTGACAATATTTCCAGAACAACTTTTCTGAAACTAAAAACAGCAGAAAACAGGGAACTGGCTCTGTGGCATCTTGTCAATAGGTTAGTCCAGAAAATCGATAGAAATGCCATAAAGAAGAAAGAAAACATGTAGCAATTGTCATAATATCATCAGGGAACAACAGAAATTATAGATACGTTGGAGACGTATCAATGGTTCAATTATCAAAATAAAGTTTATCATCCTCAAACATGTTGGTAAAAGTTACAGCAACGAAGTGATTGCTTGTGCGCAATAGACAAATGCATTCAGAACAAGTACTTAATGTAAGAAGTTGTCCTCGTCCGTAGACAAGAGCACCGCTATTTTCTCCCTAGTGCCAACAACACTTCATGTTAAACCTCAAGCAAAGGCAACAAGAAGGCATGAACCAACTATCTAGCATATAAACCCTCTCTTGGAGGTGAAAACAACTACGTGGCCAAGGTAATAAGAAACACTAGAGAGCATTGCAAGACAAGATTAAAACTCTCTACAAATATAAGTGAAGTATGTAAAATTGGTATGAACAAAATAATCATAATCTCATGGTTCATCGGATCCAGCAAACACAACATGCACAATTACATAACTGTGGGCTTGATCATGTGAGGAAGCTCACGAGACTCCAACCATGGAGGCATAGGGGAGAGAACAACCATCTAGCTACTGCTATGGACCCGTAGTCTCGAGATGAACTACTCACGCATCTTTCCGGAGGCGATCATGACGATGTAGAGGCCTCCGATTATGATTCCCCCCTCAGGCAGGGTGCCTCCAGAAGCCCTAGATTGGAATTTTGAGGTGACAGTGCCTCTTTGTATGTTTCATGGAAAATAACTCCGCCCCCGTGATTTTTTAGGGTTAAAGGAAATTTATAGGCGAAGAGGCGACGAGAGGCGGTGGCCAGAGCCACCAGAAGCCCACCAGGAATAACCTGGGGGCGTCTGGCACCCTTATGGTGGCTCCCTGGCCCCCTAGCTCTTCTTTGGACTCCATCTCCGTTCCGGGTAAAAAAATGATCTCCATCGATTTTCAGCCCTTTCCGAGAATATTTCGGTAACATCCCAAACTTGCTAGCAAAGGGTTGTGGTGTTGTGTTCATGTCATAGCATGCATGAAAAATTTGAACCAAGCTTTGATTTGAATTTTAAATGAAACTTGCATAAAAATCACTTAAAGTGAGCACTTCAAATTTGATTTTAAAACAGTTTCAAAATTTGAAACCAAGTAATGGTTTGGTTGGAAATTTAATGCGCTTTCCAAAAAGTATTTTTGCTAAATTTTATATTTGCAAAATGGCCCTTGAAACATCTATTTTCAGTTCTGTTTTATAAAAGAAAAGGACCAATGTGTAAATTTTAGAAATTCTAAGGGGGTTTTCGAATTGTTCCTTTGTCTTCTACCTCGGGTCAGGGGAAGCAGCTGCGTGGAGGCAGCTCCGTCGCCGTTTGCCACCTCCTCTGTGTCTGTATCCTTGTGGGGTTAAGGAGAAGGGAAGCCGAATGCCTCTTTCCTCCTACTCGCTGTCCACTCCCTCCCCCTCTCTGTATTCTTGTCCGTGCGGCCGAAACCCTAGCTACGGGTTGCCGTCATGGCGCCGTCGCTGTAGGCCTCCCCGGAGCAGTTTGAGGACACCCGCAGACTCGCGTCGTCCCCCTCTCCTTCCTCGTCGAGTCCTGCAAGCCGAGAGGGCAGGAATCGAGCAGACCCCTGTCTTCTTCCCCGCGGGCGGCGGACCTTCTCCCCGCCGATTCGACGCCGAGCTACCTCCCCGGCCCTCCCTGGCCACGCCACTGCATCCTGGTGAGCTCCCGCGTCTTTAGGTGCCCTCCAACCCCCCTCCCTTCCCGTAGCTCCTTGCCGCCGTGGCCTCTATCCCGCCGCCGCGGTGGCTTCACGCCGGCGAGCCTCCGGTGGACCTTTCCGGGCGGCGCGGCCACCGTTCGACTCGCCGTGCTCCCCTACCTCTCGTGGTACATCCCAATTGCCGAATCACGCGCTCGTTTGAGCGATTGAACGGGACCAGAGACGATTTGGGAGCTGCTGACGTCACAGTGACGTCAGCGCGACGTCATATTCCTGTTTTTCTTTTTCCAGGAAACATTTAAATATAACAGAAAACTAATTGATTTTAATAATTAATAACTTCTGTTTTATAATTCAGAAAAATAAAAGTGAGGTACCAAAATGTTTAGAAAAATAAACTCTATCCAAATATATAATTTTCATACATGTTTGACCAAGTTGAAAAATGAGTATTATTTTAATGTTGTTTATTCATTTAAAAATGGAAAAATAAGTTTTTGTTCAATAAAATTTGAAAATTAAAAGTTATATACCAAATTGCTAAAAATAACAATTGGAATCTAGTTATGGTGTTTTCAAGCCCATTTGTGCTTTTAAAATTTCACTCACTTTCATAATCGTCCGAAACCCCCTCCGGGGTCTATTTCGGACTAATTCCACTAAAAATGTTTAACTGACATACGAACCCTAGCAACCCAACGATCATGTCTAGAGCTTTATTTCAGTGCATTAATCTGCTCATGCATACATATTGTGCATTGCATCGATGCCATGGTTGATTGTTCTTCTCTTTCGGTGTTGTTTCCCTCTCGGTAGAACGTGACTCCGAAGTGAAGGCCAACGAATCCATGGCGAATACTTGATCCTAACCGACAAGTCAAGCACTTATTCCAGAAGATCTTTGTCTGGTTTTCTTATAACCAAGGCAAGCATAACCTCTTATCTGCTCATATATGTTTTCCAACAACATTTGATTCTCGTACTTTGCATTCGGTTCTAAACTATTTGATGCTACTAGATATAGTTCACCTATATACTGCATTGCCACAATGACCTGATCCACTGTTCCTAGCCGCCATAGATTTGCTTGTGCGCATCGCCAGAGCCTCATATCTGCTACCGCTTAGTTTCATATGTTTGTTACCTCTGCTCCATCCGGTTGATGAATCAGAGTTACGATAACCTAGTATGATCTGATGACGTGGTGAGATGAGTATTGTGTGGTTAACCTGACTAAGGCGAGGACGGGAGGCCACTTGGGAAGTGGTTCTTTGTCCTGTACTTGCCAACCCTAGGAGTAAGGTCTCGCCGCGGAAACCAAGACTGAGCGTGCAACCACACGCGCGAGCCAATGAACCTCGCTCGACTAACTAACTTGTTTGGCCACATCCATGAGTCACGTAGTTTGCTATTTCCATCTGCGTGTGAGTCAGAAAACGATTTGGAGAAAAACTAGGGCGTGACCGGGACAAGTGATGGACGTACACGGATCTTGATCCCGACTCACAGAACAGGTGCCGTCAGGAGGTGGCCAACTCCCTGTTGACGGGGTGGCCCTGTTTGGGTTGACTCATGGATAGGGTCGAGCAAGGTAAAGGTCGGAGCCAACCACACTCTGCCGGCACATCGTCGGAATTGTGCCAATAGCTTGGCATTAAGAGTCGGATGGTACATGTGGGTAAAGTGTACCACCCTGCAGGGATAAATCTTTCGGAAAGCCGTGTCCACGGTTAAGGACGACTTGGTGAATGTCACGAGGTCATAGATAACTTGAAAGTGACGTAAAAGATGTTGGCAATGTTTGAAGGGTGCCTCCTCGGAGATGCCGAGTGTCGCACCCGGACTTCTAGAGGATACTCGCAGTTCCGTTGAACAGTAGTTGATTGGATTACGGGGCTTACCAGCACCCGCATCTCTTACGAGTAGGCCAACACACGTATGTGTGACAACCAACCCCTACTGTTCATCGTCTACGTAAACCATCCCATAGAAATCAGGATACTACCATTGACATACTTCATACCATACACACATGGTACGTCAACAGCGTTTAACAGAATGATAGCACAACATCTCTCTAAGACACAAATAAATAGAAATAAGTTGCAAATGGCTCCCACTGGAGCAGAGATAGCAAATACAATCATCCAGAGGACACATGTCCCAACATATCATTATTACACCACAGCGGAAGCATCCAAAATGTCTGGGTACAGACAAGATCCAAATAGGCTTAAGAAGCCGGAAACGAAAAGACGGAGCCCATCCACGATGTCTCGGATCCTGCCCGGGTCTGCTATCTACTCGTCAGCAGCCTCGTCAAACTCCACGTAGTAGCCATCACGGGGATCCTCGTAAGCGTAGTCTGCAGAAACCACAGCCCCAAAGGGGTCAGTACATAAACGTACTGGCAAGCAAGACTCAAGTTCACCAAAGTGTAACCCGTCAACACCAAGCACAGATGCTTTGGGTTCAACGGAAGAAAGGGTGATACAAAAGATGCGGCAGCTGGCTGCACTAACCAACTACAGAACATACTACAACTTCCGGTTAACAGAAAGGAGATAAGATAGCGTATCGTAACCAACTATAACTAACTCCAAACAAACCCATCCTGGATCTCGCCCCTTATCCAAAGAAGCATTCCGAGGATAACTCACACAGTTGGATTAATGATGGTTCAAGTTTTGTGGCAATAAGACTATTACTAGTCAGATTGTTAATCATTAGGTGTAAGTTGTCCTGAGTACTTGTTAGCCAGTACTTTCACCAAGTCATCCATAACCGCGGAAAACACGGCTTCTCGAGAAGATTTATCCCTGCAGGGGTGCACCAATTTGGCCGTACACGTAAGAATAACCCGCCAGATGGAATGCCTTCCACCAAGCGGGGCACTCAACACAACTCAACTCTTCTTCGCATCAAGCCCAAAGAACCCCGTGCTGTGAGCGCACGGCTAATCAAGCCCCACGAGGAAAAGGGGACCCTCATAGCACTCTAAGAACGTGTCTCCCTAAATGCCGACTACAAAAGTTCCACCCTGGTACCAAGGGTTCGCACCTGCATATGCATGCGGCAAATGGAAAACCCGAACTAAATGAGGCGATTTGGACGAGATGCGAATCGAATCAAATTGAGGGGGGCGCCCATACACGCTTCCCACATGCGGATAGTGCGCTCATCATGGATCAGTAGACAAGACCCTTTTCCTAATTAGGGTCGACACTAGCAGGCCTCAAAACCACGCCGGGCCTCCTGCCGGTGCCTTATCATCAAATTATTACCTCAAAATTAACAGGTTGTTGTTAACATCGAGCCCCAGAACATAATGAAAATATAGTAACAGGAAGTAACGGGTAACAGACTCGAGCAAAACAACCCTAAGCATGCTAGTAAGACACGGGCAACAATCAATGGGGTTATAGGTGTGGAGGTGAGGCTATATCAGGGTTAAAGGATAACATGTGATAGGATCGAACAGAAGCAACGATTCATAAGGCTAGCAGAATAGTCAACGGAAAGTATCGGTATCCAATGTTGAAAGGAACACAATGGTTCATGTGAGTGAATACTTGCCTGCAAACTCAGCAGCCTGGTACTGAGCTAGATCCTCAGAAGGGGTGTCGTAAAGCTCGTCTGTCTCAACGTCGTCGTCTATCCGAGAAGAAGCAAACAAACAACGCAGAGAGATAAACAATCAATAACATGGCATAGTGCACAATCATGGGATGATGCATGACCATTTAATTGATGCACCAAAAATAAACTAGTTGACATGGTAACATAACATAATTAAATGGACACACATGCAAGTTGGAATTGCATATGGAAAGCCCATGAATTAAGGTTGGAATAATTGTTTTACAACTAATCAACAGGTGAAAGTGGATTAGTATGATGCATGAATGAGGAAAACAGAAAAATAACAACAATAGAACAATTTTGAAATAAGGTTTACCAAGTTTGGAATTTTATTTATTAAGTTAGGGAATTTTGGTTCCTTAAAGGTGTTACACAAGCATTTGTTGTTTTCATCAATTTTAATTGTTCAAAACAAATAACAAAATTCATATTTGGAAAGTACACAAAATTTTAGGTGGAATACATGTTTCAATTATTGAAAAAGGAATTAGGATGAATTATTTATGAATTAAACAAGTCAAACAAGATTTAAATGAATTAAATTCAAGTATGAATTTATTTGAATTTTTATTTGTTCAATACAGTAATTCAAATTCATATTTGAAAAGTTTATACTTTTCTAGTTTGAAAACATATTTTATATGTTCAAAAAGAATTTAATTTGATCAGGTTATGAATTTAGCAAATTTTAAATGATTTAAACAAGGTTTAAATTATTTAAGCAATTTTAATTATTCAAAACATGAAACAAAATTTATATTTGGAAAGATGGTTCAAAATAGCATGGAAAACATATTTAATATGTGGCATTTGAATTAATATTGAATTAGTTATGGATTTAACCAATTTGAAAATGATTTGTTTGAATTTAAAATTTGAATGCATTTAAATTATTCAAAACAGAATACAAATGTTATAAACACGTAGAGAATTAAATTTGGTTCAACAAACATATTTTATTTTTATTATTTGGATTTTGGAAATGAAAGTTATTAGCATTTTATTTACATGGACCAATCTGTAAATGAAAAAGGATTTGTTTTGTAAAAAGAAAAAGCTGAAAAACATTTTTCACTCTGCAGTGGCTAGCCCTAGCCACTGACAGAGGGCCCCTGGCCGCGTGGCGCTCACGTGGCAGCAGAGGCCACTGACGAGTGGCCCATGCCTGTCAGCTACTCGCGCAAAAAATTTGGGGTTTTTATTTGCGGGAGCAGGGATCGAACCCTGGTCTCCCGAGCGCGCGCAAGCGTTGCAACCAGTGCGCTAAGAATTCAGTTTTGACAGTATAGGGGGCGCGGTGAGGTTAACATTCAGTTCGTGTTTTAACTGAACTTTTCAGTTGCAGTTTCTGAACCTCGTCAGAGAACAACGGTGGCCGGCGGCGAGTCCTGTGCGTTGCCCGCTATCGTGATGCTGCTGGGCTCGTGTGCGTGTGCAAGGAGTGTGCGTGCGCTTGCGATGCAGAGAGAGAGGAGGGTGGATCAGGGTGTAGCTCACCCTCGATGTAGTCGTGGCAGAGGCCCGGGGCAGAACGACGGTGGCGACAGCGACGAGGTTGGCGGCGGCGATCCAGCAGGTAATTGGCGTCGGGGAGGTGTCGAGAAGGACGAGGAGGATACGGGGAGCTGATTCCCGGGGTCATCTAGGGTGGAGGAGCACGGCAACAGCGACGAGCGCCATGGGTTCAGAGAGGGGCTCGGTGGCGGTGAGCTTCAGAGGGAGAGAGAGGTGGAAGAGATGGAGGAAAACGGCGGCGCGGTCGGTAGCGGAGGGGGTCTAGGGCTAGGCTAGCTCGGGGAGGCAGCGGTTAGGTTTATATAGGGGGTGCAGGGCGCTGCTGGCCGTCTGCTGCCGCTGCCGTCGACGTGGCGGTGGCGGATGGCGCGCCGTACACAGAGAAGAAAGGCGAGGGGGGCAGCGAAGGGGTACCAGGCCGTGGGAGCTGGGCTGGGCCGTGCTGCTCCCCTCCGCTGTGCGTTTTATTTTTTTATTTTTCTCTGCTGTTTTTTTTTTGCAGAAATAGAAATAGGAAGAAAAAAAGCTAGGTTTGGAAGTTAGAAAATTTTAGAATAAATTTGGTATGGTTCAAATATGTAACAGCAACACTTGCCAAGTTTTGTTTTCCAAAAGTTCAAAATAAAAGTGATGTTTGTAATTGATTCAAATTTGAATGAATTTTGATTATTAAGTGAAATATTGAAAACAAAATTTAAATAGTTTGAACCTTATAGTTTAATGGAAACAAATTGGTTAGAATTGTTTTGTAATTTTCATAAGTTTCAACATGGTTGCTGTTTGGAAAATGTAATTGAATTTTGAATGAAATTTGGGTTAAGTGAGTTATTAAATAAAATAACAAGTTAATAGTTGAGCTTTCTATTTTAATAGAAACAAATAGCTGTTTTTAATTGAACCTTTTATTTGGAAAATGTAACATAACAAGTATGAACAATTTGATTTGTAAATTGGTTTGAATTTGAAATAGAAAACAATGGAAAACAAATGGAAACAAATGTAAAACAGATGCAAACAAATGGAAAGCAAAAGCAATGAGTATGATGACATGATGCAAAACATTAATAAAACAAGAAACAAACATTCTAAAGGTTAGTTTTCATACTTGGGATGTTACAAAACGCCCCCCCTTGAAGGAATCGCGCCCCGAGATTCCTACTGAGAAGAGAAAAGGTCCGGATACTTCTTGCGAAGATCCTCTTCGGTCTCCCACGTTGCCTCTTTATCGGAATGATGCGACCATTGCACTTTCAAGAACTTGGTGCTCTTGTTGCGAGTCTTACGCTCGGTCTCATCGAGAATACGAACATGGTGCTCCTCATAAGATAGATCTCCTTGCAGTTCAATGGAATCATGATCAACTGCACGATCTGGATCTTTGAAACACCTCTTGAGCTGTGACACGTGAAACACATCGTGCACCTTGGATAGTTTTTCTGGAAGTTCAAGATGATAGGCATTTTCCGCACGCCTTGAGAGAATGTTGAAAGGACCAATGTATCTTGGTGCAAGTTTTCCTTTCACACCAAAACGATGAGTGCCTCTGAGGGGAGTTACACGGAGATATGCCTTGTCACCAGGTGCATAGATCATATCCATGTGCTTGCTGTCATAGTAGCTTTTCTGACGAGACTGAGCAATCTTGAGATTGTCACGGATGATGCGAACTTTTTCTTCGGCTTCCTTAACAATGTCAGGGCCTAAGAGTGAACGTTCACCAGCTCCAGACCAATTGATTGGACTCCTGCATCTGCGGCCATAGAGAGCTTCAAATGGTGCCATGCCTAGGCTTGCCTGGAAGCTGTTGTTGTAGGAGAATTCAGCATACGGAAGGCATTCCTCCCATTTCATGCCAAAGGAGAGACCACATGCTCTGAGCATATCCTCGAGAATCTGATTGACTCTTTCGACTTGCCCTTGAAACTGAGGGTGATAGGCTGTGCTGAACAGAAGCTTGGTGCCCAAAGCTTCTTGAAAGCTTTTCCAGAAATGAGAAGTGAAGATGCTTCCACGGTCTGAGCTTATTTCCAATGGAACACCATGAAGGGGAACAATCTTTGCTGTGTAGAGTTCTGCTAACTGGCTAGCTGAGTTTGTTTCTTTGACAGCAAAGAAGTGAGCTACTTTAGTGAGACGATCAATGACAACGAAGATTGCATCGTTGCCCCTCTTGGACTTTGGAAAACCAGTGACGAAGTCCATTTCAATCATGTCCCACTTCCACTCAGGGATTTTCAGAGGTTGGAGTAGACCGGCTGTTTTCTGATGGACTGCCTTAACACGTTGACAAACGTCGCATTCAGAAATGTATTGAGCAATTTCACGTTTCATGCCAGGCCACCAAGACAGTGTCTTAAGATCCTGGTACATCTTTGTACTTCCAGGGTGGATGGAGAGAGGAGTTTCATGAGCCTCCTTGAGAATGATATCTTTGAGACTTTGAACTTGAGGAACTGCAATGCGTCCTTCAAAGAACACAGTTCCTTTGTCATCAATTGAGAAGGACTTAAATTTCTCCTTGCCTTCTTTGATGTGTTCTACCATCTTCTTGATTTCAGCATCACGAAGTTGTTCAGAATGAATCTTGTCCTCGAGAGTTGGACTGGCTGTCAAGCTTGCAAGATAACCTTGAGGAACAAGACCAAGGTTGAGCTTCTGGAATTCTTCATGAAGAGGAGGTTGGCTTTCCATGATCATGAGATTATTGCAATACGACTTGCGACTGAGAGCATCGGCCATAACATTAGCCTTGCCTGGAGTGTAAGAAATGGTGAGATCAAAGTCTTTAATCTTTTCAATCCATCTCCTTTGCCTGAGGTTTAGATCTGGTTGAGTGAAGATGTATTTCAGACTCTTATGATCGGAAAAGATTTTAGTGCGATTACCCAACAAGTATTGCCTCCATTTCTTGAGGGCAAACACAACTGCTGCAAGTTCAAGGTCATGTGTGGGATAATTTTTCTCATGTGCGTTCAACTGACGTGAAGCATAAGCCACAACTTGACGTTCTTGCATAAGAACTGCTCCTAGACCTTGGAGAGATGCATCACAGAATATCTGGAAAGGTTTGGTAGTATCTGGGCCAACAGAACTGGTGTAGAAGTGAGTTTAGTCCTGTGGAGATTGAAACTTTCATCACATTGTGGAGACCAAACGAACTTCTTGTCCTTCTTTGTGAGATCAGTGAGAGGTTTGGCAATCTTGGAAAAGTTTTGGACGAAACAACGACAATAACTAGCCAAGCCAAGAAAACTTCTTACTTGCTTTACCGTCTTAGGAGGTTTCCAATCAACAATTGCTTTAACCTTTTCTGGATCAATGGCTATGCCCTTGGCAGAGATGTCATGACCAAGGTAAGAAACTTCTGGAATCCAGAACTCACATTTTGAGAACTTGGCATATAGACGATGCTCGCGAAGCTTCATGAGAGTGAGACGAAGATGCTCTTCATGCTCTTCCTCGGATTTTGAGTAGACAAGGATGTCATCAAGATATACCACAATGAACTTGTCGAGGTATTCATGGAAAACAGAATTCATGAGTCGAGAGAATGTCGTCGGTGCATTGGTTAGACCAAAGGACATGACGGTGTATTCATATAGACCATACCGAGTGGTGAAAGCTGTTTTTGGAATATCCTCTTTTCTGATCTTTATTTGATGGTAACCCATTCTCAAGTCCAACTTAGAGAATATTGAGGCTCCAGCAAGTTGATCAAAAAGATCATCGATACGAGGAATTGGATACTTGTTTTTTATGGTTTTCTCGTTAAGAGGAGGATAGTCAACAACGAGTCTCTTTGTTTGATCCTTCTTTGCAACGAACAGAGTTGGGCAACCCCAAGCCGAGGAACTAGGTTGGATGTAACCTTTTTCCATGTACATATCGATTTGCTCTTTTAACAGTTTCAGTTCAGGAGGAGCTATCTTGTATGGATGCTTAGAGATTGGAGCAGTACCTGGTTCAAGCTCGATCACGAACTCAACTGCTCTGTCCGGAGGCATCCCTGGCAACTCTTTTGGAAAGACGTCAGGGAATTCACAAACCACCGGAACATTTTCAAGTAGAGGTAGAGGTTTTGCATCGAGGGTGCACAGCTGAATGGAATTTGATTCATTTGGAGAATAGACTATCTGGCCAGAAGGGTGGAACAGAGTTATTGACTTTTGAGCACAGTCAATTCTTGCTTTATTAGCTTTCAGCCAATCCATACCAAGAATGACATCAATGTCAGAACTTCCCAGCAACATGAGTGAGGCCAGGAAAATGTGGCCTCCAATTAGGATTTGATTATCCTTACTTATCTTGGAAGTCAACATTTGAGATCCCGGGGAGTGAACAGTGATTTGATTGCTTAGTGGAACCACACTTAAGTTGTTTGTTGCGGCAAAAGTCTTTGACACGAAAGAATGTGATGCTCCGGTATCAAACAACACTTTATATGGAATAAAGTTTACGGGGAATATACCGAGAACGACGTCAGCAGCTTCCTCAGCTTTGTCGACCTTGACATGATTCACCCTTGCGGTCCTCCCGACATGCCTGTTGTTGGAGTTGAAGGCTGTAGCCGGGGGAGCACGCACCATTGCCTAGTTTGTGTTGGGACGAGGTGGTGGTGGAGGTAGCTGCCTCTGCGTGTACTTGTCAGCGTAGTGCCCCGTCTGCTTGCACTTGTAGCAAGTGACGACACGAGGAGGCCCTGGCCTTGGCTGCCCCATTGAAGCCCTCTGATCATGCATCTGAACAGGGTTGGGTGGGCGGGTAGCGAAGCCTGGAGAAGCTTGGGCAAATGGAGCCCGAGTGACAGCACCATTTGGCACCCAGATGCGGCGCTTCTGCGGAGGGGTGGTCATGTTGGAGGAGGAACCACCCTCACGCGAGTGCTTTCGAGACTCCTCGAACGCCTTGCGCCCATTTTCTTCATTGAGCGCGGTGTTAACGAGCTCCTCGAAGTTGTTGGCCTTGATGTTGGTGAGGGCGTACTTGAGTTCCGGGTTAAAACCTCTACGGAACCTTGCCATATTCTTAGCCTCAGTGGACACCTCATCACCAGCGTAACGAGCGAGGCGATTGAACTCACTCTGATAGACAATGACGTCCAGCTTGCCCTGCTTGAGTGAGCAAAACTCTTCACGCATCGTTTCCATGAGACCATCTGGAATGTGGTGCTTCAGGAAGGCTTCCTTGAAACAACCCCAGGTGATTGGATAGCCACCTCTCATGGTCTGGTAGTTTTCCCACCAAGTAGCTGCCTGACCCTTCAGCAGATAGGATGCATACTTGACCTTGCCTTCCTCAGCAACGTGAGCAATCTCCAGAGCCCTAGCTATCTCACAGATCCAGTCATCAGCATCCAGAGGCTCGCGTGTGGCCACGAAAGCTCTTGGGCCCAGACTGAGAAACTCCTTGATACTGACTCGTGGAGCATTCTGGTTGTTGTGCTGGTTAGTCTGAAACTGGGCCATCTGTGCCATGACTTGGGTCATCTGAGTCAACAGCTCCGTGATTGGCGGTGGCTCAGGCGGGGTGTTCCTTGTTGGCGGCATCCTGAATGGAAATGCATTTTAGCACAACAATAGATAACGATAGACTTGGAAACCGAAAGAGAGATTATTCCGACGCATGAATAGATAACCAACAGGTACATCATCACATGTTCAAATACATCAGAATATCCAACACACCACAAATGGTTCAAAATCCAAAGGATAACTAAACATAGCTAAGAATGGATACATCGGTACTCCCATGCTCATCACGCAGGACGGCGACTAGGAGTACTGCGAGAGGTACGGTGAGGAGCACGCCCACGAAAGTAGGTAGAACGACGATCCACATAGATCTGACGTGGTCTGAGAGAGACTCTAGGTGTGGTGAAGTACATAGCGTCGACTCCCTGTGCTCCAAAGCGTGGAATCCCAGTGTAACCAGCACCGAGGTTGAGAAGTGGACCTCTGATCGGCTCGTAACCTCCAGCATCTGGCAGACGACGTCCAACTGGCTGATCGAAACATGCAAAGCGCTCATCTCCAACAAAGTCTGTGGTCTACGTCACCAGACGAGTCAAAGCAAGGTAGAGCTGCTCTCTGACTGAAGCCAACTCCTGAGATAGTGTGCTGGCAACTGCGTCACTGTGCCTCACAAACTGAGCGGTGGTGTGCAGCCTGGAGTTATCATGCTCGTAGACATCCAAGTTGTCGTAGAGAGTGAAGTGAGCTCCCTCCGAAGTGATGTAACCACGGGGGATGTGGCGATAGATAGAATCGTCAAATCCCCAGTAGTCAGCACGAAGGACGGTGAGACTCACATAAGCTGCCTGTTGCATAGCCATATCCACTGTGGAACCTACTGCCTCGTAGCGGTGGACAACGCTCATGCCATCATCTGACAGAATGTAGACGATAGCCTGGTAGTAGGTCTGGTCAAACTCTCGCTGCTGCTCGTAGACCTGGTACTCTTGTGCCCAACGGAACCCCAGATAAGTGACCATGTCTCTCAGCATCTCCGGATAACCGGCAGTGCTCTCGCAATGAGTCATCCGAACCACCTGCGGGTAGAACCTGAGATCCATCTGCAGATGATCGGGGAAGTTTTGATTAGACGCCGGTAGAAGAACTGAAGTGGCAAGCAACAACAAGGTTTCAACGGACGAAAAGGATGTTGATAAGAACAGGATATCGAAGAAACATCGGGAAACACGAGACCAAAAACTCCTGAGGTACTACGGAAAACCCATCCGGGCTTCTAAAGGATCAATATCTACTGCTTAAGGAATAGAGGATCTGCTTCCGGGGCTTACACGCCTCCGTTCTCAATCGTGAGTAGGCAACATGCTAAATCATGTCACAACCACCTCCATTCCTATGGTCTAGTAGATATAACTATCCTAGAGAAACCAGGATTCGTGAAAACCTAACTTGAAAGTTTAGGTGAGAAGAGAAAACAACGTTGCACTTCCTTACCAGAAAAGGGAGGGTGGGTGGGGAAAGAAATAAAATGGCAGAATTCCTACTCTCACGTTTCATTTTTCCTATATAGCTACAAAATAGTTTCTAGACTCAACTGCGACCAGTAAAAGGGATCCTACAGGCAGCCAGGCTCTGATACCATTTGTCGCACCCGGACTTCTAGAGGATACTCGCAGTTCCGTTGAACAGTAGTTGATTGGATTACGGGGCTTACCGGCACCCGCATCTCTTACGAGTAGGCCAACACACGTATGTGTGACAACCAACCCCTACTGTTCATCGTCTACGTAAACCATCCCATAGAAATCAGGATACTACCATTGACGTACTTCATACCATACACACATGGTACGTCAACGGCGTTTAACAGAATGATAGCACAACATCTCTCTAAGACACAAATAAATAGAAATAAGTTGCAAATGGCTCCCACTAGAGCAGAGATAGCAAATACAATCATCCAGAGGACACATGTCCCAACATATCATCATTACACCATAGCGGAAGCATCCAAAATGTCTGGGTACAGACAAGATCCAAATAGGCTTAAGAAGCCGGAAACGAAAAGACGGAGCCCATCCACGATGTCTTGGATCCTGCCCGGGTCCGCTATCTACTCGTCAGCAGCCTCGTCAAACTCCACGTAGTAGCCATCACGGGGATCCTCGTAAGCGTAGTCTACGGAAACCACAGCCCCAAAGGGGTCAGTACATAAACGTACTGGCAAGCAAGACTCACAGTTCACCAAAGTGTAACCCGTCAACACCAAGCACAGATGCTTTGGGTTCAACGGAAGAAAGGGTGATACAAAAGATGCGACAGCTGGCTGCACTAACCAACTACAGAACATACTGCAACTTCCGGTTAACAGAAAGGAGATAAGATAGCGTATCGTAACCAACTATAACTAACTCCAAACAAACCCATCCTGGATCTCGCCCCTTATCCAAAGAAGCAATCCGAGGATAACTCACACAGTTGGATTAATGATGGTTCAATTTTTGTGGCAATAAGACTATTACTAGTCAGATTGTTAATCATTAAGTGTAAGTTGTCCTGAGTACTTGTTAGCCAGTACTTTTACCAAGTCATCCATAACCGCGGAAAACACGGCTTCTCGAGAAGATTTATCCCTGCAGGGGTGCACCAATTTGGCCGTACACGTAAGAATAACCCGCCAGATGGAATGCCTTCCACCAAGCGGGGCACTCAACACAACTCAACTCTTCTTCGCATCAAGCCCAAAGAACCCCGTGTAGTGAGCGCACGGCTAATCAAGCCCCACGAGGAAAAGGGGACCCTCATAGCACTCTAAGAACGTGTCTCCCTAAATGCCGACTACAAAAGTTCCACCCTGGTACCAAGGGTTCGCACCTGCATATGCATGCGGCAAATGGAAACCCGAACTAAATGAGGCGATTTGGACGAGATGCGAATGGAATCAAATTGAGGGGGGCGCCCATACACGCTTCCCACATGCGGATAGTGCGCTCATCATGGATCAGTAGACAAGACCCTCTTAGGCCTCAAAACCACGCCGGGCCTCCTGCCGGTGCCTTATCATCAAATTATTACCTCAAAATTAACAGGTTGTTGTTAACATCGAGCCCCAGAACATAATGAAAATATAGTAACAGGAAGTAACGGGTAACAGACTCGAGCAAAACAACCCTAAGCATGCTAGTAAGACACGGGCAACAATCAATGGGGTTATAGGTGTGGAGGTGAGGCTATATCAGGGTTAAAGGATAACATGTGATAGGATCGAACAGAAGCAACGATTCATAAGGCTAGCAGAATAGTCAACGGAAAGTATCGGTATCCAATGTTGAAAGGAACACAATGGTTCATGTGAGTGAATACTTGCCTGCAAACTCAGCAGCCTGGTACTGAGCTAGATCCTCAGAAGGGGTGTCGTAAAGCTCGTCTGTCTCAACGTCGTCGTCTATCCGAGAAGAAGCAAACAAACAACGCAGAGAGATAAACAATCAATAACATGGCATAGTGCACAATCATGGGATGATGCATGACCATTTAATTGATGCACCAAAAATAAACTAGTTGACATGGTAACATAACATAATTAAATGGACACACATGCAAGTTGGAATTGCATATGGAAAGCCCATGAATTAAGGTTGGAATAATTGTTTTACAACTAATCAACAAGTGAAAGTGGATTAGTATGATGCATGGATGAGGAAAACAGAAAAATAACAACAATAGAACAATTTTGAAATAAGGTTTACCAAGTTTGGAATTTTATTTATTAAGTTAGGGAATTTTGGTTCGTTAAAGGTGTTACACAAGCATTTGTTGTTTTCATCAATTTTAATTGTTCAAAACAAATAACAAAATTCATATTTGGAAAGTACACAAAATTTTAGGTGGAATACATGTTTCAATTATTGAAAAAGGAATTAGGATGAATTATTTATGAATTAAACAAGTCAAACAAGATTTAAATGAATTAAATTCAAGTATGAATTTATTTGAATTTTTATTTGTTCAAAACAGTAATTCAAATTCATATTTGAAAAGTTTATACTTTTCTAGTTTGAAAACATATTTTATATGTTCAAAAATAATTTAATTTGATCAGGTTGTGAATTTAGCAGGTTTTAAATGATTTAAACAAGGTTTAAATTATTTAAGCAATTTTAATTATTCAAAACATGAAACAAAATTTATATTTGGAAAGATGGTTCAAAATAGCATGGAAAACATATTTAATATGTAGCATTTGAATTAATATTGAATTAGTTATGGATTTAACCAATTTGAAAATGATTTGTTTGAATTTAAAATTTGAATGCATTTGAATTATTCAAAACAGAATACAAATGTTATAAACAGGTAGAGAATTAAATTTGGTTCAACAAACATATTTTATTTTTATTATTTGGATTTTGGAAATGAAAGTTATTAGCATTTTATTTACAGGGACCAATCTGTAAATGAAAAAAGATTTGTTTATAAAAAGAAAAAGCTGAAAAACGTTTTTCACTCTGCAGTGGCTAGCCCTAGCCACTGACAGAGGGCCCCTGGCCGCGTGGCGCTCACGTGGCAGCAGAGGCCACTGACGAGTGGCCCATGCCTGTCAGCTACTCGCGCAAAAAATTTGGGGTTTTTATTTGCGGGAGCAGGGATCGAACCCTGGTCTCCCGAGCGCGCGCAAGCGTTGCAACCAGTGCGCTACGAATTCAGTTTTGACAGTATAGGGGGCGCGGTGAGGTTAACATGGTTGCTGTTTGGAAAATGTAATTGAATTTTGAATGAAATTTGGGTTAAGTGAATTATTAAATAAAATAACAAGTTAATAGTTGAGCTTTCTATTTTAATAGAAACAAATAGCTGTTTTTAATTGAACCTTTTATTTGGAAAATGTAACATAACAAGTATGAACAATTTGATTTGTAAATTGGTTTGAATTTGAAATAGAAAACAATGGAAAACAAATGGAAACAAATGTAAAACAGATGCAAACAAATGGAAAGCAAAAGCAATGAGTATGATGACATGATGCAAAACATTAATAAAACAAGAAACAAACATTCTAAAGGTAAGTTTTCATACTTGGGATGTTACACCGAGGGGGGTGATCCTTGTAGCATGAGATAGTTTGGGAGGAAGAAGGACTTGGTGGAATACAAGAAGATGATGATTACAGTAGTGAACTTCTCATCTGTTTTGAAAACATTCTATGAAACGTGCTATTCTTCCTCGACTTGGAAAACAAAGATTGCTTTACGCAAAACAGCCTTCATAAAACCCTTTCTGAAACTAGCAGATATATAATAGGTTAAATAAGTCTTGTTGAGTACCTCCCGTACTCAGGTTTGCTTAATTTTGGTTCAGGTGGAGTTCCTCACATCGGTGATGATTCAACGTGGACATCGACGAGTAGTTTGGGGTTCCCAGGTAGCAGCCTGGCATCTATGGGCTGGGACGTCGCCTTATGTTGCGGCCTCTTAGGCCTTTTGGTTCTTGTTCATTAGCAACATAATTTGCCTTCCGTTGTCTGATGTAATGTTGGGTCGTGTGACCTCTGTTTGTAAGCTATACTCTAGTAACACCTGTTTAATAAAGCTTCATGTTTAGAGTACTGCTTTGATCGGTTGTTGGTTTCGAGCTCATTGTTATACAGTTTTGGCTATGCCTGCATAGTTGTCACAGTCGAGGGGTTGTGGAGCCGATGATCCATGTCCGAGCCTGCCTGTCGATGTGATCGGCCTGGGGCGAGGTAACCCTAGTAACCCTCGATTGTTGTTGCACTTTCTGGACACATAGCATCTTTGTATAGCTTTGGTCCCGTTTCCTTCAGTTTCTTTCGATTCGTGGACGCTTTGATATGCATAGTTGGTTATGACTAGCATGGATACAAGGAGTAGTAGACTGGGGATCCGGACTACGTGCCGATGAATCCAGTCTGCCTGCCGTTGTTTGTTGCGGCCGGGGCTGGTAACCCTGAAGCCCTTGTGAGTCCATGTCTAGGAGAACATAACAGTATGTATATCTCTGGGTCCGGGGTCTGACAATTTCCTTAAGAACTTTTCTGAAATAGAAAAATAGCGGAAAAGAATAACTAGCTTGGGGCATCTTGTTAATAGGTTAGTAGTGAAAATATGTGACGCCCCGAGATCGGGCACTATGCAGATTTCAGCATTCCCGACAAAATCCACATAATAACCGATTCCAGGTTGCCACTTGTGATAACATTACAACAGTTCACGAATAATCCACAACAGCAACAGCACAGATATATACAAGAAGACTCAAACGAGTCAAGGATACAACTGATACAATACAAAGATCCAAATAACAGCGGAAGAAACAACATAGTGTCCGACTATGGACAAGATACAAATTGGACTAAGAGTCCTGAAGATAACCGAGAGCGTCCAATCCCTGCCCAGGCCAAGCCGGAGGGATTCGCAAGCTAACGTCGTCAGACTTCAAACCTGTTGACTGCAATATTGAATATGCAGCCACGAAAAAGGATTCGTGGGTCAGTACGGTTAAGTACTGGCAAGTGGATAAACCATACTCACAAGATACCGGCGTAGCCAGTCATCACAAGATACAAATACTTTGGGTTCAACGGAAAGGAAAGGATTATTGCAAATAAGCGGCAGCGGGCTACACTAACCACCTACAGAAACACGCTACAACTTCCGGCTAACAGAAAGAAGATAAGATAGCGTATCGTAACCAACTACAACTACTCACCAAACAAACCCATCCAATGTTACCCCCTACTAAGGAAGCAACCCAAGGATAACTCACACTGTTGGATTAATGATGGATCAAGTTATTGTGTCAATAAGACTATTACTAGTCAAAATTAGCATTAGTTAGGTGTAAGTTGTTCTGAGTACTTGTTAGCCAGTACTTTCACCAAGTCGTCACATAACCGCGGACAACACGTCTTCTCGAGAAGATTCATCCCTGCAGGGTGTGCTCCAGTACCCGTACACACTCGAGCCACCAATTAAAACTCAGGTTGGCTCGACACGACTCAAACCGTCTCTACAACCCATCCTAGGAGCCACGAAGCTATAAGGTCCCAGCCACGCAGCCGAATACTCAGCGCAGGTGTGCAAAACTCCCGCAGGACACAACACCCCGGCACTACAGGCCTCGCCCTATATGCATCATCATCATCATCATCAGTAACCATGGGGGATCCACCCATTATGCAAAGGAGCAAATGGAACACCCGAACTAAGTGTGGCTCTTCGGACAAGCTGCAAATCAGGTCTAAGTCGAGGGGGGTTCCATACCACCACCCGGATGCGGTGAGCACGCTCATCATGGATCAGTAGACAAGACTCTTTTCCTAATTAAGTTCGACACTAGCAGGCCTCAAAACCCTAACCCGGGCCTCCTGCCGGTGCCTTAACATCAAATTATTATTACCCAAAACATTAACATGTTGTTGATTGAATTGAAACCCAACTATCAAACTAAACAGGTGATATGAAAGGAACAACAAGGCTTGAGCGCAAACAACACTAAGCATGCAACTACGACACGAGGGCCAACAGGGTAAACAAACAACAGTTAATAGGAAGTGGAAGGAAAGGCTATATCATGGCTGCAAGGTAAACATATAATAGGATCGATACACAAGCATCGAATCAACAGGCTAGAATAAGATCAACGGAAAGAATCGGTAACAAGTGATGAAAGGCAGCCTTTTGGCAGCAAGTGAGTATACTTTCCTGAGATCCAGCAAGTAGAGGTACATCCACAGAACTTGTCGTTGCTCACATCATCTCAACGTCCTATCCGGGAAGAAGCAACGAACCTCGAACAAACACCGGAGGCAACAATTACTACTACGGCAAAAGATCCAGCATGATCAAGATATGGATGCATGACAAGTTTAAAGATGCATCAAGATGAACTAGTTGACATGATAAACATGTTTAAATGGACCCATATGCAATTTGAGTTGCATATGAAAAGCCCATGAATTATGGTTGAAACAATTGTTTTACAACTAACCAATGGTGAAAGTGGATTAGCATGATGCTTGGATGAGGAAAACAACAAAATAACAACAATAGAACCAATTGGAAATAAGGTTTACCCATTTTGAAATTCACTTATTAAGTTTTGGAATTTTGGTTACTTAAAGGTGTCACACAAGAATTTGTTATTTTCATCAAGTTAAATTGCTCAAAACAGATAACAAAGTTCATATTTGAGAACATCACAAAATTTTAGGTGGATTACATATTTCAATTATTGAAAAAGGAATTACAATGATTTAATTATGAATTAAACAAGTTTAAACAAGATTTAATTGAATTTAATTTAAGTGTGAATATTATTTGAATTTTATTTGTTCAAAACATAAATTCAAATTCATAATTGAGAAGGTTATACTTTTCTAGTTTGAAAACATATTTTATATGTTCAAAAATAATTTAATTTGAGCAAGTTATGAATTCAGCAAATTTAAATGATTTAAACAAGGTTTAAATTATTTAGGCAATTTTAATTATTCAAAACATGAAACAAAATTTATATTTGAAAAGATGGTTCAAAATAGCATGGAAAACATATTTTATTTATGTTATTTGGATTAAGTATGAATTATTTATGGAATTAACCAAAATTAAGAGGATTTGTTTGAATTTGAAATTTGAATGCATTTGAAATATTCAAAACAGAAAACAAATGCTTTGAGTAGGTAGAGAATTAAATTTGGTTCCAGAAATATATTTTACATTTTTAATTTGGAGTTTTTTTGCAATTTCTAGGGGCAAAAATAAAAACAGGGACCAATCTGTTATTTCTGAGGACTTAGAGGGAAACAGGATTTTTAGACAGGCCCCTAGGGTGTTTTACACCCAGTGCCCCCTGGCCTGAGCCGCTGCCGTGCGGGGCCAGCGCCACCGTGGCGGGTGTGGGAGGTGAGGTGGCTCCCAGGGCCACCGACTGGTGGGCCCTGGCCCCTGCGCGAGTAATTGACAAAAAAAAAGGTGGGATTTTATCCCCCTCCGAGGGGATCGAACCCGGGACTCGGCTAGCGCGCAGAGGGAGCAGTACCACTGCGCTGGGAAACGTTTCGTGACAGATAGGGGCGGCGAGCTAGGTTGTAGTTACTGCTGTTACTCTGAACTCCGTCAAAGAAGTTCAGTCATCGAGCAGCGATCACGATCGGCAGCGGCTGGACGGAGATCGACAGCGGTGGGGTGCTTGTGCTTACGTGACCACCGTGTGGCGGCGTGCAGGGTGAGGTGCAGCTAGGATCGGAAGGGAGAGGGGAAGGAGGAGCAGAGGGCTCACTGCGGTTGGTGTCGAGGAAGCGAGGTGCTGTCGACGTGCAGCGACGGCGGGGGGGGGGGGCTTCCGGCGACGGCGCGGCCTCCACGGTGACTCCCAGCACCTGGCGTTGAGACGAGGCGGTAGATGGAACCTCCACGGTTCCATCCCCGTGCCTAGGAAGCGGGGACCTCGACCACGGCGGCCCCCCGGGGAGCTCCAAAAATCAGCCAAGAATTGGGTTTCAGAGACAGAAGAAAAACGAGGGGGGAAGAAAGGAGAGATGGCGGCGCTAGCTGGGAGATGGGAGGTTCTAGGGCGAGCAGAGGGGGAGGCTAGGTGTTTTGTGGGGGGTGGAGCTTGGTACGGCAGGCAATCGGGAGGGGGAGGCGATGATCCTGTGGTGAGGGAGGGGGTCGTACTGCTGACGACAGCTCGAGGAGGAAGACGACAACTGAAACGGTATCGGGCCTAAGTAGTGGGCTGGCTAGGGTGGGCTGAGGGAAAAAAGGGAGAGGGCTGGCCTGCCTCTCTCCTTGCTTTTTTAATTTTCCTTTTTTTTTTGCTTGTAAGAAAATAAAAGTAAAGAGAGAAAGAATTAGGTTGGGGTTGTAATTTTTTATGAAATGTTTTATTAATTTGCAAACAATAAATCAAAGCAATGTTACCATCATTTTCCAAAAAAATTGAGATGTTAATTTAATTTTAAATTGTTAGTTGAATTTTTCAAATAGGGTTTCACTTTGGATTTTGAAATAAACAATTTTTTTTATTTAATAAGATCAAACACTATGAACTTGGTGAGTTTTAAAATGTTTGGAAGATTTTAAATTGTTACACCACAATTGGATTATGTCAACTAAGAATGATTGATTGATTGGAATTTTTGAAATTACCATTAGGGTTTTATCAAAAGGGAAATTTTTATTGACAAGCCATTTGAATAAATCAACTTCAACACTATTGGAAACAATTGAGTTGTTTTAGTTTGCAATTTTTAAATTGGAAATTTTGAACAATGTTTGAAAGTTTAATTTGGTTTGAGTTTTTCCAGTTGTTTTGAAAACAGGATGAAATGCTTATGTGATGCAAAAAGGAAAAGGAAGCAACCAAATCTACTAAGGGGAAACACCCCAGGTGTTACAGACGACACCACTAACAAGGGATTGCGCCCTCGCAATCCACCTGCCAACCCGGGAGGGGAAAGAAGTTCGACTATCGATTCTTCATGCTTCCAGTTGATTCTCCTCGACACCACTAACAAGGGATTCTTGCTCGGAGTGACGACGATGTTCTTCCACCAGGAATCTTCCGATGATCGAACCTATTAGGTTAAAAGCTCAGAAAACGTACACCCACGTAGGATCCTAACACTTTGAAAGATAGAAGAGAGGGGAGACTCCAAAACAAATAAGATGGGAGAGGAAATAGAATAGGGATAAGGAGAAAACAAGAATCCTATTGAGATGTTTTTCCAAAATAGTTTAGCAGAAATAGTTTTTGACACTCTAGAAACAACGACCGTTAGCTAGGTTATCCTACAGGCTTTGTGGACCCGTTGCTTCGATAACCATTCGTATCGAAACAATCTCGGGAATCGGAACCAAGGCTCTGATACCATTTGTGACGCCCCGAGATCGGGCACTATGCAGATTTCAGCATTCACGCCAAAATCCACATAATAACCGATTCCAGGTTGCCACTTGTGATAACATTACAACAGTTCACGAATAATCCACAACAACAACAGCACAGATATATACAAGAAGACTGAAACGAGTCAAGGATACAACTGATACAATACAAAGATCCAAATAACAGCGAAAGAAACAACATAGTGTCCGACTACGGACAAGATACAAATTGGACTAAGAGTCCTGAAGATAACCGAGAGCGTCCAATCCCTGCCCAGCCAAGCCGGAGGGATTCCCAAGCTAACGTCGTCAGACTTCAAACCTGTTGACTGCAATATTGAATATGCAGCCACGAAAAAGGATTCGTGGGTCAGTACGGTTAAGTACTGGCAAGTGGATAAACCATACTCACAAGATACCGGCGTAGCCAGTCATCACAAGATACAAATACTTTGGGTTCAACGGAAAGGAAAGGATTATTGCAAATAAGCGGCAGCGGGCTGCACTAACCACCTACAGAAACACGCTACAACTTCCGGCTAACAGAAAGAAGATAAGATAGCGTATCGTAACCAACTACAACTACTCACCAAACAAACCCATCTAATGTTACCCCCTACTAAGGAAGCAACCCAAGGATAACTCACACTGTTGGATTAATGATGGATCAAGTTATTGTGTCAATAAGACTATTACTAGTCAAAATTAGCATTAGTTAGGTGTAAGTTGTTCTGAGTACTTGTTAGCCAGTACTTTCACCAAGTCGTCACATAACCGCGGACAACACGGCTTCTCGAGAAGATTCATCCCTGCAGGGTGTGCTCCAGTACCCGTACACACTCGAGCCACCAATTAAAACTCAGGTTGGCTCGACACGACTCAAACCGTCTCTACAACCCATCCTAGGAGCCACGGAGCTATAAGGTCCCAGCCACGCAGCCGAATACTTAGCGCAGGTGTGCAAAACTCCCGCAGGACACAACACCCCGGCACTACAGGCCTCGCCCTATATGCATCATCATCATCATCATCAGTAACCATGGGGGATCCACCCATTATGCAAAGGAGCAAATGGAACACCCAAACTAAGTGTGGCTCTTCGGACAAGCTGCAAATCAGGTCTAAGTCGAGGGGGGTTCCATACCACCACCCGGATGCGGTGAGCACGGTCATCATGGATCAGTAGACAAGACTCTTTTCCTAATTAAGTTCGACACTAGCAGGCCTCAAAACCCTAACCCGGGCCTCCTGCCGGTGCCTTAACATCAAATTATTATTACCCAAAACATTAACATGTCGTTGATTGAATTGAAACCCAACTATCAAACTAAACAGGTGATATGAAAGGAACAACAAGGCTTGAGCGCAAACAACACTAAGCATGCAACTACGACACGAGGGCCAACAGGGTAAACAAACAACAGTTAATAGGAAGTGGAAGGAAAGGCTATATCATGGCTGCAAGGTAAACATATAATAGGATCGAGACACAAGCATCGAATCAACAGGCTAGAATAAGATCAACGGAAAGAATCGGTAACAAGTGATGAAAGGCAGCCTTTTGGCAGCAAGTGAGTATACTTGCCTGAGATCCAGCAAGTAGAGGTACATCCACAGAACTTGTCGTTGCTCACATCATCTCAACGTCCTATCCGGGAAGAAGCAACGAACCTCGAACAAACACCGGAGGCAACAATTACTACTACGGCAAAAGATCCAGCATGATCAAGATATGGATGCATGACAAGTTTAAAGATGCATCAAGATGAACTAGTTGACATGATAAACATGTTTAAATGGACCCATATGCAATTTGAGTTGCATATGAAAAGCCCATGAGTTATGGTTGAAACAATTGTTTTACAACTAACCAATAGGTGAAAGTGGATTAGCATGATGCATGGATGAGGAAAACAACAAAATAACAACAATAGAACCAATTGGAAATAAGGTTTACCCATTTTGAAATTCACTTATTAAGTTTTGGAATTTTGGTTACTTAAAGGTATCACACAAGCATTTGTTATTTTCATCAAGTTAAATTGCTCAAAACAGATAACAAAGTTCATATTTGAGAAGATCACAAAATTTTAGGTGGATTACATATTTCAATTATTGAAAAAGGAATTACAATGATTTAATTATGAATTAAACAAGTTTAAACAAGATTTAATTGAATTTAATTTAAGTGTGAATATTATTTGAATTTTATTTGTTCAAAACATAAATTCAAATTCATAATTGAGAAGGTTATACTTTTCTAGTTTGAAAACATATTTTATATGTTCAAAAATAATTTAATTTGAGCAAGTTATGAATTTAGCAAATTTAAATGATTTAAACAAGGTTTAAATTATTTAGGCAATTTTAATTATTCAAAACATGAAACAAAATTTATATTTGAAAAGATGGTTCAAAATAGCATGGAAAACATATTTTATTTATGTTATTTGGATTAAGTATGAATTATTTATGGAATTAACCAAAATTAAGAGGATTTGTTTGAATTTGAAATTTGAATGCATTTGAAATATTCAAAACAGAAAACAAATGCTTTGAGTAGGTAGAGAATTAAATTTGGTTCAAGAAACATATTTTACATTTTTAATTTGGAGTTTGTTTGCAATTTCTAGGGGCAAAAAGAAAAACAGGGACCAATCTGTTATTTCTGAGGACTTAGAGGGAAACAGGATTTTTAGACAGGCCCCTAGGGTGTTTTACACCCAGTGCCCCCTGGCCTGAGCCGCTGCCGTGCGGGGCCAGCGCCACCGTGGCGGGTGTGGGAGGTGAGGTGGCTCCCAGGGCCACCGACTGGTGGGCCCTGGCCCCTGCGCGAGTAATTGACAAAAAAAAGGTGGGCTTTTATCCCCCTCCGCGGGGATCGAACCCGGGACTCGGCTAGCGCGCAGAGGGAGCAGTACCACTGCGCTGGGAAACGTTTCGTGACAGATAGGGGCGGCGAGCTAGGTTGTAGTTACTGCTGTTACTCTGAACTCCGTCAGAGAAGTTCAGTCATCGAGCAGCGATCACGATCGGCAGCGGCTGGACGGAGATCGACAGCGGTGGGGTGCTTGTGCTTATGTGACCACCGTGTGGAGGCGTGCAGGGTGAGGTGCAGCTGGGAGCGGAAGGGAGAGGGGAAGGAGGAGCAGAGGGCTCACTGCGGTTGGTGTCGAGGAAGCGAGGTGCTGTCGACGTGCAGCGACGGCGGGGGGGGGGGGGCTTCCGGCGACGGCGCGGCCTCCACGGTGACTCCCAGCACCTGGCGTTGAGACGAGGAGGTAGATGGAACCTCCACGGTTCCATCCCCGTGCCTAGGAAGCGGGGACCTCGACCACGGCGGCCCCCCGGGGAGCTCCAAAAATCAGCCAAGAATTGGGTTTCAGAGACAGAAGAAAAACGAGGGGGAAAAAAGGAGAGATGGCGGCGCTAGCTGGGAGATGGGAGGTTCTAGGGCGAGCAGAGGGGGAGGCTAGGTGTTTTATGGGGGGTGGAGCTTGGTACGGCAGGCAATCGGGAGGGGGAGGCGATGATCCTGTGGTGAGGGAGGGGGTCGTACTGCTGACGACAGCTCGAGGAGGAAGACGACAACTGAAACGGTATCGGGCCTAAGTAGTGGGCTGGCTAGGGTGGGCTGAGGGAAAAAAGGGAGAGGGCTGGCCTGCCTCTCTCCTTGCTGTTTTAATTTTCCTTTTTTTTTTGCTTGTAAGAAAAGAAAAGGAAAGAGAGAAAGAATTAGGTTGGGGTTGTAATTTTTTATGAAATGTTTTATTAATTTGCAAACAGTAAATCAAAGCAATGTTACCATCATTTTCCAAAAAATTTGAGATGTTAATTTAATTTTAAATTGTTAGTTGAATTTTTCAAATAGGGTTTCACTTGGGATTTTGAAATAAACAATTTTTTTTATTTAATAAGATCAAACACTATGAACTTGGTGAGTTTTAAAATGTTTGGAAGATTTTAAATTGTTACACCACAATTGGATTATGTCAACTAAGAATGATTGATTGATTGGAATTTTTGAAATTACCATTAGGGTTTTATAAAAAGGGAAATTTTATTGACAAGCCATTTGAATAAATCAACTTCAAAACTATTGGAAACAATTGAGTTGTTTTAGTTTACAATTTTTAAATTGGAAATTTTGAACAATGTTTGAAAGTTTAATTTGGTTTGAGTTTTTCCAGTTGTTTTGAAAACAGGATGAAATGCTTATGTGATGCATGTGATGCAAAAAGGAAAAGGAAGCAACCAAATCTACTAAGGGGAAACACCCCAGGTGTTACAAAATATTCGTAAAACGAAAGAAAACATGTGGAGAACAAAAGGTATTGGATAGAAAACAAGCATGGAGCATCAAAAATTATAGATACATTTGAAATTTACCAGCCAACATGATCGGATTCCTTGACAAGAGTGAGGCTGCACAAGCAAGCTTCGAGTTTGTTACTCGAAAGTTCCTCCTTATGCAGCCGGTTGGAATCATCAGCGCCCGAGTAATCCGACATGGAGTTATCCCTATCTTGGAGAGGTGGCACTCGTTGTTTCAGAAAAACCCCAGCCAGGTGCGTCCAGTCAAGCTGCGGGTCTTCAACGAAGCGATCTGGGACATCAACTCTTGAGTCTGTTCCATCTCCTCCTCTATCAGCTGGTTCCTCAAGGAATTTTGTTGAATGGCTCGGCTCTCTAGATCAACCAAGGGATCTCCATTGGAATTGGGCGAGTCCTTGACATGGAACCATCGAGTCCTCCTGTTGGCGACTGACTCGATGAACTCCATCTTGAAGTAACCGGAGTTTGGATTGATTTGGATGTTCAAACTCCCGACTTCATGGGGGTCGACTGTGCTTGGCTAGGCCTTGACTACACAGAGCTGTTTGAACAAGGCCTAGTGAGGTGCTATGCCAAGATAGGACTCGCGTAGCATGAATAAGCATCTGATGTGCTGCATCTAGTTAGGCGGTATGTCGTGCAATTGCACACCGTATGCGCATAGAAGGGAAAGGAAAATAGGGTGAAGGGGGAAGGAGACGCCCCTGACAACGTGGTCCGTTAAGGCCACTCGCTCGTCATCTGCCAGAGTTGGGTGGGCCTCTGGTCCTGTCCGCCGCCACGCCTTCTCCACCGCTGGCCTAATGAGGCCCTCGCGCTCGAGGGACGGGGGATTTTGGCAACCCTGACGGATTTTCCCCACTTTCCAGCTTTCCACTTTGGTGCAACACTGCCGCCAGTCACGGAGGCACGTCCATTCTAGTGGGTTTTCGACATCACAAAACAGCTATAGAGCTCTGAAGCGCGGCGATGGAGTTTTTTTCTAGGGAGGAAGAAAGGCTACGGGCGAGAGGAAGGAGAAGGAAAAAAGTTTGTTTTTTCCCCAACTGTATTTATAAGGGGTACGAAACCATCCCCGTTGTCGATGACCTATGATGCTGATCCAAGCCAACACGTGGCAGGAAGAGGTTAACCGGCATTCCTCCATACCACCCACTATTCACGAGAATCTAGGCATTTACTGAAAAACCATGGATTACCGCACACCGAACGGTCAAAAAGTGGTCAACGTTTGTTCTTGCAAGTTATCTTCTGGCAAGATAAGCACATTTATGAGGATATCCCTAGTTCTTCTACACTTTCTCCAATTGAAGATGATGTTGTTCAAGACAAACCAATGAAGTGAGGATTGGTCCAATGACAAGATCAAGAACCAAGTTACTAGAACAGAAGGTGAATTCTCTCTTATTATAATATGATGTTTGTTTTCATGAGAACTTTATACTACCTAAGTCCATGCACTTATGTATACTGAGGGTTGTTGATAACACAAACATGGATGGAGGAGGACATCAAGAGGAGCTGGAAAACAAACATAACACGGTGGAAAACAAGTGTTACATGGTGGAAAACAAAACTATACACATGGAGGAAGAAGAAGATGTTGTTTCCCACAAGTACTCAAGAGAGGAAGAGAAGCCAGGAGCTAAACAAGATGGAGTTGGAAGCATTAAGGACATGTCCTTGGGAGTACCATCCCATAATTCTTATTGATGCGCATTGGGGCTTATGGGGGCACCAAGGACATGTCCTAGGGTGTCCCATACGGGTTGCACCAAGGCTTGCGTGCCCTTTGGCCGAACCCCCTAGTGGGTCGGTTTGTATCTAGTTAGTCAAGTCCAAACCTAACTATGCGAGTCCTAGTCGATTTGGTGGAGTTGGTTCTTGCACATTGTGTTGTGGCCGCACCCCTCCTCTCATATATACCTTCCACCTGCGTGTGAGAGAGGTTAGACTATGTATACCTTAAACTCTAGAACCTCCATTGTTTGATTGCTCTAAGCATTCATCTAGAAGTAATACAACTACAAGATTTGCGTGCTATCCGATGTTCTGTTGGGAATTAGTAGATACAAGACCACTAGTAGCCGGTGGCTACTCGTGCAAGTATGTGGATTTGTGAATATCCAAGGGATTGGTTTCTGCTGCAATTGGCATAAGGAATTAGCCGGAGTGTTCGTGGAGAGACACAAGTTATCACCCCTCTATCAATCAGTGAGTTCATCGAGAAGTTCGGGCATCCCCTTATGATCTTGGTATCAGATTACTGGGTTTATTCGGTGAGATATTTTCAATACTTTAGATTCGAGTGTTTTTATTTCCCATACAGAAAAAGCCACAAAAAATAGGTCTAGTTCATCGCCATCGCCTTAGATCATCCCCTTTTTCCAAGTTTTAATTGTTGTTTGTGTTTGATTTTGTGTTCCTTTATGTCTTTTGAGTCTATTAGGTTTCGGTGTAGGGTTAGGGTTCTTGTTGTTCGTCATTTTTATCTTAAAGTATCCACCGAAAATCCCAAAAATAGAGTGCATTCGAGTTGTTTTTAGTCCGAGTCTTGGTCAAGTTGTACCGCGGCACACGTTTCCTACAATCCCTGCTGTCGTTTCCTACCCGTACTCAGCTTTCTACTGTGGCATAGAAACGAGCCAACTCGCTGCCGTGGGATTTCTCCTGGTTGCACTCGGATTCACGCCTTGTCATGGTTAAACCGCACGCATAGTTGCCGCGAGTGCAAGTTACCCTCGCCTACGGTTTGCTGCCGGGCACCAAAACAGGACAGATTCACTGTCGCGCGCCCCTACTCCGACTCAAACACGAGTTCCTGCTGCGGCACACAAAAGGGCTGAGTCGCTGCCGCGCTGCTGCTGCTCACTGCCCCTACCGGTGACAACACACAATCCCGCAAGTCGCTGTCGTGAGGCCGTTTTCGCTCAGTTTCGCCGCCGACGGCAAAAAAAACGAGCAGTTTTCCTGCCGTGAGTTTTAGTGTATTTCTTTTTGGGTTTTTTACAATTTTTATAGGAATTCCACTCTGAACTTTGTGAGACTTAGACACAGCCATTCTAGAGCAATCAAATAGGTACCTCGCCCACAAGACTAGCTATTTTCTTTGCGTACTACAAGCTGCTCTTTATCATATATATTTGTGTCATGTTGCTATCATATTGTTATTCTTCCTCCTAGTTGTTATTTGGACATTGGAAAAGTATATATAAAAAAATAGAAAACAGAAAACAGAAAAGGAGAAAAGAAATGAGAAAAGTAAAAGAGGCCGAGAGATATATTGCCATAATTTGTTATTGGAGTTGTTTCATCATTACTACATTGACACTATCATTCTGAACAATCTTGTGTCTATTTATTATTGAGCTTGGCTAGTGTTTTCTAGTACATTGCAATTTTTCTATCCATATAATTGATTTTCCACATTTGTCTCCATATTGGTGTGTGTTTCCTAGGTGCAATTTTTCTATCATCACAAAAAACAAATAGGACTTGTTAATTGGTGTTGTTAGGTATCCAAACCAAGCCCCACTATATATCATGTTTTTTCCTTTTGATAGCTAAAATCCCTGGGTATTCTCTTGTTCAGACCAAGTCATAGTAGTGCTAATTGCTTGTGTTAAGTTTTTGTTATTCACTTTGGAATGGTAAGATACACCATTACTTGCTGTTTTTGAGTGAATTGTGAGAGAGCACCACATCCCATATTTTTTTCTTTCACTAACACATTAATCCATGGAGTCTTCTGCTAGTAATAATGTGTAGGTTGAGAAGATTACTGGGAAGGCTGCTGAGGCATCTACTAAGAAGAATGCTTATGATTTGCTCACATGGGGAGAGTTTGCCTAATTTCGAGATGTAGTGGCAAATAGAATTGAACAAAGAACTGATTCTTATGTTGGCAAGTTGAGATCAGAGTTACAAGACATGGATCTGAAAATTGCACAAGCTGCTACTCAAGAATCTTTTGATGTTATGCAAGAGTCTCTCACTAATTTGACAAGGAAAATTGCTAATTTGTCTACTCTTGTGCAACAAAGGGCTCCTCAAGTACATGATGATATTGATTGGGAGACTGGCCGAGGTCATGCTAATCATGACCGTGGGTTTTTTTCTGTTGCTAGGTGTCGCACCCGGACTTCTAAAGGATACTCGCCGTTCCGTTGAACAGTAGTAGATTGGATTATGGGGCTTACCGGCACCCGCGTCCTCTTACAAGTAGGCCAACACACGTATGTGTGACAACCAACCCCTATCTGTTCAGCGTCGACGTAAACTATCCCATAGAAATCAGGATACTTCCATTGACGTACTTCAAAACATACACACATGGTACGTCAACGGCATTGGAACAAGTGATATCACAACAGATGTCTACGACACAAAAGATTGGAATAAGTGCAAATAGCTCTCATTAGAGCAGAGATAGCAAATACCATCATCCAGAGGACACATGTCCCAACATATCATCATTACATCACAGCGGAAGCATTCAACATGTCTGGGTACAGACAAGAACCAAATAGGCCTAAGAGGCCGGAAACGAAAAGACGGAGCCCATCCACGAAGTCTCGGATCCTGCCCGGGTCCGCTATCTACTCGTCAGCAGTCTCGTCATACTCCACGTAGTAGCCACCATGTAGATCCTCGGAAACGTCGTCTGCGGAAACCACAGCCCCAAAGGGGTCAGTACATAAACGTACTGGCAAGCAAGACTCACAGTTCACCAAAGTGTAACCCGTCAACACCAAGCACAAATGCTTTGGGTTCAACGGAAGGAAGGGGATATAAAGAATGCCGCAACTGGCTGCTCCAAACAACTACAGAGTTTCTACCACTTCCGGCTACCAGAAAGGAGATAAGATCGTGTATCGTAACCAACCTATCAACTAACCTCAAACAAACCCATCCTGGATCCCGCCCCTTATCCTAAGAAGCAATCCGAGGATAACTCACACAGTTGAATTAATGATGGTTCATATTATTGTGTCAATAAGCCTATTACTAGTCAAGTTGTTAATCATTGGGTGTAAGGTTGTTAATCATTAGGTTTAAGTTGTCCTGAGTACTTGTTAGCCAGTACTTTCACCAAGTAATCCATAACCGCGGAAAACACGGCTTCTCGAGAAGATTTATCCCTGCAGGGTTGCACCAATTTGGCCGTACACATATGAATAACCCTCCAGATGGAAAGGCCCTTCCACCAAGCGGGGCACTCAACACAACTCAACTCTTCTTCGCATCAAGCCCAAAGCACCTTGGGCGCACGGCTAATCGAGCCCAGAAGAAAATGGACCCTCATAGCACTCTAAGAACGTGTCCCCCTATATGCCGACTACGAAAGTTCCACCCGGGTACCAAGGGCTCGCAAGATCATGCATGCAGCAAATGGAAAACCCGAACTAAATGAGGCGATTTGGACGAGATGCGAATCGAGTCAAATTGAGGGGGGCGCCCATACTCGCTTCCCACATGCGGGTAGTGCCCTCATCATGGATCAGTAGACAAGACCCTTTTCCTATTAGGGTCGACACTAGCAGGCCTCAAAACCACCCTGGGCCTCCTGCCGGTGCCTTATCATCAAATTATTATTTAACAATAGCATTAGCATGATTGATTGATTACACATCGAGCCCCCAGAACATAATGAAATAGTAACAGAAAGTAACGGGTAACGGACTCGAGCAAAACAACCCTAAGCATGCTAGTAAGACACGGGCAACAAGCAATGGTTATAGGTATGGAGGTGAGGCAGTATCAGGGTTAAGGGATTCATGTGATAGGTTCGTAACAGAAACAACTAATCATAGGGCTAGCAGAATAGACAACGGAAAGTATCGGTATCCAATGTTGAAAGGAACACGATGGTTCATGTGAGTGAATACTTGCCTGCAAACCCAGTAGCCTGGTACTGAGCTAACTCCTTAGAAGGGGTGTCGTAAGTATCGTCGGTCTCAACGTCGTCGTGTATCCGAGAAGAAGCAAACAAACAATGCAGAAAGATAAACAATCAATAACATGGTATAGTGCACAAACATGGGATGATGCATGACCACTTAATTGATGCATAGAAATAAACTAGTTGACAAGATAGAAACAGGATTAAATGGACCCACATGCAATTTGAGTTGCACCTGAAAAGCCCATGAATTATGGTTGAATTAATTATTTTACAACTAATCAAATTGTGTAAGTGAATTAGCATGATGCATGGACGAGGAAAACAGCAAAATAACAACAATAGAGCAAATAGAAATAAGGTTTACCAAGTTTGGAAATTCATTTATTAAGTTAAGAAATTTTGGTTACTTAAAGGTGTCACACAAGCATTTGTTGTTTTCACCACTTTAAATTGTTCAAAATAGATAACAAAGTTCATATTTGATAAGAACACACAATTTTAGGTGGAATGCATGTTTCACTTATTGAAAAAGGATTTCAAATAAATTATTTATGAATTAAACAAGTTTAAGCAAGAATTAAATGAATTTAATTCAAACATGAACTTATTTGAATTTTTATTTGTTCCAAACATTAAGTGAGATTCATATTTGAAAAGTTTATACTTTTGTGGTTTGAAAACATATTTTATATGTCCCAAAAGAAATTGTTTTGGTCAAGTTATAGAATTAACAATATTAAATGATTTAAACAAGGTTTAAATCATTTAACCAATTTTAATTATTCAAAACATGAAACAAATTTTATATTTGAAAAGGTGGTTTAATTTTGCATGGGAAACATATTTCATTTGTTGAAATTGGATTTAAAATGAGCAAGTTATTATTTTGGCAATTTTAAATGCAATAATTAAGAAACAGTTGTTTTCAGCAATTTAAATTATTCAAAACAGCAAAAAAAAATTATATTTGGAAAGTACATGAAAAGTTGATTGGAAAACATATTTAGTTTGTTGGGTTTGGAATTTTTATGCCCAAGTTATGATTTTTGCAAAATTAGGTGAATTAGACAAGAATTCAAATATTGCACCAATTTAAAATATTCAAAACAGTAACAAATTGCATTGAAAATGTTGAAAACATGTAGCAAAGGTTTCATTGAACATTTTGAGCTATCAAACATAATTTTTGGGGGATTATTGAATTTATTATGCAATTTTCCATAAATAGTCTTATTCTGCCATTTTTAGTAAACAGAGGGAAACATGCTCAAAATTAATTCAATTGTGACCAAATAAAATACCAATGTGTAGAGTTTGTTAAGACAAATTTTTAGAGACCAAGTTTGCTTAAATTGGATGAGTAGAATTAAAGTTATGAAATTCCAAAGTTTCCAAATTTTATTGCATTTTCAGTAATTAATTATTTAGTGCAAAAAATGTTACAGAAACATATTGCAAATTTGACATTACTAGAAGGAGCAGAAAATTATGAAACCACAGGATTTTGAATCATTCAAATTGGAGTGATATTCAATTTTATATGGAATTTAGAAGTATTTGATCAGATCTGTCTTTCTGAACTGCGGGCAGAAAAAGAAAAAACAGAGAATAAAAGGTGTGGGGTGAGGGGGATCGAACCCTAGACCTCCAGGGCGCGCGCTAGGGACAATAACCAGTGGGGTGTTGTGATGTTTGTTGATACGAAGGGGATTGGGGGGGTTTGAGGTGTGGTTACGCGCTGGTTTTTCCCTGAATCCAATCTGCACGTACTGTGCCTGGGCGGACAGAAACGAGGAGGTCGATGAGGGGCCATGGCGGATGCTGCTCGCCGGAGGGGGACCACCCGTGGGGGGGTGCTGCGAGGGGGTGCGGCCAAGGGGAGATAGGAGGAGGCGATAGGAGGAAGGGGCTCACCTGGCAGCGATCGGGAGGAGACAGGCGTGCAGGCTCGGGGCGGACAGAGGTGTGGTCACCGGCGACGGGAGGCGAGGGCGCCGGTGGTGGGAGGCCTCCCGGTCCAATCCGAGAGGGTGGAGAGGGAGCCCGCGGTGAGGTCTTTCCATTCCCGCCCTCACCGCGGCCGGAGGGAGACCGCAGCTCCGGTGATCGCCGATGGAAAAGGAGGCATTTTTCGGTTGGAGTTGCAGTTTCAGTACAGAGAAGAAAAAGATGCAGGGAGAAGGAGATGGAGGAAGAGGGAGGAGTGGAGGCGGGGAGAGGGAAGAAGGAGGGAGTAGCTAGGGTTAGGGAACCCTAGGGCAGAGGGGTGGAGTTATAGGGAGGGGGGAGAGGATGGTGGCCGTTCCCTGTGCATCTCTGAAACGTGGAGGTGCAGGATGACTGCCGTACGAAGAAGACGAAGTGGGAAGGGGTATTGGGCTGTGAGGGATGTGGGCTTGGGGGGAGAAATTGGGCCTGCTGTGTGTGCTCCTCTCTCTCCCCTGCTCTTTCTTTTTATTAATTGATTTCGTTTTTTTTTTGCTGAAATAAGAATAGGAAGAGAATGAAAGGTTTTTTGAGTTAAGAAAGATTTGGAAAATTTTTGGTTAGGTTAGTTAGGTCAACAACAGCCACTTGTTAACTTGTTTTCTCAAAATGTCAAATTCAAAATTGTTGTTTGTAATTGATTGCATTTGGATGAATTTTTGTTATTAAATGGTTATTAAAACAAGATTTTAACATAGGGTTATCATATCATTTTATTTGGAAACAAAAGGGTATATTTGTTTTGGTATTTTTCATAATTTAACATTGGGTGTTGTTTGATGTTTTTGATTTGACTTAGAATGCAATTTGGAATTAATGAATTGATCTAAGCCACTATTTTAGAAGTTGATCATTATGGAAAATAATTGGAAACAAATGCTGTTTGAGTTGAACTTTTAGTTGAAATAGATTGTAACATGACAAGTATGAAACAAAGGTTGAATATTGTTTGAATTTCCATTGTGAAAACAAATAAAAACAAAGGCAAACCAAATGAAACAAATGGAAACAAATGATTGTTTTGATTTGAAATATCATTTTGGAAATTGTAACATCACAAGGATGAAAACAAAAGGTTTGAAATTTGAGTTGAAATTCAAATAGAAAACAAAGGAAAACAAAGGAAAACAGTTGGAAAACAAATGAAAACAGAGGAAAACAAATGGAAAACAAGCAAAACAATTGCAATGAACATGATGCCATGATGCAAAACATAAAATAACAGAGAGCAAACATTCTAATGGCTTTTTTCATACTTGGGATGTTACACTAGGAGAGTGCAAGCTCATGAAAACAATAGAGAAGATGATGGTTTGGGCAAGCCAAAATTTTCTATACCTCCTTTCACTTTTGATCATGATGATGTGGAGGTGTATTTGATGTGGGAGATAAAAAGTGAGAAGCTGTGGAGGTTACATGACTACACTGAGGATAGGAAGATCAAATTGGCTTCTTCTGGGCTTGATGGCTATGCTCTTTTGTGGTGGCACAATATTACACAATTGAGGACAGAAAAATGGAGAACTAGAAATTTTTACATGGGAAACAATGAAGCAACTCATGAGGGACAGATTTGTGCAAAAAAAATACATTAGAACTTTATAAAGCAATTGAAGCAAGGCACATTATCAGTGGATGCATATTATAGAGAGATGGAGTTGATACTTGATGACCCACAAGTATAGGGGATCGCAATAGTCTTCGAGGGAAGTAAAACCCAAATTTATTGATTCGACACAAGGGGAGCCAAAGAATATTTGTGAGCCTTAACAAGTGAGTTGGCAATTCACCTGCACCTGAAAGTACTTTTATTCGCAGTGGTTTATGAGTATTCACAGTTTTATAGTAGCAGCAGTAGTGAAATAATAGCAGCAGTGAAATGAAAATAGCAGCAGTAGTGTTTGAAGTAAACAACGGGATTAAATACTGTAGGCATAGGGATAGATGAACGGGCGTTGCATGGATGGTTCATATAATAATCAAGACATGGGCATTGCAGATAAATAAGATAAAGCATCCAAGCACTAAGTAACCATAGGCATGTATTCCGTAAATAGTCGTACGTGCTCGCAATGAGAACTTGCACAACATCTCTTGTCCTACCAGCCAGTTTTCAGCGGGGCCTCAAGGGAACTACTGGTGATTAAGGTGTTCCTTTTAATAGAACACCGGAGCAAAGCATTAACACTCCGTGAACACATGTGATCCTCACATCACAGCCATCCCCTCCGGTTGTCCCAATTTCTGTCACTTCGGGGCCTCGGGTTCCAGACAACGATATGTGTAAACAACTTGCAGGTATGATCAAGAAACAATAATTATCATCGTGATTCAATAACATGTTCAGATCTGAGATCATGGCACTCGGGCCCAAAGTGGCAAGCATTAAGCATAACAAGTTGCAACAATGTCAATAGCATTAATAGAAGATACTAGGCACTATGCCCTAACAATCACGGAATTATTACATGAACGATATCATCCAATCCCTACCATCCCCGTCAGCCTATAGCGGAGAATTACTCACACATGGATGGGGAAAACATGGATGGTCGATGGAGAGGTGTTGGTGATGACGATGGTTCGGGATGGCGGCGGCGCTCTGTTGTGTTTATGTGGAATATGACGAACCCCCTCGGGTTTTAGTGTTGGAGGCTACTTGTAGTCGAATGGGGAGTCTGATGGGGGCTCTGGGTGGCCCACACCCTATGCTGGCGCGGCCAAGGGGGGCGCCAGGGGGTGTGGCCACCCTGTGGATCTTCTCCTGGCCCCCTTCTGGCTCTCGGGGTCTTTCGGAGTGAAAATACCAATGGGGTCTTTTCTGGGCAATTTCCGAAAAGTTGATTTTTCTGCACAAAAACAAGACACCAAATTAATTCTGCTGAAAACAGCGTTAGTCCATGTTAGTTGTATTCAAAACACACAAGTTTAGAGGAAAACAATAAGAAAAGTGTTCGGAAAAGGAGATACGTTTTCGACTTATCAACTCCCCCAAGCTTAGCTTATTGCTTGTCGTCAAGCAACTCAGTGACAACTGAGTGCGATAAAAGACTTTTACGAACATTTTTTTTTCATATGATGTAAATATACACACTATATGATCATATACTTAATTATGCTCATGATAAGATACATGCAAGACAATGTCACTTAATAGCTATGCAGACCATGAAGAGATAACAACATATTAATAATAAACAACATGAAGCATAACTATTTGCAAGATTGAAGTATTCATAATAGGATCTGATAGAGTGGTATCTCGCTTGCCCTTAAGTGTGGGGCAAAACATAAATGTCAGGGCACCTCTGAAGTTCAAGGGAAGACTAGAAGTAAATATATCAAAGGTACAAGTATCAAAGTTATACCACAATCAACCGTATTTTGGGACAAACACATCACACTAAGAATGGCCATTGTGCTATCAAGAAAGTGCTCAAAGAATATGGCGGAGACTCAACATAAAAGTAAAAGAAAGACCCTTCACAGAGGGAAGCATGGATCACTCATGTGCTAGAGATTTTTACTTTATTAAACAAAGGTATTGAAACCATTTTGAGAGAGGTGTATGCTTATGTCAACGAATGGTAAACAGACAATACAGTACGTCACAAGCCAACTGGATTCACAAGAGCGGCTCCCATGTGAAGGAAGCATCTGGGTAGAAGGTCATCCCTCTTTCTCTTTTGTTTACACAATTATGCTTTGACTGATAAATCAGGGGCAAAAAGAGTGAAGAGAATTTGTGTGTACTAATTTGGGGCTGGGCACCCCGCTGCCAGCTCTTCTATCATTTGGATAAGCAGATGAAACCACTAGTCCAGGGTGTGAAATCCAATCAACAAGTGAGATAAAGATTCTCTATTTACGTCCTCATGAGCTAAAACAGGGGCACAAAACAGGAATAATTTTTAGCAGGTTCTAAAGGTAGCACATGAGCAATTTACTTGGAGTGGCGGTTAAATACCACATATAGGTAGGTATGGTGGACACATTTGGCAAACTTTGGTTTTCTGGAAGTTGTATGCACGAGTAGAGCTCATACTCAGTACATGTGAAGGCTAGCAAATAGACAGGGAGTGGCAATCAAGAGAGCAACAACTATCATAATCATGTTTCCGTCAAAGTAAAATTAACTGAGCCATAAAAATTGATACTAGAACTCTGAGGCAAAATAAATCATCGAGGATTATTGACTTTTTGTTTCCAGTCTTAGCATGCGTGAGCATGTGCCAAGTCGATTCAAATGAAACAGTCATAGGAGGCTACCACAATATCTTACCCTTCTACGAATAGAACAATGCGAACAAATATTTATATGACATGTCATTTACCATTAATAAATTGGAACAAAACATGAGAGAGCATGAACTATTAAGCAGCCATTAAGTCACATATATCTTATACGAACAAACTAAGCATGCTCACATAGATGGATATATGTACAAAAATAAAAGCAAATACAATTCATACCAGCCTCTCACCACAACTTGAATTGTCGTAGATAGTCATTATTGCTCTTCAGTTGTGGATCGAATAATATATACTGAAAACCAAGCTCCAAAGGAGTCACGGACGACTGTTGAACTCTGCAACAAACTTTACAAAACAAAAGAAGAACAACAAATATTTGTGGGTTTTTCAATTAAAATAAGAACAGAAAGAGAACAAGCAAACAAAGAAAAATATTTTTGGATTTTTGAATATTAAACTGCAACTTAAAGATAAAGCACACCAACTAAAGAAACAAAAGAAGAAAACAAAGAGAAACAACAGAAATATTTTTGGTCTTTTTGTGTTTTGGAAAACAAGAACAAAACAATAAAACAAAGAGAAATAAAAGAAACAAAAGAAAACGAAAACAAACGAAAGAATCAAAGAGAAACTAAAACAAACGAAAGAAAAGAAAACATGGATATACAAAAACCGACCGAACATGATATATAAATGAGTGTGATGTCGGTATACCTCCCCCCAAGCTTAGGCTTTTGGCATAAGTGGAGATCAATCAAAGCGCGGGAAATATCCCCACTGCGGTGGGTCGTCCCTCGCGTGGTCGTACTCGGGGGCCCAAGAAGAAGATGAAGCAGCTGGCGCATAGTCATAACCGGGGTGCTGGTATGGGGTCCCCGTAGCATCGTAGGGCTGGACGAAATCACCATCGTCCCCCTCGTCGGCATCCTCCCCTTGCTGGGGGTGATGCTCAATATATGTGTCCAACTCACTCTCAGAAAGCTCCCATCCTTGCCTGTTATTAAGATTAAACAAAAGAGGTGCAGGCAAAAGTACTTCCCTAACAAATTTAACAACTCTCCACCCGGATCGTTTGGAGAAAGTTAGTTCAAAAGATAAATTATGTTAGTGAGCATGGGTAGAAAGAAACTTATGTTGAACCATGGAAACAAGATTAAGCCTCTCTATAGGAAAATACAAATCTAGAGGGTGTGGCTCCAAACCATGCAAAGCTAGCAAGAGCGAGGCAATAAGACCTCCACAAACTCCGCCCTTTTGACGGTTATGTGAGAGACGGTAAGCAATCAAAGCGCCAAAATTGTAAGACCTATCACATCTTAAGGCAGCTGCAATAAACGCCAAATCATAGACAGATAGCTTTCTAACAGTTTTTCTAGCTAACACACATTTAGAAATAAAGTAGGCAAAATATCGAATGCCAGGGAGTTGAATTTCACGAATTTTACCACTCTCCCCTGTGAAGCTTCTGCCTTGGCAAATATCTCCATATAAATCCAATAGTGGTTTGGGTTGCGCACTTATTTTCTCACAAGACCCCACTCGGGTACCTTAATAGCTGCACAGAAAACACTAAAAGGCAGACTCACAACTTTATTGTAAATTTTATAATGGACCATTGGGTTAGTTGGAGACCATTTAAAACGAAAATCCTGCACCACAAACATAGTTAGTTTCACATATTGGATAGGCTCATCCTCAATGAAACGGTCCAAGCCTGCATTACGCACTAAAGTGTTAAATCCTGCGAAATTTCCGTAATCCTCAGGAACTCCTGACACACATAGATTGATGGAAACACTCTCTCTTCGCGGTGCACGAGCATGACCTCATGGACCTCCAACTCGTGCTGGTTTATTTGATAAGCATTGTGCTCCATCTCGGAGATCAAACACACCAAAAATCAGCACAAATGATGGGCTAAAGAAGGAGATCAAAAATCCAGAGGAAGAACACCAAGAACACGGGATCCAGGAAATGTTTTCAGTTTGGGAGGTGAGAGAGGTTACTTGGGCAGTGGAGAGAGTAAGTGGAGGGCCAGGGGGCCCCAGACCATGTGCTGGCGCCACTAGGGGATGGCCGCGCCACCCTGGGGTGTGCCTGACTAGTGGGTCCCCTTGGGGTGTCTCAGGTGGCTTTCTGCCTCATTTTGGACGTAAAAAATTATTATAATTTTTCTGGAATTTTTCGAGAAACTTTATTTTTGAGGTATTTCCAGAATTTTAATAATTAATAAAAACCAGGAAAACAAAAGTGAAAACATGGAAAAAACCAAAACTAGCACTAAAAGGTTCTATGACACTCTAATGAAATAATATCTAAGGAAAACAAAGGTGGTAGTGGTGAAAACAAAAGTATGGGTGGTGAAAACATGCATAACCTAAGTAATCAGAGTGAAAACATCAGGAAAACATGCATAAGGATGGTGGAAAACATGATTGTACTCAAGTAGCAATGTAATAACAGAAGTAAACATGGTGAAAACATAATGGGGAAGGTGAAAACATAGTGAAAACATTGTCCACTTCACCGGGTGATCAAGTCTTTCTACCAAAATAATTTTATATTAAACAAAACTTTGTTTCTCACTAAATACTCATTTTACCTCATCCTTGATAGACATAGTCCCAATCATAATAATTTCACATTCTTTGGGTGGCTTTGGAATAGGACAATAAAAATCTCCAATCTTGATGGTCTCAATATTTTCAATGGAATTTAGACCATATTTTCTATCAATCTTCTTGGGAAAATAAACATTGTTCTCTTTATCATTAACATTAAAAGTAACTTTTCCTTGATTTCAATCAATAATAGCCCCTGAAGTATTAAGAAAAGGTCTTCCAAGAATAATAGACATATTATCATCTTCAGGCATTTCCAACACAGCAAATTCAGTTAATATCAGACAGTTATTAGCAACTTGAACAGGAACATCCTCACATATACCCACAGGAATAGCAGTAGACTTATCAGCCATTTGCAAAGATATATCAGTTGGTATCAATTTTTCTAGGAGGAGTCTTCTATAGAGAGTAAAAGGCATGACACTAACTCCAGCTCCCAAATCACACAAAGAAGTTCGAACATAATTATTTTTAATAGAACAGGGAATAGTTGGTATACCAGGATCTCCAAGCTTCTCAGGAACCTTGCCATTAAAAGAGTAATTAGAAAGCATTGTGGAGATTTCCTCATTAGGAATCTTCCTGTTGTTAGAGACAATATCTTTCATATATTTTGCATAAGGAGGCAATTTAATAGCATCAGTTAAAGGAATTTGCAAGAAAAAAGGTTTCATCCATTCACAAAACTTGTTGTAATGTTCTTCCTCCTTAGATTTGTGTTTCTTATTAGGAAAAGGCATTGGTTTTTGTACCCAAGGTTCTCTCTCATTACCATGTTTATTAGCAATGAAATCTTCCTTAGTATACTTTGAAGTTTTAGTTTGCTTTTCAGGTTCAGCTACATGTTCTTCCTTATCAAAAGTATCATTCTTTTCATTACCACTTTCAGTTTCAGCATCGGAGATAGATATACTATTAGCAAGTTCAGAGGATTCTACAACAGTTTTATGTTTTTTTTTTCTTAGTATGAATAACATTATCATTAGTTTGCTGAGAATCTTGTTCAATTGTTTTAGGATGTCCCTCAGGATATAAAGGATCTTCTGTAGCAATACCACTTCTAGTTCTTATTTCATAAGCATGTTTTTCTTTAGAAGCATTAACTAGCAAATCTTTTTGCACTTTAGCAAGTTGATCAATTTGAGTTTGAACCATTTGAAAATGTTTAACAAACATTTTAACATCATTAGAGGTTCTTTCTATAATACATACAAATTATCAATAGCTCTAGAGTTTTCCATTAGATGATTTTGCACTCTCATATTAAAATTATCTTGCTTGATAACATAATTATCAAATTCATCTAAACATTGATCAGGAGGTTTATTGTAGGGAATATCTCTACTATCAAAATATTGGAGAGAATGTACCTCATTGGTGGATGAGTGAGGGATTGTCTTACATAATTCTTCTATAGGTGGAAGATTCTTCACATCTTCAGATTTAATAGCCCTCTCTTTAAGAGATTTCTTGGCTTCTATCATCGCTTCATCATTTAATTCAATCATTCCCCTCTTATTGGGTGTTGGTGTTGATACTGGAGTAGGGGTCGGCTCAGGCTCAACCATAGTCCAATCATCATGATTTTGGCTTATTTTACCCATTAATTCCTCAGCTTCTTCTGGAGTTCTTTGTCTGAAAACACAACCAAAAAACTATCCAGGTATGTCCTAGATTCAACAGTTAGTACATTATAGAATATATCAAGAAGTTTATTATCTTCTAGCTTATGCCCAGGTGTAGCCCTAACTAAAGAATAGAACTTTTCCCAAGATACAGGCATTTTCTGTTCTTCTAATTGCATGAAATTAAATATATTTTGTAAAGCAGCATGTTGAGAACTAGCAGGAAAATATTTCTGAAAGAAATCATTAATTAAACCAATATGACTATCAATAGATCCAGGAGACAAATTGTTAAACCGAGTTTTTGCTTCATCTTTTAATGAGAAAGGGAATCATCAGAGAATAAACTACTCAAAGAGGAGAGCTCATTCATATGTTTCATAGCACTTTCATTTTCAGAACCACAAAAAGTTCTTTCTCAACAATAGATATATAAGATAAATCAAGAGAGAAATCATAATCCTTATCCCTAATACTAATGAGAGAAGGGGCAAACTTAGCATTAGGAGATAATTTATATTTAACAGCACGACTTTCAATAAGACTCATAACAACATCATTATCCTTCATAGTATATATTTCATCAATAAGATCATCATTAATATCAACATAGGAATTATCAAAATCATCACTAGGATTCTCTATAAGCTCAGGTGAAACATCAGGAGTAACGGGATTTTTATCAGGAGTTTCGGTGTTTGCAATATTTTAGATTTAGCAATAGTAGCATCTAAGAAAGGACCGAGAGAACCACTCTCATCAAGCACAATAGAAGCATCATCAAAATTATCAGAAGTATTTTCAGATTCAGAAGAAGTCGCATGTGGTGGTTTAATTACCTTACTCATAACAGATGGTGAATCAAGAGCAACAAAGGTGTTCAGAGTTGTACCTCTTCTTGTAGTGGATGGTAATATAGGAAAATTTTCATCACGAGTCTTACCCATGATGAATGATGGCAGTAGATAATAATACTCTCCGGTGAGCTCGCAAATAAAGCTATGCTCCCCGGCAACGGCGCCAGAAAATAGTCTTGATGGCCCACAAGTATAGGGGGTCGCAACAATCTTCGAGGGAAGTAAAAACCAAATTTATTGAATCGACACTAGTGGAGCCAAAGAATATTTGTGATCCTTAACAAGTGACTTTTCAATTCACCTGCACCTGAAAGTACTTTTGTTCGTAGTGGTTTATCAGTGGTAATAGTTTTATAGTAGCAGCAGTAGTGAAATGAAAACAGCAGCAGTAGTGTTTGAAGTTAAGAACAGGATTAAATACTGTAGGCATAAGAAGAGATGAACGGGCGTTGCATGGATAAGATGGTTCATATAATAATCAATACATAGGCATTGCAGATAAATAAGATAAAGCATCCAAGCACTAAGTAACCATAGGCATGTATTCCGTAAATAGTCGTACGTGCTCGCAATGAGAACTTGCACAACATCTCTTGTCCTACCAGCCCGTTTTCAGCGGGGCCTCAAGGGAACTACTGGTAATTAAGGTGTTCCTTTTAATAGACCACCGAAGCAAAGCATTAACACTCCGTGAGCACATGTGATCCTCACATCACAGCCATCCCCTCCGGTTGTCCCAATTTCTGTCACTTCGGGGCCTCGGGTTCCAGACAACGATATGTGTAAACAACTTGCAGGTATGTTCAAGAAACAATAATTATCATCGTGATTCAATAACATGTTCAGATCTGAGATCATGGCACTCGGGCCCAAAGTGGCAAGCATTAAGCATAACAAGTTGCAACAATGTCAATAGCATTAATAGAAGATACTAGGCACTATGCCCTAACAATCACAACATTATTACATGAACGATCTCATCCAATCCCTACCATCCCCGTCAGCCTATAGCGGAGAATTACTCACACATGGATGGGGAAAACATGGATGGTCGATGGAGAGGCGTTGGTGATGACGATGGTGATGATCTCCTCCAATTCCCCGTCCCAGCAGGGCGCCAGAACATGAACTTATGATCACCGAATCGAGGTTCGGGATGGCGGTGGCGATCTGTTGTGTTTATGTGGAATATGACGAACCCCCTCGGGTTTTAGGGTTGGAGGCTACTTGTAGTCGAATGGGGAGTCCGATGGGGGCTCTGGGTGGCCCACACCCTATGCTGACGCGGCCAAGGGGGGCGCCAGGGGGTGTGGCCACCCTGTGGATCTTCTCCTGGCCCCCTTCTGGCTCCCGGGGTCTTTCGGAGTGAAAACACCAATGGGTCTTTTCTGGGCAATTTCCCGAAAGTTGATTTTTCTGCACAAAAACAAGACACCAAAGTAATTCTGCTGAGAACAGCGTTAGTCTGTGTTAGTTGTATTCAAAACACACAAGTTTAGAGGAAAACAATAAGAAAAGTGTTCGGAAAAGGAGATACGTTTTCGACGTATCAATACTTCAAAGGGCTCGAGTTAGAGAGGAACCAGAACATACCACACAACATTTTCTCTCAGGTTTGCAATTTAAAATCAGGAGCATTGTGAGGCATCTTCAATAAAATGATATGATTGAATTCCTACATCATGTAAGAGAGGCTGAAGCACAATTGACCGAGGAGGCTAGGATGAGTGCTAGGAGGGTTTTTACCCCTCGAAATTCTGGATTTTCTTCACCTACACCACCACCCGCCCCAATCCGTGGTGTCTCCTCTTCCAAACCCGAGATTACACCCTCTACTTCAAGAAAACAAGTGCAACCGGCAGCTAGTTCGAGTGGCTCCAATGTGTCTACAGCAAGAAACAGGGATATGAGATGCCATACATGTGGAGGCAAGGGTCATTTTAAGAGTTGTCCTAATAAGAAAATTATTCTAGTTAATGAGGACAATGAATATGAAACAGGTGATGATGTTGATCCTGGTGAGGAGGATGATTATGCTGAGAATGGAGGTCCCCTTGATGCATATGCTACACATTATCCTACTATTATTTGCACACAAAAGGTACTGCTTTGAGTGTTATTCCATGTCTTGAAAATCAAAGATGCAATCTATTCCAAACTAAAGCAATTTTAGGCCCTCAAATATCTTGCAAAGTTATTATTGATGGAGGGAGTTGAAGAAATCTAGAAAGCAAAGAGCTATGTGCAAAACTGAAATTGAAGTATATTCCACACCCTCATCCTTATTATATACAGTGGCTAAGTGATAAAGGAGAGATGAAGGTGAGCTATATGGTGAGAGTGGAGTTGCAAATTAGGCCATATTCTGATACTATTGAGTGTGAGGTGGTTCCCATGTCTGTTTGTCACATGTTGCTTGGAAGACCATGGCAGTTTGACAGGAGTGCTATACACAATGGGAGAGCTAATACATATGAGTTAAATTGGCATGGGAAGGATATTATTTTGAGATCTATGACACCACAGCAAATTGTAAATGAGTCTCGTCAAAAAACTGAAGTAAATTTAGAGAAGAAGAGTGAGAGAGTGGAAAAAACAAGAGAGTACTCCTTCTATGAGTGAAAATAGTAAAAATAAGCTGAGTGGTAAAAATAAATGTGAGGGAGTGATACTATTATGTATGTTAGCCACCAAAGAGGACTTGAGAGAATTTAGTGAGGAACCTAGTTTACTTCATATAGTGCTTATGCACAAGGGAGAAATTTTGATTTCTAACGACATGACCCCTATTCCTATTCGTGTTTCTAATGTATTGCAGGAGTTTGCTAATGTGTTTCCATAGGAGGTACCAGCAGGGCTGCCACCATTCTGTGGCACTGAGCATCAAATTGATTTGATACCTGGAGCAACATTGCCAAACCGAGCCCCTTATAGTACAAATCCCCAAGAGACGAAAAAAATCAGAAAACAAGTACATTAGCTTCTTGACAAAGGGGATATTCAAATAAGCTTATCTCCATGTGTTGTTCATGTTATTTTAGTTCCTAAGAAAGATGGTACTTGGCGCATGTGTGTAGATTGTAGAGCAATTAACAACATCACTATTCATTATCATCATCCTATACCTCATTTGGAGGACATGTTAGATGAATTAAGTGGTGATGATGTTTTCTCTAAAATTGATTTGCGTAGTGGTCATCAAATTAGGATGAAAGAGGGGTTGAATGGAAAACAGTCTTTAAAACAAAATTTGGTTTATATGAATGGTTAGTGATGCCTTTTGGTTTAACCAATGCACCTACAACTTTCATGAGACTTATGAACCATGTTTTAAGAGAGTTTATTGGCAAGTTTGTGGTTTTGTATTTTGATGACATATTAATTTATATCCGCAATGATTATGAGCATGTTGATCATATTAGACAAGTTTTGTATGTGCTACGTGAAAACAAACTTTGTGGTAATCTTGCTAACTGCACATTTTGCAAAGATAAGGTCATATTTCTGAGATATGTAGTTTCTAAGCATGGAATTGAAGTGGATGAATCTAAAATTGAAGCTATTAAAAATTGGCATATTCCTATCAATGTTAGTCAAGTGAGAAGTTTTAATGGGTTGGCCAGTTTCTATAGAAGATTTGTCGTGGATTTTAGTATACTTGCTGCACCTTTGAATGATTTAACTAAAAAGAGTGTTGATTTCGAATGGGGGGTTACACAAGATATTTCTTATGATGAAATTAAGAAAAATTTGATTTCGGCCCCATTGCTTATTCTTCCTGATTTTAATAAACAATTCGAAATTGAGTGTGATGCAAGTGGTATTGGTATTGGTATTGGTGGAGTGCTTATGCAAGAAAACAAATTTGTAGCTTATTTTCTGAGAAATTTCGTGGTGCTCAATTGAACTATTCTGTTTAAAGAATTGTATGCGCTTGTTAGAGTTCTTGAGGTTTGGAAACATTATTTGTGGCCAAAAGAATTTATCATACTGTCTGATCATGAGGCTTTAAATTCTTTTAAGAGCCAGTCTAATCTTAATAGACGTCATGCTAAGTGGGTTGAATTCATTGAATCTTTCCCATACATCACTAAGTACAATAAAGGCTAAGACAATGTAGTTGTTGATGCTCTATCTAGGAAGAGTATGTTGTTAACTCAATTAGATGTGCAAATTCCTGATTTGGAGAGTGTGAAAGATTTGGATGCTCAAGATAATGATTTTAAACATGCATATGCAAATTTCTCTAATGTAAAATCATGGGATAAATTTCATTTGCATCATGGATATTTGTTTAGAGCTAGCAAATTATGTGTACCCGAGTCGTCCTTGCGTTTGTTGTTATTGCAGGAATCAAGTGGTGGTGGTTTGATGGGACACTTTGGGCGTGAGAAGACATTGCTCATGTTGGCCGACCACTTCTATTGGCCACGCATGAGAAGATATGTGGAGAGGTTTGTGAGATGTTGCATCACTTGCAACAAGGCTAAGTCCAAACTAAAGCCACATGGTTTGTATACTCCTCTTCTTGCACCTACTACTCCATGGGAGGACATTAGTATGGATTTTGTGCTAGGGTTGCTGAGGACTAAAAGAGGACATGATTCTGTGTTTGTGGTAGTGGATAGGTTTTCTAAAATGTCACATATTATTGCATGCCACAAGAGTGACGATGCGTCACATATTGCAAATCTGTTTTTTAGGGACATAGTGAGATTGCATGAGGTACCAAGAACTATTGTTTCTGATCAAGGCGTGAAGTTTATGAGCTACTTTTGGAAGACACTTTGGGGGAAGATGGGCGCAAAGTTGTTGTTTTATACTACTTTTCACCCCCAAACTGATGGACAAACGGAGGTGGTGAATCGCACATTGTCCACATTGTTGCGAGCCATGATCAAGAAGACCTGCTGGAGTGGGAGGAGTGTTTGCCACATGTTGAGTTTGCATACAACAAGGTCGTACATTCTACTACTCAGCTATGCCCGTTTGAGGTGGTGTATGGTTTCAAGCCAATAACACCACTTGATTTGCTGCCAGTTTCTATACAAGAGAGAGTCAATATGGAGGCTTCAAAATGTGCTAATTTTGAGAGGAAGATCCATGAGAAGACAAAGCAGGCAATTGAGAAGACATGAAGACATGTAGCTGAGAGAGTTAAAAAGAAGAGGAAGGAGGTGCTATTTCGGCCAGGTGATTTGGTCTGGGTGCATTTTCGCAAGGACATATTTCCCACATTGCGCAAGTCCAAGTTGATGCCAAGAGGTGCTGGTCCATATAAAGTGCTTCAGAAGATAAATGATAATGCCTAGAAGATTGAACTTCCTAGTGATGAGTTTGGTATGAGTAATTCTTTCAACGTTGATGATTTATCACCATACCATGGAGAGGACCTTGATGCATCGAGGACGACGCCTTTTCAAGGAGGAGGAGGATGATGAGGACATCCCTAGTTCTTCTACACTTTCTCCAATTGAAGATGTTGTTGTTCAAGAAAAACCAAATAAAATGAGGATTGGTCCAATGACAAGATCAAGAACTAAGTTACTAGAACAGCAGGTGAATTCTCTCTTATTAGAATATGATGTTTGTTTTGATGGGAACTTTATACTACCTAAGTCCATGCACTTATGTATACTCAAGATTGTTGATAACACAAGCATGGATGGAGGAGGACATCAAAAGAAGCTAGAAAACAAACATAACAAGGTCGAAAACAGGTGTTACATGGTGGAAAACAAGACTATACACATGGAGGAAGAAGAAGATGTTGTTTCCCACAAGTACTCAAGAGAGGAAGAGAAGCCAGGAGCTAAAGAAGATGGATTTGGAAGCATGGGGGTACCAGCCCATAATTCTTTTGACGCGCATTGGAGCTTATCGGGGCACCAAGGACATGTCCTAGGGTGTCCCATATAGGTTGCACCAAGGCCTGCATGCCCTTTGGCCGAACCCCCTAGTGGGTCGGTTTGTATCTAGTGGGTCGAGTATAAACATAACTATGCGAGTCCTAGTCGAGTCCTAGTCGGTTTGGGGGAGTTGGTGCTTGCGCATTGTGTTGTGGCCGCACCCCTCCTCTCATAAATACCTTCCACCTATGTGTGAGAGAGGTTAGACTACGTATACCTTAAACCCTAGAACCTCCTTTGTTTGATTTCTCTAAGCATTCATCTAAAAGTAATACAACTGCAAGATTTGCGTGCTATCCGCCGTTTCATTGGGAATTAGTAGATACGGGACCACTAGTAGTCAGTGGCTACTTGTGCAAGTGTTTTGATTTGCGAATATCCAAGGGATTGGTTGTTGATGCAATTGGCACCAGGAATTAGCCGGAGAGTTTGTGGAGAGACACAAGTCATCACCCCTCTATCAATCAGTGAGTTCATCGAGAAGATCGGGAATCCCCTTATCACACACCACAGAAACGTCTAATGTTCTTACAGAAAGAACAAGGTGGTACATCATCATGTGACGTGGCCACTCGACGGAAAAAAGGACTCTAGTGATGAGAAATATCGCTCGAGTTTCGGTTGACTCATCCACGACATACGAGGTCTTCGTAAAAATACACGAGTTGAGATTTCTCCTCTATGACCTGAATAGATGACTCGAACGAATTATGCCAAATCACTCTATTTCCCAGATCGCACAACTGCTTTGGAACTCTGGATGTTGTGCTCATTGCATGAAGGTAAGACCCGTAGATAAATTCCAACAACCTCGTAGCTGTACCACTGTTGTGCTACCTGGTGTTTTTTCCATGCCAACATGTGTGATGAAAATCCTGATGGACGCGTTGGGTAAAATAACTAACAACTAGAATTCGACTCGGTAAGACCTTAGTGGCGTGAATTGAGTTACCCTAGGCTTTTCCGGGTTCGAGCCATGGGGATGTAGCATGTCCACATTTTAAATAAATGTATGAACATCTGCGTTACTGTGTTAGTCCTTGGATCAATTTCTAGCCCCACATTACACGATGAAATATCATGCAAATGTGTCAAAATTCTATTACATCGCATGATCCAGTCTTTACAATATAACTAAGTTACAACTTGCATATTCTCAGAAGACTAGCATGCATCAGAATTACAACGGAAAACATAGTACCACATTGAGCCTCATCTTCTTCATGTACCATAGGAAAAACATGCTGGTTGTAGATTCGAGATCCTAAACGACATCCTCACTCGTCACTAGATCCATCTTAATATGGAATATGCAGCCACAAGGGGTCATTATAATTAAATATACTAGCAAGTAACACTATTGTGGATATAAGTGGCAAGACTATAAATACATGCATATTCGACTAAGTGGAGATTTGGCTAAGTTGTAGATATAAAGCAAGTTTTCTCCTTTTCATAAAATACTTTCATTTTTAATAGGTACCACTAATAGAAACTAATGAACAAGAACTAAATTAAGGAGTACCACCGACAGAAACCAGGGAAAACTCCTACCCATGTTCACCCATAATTTTTTTATTATGAAGTTTACATGATGAGATTATTCCATCTCATAGTTGTCTGTAACCAGGGACACAGCTAAGATCTTAGTTTGTTAACTCTGCAGAGTGTGTGCACTTTCACCTTTAGACTCAATCAACCCAAATATCCTATACACTCAGAATGTGTTAAGAAAAGAGAAGATTGAGACGAGATCTTTCAGAAGCATGAATTCAACCCATTGGCAAGACCCGTTCCAACCCTACAACCCCCCTACATCTTCTTCTCAAGCCCATATTGAACCCTCACAACTTAATTGATCAAGACAGGGTCCATTTGACTAAAGGCTGCACTGGAAGCAATCAAAACCTGGAATGACATAGGCATCTCTTGGTTCCTGGGTGGCATGCCACAAGTGTACACCCTGGGTAAAAGTCACCATAGAAATGGCCCCAGGAAGACGGTCAAATTTTACCACCTTTCATCATCGAATCCACCTAGGTAGTTCATTAAGTTTAATACATATAAATTTTCCTCAACATCTAGTAAAAATGAATTAACAACATTGCTAAGAATATACTAAACATCAATGTATCTTCACTACTTGCATGAAGGATGTCTATACACTACTAGGATCATAGCATAGCATATAACTTAGTAAAACTTCCTATCATGCACACTACTCAAAAACTCTAAATGCATATAGGAAAATATGTATTTTTATGATGTGTCACTTGCCTTAAGGAGTTGGCAAAGAAACCACCCTCTTTTCACAAAATAACGTTGCTCTTCGTACAATCTATACAATACAAATAAATAACAATAAACAAGAAATTCACCATCATACAAACACAACAAAATATTTACAAGAAAACGAAATTACAAGGTATTCAATTAGGTTGGTGTTAAACAGAGTCAAGGTTCAATTATGCAAAAAGAGTTATGGTGAGTTGGTTGTGGTTTTGGCCCTTTAGGGAAAGAGATATATTGAGAACAAGGTGAAACATCTAAAGTGAGTTAGTGGCTAGCCAAGGTTGAGATTGGATGGTTCAACTTTAATGAGACCACATTTGTGTAGGAAGTTCAAAGAGTTCACTAAGGATTGTCGCATTTATTCCAATATGCAAAAGGAAAACATGTGATAATATTTAATTTCAATGCACAAAAAGAAACTAAGTGACTGGAATTGGAGTTTGCCATTTCAGGTTAAGGGTTGGTCTTTGATAAAAAGATCACACAAAATTCTTGGTCTAATCTATTTTTGTCTTGAGTTTCTTCAAGTTCTTTCTTCACTTCCTTGAGTTGCTTCTGGTTGTGGTGAATTCTAAGTCTTCATACAAGTTTTTCAATGGCCTTCCCTGTAGTCCTCCTTATTGAGTTGAACAAAATCATGTGGAGTACCTATATAGGATTTTAGGGACTTGGTCATATAAAATAAGAGAAGTAGATGAGACTGCTAGAGTTCCCTTAAAAGGACTTGTAAATTTGGGAATGGTTTCTAGTACATGGGTTTAGGGTCACTAACTTCTCTAGCATGTAAAAGACACTTGCTAGGGTCTGGTCTTGTGGCCACTCCAATTGTGGATTTTTCTTGTTCCCTTTCATTTCTAGTTGAGTATTCTTCTTGAGTCATCAACACAATCCTTGAAGCTGGCTTCTTGTTGAATTTATTCTTCTTGATGAAAGGCTTCTTGTGAGGAGTCTTAGTCAAAATGCTATCAACTCGTTTGAAAAACTAATTTTAAGTCATGGACAAATGATGTGTATCACTAGGATGTTTTTTTAGGCCAACTTACATGGAAATGGTTCAAGGGTGTCCAATTGGTTTAGGTACTGGTCTCTCTGGTCTAAGGGCACTATTTGGAGGAATATTGCTAAAGGAAACACATTTAAAATATATATAGAAATCACTTCATGTTTAATACTCAATTGGGCATTAAAAATCAAAATTAATTTTAAATGTGCTGAATTATTATTTTGGAAAGTAGGTTCTGTTAATACATGTCCTAAGGTTCACAAAAATATTTTATTTTCAAATTTTAGAATTATAAATTTTAAAATAGGTCAAAATACATAAAAAGGTCTTAACTAAATTTGAATAAATTTGTAATTGGTCAAATTTTAAATTGGGAAATACTTCACAATTCTACAAGTAAAGGCATTCACAAAAAGTCCTAGTTTACTAAATTTGGATATAGGTATCAAAAGTTATTAATCAAACAAGTTTTACAACGAGGCAATAACAAGTTTGTGCACGTATCAAAATTCAATTTTCATACTCCCTCCGATCAATAAAAAGTGGGCGCGTGCTACGCCTTGGTCGGGGGATCCCGATCTAAAAATCGGTCTCTTTTCCCAGCCGTAGGATCGAAATCGAACGCGTAGTATCGATCGCATCAGGTTTTGCATTATAACCCCTCCGGTTTTGAATAATCAACCCGTAGTCCACAGTCTGTCCACTTAAAACGAAGGGGTATAACCCTTTTCCCATAACTTCTGTGGTATTTACACCCAATATGCCATTCGGGTGATTTAGCCTATTACACAGAGTATTGCAACATAAATCTGTACCTTCGCGTACAGAAAAAATATAGTATTTCGACAAATAGTCACAATACATTTAAAAAATACTTGTATAAACAAATAAGTGTTTAAATAATATTTTTTGCTGTAGTTTAATTTGCAACAAAAAGTGACAACATATTCAACAAAAAATGCCACCTACTGCAAAAAAACAAATTGTTTTTACAAGAATAAAAATTTCGGAGAAAAACAATACAAATGGTATCAAACATTTGCAACATATGGTATCTTCTTCATCAACAAAAAATATATCAGTTTCCTACATTTTAAAATAACTTACACAATATCGAATAATCTAGGACCAACAAAAACCTGTCTCAAACATCCAGTTAAACATTGCAACAACTCATGTATTCTTGTGCTACAAACCTCATGTGTGTTTGTTACAAATTTAACTAACGTATGCAACATCAAAAATTTCACGCGAAAAAACTTATCCATGATGTTTGATTTGCAACAAAAATCGACAACCTATTCAACAAAAATCTCCACCTACCGCAAAAAAAATGTTTACATGAATAAAAAATTCCGAGAAAAACAACACAAATGGTATAAAACATTTTCAACATATGGTATCTTCTTCGTCAACAAAAATATATGAGTTCGCTACATTTTAAAATAACTTACACAACATCGAATAATCTGGGACCAACAAAAGTTGTGTGTGTTTGTTACAATTTTAGCTAGCATATGCAACATTGCAAAATCCACGAGAAAAAACTTGTCCATAGTTGGACATCACAACATCTCATGTATTCTTATGCTACAAAAGTTATGCACGTTTGTTAAAATTTTAAATAGTGTATGCAACATTGCAAAATCCACGCGAAAAAATTTCTCCATAGCTGCCTGTCGGGTATATAACTCAGCTCGTCGCAATAGCAATAAAAACACAAACGAAATTGTAAAAAAGGGTAGGCGCAACAGACGAACATAAGACCCAACAATGAGCGTCCCAACAAAAAAAAGCGGCCCATCCTATCCCCACACGCGGAGTGGATCGATCAACCGATCGCTTGCAGCGATCAGTCGATGTAATGTAAGCATTTTCCTAAAAAGTGTCGCTCATTTAGTACAAAGTTTGTACTAACATAGTACAAAATGAGCGATACTTTTTATGGATCGGAGGGAGTAATTCTTATGGGTTCTACACATCCTAAAGATTTCAATGACTACAAAAACATCAAAATTGGATAAGAAGATCAAAAGTTATAAATTTTAGAAGTCTGTAATATTTTCTAGAATTTAAATTCAGTTTTAAATCGAATTTGACCGGGGTTGATTGCGCTGACGTGGCGCTGACTTTGCAACTAAGTGGCAAGGTCTGGCTAATACACCATTGGGGATGGATCTATTTTGGTCGGTTAGATCTGGATAAGATGGTCACGATTGAGATGGATTGAATCTAGGCTGGGCTTGAGCCGCGGATCCGGATCGGCTCGGCTTGGCTCGGCTAAGCCATGATCGTCTTGATCTAAGGGCATCTCCAGCCGTCCTCCCCAGAGCCCCCCCAGGGGGACTTTTTCGCGGCGGAAGCGGCGAATAGCGCCGTTTCTTCACCACTCGGCCCCCCCCAGAGGGCCAAATAGCGCCGTTTCGGCGCTATTTCGCGCCGCGGCACCCAGGCCAAACCCAGCCCACTGGGTTCGGCCTGGCGGGGCGAAACTGCGCGGCCGCGCACGTGGGCCAGCTCTGTCAGCGACGCGACGAGAAAGCGCGGGAACAGAACCACCCCCGTGATCATCTTCTCGGCTCGCGCGTCGGTCAAAGGCTGCCGGCGTTTATGGCGTGGCGGCCGCCCAGTGTAGCGCCTGCCCTTCGAACCACTGTTCAAGGACACCCCTGATATGCATACATTCACGATCCCAGGAATTCAGTCGTGAACAACATATCAAGTTGGTACACAGATACAATATCCATTACACGATTACACAACACTTACAAAGACGCATGGTCACATGACCAAGACTACACGGTTGTCACGCAGGACAACACACAACACACACAGCGGAAGACTAAACACACACAAAACGCAGTAGAGCCCAAGTCACGCCTTAACCTACAGGCTGCTGACCCGGAGACGATCCTAGTTCGCATAGCCATCAGCTCCGTACTCCTCTTCGTCGATCTTCTTCTGGGACTCCTTCTCCAAGTCTGGCAAGTAGATACCAGGGGCGAAACCATAATGAGTACATTTGAATGTACTCAGCAAGACATCCATCATATAACTTACCAAAGATGCAAGAATGCTTATATGGTGTAATAGGTAGGCTATAAATAGGGTTCACTACCAGGATGCCTCAACTGATGCGACCGGAGGTGAACTTAATCCCACACTTTTTATGTCTCAACATTGGGAGTTTTGGCGACAATCGGTTCGAGGGATCCCGTCCCTTATAGCTTTTGAGATAGAACACACACTAACAAGAACAAACTTCCAGTTAAGCCCCGTGCCCATGTTGGGGTAGGGTGGCAGTACGGTAAAGGTTGTCCGGCAAAGACTAGGTTATGTGTCATTTTTTGAAAAACACCATTTTCCCAAAAATGACCACCCCCTCATTCCTCCGGAGAATAAGGATCCGCCTTTTCTCCGGGTTTTCCATAAAGTCTTTGTTTTGTACAAACACAGTTTTAGGGTGTCCACTTAGGGACTAATGTTTGGGATGGTAATAAATACCATATGGTGGCTTATGGGCTTGGTAACACCAAGTTTCAACTACTGGCATAGTATATATAATAGTAGTAGTATTCACTCAAAAATAGTTGTTAGGAACCAAAGTTTTTGTAAAACTTTTCAGAAGTAAAACATGCATGATAGATAATGATAAGTTTATTATAGCAGCAAGCATCAGAATGGCTTGCCTCAAGTCTCTTAATGTCCCTGTCCTTGAAGTAGCTTGGACTTGACGCACAGCTCCACAACTGCTTCTTCCTCTTCTTCGTTTTCTAGCGTCGTAAAAGAAATACAAGACACACACTCAGGTCTAAAAGACACACAACCAAGCTAAACAACACATACAACAAGCATCAGTATAATGGCGCCAACTCACAAACGTTATCGAGAAAACTGTCTCACAAACCATTTCTTAACATGATACCCCTAAGGAATATTATGCTAACCAATTGGATCACATCTAACATACTAGTTTCCTCTGATAAGAAACAAACTTCTCACTTGCATAAGTGAAAACAAACAATTATATTTTCCATGCTGGAAAATAGAAATCAATCATCTAATTAAACATGTTCATTTCTCACATGTGCATGGTTGGGAATTTTCATCCTCAACCAAGATGAAATGGGACCAGTGGGTTATGGGCCCACTAACACCCAGGAAAAAAGGTACTAAGCCTCTGGTTACTCATGAAAAAAATTAGTGTAACAAAATAAAGTAACACAAAGCCAGTTATTCTAGTGAGAGCAATACTAGTGCATAAGAATAACAAATCCTACACATGCTTCACTATAAAAAGGCATGCAAACTAACAGAGGTATTAGATTCAAAATACAGTACCAAAATGGTACTGGATTCATAGCAATCATGGCACAAAATTTATCAAAACCTTCACACAAAGATCTAGCTTCCACAATAATTTCAAATAATAAAGCTAGAATGTAACCAATGTTATTTCCTTTTTATTTCAGTTTCCAAACATGCACACACTTTCTAAGGTAGAGGTACTATAAGGAAACAACTTAATAACAAGTCCTAACCACTTTACACAAGCTAGAAAACAAGATTAAATCAACCACACAACTTATTTCAAACAAGAACATAATTAAAAACAGAAACAGAAAAGTGCTGTTTTCTAGATCTGTCCACCAAAAATTATCTAGAGCTTCAAAAATTAATCTAAGCCAGGATATGATAGATCTAGTCAATACCAAACCCATCCAATTGGATTTTCTCCAAAAAGCATTTTTAAACTCCTTAAACAATTCAAAGAAAAGCCTACTAGACTTTTAGTAAATTGGATGGAATTTTCATTCTGTAACTCACCTTGATGTGAGGTTAGGTGAATTGGATAGATATTTTCCATACCTATCCAGAACAGTTTAGTTTGTTCCATATGGTCACATATTTTAAAAGTTATAGCTAAAACATTCCCACTGACAGTCTGTGGGAAAACATTCATTGTGCTAAAAATAATGGTCCACAAGTAGATCTGCAAATTTTCCCTGGTTTAGATTTCATTCCTTAGGGTCCTTGAATTTTTCCAGATTTTATTTCACTGTTTTAGTTTTTCACGAGTCCAAAGTGATGGTACATGTTTCTGTAAAATGTTAAATGAATAAAAGAATAACTGCCACACGGGCTGGTTCTGTGAGGCCGTGGCCCAACTGGACGCGAGCGCGGCCCACTGCGCTTACGCGCACTGGCAGGAGCGGGAAAACATCCGCGTTCAACCACAGCCGTTGATCAGAGATCAAACGGTCTGCGCGCTTTCTTCTTCCTCTCCTCACCCTCTCTCTCTAACCCGACGGAGAAGAAAAATGGTGCGGCTCTAGCTCACCTTGGGGAGGCTCGGGGAGGCTTGGGAGCGCTCGGGGGAGTTGCTCGAGTGGTGTGGCTTCCAGGGGTGGCGACGGTGGCGGCCGGGGCGGCCTCACGCGGCGGAACGCGGCCGGCGTCCGCGACGGCGCCCGTGGATGGCGGTGGCGCCTTCGGGGCCTAGAGGGCACGGGGTGGTGTCTGGGAGGTTCACGGGAACAGGGGGAGGCTAGCTAGGGTGGGTGGAGGGGCTGGAAGGCAGGGGTGTGAGCAGGTTCTAGCCGAGGCCGTGGTGCTCTCGGGTGGCTGGATCTCGAGCTCACAGGCTCTAGGGGCAAGGGCTCAGGGTCCAAAGGATTTAGGGAGGCTAGGAGGGAGTGTGGGTGGTGCAAGGATGCAAGGGCACTGCCTTGGTACTTATAGAGGAGGTATGAACCTCAAGGGAGAAAGGGGAGCTCGGGTGGATGCCAATCATGGCATAGAGCAAACCCTAGGGTTTTTGGACATTTCTAAAACGTGCACCGGCTTGCCCTAGTTACCTAGTGTGTGTTTGCAGGTCTGATCCTGGCCAAAGGTGCAAGTGGTACAAGTGGCAACCAAAATAGTCAATGGCATGGGCTCCCACTTCTGCCACATCATCTCCTCTTCTCTCTCTAATAAGTTCAGGCCTAGAGCTTCTAGAAGGAACCCAATGCATTATTGGTCGAGTAGGAATGCTGGGCAACACACTAGGTCAGGCCACACTTCCAAAAGATCAAGGGATCACAAAGAAAACAAAGGTGCAAAAGTGTATCTGCTACTGTTTTACTGCAAAAATTCAGAAAATTCAGACTAAGGACTTAGAAATTTTCTAAGTGTTGAAAACAGTTAGAAGGTTGAGAAAGTTGGGTTTGTTTTCAAGGTGCAAATGATTCTCAAAATTTGTTTTCAAGGTATGGATTTGTTAACCAAGGTATATAATTTCATAAACCACTTTTGAAAACAAATTTAAAATAAGTTAAGTCCATGAAAATATTGGAGGAAAAGGTATACTTCCTGTTTTTATCTGTTTCTCAAAAATGTCATTTTCTGCCTTAATTTTATACCACAAACACATCAAGCAAAAGATAGTTTTTATTTCTCCAAAAATAAAAGTGATCTTATAGCTTTGAAGTATACATATCAAGGATTAATTAAAAGTCAAGAAATCATAAAATAACAATTCATAGCTTGGTGAAAACAATGGTAGAAAACATGTATTTGGCTTTATTCTCAGACATTGTTTTCTATAGGAAAGTTAAAAGAAAACTTTCATACATCATCTTGGAAACTTGTTTTCTTGGATCCAACAAAGTTAAAAGTTTGTTTTAAGATGCAAACCATAAGGATCCAAGTCTTGGAAAAAAAATCTCTCAAGTAACATTATGAAAAACATTAGTGGAAAAATAAATAGGAAAATCTCCCACAAACATAAGGTATTGGTTTTATATGGAAACAATACTTGTGTTGCAAATATGCTTAACATTACAAACACTTGTTAGTCCAAACAATCATGTTGTTAAAAAAAATTGTTGGTCCTAATTTTTGTCTTCTTGAGCATAGTCCAAGAGTCCAAAAACTGGGGTGTGACAGACCTTCCCCCCTTAAAAGAATCTCGTCCCGAGATTCGCAGGCAAGCGAGAAGAGGGTATGGTCAAAACAACAATGTTAGATGATTTGTTTACAAGCATGTGTTGATGGTTTGTAACATTATGTATAGGGGCTCCCCCCTTTGATTTACCTACCAAGATTCATAGGTAAATTATTTTTTTCCTTTTCAAGGTTTGGTTATCATGTTTTAAACTTTAACTTATGGTTTTTCTCAAAACCATATTATCAAGCCAGGGTGAGAAAGTCCAACTTGTTCCAGCAAAGTTGCTTTTCTAGGGTCTCCCAAAACAAGAAATTTCACTTTTCTAAAATCGACAAGAAAGGTTCTGGCCACCCATAAGTGGTCACAGAAACCTAGTTTGGCAGGGTATAGGCTACAAACAGCTAGTAGGCTTTCCATGATTGGGAGGAAGGCTCAGAAGCTAGATGCACCCTGGTTTTTCTCGAGTGTTTTGCTGACGTGTGGGACTGGGCTCACTTGGCAGTCGATGCTCTCCTCGTTTCTCCTTCTCCTTGTGGCCTTTTCTTCTCATCTGGTGCGCATCCTTTCAACATCAGGGTGTTTCGCCCACTGTGAGTCCATAATGGGCTGACACCTCGCTGTAGGACTGCTGCGAGTGTGACAGGTCGATGCTCTGGCCACTTGGTGAAGAGGTGCGCGGTGTTTTCGTGCCATTTATGAGCACTACGGCTGGATTCTTTGGCTCTTCCCGCGTAGTGCTTGATGAAGGAGAGGACTCTCCTCTTGTTGCTATAAAAAGGGTAGCTGTGTTCCTCCAAATCTCACCTCACGATGAGCTTCATTTCCCAGATAATCAATGACTTTTTTAAGGAGTATGTCTCTCTGTTGGAGCGAGCAAATTTCCTGGAGCACTTCCTCATCGTGCTATCCTTCAGCTGCTGCTTGGTGGGATCGGTCACAGTGATCCTGTTATCCATGATCTTCGCATGCTGGGACATCCACGACTGGTGGTATGGTATCCGGACCAAGACCGTGGTGGAAGAAAGACGAGTTGTGGCGCCGGTGGTTGCGCCAGTGGAGGCCCACGCTGGTGGCACTAAGCCTGGAAGACTGGAGGGAATCCGTCGTCGACTGACTCGGGGTTCCGCCTCAGGTGAGAGTAGCTCACCTTCAGACTAGGCTCTTACTTGTGAGAGTCTGGTAAGGTTAGGGTATACACCAAAGTAGGTGTAGTGGTCTGTGTTGGAAAACAGACTTGTATCTTGTTTTCTTGGAATCTTTTACTGTAGGTGTAATCTTATTTCCGGAGTAATGTATCTCTTTGGAGTTCCTAAAAGACTGATAGTCTCTGCAAGATTGCAACCATCTTGTGCGGCAAAAGTTTAATTTACTCTGGAGGGTGGTATACCCAAAAATTAGATGGAGGTTTTTGGTTAGTATCATTAGATTTTATCTAGTCCGACGTAACACTTCTAGTGTTCCATTTACGTCGGGTTTCTCAGGGTATAACGACAAGCAAGCAAGGGGTTCACAGGTTTGGTTCGAAAACGTACCATTGGCATGAGTTGCAGATGCTTCTGCAACATCAGCTTGGTCTCGAGGTCCATTCATCAGATTCTTTCGTCTCTTATGCGATGGACCTTGGCGTTCTTGGAGTTCGTCAGGATGAGCTAGGATATGGTTCTTCTTGGGACAATCACGAGCGAAGTGTCCTTCCTGTCCACAGGAAAAGCAACCCGTGGTTTTAGGCTTGACCTTCACACGCCTCCTTGAAGATTGTGGCATCGCAGGCAAAACGCTGCGAGTCACCCACGAACTAGTTTCTCCTGGCGTCACTGTCTTCCTTTTGCGGCTTTCTCCAGCAAGCAGTTGCTGGTATTCTCTCATAAGGAAAGCAGTATCCTCAGCGTTAGTGGTGAGAAGCTGAGTCAACTGTTCCAGGGCAACACGGGTGGCAAAAAGTTCAGCACGAGCGGCTTCACTTCCTTCCCTCCGTAGAGCAAACAGTTGAGCAACTGTCGGCTCGGGTGATGGAGGTAGATTGCTGGCCATGCTGAAGACAAGGAACGGTGTAAGGTGAGAACAACTAAAGGTGGTTCTCTTTTGAAAACTGGTGACACATACCGGCTCATAACGGAGACGAGAATGATATGCACCACAACAACGAGCAAACGTCGAAGAAACAAACGTCCACTTAAACCAAGATTAACCTAAGCATGAAACAGAGTCTTAACAAGCACAAACTTAACTACAGGGTTCATAAGGCTACGCATAAGGCTTAGAACACAACTGGCACACTCCAAGCTCCAACAGAGTTCACACCATACAGACAAACAAGCGTCTCAGTGGGGATTACCCAACTCCTAACATCCTGCGGCCATCCTAAGTGCTCGAGGAAGCGCGTAGTTGTTCCTCCAGCTCTTCAACTCTGGCCTTGCTGGCTGCAAGCTGAAGCTGAAGGGCTCTCACTCGTGCGCGGTGCTGGGAGTCAGTGTACTTCATTGTCTTCTTCAGTACCTTGAGACGACGTCGGTAACCGAAGATGCACCAAGACTGGCTTCTAGTTGGTCTATCTCTCTTCCTCGGAGGTCATGATCTGCCCTTACTCTATCAAGGGAGAGTTGGGTGTTGTACAGCTGTCCCTCCAGGTGCTGGAAGTGACGAGCAAACACAAAGTCTCCAGTGACTTCCACTGGCCTGTCATCCTCGTCGCGCCTTCCAAAGTACCTATAAGGGGTTCCTGCAAACTTGTCGCGAAATAAATTCGCGAGCTTGGCAATGACCAGCTGCATCACTCTAAGGACACCATCTTCCCAACTGCTCTCTACCACTTCCCAAATGATCTCTGGGGTTGATGGTGCTAGCAAATGTGCACGGATGGTGCAGACCACCAACCAGGACAATTCTCGTCCATCATGGTGAATCTGGGCTCCCTTCAACTCGGGTGTGGGACGACCGATAAGATGAGCCATCTTGATCAAATCCTCCTCAAAACGGCGGTAGCAAGGTGCATGCGATCCCAGCCGGAAGGACTTGGTGAAGATAACTTCCATCTACACAAGATTTTAAAGTGGGTTAAGTTAGGTAATAGTGTGCAAAATTTTAAGATGCCCCTTTTAACTTTAATGTATGTAGAGTTTTCTTGAAACACAGAGGGGATGGAGTATAGAACCCTTTTTTTGAAAATAGTCAGCTTAATGACCTGGTTTGGTTTACTGCCATTGTCAGGGTACTAGCTAACGTCCATGCTAACTAAGGTCTCCTAAGGTCAGCATAGCTCTGATACCAACTCTGTAGGGCCTGCCCTTCGAACCACTGTTCAAGGACACCCCTGATATGCATACATTCACGATCCCAGGAATTCAGTCGTGAACAACATATCAAGTTGGTACACAGATACAATATCCATTACACGATTACACAGCACTTACAAAGACGCATGGTCACATGACCAAGACTACACGGTTGTCACGTAGGACAACACACACCACACATAGCGGAAGACTAAACACACACAAAACGCAGTAGAGACCAAGTCATGCCTTAACCTACAGGTTGCTGACCCGGAGACGATCCTAGTTCGCATAGCCATCAGCTCCGTACTCCTCTTCGTCGATCTTCTTCTGAGACTCCTTCTCCAAGTCTGGCAAGTAGATACCAGGGGCGAAAACATAATGAGTACATTTGAATGTACTCAGCAAGACATCCATCATGTAACTTACCAAAGATGCAAGAATGCTTATATGGTGTAATAGGTAGGCTATAAATAGGGTTCACTACCAATGGTGTTCATATGGGATGACACCATAGTTGCAGTCAGGTTGATCTGTATCTTTGCTGAAGAAGATACTTTAGAAGAAAATAGTATAGTTTTGTTTCTCTTGTCGATATCGCATGTACAAGAGGTTTTATAAGACTTTATTTAGAAGAAAGTTTCCTCTTTGCAAAACTTCTTGGAAAAAAATCAATTTCCAGATGTTTGCTTGGAGAAGAAGGATTTTCTCTGCAAAACTTCTTGTAAAACAACTTCTGGCTTTTCATCATCGGTACCTCCCTGGTACAAGGTTTTTCTTCTTTTCCGAACTTCCCGAGTTCAACACTCCTTTTTAAATCATCTTTTTGGAAACATTGACACAATGCTAGCTACATGGCCATTCAATTGTCCATATCCGAGGACGCGGCTTCTTCGAAAAAGTTGTACTCTGCAGAGGTGTACACATCCACCAGACTCAGTACACCTGTCGTGAACAATCACGGACTGTAACAACAGTATGTGAAACATCAGATCACTGATCATAACTTTCCACTATGTTCAAGCTAGAATGTGTCTATCTCTCAGTTGAGTTTTACCGGTCATCCCCGGCACCGAGCTAATCCCCGCCAACCAGGATGCCTCAACTGATGCGACCGGAGGTGAACTTAATCCCACACTTTTTATGTCTCAACATTGGGAGTTTTGGCGACAATCGGTTCGAGGGATCCCGTCCCTTATAGCTTTTGAGATAGAACACACACTAACAAGAACAAACTTCCAGTTAAGCCCCGTGCCCATGTTGGGGTAGGGTGGCAGTACGGTAAAGGTTGTCCGGCGAAGACTAGGTTATGTGTCATTTTTTGAAAAACACCATTTTCCCAAAAATGACTACCCCCTCATTCCTCCGGAGAATAAGGATCCGCCTTTTCTCCGGGTTTTCCATAAAGTCTTTGTTTTGTACAAACACAGTTTTAGGGTGTCCACTTAGGGACTAATGTTTGGGATGGTAATAAATACCATATGGTGGCTTATGGGCTTGGTAACACCAAGTTTCAACTACTGGCATAGTATATATAATAGTAGTAGTATTCACTCAAAAATAGTTGTTGGGAACCAAAGTTTTTGTAAAACTTTTCAGAAGTAAAACATGCATGATAGATAATGATAAGTGTATTATAACAGCAAGCATCAGGATGGCTTGCCTCAAGTCTCTTAATGTTCCTGTCCTTGAAGTATCTTGAACTTGACGCACAGCTCCACAACTGCTTCTTCCTCTTCTTCATTTTCTAGCGTCGTAAAAGAAATACAAGACACACACTCAGGTCTAAAAGACACACAACCAAGCTAAACAACACATACAGCAAGCATCAGTATAATGGCGCCAACTCACAAATGTTATCGAGAAAACTGTCTCACATAGTTCTCAGGGTACACAACTATCGTCAGACAAGCATGTGGTTCAGGAAACCATATCCCACATCTTACATACCACATATGGGGTGGTGAACCACCCTCATAACAAGATATATAAGAAGCTAAAAATGTAGCTTGTGGGTGCAAAAAGTTAGGATACTAAGGTAAAACAAACAGACAGAACAATACCCATGGCAGTGTGCATTACTTACCACAAGCAACTATCACTTAATGAGTTCATGATTTTAGTTGGATGTTTTAGTTTCATAAGATACTCTTAAGCACAACAACAACACTAGCACACAAATAACACAAGTATGACACTCATGCTAAGGTACACACTCAGACAATTCCCAAACAGCAGGTAAACACACCACAGGTGTATAAGCTATTTAATTACTACCTTAGTGTTTACTTGAAGTTTTGGAATCCATCAATCATGAAAATTTAACAAACAACCAGTAACCAATAACCAAAGAATCAAGTCATAACAATAATCTAAAACACCATCTTCACTCAATATAATACTCCTATTAAACAGGCATAAAACAGGACTGCACTAGTAGCATACTAGTATGGAAAATCTACACAAGCATGCTATAAGAAATAATTATTAATCTACAACCATGGAACATGCAACTAAAGTGTTCAAGACACGATAACAGAAGTGATAACTTCCTAAACATGCTATAATAAGCTCATATACTCATAAAATAAGAGATGACAATACTATAGCAAAAATCACCACTTTCTAGTGGTGACACTAGTTCAATACTAGGGAAAACAAACAATGCTTCCATGATTTCCTTAAACCTAATCAAGCAAGTCATGAATATAAAAGTAACTAATAACAGTACACAATTCATACTCATGCTAGGAAGCAAGAACATCAAAATAATTCCATGAAACAACTATTAAACATGCACAAATTGATTCAAGCAATTTCTGTTTTCTTAAACAATTTCTAGCAAGCAAAACATGGTAGAACCTTCACATCCAGTAGCTATGCACTTGATGAAAAGTTATATAAACCTTTTCAAAAATCCAAACACTCAATCTAAAATCATTTACAAACAATCTATCAAGGAATTTAGTTTATTTGCAAACTATATAATTTAGCACTCAATAGTGAACCATTTCTTAACATGATACCCCTAAGGAATATTATGCTAACCAATTGGATCACATCTAACATACTAGTGTCCTCTGATAAGAAACAAACTTCTCACTTGCATAAGTGAAAACAAACAATTATATTTTCCATGGTGGAAAATAGAAATCAATCATCTAATTAAACATGTTCATTTCTCACATGTGCATGGTTGGGAATTTTCATCCTCAACCAAGATGAAATGGGACCAGTGGGTTATGGGCCCACTAACACCCAGGCAAAAAGGTACTAAGCCTATGGTTACTCATGACAAAAATTAGTGTAACAAAATAAAGTAACACAAAGCCAGTTATTCTAGTGAGAGCAATACTAGTGCATAAGAATAACAAATCCTACACATGCTTCACTATAAAAAGGCATGCAAACTAACAGAGGTATTAGATTCAAAATAACAGTACCAAAATGGTACTGTATTCATAGCAATCATGGCACAAAATTTATCAAAACCTTCACACAAAGATCTAGCTTCCACAATAATTTCAAATAATAAAGCTAGAATGTAATCAATGCTATTTCCTTTTTATTTCAGTTTCCAAACATGCACACACTTTCTAAGGTAGAGGTACTGTAAGGAAACAACTTAATAACAAGTCCTAACCACTTTACACAAGCTAGAAAACAAGATTAAATGAACCACACAACTTATTTCAAACAAGAACATAATTAAAAACAGAAACAGAAAAGTGTTGTTTTCTAAATCTGTCCACCAAAAATTATCTAGAGCTTAAAAAATTAATCTAAGCTAGGATATGATAGATCTAGTCAATACTAAACCCATCCAATTGGATTTTCTCCAAAAAGAATTTTTAAACTCCTTAAACAATTCAAAGAAAAGCCTGCTGGACTTTTAGTAAACTGGATGCCATTTTCATTCTGTAACTCACCTTGATGTGAGGTTAGGTGCATTGAATAGATATTTTCCATACCTATCCAGAACAGTTTAGTTTGTTCCATATGGTCACATATTTTAAAAGGTATAGCTAAAACATTCCCACTGACCGTCTGTGGGAAAACATTCATTGTGCTAAAAATAATGGTCCAGAAGTAGATCTACAAATTTTCCCTGGTTTAGATTTCATTCCTTAGGGTCCTTGAATTTTTCCAGATTTTATTTCACCGTTTTAGTATTTTTCACGAGTCCAAAGTGATGGTACATGTTTCTATAAAATGTTAAATGAATAAAAGAATAACTGCCACACGGGCTGGTTCTGTGAGGCCGTGGCCCAACTGGACGCGAGCGCGGCCCGCTGCGCTTGCGCGCACTGGCAGGCGCGGGAAAACATCCGCGTTCAACCGCAGCCGTTGATCAGAGATCAAACGGTCTGCGCGCCTTCTTCTTCCTCTCCTCACCCTCTCTCTCTAACCCGACGGACAAGAAAAATGGTGCGGCTCTAGCTCACCTTGGGGAGGCTCGGGGAGGCTTGGGAGCGCTCGGGGGAGTTGCTGGAGTGGTGTGGCTTCCAGGGGTGGCGACGGTGGCGGCCGGGGCGGCCTCACGCGGCGGAACGCGGCCGGCGTCCACGGCGGCGCCCGTGGATGGCGGCGGCGCCTCCGGGGCCTAGAGGGCACGGGGTGGTGTCTAGGAGGTTCACGGGAACAGGGGGAGGCTAGCTAGGGTGGGTGGAGGGGCTGGAAGGCAGGGGTGTGAGCAGTTTCTAGCTGAGGCCGTGGTGCTCTCGGGTGGCTGGATCTCGAGCTCACAGGCTCTAGGGGCAAGGGCTCAGGGTCCAGAGGATTTAGGGAGGCTAGGAGGGAGTGTGGGTGGTGCAAGGATGCAAGGGAACTGCCCTGGTACTTATAGAGGAGGTATGAACCTCAAGGGCAAAAAGGGGAGCTCGGGTGGATGCCAATCATGGCATAGAGCAAACCCTAGGGTTTTTGAACATTTCCAAAACGTGCACTGGCTTGCCCTAGTTACCTAGCGTGTGTTTGCAAGTCTGATCCTGGCCAAAGGTGCAAGTGGTGCAAGTGGCAACCAAAATAGTCAATTGCATGGGCTCCCACTTCTGCCACATCATCTCCTCTTCTCTCTCTAATAAGTTCTGGCCTAGGGCTTCTAGAAGGAACCCAATGCATTATTGGTCGAGTAGGAATGTTGGGCAACACACTAGGTCAGGCCACACTTCCAAAAGATCAAGGGATCACAAAGAAAACAAAGGTGCAAAAGTGTATCTGCTCCTGTTTTACTGCAAAAATTCAGAAAATTCAGACTAAGGACTTAGAAATTTTCTAAGTGTTGAAAACAGTCAGAAGGTTGAGAAAGTTGGGTTTGTTTTCAAGGTGCAAATGATTCTCAAAATTTGTTTTCAAGGTATGAATTTGTTAACCAAGGTATATACTTTCATAAACCACTTTTGAAAACAAATTTGAAATAAGTTAAGGCCATGAAAATATTGGAGGAAAAGGTATACTTCCTGTTTTTATCTGTTTCTCAAAAATGTCATTTTCTGCCTTAATTTTATACCACAAACACATCAAGCAAAAGATAGTTTTTATTTCTCCAAAAATAAAAGTGATCTTATAGCTTTGTAGTATACATATCAAGGATTAATTACAAGTCAAGAAATCATAAAATAACAATTCATAGCTTGGTGAAAACAATGGTAGAAAACATGTATTTGGCTTTATTCTCATACATTGTTTTCTATAGGAAAGTTAAAAGAAACTTTCATAGATCATCTTGGAAACTTGTTTTCTTGGATCCAACAAAGTTAAAAGTTTGTTTCAAGATGCAAACCATAAGGATCCAAGTCTTGGAATAAAAATCTCTCAAGTAACATTATGAAAAACATTAGTGGAAAAATAAATAGGAAAATCTCCCACAAACATAAGGTATTGGTTTTATATGGAAACAATACTTGTGTTGCAAATATGCTTAACATTACAAACACTTGTTAGTCCAAACAATCATGTTGTTAAAAAAAATTGTTGGTCCTAATTTTTGTCTTCTTGAGCATAGTCCAAGAGTCCAAAAACTGGGGTGTGACACCCAGTGCATGCGCCCGTTCAAAGGCTGCCGGAGTAATGCCGTGGCGGGCGGCAGCGAGGGGACGCGCGCGCAGTAAATGCCCGGCCGCCTATAAAATCCCCTTGCCGCTCGCCGCGCTCGCCATTCTTCCACCGGCGCACTCCCTCTCCTCTTCTTCCTCTCGACGCTCTCCTCTCCCCCCGTTCTCCATGCAATGGCCAGCTACAAGGACGGCGCAGCGGCCAACGGGTTCCCCCGCCGCAACCTTCGCCAGGGCGAGGCGATGGCGCTGTACCGCGCGGGCTACCCATGCCCGCCGGACGTGCGCCTCCCGAGCTCCGGCGCTGGGCAGAGCCGCTGGGCGCTCAGCAGCGGAGGGGTACCCGTGCCTCCCCTCCCCAACACGGACGCCGAGTTCCGGCGCGCCATCCGCGAGGCGCGCGACGCCATGGCAGAGCCCGCCCGCTTCCCAGAGGCGGGCGTGGACGAGTTCTGGTGGAACCATCTCACCAGCCGCCGCGACAGGGAGCTTGCCTCCCTCAACGACAACGGCCCCGTCGACGGCCGCTTCAACGCCAACGGGCGCCGCCGCTGGTGGAGCGTCCCCGACAGGACCATCGAGGCGGTCCTCGACCACATCCACGACGGCGACGAGCCACGCCTGGCGATACCGCCCCGGCAGACCAAGCCGTGGGAAGCGCACCGGACGGGGAGCTTCGTCTTCGTCGGCGACGTCGAGCTCCTCCGGCGCCTAGTCCCTCTCCATCTCCCCCCCTTTTTGAACACTGGAGCGCCTACCCGCAGGCGCAGCGGCGGCGCGCTCCGCATCGGCGAACCACGCTTCGAACGCGTGGTTCGCCCGAAGACGGAGGACGCCGGCGACGACGAGGACGAGTGGCCCGACCAGAAGGTCGCGGAGCAGCTGTCATTGGACACGCTCCAGCCGCTCGACGCCGACGCCGCCGCGACGTGGAGCCTGCAGGAGAGCACCGCGGTGGAGCTGGAGCTCCAGCGCCGCCTGCTGGCGGAGGCCGAGAAACGCAAGGAGGCGCGCGACAGAGAGGCCGCCGCCAACGCGGCCCGCCTCCGCGTCCCGCCCCCACCGCCGCAGAAGGAGGCCCCCTACATCGTCCTCGACCCCGACACCGACGAGGACGACGAGATCCAGCAAGCCCTCACGGCGAGCAGGTGGGGCGGCGGCGGCGACGCCGGACAGGGGACGAGCAAGCGCCCCGGCGACGGCCCCGACGACGACGACGACGGCGACGATGGCGACTACAGCCAGGCCATCGCCGCCAGCCTCGGCCTTCTTTAGATTCCTAGTCTAGTTTAGTTTAAATTTCAGTTCTAGTTTTTTAAATTTGCGCCGAATATGTACGCACTTCGCCTAAATTCAATAAAAATCGCCTATTTTCATTTTGCGTTTGTTTGGGCCGAATCATGGGCTCGGGGAGCGACTGGGAAGTCTGCCCCCCAGGTTCTAGAATAGCGCCGTTTAGCGCCACGGCAGACCCAAAACGGCGGCGTTTTGGGCCCTGGGGGGCGCAACGACTGGAGATGCCCTAATCCTACTTGTCCATGGATGATCTTACTTCCGAGAACAAGGGAAGCTTACCGCGATGGTGGTGTTCACCGGATAGGAAAAAGGCGGCGGCGTGGTGCTTGGGCGGCTGATGGCACTGGCGTTTCCCGTGGTGCTCCGTCCTCGGAGACGGCATAGGGAGGTGTGGCGTGATGTCGTGGTCTCGATTCCGTCCTCGGGCGTGTCTCAGACTGCTCCTAGTAGTGGCGGCGGTGCGGTTCTGTGGTAGTGACTACCGGCGGCTGAGATTTTTGTGGCCGCAGAGGGATTTAGGGTAAGGGTTTTCTGGAGGGGGCGCGGATGACGAGGCCCGGGTATTTAAGAGGAGGGGACTATGTGCGGGAGGAGGCAGGGGTCGGTGCTCCGACGGCGAGTGCGTCTTGAATATCAAGGTGGCGGCGCGGCCTCTATCTCCCTGTCGAAGACGTGACTGGCAGGCGGGGCCCGCCCGTCAACGTTTTTTCTATCCATTTTCTTTTCTATTTAATTCTTTAAATCATATCGTTTGATTTAATACTCCAAAGGGCCTCAAACCAATTTCTACAGTTTTGAAAAAATATAATCTTTCATACAAAAATATTTGTGTCATGTTTGAATACATTTAAAATTTTGTATTTTTAGAATATGATTAAATAACTAATAGCAACTTAATGTTATTTAAGAAAAAAGAGAAATAATTGATTCAAATTTGGGTCAAATAAAATTCAGAGACATATAACATTTGAAAATATTGATTCCCTAAGTTATTTACGCATTTTTTATACAAGAAGAATTGTGTGAAAACATTTTATAGGATAAGCCTTGCAAATAATTACTTTGCATAAATATTTATTTTGAGCAAGATTTACGGTTTAAGAAACAGAGGTATATGGAAATAGCATTTCCAATACTTTGAGAATCCAAGATATTTATTTTATGCCTGTATTTTATTTGGTTTTGGTGGCTTTCATTAGCAAGAAAACAAAAGTTTCAATTTTTTTAGATTTTTTATTTTTTCCAAAAATCAGGGATGTTAGAGACTACCACCCTTAAAAGAAATCTTGTCCCGAGATTTGGGAAGGCCAGAAAGAAACATAGGTTTGGATATGTGGGTTGAACACAACTAGGTGGGCTACCACCCTTAAAAGAAATTTCTGTGGGTAGTCTAAAACATCTTTTCCATCTGGCTGCTAGGTTTACTATATCTTTAGTTGAAGTCTCACTTCATCATCTATAGCTCCTGGTATAACATGTATCAACTCCGTGTAGGTATTTGAGATCTTAAATCCATGTATACATCCTTTATGATCCTATGGGTCTATATTGATTCCCAATAGGTGAGTGTTTATACACATGTCTTGGTGTGTAGCTGTACTCTAGATGGCTTGTGTAGAACTTTCCTTCGCGGTAGAGCTGCACACCAACATAATTTTGTTGAACTACCTTTGACACTGAGGTGTCACTCTTTGGGTCAATCAAAATACGAAGTTGCGGGGGTTCCTCAACATATTTTCATTATTTTCCTCTGGTGTCCTTAATTGGCTTCCTTCTTGTGGTTGTCTTCCACGATTGCAGACACCATGATATTTCTAACAAATCTCTCATGGTGGTCAATATCTTCCATTACATGATGCTTCCAGGGTTGGTTTTTATCCTCACCAAAGATAATACATTTTAGCAACACTTTCCTGACACAGGGTTATTATTACCTCTCACCATTCTATGGTCCAGGCTTAACATCGTCGTCACTCTAATAGGTATGTCATAGATTTACCATTCCTCATAGCAGAGTGAATAATGTGAGTAGTCATCATGGGGGACAATCCATGTTGCACTTAATCATTACCTTATACTTAGATTGGTGAATCTCGTAATGATAACACTCGGTCAACCGCACTTGTCTAACAGAAAGTTTCCAACCTGTAAGACAGACCTGAGCTAAACAATCGGTTCTCGAACTACTGGGTTGCATAAAACTCTTATGTAACACTAACTGGATAGTTGTGTTTCTTCATTGGTTTTTCTCCTGGTGTAAGAAGTCTTCAAAATCTTCATTTTAGGTTGGAATCTCCTTCGAAAATGATCATGGTTTCCATATTTAGAGGTTGCAACTCTTATTCTTGTCTTAGTTTCCTCTTAGGGCATTTATTGGTATAATGTCCCTCCTTTTTGCATTTGTAACATGTGACCTCGCTGAGGTCCTTCTCTTTATTTGCTTCTCCAAAGGTGTTCTTGAGTTCACTAAGCATTCCTTCTTTGACTTGATGTCCAACTTGTTGTACCATGGGGTAAAGTAGGCACTATGCTCGAACATATGTTGTTCCTTCATAAAAAAGACAAGTAACCTAAGTGGTGTATTCTTCAGTTGGAAAATTTGCATCACCATGGGGCCACTCATCAGTACATTCTTTGGATAACTGTCCTATCTCTTCACATGCTTTGCAGTCTTTGGGTGTTGTAACCATTTTTTCTAACTCCTTCTTACCACTAGCTATCAAGGGTTAGTTGATTTCACTATCGACCATGTTTTGGGACATCATCCGCACTATCTGAAATGGATATTTAAAACCTGCTGCATTCCTGGGACTATTGGGGTTGCTGGTTTAATTCTGCGCCATCAGTCGCATTAGCTGAGTCTAAGCCTGATACGTTGCAAACATATCTATATTTTTTGATGCTCCATGCTCGTTTTCCTACCTATTGTCCTATGTTTTTACTATGGTTTATATAATTTATTGGACTAACTTATTAACAAGATTCCCAGTGCCAGTTTCTGTTTATTATGTTTGTGCATTGTAGAAAAGGTCAAAAAATTAAAGTGCTTGGAATGGGCTGAAAATTTACGATGATTTTTTTATTCACCGAAAGACCCCGGGAGCCAGAAGGAGACTCGGAAGGGACCCACAGGGCCTCTAGGGGCACCAGCCGCGACCCCCCTACACTACGACCAGGGGTCACTTGGAGGCCCTAGCCACCGCCTCGTATCACCTCCTTGACTATAAAATCACTCTTGAACTAGTTCGGGAGGAGACCGGAGGATTTTTCCAGAAACGCATCTGAGCTCGCTGAAACCAATTCGGGGGACAAAAGTCTCTATTCTGGCACTCTGACGAGATGGGTAAGTTCCCCCCTAACGGATAACAACGTCGCCTAGAGGGTTGGGGGGTGAATAGGCGATTATAACTTTTCCGGTAAAGGCTTGCTAACTGCAGAAATAAACTAGGTGTTTAAATTAACAAGCACACGACGTTAATATTCTAGGATCAACTATGTGCACCAACAAATTATGCTAAGCAACACAAGTAACAAGGTGATGGCAAGATAAACGACTTCAAGCATGAAGGCTATCACAATGCAAATTGCATAAGTAAATAGCTCGGGTATAGAAATAACCGAGGCACATGGAGACGATGATGTATTCCCGAGTTCCTCCTTTTGAGGGGAGTACGTCTCGTTGGATGGGTGTGAGCTCACCACAAGAAGCCTACTCAATGCCACAAAGGCATCACCCTATTCTCCAATGAACCTCCCCACAAAGGACTAGTTCACCTTCCACTATTGGCAACCTTCAATCTATAGGCACACATCCACAACTTAATTGGAGGCTCTCGATGTCACCACAATCTTGGGGCACACATCCACAACTCAATTAGAGGCTCCCAAGAACACCACAAGTCGTCTAGGGTCCAAGACCCAAGAGTAACAAGTCCACAAACTTTCACTTCCACGAATCCTCATGGAGAGAGCAAACCGATGCAACCAATGCAAATGGAAAGAACACAAATTCTCAAATCCTTCACTCTCAAATTCCAACATAGCAACAAATGCTTATGGGGGGGAATAAGAGAGGAAGAACAAACAAGGAGAAACACCAAGAACTCCAAGAACAATATCTACTAGGTTTCCCTCACTAAGATGGAAGATGGATTGGTGGAAATGTAGATCTAGATCTCCTCTCACTTTTCCCTCAAACATATGAAACAATCATGGGAGGGATTGAGAGGGGGAAAGATTTCCAAGGTCAACAATGGTGGGAGAGAGAGAGAGGAAAAAATTCTTGGGCAACTTGGGGACCAATGGGGAAGAAGACCCCTTAAATAGGTCCCCTAAAAAACTAGCCGTTTGGAGGCAGAAATTGGAGCCGGATATTCCGGTTCAAACATGAACCAGATATTCCGGTTATCTCCTTCAGATCTGAGAATTCGACACCAGTTGACCAAACCAGAAATTCCGGTTTCCCCAAAATTTCCGGGATAAATTTCCGGTTACCTCCAGAGAGGAAATGGTTCTCTGACTTAGCCAATTTTTGAGCTCTTCTCTTCCAACCGGAAATTCTTGTTGGTTGGAAATTTCTGGTTAACTATAGAGAGCACTCAAGTCCTTAGCTGATTTCGGCTGGCCTCTTCAGAACCGGATATTCCGAGACCAAAATTTCCGATTGGAAATTTCCGGTCACCTTCTGAAACTTCGAGGCTGATCCTGAAACCTCGTAACTTTTGCAAATGAAGTCCGAATTAGGTAAATCCAATTGCGTCGGAAAGATAACAACAAGGAGTATGGAGAAATTACCACACATGGAAGGTGTGGGAACTTTATCAAGATGAACCGACAAGATTTTCACCACCGAAAATGCAACAAGTTTTTCTTATGAAATCCATTTTCAAGAAACCAAGGCTTGTCATGAAGATCATGAGTCACCAAAACCCAAGGACATAAAATCCAAATAAGAACCAAGAAAGATGATATTCCAAGTATGAAAAGGTTTGAGCTCTCCATAATGATTCGATCAAGTTACTCACTTGAGAGGCCCTCTTGATAGTACGACTAACTATCGTATAACCCGGTCTCCCAAAGGCATGAGACCGGTAAAATAGAAAACCTATCAATATCATACCTTTTCCTTGAGCATTTCACTTGAGCTAGATGATGACGGTCTTGACTCTCCCAAGTTGGATCCTCTTTCTTAATCGTGCTTGCTAGCACATGCTCCGCTTGATGAAGACTTGCAAATTGTTCCCCATACACCATTATGGGAGAGACTAGCTCCCCCATACACCATTATGGGAGAGACCCTTTTCAGAAATCTTCAAAAGGCCACAATATCCAAATGGGTGGAAAGCATCAAGCATAGGATTTGTTCAAGATGCTTCACTTGAGCTTCCACGTCAAGCTTGATTACGAACACCGCTTGATGACAAAGAGCATGGGCTATATGAAATCTTTCTTTTGATGCATGCCCATGGAAATATACCTAACCACACATAGATATGCCACACACAGATATTATGGGTTAGTTCACAAAGCTATATGGTCAATTTCTTACCATAGCACAAGATACATAATCCCACTTGGTACATCTTGTAGCTTTGTGTGTTCATCACTTGCTTGATCAGCCTTGATTCTTTTCTTCTCTCTTCATATGATGATGTCTTGAAGATAATCATGAAAGATCACCTAATCCTTTTCTTCAAGACACTTGTAATAAGCTCAACTCTATCCATGACCATTCTTCATATAAATCCTTGAATATAACAATGGTCCTCATGAAAGATTCTAGAGTCCAACACATGAACTCCAATATTTGCTATGGACAAGATCTATAAGGATAACTCAATGCAAACATTAGTTCCTAAGGATTGTCATTAATTATCAAACCATATATGGGGCACTATGCACTTTCACCCCTAGAGCCATCTTTATGGACGTTTCTTCCTCCCATGATGATGCGGGAGTAGTCCCTCCCCGGGGCTGAGGGCTCTTGCTAGTAGCTGTGTGGTTATCTCTCTCTCATGATGTGATCTTGATTGTGATCGTGTGTTATGTTATTATTGTTGAATCTATGATGTTTCCCCTTCATTATGTAATGGATATGATGTACTCAATTGGTTTATCTAGTATAATTGTTCGGAGTCACCTTTATTCCACGATGCCACAGTGATCGTGTGAGTGCCGTGTGTGACTCTATGGACCTTGAATTATAGGGATACTTATCATGAAGTTGTTCTTACTATGTTAGATCGAATTGGAATCATGAGGTTTCTTGATGCTTGTGTTTAGTATAATCTCTATAGTGCCAAGGTGACAATGCGAGTGCTGTGGATTGATTAGAAAGATACTATTCAAGAGATAGGTTGAGGTGTTTATTAGTACTATCTTTGGATGCTCAATGTGATAGGGTTGGGGTGTTCATTGACGGGAACGTGAACTTTAAGGTGTGCTTGTGTAGCCCTACACGATTCTCATCCTAGTTGATTCACGAGGAACAATTTTCGAGCTATGTCTTTCATTCATGTTGTTAGAGGAAGTATCATATGTTTAATTATGTTAATGTTTTTGACAGTTGCCACTGGTGAAAGTATGATCCCTAGGCCTTGTTTCCCACCATTGCTATATCGTTTTCTTTTAGTTTTACTACTTGTTTGCTTGCAGCCATTTTTACTACAGATTTTCAAAACCTTGTTTTCCCATCCATATTACCCATATTTTATCATCTCTTCGCTGAACTAGTGCACATATACAACTGGCAATTGTATTAGGTGTGTTGAGGACGTAAGAGAATCCACCTTTTGTTTCTAATATATTTTGTTAAGTGCTTCTCAGGTGTGGCTGAATTGACAACTCAACTGCTAAGGCCGATATGTATTCTTTGAGGTGGCGAATTAATAAATTGGGTTACACTTACCCTCGAACACTATTGCGATCCCGTATAGTTGTGGGTTATCAAGACTGTTTTCTAGTGCCGTTGTCGGGGATCATAGCTTTATCTATAAGTTCACTTGGGAAGTACACTCTTACTTTTTACTTATTCCTTGTTTTTATTTTACTAGTTGGGCTTAATGGAAAAAAAAATGAGAGAGCTTTATGACATTTATCTTGAGTTAGGACATGAAGTGTTTGAGGAGGAAATTAAAAAAACCTATGGAACTTCGTTTGCATGCTAGTAGCAATGTTATTAGTCTGAATTATTTGAACACCATTATTGTTAATGCTATGGAAAAATTTTAAGCTTGGGGAAGCCGGTTTTGATGAATATGATCTTTTTAGTTCCCCCAAGCATGGAGGAGAAAATTTACTTTGATGATATTACGCCTCCTATATATGATGGTTACAATGATGAATATTATGTTTTCAGTCCACCTACTATTGAGGAGGGAATTTATTATGATTATGATATGCCTCTTATTTATGATGATTACAAGAATAGCTATTTTGTTGAATTTTCTCCCACTACTATTAATGAGAATGACTATGCTTATGTGGGGAGTAGTAATTCTTTTATGCATGTGGATCATCATAATAATGCTTTATGTGATAGTTATATTGTTGATTTTATTCATGATGCCACTGAAAGTTACTCTGAGAGAGGAAAATATGGTTGTAAGAATTTTCATATTACTAAAACATCTCTCTTTATGTTGATTTTTTTGTAAATTGAATTTCTTTTATCTTTCTATGCTTACTACTTTGTGCTTCATTGATTCGTTTTCTTACAAGATTCCTATGCATAGGAAGTGGGGTAGGCTTAAATGTGCTTTATATTTTCTTCGTGATGCTCTACTATTATTCTTCAATTCTTATTCTTATGTGAGCATCTTTTAAAATTACTATGCATAGCTAAAGGGCTTTAAAAAAAGTCGCTTGTGGGAGGCAACTCACTTTGTTTTCTCATGTTTTCGTTCTGGTTTCTTCTATTTTCTTTGAGTCTTGGAAGTTGTTACATCTGTAGCAACCTCTTCTTATCCTTTTTATTTTGTTTTTTGTGCCAAGAATAACCTCTATTTGAAAGAAAGTGCAACTTGCTGTTTTCTGTTCAGATTTTTTCGCTTCACCAAAAACCTCGGTTCTCTCAGCCAGAATTCGAGGATTTTTTAATATTTTCTAGGCACCTTCCCCAGGTTTTTATCTAGCTTTCATTAGTTTCACGCTTTTTGATTTGATCTACATACGTGCTTCTATAAAAATCATTTTTGCATGGTGTTCTGTTTTGACAGATTTCTCCCAATATTTGCATGTGCCTCTTAATATTCTTCTTTTGTGATTCTTTCGGCGGGTGGGGGAGCCTTAAAAGAAGTTGTGATAGTAGCTAATATTTTCAATGGGTATTAGACTTGTGTTGAAACTAAAGAAAGTTGATTTATTAATTTGATGCACTAACATTACTAATGAAGATTGTGAGAAGTTTTAGGTGGAGGAAGATTTCAAGTGTAGGAAGAGAATGATGATATGAGAAGATGAAGGATGGACAAAAGCTCATCCTTGGGATGCCCATGTCACCCCAAGACATATCCAAAAATTACAAGCGTCAAAGCTGGGCATCCCCTTCTTCATCAACAAAAATATCAGGTTTCTTTCAAAACACTATATTTTTATTGCTTCACATGATATGTGTTATTCTTCGAGCGTAATTTTATTGTGCTTTCAGTTTTTTTGTTTTCTTGCTGTAATAAATGGTTGGATCCTAACATATTTTTGTTTGTAGAGACATGCTCCGTTTTAATTGTCTAGAACACTCTAATTTTCACTCTTATTGTTCTTTGAGTGTTCAGTTTTTGCTAGTACTGTGTTTAGCTCTTGTTTTTCACTCGAATTTTGTTCAGAGCTTGTTGGTTTACTTCAGTTATATATGATTAGCTCTCTGGTCTTTAATAATTATTTGATTTGAGAGTTGTTTCAAATAAGTTTATTGGTGTTGGAGAATTTTGTTCAAAGCTTGTTGGTTTGCTTTGAGAGCAGTTTCCTTGTAGTGTTGTCAATTGCTTGGCATTGTGGTTGTCCATTTCTTCTTAGCTTGCTTGCATTGTGCTTGTCTAGTGCTACTTAGCTTGCCTGCATTGTGCTTGTCCATCGCTTCTTAGTGCTTGCATTGTGTTTGTCCATTGCTGCTTAATGCTTTTCCATTATTGCTTAGCTTGGTTTTATTGCTGCGTACAATTGTCCACCTACTAACAAGGTACTCAAGGCGGACTTGGATATCATCACACTCCTCTGGAGTTATAGGGCATTATTCCGATCAACCGGCATGTACTGAAGCTAGTGGCAACCAGGAGGAAGGAGGAGGCGTCCAAGGAGGCGAAGCGTGCATGGGAAAAAATCCCCATGTGCTTTTGTACAGTGTGTGCTTTCCCCGATGTTATGTACTTAAGTAGGGCCTACTGAACCTAATATGTATGGTATTCTATATGCTTAGTGCTAATTGTTGTGTGTTGCCCATGACGTGACATTGTTGTATTGGTAGTGATAACATCACCACTATTAAATGTGGTGACCACACCACAGAACCAGCACACAACAAAAAGCCGTGTGCTGCAGCTAAATCCTCCCAAAACTAACTTTCCACACACCCAAATAGGAAAATGAGAAATAAATAGGAAAAAGAAAAATCGGAATCAGGCAACGAAGCCTCGTTTTCAAGGGCCAGACCCGCCAGAGCAAGGATGCAAATGGGCTAACTGCCGAAGGCAGCAGCGCAGCCTAGCGCGCCTTCCCTTATCTTCCCAGCGCAACCGCAGCCCGCGAAGGCGAAGCCCCTCCTCTGTTCTGAAGTCTGAACCCTACCGTCCACGACCAGCAACAACGGAGCGGCGCCGGTGCGCACCACCACTGGACACCAGGTGAGACGCCGTCCGGCCACCCCTCAACCCGAATACTGCACCTTCAGCCGCGGCGCAGCCATAATTCTACCTCGCCGCCGGCGTCCAGTGTCCTTGGTGTTCCGAGTGGACTGAGTAGCTGGGCGCAGGCGCATCATCCGACGGTGCGGGGCGGAACCGTGGATGATTCAGCCTCAACTTTGGTTGCCGAATTGGTATGTTTCAGCCAATGCATCCACTGTATTATACTTCTCTGAAAGAAAAAGAGAAATAGCATCAGGACTAGTACTTCTCTAGCTAGCCAACAGCCTCTCTGTCGAGTTGTTGCTCTGAATGTTGGCCAGTCTGCTGCCCGTCGATTGCCACAGTAGAAACAGATCTCTTGGATAGTAGCATTACTAACTATGCCTTCTTCATTTCCGTGGGCGCATTTAAATCATTTGCACTGGCGTGCAATCGGAATCTGCGGAAGTTGATGTTCGTATACAAACATGCCGAAGGAGACGCCACACGGTTAGTAATGCAGCTATGGTTGCTTACAATGTGCATAGAGCTGAAACCAATGAGTAATTCTTCCATCATGATGAACAATTAAACATAACTAAGTCAAGACCTCTGTTTCCCTTCCCCAGGTGAGGATTTAGCTGTTCGTGCTGCTAGGCCTTTCCAAAGGGAGGCCTCACACGACTTTCCCGAGTTTGCCGGTGGGTTCGCCCATGGACAGCTTCGGTCATGCACAAGCACAGCCATCTCCTTTTGTATCGTTTCATCAACCATTTACCATCAATTTCAGCGGTTCTTCTGTGTACGTCAAATTTTGGCACTCACTTACCACCCAAGAGATCAAGAACGCAAGGTGGCAGCGACATCTGCGATGCACTGAGATTTTGCACCTCGTGCCAGGGAAGTCATATAATGGCAAAGAGGAAGGTCCGTCCCACACCGCCTTATCAATGACTGCATGCATGACATCTTGGGAGTTCAATCAGAAAATCAGGGTATGCGCAATGGAAATGTACAATTTGTCAACTCAAGCAGTAGTCCAGCGCAAAATTTACCCAATACCACTGTTTCCCATGGTATCTCTGCCTGTCCTTCCATGAATAAACTCTCAAGGGGAAACAAGTTTATGCTGCTTGTTGAGTTACGTAGGAGAGAAATAAGTGTGGATGTATCTATTTTAGCATCTGCCATGAGTTTTTGGTCTGTTAAGCAATTCATTAGGGGAGGTGTTCAGCTCCATGCTCTACTCATGAAAGCTGGTTATGTCTTGTCTGTCCTTTCCGGTACCTCTCTGATCAGCTTATATGCAAGATGTTGTCAATTGGAAAGTGCTTGTCAGATTTTTCAGAACATGCCAGTCAAAAATACTGTGTCGTGGACAGCACGCATATCTGGTTATGCTCAGGATAATCAGATCGAGCCATGCCTTCAGGTATTTCAGTTGATGAGGCAATCTGCATGCAGGCCTAATGACATCACATTTGCCCTATCTTCAGCGTGTCCACCAACCATGCACTTCTTGCACTTGGTAAAAGTGTTCATGGACTAGAACTCTGGATGGGTTTTGATTTGTGTGTGCATGTCTCGAATGCATTAATATCAATGTATGCAGTATAGATGAGGCCCAATCCATATTTGAGAGAATTGCTTGCAAGGACCTGGTTTCTTGCAATTCCATGATTTTTGGATATTCACAGCATGGTCTTGCTGAGCATTGCCTAAGGTTGTTAAAAGAAATGGAGGGGCAGCACATAGTGCCAGATGTAATCTCCTTCCTTGGCATCATGTCATCATGCCGGCATGCATGCGTTGTAGAAGAAGGCATGCGCTGTTTCAAGGCAATGATCCGACTTGGAATAAAACCAGAGCTAGATCACTACTCGTGGATGGTTGACCTCCTTGGCTGGGTAGGATTGATTGATGAAGCATGGGATTTGATCCATGCAATGTCCATGACCCCCAATGCAGTCATATTGGGTTCTCTACTGGCTGCCTGTAGGATGCATGGAAACATTACGATTGGCATCCATGCTGCGGAGCACCGCCTTAAGCTGGAGCCAGGTTGTGCCACAACTCATGTACAGCTAGCAAATCTATATGCCAGTATTGATTGCTGGAGTGATGTGGCTAGAGTGAGGAAGATGATGAAGGAGAAAGGACTGAAAACAATCACCGGGTGCAGCTGGATAGAAATTGGTAGTAAGGTTTATACTTTCACAGCAGAAAACAAATCAAAGTGCCAGGAAGTAAACAATGTCCTGGCTGTACGTACTTGACTGTTTGCAATATCATATAGAATACAAGTACGATGTGCTGATAGATGGTCTTTGATGATCATCAACATTTCAATGTAAGTTTGAGCACTGAATAGATATCTGTAGATCATAGATCGCTTCAGTGATTTGTATATGAACATTGAGTGTCTATTTTATAGCAAAAATAGGAGAGTCAGAACTCTAGAGAATTGAGATATGATTTCATCCTATTTCCTACCTCACAGCGTTTATTATGACGTTGCTGCTCATTGTAGCCTTTCTTTCTTATTTGGAAGCTCAGTGTAGTCTTTTGTATACACACTCGATATTGTAGAGCTAGATTAGTGATTAGTGGGAACCATGCAGGACTATAGATGTAAACTGCAACCATGTACGACAAGATGAAATCTAAACATTTTTCTCTCCGCTGCTAAATAATGCAAATACCTTACGGTTTCAGTTTGATATTTGGAGCTTCTTAATTGCAAATTATGGGTTAGTAAATCCCCTAATGGATCACGATGTATGTAATTTGTACAAGAAATAAAAAATGATGGGTAAACTTATATTTTACCCTACAAATATATGTACTTAGCAAAACAATAAACCATAACAAATATAAGATATTTCTTGTGTGCCAGAAACTTTATGCATAATTATAATGCACATAATTATGTTTGTAATCAATGTTTTAACTTTGATCAATAATGTAAGTATGGATTGTGCATACAAAATAATTGTTGTAGAACTATTTTATGTCAACGGTTATATATTGTCAGCAAGTAGTCAATCGTGCATTTTTTTTTTTGATAAAGGGCTTTATTACTCAAAAATTCAAGCATTACACCCGGCCTCTGCATCATGAGATGCACACAGCCTCAATCCGAAACTGAAAATAAACAAGAAAGACAAAGCTACAAAATCCTCTGTAGACTGTAAAGCTACGAAATCCTCTGTAGAATGTCAAAGCTATGGAGCCTCAATCCGTAGATCAAGCGGCCATCCATGTGGGATAAAAATATCCCTCGCCACCTGCTCCAGTCGTGCACATGCCTCCATAAAAAGGCCTCGTAACTCCCCTCGCTGTAATGTGGACCACGAACGGAGAATACCTGTGCTCCTGAATAGAACCTGCATACGAGAAAAAATTTTATCATTGAAAATCTTGTCATTTCTACATAGCCAGAGCGACCAGATAACGGCAAGCGCTCCTACCCTAATAATAGTCTTAAATCGTTTATCTACCCCATTCAACCAGTTACCGAATATATTCGCAACGGAAGTGGGTTGATATAGATTCGAAGCCATTTGGATAGCGGCACATATAGAACGCGCAAATGGGCAATCAAAGAATAAATGTTTAATTGTCTCATCATGAGAACAAGAAACACACTTAGAGCTTCCATGCCAATTACGTTTGACAAGATTATCCTTTGTGAGTATGACCCCCTTACGAAGGTACCACGCGAAGATCTTAATCTTCAACGGCACTTTCATACGCCATACATTTTTGAATATATCGATTGGCATATCCGACTGGATCATGGCTCTGTACATGGAGTCCACCGAGAACTGTCCATTCTTAGTGATCTTCCATCGAAATTCATCGGCGCCTGGTGTAAGAGTAACTGTAGTTAATCTATCAACCAGGTTTTGCCAAGATACTAGTCTAGGCCCGATTAAATCTCGCCTGAACGTAACATTAGGAGGTGATGTTTGCATGACCGTAGCCAGCGTATCCTCCTTATGTCGCGCAATGGTATACAAGGCCGGATACTGATCTCGGAGTGTGGTATTGCCTAACCACTTATCCTCCCAGAACCGTATCTGTGATCCATCCTTAATCTTAAATACCCCATAGCGAAAAAACTTATTTTTGGTCGCCATGAGTCCAGCCCAAAAGTGTGAATCACCTGGTCTCCACGTGACCTGTGACATTGCTTTCAAGCATATGTATTTACGTTTCAGGATAGTCTGCCAAACGCCGTCTTCGGTTAGTAGTTTAAAAATCCATTTACCAAGTAGGGCTGAATTCTTGACTTGAAGATCATGAATACCAAGCCCCCCTTGATCTCGTGGACGACAAACTACATCCCATCTGGCCAATCGATATTTCTTTTTCTCGTTGTCACCTTGCCAAAAGAATCTAGATCGGAAGTAATCCAATTTTTTTAAGACTCCTTTGGGTAACTGGAAGAATGATATCATATACAGTACCATATTAGTAAGGACTGAATTAATGAGTACCAGTCGTCCACCAAGTGACAACAATTTTCCTTTCCAACTAGCTAGCCTTTTCTGCAAACGCTCTTCGACTTGGCCCCATTCTGCATTAGTCAATCTCCTGTAATGTATTGGTATTCCCAAATACTTAATAGGAAACTGACCTTGCTCGCATCCGAATAACTCGGTATACTGCGCAACTGCATCCTGGGCCTCACCAAAGCAAAACAATTCTCTTTTATGGAAATTAATTTTTAATCCGGATAATCGCTCGAACGCTGAAAGTATCAATTTCAGATTCGCCGCTTTCTCCAAATCATGCTCCATAAATAGAATTGTATCATCTGCATATTGAAGGATCGACAATCCGCCATCTACAAGATGTGGAATTATTCCCTCAATTAGGCCATTTTCTTTGGCTCGATCAATGATGATTGCTAACATATCTGCCACAATATTAAACAATACGGGCGATAGCGGATCACCTTGTCTCAAGCCTTTCTTTGTTTGGAAATACCGGCCAACATCGTCATTGACTTTGATAGCCACACTACCTCCAGCTACGAAACTGCGAACTAGGGTACACCACTCCTCTGAGAATCCTTTCATTCTCAGAGTCTGTTGTAGAAACTCCCAATTCACTTTATCATAGGCCTTTTCAAAGTCTATTTTAAGGATTACCCCATTAAGCTTTTTTGTGTGCAACTCATGTACGGTTTCGTGTAAAGTCACGACCCCATCTAGGATATTCCTACCCTGCATAAAAGCAGTCTGTGTAGGTTTTACCACATGGTCTGCCACCGAATTCAGCCTAATAGTTGCAACCTTAGTAAAGATTTTGAAACTAACGTTAAGAAGGCAAATAGGACGGTACTGCTGTATCCGTTCTGCGTTCAAAACCTTAGGTAACAAAACGATTTCCCCAAAATTAAGGCGATATAACTCCAGGTGTCCACTCTGCAAGCTGTCAAACATTTCTAGGAGATCATGTTTAATGATTTCCCAAAAATGCTGATAGAACTCCGCCGGACAACCATCTGGACCAGGTGCCTTATTATGTTCCATCTGAAATATCGCCTTCTTTATCTCCTCTTCAGAGAAGGGAGCAGTAAGAAAAGCGTTTTCTTCCATTGAAACTTGGGGAATATCATCTGTGCGGCTCTCATCCATGGTAATATTACCTACTTCAGGAGCCCCAAACAGATCTTTATAGAACTTTGTGATATAAGTCTTGAGACACTCTTGTCCCTCGATGAGACCTTCCTCTTGTTGGAGACTTTGAATCCGTTTTTTCCTATGTCTGCCATTAGCAACATTATGGAAATAACGAGTATTCGAATCTCCTTCAAGAATGAATTGAGCCTTCGATCTTTGATACCATTTGAGTTCCTCTTCCCGCAACATATGTGCTACTTTCGCATTGGATTGACTTTTCAGTTCAATCTCTTGCATAGATAGCAACCTAGTTTCTGCGAGCCGGTCCAACTCATCAATAATGGAACAAAGACGTTCTTTCTCCTTCTTTAGCATCCCGGTCGTATGTCTCGCCCATCCACGGAGATATTTACGCAAATTGCGCATTTTATTATTCCATCTCCGTATCGGGTTATCACCTACAACCGGTTTATGCCATACTTTCTTTACTAGTTCATCAAAACCATCTCTCAAAAACCAACCTAGTTCAAACTTGAACTGTGTATGGCCTTTTGGTTTTGATGTACCAGTTGAAAGGAGCAAAGGAGCGTGGTCTGACAGAGACTCAATACGTTCTAGAGCACGTACCGTTACCAATGGGAATTTATCTTCCCAATCGGTACTCATTAATACGCGATCTAGCTTTTCGTATGTAGGCTCCGGCAAACTATTTGCCCAGGTGAACTGTCTTCCAGACATGTAAACCTCTCTCAAGTCCAAGCTATCAATGACAGCGTTGAACAGAAAAGGCCAATGACCATCAAACCGTCCCCGGCTTTTCTCGTATGGAAACCTTAGCATATTAAAATCACCACCAATTAAAATTGGATGTGGATTAGTATTAGCCAGGTTAACCAACTCCCGAAGAAAAGCCTCTTTGAACTCTTCCTGGGCAGCACCATACACAGCGACTAAACTCCATACGAAATTGTCGGCGCGGTTACGGAGGTGTAATTTAATATGAAAATCACCATCCGACCTTGCTAACACATCAAAGGAATCAGTTTTAACGCCTAGTAAGATGCCCCCCGACCTGCCGCGAGGAGGAATAGAATGCCAAGTAAAGTCGATACCACCTGAAAGGCGGTTCAAGACACTCCCTTGGAAATCTCGCCTCCCTGTTTCGGAGATAGCCAGAAACTCCAAATCGTGATCCCTGACGTATTGTGCAATATTCAAATGTTTAGCCAAGTCTCCAAGACCTCTGCTATTAGTGAATAAGCCATTCATCGGGAAACACATGGATTTTTAGGCGGTCTCGCGACGTTTCGCGGTGAGTTTTTCCTCTTTTGCTTAGCGGTTTTGGACTTCCGGCCGGATGCATATAGATCAACTAAGGATCCAAGCCCGTCCTCATCCAATCCCACCTCAGTCACTTCCCCAACTAGATGTGATAAAAACTGTCCATCCGAAGAGGCATACGCTGAATCATCATCCATGTGAGGTATGTCCACCATGGAAGAAGCACTCGGTTTGACCGTTAAACGATCAAATTCCATATGCTTCAACACATTAGTGGACAACGTGATCTCCTTTTCATTCTTTCCTAAAGAAACACCAACTACACCTAAACTAGAGGATAATTTGGTATTTGAAAAAGAAAGAAATGAGCTAGGATTAGAACCCATACCCTGTGGTGCAGTCGAGTAGAGCGCGGCCTTTCGCCGCATGGCCTTGGACATGGCGTCCTCGTCCGTCGATGAAGTCCCGTCCGCAGCCACTGGGTGGCGAGCGCTACGTCTCAGCCCACCCTTCGGCTGCCCAAGAACTCCAGCGGATGGCGCCACGGCGGAGGGGGGTGATGTCGAAGAAGATTCCCCCCCGACCACCATGTCCGTCAACGCCGTCACCGTCGCTGTCGACGCATCACTAGCCGGTATAGGCTTGCGGACCCTCGGCCCGTCCTCCACGAGCGCAGCGGGTAGCTGCGAATCGCCCAGCCCGGCCGACTCCTCCGCAGCAACGGCCACAGGCAGAGCAGTCGAAGGCCCAACACCGGGCTGCCCCTCGCCACTGTCCGTCGCCTGGGCGAGAGCCTCCTGCTCGGCGCCACGCTCCGCAGCAGCTGGGCCGAGAGGCGGATGGGCCTCCACCCGATGGCCACTGCCAGCTGCGACCGGCCCAGCAGCATACGCCTGGCTGCGAGTGGGCCCTGGCCGCCCACCTCCCGTCCGCGCCGCCTGCGCAGCGGACAAGTCCGCCCCGCCAGGCCCAGCAGGCGGTGAGAAGCCGCTGAGTCCCAAGGGCGTCTCATCCGTCCGCCCCGCCTGGGCGCCGAAAGACCTGCTACCAGCTGCCACCTGTGAGCCACCCGACGACACCACACACGACGGCGTCTCCTCCGACGCTAGTTTGGCGAGGAAACCGCCTGATGACTGCAATGATCGCACAATCTCCTTTCCCCGAGGAGTGGCTGGGGACAAGTTGATCGGCGTCAATGCGTAGTTCTTCAGTAGCTCTAGCGCCTCGATATGAGCCGAGTTACCACCAGCAACAGGAGCCGCATCAATAGCCATGCTCGTATCGTCTCCTGCTTCGCCCTCTAAGCCAGCCACTGAGTCAAGCACATCATCACGCACCCCTCTGGTAGAAGACTCCGACGGAGTCTTCAAATCCCACATATACGGTACGAAATCTGTCTCAGGCACGAAGTCCTCTGGCTCCGGACGAAAAGTGAAACTATACCCCTTCAACCGCAGTACACCATCTGTGCTCATGTATGGACCCACCTCATCCACCTTGTTGAACACCTCGTCATCTGACAGCGCCAACCTCATCCGAACAATACCTCTGCGACGTAGAGCCAATAGGTCCACATCTAAAGTAATACCGATGAGGGATCCAACCGCCCACAGACCAAGGAAATGTCTCAGTGGATTTGGCACTCCTTCAACATGAACCCACGTCTGATAGAACTCCAGTTTAGGCTCAACGTCGACTGGCTTCCACTTGCTGAAAAGCAGCCTAGTAGATTGAGATGGCACCCCAAAATCCATCCCATCGAATCGATCCAACTCGGCCACAGACGGGAACACGACCTTGAACCGGTTATCCCCACTGGGAAGTGCTTCCCACTTCCACCTCGGTGCAGAACTCATGCGAGCCAATGTAGTCTCGACCTGTTTTGCCGTAGCAGCAGTGCCAACCACAGTGACTAGCGCCACCGGTCCTCCAGACATATCACCCTCCTGAAACAAGCTGTCCGGGAACTGGGAGAACATCGTATGCCGGCTACCAATCCCGCCAATGGACACTGTCGGCTTAGGGAGCCGGAGGGTAGGACACTTCTTCATAGGGTGCGTTTTGGAGTCGCACACATAGCAGTAGTGTTCCACCGGGCAATCCCTAGTCGCGTGCGTATTCACCTCACACCTCCAGCACCTAGTCTTCCGAACCACCAAAGCCGGTGCAACGTCAGCTCCCACGGGTCCAGCGGCAGGTGGGGCCTGCTGTTCAACCACGGGAGCTGGTAATGCAACAGCTGCCTCGAGTCCAGTAGCCGCTGCAGTCGTAGCCGTTTTCTTCTTCTTATTCTTACGCTTCGCCCCTCCAGCTACCGCCGACGTGCCCACCGCGAACACCTGCCCGGCCGGCGCCACCACAGCTGCGGCCAGCGGGACAGCTGCGGGGGTAGCAGCCACCGGCGCCAGACTAGGGCCAGCCGCCACCACCGCTGCATGCGCCAAACCCGGAAGGGGGAGCGTCGGCCTAGGGTTAGGGGCCCCTGGCGGCGCCGGCGCGAAGATTGGCGGGCCAGTGAGTGGCCTAGCCACGCCACCAGCCGGCATACCACGGCCCGGCGGAGCGCCCCGCCCTGCGCCCCGGCCCCGGCCAGCCGGCACCGGCCCCGTAGGGCGCGCGCCAGGAGCCGTCCCCGCCTGGGGGTCCGCCATACAGTTGCTCGGGGGAGGGGGCGGTGAAGTCAGCGCTTGGAGAAAGGAACGCCTGTTCGTCGTGGTCGATGGGGCGATCGAGGTCGTGGTCGATGGGGCGATCGAGGTCGTGGTCGGGGTGATCGATCTGCTCGTGAAACACGTCGCTGAAGGTGCCGTCGCTGTGCCTCTACTCCGATCGGACTTGGCCCAGAAGTAATCAAAGGCCTCCTGCAGGTAGGCCCATGGCTTAGTCCTGCCACCACGGGCCCCACCTGCCGCGGAAACGGGCTGACCCGCGCTCGACCCCGCCGCGAATTCCGCGCTCTGCATTGACGTAGACGCGGATCGTGATCCGCCAATCACGGAGGTTGAGCTAGCATGCACTCCGGCCGCCGGCACCGACGACGGAGCGGGGAATTCCGGCAAGAAATCGCCGAGGCACGACGGTCACCGGTAGAAAAAAGGCCTACAGTCCCGGTTCGCCAGGCCCATTAATCCCGTCCAGGCAACCGGGACTAGCTACGCGCGACTAAAGGCCCCCCCCTATAGTCCCGCTACTTACGGACCGGAACTAAAGGCCCGTCCACGTGGGCGGGTGGCGGAGCCTGGGGTCGGAGGACATTTAGTCCCGGTTGGCCACATGAACCGGGACTAGATTTATTTCGTAATTTTTTTAATTCATTTGGTTTCTAATTATTTTTCTCACCTTTTTTCACTCCCTTTTCTTTCACTCCCTCTCCCTTTTTTTTCACTCCCTTCTTTTTTTCACAATTTGTATTATTTGCTTTGCTTAGTGTCTAACTAAGATTATCCCTAGTCAAATTACTTACTCATGGTCATACTTCCCGCTCGGTCACCCATACTCCCACTACTCTAGCACTAGCACGCTTAACTTCCGAGTTCCATCCCGTCCCGAATCCAAGTGTTTCTCACGCATGTATGTGATAGTAGTATCATATCAATCTTATTAACATGTTAGTCGAAGCCACATTTCTTAATTGTTTGAATTGCAAATAAATCTTTTAATAAACAAAAGTAATGATGTAATTAATAATTTTGAATAAATAAATAAACATTAACTTTTAATTTGTATTATTTCTAAAAATACAAATAATATATCCAAAAATTGAGAAAAATAGAACTAATTCATTTTAAAATCTTAAAATTACAAATAATATATCAAAAATGAAGAACAATAATACTAATTAATTTTAAAATCTTAAAATACAAATAGTATATCAAAAATTAAGAACAATAATACAAATTCATTTTAAAATCTTAAAAATACAAATAATATATCAAAAAATGAAGAAAAATAATACTAATTCATTTTAAAATCTTAAAATGAAAAAATATATAAAAAATAAAGAACAATAATACAAACAATATTAATTACATGCATAGAGTCGATCACACATAACACAAACATAGAGTCGATCACATTTCATAATTAACATATATATATAGAGTCGATCACAAAAGTTATCCATTACATATATATATACTACTAATTATAGATAACCATTACATGCGCAATATCGAACGCATACATCATCTATGGCCCCGCCGAGTAGATGCGGAACAACTCGTACGCAACATATGCATCTACGGCCGCATACTTGAGGTTCGTCATGCGCAATGGGGTCTCCTCCCAATAGTTGTGATTCTGCCGGGGGAAATCAGTCTTCATCCGGTGATAGCAGGGGTCGATTAAGTAGCTTGCCATGACAGCCATCCCGGTCTTTGGCCCGGTGAACTGGATAAGATTCTGAAGATCAATATAGTGATCTTCAGGTATCACAACACCGATGCGCGCCAACTTCACGCGGTCTTGCGTGATGTCAACGCTGCAAAAGTCGAACCCATTGTAGACAAGAAAATCAACAAGGTCCGGGCAATGCCTTGAGCTACTGTAACAACAAAAATAGGCTATGTGTTAGATTAGTTGCAGCACATATGATCTTCACATGCAACCAAAAAACCCGAAATGCATGCATGCAAGATTTGTACGTGGACGTGTGCTAGCTTCTACGTACCTTGACCATTGGAAGACCAACACCGTCTCCTTGAACGAAATCTGGATGACGGCAACATCCTGCTGATTCGCCGTGTACTCCAGATCGAGCCCAAAGAACCGGTGTTCTTCGGGAGCTGCCCAATACAGATCGGCCAAACGACCTAGAGCTTCAGGCAGCCGCGCGCAACTGTTGCTGAAGAGCACGTCCAAATCCTTGCCGCATGGTGTCTTCCCATCGTATTCCGTCCATTCAGCCATTTTGCGTGCGTGTGCTTGAAATGGCGAGAGAGGAAGAACAGAGGAAGAACGAGGAAGAACAGAGGAAGAAGAGAGCGAGCAGTGGAAATGGCGCCCTCTGCCTCTTCGCGAAATAAAAACCGCCGCGGGAAGGCGAGAAGCCGATGTTTAGTCCCGGTTGGCCACGGGCACGGGGAATAAAGAGCCAATGGTCCCGGTTGGCCACGGGAACGGGGAATAAAGGACCAATAGTCCCGGGCGGCGAGGTCAACCGGAATTAATTCCCTCCACGCGCGGCAACGCGTTTCCCAAACCGCGACGTCTGATTGGTCTGTCGCGGGTCTCCTGGCGACCCGGGAATAAAGACTCATTAGTCACGGGGCGCGACGCTTGGGGACTGATGCTGGCATACCGAAGGCCATTTTTCTACCAGTGGGTGGCGTGACCCGGGGGCGAGGTAGAGGACCACGCCACCCCAAACCCACCGGTGTCTTCTTCAAAACCGTACCACGGCCGGCCTGGGTGGTTGGCCGCTTCTCTGCAAGCAGCGGCGAGGACGGTGCCGACGAAGTCGCTGTCGCCGTCGAGTTCCCAGCGCGAGCCCCTTTTTCCCATACCCTAGACTCGCTCGTCGGAAATCCCGCCTTGATCCAGAACGCGGCGGCGACCTCTTCATTGGACTTCGGCTCGCGCACGACGTCGTCCGCAGAGACCGGCCGATCTTCATGGAGGACGGCTTCGGCAGCTCGGCGCGCCGTCGACTCCGCGGCATCTCCGTCACGCCCACTCTCCTCCGCTACGCCAGCCAAAACTCCGAATAGGTTGCCTTTACCGAGATCCGCCGCCGCGGTCGCCCGCAGCCCACCCGGCGCCATCGTGAGTCGCCGGCGGTAGACCGCCGTGCCGGTGTGCGCAGCATGCACAGAGCCGGCGCCAGCGGCGCCGCCCGAGTCACCGCCCATTCCGGCTGTTTTTCTTCTTCTAGGGCCAGCGTTCCTATCATGAATGACCCTACCAGCAATGAAATGCATTGGAAGCTGTGAAAAGTCATAAATGGACAGGTGGCATTTCCCTTGTTTTTAATGAACCTGTATTGTTCAACTAATTGCTGACAACATTTATACACCTTAGACAATCAGAATATGTTGCACCTCATAGAAAGATGCACATTCGTACTGAAGTTTCGATTATCAAAAGTCCAAATTATTATTGGCAAAGGAACTCCGCTAGAAGTACATTGATAGCTATCAAAGACAGTTCATTAAATAGCATCCATCGCCAATTCAGAAAGCATAGTTCAGTGCCTAGGCGTAAACACTAAGTCGGGTTTCAGCCAGGTGGCATTGATTCAATTATTTCAGTCACTTCCAGCTAACGATGAGAAAACTCCTGGCCTTAGCAGAAGAACATAGACGACGCTACTTTGTCATGCAGACGAGGCAGCTCCTGCACAGGGGCATCTGCAGCCTTGGCAGCTTGGCTTGATGATGTCTCCGAAATGTCATCCAGCCTGTTAAACTTCGCCACCTGCGCCGCCGCAAGGTGTGCATAGTAGATAGGAGCAACTGAGGGAAAATCAGGTGATCAGCCATGCCCTTTATCATATCTTGCTAAAGTAGTAGAAAATCTTGCTTACCTACTGAGATGGCTGTGGTGCTCCTTTGATACCTGAAACAAGTTCACAAGCAATGAAATGTCAGAACGGAAGATGATCACCAGAGGAAAGGTAAGGGCATCTCCAGCCGTCCCCCCCCAGAGCCCCCCCCCCAGGGGGCTTTTTTCGCGACGGAAGCGGCGAATAGCGCCGCTTCTTCACCACTCGGCCCCCCAGCGGCCCAAATAGCGCCGCGGCACCCAGACCAAACCCAGGCCGCTGGGTTCGGTCTGGGGGGCGAAACTGCGCGGCCTCGCGCGTGGGCCAGCCCTGTCAGCGACGCGACGACGCGACGAGAAAAGCGCGGGAACAAAACCGCCCGTGATCGTCTTCTCGGCTACCGCGCGGTCAAAGGCTGCCGGCGTTTATGGCGTGGCGGCCGCCCAGTGCATGTGCCCCGCCCAAAGGCTGCCGGCGTAATGGCGTGGCGGGCGGCAGCGAGGGGACGCGCGCGCGCAGTAAATGCCCGGCCGCTCGCCGCGCTATAAACCCCCCCCCCCCCCCCGTCGCGCGCCGCGCCCCACCATTCTTCACACCGGCGAGCTCTCCTCTCCCTTCTTCCTCTCGACGCTCTCCTCCTCCCTTCTCTCCACGACAATGTCTGACGGCGCGGCGGCGAACGGCTTCCCACGCCACAACCTGCACCGGGGCCAGGCGATGCCGCTGTACCGCGCGGGCTATCCTTGCCCGCCGGACATGCGCCTCCCTAGCTCCGCCGCAGGGGCGAGCCGCTGGGCACTCAGCACCGGCGGGGTCCCCGTCCCTCCCCTTCCCTCCTCCGACGCCGAGTTCCGCCGCACCATCCACGAGATGCGCGCCGGAATGGAAAACCCCCAGAACATCCCGCTCACCGGCGTGGACCAGTTCTGGTGGGATCGGCTGACGGCACGCCGCGCCCGGGAGCTGGACTCCCTGAACGACAACGGCCCTGTCGAGGGCCGTTTCAACGCGCACGGGCGGCGCCGCTGGTGGAGCGCCCCTGGCAGGACCCTCGACGAGGTCCTCCAGCACATCCACGCCGGCAACCAGCCGCGCCTGGAGATGCCGCCGCCGCAGGCCACCCAGCCGTGGGTGGCGCGGCGGACCGGCGCGTCCTCCTCGTCCGCGACGTCGAGCTCCTCTGCCGGGCACTCCGTCTCCACCTCCCCCCCTTTCTAAACGCCGGCGCGCCCGCCCGCAGGCGCAGCGGCGGCGCGCTCAGCATCGGCGAGCCACGCTTCGAACGCGTGGTTCGCCCGAAGACGGAGAGCGGCGACGACGACGACGAGGCCGAGTGGCCCGACCAAAAGGTCGCGGAGCAGCTGTCGCTGGACACGCTGCAGCCGCTCGACGTCGACGCCGCCACTCAGTGGAGTCTGCGCGACACCACCGAGGCCGAGCTCGCCCTTCAGCGCCGCCTGCTGGCTGAAGCCGGGCAGCGCAAGGCGGCGCGCGAGCGTGAGGCCGCAGCCAACGCGGCCCGCCTCCGAGTCCCTCCCCCACCGCCGCAGAAGGAGAACGTGTACATCGTTCTCGACGCCTCCGACTCCGACGACGACGGCGTGATCCAGCAGGCGCTCGAGGTGAGCAGGTGGGATTGCGGCGGCGGCGACGAGGGACAGGGGGGAACCAAGCGCCCCGGCGACGCCCCCAGCGACGACGACGACGACGGCGGCGACTACAGCCAGGCGATCGCCGCCAGCCTCGGGCTTAAGTAGTTAGCTTTTTAGTTTAAATTTTTCGTACTAGCTGTAAATTCGCGCCGAATATGTACGCAGTTTAAAAATTTCAATAAAATTTCGCCTCTTTTCAATTCGCGTTTGTTTGGGCCGATTCTTGGGCTCGGGACGCGACTGGGAAACGCGCCCCCCCAGGTTCCAGAATAGCGCCGTTTAGCGCCGCGGCGGCACCAAAACGGCGGCGTTTTGGGCCCTGGGGGGCGCAACGGCTGGAGATGCCCTAACATCTGGATTTTTGTAACTTCTTGAGTGAACATACACGTAGGAGAGGGAATGCACGAGCTCCTGCGTGTCATCGGGAGAGAAGCCAATCTCAGCATAGAGCACATGGTAGTGTGTTGGCCTTGTAGTCCCCTGGAACTCACAAGTCGAATGGCTTAGATTCAATTGAACATGTCAAACAAACTGAGGTACAATCACAACTCAAGGCAGAGAGAACGTACAATCATGCCAGCGTGAGCACACATGTAGAAATCATAGTTCCTGGGATGACAGATTCCCTTATCTACAACAGTGCCTAGACACGGGCATGAAAGAAATATGAGCAGAGGAAATGAGATTGCTTGCTTCATAGGATTGTAAAAAGAGTAAATTCCGGTTTTTACCCCCTAATTCGACAATTTTGACGCTAATTAGCCCATTTAGCAATGTTTCATCATAATTACCCCATTAAGTACAAGTTGTGCCAAATTTTACCCCCCTTTTTTTGCGGCTCTGCTCGGTACTACTAATTTAAGTTTCACTTTCAATTCCGTGCTGTTTTCAAAACATATACCAACGTAAATTAGTAACTATTTTTGCGTATAATTTATAGATTCTAAAGTCAATTAACTGCACTGCGCAGTTAGTGTTGTGCCCACAATTGTGTACGTAAAAATTTAGATGGGGTAAAATTTGGCACAATTTTTATTAAATGGGGTAATTAGGATGAAAACTTTTTAAATGGAGTAATTAGCATCAAATTTGTCAATTTAGGAGGTAAAAACTGGAATTTACTCTTGTAAAAAAATGAAAATACGAATAACAATGTGAAAGAAGCAGGTTACCAGGTTGGACATTAATCACTTCATTATGATTACGTTCATTGGGCATGAAAAATCTCGTGTGGTGATTCTTCTGTGCAACTATCACTGTGAACTTGGGGAACCATTTGTCATCAAGAAACTTGCACGCCTGCGTAATCAGAAAGTTATTACTAGACAGAACTGGCTCAAGAGAAATTGCATAACGTTTATTATTACCTTAATGATATTAGATAGCTCAGTGTCGAGCACCTGACTAAACTGGCTCTCACCAACTCCATCCCTAAAATCAGATAACAAAATTCTCTCAGGCAGAATCAGGGCGCCCAGTAAACATAGAGACAACACCAAGTATTAGTCATTTTGTAGTCTTAGCACTATGACTTTAATCCACCGATTCCTTCAGAACATCTATGCTGCTTCGAAGCAAATACCAGTATCAATTGTCATTGTGCACAATAAAAGATACTTCCCGCTCCCTAGCGCCCGCTCCCACCCCTCGCTCGCCGGGCCGCCACTCCGGCGCCGGCGCCCAAAGCCCCACGTCGACCGCCACTCCGGCGCTGACGGCCTCCCTCTCCGCCCGCATGGCACCTGCGCCCTCCCCGAACCGCGCTAGCCGTGCAGGCTCGCCATCCACTCCGGCTGCTCCTGCGGGATCCAGGGGCACGCCTGACCGTGTCGACCTGTCCGCGGGTTGCAGCTCCCTGGGCGGCTCATCTCGATCCGCCGGATCCTGGGATCCCTCGAGCGTTCCACCTACCCCATCCTCCATCAATGCTGCCCATCCCTCTCCTCCCTGCGTTGCTACGTCCCATCCCCAGTAATCCGGCGCTAGCCGTTGGGTCGTGGTGCGCTCGAAGAAGCGGCAGCAGGCGGATCGCAAGAGCGCCGCAAATCCTGGCCGTCCGTTGGGCCAGACTCGACCCGGGTCCCGCCTTCCTGCTCCACGACCTAACTCCTCCAGGGCTTTCAATGGCGCCCCTTTGCCCAGCCACCTCCTTAAATTGGACCTCGACGGCCGATGCTTTCGGTGCCTCTCTCCCTTCCACTTCAGAGCCCAGTGCTCCAACCCCATCAGGTGCCACCATTGCTACATTGCCGGGCACACCTCCAAGGACTGTCGCGCCGGTGAACTACCTCAAAAAGCCTTTATTCCGCCCACAAACACCCGCCGCCCTCCACCGCCGAGCGCTCGCTCACCAATCCTCAAGCAGAAACCACCACCCGCATCCAGGCTCTCCGCGCACTCCAGAGTCATTTTTCCTCTCACCTACGCCGCCACGGCCGTCGCACCCCGGACCGCCGCCGCCGCCGCCTCTTCGAAGCCCCCTGTTCGCTCCCGCCATCTTTTCCCCGACCCGGTCTTGCAGGTTGCTCCCGTACCCACCGCGGCACCGCCTTTGGGTCCTGAGCACCCCTTGCCTCCCCCCCGTCGTCCTGGCATGGAGCCTGCCAGGGCGGACTCCTCCATCCTCCCGGTCGCCCACCCCTATGCTCCTGGCGCCGCCATGAGGCGGGTGGAGAGGGCGCAGTGCTTCATCAGCAGCTCAGCGGAGATGCTTGCCGACGAGCAGATGCTCATGTCGAGGGCCGCCATTGTGATCGTGGCCGGCTCCGACCCCAACATCTGGCCGGCCAAGGTCGCCCTCGCTATCCAGCAGGAGATGCCGCAGCTGCCGGAGGGCTCCCTTTCGGTGGACCTGCTCTGCCGCGACACCTACCTCGTCCGATTTCCGTCCGCGCACTGGCGCGCCCAGCTTGAGGTCAACACCGTCATCCACTGGCATGGCACGCCGCTAGTCGTCAGGGAATGGACGAGGCGCTTCCTCACCGAGCTCGTGACCTACCGCTACCGGGTGAGGCTCTTCATCGAAGGGATCCCGCCCAACGCCGCCAACTGCACCAATGTCATCAGAGCGCTCCCGACTTGTCGCTTCCACACCGTCGCCATCCCCTCGGCGGAGAAGACGGACTACTCCTACTTCGTCGTCTACGCTTGGGTTCATGATCCAGACACCATTCCAAAATGGATTGACTTCGACACTCATGAGATCGACCCGGACCTCCCGACGGTGGATGGCCTCATGCTGCCCGTCGGGTTTGAGCAGATCATCGACGACGTACCCTGGGAAGAGGTGAACTTCCCGCCCCCGCGCGCGCTTCGCTCCAAGGTGCTCGTTCATCTCGACTCACTGATCCTCTACCCCGCCGCTTCCGCGCTCCGGTGGCCCAAGTGCCTCTAATGGTGGCGATGGCCACCCTCCTCGGCGCCGCTACAACTGGGCTTGGGGTCGCGTGGATGGGGAGGAGGCTATCTCCCGCTCCACCCTCGGCACTCGCGACAGCTTCTTTCGCAGACTTGGGCCCGCTGGGGGGTGGCCGCCATGGGAGGAACCGGAGCTCCTCCTGCCCACCCTCGGGCCGTGCCCTAGCGGAGATGTTCACGGTGACGGCGCCGGTGGGGCCCTGCGCCACCCTTTCCCCATCGGCCAACGAAGCTATGCCCAACAGCGTCGCGCTTCCGTCTGTCGCCTGCACGAGAGCGTCCCTGGCTCTGCAGGCCGCTCCCATCCCTGCTGATACTGATGCTGACGCCCCTGTTGCTGCGTTCGACCTGCCAATCCTTGGCTTGGCTTCTCCGTCTTTGGGCGGGGAGACCGAGGCTTCCCCCTGTCGGGACCTGGCTGCTGGGGCTGATACGCTGGACACGATGGAAGCTTCCCGCTTTGGCATCGGTTCACGGGCTCTCTCCACGGCGGGAGGTGGCTCTGACATCGCATGCTCCCAGGCGTTGACCCCTGTCGTGGTTGAGGTCATTGATCCTGCAATGACGCTGCCCTGTGAGGATCTCACGAGCCCGCACGCTGGACTGGTGGAGCCCGCTGTACCGGTTGGAGGGAACGTGGATGGGCCCTCCATGATGGCAAGCTCGCGCCTGTCGCACTTCATGACGGCCATCTCTACCCCCACCTCGCCTGGTCTGCTACATGGGCCGGCCTTCATGCCTGTTGGCCCGCCAGCTAAGCCCAAGAACAAGAAGAAGGCCCGCTCCCCCACCCCGGTTCGTCAGAGTGGCCGCCTAGCTCTGAAGCCTGCGGCTGGAACTGTCATGACCATGGCGCAGCGCCTTGTCTGCCGCCGCCTGGGAGAAGCTTTCGAGGAGCCTGCAACAGACCCCGCTGCGCTTCTTGCCAGATAAAAGGCCACCATACCCAACCCGCTGAGCACTGCGCAGATCAAGGCGCTCAAGGATCTTGCCCTCAATGCTTCGGCCGGCAAGGGCGCGGCCAAGGGGGTTGCCGAAGTGGTGAAGGCCTGATGCGGATCTGCCTCAGTCGAGTCCCATTCCAGTAGTAACCTTCCAATGGATCTCTTCACCTTTCTTATTTGGAATGCGAGGGGGCTTAACTCCCTCGCCTGTAGGCTTGTAGTTCGTGGATTTGTCCGAGATCACTCCCCTGCTGTTGTTTGTCTGCAAGAGTGCAAGATTTCCCTGTTTTCCGCCCAGCTTGTGTCCGAGATTTGTGGCCCAGCTTGCTCTGAATTTGTGTTCTCTCCGTCTGTGGGGGCAAGTGGGGGACTGCTGCTAGCCTGGAACCCCGACATCATCACTGTCCACGGCTCGATCTGCACCCGGTCATTCATCACAGCTAACTGCACCAACAATGTCTCGGGTGCCTCCTGGACTATGATCAATGTGTACGGCCCTCAAGAAGCTGCCGATAAGAGGCAATTCCTCAATGATCTCCTAGCTGCGGCTGAATCTGCGCCAGGCCCTCTGATCCTTGTGGGTGACTTCAACCTTGTTCTGCAAATGGCAGACAAGAACAACAGTAATGTCAACAGAGGGCTCATGAATGCTTTCCGACGCTTCCTCAACCTAGCCAAGCTGAAAGATATGTATCTGCACGGCCGCCGTTACACGTGGTGTAACGAGCAGCAAAGGAGCGTCATGGTCCGCCTAGACCGAGTTCTGTACAACGAGGAGTGGAGCAGCCTGTTCCCGGACTGCCTGCTTCAAGGGATCTCCAGCTCTGCTTCCGATCACTGTCCCCTTGTCCTCACCACGAATCACAAGTTCATCCACCAACGGCAATTCAGATTTTAGAACCACTGGCCGAAGCTCGATGGGTTCTTTGATACTGTTTCAACTGCCTGGGGAGCTGGCAGTGCGCATTCGGACCCATTTCAAAACCTGCACTGTAAGCTGGTCGCCACGGCAAAGGGGCTCAAAGCTTGGAACTCTAGGAAGGCCAATGACCTGAGGCTGCGTTCAGAGATCATCCATGAGCTCATTTTATGGCTTGATTCGGATTTGGACGCGCGTCAGTTAACTCCTGAAGATCATGTGTTCCGCAAATTCCTAAAGGTTCAGTGCCTTGGCATCGCTGCGATTGAGAGATGCAAGTGGAGACAACGCTCTAGATTTCTCTGGTTGAAGGAAGGGGACTGTAACTCAAGATTCTTTCACCTCAAAGCCACTGCCAGGAGAAGGAAATTTTTTATCCCTCCTCTGTTGCTCTCGGACAGAACCGTTTCTGATCAACAGGGCAAGGTGGAGGCCCTTTGGAATAACTTCCACGACCTCATCGGCTGCCCTGGCTCTAGAGGGCAAACCCTTAACCTCGAGGCTCTGGACTTTGGCAACTCGACCGATCTGCTCAGCCTTGGTGCAGTTGTCAGCGAAGAGGAGATCAAAGCAGCAGTGTTTTCCCTGCACCCCGAGAAAGCTCCGGGGCCTGATGGTTTCACAGGGCAATTCTTCCGTGTTTGTTGGGACATCATTAAGCCTGACATTCTTTTAGCTATTCAGAAGTTGCAGTCTGGTAATGGCCAGCAGTTAGACTGCCTGAACTCGGCCACTATGGTCCTCCTCCCCAAGATGAACGGTGCAAACCAGCCTAAAGACTTCAGGCCCATAAGTTTGATTCACTTCTTCGGCAAAGTGTTTTCCAAAATTCTGGCAACTAGGCTCCAACCAAAGATGCACTCACTGGTCTTACCCTGTCAAAATGCCTTCATCAAGGGCCGCAACATTCATGACAACTTTGTCTACGTCCAGAGCTTAGCAAAAGCCCTCAAGCAAAAGAAGATCCCTGCCCTACTTCTGAAACTCGACATTTCGAAGGCTTTCGACACAGTGTCGTGGCCATTCTTGACTCAGCTGTTGAGGTACAGAGGTTTCCCGCCCTCCTGGTGCAGTTGGATTTGTGCCATGCTTCGCACGAGCTCCACCAAAATCCTAGTCAATGGTGAGTTGTCAAGGAAGCTGATTCATCGCCGTGGCCTGCGGCAGGGAGACCCGCTCTCTCCACTTCTCTTTGTCCTCGTGATGGACTGTCTTGCTAGGATTATGACAAAGGCTCACAACAGCGGGATCCTAAGCCCTATTAACTCTCAGCATATTCGGTTCCGCAGCTCGCTTTACGCTGATGATGTCATGATTTTCGTAAAGCCCGAGTTGCAGGACATGGAGGCTACCTGCTGCATCCTTAAGCTCTTTGGCGAAGCTTCTGGCCTGCATCCCAATTTCAGCAACATCTGTCTGATCCCGATCAGATGCGAGAACATTGATTTGCAGCCGTTACTGCAGGCGTTGAACTGTCCACTTGGAGCTATCCCCTGCCGTTATCTTGGCATGACGCTTTCGGACAGTAGGCTCAAGCGGACTGACTACCAACACATCCTGGATAAGCTGATCGCCAAGCTCGCTGGATGGAAGATTGGTTGGATTACATTTGCGGGCAGAATTGTTCTGGTGCGTGCCGTCCTCTCCGCAGTTCCAACTTTCCAAATGCTCGCTCTAGCTCACCCCAAATGGCTGCACAAGATGATCGACAAGATTCGTAGGGCCTTCCTTTGGTCCGGACAGAGCACCACTACAGGGGGCAAGTGCCTCGTTCGATGGACCACCATCTGCCGCCCCAAATGCTTTGGCGGTCTTGGCATCGTTAATCTGGACCTCCATGGCCATGCCCTCAGGCTCAGATGGCTTTGGCAGCAACACTCCCACGAGGATAAGCCGTGGCAGGGCCTGCCTCTTCCAACCGATCGATTGACCGAGTGCATCTTCAGAGCCTCGACAAAGATTTGCATTGGCAATGGGATGGCCACCTCGTTCTGGCATGCTCACTGGCTGAATGGCACCCCCCTCAAGCTGCTGTATCCAAACCTCTTCAAACATAGCAAGGGGACTAGACTGCAGGTTGGTGAGGCCCTTGCCAACAATTTTTGGATCAGATGCATCAAGCAACTTCCATCAGCAATCGTCCTAACCGAGTACCTCAACCTCGCTGATGTACTGCAAGGAGTTTTTTTTTTTAGAAATGGGGTAACACCCCGGCCTCTGCATCGAGTGATGCACACAGCCTTTATTAATTATTAAAATCCAGGGTGTCGAACTGAGTTACAACCGTTTAAACCTTACAAGCATATAAACTCTCCCTTAAACTTACAGCCAAACAGAAATAAACTACGAAAGCCTATTAGTAGGCTGCCAAGTATGTCGGGAGAAAAAATCCTGTGCCACCATAAGGAGACGAGTGCAGCCATCCACCATAAGCTTCCTCTGATCTGAAGGAAGCAGGAAAGCCCATAACTGGATCCAATGCGCTGCCGAGTAAATAACCTGTAAAACATGAAAATGATTCTTCCTGTTAAAAACCACATTATTTCTACATAACCAAATAGCCCAACAAATGGCTGATACACCAATTCTAATCCTATTCTTAGTCTTAACATCAATCCCATTGAGCCAATTCCCAAACATATTCGTCAAATTGGAGGGGGGAGGAATATTATACGTACAAAAAACCACACGCCAAACCAGCTGAGCAAAGGGGCATGAAATAAATAAGTGATCTGCAGTTTCCTCATTCCCACAAAAGGAACAATGCGTGTCACCTTTCCAACCCTTTTTAGCTAACTTATCCCTAGTAAGCAAAACCTTTTTGTCTAGAAACCACATAATTTTTTTAATCTTTAGCGGTATTTTTAAATTCCACAAATAGGTCTTTAGAAAAATTGTATGTCCATTCATTAAGTCCTCATACATGGACTTCACTGAAAACATACCACTCTGAGTCAAGTTCCAATGAAAACTATCCATATCAGAGTTCATCGAGATATTCATCAAGCGTAAGCATAAATGGGACCACATGTCCCAAGTAACACCTACCAAATTCCTACGAAAGGCTATATTAATCGGAGGTGCATTCTGAAACACATCCGCGACTGACACATTCTTGGACTGGACAATGTTGTAAAGGAGAGGGTATTGATCCGAGAGAGGGGTTGGACCTAACCAAGTGTCCTCCCAGAATCTAGTTATTTCCCCATTTCCAATTTTAAAAGACCCTCTACTAAAGAAGTCCTTCTTAACTTTAATTAGACCTTTCCAAAAGGGAGAATCTGTTGGTTGTGCTTCAACATGAGCTAAAGATTTGCTATGTAAGTATTTGTTAACCAACAGTTCCTGCCAGACACCCTCTTCCTTTAGTATCTTGAACAACCATTTTGCTAACAAACACTTATTTTTTAGCTCTAGCACTTCCACACCCAAACCTCCCTGGTCTTTCGGTCTACAAATAATATTCCACTTTGTCAATCTATATTTCCTCTTATTCTCATCACTCTGCCAGAAAAAACGTGATCTATAAAAGTTCAATCTCTTACGAACGCCAATAGGGATCTCAAAAAAGGAAAGCATAAACATGGGTAAACTTGTTAACACAGAATTAACAAGAATCAATTTATCCCCATACGATAATAATTTCCCTTTCCAGCACCCAAGTTTGTCTTCAAAACGACTTTCAACTGGGTACCACTCAGAGTTCATAAGTTTTCTGTGATGAATAGGAATGCCCAAATATTTGAAAGGTAGACAACCAGATTCACAACCAAAAATTTGTTTATACTGGTCCTCTACTTCCTTAGCCTTTCCAAAACAGAAAATTTCACTCTTATGAAAATTAATCTTGAGTCCCGATAGTTGCTCAAAGATACACAGTATTAGTTTAAGATTTAGAGCCTGTTCCAAATCATGCTCTAAAAAAAGAATTGTATCATCAGCATATTGAAGGATGGACAAACCCCCTTCAACTAAATTAGGAAATAGACCCCCTATTTGTCCATTTTCCTTGGCCCTATTAATCAAAATGGCTAACATATCTGCAACAATGTTGAAGAGAATAGGAGACAAAGGGTCACCCTGTCTGAGACCCTTTTTCGTTTGGAAATAATGTCCTATATCATTATTTACCCGAATGCCTACATTACCTCCCTGAACAATTTGTAAGATCATGTCACACCACTCTTGCGCAAAACCTTTCATACGCAAAGCTTTGATTAAAAAAGGCCACTTTACCTTATCATATGCTTTCTCGAAATCAATTTTAAAAATAACTCTGTCTAACTTCTTCCTCTTAAGCTCATGAATAGTTTCATGAAGTACTACCACACCTTCCAAAATATTTCTCCCTGGCATAAAAGCCGACTGAGATGGTCTGACCACCTTATTCACAATTTGGGTAATACGATTAGTACACACTTTAGTGAAAATTTTGAAACTTACATTAAGTAGACATATAGGCCTATACTGCTGAATTTTAACCACATTTTCCTTCTTTGGAAGCAAAGTAATAACACCAAAATTCAGTTTGAACAACTGAAGATTACCTTGCTTAAAATCTAGAAACATGGCCATCAAATCAGACTTGATAACCTCCCAAAACAATTTGTAAAACTCAGCAGGAAAACCATCAGGGCCCGCAGCCTTATTAGGTTCCATTTGCGATATTGCCTCATAAACTTCTTCCACTAAGAAATCAGCTGTGAGAATATCATTTTCCTCTCGAGTTAATTGCGGTATGTCATTGCTATGGTTTTCCACTAAGGAAATGTTATTTGGATCCGAAGGTCCAAACAATTTTTTATAATATTCAGTAATGTAAGTTTTCAAGTCTTCATCCCCAACAATAGTACCCTCCTCCTGCTCTAGCTAGAAGATCATTTTCCTACGGTGCTTTCCATTAGCAATAAGATGGAAATACTTCGTATTGTCTCCCCCCTCCTGAATATGCTTAACTTTAGCCTGTTGGGCCCACTTAGTTTCCTCATCTCTACGAAGGCGACAAAGACGGTCATTGGCCTCACGAAGAGTATCCCTCTCCCGAGAAGATAAGAGGACACTCTCGGCTTTCAGATCTAACTCTTCAGTAGTCTTAATAAGTCTATCCCTTTCAATCCTATACTTGCCACTTTGGTTCTTTGCCCAGCCCTTTAGGTAACGACGCAAATGCCTAATTTTATTCTGCCAAATTTCTATGGCCAAATTCCCTCTGGAAGGAATCGCCCATTCAGCAGCCACCATATCATAGAAACCTTCCATTCTAAGCCACGAAAGCTCAAAAGAGAAATTTCCTTTGTTCCCAACATGGGCACGTGCACCAAAATCTAACAACAAAGGCGTATGATCCGAACCATTTCTAGCCAAGGCCTGAACAGTTGCAAGAGGAAATTTATGCTCCCACTCCACAGAAGAGAGCACTCTATCTAGCTTTTCAAAGGTGGTATTAGCTCTTCTACTAGCCCAAGTGAATTGTCTACCCGATAACTCAATCTCTTTTAAATCCAAATTATGAATAATGGCATTAAACATAACAGGCCACCTAGGATTATAATTATCGTTATTCTTCTCTTCAAGCTTTCGTATGATATTGAAATCCCCACCCACCACCAAAGGTAGTGATTCATTCTCACATATACGAACAAGTTCTGATAAGAATTGTGGTTTAAATTCATCTTGGGAGCACCATAAACCGAAACTAACACCCATTCGAAGCCATCACACTTAGACTTAACATATAGTTTAACAGAAAAATCTCCCACATCCACGTTCCTAACCTCAATAGATAAAGAGCGAATACCAATAAGCATGCCCCCTGATCTACCTCTCGGTGGCAAACAAAACCACGAGAAATCCAAGCCCGAAGCTAGGTGATTAAGAAACGAAGATGCAAAGTGGGATCTTCCTGTTTCCGAAAGAGCAACAAAATCAAGTTTTCTCTCCCTAATACTCTCTTGAATAAAATGATGTTTACCCGGGTCACGAAAACCCTCACTATTCCAAAACAAACCACTTAAATTATGCATCTTGCTTGCTGTTTAAACAATTAATCCGAACACTTCTACGTTTGTTTGAAATAGAGTAATCTTTCTTCTTCCTTGTTCTCTTTGTTTTCTCCAAATCAACCACGAAATCAATAGGAGAAACATTAACAGGGAAACTCTCTTCCTCCACCAGATCTTCAGAAAGACTAGCAACTCTATCAAAAATTAAACTACAATGTTCTCTAGCGTAATTTGACTCCAAATTATTAGTAAGCATGGATACAGTTCTATTTAAATCCCCTTCCTTTATCAACCTAGCAGACTCACACCTCATAGCAATATTAGATCCCAAAGAAACTCCCAAACTCGCAGCTTTATCAACTATATCATTATCAGAAATAGACAAAATAGAAAGACTTTTATTGGAATTCATACCTGCCCCAGAATCTCTCCTAGCCGCGAGCGTCATAGCCCTCTCCAACTGTGTGTCATCCGCATTGTGTTGAGCACGAATACGGTCACTCGAACGTACGCCCGAAGTAGCCACGTCCAGAATTCCTCCAAAATTTTCGATCAACCTCCTGGATACCAAATTTGCCGAGCCAACAGTACCACCAAAGGGAAACGTTGGCATTGGATTCATTGGGCTATGGAGATTAACCCTAGTCGACCCTGGAGAAGACCCACAATTATGAGGCGAATGATGAATCCCCACCTTGTTTTCCACCGAAGCTACAGTATCCAGAGAAAACGCCTTCGACAGACCAACAGAAGACCCCCCACCGAAGCATTTTCAGATACCTCAATATGACACATCTTCTCTGTCCCGATTCTGGAGATACCATCAATCAAATCGGGCAGAGGCACTAAGCCTTCGCTGTCCACACCAGTTCCCAGGCCGAAAGCCATGACCGCAGCATCAATTTCCGAGCTCACCCTCCCATCCGCTGCTAGAAAATCAGCCGAAGTAACAGGAGCAACCGCCAAAGGTACATCACATAGAACTCCTGGCGCGGGCTGTGCCGTGGGCGCAACAAATGCCACCGCTGGCTCTGCCGCGGGCTCAACGGCAGGAGAAAACGCTGTCGTGGGTGCCGCCGAGGTAACCTCTGCCGTGAGCGCAGAAAAGGTCCTATATTATGCCGCGGCTGCCGTAGGCCTAGACAGAGGCTGATCCAATACGTGATCCTTCTCCGAAACACCTGCTGGCACTTGAACCGAGTCTGTGTCCACTCCAACACCAATAGAATCCAAAGCCCCAGATTGAAAACCGTCCAGCATGTTATTGTTAATAGTAGTAGCCAATGAGAACCTAGCCCTAACCTCCTGTCTAGCACGATCAAACGAAGCTCGAACCGAAGGCGAGAACAAAACCCCCACCTTGAGGGAAGAGTTTACTGTGTTCCCCCCTCCATCACCCTTGCTAACCTCAGTAGTTTCTGTTGTAGGATTAGGGACCGAAGATGCATCCTTCTTTTTTCCAGTGAGTTCATTCACCTTGTCCTGGAAATCATCTCCAAGACCATCTGAATCTTCATCACTATCATCTTCCCCCTCTCTAGCAACCATGTCCACATCAGTAGAAGGTACAGGCTCAAACTCGTCAACCTCAAACGATAGTCTGTAAAAACCATCCCTAATAAACATCTGGAAGCGCTTAGGGATTTTGCGATGATTAGTACACCCAATACGTATACGAAGAATTCCATGTTTCCTAGTAAAAGGCATATCGATTTCACGAGTCATACCGAACATATCCCCAACTGCCCAAAGAGCCAAAAAATCACCTATATGCGGACTTGGAATTCCCTCCACACGTAACCAAACCTCCGGTAACATCTCTGCAGGTTCTGGAGCTTTTGTCCAACTGTCAACAGTGATCTCACAAGAGCTATTTGGGACAACACATCTCCCAAAAACTTTCAATCTCTCCAATTCAGTACTGTTTGGGAATTCCACTTGAAAAACATTATGGCCCATACGAACAACGTCCCAAACAAAATCATCAGACGACACCAGACGCTGCAATTGTCGAATTATCCCTGGAATTGTCATCTCTCCCCCCGAAACGATGATAGATGCTAACCGATGATTTTCCATCTTAGGTTTGTATGTATCAGTGCAAGGGAATTTGAAGAATATCAACTCCTCGTGACCATAACCATAAACCTGTATTTTTGGCTTCGGAGCCGTCAACAAATGACAGCGCCTATCTCCGTGATCCGGCCCCTCACAGATTTGGCACATAGACACCGTACATGCCTTTGATCGATGACCCGCCAGACCACAACGGTAGCATTTTTTAGCCTTTCTAGGGGGTGCATTGGTAGCTGCACCAGACTGACCAGTTGCTGCCACTACAGGAACTTGCACCTGATTTACTGAATTCTGTCTCGGGGCAACATCAGACGCCACGGCCACATGTGATACCGCAGCTGCAGCTGGAGCAGGGGCAGTAGACGAAACAGGAGCATTGACAACACCTAGCGGCTGTACCACAGCAGTACTCGCCACTCCCTGCTGCACAGTGCCCCTACCATGTTGCTGCTGCACGCCCTGACCTTGCTGAACTCCTAAATTCTGCTGCGGAACTGAAGAAGAAGGCCCGGCTGTTTGGCCTGCACCCTGACCCTGTTGGTTCATCGACGGCTGAATCACCGCAGGTTGAACAATGCCTCCGCCACGCCCAGAATTCCGGACATCTCCATAGCGGCCACGAACACCGCGATTATCATATGAGTTATATCTAGGTCCAACATTCTGGTTGTGATTCCCTCCGAAATTTTGATTGTTACCTCCATAGTTCCGGTCAGCCCCATAGCCGTAATTCTCACCACGGCCTCTACCATCGAAAGGCCGTCTCCCCCGGCCACCACCAGCAAAGAAACCACCGCGGTTGCCTCGGTATGAACCGAAGCCAGAGCCAGGATTGAAAGGAGCAGCCTGATCCACGAAAGATCCCCCCCGCTGTTCCGCTAGGACCACCCTCTTCATAGTTCGAATACCCTCCAGTAAAACCATTGAAACGATTGTCATTGTTGAAGCCTCCCTGTTGATTCCATTGGTTGTACCCTCCTTGGTTGGATCCATTACCACGTCCCCCGCCATGGTTGGCCATTAGCGGCTGCGGTGGATGAATCAGCGACCAGAAGTGACGCAAGAACCGACGAAACCCTAAGCCAGGCACAGGACGATCCGGTACAAAACCATCGTTGTCCTTAGGCGGAGGCTGGCCCACTAAAGGCCCTTTCCCCTTGATACTTTCGGCCCTACGAAGGCCCTCAAAACTCGTCGGGGTAGAATTCAAAATTATCGATCCCCCAGAGCCGGATCTCCGACGAGATTCCGATGGAACTGGAGATCGCCGCCGTCGTACAATGGTCCATTCCTTAGCATCAAAAGTATCCTCCACAAAGAAGGATGCTTGCATTACTGGTAATTTGGGGACTCTGAACTTTTTTGGCGTTCGACTAAAATCGACGCTTAGTTCCCGACGCGCCGCGATCCTCGCCTTCTGCTTCTTCAACCTCCGCATTTTCTTGTCGATCGCAAGATCTCTAGACGGATCCTCATCCGGGGTCCTGCAATCCAGCAAATACCGAGAAGCCAAAGCATTAGAATGATCCGAACGTACCTCCTCTTCCGATTCCGATTCCCCCTCCGGCAGACACCAGAACCGATTCGCTAGCGGAGACGCCGGCGATGTACCCTCAGCGGCTACGGGGACACGCGAACGATGGCCGGGAATTAGGTCCCCCACTGGAACACGAACGACCGTCGGAGCAGCGCACCCAGTCGTCGCCTCAGTCGCCTCAGTCGCCATGCTGCTGTAACACCCTCAGTTTCAGTTCCAGTAAACGGGAAGGAGTAAACCTCATCCCAAGTTTCAGTTCCGGTACTGCAAGGAGTAAACCTCATCCCCGACGTGCAGGACTCGATCACCTGGAGATGGACTGCAAACGGGAAGTACACTGCCCGATCGGCCTATTGGTTCCTGTTCCAGGCCATCACAAGTTCCAACTTCCCCAAGCTGATCTGGAGCACCAAAGTCCCACCCAAGCAGCAAACCTTTGCCTACCTGGCCATCCAAAACAGGTGCCTCACGGCGGACCTTCTTAGCAAGAAGAAAATCCCACACAATCCAATCTGTCCCATGTGCCGAATTTTTCCTGAAACTGCTCTCCACTTGTTTGCCTCCTGCTCGATGGCGAGGCAGATTTGGGCTCTGGTTCTACCACGTTATACCACCCGGACCGCTGCTCCAGCTTCTGAGCACGGTCTAGAGGATTGGTGGTGGAAGAACACAGCGAACCTGACGGCTGCGGATGCAACCAAGTTCAGTTGCGTTGTCATGGCCACCTGGTGGCGCATCTGGAAGGAGCGCAACAACCGGATCTTCAATTCCAAAGCTTCCAACGCCCCTGCCATTTGTGATCTGATTCACGCCGACTTGCGAGAGTGGAGGAATGCTGGGCTCACCAGCGCTCAATGGATGCCCCCAGACTAACACTGACACTGATGCACACCCCTGTAAATCCAAATTCTGTTCCCAATCTTAATTAATAGAAATGGCAATGCCTTTTTCGTCAAAAAAAAAAATTGTGCACAATAATATCAGGAGGAGTACCAACCTGAAAATGATAATTTGTTCTGGTTTCCGACTTCCAGTGGAACTGTAGAAATCGATTAGTGAAGCTCTGCAACATTACAATCTCAGTGAGCAACAAAAGAAGGCATAAAATTAGGAGGATTTTTTTAAAAATGTTAAAAATTCACTCAAGCCAGAGCCAAAAGAAGCATCTCACTTAATGAGGCTCTTATCGTCAACAACTCCATTTTTATTGCAAACAAGCTTAAACAAATCAGCAATCATTTCCGCCTTGGCCAACTGAGTGCATACAGAAGCTCTGTATTTTGAGATGTTTGGCCACTCCAAGGAACTGACCACCTAGGTAACAATCAAAAAGAATCCGTTGTGTCAGTAAATTGTCGGTATGAAAATCAGTCCAGGACCATCAGCTAGAACCTGAGTTTCTCACCGCAGGAAACTGTAAACAGGGGGGAAATCTGTGACTTACTGCAGCAACTGATGGTACGTCAGATCGTCCCGGCGAACCATGGGAAACATCCATACCAAAGATGATGGTTGGAGCTTTCGACACCAGAGGAATGGCACGGGTTGATTCTTTTTTCAGCAATGAATTCAATCCACCAAGCTGATTGGCAGAAAAAAAAAATCGACCATTCAGTTTCTCCCTAACAAATCCAAATTATGTGTTGCATCTAAGAAGGTAATGTAGATCACACAGCAAACCTTTGCATTTATCTTTAGCAGTACATTTGTGAGGTACTGATCTTTGATATTGGCAGGAGGAACCAAGCATTGCGTAAAGATACCATATTCTGCAAGGCACCCACGCTTCCACGGTCCTGATAAGAACAATTAAGGTTTGTATGCTAGATAGAGGCATGATAAAAGTTTATTTGCAAAGCTGAGGTAGCAGAGCAAACCATAGATATCAAAGTTCTTCTCAGGAAGAACATACAGGAGAAAGAGAAATGATGGTTTTGATTTGAATATTTTTTGTATCTCCTGAAACATTGCCTCCACCCTTTTTGCCGGAGGCTCCCTTTCCTTTTGACGCCTCTCTTCAATTACAGCAGCACAGTTGTCCATTTGCTGAAAATCAAACGGGTTGAGTGATACCATACTACCCTCAAAGATGCTTCTGCTTCGGTGTCCCCCCTAAAACAGAAGTTTGGACACGGATGGCCGAGATTAACCCATAACCCTTCGCTATTTTGGACGGCCGTGAAAATTCGAGGACTTACTATCCGTCTACAGTATTTTGTACGTATTTATACGGTGGGCCCTCATTAGTCCGTACTAGCCGTGCGGTGTGCCCAGTTCTCGCGCGTTAATCTCGCCGGAGATCGTGGCACGCCGGTACATAATAAATCTCGCCGGAGTATAATATAATCTCGCTGGCGATCATGGCACGGCGGTGCAGAACAATTCTCGCCGGACTACCACGGCACGGCGGTCCATAATATATCTCGCCGGAGCGATTAGATCGAGGCGGTGGTGGCACGGCGGTCGGCGGCGATGAGATCAAGGCGGCGAAAGCCGTTGAGGCGGCGGAAGGCGTGGAGATCACCACAAAAATAAAAAAGAACCACAAAAATTAAAAAGGCCCGCCTGGATGTACAAGGGCTGGGGGTCCACGGTCAAACCGATCAAGCCCGGCCCAGCCGAAGCGAGCACTCAGGCAACCAGGTTGGGCCAGTACACCCCAGCCAAAGAGACCAGGCCAACATGCATGCGGAGACATGAGTGCTGTGAGTGTGAGAACAAGTTAGCACTCCGCTCACAGCTAGCTATTTAACCTGGTCGGCGCGCCCTTCAGTTGGCGAGGTGGGACTAAATCGCTGCACCTCTGCGCTGCGTGCCTCTCCCGCAAGTGGCACTGGGCTCGAAATGGCCCAAAACCTGGCGCCAGAGGCTGCCGAGCAAGCATCTAGCTGGGCCGGCCTAGGCACTTATTATTCGTTCGGCACAGCCTGGGCCAGTTTAGCTGTTCGGCTGGTTTTCTTTTTTTAGATTATATCAATATAATTAGCTACAGGTATTAAGCTTACAGCAAAATATAATTAACTAGGCTGCTAACCATTAATTTTGACATAACATAAATTCAAAGTTCAGTAGCTAACCAAAAAAAACATACAGTTTGCAACGAAAGGAAACAAAGACAAGACCGAACGACATAACCGTAGAGCCACAACCAACTCTACAAAATATCGTCCCAACGATTTCAGTCTCCGCAAGTGATCATGAGCTGCTGATCCCGGAAATTATTCGAGTAGTATGTAGTATGTCGCTCTTGCAGTACACTTTGAGCTATGGATTAATCTTGGTACTTTTGTTCATATTGTAAGTGCTATATCTAATTAGTAATGCAAATTATGTTACGTGAAGTCTGGTTTGAACTCAATGACAACTCTCCCTCACTGGCGGTGTTCGAGTCGGTCCCTCCTCGAGGCAGAACTAGTCCTGCCGCGCTTCTCCTTTGGGTGGTGCGTCGACTAGAGATGTCAAGATGGAGTTTGTTATTCCTAAGAGGCACCAGCATCGGTGGCGACGCGGCTCTGATCTTTGTTTAGGAAAGGCCTTCTCTTGTGTTTGGCATTTGCGTCTGTGGGGCAGTTCTCGGACTAGCCGGTGTGGAGTGGTGTAAGTGATAGTGTTGCTCGCAACGAACTGTCAAGTTCATGTACTCAAACCACTATCTCCTATAAATATCAGGTGCCCAATTGCGTACCCTCGAAAAAAGAAACAACTCTTTAACAATATTAATAAGTTCTACTAAACGATAACATAAAAAAGACATAATGTTTCACATAGTGCATCATGCAGTAGTACGGGAAGCAACACATAGTTTAAACAAAAGAACCGTTGTCTTCACATGCACAACTTAGAAGATCTTGACAACTGTACCAGCTTCCATGGGATCAGGTATGAGTGGAATGAGGGAATTCACCTTACGGAAGGTGACTTGTTCTCCCAGCCACTCGTACCTCTTCCCGTGACAACTTAGCACGTCCTGTTTACGCATCTTGATGTAAAGATATGTGGAGTCTCCCTCTTCGTGAGACTGGACAATGCGCCAGTTGGTATTACCCAACTTGCTAAGGAGTACACGTGAAACCATGAAAGACGATGGTCGCTCGTTCGGCGTTACCACAGCTTGAAGAACCTTGTCGGTGTGCACCCCCTTTTGATCCTTAAGCTGAAGTATCACCAGATTGGAGACATGGACTGAGCAACCTGATTTTTCATCAACATTTGGTGATCTTGGAGGTTCTTCTTCAACATCTACATCATCTTCTCCAGAGTCTTCTCCAGAGCCTCCATCCAGAGAACCATGACCATCTGACATAGCCAGGCCCCCATCAAATGACTCTTCTTCAACTCTCGGCTCCTAAAATGCAATAAGCCAATATGTTAAATGAAAACTGAAGTTCCTCATTCGTTTTTAACTTTGATATCATTTATTGCCGAAGAATTCAAATGGATATGAAATGTACAACCTATACTAAACCCAGTATATCATAACCAAATCTGATAATTAGAATCCATGTAGGCATGCACGTTTAATTAAGCTAAAAGCTACTGTGTACAATTATTACAAAATGAGATATGAAATTGCAGTTGAAATAATGTGAAAATTATTGCAACCCAAAAAAGGTTGTAACACCATAAATAGGAGAATCTAGGATGATAACACACTATACAATTATTTCAACATTAGATATGAAGTTGCAGTTCTAATTATTACATGATGAGATATAAAATGGCATTTGAACTAATGTAAATAAATAAAAGAATAAAATTAGAAAGCAAAATCGATCTACTCCCTCTTTCTTTGAATACAAGGCCACTATCAAAAATACAATTTCTATGTATGCAAGACCGCTATCTCTTCCAAAGAGAAATTTATTTCGATTCTACCACATAGAATGGTGCTCATTGATCTGAATGTGCCATGCAACCATAGAGTAATATGCCCCACATACAAAATATTTAATTTGCACAGAACACAAGAGTTTATTCACATAATTGTTTCCGCTAATTAAAAGTTGGCTTTCTTTTCTTGGTATTTAGGAATCAAGTTAGTGGCCTTGTATAAAATGACGAAGGTACGTAGTATATGTTGTTTGTAGCAATAAAAGAATTTTGGAAAAATGCATGTTACATATTCCTTTGAGTATCTCTATCGGCTAGTAATCCATGAATTACCTACATCACTAAATTCTGAAACACCTTGTTTGATCAGTGCAGATAATCATCAGTACAAAAAAAATTGGGAGAATTGCACAATAGTTGGGCTGTGTTCCATCAAAGATACATGATATGTACATTGGTATGCAATTGAATCTGTCTATGAATTTATATGAAATTGAAGGAATGTAGGAAGGCATGTTTATCTGCTACTCGAAGAGTTGAATGGAGATGAAATGTACAACGTATACTTAGCCCAGTATTGCATAACAAAAACAGATAATTAAAATCTTGCGGATCAAATTACCCAAGCTATATTCATTGAATTTTATTAGAACAAAGTACATAGTGTACAATTATTACAAAATGAGATATGGAAATGCAGTTGAAATAATGTGAAGATCATTGCAACCCAAAAAAGATTGTAACACAATAAATTGGGATACAATTATTACAACATGACATATTAAGTTGAAGTTGAAATTATTACATCTAGAGCTATAAGATGGCATTTGAAAAAAATATAAAGAACACTTCAGGAATAAAAGAATAAATTTAGAAAGCAAAATCGATCTACTCCCACAGTCTGTGAATACAAGGGCATTATCAAAAATACATAGCAAGTTCAATAAAACTAGATCTAGTTTTGTAAGAGGGATGTACCTCCGTCGGCGCGGCAGTCGGCGCGGCGGTCGGAGCGGTGGTCGGCGCAGCGGAGACGTCCCCCCACATGGCGTATTCAGCTGCTTCATCGTAGTTGTCCTCAATCTCCTTGTATGCCGCCTCGAGGTCTGGGATGGGCCATCTTCTCCGTCCCCGCTCATCGTCTTTTTCCGATCTATCTCCGAAGAGACTAGAGAGGAAGTGATCATATGACTTTTCTTGGAACACTGGATTTTTTTCCTCTACACAGACAAAAAGTTAAAACTTTGAAATCATTGCAGAATTTCACATCACCGAAATACCGTTTGTACACATCATCATTATTAGCTTAAAATGCATTGAAAATATTTTTATTTGACGTGTCAAATACATTTTATGCATTGATTAATACGTGCATGTGATTCTTTGTAATGTCTTCTGTTAAAAAAATCATGTTCTTTGTAATGTCTTCTGCTCTTGGGTATAATGCAACATTAAGAGATACCATCGATAAAAAAAATCAAGTTCAATCAACTAATTTGTTATTGTCATTTATCAAAGATTGTTGTTCAACACATTTACTTTTTAAATCATGTCCACGACTCAACATACGTGGTAAATTTTTTTCTCATACAAAACACCATTATTTTGGTAACTTATAATAATATTGTGTTAGACATTCTTAGACAGACATTTGCTTTCTGGAGCCAACAACCATGATTCCCCGCCGCAACGCGCGGGGTGTCGTCTAATTCATCTAAAAGATTGACTTACACCTAAAAAAAGTAGAGTGAACATGTCAAAATCATCGATGTGCACCAATTTTCTCCTTTTGCAAGTCTACTTTATTTCCAAATCTGATACTTATTAATGAAAACAGAAATCAACAAGGGTTCAACTCTGTAATTGTCGAGTTTGTACTGTTTCTTTATTATACGTGCATTGCATGTGCAATTCTACTAGTCATAACTAAAAAACGAAAAGAAACAAAAAGGCGAAAGCCCAGCGGCCACCAGCCCGAGCACGCTGAAGAAAAATGAACTCGCGATGGCTGTAGGACCGAGGATATACAAAAAGAAGCGATCAACGCGCTACACTAATCTTGGCGCATCTAATCCAATGATTAACAAGGTGACTGAGATTTAACTAATTCTCCGGCGACTGAGAATTAGCAAATCCGATAGGTTATACATATAATGAAGTGAGGATTCGATCGTTGAAATTTAGATACGGTTTCAAAAGCCTACAAACTATGCAACACTGTTTTTTGTCTCTCTACATTTTTGTTCATTTCGACACGTTAGCAGAATGCAAAAATACCCTCAAAAACTAAAAAAAATACTTGCATGGATTCCTCTTCCCCCGGGAACATCTCGTATCTACCAAAAAATACAAAAACGAAACTAAATCCACCCAACAAACAAATAAAAAACAGATAGATCTAAAGCGACAGATCTTGCAACAGCCCGCAACTGGAAGAAATGGCGTTGAACTAGATGAACAGGGGTTTCGGGGTTTTTTTACCTCATTCACGGAATAGATGTCCTCGGGGTCGTAGCCGCGGTCGAGCAGACTGTCCATGTCGACTGCTCGCTTGCCGGTTGAGGAAGAACCACCCGCGCGCTTTCCGGTTGAGGAAGAACCATCCGCGCCTCCGGCACCGCCGCATGCAACCACCGGCGGTCCGCTGGTGAAGATCTGCGGCGTCTCGTGCAGCGCCTCCGTGACCGCCCTCCGCGCGGTCGGGTCCTCGCCGTGCTGGTCACCGCTGCGTCCACCTGCGCCACCGGGATTCATGTCGCCTTTGTGGATTGCGTGGGTGTAGGGAAGATGGGAGAGAATCGCCGGGCCGGGAGAGGTGTGTTTGGCACGGTTGGTTGGAAATACGAGGCAGCGGAGGAGACGATGGAGCTATTAACCCTTAGTTTAAGGAGACCAACCGTCCACCCCCGTTCAGATATTTTGAGGCAGCGCGCCCCCTCGGTGCACGACTACGATCACACACTTGGCTCCAATATGAGCAACTGAGATGTGGACCCAGGCATGGTGGAGCCCGCATGTAATTGACACCTGCCGACTTGGTGGGGCGCCACGTTTTTTGCCAATTTTTTTAGCGGCAACACGCCCTATTCTAATTTGTACACACCACACGGATGGCAACACACATCCTCTGTGCAAGGCCTGCTCTGGCTGGGCCGCTTAGCCCACTAATTTTTTATTCGCTTTCTTCATAAATCTTTATTCTTTTTTCTTCATGTTTTTATCTATGTGTATATGATAGAGAATAACATTTTATATATGCAGTAAAATCATGAATGTATGTGCAATATATGGAAGTGTAAGAATTGAATAGGTGCAAATTTGCATCATATAAAAATTAGGGCGTGTTGCCGCTAAAAAAAATTGGCAAAAAACGTGGCGCCCCACCAAGTCGGCAGGTGTCAATTACATGCGGGCTCCACCATGCCTGGGTCCACATGTCAGTTGCTCATATTGGAGCCGAGCGTGTGATCGTAGTCGTGCACCGAGGGGGCGCGCTGCCTCAAAAAATCTGAACGGGGGTGGACGGTTGGTCTCTTTAAACTAAGGGTTAATAGCTCCATCATCTCCTCCGCTGCCTCGTATTTCCAACCAACCGTGCCAAACACACCTCTCCTGGCCCGGCGATTCTCTCCCATCTTCCCTACACCCACGCAATCCACAAAGGCGACATGAATCCCGACGGTGCAGGTGAACGCAGCGGTGACCAGCACGGCGAGGACCCGACCGCGCGGAGGGCGGTCATGGAGGCGCTGCACGAGACGCCGCATATCTTCACCAGCGGACCGCCGGTGGCTGCATGCGGCGGTGCCGGAGGCGCGGATGGTTCTTCCTCAACCGGAAAGCGCGCGGGTGGTTCTTCCTTAACCGGCAAGCGAGCAGTCGACATGGACAGTCTGCTCGATCGCGGCTACGACCCCGAGGACATCTATTCCACGAATGAGGTAAAAAAACCCCGAAACCCCTGTTCATCTAGTTCAACGCCATTTCTTCCAGTTGCGGGCTGTTGCAAGATCTGTCGCTTTAGATCTATCTGTTTTTTGATTTGTTTGCTGGGTGGATTTAGTTTCGTTTTTGTACTTTTGGTAGATACGAGATGTTCCCGAGGGAAGAGGAATCTATGCAAGTATATATTTTTTTAGTTTTTGAAGGTATTTTTGCATTCTGCTAACATGTCGAAATGAAGAAAAGTAGAGAGAAAAAAACAGTGTTGCATAGTTTGTAGGCCTTTGAAACCGTATCTAAATTTCAACCATCAAATCCTCACTTCATTATATGTATAACCTATCGGATTTGCTAATTCTCAGTCGCCTGAGAATTAGTTAAATCTCAGTCACCTTGTTAATCATTGGATTAGATGTGCCAAGATTAGTGTAGCGCGTTGATCGCTTCTTTTTGTATATCCTCGGTCCTACAGCCATCGCGAGTTCATTTTTCTTCAGCGTGCTCGGGGTGCTGGCCGCTGCTAGCTATGCGCTAGTGGGCTTTGGCATTTTTGTTTCTTTTCGTTTTTTAGTTATGACTAGTAGAATTGCACGTGCAATGCACGTATAATAAAGAAACAGTACAAACTCGACAATTACAGAGTTGAACCCTTGTTGATTTCTGTTTTCATTAATAAGTATCAGATTTGGAAATAAAGTAGACTTGCAAAAGGAGAAAATTGGTGCACATCGATGATTTTGACATGTTCACTCTACTTTTTTTAGGTGTAAGTCAATCTTTTAGATGAATTAGACGACACCCAGCACGTTGCGGCGGGGAATCATGGTTGTTGGCTCCAGAAAGCAAATGTCTGTCTAAGAATGTCTAACACAATATTATTATAAGTTACCAAAATAATGGTGTTTTGTATGAGAATTTTTTTTAGCACGTATGTTGAGTCGTGGACATGATTTAAAAAGTAAATGTGTTGAACAACAATCTTTGATAAATGACAATAACAAATTAGTTGATTGAACTTGATTTTTTTTATCGATGGTATCTCTTAATGTGTCATTATACCCAAGAGCAGAAGACATTACAAAGAACATGATTTTTTTAACAGAAGACATTACAAAGAATCACATGCACGTATTAATCAATGCATAAAATGTATTTGACACGTCAAATAAAAATATTTTCAATGCATTTTAAGCTAATAATGATGATGTGTACAAACGGTATTTCGGTGATGTGAAATTCTGTAATGATTTCAAAGTTTTAACTTTTTGTCTGTGTAGAGGAAAAAAATCCAGTGTTCCAAGAAAAGTCATATGATCACTTCCTCTCTAGTCTCTTCGGAGATAGATCGGAAGAAGACGATGAGCGGGGACGGAGAAGATGGCCCATCCCAGACCTCGAGGCGGCATACAAGGAGATTGAGGACAGCTACGACGAAGCAGCTGAATACGCCATGTGGGGGGACGTCTCCGCTGCGCCGACCACCGCTCCGACCGCCGCGCCGACTGCCGCGCCGACGGAGGTACATCCCTCTTACAAAACTAGATCTAGTTTTAGTGAACTTGCTATGTATTTTTGATAATGCCCTTGTATTCACAGACTGTGGGAGTAGATCGATTTTGCTTTCTAAATTTATTCTTTTATTCCTGAAGTGTTCTTTACATTTTTTCAAATGCCATCTTATAGCTCTAGATGTAATAATTTCAACTGCAACTTAATATGTCATGTTGTAATAATTGTATCCCAATTTATTGTGTTACAATCTTTTTTGGGTTGCAATGATCTTCACATTGTTTCAACTGCATTTTCATATCTCATTTTGTAATAATTGTACACTATGTACTTTGTTTTAATAAAATTCAATGAATATAGATTGGGTAATTTGATCCGCAAGATTTTAATTATCTCTTTTTGTTATGCAATACTGGGCTAAGTATAGGTTGTACATTTCATCTCCATTCAACTCTTCGAGTAGCAGATAAACATGCCTTCCTACATTCTTTTAATTTCAGATAAATTCATAGACAGATTCAATTGCATATCAATGTACATATCATGTATCTTTGATGGAACACAACCCAACTATTGCGCAATTCTCCCAATTTTTTTTTGTACTAATGATTATCTGCACTGATCAAACAAGGTGTTTCAGAATTTAGTGATGTAGGTAATTCATGGAGTACTAGCCGATAGAGATACTCGAAGGAATATGTAACATGCATTTTTCCAAAATTCTTTTATTGCTACAAACAACATATACTACGTACCTTCGTTATTTTATACAAGGCCACTAACTTGATTCCTAAATACCAAGAAAAGAAAGCCAACTTTTAATTAGCGGAAACAATTATGTGAATAAACTCTTGTGTTCTGTGCAAATTAAATATTTTGTGTGTGGGGCATATTACTCTATGGTTGCATGGCACATTCGGATCAATGAGCACCATTCTATGTGGTAGAATCGAAATAAATTTCTCTTTGGAAGAGATAGCGGTTTTGCATACATAGAAATTGTATTTTTGATAGTGGCCTTGTATTCAAAGAAAGAGGGAGTAGATCGATTTTGCTTTCTAATTTTATTCTTTTATTTATTTACATTAGTTCAAATGCCATTTTATATCTCATCATGTAATAATTAGAACTGCAACTTCACATCTAATGTTGAAATAATTGTATAGTGTGTTATCATCCTAGATTCTCTTATTTATGATGTTACAACCTTTTTTGGGTTGCAATAATCTTCACATTATTTCAACTGCAATTTCATACCTCATTTTGTAATAATTGTACACAGTAGCTTTTAGCTTAATTAAACGTGCATGCCTACATGGATTCTAATTATCAGATTTGGTTATGATATATTGGGTTTAGTATAGGTTGTATATTTCATATCCATTTGAATTCTTCGGCAATAAATGATATCAAAGTTAAAAACAAATGCGGAGCTTCAGTTTTCATTTAACATATTGGCTTATTGCATTTTAGGAGCCGAGAGTTGAAGAAGAGTCATTTGATGGGGGACTGGCTATGTCATATGGTCATGGTTCTCTGGATGGAGGCTCTGGAGAAGACTCTGGAGAAGATGATGTAGATGTTGAAGAAGAATCTCCAAGATCACCAAATGTTGATGAAAAATCAGCTTGCTCAGTCCATGTCTCCAATCTGGTGATACTTCAGCTTAAGGAGCAAAAGGGGGTGCACACCGACAAGGTTCTTCAAGCTGTGGTAACGCCGAACGAGCGACCATTTTCTTTCATGGTTTCACGTGTACTCGTTAGCAAGTTGGGTAATACCAACTGGCGCATTGTCCAGTCTCACGAAGAGAGAGACTCCGCGTATCTTTACATCAAGATGTGTAAACATGACGTGCTAAGGTGTCACGGGAAGAGGTACGAGTTGATGGGAGAACAAGCCACCTTCTGTAAGGTGAATTCCTCATTCCACTCAGACCTGCGCCCATGGAAGCTGGCCCAGTTGTCAAGATCTTCTAAGTTGTACCTGTGAAGACAATGGTTCTTTTGTTTAAACTATGTGTTGCTTCCCGTACTATTGCATGATGCACTATGTGAAACATTATGTCCTTTTTATGTTATCATTTAGTAGAACTTATTAATATTGTTAAAGAGTTGTTTCTTTTTTCGAGGGTACGCAATTGGGCACCTGATTTTTATAGGAGATAGTGGTTTGAGTACATGAACTTGACATTTCGTTGCGAGCAACACTATCACTTACACCACTCCACACCGGCTAGTCCGAGAACTGCCCCACAGACGCAAAAGCCAAACACAAGAGAAGACATTTCCTAAACAAAGACCAGAGCCGCGTCGCCACCGATGCTGGTGCCTCTTAGGAATAACAAACTCCATCTTGACATCCCTAGTCGACGCACCACCCAAAGGAGAAGGGCGGCAGGACTAGTTCTGCCTCGAGGAGGGACCGACTCGAACACCGCCAGCGAGGGAGAGTTGTCATTGAGTTCAAACCAGACTTCACGTAACATAATTTGCATTACTAATTAGATATAGCACTTACAATATGAACAAAAGTACCAAGATTAATCCATAGCTTAAAGCGTACTGCAAGAACGACATACTACATACTACTCGAATAATTTCCGGGATCAACAGCTCATGATCACTTGCGGAGATTGAAATCGTTGGGACGATATTTTGTAAAGTTGGTTGTGGCTCTACGGTTATGTCGTTCGGTGTTGTCTTTGTTTCCTTTCGTTGCAAACTGTATGTTTTTCTTGGTTAGCTACTGAACTTTGAATTTATGTTATGTCAAAATTAATGGTTAGCAGCCTAGTTAATTATATTTTGCTGTCAGCTTAATACCTGTAGCTAATTATATTGCTGTAATCTAAAAAAAAGAAAACCAGCCGAACAGCTAAACTGGCCCAGGCTGTGCCGAACGAATAATAGGTGCCTGGACCGGCCCAGCTAGATGCTTGCTCGGCAGCCTCTGGCGCCAGGTTTTGGGCCATTTCGAGCCCAGTGCCACTTGCGGGAGAGGCACGCAGCGCAGAGGTGCAGGGATTTAGTCCCACCTCGCCAACTGAAGGGCGCGCCGACCAGCTTAAATAGCTAGCTGTGAGCGGAGTGCTAACTTGTTCTCACACTCACAGCACTCCTGTCTCCGCATGCCTGTTGGCCTGGTCTCTTTGGCTGGGGTGTACTGGCCCAACCTGGTTGCCTGAGTGCTCGTTTCGGCCGGGCCGGGCTTGATCGGTTTGACCGTGGACCCCCAGCCCTTGTACATCCAGGCGAGCCTTTTTAATTTTTGTGGTTCTTTTTTATTTTTGTGGTGATCTCCACGCCTTCCGCCTCAACGGCTTCCGCCGCCTTGATCTCATCGCCGCCGACCGCCGTGCCACCGCCGCCTCGATCTAATCGCTCCGGCGAGATATATTATGGACCGCCGTGCCGTGGTAGTCTGGCGAGAATTGTTCTGCACCGCCGTGCCATGATCGCCGGCGAGATTATATTATACTCCGGCGAGATTTATTATGTACCGGCGTGCCACGATCTCCGGTGAGATTAACGCGCGAGAACTGGGCACACCGCCCGGCTAGTACGGACTAATATGGGCCCACCGTATAAATACGTACAAAATACTGTAGACGGATAGTAAGTCCTCGAATTTTCACGGCCGTCCAAAATAGCGAAGGGTTATGGGTTAATCTCGACCATCCATGTCCAAACTTCTGTTTTAGGGGGGACACCGAAGCAGAAGCGATCATAGATTCTCTGAGAGCTCAAAAATTATGAAGTCGCTAGTTTAAACTTACTTTGACCAAGTCAATTCTGTTAGGGTCCCTGATATTCTGGTTGAAGAGTAGAAAATCAATCACAGGTCCAGGTCTCACTACCATAGTGGTGGATAAATCTGCACAAATGGAACAATCAAATCATGCATGTAAGTATGCATCGTCAATCTTGTAACAAGCTAATTTACCAATAAGCTTGTGCAAATTAGGATTCTAGGTTATAAACATACCAATATTGAGCGAAAGCCCATTTTGAGTGGGTCGAAAGCTAGAATGAAAACCCCGACAACCGATCACGCCACCACCCAAGTCTATGGAACCAAAATTGGCACGGAAGAAGGACTGTCGGACTAAGAGACAACCCCTGCAGACGACAAGAACCGCATCGAAGCTGATTAAAAGAACATCAAAAGGCTTTTTTTATAAGAAAGTAAGGACAAGTCATCAAATGGTTTACAACATTTGGTAAGATATCGGAAAGTTGTTCGAAAAGTTAAAACAACATACTGTCTTGCGGAGTGCTCCCTTAGTATGATGTCGAGAACTCGAATAGCTTCTTGTGATTTCTCTGATTCCTGACCACCCCCTAGGACCTGTGCAATCGCACTCATGGGAACACTTGCCGTGAAGGCTATCTCCACCTTGAATATTCTGGTACGCATTGCCTGTTTCATTCTCTTCTTGTCACTTGGTTCTGAACTGCCATCTCCTCTAGGGCTCTGGCTCGTTCCAATTCTGCAAAAGTTTAAAATCAAGACAAGTCCCAAAACCAACAGGAGATCGATCAGCTCAAGAACAAGTCGGCTTTGACAGGTAAGAAAATTCAGTCGAACAGATGAACTTTATACCTTCGGGATGAAGTGTCGCCCAGTACTACTTTGAACACATTGTTGTTAAATGGTAGAGGCCCAACAGTGAAGAGACCATTCACGCCATCATACGCGAACACTTTGTTTGCGAGCTCAGAGGCGTAGGTCTCGTACAGTTGCTTCATCACTTTTCTGCGCACCTCTTCTCTGAGAACGGGTTTATCATCGTCTGTGCCCACCTCTTCTCCGAGAACGGGTTTATCACCGTCGTACTTCAGACTGTACGTCAGACTCACCTGCACTCGACGTGACGACAAATAAAAAACAAATCGTCAAAAAGTAACCATCAAAAGAACCATAGGATGACAGATATGGTGGCCGTGGGTACATGATAGTGGTAGAGTATCTGGTCTGTTCTCTTGAGAGAGACTTTGAAGTGATTCGTGAGTAGCGTTATGCGCCGCCCTCTTGTGGCATGCTCAGGTGGCATTTTGATGGGAAGCCTCTTTGGCGCATCGTCAGACATTGGTGACTTGCTGGAACCACCCTTGCCTCCGTCAGATATTGGTGACTTTCTGGGATTGCCGTTGCCACCTCGAGACACTGGTGACTTGCTGGGATCAGCCTTGCTACTCTGAGACTCCATCTACACAGAAAAACACAGCAAAGTAATTTGATCAGCAAGGATATATTCGGTATAGATATTTAACCAGACATTGTTGCATTCTTTTCTCAAGAACAACCACTACTTGTGTGCTGTGCAAATTAATAAGCAGATTGCAGTTTATGCCGCATGAAAATATTCTAATACCACACGGTATTTCCCCTCAAAATGGAAAAAATCAGGGGTTCTCTATCGCAGCTTCAGGTGATTTTAGATCTGCCAAAAGGAAGATCGGAGAACAAGTAATCATGAAATTACTCCTAACTAGTACAGGCACGAAAAAATAACACACCGTCACCACACTACACGCACACAAAAAACACACACATCACCAACCTACGGTGAAAACCATCTTGTTCTTTTTTGCGATGAACAGTAAAAACCCTCGCACACAAATGAAACAAGCGTTAGATCGACTCTGAAAAGCGCATATCGATCCTAATCTATGTGAGATAGACAGTAAAGAGGATGAACTAATGAAGCAGCGGAAACCGCACCATCGATTAAGTTCGCTGCAGGCAAAAACCCCAAAAACCGCTGATGTAGCGAACCTCCGGGCTACGGGTCTGTCCTCGCTTGGACAAGAACGAAGAGAAATGCACCGTGAAACACCTCTGGAACTAGCTCGGAAGGAAGATGAAAAACGAAACACATTGAAATCCAAGAAGAAAAATGTAGGGAGGGGGTCGACCGAGCTCGTCGTCACCTGGCCAGCCGGCGTGGATCAGCGCACTGCGGTCGATCAGGAACTAGGAGAAGATCGCCCGGCCGGCCGCTTCGTCTGTCTCCCCTCTCCACCTGGAGTGGGGGAAGAAAACCCTCGTCTCCTCGCCTGGCTGGCTAGCAAGCTTCTCACACACACCTCAGCGCCAAAACCCCACTCCCTCTGTCTCCTATTTATTGGCACCCTCCGAGCAAAAACCCCAGTTTGCCTTCCTCACCGTCAACTGACTGACTGACTGACTGACCAGAGTCAGCCCGTTTCACTTGCATGTGGGCTCCGAGGGCACAAGGTCCCGCTTGTCATTCTCGATCATTCTAAGCGCGCAGGGAAGAGGCGGGGGAATGAACGGAAGGAGACGCACGGCCGCGCTACCCGTTAAAGCACAGTGGTTCCGTGAAACTGTGTTGTATCGCACTGTTCATTACTTAAGTTTTCCTCGGCCAATACTTAAGTTTACCTTAAGTTTTCCTCGAGAGTAGTTTAAGTTCGTAACGCTAGCTCATCCTATATCCTATATAACTAAGTAGTTCATCCCCACTAACTATTTCTCTTAACATGCGGCTATGCCACCTCAGCGGGCCCACCACATCAGTCTTCTCACGTCCACAACATTCCATGCATGCCGGTTGCGTTCAGTTTACATCCCGTCCAATGAGTTCATCTAATCTTTACTATTAAGGTTACAGTGGTCGTGAGGCGGTGTCACACTTCTCTTTATTTACAAATCAAATGCCACCGCCGTAACAAACATTCTTTTTAAAAGCTAACCGTTTCGAGAGAAAACAGCAAATGAGAGGAGCTAGCATGCAGCAGTAACAAACTTTCTTGCAAACGAGAGGAGCTAGCATGCAGCCGTAACAAACTTTCTTTTTAAAAGCTAACCGATTCGAAAAAAAACAAATGAGAGGAGCTAGCATGCGGCGGTAGTACCATTTAACACCCACGATCCTTCTCTGTATCATGCAGCGGTAGTTCTCATACACGACTCGCTCATGAACATGAGATTTATATCTTTTCTTTTAGGGACGCTTATGGACATGAGATGATTAGCTTTAATTATCATTAAATTTCTTAATTATTTCATGGGCTTTACTCGACGTAGCTAGCTAGCCGTGTGAACATGATTTTATCTTTTATTCTTTTTCTATTAATTCTGATTCTGAACCCGATCGTAACATCGCTTATTGTGCATTTTAACCACTCAAGAATTTGGTAATAAATCCGCAGTACCACATATGTATGTGGCCCACTTCCGGCAACACTCGGGTTGTTCCAAACAGTTGGCAGCATCAATACTGAGATACACAGACGGGAGACCAGTGATAAATGAAACCCGAGTTGCATGCCGGAGAGACGTAGTGCCGATGATGAATTGGCTATGAAATCAAGGGTGTCGCCGATAGGAGGCGTCCATGGCTCATGAATCGGAGGAGCGACGATGACGAGTTTGTTGGGGCTTGGGACATAGGGGATGTGTTGACAAATGACAAGTTATTTTCGAGTTTTTTACGCGTGGCACGAAGTTGAGGATGAGCACATCTCACATATGTCTATCGTGTGCTGACTATTAGGCAGGTGCGTGTGTATATGAAAGGTAGCACATGTGTCTATTTTTAATTTTTGGGAAAAATCATGTAACTATTTTTCTACAATTAACAATAAATAAAATTATTTTCATATGAGAAAGTAATTAGCTCAGTAAAAAATCAGGCTTGTGATCGTGTTATGTATTATTTTATGATTTTAATATTTCTAGCTCATGTCATGCGACTCAATTCTATTATTTTATTTTGCGATTTTATTAGCAATTGGTATCAGACTATCAATCGATCGTCCGTCCATCTTAACCCTTCTCGACAAAAACCCATATGTTTCTTACGTACATCTTCTATATTCGTGTTCTCTATGTATTCTTGACGTAGTAAATAAAATATATACACTTGGTACCACTCGGAGCAAAATAAAAGAAATTACATATAAATACAAAAATAAATGCCTTCTTCTATTTTAAGTGCAAATGGATTATCAACTTTTAAGAAGAAAAGATCCAAATATGTATAGAGAGATATCATCACTTTTGTCAACTGGACACTGGTATTGCTCCCTTCATCCCAAAATATATGACTCTCTTTATTTTAGCCGGTGAATAAATAACAATTCGTGAGATAGACCCTATCTTAAAAATGTAATTTTTTTTATAGCTAACTATTATACTTTCATCTATTTTTTATAGCTACTTTCATCTATTTTTTTATAACATGTCTATAAAATCAGTATAATGATATATGAAAATGTAAGGCGCAGATACCATTTACATCGTGAGTGCATATAATTTAGTATATATTAGTAGTCAAAGTCGTGCAACCAATACTAGAAAAATAAATTACGCACCAAGGATTATTATCTTTTGGGTTGAAAGAAATGAATGGAGTTTATCACTTCTGTCACATTTGGTATAACATTTCTAGGGTTCTGAATATGTTCAAAACTACACCCGATATCACGATATGGGGTATCTATAAAATTGTAGACCTAATTAGATAATATATTCATGTATAATTTATTGTTACCCCGTAGCAACGCACGGGCATTAAACTAGTTGCCACAAAAGCTAAGTACGTTAACGCCAGCTAGAGTTGTGGATCGTAGGCGGAAACGATGCCCTATCCAGGGTCTCGGTTGCATGTTATATAGGGTGGGAAAGCCCCTCACCACGGCATGTACATGGGTGTACTATACGTATTGGTGTACTACACCATATATATACAGTACGGCACATTACATCTAACACTCTCCCTTAATATAAACTTTGGAAAAGATTTAGATTACGCCTAAACTCACACAACTGCCTGCGAGGGAGAGCTTTAGTAAAACCATCGGCGACTTGATCTTTGCTTGAAACAAACTGAATGATCAGACGCTTTTCAGCCACTCGTTCACGAACGAAATGAAAATCAATCTCAATGTGTTTGGTACGGGCATGAAAAACTGGGTTGGCAGAAATATAAGAAGCACCCAAATTGTCACACCATAGACATGGTGTTTCCTTGAGAACCACACCAAGTTCCCCAAGGAGAGCTTCAACCCATATGAGTTCTGCAGTGGCATTGGCAAGAGATTTATATTCAGCTTCGGTGCTGGAGCGTGACACTGTTGCTTGTTTACGTGCACTCCAAGAGACCAGATTCGGTCCAAAAAATATAGCAAAACCACCAGTTGAACGACGATCATCAAGACTACCTGTCCAGTCAGCATCTGAAAAAGCACTGAGAAGAGTAGAAGGTGATTGTGTGAATGTAATCCCAACCTTTATAGTGCCTGCAATGTATCTCAAAATACGTTTAGCAGCTGTCCAATGAACCGTAGTAGGAGCATGAAGATACTGACATATTTTATTTACAGAGAATGCCAAATCGTGTCAAAGTGAGGTATTGTAATGCTCCAACTATGCTCCTATATTGTGTACTGTCCTGAGGGCCAAGAGGAGTACCATCTGTGAGAGATAACTGCTTAGATGAAGACAATGGTGTAGGAGCAGGTTTGGACTGTGTCATGCCAACTCTAGCAAGCAAGTCTTTAGCATATTTTTCCTGTGTCAAAAGTAAACCATTTGACAGTTTTGTAACCTCAATGCCAAGAAAGAAGTGTAAATCACCCAAGTCCTTAATGGCAAATGCTACACTGAGATCCTTAAGAAGGGCTGCAATTGCTTCATCAGAGGAACTGGTAACAATGATATCATCAACATAAATCAAGACAAAAATAGTAATGCCTGACTTATTGTAAAGAAAAAGAGATGTATCAGCCTTAGATGCTATAAAGCCAAAATCATGTAATTTGGAGCTTAGCCTTGAGAACCATGCTCGAGGAGCCTGTTTCAATCCATATAGAGCTTTATCTAATCTGCAGAGGTAATTAGGAGCATTAGGATTCTCAAACCCAGGAGGTTGTTTCATGTACACTTCCTCTTCCAGAACACCGTGTAAGAACGCGTTCTTGACATCTAGCTGCCGCAAACTCCATCCTCGAGATACTGAAATAACTAAAACAGTTCTGATAGTTGCGGCCTTAACAACTGGACTAGAGGTGTCCTCATAGTCTATGCCATACCTCTGTTTGAATCATTTTGCAACGAGTCGAGCCTTATACCTGTCAATAGTGCCATCAGCATGTCTCTTGACACGATACACCCACTTGCAATCAATAATATTTTTCTGAGGATTTGGAGGAACAAGGTGACATGTCTTGTTATGAGTTAAAGCAGCAAAGTCATCTTCCATTGCCTTGCGCCAATTTTCGTCTTCCAGCGCCTCGGTGAGAGTATTAGGTTCACCTGTAGAAGCAAGCAAACCGTAGCGAACACAACCATCTTTGTATATACGGGGATGTTTTATACCTTTCATCAATCGTGTACGAACACCAAGTGGGGGAGCTGCTGGACGGGTTTGTCGAGGACGCCGTACGTATATTTGAAGTGGCGGTGCAGCAGGATTTACACCAGGAGCTCCCGCAGAGGATCCGGGATCCACTCCAGCGCCTCCAGCAGGACTGGACACACCACGGCTCGGCGCAGAGGATCCAGGCGGGGGTGTCGGGGCAGAGGGAGACGTGGCGGCGTCTCCGTGGTCACGGACGGTGTCCGCATGCGTGTTGTCCCGCACCGGGGGCAGCGCCAAACCTGCAGCGCCAGCAGGGGAACCAGGCGGGGAATCCCTCTCGGGAGTGTGCGCCTCGGGATCAGGCGACGGCGGATCCGAGGCATATCCAGCAGCATCTTCGGGATTGCTCCCATTTTCGTTCGTATCTGAACTTTCGGCATTTTGTGAATAATCTTCAGAAGCATTTTCTGATTCCGTTTCTTCACCATTTCCACTCAAATTTTCACCAGCGAGCTCCAAATTCTGTAAGGGGTTAGTAATAGGCACAATAACAGGCACATGATCATGTATATTTGCATCCCCATTGATAGATTGTGTAGGTGTCAAACAAAGGTGGAAGTAACAATATTTCATGTTTAAGACGAGCACCCGCATTTGGATGCATGGATGCAAACTTGAATACTTTTTCATCAAAGACAACATCTCGTGAAATGTATACGCTACCCGTAGATACGTCAAGACATTTAACACCTTTGTGGAGAGGGCTATAGCCTAGAAAAACACAACGCTTAGAGCGAAAAGCTAGTTTGCGTTTGTTGTAGGGACGAAGGTTAAGCCAGCAAGCACAACCAAAAACACGTAAAGCATCATAACTTGGAGTGACTTGAAGAAGACGTTGGGTTGGAGTTTCAAAGTTGAGCACCTTGGTAGGAAGAAGACTTATCAAAAATGTGGCTGTAAGGAAAGCTTCATACCAAAACTTGAGAGGCATGGAAGCATTAGCAAGTAAAGCCAATCCAACTTCAACTATGTCTCTGTGCTTGCGTTCAGCTGAGCCATTTTGTTGATGAGCATGTGGACATGATACATGATGAGTTGTGCCAGTTTTCTGAAAGAAACTATTGAGTTTTTCATACTCTCCACCCCAATCAGTTTGCATGGTCATAATTTTGCGAGAGAATTTGTGTTCAACAAGTTGCTGAAAATTAAGAAACACATGATAAACTTCAGAGCGTTTCTTGAGCAAATATATCCATGTAAATTTGCTATAGTCATCAATAAAACTTACATAGTATGCATGTCTACCAACAGACTCCGGGGCAGGGCCCCAAACATCAGTAAATATTTGCTCCAAGGGAGCAGTGGACACACTGGTACATGTGGGGTATGGTAACTGATGACTCTTAGCTAACTGGCATGAATCACACACATAGGGAGTTGTTTCTGGTGAATGCACCAGTTTATTTTTCCTAATGATTTGCTGAACAATAAAGGATGAAGGATTTCCTAGACGACTATGCCATGTAGATGGAGATGGCTTTATTGTGACAAAAGCATGCTTCGAAGACCCAGAAGAAATTAGCACAAGAGGGTAGAGGCCACCACGGCATGGACCCCTAAACAGAGTTCTTCCGGTGGCCTGATCCTTTATCAAAAAGAAAAATGGGTGAAACTCAAAGAACACATTGTTGTCAAGAGAAAGTTTATGAACGGAAAACAAATTTTTAGATACTTGAGGAACATGCAATATGTTGTTGAGTTGTAAAGAATTATCATATGGGGTGTGCAAAATAGAATGACCAATGTGGGTTATGTGCATACCATTACCATCAGCTGTGCGAACACAGTCACGTCCATTGTACTTCTCACGAGTTGTAAGCTTGCTCAGATCCCCCGTGATATGATCAGTGGCGCTGGTGTCAGGATACCAGTTTGTGTCGACGCCGTAGGAAGCAAGGTTTGCTCCCTTATAGCGCCACCAGCAGTCGGATGCAGGGTGGCCATAAATCTTGCATATCTGGCAAGTTGTCTCAACAAATGGGGTAGGCGTGCGGTCACGACGGCGACGACGGCCACGGCTGTCATCGCGACGAAGCCCTCCATCAGTATAGTCACGTCGACCACGGTCTTCCCCGCGATCATTACGACGTGCTCCCTCGCGCTCCACTGGCCTCCATTGTCACGGCGCGGGTCATCAACACGACGATCACCGCGGTCACCGCACGGCGCACGACGCCCATCATCGTAGTCATGGTCGCGCGGCGCACGTCGCCCATCATCATAGTCACGGTAGCGATCACCGCGACGGCGGGAGTCATTGTAGCCGCGATCACCGCGGGTTGTGTCATCAGTCTTGCCGCGATCACCGCGTGCAGGGGCACCACCACGTCCATGACGGGCTACATTTGCTGAGAAGGTGCCGGTGTCGAGGCCATGCTCTGCGAGCATATCCTGACGCATATCATGTGCACTAACTTGCCCGAACAAATCATCCAGTGAGGTGCCGGGGTTTGCATTGACGGAAGCGACGAGGGAATTATAGGAATCGTCCAGGCCATTCAAGATGTACCCGATAAGTTCATCCTCATCGACGGGCTTTCCGATCGCAGCGAGTTCAGATGCCAGACCCTTCATCTTGGCAAAGAATTGGGCTGTACTCAGATCGGCTTTCTTTGTGTTGTTGAGGGCACCACCCAGATGTTGAACTTTAGACCGCGACGGCGAGGAGAACATGGACATGATCACTGCCCACACCTCGGCAGAGGTCTCTAGCCCAAGAACGTGAGCCAGAATCTCCGGCGACAGGGAATTCACAAGGAATCCGAGCACCGTGGCATCCTTAGCAACCCAGGCCACGTAGGCAGGATTGGGGATGATTGTCTTCTTGTTGTTTGCATCATCTGCCTCGATGGTTTTCGCCGGATCAGCTTCGTGGCCGGTCAGTAGATCCATGACCATGGCGACCCGAAGAGACGAAAAAACGAGGGTTTTCCAGAACAGGAAATTACTCCTCGTGAGCTTTTGTGTCGGAGGCGTTCCCAGGACAGAAGCCAGGGTCGTCGTGGATGATCCGGACGCCATGGATGCCGCGGAAGGTTTTGGCTTGTGGTTGTTTTCGTGGGTTTTAGCAACATTAGTGCAATCGAAATAATAAATTCACATGGTTCAGTTTCAACACAAGCCTAACACTCATAAACACATCAGCTACTGTCACAACTTCTTTTAAAACTCTTTTTCTCAAAAGAACACCAAAAGAAAGAGATTAAGAGGCAAATGCAATTATTGGCAGAAATCTGTCAAAACAGAATAGCAGGTAAAGATGATTTTTTCGAAAATCTTCGGTTGCTCAAATCAAAAAGTGGCCAACTAAGAAAAGTTGCGTATACAGCCTAGGATTACGCACAAAAAACTCAGGTCATTTTGATTTTCTGTGATTTTATACGGAATAAACAATGGACAGCAGAAATCTGTTTCATGCGCAGAAATCCGAAATATAGCCTCAACTTTCCACTAGAGGCTTTACTTGGCTCAACAAAAACACAAAAGAAAAGATACAATGGGGTTGCTAAGGAAATAGACAACACCCAGGTGCAAAGAAAACAAAAGAAAACTAAGGAAAACGGGTTGAAAACGGAGAAGTAAAATGGGTTGTCTCCTGTAACATCCCAAGTATGAAAACCATCCCCTTAGAATGTTTGTTGCATGTTTATTAAAGTATTGCATCATGTCATCATATTGTTTCCATGTTGTTTGCATTTGTTTCTTAATTGTTGCATTTGTTTTCCACTGTTTTCACAACTCAAATTCAAACCTTATTCAAACAATTGTTTCATACTTGCTCTGTTACAACATTTGAAATAAAAAATCACAAATAAAAACAACCAAATTGTTTCATTTTGTTCCATAGTGTTCAATTACTAAATTGATGGTTTTTAATCAATCTTTTACATTCCAAAAACACATTTAAATTTCAAATCAAAGCACCAAAACAGAATCATTTTGAAATTATGTTGATAGCAAAACAAATCAACTCAATTTGTTTATGTTTACCATAGGGGTTACCCTATTTAAAATGTTGGTTTTTATTAATGATCATTAATATTAAAATTTCACCCAAACTTGGTTTAAATTCAAACAGCAAACCAAATTCAACCTTTTTGAAAATAAAAGTTTAAACCTGTTTGCAAATGACCTAAACAGGTTACCCTAATTTTTCCAAATTTTTCTCTAACCTAAAACCCATCATTTTCTTCCAAATTCTAATTCAGCAAAAAAATAAAAAAAATAAAGGAGAAATAAAATTCAAAGTTTCTGGCGCCAAGGAGAAGTGGGCTGCGCCCAGCCCGTTTCCTTCTTATCTTCCGCTCAGCGCAGCCCAGCCCACCTATCTAACGAGCGTACCGGTTCAGTCTGTTCCCCCTCGTCTTCCTGGAGTACGGCAGCGAATCCGTGCCTCCACGTCGGCGGCAGAACCCCGCGGACGGCCACCGACGCGCAAGATCCCCTACAAAACCCCCTAGGGCTCCGCGCCACCTACCCTAACCCTAGGAGGCTGTTTCCCCCTCGCGCCGCCGCCGATCGCCACCTCTCCATCGCAGTTCCCCTCTGCTGTACCTCACCGGAGATTTCTCGCCTGAATCCATGTCGCTCGCCACCGCAGTAGCCACCTTTTCCCCTCGCTGAGCACAGGAATCGAACCTCCACCGTCCCCTCTCGCGGTTGAACACCTCCAGGAGCACGGTGACCGCGTGGATCTTCGCCGCCATCACCGTCGTCGCCGCCGGCCGCTACCTCGCCCCTCTGCTTCCCTCTACACCGCCGGTGAGCGACCACCGAGTCCTTCTCCTCCTCTCTGTCGTGCCTCCGTGCATGCATCTGCACTGCACGCATCGATACCACCTAGCCCAACGCAGCGAGCACGGCCGCGTTGTTTCCCCGCCGGCGAGCAGCGTCGTTGTCTGACGGAGTTCTTCGCGCGCGTTCAAAATTTCAGTTAACTGCAGTACTGAAGTTTAACCTCAATGCATCTCTGTATCTAGCAAACGAACGCGAGCAGCTGAGTTGGTTCAGAGCGAACGCGTGCAAGCGCGCGGTCGTGGGATCGACCCCCCGCGGCCGCAGTGGAAAAACCACCTCTTTTTTCCCCGCAGCGGACGCTGGCAGGTCCCACCTGTAAGCCGCTGTGTCTGCCACGCGTGCGCGCGCGCGCCACGCTGGCCACAGGCCCACGGGGCAGTGGCTGGGGTTAGATCCAGTGCGGTAACAAACGAATTAACACGTTTCTGTTTAAAATTCTTTTCCTTTTAATTGGCAGAATTAAACCCTAAACTTTAAACTTTAATAGCTTTTAATCTATAACTCTAAATAATAAAAGTTATATATGTTTATTGCTCTAAATCAAATGATCTTTCCAAATAATCCATTTGTGTACTGTTTTGAAATTTCAAATTGCAATTCAAATTTGAATTCAAATAATTCAATTGTATTTTGCTAAAATTCATAACTAATTCATAATAAATCCAAATCATGCAAATAAAATATGTTTTCAATGCTATTTCAAATAACCTATTCAAATATAAATTTTGTTTCATGGTTTGAATAATTTAAATTGCCTAAATAATTTAATACTTGTTTAATTCATTTAAATTTGATTAAATCATAACTTGCTCAATATAAAATATTTTTGAACATGCAAAATATGTTTTCAAACCACCAAAGTATGAACTTTTCAAATATGAGTTTGAAATTATGATTTGAGCAAATAAAATTCAAATAAAATTCATGCTTGTTTTAAATCCATTTAAAACTTGTTAAATTTTGTTTAAGTCATAATAAATTCATCCTAATGCCTTTTTCAAAATTGGAAACATGTAATCCACCCAAAATTTCATGATCTTTTCAAATATGAATTTGTTATTTCTTTTGCACAATTTAAATTGGTGAAAACAACAACTACTTGTGTGTTTCACCTTTCAGTAACCAAAAATTCTTTAACTTAATAAATAAAAATTCTAAATTGCTAAACCTCATTTCAAATTGGTTCTAATGTTGTTATTTTTCTGTTTTCCTCATGCATGCATCATACTAAACCACTAGCACCTGTTGATTAGTTGGAAAACAAATAATCTAACCAAAATCCATGGGCTTTTCATATGCAACTCAAAATTGCATATGTGTCCATTTAAATTGTGCTATCATATCAAATAGTTTATTTTGATAAATCCATTAACTTGACATGCATCATCCTGTGATTGTGCACTATGCCATGATATTGATTGTTTATTCTTCCTGTATTGTTTGTTTGCTTCTTCTCGGATAGACGACGACGTTGATACCGACGATCTTTACGACACCCCTTCTGAGGATCTAGCTCAGTACCCGGCTACTGGGTTTGCAGGCAAGTTATCACTCACATGAACCATTGTGTTCCTTTCAACATTGGTTACCGATACTTTCCGTTGTCTATATTTGCTAGCCCTATGTATCGTTGCTTCTGTTACGAACCTATCACATGATACCCTAAACCCTGATATTGCCACACCTCCAGTCCTAAAACCCCGTTGCTTGGGCCCGTGTCTTACTAGCATGCTTAGGCTTGTTTTGCTCGAGTCTGTTATCAGTTACTTTCTGTTACTATATTCTGTTATATTCTGGGGCTCGATGTTAAACAACAACCTGTTAATTTGAGGTAATAATAATTTGCTGATAAGGCACCGGCAGGAGGCCCGGCGTGGTTTTGAGGCCTGCTAGTGTCGACCCTAATAGGAAAAGGGTCTTGTCTACTGATCCATGATGAGCGCACTATCCGCATGTGGGAAGCGTGTATGGGCGCCCCCCCTCAATTTGATTCGATTCGCATCTCGTCCAAATCACCACACTTAGTTCGGGCTTTCCATTTGATGCACGCATATGCAGGTACGAACCCGAGGCCAGGGTGGAACTTTTGTGGTCGGCATTTAGGGCGGCGTGGTCTTCCAGTGCTATGAGGGTCCTCCTTTTCTTCGGGGGGCTCGATTAGCCGCGCACGCACAGCACGTGGTGCTTTGGGCTTGATGCGAAGAAGAGTTGAGTTGTGTTGAGTGCCCCGCTTGGTGGGAATGGCCTTCCCATCTGGCGGGTTATTCTTACGTGTACGGCCAAATTGGTGCACCCCTGCAGGGATAAATCTTCTCGAGAAGCCGTGTTTTCCGCCGGTTATGGTTGACTTGGTGAAAGTACTGGCTAACAAGTACTCAGAATAACTTACACCTAACTAATGATAACTTGACTAGTAATAGGCTTATTGACACAACAACTTGATCCATCATTAATCCAACTGTGTGAGTTATCCTCGGATTGCTTCTTTGGATAAGGGGCGAGATCCAGGATGGGTTTGATTGGTGGTTAGCTACAGTGGGTTACGATACGCTATCTTATCTCTTTCTGTTACACCGGAAGTTGTAGTATGTTCTGTAGTTGGTTAGTGCAGCCAGTTGCAGCATCTTTTATGCCCTTTTCTTCCGTTGATCCCAAGGCATCTGTGCTTGGTGTTGACGGGTTACATTTTTGTGAACTGTGAGTCTTGCTTGCCAGTACGTTTATGTACTGACCCCTTTGGGGCTGTGGTTTCCGCAGACTACGCCTACGAGGATCCAGGTGACGGCTACTACGTGGAGTTTGACGAGGCTGCTGACGAGTAGTTAGCGGACCCGGGCAGGATCCGAGACATCGTGGATGGGCTCCGTTTTCTTTTCATTCCCGGCTTCTTAAGCCTAGTTGGATTTGTCTGTACTCAGACCCCTTTGAATGCTTCCGCTGAGTTGTAATGATGTTATGTTGGGACATGTGTCCTATGGATGATTGTATTTGCTATTCTCTGCCCTAGTGAGGGCCAGTTGCAACTTATTTCAATCTTTTGTGTCTTAGAGATATGTTATGTTATCATCTTGTTCAAAGCCGTTGACGTACCATGTGTGTATGGTATGCAGTACGTCAATGGTAGTGTCCTGATTTCTACGGGATAGTTTACATCGACGGTGAACAGTAGCGATGGGTTGTCACACATAAGTGTTGGCCTACTCGTAAGAGGACGCGGGTGCCGGTAGGCCCCGTAATCCCATCAGAATACTGTTCAGTTCGTACGGTGAGTATCCTCTAGAGGTCCGGGTGCGACAAATGGTATCAGAGCCTGTCTGCCTGTAGGATCCCTTTTACTGGTCGCAGTTGAGTCTAGAAACTATAGGAAAAATGAAACGTGAGAGTAGGAATTCTGCCATTTTTCTTCTTTCCCCACCCACCCACCCTTTTCTGGTAAGGAAGTGCAACGTTGTTTTCTGTTCTCACCTAAACTTCAAGTTAGGATTTCACGTGTTTTGGGTTCTCCGTAGTACCTCAGGACTTTTGGTCTCGTTTTCCCGATGTTGCTTCGATATCCTGTTCTTCTCAACAACCTTTTCGTCCGTTGAACCTTGTTGTTGCTTTCCACTTCAGTTCTCTACCGGCGTCTAATCAAAACTTCCCCGATCATCTGCAGATGGATCTCAGGTTCTTCCCGCAGGTGGTTCGGATGACTCGTTGCGAGAGCACCGCCGGTTATCCGGAGATGCTGAGAGACATGGTCACTTATCTGGAGTTCCATTGGGCACCAGAGTACCAGGTCTACGAGCAGCAGCGAGAGTTTGACCAGACCTACTACCAGGCTATCGTCTACATTCTGTCAGATGATGGCATGAGCGTTGTCCACCGCTACGAGGCAGTAGGTTCCACAGTGGATATGGCCGTGCAGCAGGCAGCTTACGTGAGTCTCACCGTCCTCCGTGCTGACTACTGGGGGTTTGACGATTCTATCTATCGCCACATCCCCCGTGGGTACATCACGTCAGCGGGAGCTCACTTCACCCTCTACGACAACCTGGATGTCTACGAGCATGATAACACCAGGCTGCACACCACTGCTCAGTTTGTGAGACACAGTGACGCTGTTGCCACCACACTTTCTCAGGAGTTGGCCTCAGTCAGGGAGCAGCTCTATCTTGCTTTGACTCGTCTGGCTACGTACACCACAGACTTTGTTGGAGATGAGCGCTTTGCACGTTTCCATCAGACAGTGGGACGTAGTTTGCCAGATGCCGGAGGTTACGAGCCGATCAGAGGTCCACTCCTCAACCTCGGATCTGGTTACACTGGGATTCCACGCTTTGGAGCACAGGGAGACAACGCTTTCTACTTCACCACACCGAGAGTCCCTCTCAGAGCAGTCCCGCTCTACGTGGATCGTCGTTCTACCTACTTCCGTGGGATTCCTCCTCACCGTATCTCTCGTCGTACTACTCACCGCCGTCCTGCGTGATGAGCATGGGAGTACCGATGTATCCATTCATAGCTATGTTTAGTTATCCTTTGGTTTTCGAACCATGTATTGGTGTGTTGGATATTCTGATGTATTTGAACATGTGATGATGTACCTGTTGGTTATCTATTCATGCGTAGGAATAATCTCTCTTTCGGTTACCAAGTCTATCCTTTTCTGTTGTTGTGCTAAAATGCATGTCTATTCAGGATGCCGCCGACAAGGAGCAACCCGCCTGAACCACCTCCGCTCACGGAACTGTTGACTCAGATGACTCAGGTCGTGACTCAGATGGCCCAGATCCAGGCTAACCAGCACAACAACCAGAATGCTCCGCGAGTCAGCATCAAGGAGTTTCTGAGTCTGGGGCCGAGAGCTTTCGTGGCAACACGGGAGCCTCTGGATGCTGATGACTGGATCAGGGAGATGGCCAGGGCTCTTGACATTGCTCACGTTGCTGAGGAGGATAAAGTCAAGTATGCCACCTACCTACTGAAGGGTCAGGCAGCTACCTGGTGGGAGAACTACCAGACCATGAGAGCTGGATACCCTATCACCTGGGGTTGTTTCAAGGATGCCTTCCTGAAGCACCACATCCCAGATGGTCTCATGGAAAGGATGCGTGAAGAGTTCTGCTCTCTTAAGCAGGGCAAGCTGGACGTCATTGGCTACCAGAATGAGTTCAATCGCCTCGCTCGTTATGCTGGTGATGAGGTGTCCACTGAGGCCAAAAAGATGGAAAGGTTCCGCCGAGGTTTTAACCCGAAACTGAAGTACGCTCTCACCAACATCAAGTGCAAGGACTTCGAGGAGCTCGTGAACACCGCGCTCAATGAGGAGAATGGGCGCAAGGCGTTCTAAGAGTCGCGCAAGCACTCGCGTGAGGGTGGTTCCTCCTCCAACATGACCACCCCTCCGCAGAAGCGCCGCATCTAGGTGGCAAACAGTGCTGTCACTAGGGCTCCATATGCCCAAGCTTCTCCAGGTTTTGGTCCCCGCCCACCCAACCCAGCTCAGATGCAGGCTCAGAGGTTCTCAATGGGGCAGCCAAGGCCAGATGCACCTCGTGTCGTCACTTGCTTCAAATGCAAGCAGACTGGACACTACGCTGATAAGTGCACTCAGAGGCAGCTACCTCCACCACCTCCTCGCCCCAACACCAACCAGGCAATGGTTCGTGCTCCCCCGGCTAAAGCCTTCAACTCCAACAACAGGCCTGTCGGGAGGACCGCGAGGGTGAATCATATCAAGGCCGACAAAGCTGAGGAAGCTGCTGACGTCGTTCTCGGTACATTCCCCGTAAACTCTAACCCAGCTAAAGTGTTGTTTGATACCGGAGCATCGCATTCTTTCGTGTCAAAGATCTTTGCAACAGCAGTTAAGCTACCTTTTGTTGGTTTGGGTTCCCCGCTAGTAGTAAACTCCCCTGGAGCAACTATGCAAACTTCCAAGATCAGTCATGAGAATCAGATCTTGATTGGAGGCCATATATTCCTTGCTTCCCTCATTCTGCTTGGCAATTCTGACATTGATGTAATCCTTGGCATGGATTGGTTGAAGGACAATAAAGCTACGATTGATTGTGCTAAGAAGTCAATAACTCTGTTCCACCCTTCCGGCCAGATAGTCTATTCTCCAAGTGAATCAAGTTCTGTTCAGTTGTACACCCTCGATGCTAAACCTCTACCTATGCTCGAAAATGTTCCGGTGGTTTGTGAATTCCCTGACGTCTTTCCAGAAGAGTTGCCAGGGATGCCTCCGGACAGAGCAGTTGAGTTTGTGATCGAGCTTGAACCAGGTACTGCTCCAATCTCTAAGCATCCATACAAGATAGCTCCTCCTGAACTGAAATTGTTGAAGGAGCAAATCGATATGTACATGGAGAAAGGTTACATTCAGCCTAGTTCCTCCGCTTGGGGTTGCCCAACTCTGTTTGTTGCCAAGAAGGATCAAACAAAAAGACTCGTGGTTGACTATCGTCCTCTCAACGAGAAAACCATCAAGAACAAGTATCCAATTCCTCGTATCGATGATCTTTTTGATCAACTTGCTGGAGCCTCAATATTCTCAAAGTTGGACTTGAGGATGGGTTACCATCAAATAAAGATCAGAAAGGAAGATATTCCAAAAACAGCTTTCACCACTCGGTACGGTCTATATGAGTACACCGTCATGTCCTTTGGTCTCACCAATGCACCGGCGACATTCTCAAGACTCATGAATTCTGTCTTCCATGAATACCTCGACAAGTTCGTTGTGGTATATCTCGATGATATTCTAGTCTACTCAAAATCCGAGGAAGAGCATGGAGAACACATTCGTCTCACTCTCATGAAACTTCGCGAGCATCGTCTATATGCCAAGTTCTCCAAATGTGAGTTCTGGATTCCAGAAGTTGCTTACCTTGGTCATGTCATCTCCGCCAAGGGCATAGCCATTGATCCAGAAAAGGTTAAAGCAATTGTTGATTGGAAACCTCCTAAGACGGTAAAACAAGTTAGAAGCTTTCTCGGCTTGGCTAACTATTGCCGTCGTTTCGTCCAAAACTTTTCCAAGATTGCCAAACCTCTCACTGATCTCACAAAGAAGGACAAGAAGTTCGTTTGGACTCCACAATGTGATGAGAGTTTCAATCTCTTGAAGACTAAACTCACTTCCACCCCAGTTCTGGTTGGCCCCGATACTACCAAACCTTTCCAGATATTCTGTGATGCATCTCTCCAAGGTCTAGGTGCAGTTCTTATGCAAGAACGCCAAGTTGTGGCTTATGCTTCACGTCAGTTGAACCCACATGAGCAAAACTATCCCACACATGATCTTGAACTTGCAGCAGTTGTGTTTGCCCTCAAGAAATGGAGACAATACTTGTTGGGTAACAAAACTGAAATCTTTTCCGATCATAAGAGTCTGAAATACATCTTCACTCAGCCAGATCTAAATCTCAGGCAAAGGAGATGGATTGAAAAGATTAAGGACTTTGACCTCACCATTTCTTACACTCCAGGCAAGGCTAATGTTATGGCCGATGCTCTCAGTCGCAAGTCCTATTGCAATAATCTCATGATCATGGAAAGCCAACCTCCACTTCATGAAGAATTCCAGAAGCTGAACCTTGGTCTTGTTCCTCAAGGCTACCTTGCTAGCTTGACAGCCAGTCCAACTCTCGAGGGCAAGATTCGTTCTGAACAACTTCGTGATGCTGAAATCAAGAAGATGGTTGAGCACATCAAGGAAGACAAGGAGAAATTCAAGTCTTTCTCGATTGATGATAAAGGAACTGTGTTCTTTGAAGGACGCATTGCAGTTCCTCAAGTGCAAAGTCTCAAAGATATCATTCTCAAGGAGGCTCATGAAACTCCTCTTTCCATTCACCCTGGAAGTACAAAGATGTACCAGGATCTTAAGACACTGTATTGGTGGCCTGGCATGAAACGTGAAATTGCTCAATACGTTTCTGAATGCGACGTTTGTCAACGTGTTAAAGCAGTCCATCAGAAAACAGCCGGTCTACTCCAACCTCTGAAAATTCCTGAGTGGAAGTGGGACATGATTGAAATGGACTTCGTCACTGGTTTTCCAAAGTCCAAGAAGGGCAACGATGCAATCTTCGTTGTTATTGATCGTCTCACTAAAGTAGCTCACTTCTTTGCTGTCAAGGAAACTATCTCAGCTAGCCAGTTAGCAGAGCTCTACACAGCAAAGATCGTTCCTCTACATGGTGTTCCATTGGAAATAAGCTCAGACCGTGGAAGCATATTCACTTCTCATTTCTGGAAGAGTTTTCAAGAAGCATTGGGCACCAAACTTCTGTTCAGCACAGCTTATCACCCTCAGTCTCAGGGGCAAGTCGAAAGAGTCAATCAGATTCTCGAGGATATGATCATAGCATGTGGTCTCTCCTTTGGCATGAAATGGGAGGATTGCCTTCCATATGCTGAATTCTCCTACAACAACAGCTACCAGGCAAGCCTAGGTATGGCACCATTTGAAGCAATCTATGGCCGCAGATGCAGGAGTCCAATCAATTGGTCTGGAGCTGGTGAACGTTCACTCTTAGGCCCTGACATTGTTAAGGAAGCCGAGGAGAAAGTTCGTATCGTTCGTGACAATCTCAGGATTGCTCAGTCTCGTCAGAAGAGCTACTACGACAGCAAGCACAGGGATATGATCTATGCACCTGGTGACAAGGCATATCTCCGTGTAACTCCCCTCGGAGGCACTCATCGTTTCGGTGTGAAAGGAAAGCTGGCACCAAGATACATTGGTCCTTTCAACATTCTCTCAAGGCGTGCAGAAAATGCTTATCTTCTTGAACTTCCAGAAAAGCTATCCAAGGTGCACGATGTGTTCCACGTGTCACAGCTCAAGAAGTGTTTCAAAGATCCAGATCGTGCAGTTGATCATGATTCCATTGAACTGCAAGATGATCTCTCTTATGAGGAGCACCCTATTCGTATTCTCGATAAGACCGAGCGTAAGACTCGCAACAAGAGCACCAAGTTCTTGAAAATGCAGTGGTCGCATCATTCCGATAAAGAGGCAACATGGGAGACCGAAGAGGATCTTCGCAAGAAGTATCTGGACCTTTTCCTTTCTCAGTAGGAATCTCGGGGCGCGATTCCTTCAAGGGGGGGCGTTTTGTAACATCCCAAGTATGAAAACCATCCCCTTAGAATGTTTGTTGCATGTTTATTAAAGTATTGCATCATGTCATCATATTGTTTCCATGTTGTTTGCATTTGTTTCTTAATTGTTGCATTTGTTTTCCACTGTTTTCACAACTCAAATTCAAACCTTATTCAAACAATTGTTTCATACTTGCTCTGTTACAACATTTGAAATAAAAAATCACAAATAAAAACAACCAAATTGTTTCATTTTGTTCCATAGTGTTCAATTACTAAATTGATGGTTTTTAATCAATCTTTTACATTCCAAAAACACATTTAAATTTCAAACCAAAGCACCAAAACAAAATCATTTTGAAATTATGTTGATAGCAAAACAAATCAACTCAATTTGTTTATGTTTACCATAGGGGTTACCCTATTTAAAATGTTGGTTTTTATTAATGATCATTAATATTAAAATTTCACCCAAACTTGGTTTAAATTCAAACAGCAAACCAAATTCAACCTTTTTGAAAATAAAAGTTTAAACCTGTTTGCAAATGACCTAAACAGGTTACCCTAATTTTTCCAATTTTTTCTCTAACCTAAAACCCATCATTTTCTTCCAAATTCTAATTCAGCAAAAATAAATAAAAATAAAGGAGAAATAAAATTCAAAGTTTCTGGCGCCAAGGAGAAGTGGGCTGCGCCCAGCCCGTTTCCTTCTTATCTTCCGCGCAGCGCAGCCCAGCCCACCTATCTAACGAGCGTACCGGTTCAGTCTGTTCCCCCTCGTCTTCCTGGAGTACGGCAGCGAATCCGTGCCTCCACGTCGGCGGCAGAACCCCGCGGACGGCCACCGACGCGCAAGATCCCCTACAAAACCCCCCTAGGGCTCCGCGCCACCTACCCTAACCCTAGGAGGCTGTTTCCCCCTCGCGCCGCCACCGATCGCCACCTCTCCATCGCAGTTCCCCTCTGCTGTACCTCACCGGAGATTTCTCGCCTGAATCCATGTCGCTCGCCACCGCAGTAGCCACCTTTTCCCCTCGCTGAGCACAGGAATCGAACCTCCACCGTCCCCTCTCGCGGTTGAACACCTCCAGGAGCACGGTGACCGCGTGGATCTTCGCCGCCATCACCGTCGTCGCCGCCGGCCGCTACCTCGCCCATCTGCTTCTCTCTACACCGCCGGTGAGCGACCACCGAGTCCTTCTCCTCCTCTCTGTCGTGCCTCCGTGCACGCATCTGCACTGCACGCATCGATACCACCTAGCCCAACGCAGCGAGCACGGCCGCGTTGTTTCCCCGCCGGCGAGCAGCGTCGTTGTCTGACGGAGTTCTTCGCGCGCGTTCAAAAGTTCAGTTAACTGCAGTACTGAAGTTTAACCTCAATGCATCTCTGTATCTAGCAAACGAACGTGAGCAGCTGAGTTGGTTCAGAGCGAACGCGTGCAAGCGCGCGGTCGTGGGATCGACCCCCCACGGCCGCAGTGGAAAAACCACCTCTTTTTCCCCGCAGCGGACGCTGGCAGGTCCCACCTGTAAGCCGCTGTGTCTGCCACGCGTGCGCGCGCGCGCCACGCTGGCCACAGGCCCACGGGGCAGTGGCTGGGGTTAGATCCAGTGCGGTAACAAACGAATTAACACGTTTCTGTTTAAAATTCTTTTCCTTTTAATTGGCAGAATTAAACCCTAAACTTTAAACTTTAATAACTTTTAATCTATAACTCTAAATAATAAAAGTTATATATGTTTATTGCTCTAAATCAAATGATCTTTCCAAATAATCCATTTGTGTACTGTTTTGAAATTTCAAATTGCAATTCAAATTTGAATTCAAATAATTCAATTGTATTTTGCTAAAATTCATAACTAATTCATAATAAATCCAAATCATGCAAATAAAATATGTTTTCAATGCTATTTCAAATAACCTATTCAAATATAAATTTTGTTTCATGGTTTGAATAATTTAAATTGCCTAAATAATTTAATACTTGTTTAATTCATTTAAATTTGATTAAATCATAACTTGCTCAATATAAAATATTTTTGAACATGCAAAATATGTTTTCAAACCACCAAAGTATGAACTTTTCAAATATGAGTTTGAAATTATGATTTGAGCAAATAAAATTCAAATAAAATTCATGCTTGTTTTAAATCCATTTAAAACTTGTTAAATTTTGTTTAAGTCATAATAAATTCATCCTAATGCCTTTTTCAAAATTGGAAACATGTAATCCACCCAAAATTTCATGATCTTTTCAAATATGAATTTTGTTATTTATTTTGCACAATTTAAATTGGTGAAAACAACAACTACTTGTGTGTGTCACCTTTCAGTAACCAAAAATTCTTTAACTTAATAAATAAAAATTCTAAATTGCTAAACCTCATTTCAAATTGGTTCTAATGTTGTTATTTTGCTGTTTTCCTCATGCATGCATCATACTAAACCACTAGCACCTGTTGATTAGTTGGAAAACAAATAATCTAACCAAAATCCATGGGCTTTTCATATGCAACTCAAAATTGCATATGTGTCCATTTAAATTGTGCTATCATATCAAATAGTTTATTTTGATGCATCCATTAACTTGACATGCATCATCCTGTGATTGTGCACTATGCCATGATATTGATTGTTTATTCTTCCTGTATTGTTTGTTTGCTTCTTCTCGGATAGACGACGACGTTGATACCGACGATCTTTACGACACCCCTTCTGAGGATCTAGCTCAGTACCCGGCTACTGGGTTTGCAGGCAAGTTATCACTCACATGAACCATTGTGTTCCTTTCAACATTGGTTACCGATACTTTCCGTTGTCTATATTTGCTAGCCCTATGTATCGTTGCTTCTGTTACGAACCTATCACATGATACCCTAAACCCTGATATTGCCACACCTCCAGTCCTAAAACCCCGTTGCTTGGGCCCGTGTCTTACTAGCATGCTTAGGCTTGTTTTGGTCGAGTCTGTTATCAGTTACTTTCTGTTACTATATTCTGTTATATTCTGGGGCTCGATGTTAAACAACAACCTGTTAATTTGAGGTAATAATAATTTGCTGATAAGGCACCGGCAGGAGGCCCGGCGTGGTTTTGAGGCCTGCTAGTGTCGACCCTAATAGGAAAAGGGTCTTGTCTACTGATCCATGATGAGCGCACTATCCGCATGTGGGAAGCGTGTATGGGCGCCCCCCTCAATTTGATTCAATTCGCATCTCGTCCAAATCACCACACTTAGTTCGGGCTTTCCATTTGATGCACGCATATGCAGGTACGAACCCGAGGCCAGGGTGGAACTTTTGTAGTCGGCATTTAGGGCGGCGTGGTCTTCCAGTGCTATGAGGGTCCTCCTTTTCTTCGGGGGGCTCGATTAGCCGCGCACGCACAGCACGTGGTGCTTTGGGCTTGATGCGAAGAAGAGTTGAGTTGTGTTGAGTGCCCCGCTTGGTGGGAAAGGCCTTCCCATCTGGCGGGTTATTCTTACGTGTACGGCCAAATTGGTGCACCCCTGCAGGGATAAATCTTCTCGAGAAGCCGTGTTTTCCGTGGTTATGGTTGACTTGGTGAAAGTACTGGCTAACAAGTACTCAGAATAACTTACACCTAACTAATGATAACTTGACTAGTAATAGGCTTATTGACACAACAACTTGATCCATCATTAATCCAACTGTGTGAGTTATCCTCGGATTGCTTCTTTGGATAAGGGGCGAGATCCAGGATGGGTTTGATTGGTGGTTAGCTACAGTGGGTTACGATACGCTATCTTATCTCTTTCTGTTACACCGGAAGTTGTAGTATGTTCTGTAGTTGGTTAGTGCAGCCAGTTGCAGCATCTTTTATACCCTTTTCTTCCGTTGATCCCAAGGCATCTGTGCTTGGTGTTGACGGGTTACATTTTGGTGAACTGTGAGTCTTGCTTGCCAGTACGTTTATGTACTGACCCCTTTGGGGCTGTGGTTTCCGCAGACTACGCCTACGAGGATCCAGGTGACGGCTACTACGTGGAGTTTGACGAGGCTGCTGACGAGTAGTTAGCGGACCCGGGCAGGATCCGAGACATCGTGGATGGGATCCGTTTTCTTTTCATTCCCGGCTTCTTAAGCCTAGTTGGATTTGTCTGTACTCAGACCCCTTTGAATGCTTCCGCTGAGTTGTAATGATGTTATGTTGGGACATGTGTCCTCTGGATGATTGTATTTGCTATTCTCTGCCCTAGTGAGGGCCAGTTGCAACTTATTTCAATCTTTTGTGTCTTAGAGATATGTTATGTTATCATCTTGTTCAAAGCCGTTGACGTACCATGTGTGTATGGTATGAAGTACGTCAATGGTAGTGTCCTGATTTCTACGGGATAGTTTACATCGACGGTGAACAGTAGCGATGGGTTGTCACACATAAGTGTTGGCCTACTCGTAAGAGGACGCGGGTGCCGGTAGGCCCCGTAATCCCATCAGAATACTGTTCAGTTCGTACGGTGAGTATCCTCTAGAGGTCCGGGTGCGACATCTCCCGGAAGCACTTTTCTTTAAATGCCTTTCAGCTAGGCACAATGATTCTTAAAAGATGATCACATAAGAATAAGAGTTGAAGCACAATAAGAGAGCATCAAGAAGCAAATATAAACCACATTTAAGTCTAACCCACTTCCTATGAAAAATAATCTTGTAGAAAAACAAGTCAACGAAGCAAAAAGTGACTAGCATAGGAAGACAAAATAAGTGCAACTTCAAAAAATTTAATATAAAGAGGGGGAACTTAATATTATTGAGATACATAAAACCATGTTTCCCTCTCTCATAATAACTTTCAGTAGCATCATGAATAAAATTAACAATATAACTATCATAAGAAACATTCTTATCATGGTCCACATGCATAAAAAAAATAATACTCTCCACATAAGCATAGTCATTCTCATTAATAGTAGTGGTAGAAAATTCAACAAAATAGCTATCATTATTATTCTCATCACTGTAAACATCAAATTTAGGAGGCATATTGTAATCATAAATAATTTTCTCCTCAATAGTAGGTGGACTGAAAATAGCATGTTCATCATTGTAAACATCATATATAGAAGGCATATCATGATCACAATAAAATTTATTATTCATAGTAGGTGGAACAAGAATACCACGATCATTATAATCATCATATATTGGAGTTAAAGTATCATCAAAGAAAATTTCCTCCTCAAAACTTGGGGGACTAAAAATATCATATTCATCAATACTAGCTTCCCCAAGCTTAGAATTTTCCATAGCATTAGCAATAATGGTGTTCAAAGAATTCATACTAATAAAATTGCCACTATGCAAATAAAGTTCCATAGGTTTTTTAATTTTCTCTTCAAACACTTCATGTCCTAACTCAAGATAAATATTATAAAGCTCTATCATATTTTTTGTTGTTTTCCATTAAGTCTAACTAGTAAATATAAAATCAAGGAATGAGTGAAAATAAGCCTAAGTAGTGAAAACAAGAAACAAAAAGATAAAATTACAGAATCTAAGGGAAATAACTTCGAGCACTCACACCCGAGGATGTGAGAACCTTTTACCTTACTTCCCCGGCAACGGCGCCAGAAAAGAGCTTGATATCTATGCACGCTTCTATTCTTGTAGACAGTGTTGGGCCTCCAAGTGTAGAGGTTTGTAGAACAGCAACAAGTTTCCCTTAAGTGCATCACCCAAGGTTTATCGAACTCAGGGAGGGACAGGTAAAAGATATCCCTCTCAAGCAACACTGCAATCAAGATACAAGAGGTCTCTTGTGTCCACAACACACCCAATATACTTGTCAGGTATATAGGTGCACTAGTTCGGTGAAGAGATAGTAAAATGCAAGTAATATGGATGATAATAAGTGATAATAGCAATCTGAAATAAAAAATGGCAGCAAGCAAACATGTAGCAGAACATGCGGAAAACAGTGTTTCAATGCTTGGAAATAAGGCCTAGGGATCCTACTTTCACTAGTGGACACTCTCAACAATTATCACATAATTGAATAACTAAATATCGTCCCTTCACTATGCTACTCCGAACCACTCTCCGGTCGAATAAAAAACACCACTTCATTGCGTAGGGCTGTAACAGCACTCCTCAAGTTTGTATTCCCATGTCTAGTTAACCCCACGCTGTCACTATGAGCGCCCTAGAAGGTACTAATCAAACTCCACAATTTCATAGGGAAGACACACACCATGTGCACACTGTCACCTTCACATCGCAGGACAAGGTGACTCCAAAGTTCATATTAATAGAGCACTTGAGTAGCAAAATATGGAGAGTAACATCTACGAATTCAAATAGATTACAAAGCTTATGATCACATATAGATCACACCATGGGAGAGAGAGATGAACCACATAGCTACCGGTAGAGCCCTCAGCCTCGGGGGAGAACTACTCCCTCCTCATCATAGGAGACATCAACATCCATGGAGATGGCGGTGGAGTCGATGGAGATGGGTTACGGGGGCAGTTCCCCGTCCCGGCAGGGTGCCAGAACAGAGATTTATGTCCACCGAAACATGTCGTCAGCGACGGTGGAGATTCAGATGTATTTTGTGGAAAAGGTCGATCCTTTTAGGGTTTATGCCTCGGGGAGTATATATGGGAGAAAGGCCGATGCCGGGAGGTGGCTAGGGGGCCCACACCCCTAGGTGGCGCGGCCAGGGGGACCCGCGCCACCCCATGGTGTTGCCACCCTGTGCCCCCCCCCTCCGGGGCTCTTCGGGACTTCTGGGAGCTTCCGGGACTTCTAAGACTTCTGGCTTTCATGGGGTCCAATTCTGAGAATATTTCCAAAACAACTTTTCTGAAATAAAAAACAGCAGAAAACAGGAACTGGCACTTGGCAGCTTGTTAATAGGTTAGTCCCGGAAAACGTGTAAAATGCTATAAACAAGGGAGAAAACATGTAGCAATTGGCATAATATCAACGTGGAACATCAGAAATTATAGATACGTTGGATACGTATCACATACCTACCTACATGTGGTATTTAACTGCCACTCCAAGTAAATTGCTCATGTGTTACCTTTAAAACCTTCAAAATTACTCCTGCTTTATGTTCCTGGTTTTGCTCATGAGGACGTCAATAGAGAATCTTTATCTCACTTGTTGATTGGATTTCACACCCTGGACTAGTGTCTTCATCCGCTTATCCAAATGATAGAAGAGCTGGCAGGGGGGTGCCCAGCCCCAAATTATTGCACAAAAAATCCCTTCACTATTTTTGCCCCTGATTTATCAGTCAAAGCATAATTGTGTAAACAGAAGATAAAGAGGGATGACCTTCTACCCAGCTGCGTCCTTCACATGGGAGCCGCTCTTGTGAATCCAGTTGGCTTGTGACGTAATGTATTTTTTGTTTACCATTCGTTGACATTAGCATACATCTCCCAAAATATAGACACTCCTCCACGTTATGTGATTGTTGGCAGGCACCCAAGGATTCGGTTAGACATGGTTTGTGAAAGATGGATGGGAGGAGTGTCAAAATTTTAATACCTCTGTTTAATAAAATAAAAACTCTAGCACATGAGTGATCCCTACTTCCCTCCACGAAGGGCCTTTCTTTTACTTTTATGTCGAGTCTCCATCTTCTAACTTTATGCACAGTTGAGAGAGCATTTTTGCCATTCTTAGTTCTATGTGCATGATACGTCTCCAACGTATCTATAATTTCTGATGCTCCATGATCATACTTTTCCAATTGCTACTTGTTTTCTCCCTTATTAGTAACATTTTTATACGTTTTCTGGGACTAACCTATTAACAAGATGCCAAGTGCCAGTTCCCTATTTTTTGTTGTTTTTGGTTTCAGAAAAGTTGTTCTGCAAACATTCTCGGAATTGGACCCCACAAAGCCCGAAGTTCCTATTTTCCCCGGAAGCATACATAACACCGAAGAGGAGTCGAAGACGGGCAACAGGGTGGCCACACCATAGGGTGGGGCGGGTCCCCCTGGTCGCGCCACCTATGGATGTGGGGGCCCTGGAGCTCCACCGCCTTTGCCCTTTCGCCTATTCAATCCCCCTGGATGGAAAACCCTAAGCACCTGATAAAAAATCCCCGAGAAGTTCCGCAGCCGCCGTCACCGTCAACCCTAGATCAGGGGGTTCTGAAGCTGTTCCCGGCACCCTGCCTGAGAGGAGATCATCACCGGAGGCTTCTACATAACCATGCCCTCCTCCGGAGTGATGCGTGAGTAGTTCATCCTTGGACTACAGGTTCGTAGCTATAGCTAGATGGTTGTCTTCTCCTCATATGCCTCATGTTTAGATCTCGTGAGCTCCCTATCATGATCAAGATTGATCTTATGTAATTCTATATGCTGTGTTTGCTGGGATCCGATGAATATTGAACTTATGACAAGTTGATTATAGTCTTTATTTGCATATGCTATTTGTGATCTTGCATGCTTTCCGTTGCTAGTGGTTGCTCTGGCCAAGTAGTTGGTACTGACTCCAAGAGAGAGTATTTATGCTCGATAGCGGGTTCATGCCTCCTCACCACCTTGCTCGAGTGACAGAAACGTGAAGGGGAGGATGTGTTATTGCCATTAGGGAGAAAACAGCGGTGAGAGTGCCCGCGTGCATAATCATTGCTTACATTAAACATTTTGTTTAATGAAGTTATCTGTTGCTTGCAACTTAATACCTAAGGGGGTTCGGATGATAACCTAAGGGTGGATTATTATTCATAGATGCAGATGGATGTTGGTCTATGTATATTGTTGTAATGCCCGCACTAAATATCATAGTAGTCTTCATGTCATATTGTGCACTACGGTCCAACCTCTATTTGTCAATTGCCCAGCTGTAATTTGTTCACCCAGCATGCTATCTTTCATGGAGAGAAACCACTAGTGAAACTATGAACCCCGGTCCATTTTTCCACACTGTTAAACAAACCACAACTATTTCATGCTTTCTTTACTTACTACAAGCATACATCATTTTCCACACTATACATCTAATCTTTGTTTTCAGCAAGACCGGTGATATTGACAACCTCACTGTACCATTGGGACAAAGTATTTTGGTTCTGTTGTGTGCAGGTTCCACGTTGTTGCTGACACCGGTGAAGCGCCAGCACCACAGTAAGTGGCATCAACGTTCCTGAGATACTCTTCCTCCTACTGGATTGATAATCTTGGTTCTTAACTGAGGGAAACTCTTGCCGCTTGCTCATCACACCCTCCTCTTGGGGTTTCTGTCACATCCCAATTTTGGAATACCTGTTAACACAGTTGTTTTGCTAATTGATTTACTAATAAACCTTGGTTGGGTTTGTTTGTGTTTGTTTAAGTGCAACTAAACAAACTTAAAAAGGATAGCAAAGGAGTAAACTAAAAATATTCAACATATTGTTCCAATGATAAAAATATTCAACATATTGTTCCAATGAGTTTGGCAATATTTTCTAAAGTGAATATTGATCAAAGAGTTTTCCAAAAACATCTTAGGAATCTCATACTTGTTGAATATTATTCCAAGACCCAAATTAAGAAAGATGAAACACTTAATAAATTTCCCTAAAAAGATTATCAGAAAAAGAGGCATTCTTAAATGCTTCACCAAAATATTATCAAATGTTTTTCCAACCTTGCAAGATTAAAAACAAAGGTATTGGAGAGCATTGACTTGCTATCTCTAGTCACATAAATATTTTGGCAAAGCATTGCTAAAGAAAAGCCAAGTGCTTTATTAAATAGAAATTCCAATATTTCCAGAAACAGAAAACTAAAACAAGTTACTATTGGAAACTTTCTTAAAATGATTTGAAATTCATACCATTGCTTCCTTATATCAAATAAGGAACACACACAAGAGGAGACCAAAAATTGATTCCATTAAAGCCCTGAAAACATGAATTTTCTCCACAGCAACATTTGGGATTTTGAACAAGTTTGTTCTACAAACATTTTCCAAATGCCATGAAATAAATACCACATGATCTATATCCTAAATAAGGATGAAAACCAAAAGGGCACAAGTTTTTGAATAATTTAAGTTGCCAAAAACCCCTGTTTTCTTGACAGCACCTTTTTGAAATTTGAACAAGTTTGTTCTATGAAGTAACTCTAAATGACTTGAATTTTCTACCACATAAGGAACACATCAAATGAGGAATGTGTGCCAAAAATTATATTTTTTGGAAGCTTCTAAGTAGGTTAATAAATTCAATGTCCATTTATGTCAGAATTCAAATTTGAACAACTTTGAATTATGAAGTTTATCTAATTGAGCCAATTTTCACATATGTTGTGCATCTCAACAAATAAGAATTTTGGGCAAAAGGAATTTAAATTTTGACTTTGTTTGACTAGTGAAAACAACCTTTTTCAGAGAGCACAGGGACCTATTTGTAAGATTTCAGGGACCTAAAAGAAATCCGAGTCATCCCCTACCTCTAGCACCTGTAGAAGAACAGCACACCTATGGCTTTCCTTCGATTGGAAGCAACTCGAGGGGGATAAGAGGGCCCCCATGTGCCTTGTCTGCTCCCTGCTCCCTCACTCTCCCCCCCCACTTGAGCTCTCCCCTCTCTCTCTCTCTGTACAGGATTTCAAAACCGAACCCTAGCTTTGGAGGTCGCCGGCGATTCGGGAGTTGCAGAGCTCGCCGCCGGTTGCCGAGTGTGCCATCCCCTCCGCCTTGTCGCGTTGGACATCCCTGCCAGAGGAATCGAGGCGGAAGCCACCGTAGAGCCCGCGCCGTCCACTCTCTTCTCCGAGCCCGGCGGCACTCCGGCGAGGCATCGCCACCGCCTCGCTCATCCTCCTCCTTCTCCGAGCCCTCTGTGGCGTTCACGGTGAGCACACGGTCCTCCCGACCATTTTCCCCCCCTCCCTCTCCCTCTTGAACGACGCCGTGCCGTGGTCGCCGTCCGGCCGCCGCGGGCCGCCGTCGCCGTTTGCCTTCCGGCCGCTCCCGGGAAGCGAAACCTCCCTCAGTTGGTTCCCCTCGTCGAGACCATCGCGTAGATAGTCGTGATTCTTGAAACGGTGCACGGGCACGGCAGTTTCGAGCTCGCCGGAGCAGATCCCGCCGGCGATGACGTCGTCCTGGCGTCGTGCTGGCGCCAGCAGCCTGTGGCCCGCGCAGAAACTTGAACCTGCGAGTAGGGCCGCGTCTGCGCGCGTGGATGCCACCGTGGCCCCTGGCCCGCGGGTCAGTGACATTGGCTGGATCCGCGTGCGGTACGTCTGGATCTGGCCGCCCAGTAGGTGGATCTAGCCCAACTAAGTCTTTTTCCCTTTAATTTTTCTCAGAACATCTAGGTTTACTTTTGGATCTAAAAACCTACTTAAAAGATGATTTTGACCAAACCAAAAATCACAGTGCTAGATCAACTAAATCTAAACCACCTCAACTTTGTAGATCTACTTTTGGATGAATAGATTTGAAATGAAAAATGATTTGGCAACAGGTACCAGAAACACCAAAATGAGCACCATTTTTATTTCACAACTCTAAATGAAGTGAGGCCAATTGCATTGAAAGCCCTTGAAATTTCCTAAATGAAGAAGTTAACCTTGCTTCCAAATTCATTGTATTTTTGAAATGGCATGCAATTTGGTAAAACACCAGTGAGCACTTTGGTGATTTTTATAATTAATTAAAGATGAATTTTGATGCAAAACAAATTGGATGGTCTTGTATATGTTTAGGACTATCTAAACCTAGGAGGGTTTAATTTTTAGAGCATCCTATAAATTTGGTGGACAGATCTTTGTTTTGCATGTTTCTGCCTTTTTGGCATTTTAATTAATTAAATTGTGTTATTATATTTTTGTGTGGCAACATTGTTTTCTAGCATGTATAAGTTGTGTGAACTTGTTTTATAAGTGTTACTTAGCTATTTTAGCATGTTAGAATGTGTGGACTTGAGTTGAGGAGAAATAGGATTTATATTAATATCATATGTTTATTCTCTAGTTTAATACTTGCATATAATTTTGAGTGATAAAATTGTGTGCAAATACTTGGATTTGTTGATTGTATCCAGTACCATGTTGGTACTTATATTTTGTTATTATCACCTCTGCTAGCTTGCATTTGAGTTGGTAGAGAAGCATGAGTAATTTAGTCATTACTATGAAATTGTTGTGGAAAAATTCCCTCATGTGTGGAATTTTTGACATGAACATTTGTGATTGTGTAGCCACATAATTTTGTGTTGTATCCATAGGTCCAGTAGCATTTTGATTATGTTATTATGAGTACTTGACCCTAGAGTTTTCACTTGTGTGAAAACAATAACATGAGTAGCATTGCCTTGCTTATTTAAGCACCCTATTATTTTCTGCTAGTTTTGTTAATGCACTAGATGCTAGTTTAGTCTTTTGTTAATTTTTATCAAGTGGACCAGAGGCTTTGTGACCTCTTAATGCTTTGTTATGCTAGTGGAACACCCACTGGTTTCATTGCATTTTTGGTGGAAACATTATTTCCCCAAACTAGATGCATTTCTCTTATGTAGTTTCATAACTAATGAGTGCCTAGTATTTTTGCTTTGGGAATTTTTGTGCTAAACAAAAATGGGTATGCTTCTGTTTGTAAGTGGTTATAATCATGTGTGACTTGCTAGGAAAAATCCATCTTTGGATTGTTGTTTGATTCCTCTAGTAATGCCCTTTTTATTACCACTAGTATATAGGAGTTGCCCTGCAAATTGATGCCTTGTTTTATCAAATGGGATATTTTTGTTATAGCAAGTGTAGGTGTTTTTCACTACTGTTTTTATGACATGGACCCTCTGGTTGTATTTCAATTACTTGATTGAAATGCATCCATTGATTCTTCATGTTTGAGTAGTACTAGATTCCTTAGCAGTTTTTGTGTTGAATTGTTTTTCCTGCCAACTTGTGTTTGGTAGAAAATTGTGTATCCTTGCATGAGGACATGTTTTCATTCCCATTATGATAACATGGTTCCTTGTTTGCATTTTAGTATTTTACATGTTATGCATGTTTGCATAGCAAACTTTTAGTAGAAACATGTCAATAGGATTCCTCCTTTTTAGTCATTGTTTATGTTGTTCTCACTATGAGAAATTGTGTGTTTTATGATGAGTCTATTACCTTGTTACACTTTTGTAGGCTCACTGATTTGTAAAAGTAACTTTTGCAAATCATGTGTCTTATTTATTCTTGAGGTGAATTTAGACTCAGTTGAATGGCTACCTTTTTCTTTTTGTGGTGTGGTTGATAGACCCATTGCCATGATTATTTTTGTGCATGTTTTATACACTTTTAGTAGTCTCACCCTTGTGAAACTAAGTGTATTTTGGGCTTATTAATATCTTGGTATGAGAGTGGCACACCCACTGAATCCATGATATTAAGGTTGTGAGATATGTTCCTCCAACCTTGAGCTGTCTTGTTAAATGGCATTTCTGCCAAGTAGGATTGTTTGATTGTTTGCCTCAATTAATAATTGAGTGATTTTGTTATTATTAGATTTCCTTGCTGTATGTATTGTTATGTATGGTTGCTTGCCTTGATTGGTTCTGAATGTGTGTCCTTTATTCCTTTTACGGCGTTAGAAAACGAAGAGGAAGGAAGTGTCGGGAAGCTCTGTTTCAAGTTCCAGTCACTCCAAAACCAGGGACACAAGGAGATACCAGGCAAGCCATCCTGATGCTTGCTGATACAATACTTATCATTATCTATCATGCATGTTTTACCTCTGAAGTTTTACAAAAACTTGATTATCAAAACTATTTTTGATGTGGAATTTACTACTATACTATATTATAGGTTACTATCATGCCAATAGTTAAACTTGGTAATACCAAGCCCATAAGCCACCCTATGGTATTTATTACCATCAAATCTACTAGTCCCTAAGTGGACACCCTAAAATTGTGATTCTACAAAACAAAGGCTTTACGGAAAAAACCCGGAGAAAAGGCGGATCCTTGTTCTCCGGAGGAATGTGGAAGTGGTCATTTTTGAGAAAGTGGTGTTTTCAAAAATGACACATAACCTAGTCTTCGCCGGACAACCTTTACCGTACTGCCACCCTACCCCAACATGGGCAAGGGGCTTAACTTGAAGTTTGTTCTTATTAGTGTGTGCTATCTCAATGTGCTATAGGGGATGCGATCCTCTGAACCGAATGTCGTGGAGACATATAAAGTGTGGGATTAATTTTCCCTCCGGATGCATCAGATGAGGCATCCTGGCTTGGCGGGGATTAGCTCGGTGCCGGGGATGTGGTAAAACTCAACTGAGAGATAGGCATATTCTAGCTTGAACATAGTGGATGGTTATGATCAGATACCTGATGTTTACATACTGTTGTTACAGTCCGTGATTGTTCACGGGAGGTGTACTGGATCTGGTGGATGTGTACACCTCTGCAGAGTATAACTTTTTCGAAGAAGCCGCGTCCTCGGATATGGACAGTTGAATGGCCATGTAGCTAGCATTGTGTCAATGTTTTCAAAAAGGAAGTTTTTGAAAGGGAAATTTTGGAAAGGAAGTGTTGAACTTGTGAAGTTCGGAAAGGAAGGAAAACGTATACCGTGGAGGTATCGTCGATGATGAAAAGCCAGATGATGTGATACAAAACAAAATGTTTTGCAAAGAAAACCTTTTCTACTCTAAGCAAGAATTCTGGAAGCTGATTCCAAGAAGTTTTGCAAAGAGAAAACATTCTTTAACAAAGTTTTACAAAACCTCTTGTACATGTGATATCGACAAGAGAAATAAAACTATATTATTTTATTCTGAAGTATCTTCTTCAACAAAGATACAGATTAACCTGACTGCAACTGTGGTGTCATCATATATGAACACCATTGATAGTGAACCATATTTATAGCCTACCTATTCCACCATATAAGCATATTTGCATGTTTAGTAAGTGACATGATGGATGTCTTGCTGAGTACATTCAAATGTACTCATTATGGTTTCGCCCCTGGTATCTACTTATCAGATTTGGAGAAGGAGCCTCCGAAGGAGTTCTATGAAGAGAAGTACGGAGTTGACGGCTTTGCGAACTAGGATCGTCTCCGGGTCAGCAGCCTGTAGGTTAAGGCGTGACTTGGGCTCAACTACGTTGTGTTTTATTTGTCTTCCGCTGTGTTTGTTAAGTTGCCTGCCCTTTGTGGCAGTTGCGTTAAACTTGATCATGTGATCTTTATGTAATACCTTTGTATATTCGTGTAATGGATGATGTATTTCTGTGTGCCAACTGTGTATGTTGTTCACGACTGATCTTTCTGGGATCGTGAATGTATGCATACGTAGGGTTTCAGACTGCCGGTCCGGGGTCCTTACAGAGTTGGTATCAGAGCCATCCTGACCTTAGGAGACCTTAGTTAGCATGGACGTCAGATAGGAAAGAAAAGTATTTTTAAGTAAAAACCTATTTACTATCTGCATTATTTATATCTAAGGGAATTTTAGTATATTTTCCCCTCCTTATTATCTTTTCAAAAGATTCTAAATGCATATCAAGGGCGTCCTTGAACAGTGGTTCGAAGGGCGGTCCTTACAGAGTTAGTATCTCTCTCGGTTAAGAGTTATTTCTTACTTGTTTGCAACTGCTCCGCTCTGTTTTTGAAACATCTCTCGTATTTGAAGTTTTCTGTCCAGAAAATAGTTGGAGTTTCAAAAACAATTTGTTGCATAAAGTTTTCTCAAAACTTTACTTCTATTATCTTGTTTCTATCCAGAAACTTGTATACTTGCCGATGTCCCGAGAAGACCAAAATAATTTCCTAGCTCTACAGTGATGATGGTCAGAAGTAGATATAGTTCTTCAGCCACTTCTAGGATTTTTGGATCAGTCTAGTTTGGAGTAATTTAGCGATTACCCCATGAGTAGTCTCCCCTGACGTAGCTCCAATGGAGCCTTGCTTGTGTGTTTTGGCTTGCTTATGTGTGTCCGTAAGACTTTGTGCTATTGTGTGGTGTAGATTTTGATTCATCTAGGCTTCTATATGTTTGCGGAGTGCTCAAGATTTGCATATTTGTGATTGCCCCGCTCTTGTTTTTGAATCGCCTCGTGTTAAATTTTTGCAAGCAAAAATGTTTGTATAGCATTCAAAAACAAGAATTTGTTGCTTAGACTTATACTTGTTTTCGCTTCATAATGCGACCCGTCGTGAACCACCACCATTTCCCCACCATCAATGAAAGCACCGTTGTGCCTAATAATAGAGGACCATCAAGCCACACGAGCTGATAGCATTGCTACCAGTGATGCACTCCAACACATAAAGCTCCAACAACGACAATCCTCAAAGAAGAAAAGGCGTGAAGAAAACCAACCAATACTGACCTAAACCTCTATGTTTTGTCTGTTTGCAAAAGAAGTCTTCACATGCCATGATGCGCAACCCCCTCAAAAGCCAATCAAAGAGCACAATTCAATATTCGACGTATGACACTAGTCGTGTCTTGTCGGACAAACATATTAAATAGAAAGTTAACAAGACTAACATGCTTTGTCTAATTTTAGGTTGATACCTAATCAAAGCATGCAAACTACTGATAACTCTTTCTAAACCAAAGAACTAAGTGACTTACGACACTTTTTAATCTAGTTGGTAAAAAGGAGAAGTCACGAGAAAATAATTGATGACCTATTCGTTTACTAGTCAATAGGATATCATGTGTATCTACTTTGGAAACCAAAACTTGGTAGACATTGTAGGTACTATGATATTCGGGGTTTAGAAATTAAGTGAACGATGAAATAGTTATGATAGATCTAGAAAACAACAGTTTTCCTGTTTTTGTTTCTTTGTGTGCTCTTGATTGAAATAAATTTGTGTTTTATTCAATCGTGCTTCCTAACTTATATAGAGTTGTTAGGACTTGTTAATTATGTTGTTTTATTACAATAAATCTACCCTAGAAAGTGTGTGCATGACTGGAAACTCGAATAAAAATGAAATAGCATTTGTTACCTTCTAGTTTTATTATTTGGATTGTTGTGTGGGCAAATCCTTGCAGCCTTGTTGTACCTAGATTTTTGTTGAGGTTTTGTTAGATCAAGTACCATTTTGGTACTGTTATTTCTATGTTATTATCTCTATTAGCTTACACCTTATTTTATAGCAAAGCATGGGTAACATTTGTTGTTTGTTTTCTGGTACTTATTTCACTAGTTGTGTGAGCAAATCTTGGTGTGCTTGTTACCTAAGTTTTTGCTATGATTGTGGTGAGTCCAGTACCATTTAGGTACTGTTATTTTGATGCTTGCACCTATGTTAGCTTGCATGTCTCTTAATAATAAAGCATATGTAAGAATTACTATCAGTATGCACTAGTATTGTTTCACTGGATTAAATAGCATTATATTTTTATCTTGTATGCTAAGTTTTTGATGAGTAACCAGAGGTTTAGTACCTATTTTTACTTGGTATTAGTAGGCCATAGCCCACTGGTCCCATTGTATTTTGGCTTGAGGATGAAAATCCCCAACCATACACCTGTGTGAAAATAGCATGTTTCACTATGTGATTGATTTCTATTTTTCACCATGGAAAAATATGATTGTTTCTTTTCACTTATGCAAGTGAGAAGTTTATATCTTATTAGTAAAGACTAATATGTTTAGGTGTGATCCTTTTGTTAGCATAATATTCCTTAGGGGTATCATGTTAAGAAATGTTTCACTATCGTGTGCTAAAATTAAATTGTTCGCAAATAAAATAAATTCCTCTTAATTGGTAGGTTGTTTGTGAATAATTTTTAAAATTGAGTGTATGGATTTTTGAAAAGGTTTAGATAACTTTTCATTAATTGCATAGCTACTGGTTGTGTGAGTTATACCTTGCTTGTTTGCTAGTAATTGTTTAAGAAAAACATAAATTGCTAGAATTAATTTATGCATGTTTAATAGTTGTATCATGGGATTGTTTTGATGTTTGTGCTTACTAACATGAGTAAGTTTTATGTACTGCTATTAGTTACATTTATATCCATGACTTGCTGGTTTAATTTTAAACCTCATGATAGCATTGTTTGTTTCTCTAGAGTGAAACTAGTTTCACCACTAGAAAATGGTGATTTTTGCTCTAGTATTACCCTCTTTTTATTTTATGAGTATATGTGTGGATATAGCATGTGTAGGAAGTTATTACTTCTGTTATCATGCCATGAATTATTTAGTTTCATGTTCTATGGTTATAGGATATGATTATCTCTTATAGCATGCTGGTGTAGATTTTTCATAACTAGTGTGTTATTTGTGCAGTCCTGTTTTTATGCCTGTGTAATAGAAGTTTTATCTTGTGTAAAGATGGTGTTTTAGAGTACCTTTATGATTGTTTTCATTGGTTTTTAGCTACTGGTTGTTTGCTAATTGTTCATGATTGATGGATTCCAAAACCTCTAATAAACAATAACCTAGTGAATAAATAATCTATTCATCTGTGGTGTTGTTTGATGGCTTATTGGATTCTGTTAAATGTTTTACCTTAGCATGAGTTTATACTGGTGTCATGATTGTGCTTAAGAGTATCTTATGAAACTAAAATATCCAACTAAAATCATGAACATAATAAGTGATAGTTGCTTGTGGTGATTAATAACCACTACCATGGGTATTTATTCTGTCTGTTTGTTTTACCTTAGCAACCTAACCTTTGCACCCACAAGCTATATTTTTAGCTTCTTATATACCTTGTTATGAGAGTGGTACACCACTCCATATGTGTTATGTAAGATGTGGGATATAGCTAGGAACTCATGTAATAATTGACGGTACATTTCCAGGTAGTTATGTACTAACATTAAAATTTTGTTCAAACTAGGAAACAAAAGTTTTGAACCTAAAACAAGTACTGGTGTATTTTTTTTATAGTGAATTCACTAATTTAGGGATGTACCCCACCTCCCAAGAAAAGTCAAAGGGGGGAAGCACCTTCACTCCAACACTAACATTGTGTTTGTTGGCCCTCCCTTAGTCCTCGCTTGTGAATCTCGGGGACGAGATTCTTTTTAAGGGGGGAAGACCTGTCACATCCCAATTTTGGAATACCTGTTAACACAGTTGTTTTGCTAATTGATTTACTAATAAACCTTGGTTGGGTTTGTTTGTGTTTGTTTAAGTGCAACTAAACAAACTTAAAAAGGATAGCAAAGGAGTAAACTAAAAATATTCAACATATTGTTCCAATGATAAAAATATTCAACATATTGTTCCAATGAGTTTGGCAATATTTTCTAAAGTGAATATTGATCAAAGAGTTTTCCAAAAACATCTTAGGAATCTCATACTTGTTGAATATTATTCCAAGACCCAAATTAAGAAAGATGAAACACTTAATAAATTTCCCTAAAAAGATTATCAGAAAAAGAGGCATTCTTAAATGCTTCACCAAAATATTATCAAATGTTTTTCCAACCTTGCAAGATTAAAAACAAAGGTATTGGAGAGCATTGACTTGCTATCTCTAGTCACATAAATATTTTGGCAAAGCATTGCTAAAGAAAAGCCAAGTGCTTTATTAAATAGAAATTCCAATATTTCCAGAAACAGAAAACTAAAACAAGTTACTATTGGAAACTTTCTTAAAATGATTTGAAATTCATACCATTGCTTCCTTATATCAAATAAGGAACACACACAAGAGGAGACCAAAAATTGATTCCATTAAAGCCCTGAAAACATGAATTTTCTCCACAGCAACATTTGGGATTTTGAACAAGTTTGTTCTACAAACATTTTCCAAATGCCATGAAATAAATACCACATGATCTATATCCTAAATAAGGATGAAAACCAAAAGGGCACAAGTTTTTGAATAATTTAAGTTGCCAAAAACCCCTGTTTTCTTGACAGCACCTTTTTGAAATTTGAACAAGTTTGTTCTATGAAGTAACTCTAAATGACTTGAATTTTCTACCACATAAGGAACACATCAAATGAGGAATGTGTGCCAAAAATTATATTTTTTGGAAGCTTCTAAGTAGGTTAATAAATTCAATGTCCATTTATGTCAGAATTCAAATTTGAACAACTTTGAATTATGAAGTTTATCTAATTGAGCCAATTTTCACATATGTTGTGCATCTCAACAAATAAGAATTTTGGGCAAAAGGAATTTAAATTTTGACTTTGTTTGACTAGTGAAAACAACCTTTTTCAGAGAGCACAGGGACCTATTTGTAAGATTTCAGGGACCTAAAAGAAATCCGAGTCATCCCCTACCTCTAGCACCTGTAGAAGAACAGCACACCTATGGCTTTCCTTCGATTGGAAGCAACTCGAGGGGGATAAGAGGGCCCCCATGTGCCTTGTCTGCTCCCTGCTCCCTCACTCTCCCCCCCCACTTGAGCTCTCCCCTCTCTCTCTCTCTGTACAGGATTTCAAAACCGAACCCTAGCTTTGGAGGTCGCCGGCGATTCGGGAGTTGCAGAGCTCGCCGCCGGTTGCCGAGTGTGCCATCCCCTCCGCCTTGTCGCGTTGGACATCCCTGCCAGAGGAATCGAGGCGGAAGCCACCGTAGAGCCCGCGCCGTCCACTCTCTTCTCCGAGCCCGGCGGCACTCCGGCGAGGCATCGCCACCGCCTCGCTCATCCTCCTCCTTCTCCGAGCCCTCTGTGGCGTTCACGGTGAGCACACGGTCCTCCCGACCATTTTCCCCCCCTCCCTCTCCCTCTTGAACGACGCCGTGCCGTGGTCGCCGTCCGGCCGCCGCGGGCCGCCGTCGCCGTTTGCCTTCCGGCCGCTCCCGGGAAGCGAAACCTCCCTCAGTTGGTTCCCCTCGTCGAGACCATCGCGTAGATAGTCGTGATTCTTGAAACGGTGCACGGGCACGGCAGTTTCGAGCTCGCCGGAGCAGATCCCGCCGGCGATGACGTCGTCCTGGCGTCGTGCTGGCGCCAGCAGCCTGTGGCCCGCGCAGAAACTTGAACCTGCGAGTAGGGCCGCGTCTGCGCGCGTGGATGCCACCGTGGCCCCTGGCCCGCGGGTCAGTGACATTGGCTGGATCCGCGTGCGGTACGTCTGGATCTGGCCGGCCCAGTAGGTGGATCTAGCCCAACTAAGTTCTTTTTCCCTTTAATTTTTCTCAGAAACATCTAGGTTTACTTTTGGATCTAAAAACCTACTTAAAAGATGATTTTGACCAAACCAAAAATCACAGTGCTAGATCAACTAAATCTAAACCACCTCAACTTTGTAGATCTACTTTTCGATGAATAGATTTGAAATGAAAAATGATTTGGCAACAGGTACCAGAAACACCAAAATGAGCACCATTTTTATTTCACAACTCTAAATGAAGTGAGGCCAATTGCATTGGAAAGCCCTTGAAATTTCCTAAATGAAGAAGTTAACCTTGCTTCCAAATTCATTGTATTTTTGAAATGGCATGCAATTTGGTAAAACACCAGTGAGCACTTTGGTGATTTTTATAAATTAATTAAAGATGAATTTTGATGCAAAACAAATTGGATGGTCTTGTATATGTTTAGGACTATCTAAACCTAGGAGGGTTTAATTTTTAGAGCATCCTATAAAATTTGGTGGACAGATCTTTGTTTTGCATGTTTCTGCCTTTTTGGCATTTTAATTAATTAAATTGTGTTATTATATTTTTGTGTGGCAACATTGTTTTCTAGCATGTATAAGTTGTGTGAACTTGTTTTATAAGTGTTACTTAGCTATTTTAGCATGTTAGAATGTGTGGACTTGAGTTGAGGAGAAATAGGATTTATATTAATATCATATGTTTATTCTCTAGTTTAATACTTGCATATAATTTTGAGTGATAAAATTGTGTGCAAATACTTGGATTTGTTGATTGTATCCAGTACCATGTTGGTACTTATATTTTGTTATTATCACCTCTGCTAGCTTGCATTTGAGTTGGTAGAGAAGCATGAGTAATTTAGTCATTACTATGAAATTGTTGTGGAAAAATTCCCTCATGTGTGGAATTTTTGACATGAACATTTGTGATTGTGTAGCCACATAATTTTGTGTTGTATCCATAGGTCCAGTAGCATTTTGATTATGTTATTATGAGTACTTGACCCCTAGAGTTTTCACTTGTGTGAAAACAATAACATGAGTAGCATTGCCTTGCTTATTTAAGCACCCTATTATTTTCTGCTAGTTTTGTTAATGCACTAGATGCTAGTTTAGTCTTTTGTTAATTTTTATCAAGTGGACCAGAGGCTTTGTGACCTCTTAATGCTTTGTTATGCTAGTGGAACACCCACTGGTTTCATTGCATTTTTGGTGGAAACATTATTTCCCCAAACTAGATGCATTTCTCTTATGTAGTTTCATAACTAATGAGTGCCTAGTATTTTTGCTTTGGGAATTTTTGTGCTAAACAAAAATGGGTATGCTTCTGTTTGTAAGTGGTTATAATCATGTGTGACTTGCTAGGAAAAATCCATCTTTGGATTGTTGTTTGATTCCTCTAGTAATGCCCTTTTTATTACCACTAGTATATAGGAGTTGCCCTGCAAATTGATGCCTTGTTTTATCAAATGGGATATTTTTGTTATAGCAAGTGTAGGTGTTTTTCACTACTGTTTTTATGACATGGACCCTCTGGTTGTATTTCAATTACTTGATTGAAATGCATCCATTGATTCTTCATGTTTGAGTAGTACTAGATTCCTTAGCAGTTTTTGTGTTGAATTGTTTTTCCTGCCAACTTGTGTTTGGTAGAAAATTGTGTATCCTTGCATGAGGACATGTTTTCATTCCCATTATGATAACATGGTTCCTTGTTTGCATTTTAGTATTTTACATGTTATGCATGTTTGCATAGCAAACTTTTAGTAGAAACATGTCAATAGGATTCCTCCTTTTTAGTCATTGTTTATGTTGTTCTCACTATGAGAAATTGTGTGTTTTATGATGAGTCTATTACCTTGTTACACTTTTGTAGGCTCACTGATTTGTAAAAGTAACTTTTGCAAATCATGTGTCTTATTTATTCTTGAGGTGAATTTAGACTCAGTTGAATGGCTACCTTTTTCTTTTTGTGGTGTGGTTGATAGACCCATTGCCATGATTATTTTTGTGCATGTTTTATACACTTTTAGTAGTCTCACCCTTGTGAAACTAAGTGTATTTTGGGCTTATTAATATCTTGGTATGAGAGTGGCACACCCACTGAATCCATGATATTAAGGTTGTGAGATATGTTCCTCCAACCTTGAGCTGTCTTGTTAAATGGCATTTCTGCCAAGTAGGATTGTTTGATTGTTTGCCTCAATTAATAATTGAGTGATTTTGTTATTATTAGATTTCCTTGCTGTATGTATTGTTATGTATGGTTGCTTGCCTTGATTGGTTCTGAATGTGTGTCCTTTATTCCTTTTACGGCGTTAGAAAACGAAGAGGAAGGAAGTGTCGGGAAGCTCTGTTTCAAGTTCCAGTCACTCCAAAACCAGGGACACAAGGAGATACCAGGCAAGCCATCCTGATGCTTGCTGATACAATACTTATCATTATCTATCATGCATGTTTTACCTCTGAAGTTTTACAAAAACTTGATTATCAAAACTATTTTTGATGTGGAATTTACTACTATACTATATTATAGGTTACTATCATGCCAATAGTTAAACTTGGTAATACCAAGCCCATAAGCCACCCTATGGTATTTATTACCATCAAATCTACTAGTCCCTAAGTGGACACCCTAAAATTGTGATTCTACAAAACAAAGGCTTTACGGAAAAACCCGGAGAAAAGGCGGATCCTTGTTCTCCGGAGGAATGTGGAAGTGGTCATTTTTGAGAAAGTGGTGTTTTCAAAAATGACACATAACCTAGTCTTCGCCGGACAACCTTTACCGTACTGCCACCCTACCCCAACATGGGCAAGGGGCTTAACTTGAAGTTTGTTCTTATTAGTGTGTGCTATCTCAATGTGCTATAGGGGATGCGATCCTCTGAACCGAATGTCGTGGAGACATATAAAGTGTGGGATTAATTTTCCCTCCGGATGCATCAGATGAGGCATCCTGGCTTGGCGGGGATTAGCTCGGTGCCGGGGATGTGGTAAAACTCAACTGAGAGATAGGCATATTCTAGCTTGAACATAGTGGATGGTTATGATCAGATACCTGATGTTTACATACTGTTGTTACAGTCCGTGATTGTTCACGGGAGGTGTACTGGATCTGGTGGATGTGTACACCTCTGCAGAGTATAACTTTTTCGAAGAAGCCGCGTCCTCGGATATGGACAGTTGAATGGCCATGTAGCTAGCATTGTGTCAATGTTTTCAAAAAGGAAGTTTTTGAAAGGGAAATTTTGGAAAGGAAGTGTTGAACTTGTGAAGTTCGGAAAGGAAGGAAAACGTATACCGTGGAGGTATCGTCGATGATGAAAAGCCAGATGATGTGATACAAAACAAAATGTTTTGCAAAGAAAACCTTTTCTACTCTAAGCAAGAATTCTGGAAGCTGATTCCAAGAAGTTTTGCAAAGAGAAAACATTCTTTAACAAAGTTTTACAAAACCTCTTGTACATGTGATATCGACAAGAGAAATAAAACTATATTATTTTATTCTGAAGTATCTTCTTCAACAAAGATACAGATTAACCTGACTGCAACTGTGGTGTCATCATATATGAACACCATTGATAGTGAACCATATTTATAGCCTACCTATTCCACCATATAAGCATATTTGCATGTTTAGTAAGTGACATGATGGATGTCTTGCTGAGTACATTCAAATGTACTCATTATGGTTTCGCCCCTGGTATCTACTTATCAGATTTGGAGAAGGAGCCTCCGAAGGAGTTCTATGAAGAGAAGTACGGAGTTGACGGCTTTGCGAACTAGGATCGTCTCCGGGTCAGCAGCCTGTAGGTTAAGGCGTGACTTGGGCTCAACTACGTTGTGTTTTATTTGTCTTCCGCTGTGTTTGTTAAGTTGCCTGCCCTTTGTGGCAGTTGCGTTAAACTTGATCATGTGATCTTTATGTAATACCTTTGTATATTCGTGTAATGGATGATGTATTTCTGTGTGCCAACTGTGTATGTTGTTCACGACTGATCTTTCTGGGATCGTGAATGTATGCATACGTAGGGTTTCAGACTGCCGGTCTGGGGTCCTTACAGTTTCCAACGGTTGTTATCACAAAGTAGCAAGGAGTTTCTGGCGTTGTTGCCGGGGACTTAATCATCATCCAGAAGCCTCCCCGTCAAGGCACCAGCGCAGGCAACAAGAATTTCTGGCGCCGTTGCCGGGGAGGAAGAAGTCTTCTGGCAAGGGGAGTCTCTCACTCTCAACCTCTTTATTTTGTTTATTGTCTTGTTTTTATTTTTTTTTATGTTTTCTTGTTTTTCTTCTCTATATTGAAAACACACAAAAAAATAGTTTACTTTTTGGCATAAAAGGGCAACTCAAGTATTTTCAAGTGAAGCATTCACTTGCTATTTTTGCTTCATCATGCTTGCTATCAACGTTTGATGTCTTTGAAACTAGATCATTTAGGCAAGGTGGGTTCACGGATGAACAACAAAAATATTATAAGGAACACCGCTTGTCACAAAAAGGGATACACTTATGGGAGCAAATTAATAAATTGCATGACTATGCTAAAAACTTGTGCTCCACCTATAATGTTACTTATTGCTTTGATAAATCTTGCTGCTGTAGGAGGTATAAACATCTCCCTTTTCAATGTGAGTATAATGATAATGTTACCATATCTTCTTATGTTAAGGGAAATTATGAATTATATGATGTGGAACAAATTGAATAATTTATTGCTTGGAAGGGTGCACTCTAAATTGCCTATTTTCTTGAAAGTATTGATGATGCACCTTATAAATATGAGATTTATGCTATACTTGAATATTTCTTTGATAATTACAAGGATTCTAATTACTACATAATGGAATATCTTAATAAATGATCTCAACCTAAGGAAGAGACTAATGCCGTGCAGGAACCTATGGAAGAAGAAACTGCTGAATCTGGAAGTTCATTGGATGAAAAAGAGGAGGAGAGTGATGATAAAGAGGAGGAAGAATGGAGCTACCCATGTATACCTCCCAATGATAGTAACTCTTTAACTCATGCATTATTTGATGAAATTGATACTTTCTATACTTGTGACCCTAATACTACTATGAATGAAACTTGTGAGAATGATATTGCTACTATTATGTGTGATAATCCATGCTACTTGGATAAATCTTATGATAATGCTTTTGATGATGGTCCTATGTTACTTGATGTATAAATTATAATGCTACTGAAAATAGGATTGCTATAATGTGTCCTATACCTTTTAAGAGTGATCAATCATCTTGTTTTTCTATTGCTAAAAGTGCGAAAAGAGAAGAGCTGATTTTAAATTTTGATCCCACTATTTTTGAGCTTGATATGAATTGTGTGCTTTTGACCATGACAAACATGCTTTATGTGATAATTATATTGTTTAGTTTGTTCATGATGCTACTGAAAATTATTATGATAGAGGAAAATATGGTTGTAGGAATTTTCATATTACTAAAACACCTTTTTTTTTGTTGAAAGTTTTGAAGTTGCTCTTATTCTAACTTCCCGTGATTTCTAGTTTGAGCTTATTTGATTTATTTCTTTACAAGATTCCTATGCATAGGAAGTGGGATTGACTGAAATTTGTTTTATTATGGATTCTTGATGCTCTATTTTGCTTCAATTCGTACTTCTTATGTGAGCATCTACTTGAGTTTCCCTTTTATGCCTAGCTGAAAGGCGTCAAAGAAAAGCGCTACCGGAAGACAACTTGTTTTATTTCGCTGTTTTCAACCCATTTTCTTTCGTTTTCTTTGGTGTGCTTTGCACCTGGGTGTTGTATATTTCCTTAGAAACCCCGCTGTATCCTTTCTTTTGAGTTTTTGTTGAGCCAAGTAAAGCCTCTAGTGGAAAGTTGAGCCTATATTTCGGATTTCTGCGCAGGAAACAGATTTCTGCTGTCCACTGTTAATTCCGTTAAAAATCACAGAAAATTCAGAATGACCTGAGTTTTTTTGTGCTTAATACTGAGTTATATACGCAACGTTTCTTAGAAGACCACTTTTTCATTTCAGCAACAGAGGATTTTAAGAAAAATCAATCTTTACCGGCTGTTCTGTTTTGATAGATTTCTGACATTTATCGCATTTGCATCTTAATCTCTTTCTTTTGGTGTTGTTTTGAGAAAAATAGTTTTAAAAGAAGTTTTGAAAGTAGATAATGTGTTTTTAAGTGTTAGAATTGTGTTATAACTGAACCATGTGAATTTATTATTTCAATTGCACTAACGTTGCTAATGAAGATTGTGAGAATTTTGGTGTGAAGGAAGTTTTCAAGGGTCAAGCGAAGAGGATGATATGATGTGATCAAGAAGAGTGAAAAGCCTAATATTGGGGATGCCTCGGTAGTACATCCAAGAAAATTCCAAGAAGACTCAAGCGTCTAAGCTTGGTGATGCCCAAGGCATCCCCTTCTTCATCAACAAAGTATCATGTCACTTCTAGTGAAACTATATTTTTATTCGATCGCATCTTATGTGCTTTACTTGGAGCGTCTCTTATTTTGTTTTCAGTTTGTTTTTGCTTTTTCTTTCTGTTTTTTTGTACTTTTTCAATAAGCTTGGTTGGACCCCAGCATTCTTTTATTGGAGAGTGACACGCTCCGCTTTTTCATGAGAGTACTTTGTCGGATATATACTGAATAGGGGTATATCAGATGGTAGTCAAAAGTGCCGGATTACCAGGGTGGCCCAACTGGTAGTGGGCTATGGTCCATTGGGCGGCCCAGTAAGCTGACACGCAGAAGCCGGATTCTAGAAGGACCCGGATCACGGCCCACGTGATCTGGCTTGGAGGAGAAGGCGGATTCCTTACTTTCCAAGTTAGAAGTTACCGTAGTATTCTAGGTTTCCTATTCTGTATGCCCTAACCTGGCTATTATATAAAGCTGGACGGGAGATAAGATAAGAGACAGACACGAAGCTATAGGCTAACTCGCCGGGAAGTTGATCCCCAGCGAATAGCTAAACAGAACCTCACGTTGTAATTGTATACACATGCTTTAGTCCTGATTAGTGAGATTGTAGGAGTAGGAACGCCGTATTATTACGACGTACCGAACCTCGGTAAATCATGTGTCTTTGTCCTCAACGTGATCCTGTTTCCCCAAGTCTCTACCCGTAGTCTCATGGCAGCCCCGTCTATGAAAACTACTACGATGTCTCGACAGTTGGCGCCCACCATGGGGCAAACGACGTGAGGCGTTAAGTTCCGATCTGGGATACTCGGCGGGATCGGCAGTTCCATAACTGTCGGAAGCCTGGAGTTCGACGATGACGTCGGGCGCTTCCTCGACAATGGATCCTACATATCGGCGCAAAATCATCTGGTAAGTGCCTGCGTGTTACCGATCGGATCTGCTAATATATTTATCGGACTAACTGCAGATGCCATGGGGTTTTGCGGTGGAAGCAAATTTATCCCACCCGCCCTATACCCAGTCGAGGATGACTATGATCCCGGATTTTGCTCAGATCGCCGACATAAAAGTGATACACACTTTTCGGTATGGTGCAATCCGAAGTCGCCGAAAACACGAATGGCGGAAATCCCGTGCAAGAGGCAGAAAACAGCAAACCCACTACAGAGGTGGAAGATCCGACATCCGCCAATCCAACGATGAACTCGGAAGCTGACTCTGTGTTAGCCGCCATTGAGGCGAGATTAGAGTCAGAAACCGGATCAGATGATTTTGATTGCAAAGACGAAGACGTGGACGCCTTCGAAAGAAAAGTTAAATCTTTTCAAGAGGGATTCCATGAAGTACTAATGGCGAAACCGGCTGAAAACACGGACGCCGGCAGTCAGGAAAGCCCTAAAATCCCTCCGCCAGAGGAAGAGAGAGAAGATGGAGAAACTTCTCCGATATTTCCCAACGTCAAGGAATTGACATAGGATGAACCTGCTAAAAAACCTCCCACTTCCAAGAAAAAGAACAAGGCCGCTAAAAAACTCCAATACAAGCTCCGGAAGAAGAAATTGGCTGATCCAGCTGATGAAAACCCGGAAGTAGGAGATGCAAGCGGAATAAAACTTGCGGAGAAGAAAACAAAAGAAATCCTTGCTCCGCAAATGACAGAGCAAGAAGAACATGAATTGTTACAAACACTAGTGGGTTTGCATGAACCCCCTGAAGTGCTAGAGGCCAGGAGACAGGCTCTCCAACGGCAACAGCAACATCTATTCAGAACTCGTGAACACCTCCAAAAAAACCCAGGATGACTAGATAGGTCACTTGTCCCGATGATGAAGCATCATCGATCGATGTAATCGGTCCCGATGATTAACCGTATGATGTAGGTCTATTTGCCATGATAAACACTTTGTTGTATTCATAATCAACTGTTTGACGTAGCTATTCGGAATTCTAATTAAACAGTATGATCAACTATAATATATCATTTGTTAGTCAGAGAACTGTTTTGATACATTTTGTTTACTGATATTTTTCTGTATTTGAGCTGTGTATATACCTGTATAAATACGGTACCGTGTATTTCAAAAAAAATACAACACAATATACCCGTGACGCACCAAAAAGGATACCCGTGACGCACCAGGGAGGATAGCCATGACGCGCAGAAGTTCATACCCGTGGCGCACCCAGTAACTTAGCCGTGGAGGCATTACTTAGCCGTGACGCACCAATATTCCTAGCCGTGGCGCACCTCCTTAGTTAGGCGTGACGTGCCTCCCGATATCCGCGGCGCACCGTGACGGTGCGTCACGGGTATCAATAGGCGCGACGCACCGGCTCGGTGCGTCACGGATAAACCAATAGGCGCGGCATGATAGCCGTGACGCGCCCTGGTGCGTCACGGATAAGCGAATTGGTGCGTCACGGGTAAGCTTTTTCCTAGTAGTGCAAGCTCATGAAGGAAGAAATCGAGGAGTATGAGAGAAAGAATAGATCTGGCATTAAACCTACAAGGTTACCCGGAATCGTAAGACCGGAAGTACTGCCGCCAAAAGAAAGGTTTCACAACCCATTTTGGCAAAAGCAGGTAAACGGCAAAGACGCCAGGGGCGAACCAATATACAAAACCGCAGCAGAAAATGCGGAAGCAGCGTTTGCCATCCTCAACAATGACATGTACTCCAACGGTGAAAAACTCCAAGGGGTGTATGCTTTCCTAGGAAAAGCATTGCAACAACAACAGCGGGCCCAAGAACGATCAGGGAAGTTGCACGACGAATCCGCCCTATGCAAAACAACTACTTGCGACGCTGGAGCACCTAGACCGGAAGAACCTGGAGATTCCGACAATTCAAAGGATAAGAAAGCGGATCCAAGGAAAGATAAGAAAAATCCCGACAATAGGGATGAGGCATCTAGAACTGGATCTCATCTCCCGAAAGGTGGACGCAAACCCCACAATCGGGAAGAAAAACACCGGAATGATGGCAAAGCAATGCCACCTCCGAGATACCCTGCTGAAAAAGCTGGAAGACATGATGTACCTCACAGGCGTGAGAGATCTCGGACACCTCCCAAGGATAAAGAAAGGCACATGAGTAGAACTCCGCCTCATCCAAAAGTGCGTGATCTTGAAAGAAATAGAAATGATCCCGGAAAAGCGCGTCCGCGCAACAATGGAAAAGAAAGGAGTAGACCCCCTTCTGTCCATTCAGCCGGTAGATATTCCGCGCACATGGATAGAGCGGAAAAGGATGATCTATACTTTGGACCTAAGTGTTTCACCGATAGGATCCGAAGGATAACCCTGCATTCTGGCTTTGCCAAGGTCGGTCCAACGTACCAGAAATACACTAGCAGTACAAACCCGGATACCTGGCTCTCAGACTACTATATAGCCGTCCAGATTAACAATGGGACAGACCTGGAAGCTGTAAAGTTCCTTCCCCTAATGTTACTGGATGGAGCCAGAGATTGGTTCAATGGATTGCCATCAAGAACTGTCGACAGTTGGGATGATATGGCTCGAGTATTTACTCAACACTTCCGGGGAACTTACAAACGCCCGAACAACATCAACCAGCTGAACCGCTGCACCCAATTCGAGGATGAACCATACGTGGATTTCATCTCCAGATGGACTGCAATGAAGAACAGTTGTTCTGGAGTAACTGACATACAAGCAATGCATGATTTCGTCAATGGCCTAAAACCCGGACTTGTACCATTCATGGTTGGTTCCAAACATCACAAAGATCTCGGATCTATGCTGACAACCGCCAATGAACACGCTGCAGCCGAAGACGACATCAGAGCAAGAGGAGGCAATATCGATACACTGATACTTGCCAAGAAAAATCCTCGCTCTGAGAAAAAGGAACTTCAGATGCAACACCAAAACCCAAAGAAGTTAACATAGCCTTTGGAAGTGAAAAAGGGAACAGATGGAAAGGACGCAGTTTAGAACCAATCAACTACACTAAAGAAGAGTGGGAGAAGATTAAGTCGGAACCTTGCGTCCACCATTCGCAATTTGGGAAACCCACCCATACGAACGCACAATGCCGGCTGAATAAGCACATGAAAGGCAGTGCAGGATCCGGAAACAAGGGGAAGAGTTCCAAAAGGAAATTCTCTCAACAAAAGCCAGAAGCTGAGAAAGAAGACAGTGAATCGGACACTGACGAAAAAATCCAGGAACAACAGCGGAAAGGCGAACCCAAGTTTCCGAGAGTTGATGGAGAGTGCGCCCTAACTTTTCTAGCAACTCCATCAGCAAAGGTGGCAAAAAGAACGCTTCGAGAAATAAACGCGGTTGTTCCGGCAACCCCGAAATTCTTGAAGTATTCGAACATACCAATCACATGGGATCAGTCTGATCATCCCGGAAATATCCCTGAACCCGGAACACAAGCTCTTATTGTAAGCCCTATTGTCCAGAACACTAGGCTAAAAAGAGTGCTGATGGACGGAGGATCTAGCATCAACATAATGTACCTGGATACGTTGAGACATCTGAAAATCTCTGAGACCCAGCTCAATCACAGCAACATACGCTTCCATGGCATTGTTCCCGGCAGGCAAGCACGATCCCTAGGAGAAATTTCCCTAGATGTCACTTTCGAAGAAAAAGATCACTTCCGTCAGGAAAAAGTATCCTTCGAGGTGGTGCCGTTCGAAAGCGTGTATCACGCAATTCTCGGGCGTCGAGCTTTCGCCAAATTTATGGCAAGATCCTGTTATATTTATAACAAGCTGAAGATGCCAGGGCCGAAAGGAGGGGTAATCACCATAACTGGAGACTTCAAGCTGGTGAACAAGCTGGAAAAAGAAAACGCCCTTTGTGCTGAGAATATCATAGCAAAGGAAGAGATGAAGGAGCTGGCCAAGGAGGTATCGCCGACAGAAATGCCGGCATGAAAAGAAATCCGGAAGCCAGCAGATAGCTTCAAGGCATCCGAGAATACAAGACAGGTAGTCCTAGATCCCAAAGATCCGACAAAATTTGTCGTAGTAGGAACTGGGATGACCGACAAATAGGAAGGCGAGCTCATCAAGTTCCTGTGACGCCCCGAGAGATCGGGCACTATGCAGATTTCAGCATTCCCGCCAAAATCCACATAATAACCGATTCCAGGTTGCCACTTGTGATAACATTACAACGGTTCACGAATAATCCACAACAACAACAGAAAAGATATATACAAGATGACTCAAACGAGTCAAGGATACAACTGATACAATACAAAGATCCAAATAGCAGCGGAAGAAACAACATAGCGTCCGACTACGGACAAGATACAAATTGGACTAAGAGTCCTGAAGATAACCGAGAGCGTCCAATCCCTGCCCAGGCCAAGCCGGAGGGATTCCCAAGCTAACGTCATCAGACTTCAAACCTGTTGACTGCAATATTGAATATGCAGCCACGAAAGAGATTCGTGGGTCAGTACGGTTAAGTACCAGCAAGTGGATAAACCATACTCACAAGATACCGGCATAGCCAGTCATCACAAGATACAAATACTTTGGGTCAACGGAAAGGAAGGGATTATTGCAAATAAGCGGCAGCGGGCTGCACTAACCAACTACAGAAACACACTACAACATCCGGCTAAAAGAGGGGGATAAGATAGCTTATCGTAACCAACTACAACTACTCACCAAACAAACCCATCCAATGTTACCCCCTACTAAGGAAGCAACCCAAGGATAACTCACACTGTTGGATTAAGGATGGATCAAATTATTGTGTCAATAAGACTATTACTAGTCAAGTATCATTAGTTAGGTGTACGTTGTTCTGAGTACTTGTTAGCCAGTACTTTCACCAAGTTAACCATAACCGCGGAAAACACGGCTTCTCGAGAAGATTTAACCCTGCAGGGGTGCACCAATTTGGTCGTACACGTAAGAATAACCCGCCAGACGGGGGATCAACCCACCAAGCGAGGTACTCAACACAACCCAACTCTTCTTCGCATCAAGCCCAAAGAACCACATGCTGTGCGTGCGCGGCTAATCGAGCCCCCACGAAGAAAAGGGGGACCCTCATAGCACTGGAAGACTACGCCGCCCTAAATGCCGACTACAAAAGTTCCACCCTGGCCTCGGGTTCGCACCTGCATATGCATGCATCAAATGGAAAGCCCGAACTAAGTGTGGCGATTTGGACGAGATGCGAATCGAATGAAGTTGAGGGGGGCGCCCATACTCGCTTCCCACATGCGGATAGTGCGCTCATCATGGATCAGTAGACAAGACCCTTTTCCTAATTAGGGTCAACACTAGCCGGCTTCAAAACCACGCCGGGCCTCCTGCCGGTGCCTTATCATCAAATTATTATTACCCAATACATTAACATGTTGTTGATTGAATTGAAACCCAACTATCAACCTAAACAGGTGATAAGACGGACAACAAGACTTGAGCGCAAACAACACTAAGCATGCAACTACGACACGAGGGCCAACAAGGTAAACAAACAACAGTTGATAGGAAGTGGAAAGTAGGTTATATCATGGCTGCAGGGTAAACATATAATAGGATCAAGACACAAGCATCGTATCAACATGCTAGAATAAGAACAACGGAAAGAATCGGTAACAAGTGATGAAAGGCAGCCATTTGGCAGCAAGTGAGTATACTTGCCTGGAATCCAGCAAGTAGAGGTACATCCACAGAACTTGTCGTTGCTCACATCATCTCAACGTCCTATCCGGGAAGAAGCAATGAACCTCGAACAAACACCGGATGCAACAATTACTACTACGGCAAAAGATCCAGCATGATCAAGATATGGATGCATGCCAATTTAATGGATGCATAGAAATAAACTAGTTGACATGATAACATAACATAATTAAATGGACCCATATGCAATTTGGATTACATATGGAAAGCCCATGAATTATGGTTGAATTAATTTTTCTACAACTAATCATCATGTGGAAGTGAATTAGCATGATGCATGGATGAGGAAAACAACAAAATAACAACAATAGAACCAATTGGAAATAAGGTTTACCAAGTTTAGAAATTCATTTATTAAGTGTTGGAATTTTGGTTACTTAAAGGTGTTACACAAGCATTTGTTGTTTTCATCAAGTTAAATTGTTCAAAATATATAAAAAAGTTCATATTTGGAAATAACACACAATTTTAGATGGAATGCATGTTTCACTTGTTGAAAAAGGATTTCAAATAAATTATTTATGGATTAAACAAGTTTAAGCAAGAATTAAATGAATTTAATTCAAACATGAACTTATTTGAATTTTTATTTGTTCAAAACAGTAAGTGAGGTTCATATTTGAAAAGCTCATACTTTTAGGGTTGGAAAACCTATTTTATAGTTTAAAAAATAAATTAATTTGACCAAGTTATGATTTTAACAATATTAAATGATTTAAACTAGGTTTAAATTATTTAACCAATTTTAATTATTCAAAACATGAAACAAATTTTATATTTGGAAAGGTGGTTTAATTTTGCATGGAAAACATATTTCATTTGTTGAAATTGGAATTAAAATGAGCAAGTTATTATTTTGGCAATTTTAAATGCATTAAACAAGAAACAGTTGTTTTCAGCAATTTAAATTATTCAAAACAGAAAACAAAATTTATATTTGGAAAGTACATGAAAAGTTGATTGGAAAACATATTTAGTTTGTGGAATTTGGAATTTTTATGCCCAAGTTATGAATTTTGCAAGTTTAAGTGATTTAAGCAAGAATTCAAATGTTTCACCCATTTTAAATATTCAAAACAGTAAACAAATTTTATATTTGGGTAGAACATTTAATTTGGTACATAAAACATATTAAAAATGTTGAATTTGGAGTTGGGATGAATTACTTATGCATTTTACAAGTTAAGGTGCAAATCTGCCATTTTATCACCTCTAGGGACTTAGAAATATTTTTCAGGGATCTAGATTTAAGTACCAGGGGCATGGATGTGATTTCTGGGAAGTTCTGGATCTGGGGAATTAAAATAAAAAAGATGTTTTTCATCTGCAGGGGGTGGGATTCGAACCCACCCCCTCTGGCTTGCGCGCAAGGGACCTGAACCAGTGCGGCTGTGATTTGTTTGGTGACATACAGGGTGGTGGGGGGTGGATAAGCTGTTGGTGCGCTGTGTAGCTGAATTTTTCCTGCACGTTAACTGAACCTCGACTGAACGTCGAACTGTCGCCGACGGACAGAGATGCATCGCGTGGTGGCCGTGGTTGCTGTGGGCTGCGGCGTGGGGGTGGGGTGCGGTGTGCCTGTGGGAGGAGGAGGGAGGCGAGAGGAGGAAGGGGGCTCACCTGGTGCCCTCGAGGGGACAGCGACCAGGAGGAGGCGGACGATGCAGCAGGTGGTCGCCGGCGGCTTGGAGCGGACGGCGGCGGCGATGGGAGGCCTCCCGGCACCCGGCGATGAGACGAGGCAGTGGAGGGAACCTCCACGGTTCCATTCCCAACGACGGCGAGGCCCAGAGGTGACCGTGGCAGGGGGGCGGCAGCGAGCTCGCTGCCCTCTGTATCTCTCTCATGCAGGTACTGAGGTTCAGAGACTGAGGAGATGGGGGGAGCAAGGGGAGAGATGGCGGCGCTAGGGCTAGGGTTATGGGCTAGGCTAGGGCAGAGGGGAGGTGGTTATATGGGGAGAGAGCTCGGTACGGATGGGCATCGGAGGAGGGGGAGGTGATCGGGTGGTGGATGGGGTGTTCGTATGGAGGGTGACGTCGGGAGGAGGAAGATGACAAGCAGAAAGGGTATGGGCCAGAAAGAGGGGAAGTGGGCTGTGGGAGAAAAGGGATGGGGTGGGCTGCCTCTCTCCTTTTGGGATTTTTTTTCTTTTCTCTTTTTTTTTGTAAAGGTTGAAAGGGGAGAGAGAGATAGAAATTAGGGTTTGGGGTGCTCATTGTATGCAATATTTTTAGTAATTTTCAAAACAGAAAATAAAAGCAAATGCTAGCATTGATTTCAAACTTTGAATTATTAATTGGATTTTTAAATTGTGATTTGAATTTCCATTAGTAATCATAAGGAGTTGATTTTTCAAACAATTTTATTCCACTAACTCAAACAATTATGAAAACATGTATTGAATTATAACTGTTTGCAAAAAAATTAGTGTCTGAACCACAATTGGATCATGCCCATTATGATTGAGTGGATTTGAATTTGAATTTGCCATTTAGGGTGTTGATTAAAGGGGTTTTGATTTAACAAGTAATTTAAACAAATCAACTTCAAAACTATTTGAAAACAATTGAGGTGTTGTAGTTTGCAATTTTTAAATTGGAAATTTTGAACAAGGTGTGAAAGTTTAATTTGGTTTGAGTTTTTCCAGTTGTTTTGAAAATAGAATGCAATGCTTATGTGATGCAGGTGATGCAAGCAAAAGAAAACAAACAACTTCTTATTTAGGGTAACACCCCAGGTGTTACAGACGACACCACTAACAAGGGATTGCGCCCTCGCAATCCACCTGCTAACCCGGGAGGGAAAAGAAGTTCAACTATCGATTCTTCATGCTTCCAGCTGATCTCCTCGACACCACTAACAAAGGTTTCTCGACACCACTAACAAGAGATTCTTCCTCGGAGTGACGACGATGTTTTTCCACCAGGAATCTTCCGATGATCGAACCTATTAGGTTAAGGGCTCAGAAAACGTCCACCCACGTAGGATCCTAACACTTTGAAAGCTAGACAAGGGGGGAGACTCCAAAACAAATAAGATGGGAGGAGAAATAGAATAGGGATAAGGAGAAAACAAGAATCCTATTGAGATGTTTTCCAAAATAGTTTAGCAGAAATAGTTTTTGACACTCTAGAAACAACGACCGTTAGCGAGGTTATCGTACAGACTTTGCGGACCCGTTGCTTCGATAACCATTCATATCGAAACAATATCAGGAATCGGAACCAAGGCTCTGATACCATTTGTGACGCCCCGAGAGATCGGGCACTATGCAGATTTCAGCATTCCCGCCAAAATCCACATAATAACCGATTCCAGGTTGCCACTTGTGATAACATTACAACGGTTCACGAATAATCCACAACAACAACAGAAAAGATATATACAAGATGACTCAAACGAGTCAAGGATACAACTGATACAATACAAAGATCCAAATAGCAGCGGAAGAAACAACATAGCGTCCGACTACGGACAAGATACAAATTGGACTAAGAGTCCTGAAGATAACCGAGAGCGTCCAATCCCTGCCCAGGCCAAGCCGGAGGGATTCCCAAGCTAACGTCGTCATACTTCAAACCTGTTGACTGCAATATTGAATATGCAGCCACGAAAGAGATTCGTGGGTCAGTACGGTTAAGTACCGGCAAGTGGATAAACCATACTCACAAGATACCGGCATAGCCAGTCATCACAAGATACAAATACTTTGGGTCAACGGAAAGGAAGGGATTATTGCAAATAAGCGGCAGCGGGCTGCACTAACCAACTACAGAAACACACTACAACATCCGGCTAAAAGAGGGGGATAAGATAGCTTAACGTAACCAACTACAACTACTCACCAAACAAACCCATCCAATGTTACCCCCTACTAAGGAAGCAACCCAAGGATAACTCACACTGTTGGATTAAGGATGGACCAAATTATTGTGTCAATAAGACTATTACTAGTCAAGTATCATTAGTTAGGTGTACGTTGTTCTGAGTACTTGTTAGCCAGTACTTTCACCAAGTTAACCATAACCGTGGAAAACACGGCTTCTCGAGAAGATTTAACCCTGCAGGGGTGCACCAATTTGGCCGTACACGTAAGAATAACCCGCCAGACGGGGGATCAACCCACCAAGCGAGGTACTCAACACAACCCAACTCTTCTTCGCATCAAGCCCAAAGAACCACATGCTGTGCGTGCGCGGCTAATCGAGCCCCCACGAAGAAAAGGGGGACCCTCATAGCACTGGAAGACCACGCCGCCCTAAATGCCGACTACAAAAGTTCCACCCTGGCCTCGGGTTCGCACCTGCATATGCATGCATCAAATGGAAAGCCCGAACTAAGTGTGGCGATTTGGACGAGATGCGAATCGAATCAAGTTGAGGGGGGCGCCCATACTCGCTTCCCACATGCGGATAGTGCGCTCATCATGGATCAGTAGACAAGACCCTTTTCCTAATTAGGGTCGACACTAGCAGGCTTCAAAACCACGCCGGGCCTCCTGCCGGTGCCTTATCATCAAATTATTATTACCCAATACATTAACATGTTGTTGATTGAATTGAAACCCAACTATCAAACTAAACAGGTGATAAGACGGACAACAAGACTTGAGCGCAAACAACACTAAGCATGCAACTACGACACGAGGGCCAACAAGGTAAACAAACAACAGTTGATAGGAAGTGGAAAGTAGGTTATATCATGGCTGCAGGGTAAACATATAATAGGATCGAGACACAAGCATCGTATCAACAGGCTAGAATAAGAACAACGGAAAGAATCGGTAACAAGTGATGAAAGGCAGCCATTTGGCAGCAAGTGAGTATACTTGCCTGGAATCCAGCAAGTAGAGGTACATCCACAGAACTTGTCGTTGCTCACATCATCTCAACGTCCTATCCGGGAAGAAGCAATGAACCTCGAACAAACACCGGATGCAACAATTACTACTACGACAAAAGATCCAGCATGATCAAGATATGGATGCATGACAATTTAATGGATGCATAGAAATAAACTAGTTGACATGATAACATAACATAATTAAATGGACCCATATGCAATTTGGATTACATATGGAAAGCCCATGAATTATGGTTGAATTAATTGTTCTACAACTAATCATCATGTGGAAGTGAATTAGCATGATGCATGGATGAGGAAAACAACAAAATAACAACAATAGAACCAATTGGAAATAAGGTTTACCAAGTTTAGAAATTCATTTATTAAGTGTTGGAATTTTGGTTACTTAAAGGTGTTACACAAGCATTTGTTGTTTTCATCAAGTTAAATTGTTCAAAATAGATAACAAAGTTCATATTTGGAAATAACACACAATTTTAGATGGAATGCATGTTTCACTTGTTGAAAAAGGATTTCAAATAAATTATTTATGGATTAAACAAGTTTAAGCAAGAATTAAATGAATTTAATTCAAACATGAACTTATTTGAATTTTTATTTGTTCAAAACAGTAAGTGAGGTTCATAATTGAAAAGCTCATACTTTTAGGGTTGGAAAACCTATTTTATAGTTTAAAAAATAAATTAATTTGACCAAGTTATGATTTTAACAATATTAAATGATTTAAAAAGGTTTAAATTATTTAACCAATTTTAATTATTCAAAACATGAAACAAATTTTATATTTGGAAAGGTGGTTTAATTTTGCATGGAAAACATATTTCATTTGTTGAAATTGGAATTAAAATGAGCAAGTTATTATTTTGGCAATTTTAAATGCATTAAACAAGAAACAGTTGTTTTCAGTAATTTAAATTATTCAAAACAGCAAAAAAAATTTATATTTGGAAAGTACATGAAAAGTTGATTGGAAAACATATTTAGTTTGTGGAATTTGGATTTTTTATGCCCAAGTTATGAATTTTGCAAGTTTAAGTGATTTAAGCAAGAATTCAAATGTTTCACCCATTTTAAATATTCAAAACAGTAAACAAATTTTATATTTGGGTAGAACATTTAATTTGGTACAGAAAACATATTAAAAATGTTGAATTTGGAGTTGGGATGAATTACTTATGCATTTTACAAGTTAAGGTGCAAATCTGCCATTTTTATCACCTCTAGGGACTTAGAAATATTTTTCAGGGATCTAGATTTAAGTACCAGGGGCATGGATGTGATTTCTGGGAAGTTCTGGATCTGGGGAATTAAAATAAAAAAGATGTTTTTCATCTGCAGGGGGTGGGATTCGAACCCACCCCCTCTGGCTTGCGCGCAAGGGACCTGAACCAGTGCGGCTGTGATTTGTTTGGTGACATACAGGGTGGTGGGGGGGTGGATAAGCTGTTGGTGCGCTGTGTAACTGAATTTTTCCTGCACGTTAACTGAACCTCGACTGAACGTCGAACTGTCGCCGGCGGACAGAGATGCATCGCGTGGTGGCCGTGGTTGCTGTGGGCTGCGGCGTGGGGGTGGGGTGCGGTGTGCCTGTGGGAGGAGGAGGGAGGCGAGAGGAGGAAGGGGGCTCACCTGGTGCCCTCGAGGGGACAGCGACCAGGAGGAGGCGGACGATGCAGCAGGTGGTCGCCGGCGGCTTGGAGCGGACGGCGGCGGCGATGGGAGGCCTCCCGGCACCCGACGATGAGACGAGGCAGTGGAGGGAACCTCCATGGTTCCATTCCCAACGACGGCGAGGCCCCGAGGTGACCGTGGCAGGGGGCGGCAGCGAGCTCGCTGCCCTCTGTATCTCTCTCATGCAGGTACTGAGGTTCAGAGACTGAGGAGATGGGGGGAGCAAGGGGAGAGATGGCGGCGCTAGGGCTAGGGTTAGGGGCTAGGCTAGGGCAGAGGGGAGGTGGTTATATGGTTAGAGAGCTCGGTACGGCTGGGCATCGGAGGAGGGGGAGGTGATCGGGTGGTGGATGGGGTGTTCGTACGGAGGGTGACGTCGGGAGGAGGAAGACGACAAGCATAAAGGGTATGGGCCAGAAAGAGGGGAAGTGGGCTGTGGGAGAAAAGGGATGGGGTGGGCTGCCTCTCTCCTTTTGGGATTTTTTTTCTTTTCTCTTTTTTTTTGTAAAGGTTGAAAGGGGAGAGAGAGATAGAAATTAGGGTTTGGGGTGCTCATTGTATGCAATATTTTTAGTAATTTTCAAAACAGAAAATAAAAGCAAATGCTAGCATTGATTTCAAACTTTGAATTATTAATTGGATTTTTAAATTGTGATTTGAATTTCCATTAGTAATCATAAGGAGTTGATTTTTCAAACAATTTTATTCCACTAACTCAAGCAATTATGAAAACATGTATTGAATTATAATTGTTTGCAAAAAATTTAGTGTCTGAACCACAATTGGATCATGCCCATTATGATTGAGTGGATTTGAATTTGAATTTGCCATTTAGGGTGTTGATTAAAGGGGTTTTGATTTAACAAGTAATTTAAACAAATCAACTTCAAAACTATTTGAAAACAATTGAGGTGTTGTAGTTTGCAATTTTTAAATTGGAAATTTTGAACAAGGTGTGAAAGTTTAATTTGGTTTGAGTTTTTCCAGTTGTTTTGAAAACAGAGTGCAATGCTTATGTGATGCAGGTGATGCAAGCAAAAGAAAACAAACAACTTCCTATTTAGGGTAACACCCCAGGTGTTACAGTTCCTCCGTGAGAACTGGGATATTTTCGCCTGGTGTCCAGCTGACATGCCAGGTGTACCCAGGGAACTTGCTGAGCATCAACTCAAGGTAATTCCAGGCTCCAAACCCATCAAACAAGGTCTCCGTCAATTTGACGGAAGAAGACGGGAGGCTATTGGCAAGGAAATTATCCGGCTTTTAGCAGTAGATTTCATCCAGGAAGTAATCCACACTGAATGGTCTGCAAATCCGGTATTAGTACCGAAGAAAGACACTACTGCTCTTAGAATGTGTATAGATTACACGGGCTTGAACAAATTGTGTCCAAAAGATAGGTTCGTGTTACCGCGAATCGATCAAATAATAGACGCCACCGCAGGCTCTGAGCTTTTATGCTTTTTGGATGCTTATTCCGGGTATCACCAAATACGCATGAAAAAGGAAGATCAAATTAAGACTTCTTTTACAACCCCGTACGGGACGTACTATTACGTAACCATGCCATTTGGCCTGAAGAACGCAGGTGCAACTTACCAGCGTTGCATGCAACGTTGTTTGCATAGTCAGATTGGCAAAAACGTCCACGTTTACGTAGACGATATTGCTGTCGTAACCAAGGAAAAAGACACACTCCTTGAGGATTTACGAGAAACCTTCAAAAACTTGCGCACTTATAAGATGAAGCTAAATCCATCAAAGTGCGTATTCGGGGTTCCCTCAGGAAAACTTCTGGGTTTCATCGTTTCTCACAAAGGAATAGAAGTTAACCCGGAAAAGATCAAAGCAATCTTGAACATCTCCAAACCCACGTGTGTGAAAGATGTCTAAAGATTGACGGGTTCCGCCGCTGCCGTCAGCAGATTTATTAGTCGGCTGGGGGATAAAGCCTTACCAGTCTACAAGTTGCTGAAAAAAATCGACAAATTCGAGTGGACAGAAGAGGCCGATGCAGCGTTAACCCAATTAAAGGAAACTTTGATGAAAGCTCCGATTTTGGCATCCCCAAAAGACGAAGAACCTATGTTATTGTACCTCACGGCTACAAACAGGGTTATTAGTGCAGTAATTGTTGTGGAGCAGAAGAAAGACGAACAAAGTATACCAGACCAGCATCGGGTATATTACATAAGTGAAGTTTTCTCTGAGTCCAAGCAAAGGTACCCACACTACCAAAACTGGCATATGGCGTATTTTTCGCATCTAGAAAGTTACGCCATTACTTCCAAGGACATTCCATAACAGTGGTATGTAAAGCACCACTAGGGGATATAATAAACAATGCGGAGGCAACTGGCCGAGTAGCCAAATGGGGTATCGAGCTAGCAGCCTTCGACATTAAGTATCAGCCAAGGACGGCAATAAAATCCCAGGTTATGGCAGATTTTGTCGCCGACTGGACGGAAGCAATGGAGAAAACACCAATGCCGGAGTCCGAATACTGGATCATGCATTTTGACGGATCCAAGATGAAGGAGGGCGCTGGAGCTGGTGTAGTCTTAAAATCACCTAAAGGAGACACAATGGAGTGTGTATTACAAATACACTTCAACGCCAGCAATAATGTGGCAGAATACGAAGCTCTGCTTCATGGCTTGCACATTGCAAAAGAAATAGGGGTTAAACGCATTCTGTGCTACGGCGACTCGGATTTGGTACAGCATCAGCTAACCAAACCTGGGACGCAAAAAACCATATAATGGCCGAATACCGGAGAACGGTGGACGAGTTCGCCATTTTTTTCTTCGGATTCGAAGTACTCAACGCTAAAAGGGAGGAAAATTGGAACGCGGATGCGTTAGCCCGCATGGGGTCAGAAAGGGTAAAAATCCTACCACCAGGTGTATTCGTCCAGCATTTGTACGAGCCATCCATAAAAGGTGGAGATATCGATTACCCCCTGGCTTCCGAATCAATTGAAGTTATGCTCGTTAACCCGGACTGGACAATTCCATATTTAAACTTCTTAGTCAACCAGAAGTACCCGGAAGGAGCAGACGAAGTCTTGCAGAGGCAAATTCAGCGTCGATGCAAAGGGTACACGGTAATTGATAACTGCCTGTACAAACGCAGTACTTCCGGAATTTTTCTACGGTGTATTTCACCAGAAGAAGGACGAGAAATCCTGCAAGAAATCCATGCCGGAGATTGCGGACATCATGCTCAATCAAAAAGCATAGTTAAAAAAGCATTCTGTGCCGGGTTTTTCTGGCTAACAGCCAAGACAGATGCTGAGCACATAGTCAACACATGTGCAGGGTGTCAATATTACGCCAAGCAGACTAATATGCCGGCCCAAGCACTCAAAACTATCCCAATTACATGGCCGTTTGCGGTCTGAGAGCTAGATATGATGGGACCGTTCAAAACTGCGCGAGGCGGACTTACACATCTACTTGTAGCTGTAGATAAGTATACCAAATGGGTGGAAGCTAAACCCATCAAAAAGCTTGACGGCGTAACTGCCAGAAATTTCATCATTGACATAGTCATGAGATATGGCGTTCCACACAGCATAATAACCGACAACGGGACAAATTTCTCCATTGGAGAGTTGGCAAAATATTACCGACAAACGGGAATTCGCCTAGATCTTGCATCTGTGGCACACCCGCAATCCAATGGACAGGTTGAGAGAATGAATAGCTCAATCCTGCAAGGAATACGCCCAAGACTCGAATCTCCTCTTCATAGAGCAGCTGGAGCATGGGTAGAGGAGCTACCTTCCGTGCTTTGGAGTATTCGAACGACGCCAAACAGGTCAACTGGGCAAACCCCGTTTTTCCTAATTTATGGTGCGGAAGCGATCCTTCCAACGGACATGATCCATGATAGCCCAAGAGTTCGGGATTTCGACGACTCGGATGCCGAAGAAGCACGACAGGATGCCGTCGATCTCTTAGAAGAGGAACGAGAGCTTGTGCTTCACAGATCCGCCATTTACCAGCAAGGTTTACGACGTTATCATAGTCGGAAAATCAGGCATCGTTCTTTTAAAGAAGGTGACTTAGTGCTGAGATTGGTGCAGCAAAGAAAGCACAAATTGGCCCCAGTATGGGAAGGACCATTTGTAATTAGCAAAGCTATGAAAAATGGGTCATATTATCTTGTAGATATTCGGGACACGGAAGATGATCCCGAAAAGCCGAATCGCAAAAGAAAGAGAAAGATAGATGATGAACTAGGAGAAACAAAGATGCCTTGGAGCATCCAGCAGTTACGTCCCTTCTATACTTAGTTCAATTTCTATATAAACATCTTTGAGATCATGAAATAAAGTTGTCGGAATTCTTATATCCATGTTTTTACAAGTTTATGATAGTACAAAGCATGGTTCCACCTTATCTATTTCCCAATGATCTTACAAAATACTCAATGTTAACCCGAATTGTGCCTGCATGCTCGGTGTTTAAAAACTGAATGATTTTCAGCCTGCTAACGGCTAAAGGAAACTCGGATTGTGCCTGCGTGCCCAAGTTTCAAAAAATTCCTTACTTTTCTCTAAGCATTATCTGATTGTTTACGTGTTGGGTCACTGGAGCTAGTTAGTAAAAATGCCTTTAGTATGATCCATGTTTCCGAGTTTAAACTGATTGGTTATACCCAGTTACTCGGCATGATGATTCATAGTACTATTGAGCCATTTCAAACACTAAGGACAGTTAAAACACGTAAGCCAGAGAACTTAGAAGACAAAGGAATAGTAAAACCCGGAAACCTTGCAAAGAATTTCATAATTAAAACTGCAAAAGGCGGAGTTCTTGTTTATACAAAAGGAATATAAGCATTACAATATAAATTACATTGTAAAAGTGCAGTAATGCTCCTATTGTCTACTTTTATCATCCAAGTTAAAGACAACCCTTCAAGCATCCGAGTCTTCTTCGCTGCTGTCATTCTCAGGGGCTTCAGGGATCTCCTCTTCTGGATAGGTGATGGAGATGTTCACCATGGAGGCGATCTTGGTGGCGTGGCCTTTGATTTCATCAAAGATGGTGGTTCGTTGAGTTTCCGTGTATCCCTGAGGGATACCGGACGCCACGCGCCAAGACTTTGCACCAGGGTAGTGCATACGCATAAGGCCGAGTGCCATGCATGCACCACCCCGTGCAGCGGAGCGTAGGATGGACTCCCTGGACTCCGCCACCTCCAGACTTGCTGATCAGTTGCATCCCAGCATTTCTGATCGCATTCCATACCTTCCCAAAGGCTCGGATTTTATCAATATGAGAAAGACCTGGATAATTTCCTGTTTTTTTGCACCAAGCCTCCAAAAAGGTTAGGCGACAAAACAGAGAAAGAAAGCAAGACATGGATGAATCGGTAAATGAAATTAAACTTACCGAGAACCTTGTCAATTTCGGAACATTCCTTTAGGCGAAGGATTAAGATACTTTCCAAGTCTTGGATAGTGGACTTATCTTTTTCCGCCTGATCGAAAGCCTTGGATTGAGCAATTCCAAGGGCCAGATTACTGGCTTCCAGATCTTGTTGAACCTTCATAAGCTCCTTATGAAGGTCCAAATACTCCTTGCGGAGACGTTCGGCATTGCCGATCTTCAGCTACTTCCTTGGCCTTAGCCAAAGCAGCTGGAAAGCAAGGAAAAATTCCGGGTTTAGAAATATCTCGAGAAAGTACTTATGGATAATCCGGATGAAACAGCATAAAGCATACCTGTTGTTTCCGATAGCTGTAGCTGAGATGATGCCAGCTCATTATCCTTAAACTTAATAATAGATTGAAGGGTTTTGACCTCTTCATTCTTGACGTTAAGTTTATTAAAAATTTCCAAGTTTATCACATCAGCAGTATGCTGAAATGCGGAAATAAAAGCCAAAGGCTTAAGTTAGATCAAGCGTAATAAAGAAGCATTAAGGGGAAAGTATGTTTCCAGCTTATTGCTTGGGGGCTAGAGATATTACCTGTCTCATTTCCCGCAAGTCGGACAAAGTCTCGTTGAATTCTTTTGCATATTCAGAAAAAAGAATCCCAACGTGATGAAGGCCATCTTGTATGACCTGACGAGGTGAAAATACGAAATCGTTTCGGATAATCAGCCCGCCCTGTGGCCAAGGACGAATTAGAGGAGCAGGAGCGAAGAATTTCTTAGCTTCCGGACGAATATATCCGAGTTCATCAAATGGTTCTTCCTTTATCCGGATATTCCTATCCAAATTGGGGATAGGTTCGTCCCCCCCAGACGTAGCAAAAGGAGGTGAAGCCGCAGCAGAAGAAGGTTCTTTTTTCATAGCAGTAGCTTTACGTTTCTTCAATTTCTTTGTCTTAAAAGGAGTTGGAGCGAGGCTAAAAAGAGAACATCCGAGAAATAAATATCTCGAAGAACTGGAGGGGAATAACGATAAAAAAAGTTCCAGCAGAATACCTGGATGTGGCGACGGGAATTCCGTCAATTGTTATCGTTTCCTCAAAAGTCACTTGCCTTTTACGTTTCGGTCGCCATAAAAGCTGGCATGTATTTCGTTAAGCTTGGCGTCAGAAGCAAGATCAGCTCCCTCAAGTTCACCGAACTAGGGAAGTAGCAATGATGCGTTTAAAGTCAGACAAGGAGGATAATCCGAGAAAAACCCGAAAGCAAGGAAAATATAAATACCTTGGGGGCTGGATTCTCCACGTGATATATTGCCAGACTTTCTGCGTATTGATTAAACGAGGCGACCAGCTGGTGGAGTCGCTTTATGAGATCCTTTTTGGTATAGGACTTGCCCGTCCCCCTCATACTATCTTCTGGTCCTTCATATTCGCAAAGGAGCCGGGAACGAAAGGAAAGAGGTTGAATGCGGCATCCAAACCAACATAAAACAGTATCCATTCCAGTTAAGGGAGGTTGAGACGAAGTAAGCTTGGCGATATGCCGTTTTATCTTCATTAAGTTTTCCGGCAGTGTCTGCATTGCTTCAACTGCCCAACTCTCTTGAGAGGAGGCGGCGGAATTAACGAATGGAGGAACCCCGTTTTCCTTACCAGGGAATGGGACGTCCTGATGGTAAAAGAAAGAACCCATCCAAGATTTGACGGGTTCCGATGTTTTTTGCTTCGGATACCAATCTTCCCTAAACCTCTGAAGAGTGAAAGAAATAGTTCCGCAGATGGGAGGAACACCATCTGTGAGGTTATGCTTCACTTCAAAGCAATATCGCCAGAAATCTAGACTTGGTGCTATTCCTAAATACCCTTCAAAAAGGGCTTGGAAACTAGCTAGATAAAGGATAGAATTGGGATAAAGATTGTGTGGCTGAACGCCGTAATAGTTATGGACATCCAAGAAAAAGGTGGAAGGCGGTAAACCCATACCTCTCGCAATGTGAGAGGTAAGGAGGACGCGTTCCCCGTTTTTTGGTGTGGGCTCGAGCTCACCTTCCGAGTTCCGCCATTTGCCTTTGATTATTAGCCCTTCCTTTTCCATTTGTGGAAGGAGGAAAGGAGGAATATTACTCGGACTCCAGTTGCCGATAAATTCTGCTTCGTCGTCAGCTCCGACGGCGGCGGACGCGGCAGCCTCCGCGGCCGCGAGCTCGTCGCCAACAAGCGTTATCTTCTCCTCCGCCGTCTCGGGAGCGAACGGCGGGGTAAGCGCGGAGCTCGAATCCGCAAGATCCGCGGCGGCGGAAGGATTCCCTCCGTCCGCCGCAGTGCTCGCAGTCTTCACCGGAACGTCGTCGTCGGCGCGCGTCGGGGAATCCAACTGAGGATCCATAGTGTTGATTATGTCCTCGATGTCCTGCGCAACGGTGCGTGCTGGCGAAGACGGCGAAGAGGCCATTTGGTGGCGGCGCTGGCTCGCCTCCGGTGAGGTTCTGGGCGTGGTGTGCATTCGGAAGTGTTTCTCTGTTCGAGAGCTTGGGCGCGATAATGGCGTTGGAGTGAGAGCGGAAGATTTTCCGGGAGGACGAAGAAGGCTATTTATAGCCGGAAATCCGTCGCGATGCGTGCTAACGGCTCTTTTGACCGTTGGATGATTAACGCGTGTCACTCGCCGAGAAATCCGGGAAATGGATCGACAGGATGATTATGGTTATCTCCTCGTTTCCCGCGAGAATCTGTCAGAGATATGTTTCTGGGTTTCCCGCCTGGAACCCAAACGTCCCTTACGTCAGCAGGATTAAAGTGCTGACGTAGGAGATTCCTTCTCCGCGAAGGATCGTGTGAGAAAAGCCGGATTTTCGTAATTCCGAGTTTTACGTTGCCATCTCTTTTCAAAGAAGAATAAGAAGAATCAAGACTGCTGGCCAATATTTCTCGGACGATATACATTTGGCGAAAGATGGCAAATCAGAGTTTTAATCATTCTTGGGGGCTACTGTCGGATATATACTGAATAGGGGTATATCAGATGGTAGTCAAAAGTGCCGGATTACCAGGGTGGCCCAACTGGTAGTGGGCTATGGTCCATTGGGCGGCCCAGTAAGCTGACACGCAGAAGCCGGATTCTAGAAGGACCCGGATCACGGCCCACGTGATCTGGCTTGGAGGAGAAGGCGGATTCCTTACTTTCCAAGTTAGAAGTTACCGTAGTCTTCTAGGTTTCCTATTCTGTATGCCCTAACCTGGCTATTATATAAAGCTGGACGGGAGATAAGATAAGAGATAGACACGAAGCTACAGGCTAACTCGCCGGGAAGTTGATCCCCAGCGAATAGCTAAACAGAACCTCACGTTGTAATTGTATACACAGGCTTTAGTCCTGATTAGTGAGATTGCAGGAGTAGGAACGCCGTATTATTACGACGTAGCGAACCTGGGTAAATCCTGTGTCTTTGTCCTCAACGCGATCCCGTTTCCCCATGTCTCTACCCGTAGTCTCATGGCACCCCCGCCTATGAAAACTACTATGATGTCTCGACATACTTTGTATTCTTAATCTCTGTCTAGCTGCTGCCTTTATTTAGCTCTTGTTTTGCATGCATCTCTTATTAGAGTTGTTAGTTTTAGTAGTCTTATGTGATTACTCATGTTTGCTTTCTATATCATAAATAGTATTTTTTGTTAAAGCATGTTTTGTATGGTGCTTGTTGGGAGAAAGAAAACTGGTGCTTGAAGTAGAATTTATAACAGTACTAGTAGAAGCTTGTATAGACTATGGCTAGGACTTTTTCATGCCATGATAAATGTTATTTTATTTTTAGAGCCTTGTGGTTATTGAGTAGCATGATTAGACTCAAATATCTGGGAGTGTTTAATATGTATTGAAAGATTCATGAGTTGTTCTTGTCATAGTAAAGCATCAATATATGGTATTCTCTTTCGAATATTTTATTTGGTCGAATTGGTGCATGCTTATACCATGTTTATTGTAGAGGCCCCAAACCGGAAGGTCCAGAACCCCTCATATGCATACATTCACGATCCCATGCAAATCAGTCGTGAACAACATACGAAAGTGGTACACAGATACATTATCCATTACACGAATAAAAGCAGTCTTACAAGCCAATGGTCACATGACCAAGTCTTTATTTACTGCCACGCAGGGCAGGCAAAGTCTTACGACAAACTAACACAGCGGAAAACAGACAAACGTAGATAGCCCATGTCACGCCATCACCGACAGGCTGCTGACCGGGAGCCGGGCCTAGTTCGCGTAGTCGTCAGAATAGCAACCCTCCTCGTATTCCTCCTCAGGCAGTATCTCCTCATAGTCTGGCCAAGTAAATAGCCAGGGGCGAAACCAATATGAGTACTTTTGAATGTACTCAGCAAGTCATCCTTTATACACTTACAAATGCATAATGCTTATATGGTGGATAGGTAGGCCATAAATAGGGCTCACTACCAATGATGTTCATATAAGATGACACCATAGTTGCAGTCATATTAATCTGTACCTTCATTGAAGAAGATACTTCAGAAGAAAATAGTATAGTTTTCTTTCTCTTGTAGATATCGCATGTACAAGAGGTTTTATAAACTTGTTTTATAAAAGGAAGTTTTTTTCTTTGCAAAACTTCTTGGGACAACATGTCCAAAAACTTCATCGGTACCCCTCAGGTACAAGCCTTCTGTTTTAAAAACATATTTTTTAAAACTTAGCACAATGCTAGCTACATGGCCTTTCAACTGCCCATATCCGAGGGCTCGACTATTCTGAATAGTTTTACTCTGCAGAGGTGGTACACATTCCACTAGATCCAAAACTCTGCCATGGACCACCCATGGATCGACACAGCGATATGCAAGCACCAGAGGATTGATCCTAACTGTCCACTCTGACACAAGCTAGTATATGCTCATTCCTTTAGGTGGGTTGTCTCCCCGGCATAAGGTCCCTCCCTGCCTAGTCAGGAGGCCCAGCTGTCGCTTCCGGAGGAGAACTTAATCCCTCACTGTGTATGTCCCTGTTTCTCCCTCCTGGCGACACTTCGGTTTAGAGAATCATCCTCTCTATAGCATCTTGGAATGAAACACACACTAACAAGTTCAAGTATCTAGATAGGCCCCATACCCATATAGGGGTAGAGTGGCAGTACATCTTGGTTGTCCAACAAAGACTAGGTTATGTGCCTTTTGGAAAACATTTGGAAACATCTCTTCAGCTCCCCCGGTGAACAAGGTTCCGCCTTTCCACCGTGGACTTCTCATAGAACCCTTTTGTTTGCAAAAACACATTTTAAAAGTGTCCACTTAGGGACTCAAGATTATTATCTTAGGCGGTATTTATATACCTTATGGTGGCTAATGGCTTGGTACACCAAGTTGACTAATTGCAATGTGATAATATACTATATAATAGTAGTAGTAATATTCACTCAATAAAATTAGTTTTTGGTAATCAAGTTTTTGAAAACTTCAGAAGTAGATCATGCATAATGGTAAGTGGAGAAATAACAGCAAGCTTTAAGGATGGCTTGCCTTGGAGGTAATGAGGATCTTGCTCTTGCTCACAACATTATGGTAGTAATACCCTCCTGCTCCAACTATTTCTTCGTCGTTTTCTATCGTCGCAAAAGAAAGTAAAAACATCCTATCAGAACCTTACTAAGCAAATCAATTACACCCAACTAAAACATACAACAAGCAATGAGCACACAAAAATAACACACAAGTTCCTAAAATAATCTCACATAAGCATGCATCAAAAATAATAATATTTACTATTATTACCACAACTATTATGGTTGAACTAATTTATTTTTTAACCAAATGAGATGGAACCAGTGGGTGTTCCACTAGGTTTTACATGTCATTTAAGAGGTATTATGCCTCTGGTCCAACTTGTGGAACAAAATAATTTCATAACAAAAATTGCTACTAGCTAATCTAGTGAAAACAATACTACTAGTAATAAATATTAAACCTATACATGCATTCTAAAGGAAACAAAAGTAACCTTACAGAGACTAAAACATGTAATAATCAGTACCAAAATGGTACTGGATCCAAGTGAAAATACTCGTAACAACTAGGATTAAAATCAAGCTAAATATTTCTATTACAAGATTTCATAGAAATAAACTACGGATTACTACTATGCTCATATTAATTCCAAACAGATCCTAAACTTGCACCAACTTACTAACATGGAATCTCTATGAGAAAACAACATAATATCACTCAACACAACATTTACACATGCTAGAAAACAGATTGACACTAGCAAACAATTATTTACAAACCAAAACTATCTCTTTTATTCTTAACAGAAAAGTGCATTTTCTTGGATCTATTATCAAACTAATTCTAGAGCTCTAAAAATTACACAAATATAGGATAACATAGATCTATCTAATATCTAACAGATCCAATTGGATTTACGTCAAAAGGTGCTATAAAATAAATCCTAAAATTCACTGAACAGGCTACTGGTACTTTACCAAAATGGGTACCATTTCCAAATGGTAGCTCACCTTGGGGTGAGGTCAAGTTCTACTGGTAGATCTAGTCAAGATCTACTCTAGGAATGTTAGTTTGCACATTTTAGACATTCTAATAAAATGTTATTCCATTTTCATTCTAACAGATAGTGTCCAGTTCATCATTTATCATTCGTTCTTAGTTCATCCAAATCCAGTTCTGTCAGTTGCAAACGTTCAAGATTTCGTTCATGCATCTCTGGTAATGTTTGATCATTTTATTTTAGAGTTTAGCATTTTCATTTTCGAATAAAGCAAACCAGCAGTTTTCTGGATGTTTATAGAAAGAAAAAGAACAGGGCAGTGGGCTGGACAACGCACGGCGGCGCGGCCCAACTGCGCCTGGCGGCCCGCCTCGTTTCCGCAACGCGCGCGAACGAGCGTACCGTTTTGGGATTTAAGCGTGGTTGTAGATCTTGAGATCTACGGCGCACAGCTGTCCTCACTCTCTCTCCTCCTTTCTTTTTTCTCTCCGGCGAGAGCACGGGAGATCGGCGGCGAGTTCGAACCAGGGGCTCACCTAGGGGGTTTGTAGACCGAAAGGAAGCTGTCAGGGAAGTCGCAGATGGTCAAGGCAGTGCAGGGGCGCAGCAGCTAGGGCACGAGATGGCTCCAGTCAACGGCGTCGTGCACGCGCTCCGCGGCGGCTCCGACGAGATTCCCGGCGTCCCTGCTAACGAGAGGCCGTGGGGTTGGTCAGGCTTGGTCCACGGAAGGAGTGGAGTGGATCTAGGGTGATAGGAAAGGCTACGGTGGCCTGAGGTGAGAGTATTTCACCTCTGGCAGTCGCGGTGGCCGCGGCGAACTTTCCGGCGATTCGGGCTATCGCGGGCAGCTCGGGGCTATCTGGCTAGGTGGTGAGTGAGTGTGAGGGGTGGTGAGTGAGTGTGCGTGGAGGTAGGGGTCTAGGGTGGTGTTTTATAGCCGGAGCGGCAGTGGCGCACGCTCGGGTGGCCGTGGCGCCCGCGGGACGTGCCTGTGCACGCTCTGGCACGACCACGCCGCACACCCTGGCCCTTGGGCGCTTCCAAAGCCACTAGGAGGGGTCAATGCCCACTTGCATTGGTGAAAGATCGAAGAAATCACTGAGAGGGGTCACTGTGGCTCGGGATAGGTGTAACATCCCAAATTTGAGCTACCTTAAGGTGTGTGGTGTGTGTTCATCTCATACATGCATCAAATAAAAATTCAAATCATGTTTGAACCAATTTAAAACTTGAATTCAAATGGTTTGAGAAAATTCCAGAAAATAGTACTTAAAATGGGTTCCAAAATTTTGTTCTGAAAATTATTTCAATTCCACCAAAGTAATACATGGTGTTGTTGGAAATTTCATGAGCTTTCCAAAGATAATTTTTGCCAAATTTTATTCTTCCAAAAAGGCCCTCAAAAGTCTATTTTCTGTTCTGTTTTTAAAGAGAAAAGGGCTTCTTTGTAAAATTCAAAAACTCCAGGGGGTTTTTGCTTTTTCCTTTTTCTTTTACCCTTTCTTCCAGCTTCAGCCAGAAGGACGAGGACGGCTGTGAGGTGGCCGCTGCCACCTCCTGCTTCCAGTAAGGAGGGGATAAGGTTCTCCGGGAGACGTCTGGATCGTGCCCACGCCACAGAACCCCCCCTCCTCGCGTGGCCTTCCCTCTCTGCTTCCCTCCTCGCAGACGAACCAAACCCTAGCTCTCCCCACGGCCGCCGCCAAATTCCGGCGATTGCCGCCGCTGTAGACTGCCTAGACTCCCGCCGTTGGTCCTCGGAGCTCCGCCATGTCTTCCTACGCCTCATGGACGAGCCTCGCTTGACGGGATGCCTCCACTCGCCGGAATTGGATCGTCCCTGTCAACTCCGGTCGCCGGCATCCTCCTCACGCCGCCGTCGATTTCGGCCACCTCTGCCGACTCCGACCACTCCATCCGTTTCAGGGCAGTGCGGTGAGCCTCCCGGTACCCTCCGCCCGTTTCCTCCCCCTCGGCAGCTCTCCGTACCCGTGCTCCCGCCGGCCGCCGCCGCGCCATGGTCGCCGGCATGAATTCCGGTGACCATTTGGTCACCTAGAACCACCTACAAGTTCGCCTTGAGCTGCTGCACCATCCCTTTGCCTCCAATTCGAGTTCCCGTCGACGAATTCGTCGAATTTCAATTCAACAGAGAAGTTTGGCTCAGTGTGATGTCAGCATGATGTCATGATGACATCATAATCCAGTTTTTCTCTTTTCCAGAATATGTTCAATAATTAGAGAAAAGTAATTGTTTTAATAATTTATTAACTGTTGATTTATAACTCAGAAAAATAAAAGTAAGATATAGAAATGATCAGAAAAATGTACTCTATCTGAATATACCATTTTCAACCATGTTTGACAAAGTTGAATTTTGGACATTATTTTGAATTTGTTTAATTCATTTAAAAATAGAAAATAAGTTTTTATTCACTAAAATTAGAAAATTAAAAGTTATATACCATTTTGCTCAAAATGACAAATGCAACCTATTCATGATGTTTTTAAGACCATTTGAGCTTTTAAAGTGATACTCACTTCCATAATCGTCCGAAACCCCCTCCGGGGTCTATTTCGGGTTAATTTCAGTAAAATTTCATAATTGTCATATGAACCGTAGCAACCCAACGATCATGTTTAGGGCTTCTTTCAGTGCATTAACTTGCTCATGCATACATGTTGCGCATTGCATCGATGCCATAGTTGATTGTTCTTCTTGTTTCGGTGTTTGTTTCCCCCTCGGTAGAACGTGAATCCGAAGAGAAGGCAAACAACTCCAATGGCGAATACTTGATCCTAACCGACAAGTCAAGCACTTATTCCTGAAGACTTTATCGGGTTTTCTTGAAGCAAGGCAAGCATAACCTCTTATCTGCCCATATATGATTTCGAAAGACTTTTGATTCTCGTACAAATGCATTCGATTCCAATGTATTTTGTGTCAGTAGATAGAGTTATCCTATTTATTTGCATAACCCAGATATCATGATTCAATGCTCCTAGCAGACATAGGTTTTGTTTGTGTGTATCGCCAGAGCCTCAAATATGCCATGCTTAGTCATACATGCCTGTTATCTCTGCTCCATCCGGTTGATGAATCAGAGCCGAGAATGAATCTGGTATGAAAGTATGTTGTGGTAAGTTAAGAGATTCTTGTTTAATATGACTTAAAGGTGTGGATGACGAGATCACAGAGGGTCTGTGGTGGTTGTCTCGTTCATGCCCCTAGGAGCGAGTTCTCGTCTTCGAGCCAAGACTGAGCGTGCATCCACACGAGGGATTGGATTCCCCTCGGTCTCAACTTGCCTAGTTTGTTCCATGAGTTGCCTAGTTCGGGCTTTCCATTTCGATTTGCGGGGATATCAAAACACTTTCAAAACTAGGATGTGGGGATGTATCGGCGCTCTGCGGGTAGGTAACCGTCGAGCATTGCGCACAACAATAGAGACCCGGCAGGAGATGGCCACTCCCTATTGGCGGACCATCTCTACTCGGAGCGACTCATGGAATAGGCGAAGTAAGGGAAAGGTCGTGGTCAACCTCCATCTGCCGGCACTTCCCGGAATAGTGCTAACCTAGTGGCATTAAGAGTTGGTTGGTACGTGTGGTTAAAGTTGTACACCCCTGCAGGGTTAAATCTTTTCGAAAAGCCGTGTCCGCGGTTAAGGACGACTTGGTGACGGATTCTGTGTTCATAGACAACTTAAACGGAATGACTAAAACTTGCTGATAACGAATGAAGGATGCCTCCTCGGAGATGCCGAGAGGGGTTACCTTGTAGCATGAGTTACCGGAACAACTGGAGGTGGTGATCTTTGAAGCACGATGTGCTGATATGAGTTGGTGGATTTAAAAGATAATGATATCAGTAGTTGAGTAGATTTCTCATCTGTTTTCAAAATACTCCATGAGACGTGCTACTCCTTCCTCAGTTTGAAAAACAAAGATGGCTTTACGCAAAATAACCTTCATAACTCTTTCTAAAAGAAGCAGATATATAATAGGTTAACTAAGTCTTGTTGAGTACCTTCCGTACTCATGTTTGCTTCAACTTGGTTCAGGTGGAGTTCCTCAGTTCGGTGGTGTTTCGACGTGGACATCGACGAGTAGTTTGGGGTTCCCAGGTAGCAGCCTGGAATCTATGGGCTGGGACGTCGCCTTATGTTGCGGCCTCTTAGGCCTTTTTGGTTCTTGTTGATTAGCAACATAATTTGCTTTCCGTTGTCTGATGTAATGTTGGGTCGTGTGACCTCTGTTTGTAAGCTATACTCTAGTAACACCTGTTTAATAAAGCTTCATGTTTAGAGTACTGCTTTGATCGGTTGTTGGTTTCGAGCTCATTGTTATACAGTTTTGGCTATGCCTGCATAGTTGTCGCAGTCGAGGGGTTGTGGAGCCGATGATCCATGTCCGAGCCCGCCTGTCGATGTGATCGGCCTGGGGCGAGGTAACCCCAGTAACCCTCGATTGTTGTTGCACTTTCTGGACACATAGCAGCTCTGTATAACTTTGGTCCCGTTCCTTCAGTTTCATCCGACTCGTGGACGCTTGGGTATGCATAATTGGTTATGACTAGCATGGATACAAGGAGTAGTAGACCGGGGATCCGGACTACGTGCCGATGAATCCGGTCTGCCTGCCGTTGTTTGTTGCGGCCGGGGCTGGTAACCCTGAAGCCCTTGTGAGTCCATGGCTAGGAGCACATAACAGTGTGTATATCTCTGGGTCCGGGGTCTGACAAAAGTTGGTATCAGAGCAGGACTGCCTGTAGGAAAACCTTTCTGCTTGGTCGATGTTGAGTCTAGTGTTTGTGAAAACTATTTTGAAACCTCAAATGAGTTGTAAAAATCTTCTTAGGATTCTTTTTACTCCGTATCTGGTATCGCTCTAACTCTGGGTCACCTTACCTGTTTTGATTTGAAAAGATTTTGCTATCTCTTCTAGTCATTCAAAACCTAGGTGCCTTCTCTGGCAAGGACGTCTTTTACCCAAGTTGACTTAGTGTTTAGTTTCTAGAGTCGTGTGAGTTCCATGTTCCGTTATCCCTCAATTCAAACTGGGAGATTTCCTTTCCATTCTAATCTCTCAGAGTTGTGTGGATTCCACATACTCCTGTTATAAAGTCTCAAAATCTTGAACCTCGAGATCTGCTTTCCATCTCGAATGTGTCCGTTATCCTCTGCTCAAAATTCTTCCGGAGCTATCGTTGTCTTTTGAAAGATACCTCGTGATTGCTAATTGTAGTGTCCTTGGTGGCACTCATATAGTAGTTACTCCTTTCTTTTGGTTTTTACCGTTGGACTTGAACTGAAGGTCCCAGAATGTGCTGAATTGTGGTGGGTTGAACCATGTGGTTTCATAACCATGTGATGCTCACTCTATCAGTACAGGATGCCGACCTTTAACCCAAGTTCTGTTTCGTTGAATCCTAAGGAATCTGTTTTACCTCAGGGTGGTCAGGAAATTCCAACTTCCATAGCCGTAGGCTTTTCTTTGGAACCAAAAGGCATCACAACAAGAGTGTTCTTTATGGTTCCCATATCCTTGTTCTTGATTCAGCTATACCTCTCCTTTAGCATGGGTTTTACAACTGAGTACTACCCTGTGCAATCAACGTGATCTCTGGATTCTCCGGAGCATGTTCCTACCCTCCAGTTGCCTAAAATCTCCATCCGTTGGTTCGGACACCAAGTTGCCTACGAGTGTTGGATTCTTCCAATGCATTTGCTCTTGTGTTCCGTCAGGACATTTTACCTTGGAATGTCAGGAGAAACAAACTCCAGTACCCCGTTCATCTCCAGGACCAGGTCAAAGTTTTGTAATCCGCAGATTAAAGAAGTTTCATTAGCTTCTGTTCTGTTCCACCTTTGAGTATCGCACTCTCCTTTATATCAAGAGGTGGTGTTGAATTTCATGGCCTTAGTGGTGAAGTGATTCTCTCACACATCTTCACTCTCCCTTCCTCTAAGCTTGAATGCTTAAGAATGTTGGTTGTGCATTGAGGTGTGTATCAGATGTTCTTTGAAATTCTTATTGCTTTGAAAAGTTTAAGAAACATCTGTATCCTTCTTAGCACTACTGGTCACCCAGTCTCTTTTTGAAGTTGATTGTGTTACCAAATCCGTTCCTTCCGGTGCATATCCTTGGTCAGAGAGTTAGGATCATACCAAAGCTCTCAAGACCTTATCGGGTGTTTTGAAAAGCAAGTTTCCTTCCAAACTTCGAGACATATCGGTAGGTTGTGATATTCTGGTTGTCTTTCTAGAAGTATCACCAGGTTTGTTACCTGACCATGATGTCTAAACGAGGGGTAGTTTGAACTACTCTTTTCTCCAAGGAACCCTGCTGGATCCCTGGACTAGTTGGTGGAGCTTAAACAACAACTTGGAGAGTTGAAAGACAAGAGTTCCGCCTAACTTGTTTCTCTGTTAAGGGATGTCTAGTTTCCCGTTGTGTTGAAGAAGGATAGTATCCCCTTAATGGATATGCTATCTTTTCACCCTTGATTTGATTTGGGCTATCGTCAAATCAAGTCCAGATTCAAGGACTATCTTGATGGTGTCTCACTCCTGGTGTTTTGCCTAAGTACACCTTCATGTCCTTTGGCCTGACCAATATTTTGCCTTGTTCATGTATCATATGAGACCCTCTTCTTGGAGTGTTTTGATAAGTATGTTGTCGAGCCCATCGATGACATTCATATCTCCCCAAGTTGCAAGAGGTTCATGTTGAACAGTTGGCATTAACGTTGGAAACTTTTGAGAACCATCTTTGTGTTATCACGAAGTTGTGTTCTGGATGTTCGAAGTGGCTTACTCCAGTCCGTGTGCTTATGGTGAAAGTTGTCGCCATGGATCTGAGTATAGTTTCCTTGTTCCTTCGGGAATCATCCCAAGTCAGTCATGCATGTGTGGACTATTCGTCAGATGGTAGGTCGTTACCTCCATGTATTGAAGAAGTTTTCATCCACCCTAAGCCACTGACTGATTGTTCGTAAAAGAGAAGAAGTCTATGAACTTCATTATCTGTGTATCGTCCCCCCAACAAGGACTCCGATGTGTTCCTCCGTAAGGAATCCATGTAGGTACAACCGTCTTCCGCAAGTTGCTAATCCATGAGTTCCGTAATCCTGCCCATCTTCTTGAGCTTGACATCGTAGCCCATGCCTTGAGAACCTAGTAAATGTATCTCAGTTGTAACCGGTGCAATTCCGCTAATCTAACATAGTGAGTCTTGTTTGACAATCCACCAACCAGAGCTGAATCTCAGGCAGCAACGATGGTTGGTGTCTTCTCAAGGGTATTGAATTAGGTCCATTCAAAAATCCGGCATGGTTGATGTTGTGGTTGACACAATTAGCTGGAAGGACTAAGGTCATATCCCCTTGAATCCGTAAGAACAACCACTCCCCATGAGAATTCGGGTGTGGCTCATTCCAACAAGTTTTCCTCCCCGTTCTTCCAAACCGGAGTTTAATTTCCCCTTGATGACCTACAGAAGGCTTGTCGTGAGCCTGTTGTCGGTATCTAGAACACCAAGGATAACTTGGAAGTTAACATCTCCAATATCGCTCTGTTGAACCTCCAGAACCTTTGTTCTAGTGGAAACAAGTTCATCGTGAGAACATCTCTTGGTGTTTTGTAACCGCTATTGATCAGTTTCCTTTTCAAGTTGTTTATACTTGAATTTCTGTTCATCCCACACATTGTGTGAATTTGTCAGTCACTTCAACCGTGGGATCTTAAACTATGTGGTAGATGTATTACTACGTCCAACCCAAAATAGGAAAGAGATTCCCTATTCCTTCTGGTGTTTCAATCCTCGTTGGTTAACCATCCTTACGGCGTGACCAAGAATTCCTCCCTGATTACGGTGCCTCAACTTCTTTTGGTTACTCATCTTCTGCCGTGAAGTAACATCCCGATCTTTGACAAAGATTTCGACAAAGTTTTGACGGAGTGAAAGTTCCGTTATCTTTCGTGTCCACTCCGAAGAGTGAACATGATCATGTATCAAAATTTCTCTCCGACTCACGATTACAGTGTTTTCTCGTGTTTTCCCTTGTCTACGGATATTACGTTGTGATATCCAAGACCAAACTTTCCATTCTGGTTATCTGTTTGAAGAAACCTCGATGTCAAAGGTTGTTCAACCTATCTTTTCCAGAAGGATTTAAAGTCTTGTGCAAAGCTCATATTCTAAATCCTTTCAAGAACAATCGTCCACGAACTTGAAAACTTCTCCTATTTCCTCCGTTACCTTGATGTGTTCCATGACTGTTAACTCAAAAGTTCTTTACGAACATTCTCGTCTTGAGTTAGCCATGAGATGCTCGATCTTAGTGAGGATCATCTCCTAAGAGTTTCCCTCTTACCTAAGGTGCATCCGTTCAATACTTCAAGATGCTACGGATCAACCACTTCGAGAAAGAACCGTAAGGTTCGAGAAGATCGTTCAAAACCGGTGTTCCTTCTTTCTTCTCCTTCGGGAATCTCGGGACGAGATTCTTGTAAGGGGGGTAGATTTGTAACATACCAAATTTGAGCTACCTTAAGGTGTGTGGTGTGTGTTCATCTCATACATGCATCAAATAAAAATTCAAATCATGTTTGAACCAATTTAAAACTTGAATTCAAATGGTTTGAGAAAATTCCAGAAAATAGTACTTAAAATGGGTTCCAAAATTTTGTTCTGAAAATTATTTCAATTCCACCAAAGTAATACATGGTGTTGTTGGAAATTTCATGAGCTTTCCAAAGATAATTTTTGCCAAATTTTATTCTTCCAAAAAGGCCCTCAAAAGTCTATTTTCTGTTCTGTTTTTAAAGAGAAAAGGGCTTCTTTGTAAAATTCAAAAACTCTAGGGGGTTTTTGCTTTTTCCTTTTTCTTTTACCCTTTCTTCCAGCTTCAGCCAGAAGGACGAGGACGGCTGTGAGGTGGCCGCTGCCACCTCCTGCTTCCAGTAAGGAGGGGATAAGGTTCTCTGGGAGACGTCTGGATCGTGCCCACGCCACAGAACCCCCCCCTCCTCGCGTGGCCTTCCCTCTCTGCTTCCCTCCTCGCAGATGAACCAAACCCTAGCTCTCCCCACGGCCGCCGCCAAATTCCGGCGATTGCCGCCGCTGTAGACTGCCTAGACTCCCGCCGTTGGTCCTCGGAGCTCCGCCATGTCTTCCTACGCCTCATGGACGAGCCTCGCTTGACGGGATGCCTCCACTCGCCGGAATTGGATCGTCCCTGTCAACTCCGGTCGCCGGCATCCTCCTCACGCCGCCGTCGATTTCGGCCACCTCTGCCGACTCCGACCACTCCATCCGTTTCAGGGCAGTGCGGTGAGCCTCCCGGTACCCTCCGCCCGTTTCCTCCCCCTCGGCAGCTCTCCGTACCCGTGCTCCCGCCGGCCGCCGCCGCGCCATGGTCGCCGGCATGAATTCCGGTGACCATTTGGTCACCTAGAACCACCTACAAGTTCGCCTTGAGCTGCTGCACCATCCCTTTGCCTCCAATTCGAGTTCCCGTCGACGAATTCGTCGAATTTCAATTCAACAGAGAAGTTTGGCTCAGTGTGATGTCAGCATGATGTCATGATGACATCATAATCCAGTTTTTCTCTTTTCCAGAATATGTTCAATAATTAGAGAAAAGTAATTGTTTTAATAATTTATTAACTGTTGATTTATAACTCAGAAAAATAAAAGTAAGATATAGAAATGATCAGAAAAATGTACTCTATCTGAATATACCATTTTCAACCATGTTTGACAAAGTTGAATTTTGGACATTATTTTGAATTTGTTTAATTCATTTAAAAATAGAAAATAAGTTTTTATTCACTAAAATTAGAAAATTAAAAGTTATATACCATTTTGCTCAAAATGACAAATGCAACCTATTCATGATGTTTTTAAGACCATTTGAGATTTTAAAGTGATACTCACTTCCATAATCGTCCGAAACCCCCTCCGGGGTCTATTTCGGGTTAATTTCAGTAAAATTTCATAATTGTCATATGAACCGTAGCAACCCAACGATCATGTTTAGGGCTTCTTTCAGTGCATTAACTTGCTCATGCATACATGTTGCGCATTGCATCGATGCCATAGTTGATTGTTCTTCTTGTTTCGGTGTTTGTTTCCCCCTCGGTAGAACGTGAATCCGAAGAGAAGGCAAACAACTCCAATGGCGAATACTTGATCCTAACCGACAAGTCAAGCACTTATTCCTGAAGACTTTATCGGGTTTTCTTGAAGCAAGGCAAGCATAACCTCTTATCTGCCCATATATGATTTCGAAAGACTTTTGATTCTCGTACAAATGCATTCGATTCCAATGTATTTTGTGTCAGTAGATAGAGTTATCCTATTTATTTGCATAACCCAGATATCATGATTCAATGCTCCTAGCAGACATAGGTTTTGTTTGTGTGTATCGCCAGAGCCTCAAATATGCCATGCTTAGTCATACACGCCTGTTATCTCTGCTCCATCCGGTTGATGAATCAGAGCCGAGAATGAATCTGGTATGAAAGTATGTTGTGGTAAGTTAAGAGATTCTTGTTTAATATGACTTAAAGGTGTGGATGACGAGATCACAGAGGGTCTGTGGTGGTTGTCTCGTTCATGCCCCTAGGAGCGAGTTCTCGTCTTCGAGCCAAGACTGAGCGTGCATCCACACGAGGGATTGGATTCCCCTCGGTCTCAACTTGCCTAGTTTGTTCCATGAGTTGCCTAGTTCGGGCTTTCCATTTCGATTTGCGGGGATATCAAAACACTTTCAAAACTAGGATGTGGGGATGTATCGGCGCTCTGCGGGTAGGTAACCGTCGAGCATTGCGCACAACGATAGAGACCCGGCAGGAGATGGCCACTCCCTATTGGCGGACCATCTCTACTCGGAGCGACTCATGGAATAGGCGAAGTAAGGGAAAGGTCGTGGTCAACCTCCATCTGCCGGCACTTCCCGGAATAGTGCTAACCTAGTGGCATTAAGAGTTGGTTGGTACGTGTGGTTAAAGTTGTACACCCCTGCAGGGTTAAATCTTTTCGAAAAGCCGTGTCCGCGTTTAAGGACGACTTGGTGACGGATTCTGTGATCATAGACAACTTAAACGGAATGACTAAAACTTGCTGATAACGAATGAAGGATGCCTCCTCGGAGATGCCGAGAGGGGTTACCTTGTAGCATGAGTTACCGGAACAACTGGAGGTGGTGATCTTTGAAGCACGATGTGCTGATATGAGTTGGTGGATTTAAAAGATAATGATATCAGTAGTTGAGTAGATTTCTCATCTGTTTTCAAAATACTCCATGAGACGTGCTACTCCTTCCTCAGTTTGAAAAACAAAGATGGCTTTACGCAAAATAACCTTCATAACTCTTTCTAAAAGAAGCAGATATATAATAGGTTAACTAAGTCTTGTTGAGTACCTTCCGTACTCATGTTTGCTTCAACTTGGTTCAGGTGGAGTTCCTCAGTTCGGTGGTGTTTCGACGTGGACATCGACGAGTAGTTTGGGGTTCCCAGGTAGCAGCCTGGAATCTATGGGCTGGGACGTCGCCTTATGTTGCGGCCTCTTAGGCCTTTTTGGTTCTTGTTGATTAGCAACATAATTTGCTTTCCGTTGTCTGATGTAATGTTGGGTCGTGTGACCTCTGTTTGTAAGCTATACTCTAGTAACACCTGTTTAATAAAGCTTCATGTTTAGAGTACTGCTTTGATCGGTTGTTGGTTTCGAGCTCATTGTTATACAGTTTTGGCTATGCCTGCATAGTTGTCGCAGTCGAGGGGTTGTGGAGCCGATGATCCATGTCCGAGCCCGCCTGTCGATGTGATCGGCCTGGGGCGAGGTAACCCCAGTAACCCTCGATTGTTGTTGCACTTTCTGGACACATAGCAGCTCTGTATAACTTTGGTCCCGTTCCTTCAGTTTCATCCGACTCGTGGACGCTTGGGTATGCATAATTGGTTATGACTAGCATGGATACAAGGAGTAGTAGACCGGGGATCCGGACTACGTGCCGATGAATCCGGTCTGCCTGCCGTTGTTTGTTGCGGCCGGGGCTGGTAACCCTGAAGCCCTTGTGAGTCCATGGCTAGGAGCACATAACAGTGTGTATATCTCTGGGTCCGGGGTCTGACAATAGAGATGAACCTGTCAGGTGCCCATCCCTCCCTCCCGCTTCTCTCCCTCTGAATCCATCTCTCTCTCTCTCACGCTCTGGTCAACCCACTTGCAGGCTAAGGAAAAGAAAATGGGGTGGGATGACTCAGCTTCTAGAAGCCCAAAACAGTGCATCAAAAGGTTGAGTGAATAAAAAGTTGTGTGCATTTCAAAATCGAACCAGTTCACTGTTTTTCTGAAAAAAATTCAGTTAGGCTCAGTTTTCAGGATTTTGCTAAGTGTTGGATTTTTAGTGATGATTAACTGAAAGTTTGATTTGTTTTCAGGCCTCAAATTTTTTCCAAAGTTTGTTTTCCAAGCATGGTTCTGTTAAGCAACATTTGTACTTTCGAAAACATCAAAGGAAACTAAATTTGAAAATCAAATGCGTGGTGAAAACAAGGTGGAAAAAGGGGTAATTGGAGTTTTTCTCTGTTTTGCAAAAAGCAACAATTCTGTCTTATTTTCTTAGCACAAAAAAACCAAGCAAAAGAATGTTTCTATGATTCAACTTTTCAAACTAAGTTAACCAATTTGTAGTTCATATACTAAAGATCACATCCATGCCATGAAAACACCAAATGTGAATTTCTAGCATATAAATAACAAGGGTGAAAACCCCCTATTTGACTTGTTTTCAGAGTTGGTTTTTATTAGAAAAACTTGAGGAAAACATTTGATTTCACTTTTGTTAAATTGTTTTCTTGATTCCATTTGATTCAATATTCAATTATAAGTTGTTTTCAATATTGCCACATGGGTTTTGAGTTAGGATAACAGAAATTATTAAAATGGAAATAATTCATAAAAGATCAGAAACAGCAGAAAACAAGTGAGTGATTTTAAAATCAAGTTTGCTTGCATTGCATAGATAGTCATAGCTCAATACATCATGTTGGATTACACAAGGGTCACTAAAAATTTTTGTTGCCTCACAAAATTGGATTCCCTTATGTGTTACAAGTGTGCTAAAACTGGGGTGTGACAGACCTCCCCCCTTAAAAAAATCTCGTCCCGAGATCGCGGGTTTAGTCTTTGAGGAAACCAGGGAACTCTTTACTTATGTAATCTTCACGCTCCCAGGTTGTTTCCTCCTTAGAATGATTCGTCCACTGAATCTTAAGGAACTTGAAAGCATTTCTCCTGGTAGCACGAACATTCTCCTCAAGTACCCGCAGGGGTCGGTCATGGTAGGTCAAATCATCGTTGAGGTCAATGGTCTTGAAGTCAATGTCTTGGTAAGTGAGATTCTGCTTAGGTACTTGAAGACACTTCCGGAGCAATGACACGTGAAAAACATCGTGAAAGGCTGACAGCTCTTCAGGTAGCTCCAGCTGATAAGATACCTCTCCACGACGGGCTAGGATCTTAAACGGGCCAATATATCGGGGTGCGAGCTTTCCCTTGACATGAAAACGCTGCATCCCTTTGAGCGGCGTAACACGAAGGTACACGAAATCTCCGATAGTGAAGGAGACGTCGTGATGCTTAGTGTCCGCATAACTCTTCTAGCGTGATTGTGCGGCCTTAAGACGGTCACGGATTAAATGCACTTGCTCTTCTGCAGCCTTGAGAGTATCAACTCCAAAGATCTGATGGTCTCCTGTTTCTGTCCAGTTCAGAGGTGTACGGCATTTCCGTCCATACAGTGCTTCAAAAGGTGCCATCTACAGGCTTGACTGATAGCTGTTATTGTAGGAGAACTCTGCGAACGGCAGGCAGTCTTCCCACTTAACTCCATAGGAAAAAACATAGGCACGAAGCATGTCTTCCAAAATTTGGTTCACACGTTCTCTCTGTCCATCAGTCTGCGGATGGTAGGCTGTGCTAAAGGCTAGTTTGGTTCCCAAGGCTTCATGTAACTTCTTCCAGAATCGAGAAGTGAACTGTGATCCTCGATCTGACACAATCCTGCTGGGAACTCCATGTAGGCTGACTATCCGAGAAATATAGAGATCAGCAAGCTGGTCTCCACGATATGTAGTTTTGACAGGTATAAAGTGTGCAACTTTGGTGAGCCTGTCAACAACTACCCATATCGAATCATTTCCTCGACTGGACCGTGGCAGTCCAGTAATGAAATCCATCCCTACTTCGTGCCATTTCCAAACAGGTACTTGCAATGACTGTAAAAAACCAGCGGGACGCTGATGTCCAGCCTTCACTTGCTGACAAATATGACACTTGGCTATAAACGAGGCATTATCTTGCTTCATTCCGTGCCACCAAAACTTCTCCTTCAAATCTTGATAGATTTTGGTTCCACCAGGGTGAATAGAGTATAAGGTGTCATCAGACTCAGTCATGATGGTTTGCTTCAACTCGGATTCAACCGGAACACAAATGCGCTCTTTATACCATAAGACTCCATCAGAATCAATGGTTAAGCCGGCAACTTCTTCCTTCTCCATGCGGGTTTTAATTCCCTCAATGCTCTCCTGGCCCTTCTGAGCTTCCTTGATTTGATCAACCAGGGTTGGTTGAACGTCCATGGCTTCCAACATGCCATAGCTAACCACCTCGATACCGCGCTGGTCAAGTTCTTTCCACAACTCCGGTTGTCTGATCTGGATCATGGAATTCAGAGAGACCGGCTCTCGACTAAGAGCGTCCGCAACAACATTCGCCTTTCCAGGGTGATAGTGGATACTAAGATCATAGTCCTTGATGAGCTCTATCCAACGGTGTTGCCTCATATTGAGTTCACGCTATGTGAAGATATACTTAAAACTCTTATGATCTTTATAGATTTCACACCTCTTCCCAATAAGGAAATGCCGCCATGCTTTGAGAGCATGTACAACAGCAGCAAGTTCTAAGTCATGAGTAGGATAATTCAGCTCATGAGGTCTAAACTGGCGTGAGATGAATGAGATGACCTTTCCTTCTTGCATGAGAACACTTCCAAGTCCAAGCTTAGAAGCATCACAATACACATCGAAACTCTTGGAGACATCCAGCATAATGAGTACCGGGGCTGTCACCAGTCGATTCTTCAGCTCTTGAAAACTCTCAGCACATTTGTCCGTCCAAACGAACTTGCTATCCTTCTTGAGCAACTGTGTGAGTGGTCTGGCTATACTGGAGAATCCTTGAACAAACTTGCGATAATATCCGGCTAATCCCAGAAAAGATCTGACTTCAGTCTGATTAGTCGGGGCAGCCCGACGATTAGCGACAGACCGAACCAGACCAGGGTCAACAGAGATTCCACCTCCGGATACTACGTGTCCAAGAAATCCAACTTCCTTCAACCAAAACTGGCACTTACTGAACTTAGCATACAGTTGAAGCTGCCGAAGTGTTCCAAGAACAATTCTCAGATGTTCTTCGTGTTCTTCCTCACTCTTGGAGTAAATAAGAATGTCGTCAATGAAAACCACGACAAACTTGTCCAAGCATTCCATGAAAACCTTATTCATAAGATTCATGAAGTAGGCGGGGGCATTGGTCAGACCAAAAGACATCACGGTGTACTCATACAACCCGTAACGTGTGGTGAAGGTGGTCTTTGGAATATCGGTCTCATGAACCTTCAACTGATGATACCCAGTACGAAGATCGATCTTTGAGAAAATTCTTGCCCCATTTAGCTGGTCAAACAGGTCCTCAATTTTGGCCTGCGGGTATTTGTTCTTGATGGTGACATCATTCAACTTACGGTAATCCACACATAGTCGTGAGGAACCGTCCCGCTTGTCCACAAAAATGACAGGTGATCCCCATGGTGATGCACTAGGGAGAATCAGACCTTTCCTTAACATGTCATCCAGCTGTTTCTTCAACTCATCAAGCTCCTTCGGGTTCATCCGGTAAGGTTTCTGTGCTATGGGTCCAGTACCGGGTATCAACTCAATCACAAACTTGATATCCTGATCAGGCGGCATACCGGGTAACTCATCAGGAAACAAATCCGTGTATTCACATACTACCAGAACTTCCTCAAGTGCAGGTGTGGCTATACCAGTGTGGCAGTGGGTTTCTGACTTTGACTTGGTTGCGGTGAAGGCAAATCTTTCCCCATCACTGGCAGTCAATGATATGGACTTTCTGGTGCAGTCAATCACACCACTATACTTGGTCATCTAATTCATGCCTAGTACTACTTCTATCCCTTGGGATCCCAGTACTATGAGGTTGGCATGAAAAGTTTTCCCTTGTATGTCCACGGGTACTTCTTTGCAAACATGGTTGGTCTTTGTGCTGGCCCCGAGTATTTGTACTAACATAGGGTTTTGCATGATGGAGGGTTTCATCCCACTCTTTTCAACAAATGGCATGGTAACAAAGGAATGCGATGCACCCGAATCAAACAATACTTCTGCAGGTACGGAGTTGACAGGAAACGTACCCATCACCATCTCTGGCGTGTCCTGAACCTCCTCAGCAGTGACGTGATTCAGGTGTCCTCTGGTCACATTCTGCCTCTTGGGCCCTGGGGCATGTGTCATCTTGGTAGCATTGTTCTAAGCTGGTGCAGCATTCTTGGTTGGGCACTCCCGTGCATAGTGTCCTTCCTTGCCACAGGTGAAACAGTTTACACTGGGTTTGATGTTCTGGTTTGGCTTGGCAGCATGGTTGGGTTTGTGTCCATTCCCATTCCCATTTCCACTGCCTCCAGGATTGGGTGCATATACACACGGTTGTTGTTGTTATGGTGGTTGTTGTGGCTGTTGTGGTGGTTGTGGTTGTGGCTGTGGTTGATATGGTGGTTCTTTGGCGCAAAAGTTGGCGCCCTGTGGGGTGGTGGCCTGGTATATGGGGTAGGGCGGTTTCGGGGTGCACTTGGTCCTCCTTGCATCTGCATCTTCCTCTTTCTGTTCTCAAAGACGTTCTGTCTCTTGTGCTCCATCATCATCGCGGCATCCGCGAGTGACTCCAGATCTGCGAATGGAATGACCACGAGGGTACACTGCAACTCATCGTGCAGTCCATTCAGGAATCTTTCCTTCTTCTTGGCTTCTGTGTTGACCTCATCTGGTGCATACCGGGCTAACAGAGTAAACTCTTCCCAGTATTTGGACACAGACATTCCTCCCTGCCTCAGCTTCAGGAACTTGTCGTTCATGATGCTCATCACCCCCTGAGGGATGTGATACTTGCGAAAACAGGCAGAGAAGTCTTCCCAGGTGAACGCATAGTCAGGAGCGACGGTGTCGCAGGTGGTCTCCCACCAAGTCCTCGCTGGCCCAGCAAGAAAATGTGTAGCAAAGAGCACCTTGTCATTCTCGTCGACTCCCGCCACTTTCAGATTGTTGGCGATGGTGCGAAGCCAGTCGTCAGCGTCAAGTGGTTCCACGATCTTCATGAACACCGGAGGGTTTGTCTGCTGAAACACCTTCAGCTTCGAACGTCCGCCATTAACGTTGTCATCGCCATGGTTGTTATTGTGGTTGGCGCTGGCAGCGGCCAACTGCTGCAGGGCAGCAATTGTGGCAGCACTCTCGGCTCTACTGGCCTGGCGGTCCTCCATCAGAAGTGCTAGCAATGCCTCCATTGACGGCGGGGGTGGTGGTGGTGGCTTCTGACGCGGCGGCATGCTGTTTATTGAGACATGTGTAAGACTATGCAGCAAGACTTAATGTTGTTAAGATGTTAAAAATTGCAGCAACTTAAAGGAGTGTTTGTTAATTTTAGTGAAATATGATGGATGCTTTAATTTGGGTTAATGATTTGTTCTTTGAGGGTTGAGACGATTCATCAAGCTCATAAAACATACAGACTACATCATACTAATAGCATCGAGTTCTTACATAGCACAACACACCAACAGACATCTACCACAACTACGCTCCTCAGAGCTACATCGGGGGGATTCACCTTATAGGGTCAGCGTACATATAACTGGCACTACTCCATAGCTAGGAGGTACTACGGCTAGCCTAAGCGCTATCGACGTCGAAGAGGGTCTCCTCTGGGTCCTCCTCCTCAACGGAGTCGTCGTCCTCCTGCAGACTCTGCTCACTCATGTCCATGCCCTCTGCATCGGACAGGACGTCATCGTCAACGAGGAGGTCCTCGTTCTCCCCGCGGAGCTCGGAGTTCTCCTCCTCTAACTCCTCGAGAGTGGAGTCTCGAGTGGCCAACTCCTCTCTAGCGGTCTTCAGGCGGTCACGTAGGATTGCGTTCGCCTCCTGAAGGGATCCTAGCTACCTTGGTGTTGAGACGGTCACGGGCCCAGCGAGTGGTCCGTAACTGCCTCTCCAAGGCACGGGATCGCGCAGTAGCTGTCTCTAGATCGAGCATCGTCTTCCCCAGATGGGTACAGAGAAGACGACACTCAGAGGCGGTGGTGCGCTGCAAGATACTCATATAGTCGAGACGACGCTGGGTGCGGTAAAGCAGGATCTCCATGTCGTCCTGGTGTGCACCGAGACCTGCAAAGTCTTGAGACACGGCCATAGGTGTGCCGGTCTCGTCCCTCCTCCCGAGGAACTCGTAGGCAGTCCCTACGAAACGGTAGTCTCGTAAGTGAGCCAGGCGCGCTATAGCCTCCTGGATCACACGTACTGCTCCCTCCTGCCAGGAGCGCTCGACGGTGGCGAAGAAGAAAGCCTCCGCAGTAGGAGTAGTAAGTGGAGGGCGTATCACACGCTCCACCAACCACTCCCCTCTATGGGAGACCCAGTGATCATCCCTCCCCGAAGCTCGGGAACGGGACGGTCAAGCAGCTCGGTCATCGCGACGAGGCGCCGCTCGAAGCGGAAAGGGAAGTCTATGGCCAGTCCTAACTGGCATGCCTCCGTGTAAACGACGTCCATCTACACAAAATTTTAAGTAGGGTTGAGTTAGTTCCCAAGTGTGCAAAATTTTTGTGTCGAACATGAAGTAACTTAATGTAAGTATAGTTTGAGAAAATAGGGAAGATGGGTATAAGAATCTTTTAAAGCTTAGTCACTTAAGTATATTATTATTATTATTATATATATATATATAGTACTAGTGTCGCACCCGGACTTCTAGAGGATACTCACAGCCCGCTAAACAGTAGATAATTGGCTTACGTGGCTTACCGGCACCCGCATCTCAATATGAGTAAGCCAACACGTAAACGTGTGACAACCAACCTCTACTATTCATCGTCTGCGTAAACCATCCCATAGAAATCCGACTACTTCCATTGACGTACTTCATAACATACAGACATGGCACGTCAACGGCATTTGAACAAGTGATATCACAACAAATCTCTAAGACACAAAGAAATAGAAATAAGTGGCAAATAGCTCTCACTAGAGCACAGATAGCAAATACAATCATGCAGAGGACACATGTCCCAACAAGTCATCATTACATCACAGCGGAAGCATCCAAAGTGCCTGAGTACAGACAAGATCCAAATAGGCCTAAGAGGCCGGAAACGAAAAGACGGAGCCCATCCACGAAGTCTCGGATCCTGCCATGGTCCGCTATCTACTCGTCAGCAGCCTCGTCATACTCCACGTAGTAGCCACCATGGAGATCCTCGGAAACATAGTGTGCAGAACACGCAACCCCAAAGGGGTCAGTACAGACGAGTACTGGCAAGCAATACGCACAAGATACCAAAGTGTACCCGGCAACACCAAGTACAGATGCTTTGGGTTCAACGGAAGATAGGTGATACAAAGATGCGGCAGCGGGTTGCTCTAACCAACTACAGAGACATGCTACAACATCCGGCTAAAAGAAAGGGATAAGATAGCGTATCGGAACCAACTACCACTAACCTCAAACAAACCCATCCTGGATCTCGCCCCTTATCCAAAGAAGCAATCCGAGGATAACTCACACAGTTGGATTAATGATGGTTCAGATTATTGTGGCAATATGCCTATTACTAGTCAATTTGTTATCAATTAGGTGTAAGTTGTCTAATCCTTGTTAGCCAGCCCTATCACGAAGTCATCCATAACCGCGGACAACACGGCTTCTCGAGAAGATTTAACCCTGCAGGGATGCACCAATTTGGCCGTACACGTAAGAATATCCCGCCAGACGGGGGATCAACCCACCAAGCGAGGTACTCAACACAACCCAACTCTCCTTCGCATCAAGCCCAAAGAACCCCGTTGACGAAGATATGGATTCTGGATCCTGCGGATAAGGACACCCCCTCTCAGGCCCAAGGTGAAGGCCCAAGAAGAGGAGCCCTTGGAATACTCCAGAAGGCCCACGTGAAGCCCACCCGCACTAAACTTGCGGGTTAAGTTAGAAAACATGTAACTGACCTAGCTAGGGTTGGAGTCCTCTCCGGGTAGAACTCGAGACCTGGCCGCCTATATAAGGCCAGGAGAGCCCCCGAGAGAGGACCAAGCAATACCGCACGACCAAAAGCCTTGAACTCGAGACCTACTCTCAATTCGAGCACAACCTTTGTAACCGATCTAATCATCAATACAGATCGACAAGAGGCAGGAGTAAGGGTTTTACCTCTACGAGGGCCCCGAACCTGGGTAAATCTCGCCCCCTGTCTAGCCGACGATTCCACCAGCGCTCATGGGTTCTCCTAATCGAAACCCGATAGGTTCACCGAAGGGATTTGTTGAGTCAGGGATTCGACAATTGGCGCCGTCTGTGGGAACGGCGGGCGCTGGATCACCGGCATCTTCGGCTTCATCGACATCAAACTCTCGTTGGAAACCTACGACTACGGCTCCGAACAATCCTTTACGGATCGGATCTGTCGTGGTCACACTGCACTCGCCGGAATCGCGTCCGGTATTCGAAGACCTGGAGGAGAGCGTCACCCTGACGTTCGGGAGCCTCAAATTCGTGACGAACAGGGACGGGATCCTCCACTTCTCGGATGAATCGGAGAATGAATCTGGAGCTGTCGACTCACGCCGTCACCTGGAGAAAAGTGGCGAGTCCATCCGCTTCAACGCCCACGACTATCACACCCTCTCGACAGAGGAACCATCAAGAATTCAAGGAAACCTTCGACCTACGCCTAGGACGCACGAGCTTCGACTAGCTCAAGTCTGCATGGCAGGATCGGAACAAGGCTCGGAAACAGAACATAGCACGACAGAGCGCAACATAATCGGCGTCTCGCGGGAATCCTGGAAACGAGAAAAGGAAGCCATGCGAACAAGCAAGCCACCCGCAGCCGGATCCTCACACGAAGACATGGTTGCCTACCACTATCACCTAGTGAGAGCAGCCACGATTATCAAAGATGCTCGGGTAGATCTGGCCCGCCGAAGAAGAGCGGCGGATGAATCGAGCCAGAGACGAGCTGGGCTGTCCGTAACACCCTCGGTCGGAACCCGACCCGCGAGGAAAGGACACGCATCCACATCCAGGAACGATGAATCTATACCCAAACAAACGGATCAATCACTCCTTCTCTCATGCGAGTCAACGACGACGGCAACGTGTACCCGCAAACTCCCGCCGCTGCGGTTCTAGCCGCGGCAACCTACATGCAGATGAAACAACCGACGGAAAGCGACCCTCGGGCAGAGCAATACAAGCAAATATGAAAAGGACTCGGATTGGCGGCCGCAAGACTCGCCTCTCACGATCGCAAGAAGGCCGAGGAGCAGCAGGAGAAGGAGCGACGGGAGAAAGAGAAAGATAAAGAAACACCCCGCAGGCACAGAAGCTCTTCACCAAGGAGGGATAAGTCACCACGCCGCGGTCGAGGAAAAGAAGCTAGACGCCGCGGCGACAGTCGAAGCAGCAGTGAAGATAGCCCGAGAGATAGAAGCTCGCGGCACCATAGCAGCTGCTCGAGAAAGCGAAGCAAGGAACCAACGAAAGATGACGGCCGTGATCGGCCAGAATACGACGCGCGATCAGATCTCGCTCAAAAAAGGGTGGATAAGGCAAGGGCTTCGCGATATCGCGAGCGCTCTTCATCCGGCTCCTCGGATGACGGAACCTGTGGAGCACTCTGTTTCGCTCGCAGTATCCGCGAAGCACCTCTACCCAAAAGGTTCAAGCTCAGCACGGAGGTGACGAAGTACGACGGCTCACTCGAGCCCTCTCAGTGGCTAAGCGACTACCTCACGGCAGTAAAATGCCAACGTGGGAACAAAAACACGGCTATGCAATACCTCAATTTGCATCTTACTGGCGCGGCCCGCAGTTGGCTGGAAAGAAGACCAAAATCTTGCTACGCATCGTGGGATGATTTGCACCGCGATTTCTGCAAAAATTTCCAGTCGACTTACAAGAGGCCAGCTACAATCGAAGAACTACGAGCATGCAAGCAGAAGAGTGGCGAGTCCACACGCGAGTACATCCAGCGATGGACCACGCTCAGGAATACCGCGCGAACTATCTCAGAAGAAGTAGCGATCGAAGCCTTCGCAAAAGGCGCCAGAAGAACTGCTTTTCGAGAGGAGCTAGGCAGAGCTGCACCCAAGACTATCGGAGAGCTAATGATCATAGCCAAAAAATGGGCTAACGGAGAAGATGCGGTGCGCAACGAAAGAACATCGTCACCCGCACACGATGACGATCGTCACGGTCGAAGAAAAAGAAGAAAATATTACGATCATGAGGATAGAGAGGAGTTGGTCGCCGCGGAATTCACGCGAAACCGCGATTCCGGTCGCCGTGGAAATCGCGAATGGAGACCAAAGGCCAAAGAAAAATCCCCCGAGGAAGACCTTGATGCATACTGCTCGCTACATCTATTCACAGATAAGCGCACGGGCAAAACTAAGGCAACACACCTACTTAAGGATTGCCGAAAGTTCCATGACATCTCGGACGCACTCGCAAGGAAAAGATCTGCCTCCACTCAAAATTACCCGCCGCTTCCAGGAGGAGGGCACCAAGGATTCCAGCCGCCACCACCACCACCTCCACCCGCAAATCCAAACATGGCGCTAGCTGCAGTACCCGCACCACCGAACACCGGCGCAAACGCGTATCCGAACCCGGCAGGACAACTCGCAATGATCCAGAAGGTATGCCCCTCTCGCAGAGCTCAAAAGACTAACACAAGGCAATTATGCATGGCAGTGCAGACACCGCCAACGAAGACCGAGTACCTGAAAATGGCGGACCAGCCAATCACGTTCTCGATGAAAGATCACCCACCACGAGTCTATCGACCAGGACACGCCGCCCTCGTCATCCAAGCGCAAATTGGCAACTATGACTTAGCCCGCGTATTCATGGATGGGGGCAGCGGCCTCAACATTATCTACGCGGATACACTCCATCGGATGAACAAGAACTTGGACGGCCTCCCGGAATCAGAAACATCCTTCCACGGGATAGTTCCAGGCAAGGCAGTCCGTCCACTCGGAACAATCAACCTAGAAGTTGTGCTAGGCACGCAGAGCAACTACAGGAGAGAGTTCCTCGACTTCGAAGTTGTCGACTGGCCTTCATAGTACCACGCCATCTTGGGCCGAACAGCGTTCGCCAGATTCATGGCAGTACCTCACTACGCCTACCTGAAGCTCAAATTACCTTGCGAACATGGCGTAATCACCATTGACGGAGACTTTCAGAAATCCAACAAATGCGACATTGAGTTCAACGAGATCGCAAAATCTTTCGGGATGCACGAAGAACTTCAAGAGCTGGCAAAAACCACGGATCACTCCGTGATGCCCCTAACGAAGAAAAATGCGCCTGAGCTAGAGTTTAGCGCCAACAGCGACACCCGAAAGCATCAAGTGCACCCGACAAACTCTGCGAAGACAGCGATGGTTTCATCAACCCTCTCGCAAGCATAGGAAAGCGCGCTCGTCAAACTCCTCCGTGAATACTGGGAAATTTTCGCCTGGCAGCCCTCCGATATGCCAGGAATACCCAGGGAGTTTGCCGAGCACTCACTCGAAGTCTTTCCAGACGCTAAACCCATCAAACAGACCACGGGAAGATTTTCAGAACCCAAGCAAAAGGTGCTTGGAGAAGAAGTAAACAGGCTGCTAGCCGCGAAATTCATCAGGGAGATCAAGATATCCACTTGGTTAGCAAACCCGGTGTTGGTCCCCAAAAAGAACACGGATATCCTTCGGGTGTGCATCGACTACACGTCGTTAAATAAGCATTGCCCCAAGGATAATTTTCCCCTCCCGCGAATCGACCAGATCGTAGATTCTACAGCAGGCTGCCAACGCCTCTCCTTCCTGGACGCCTATTCGGGATACAATCAGATCTGAATGAAAAGGGAGGATGAAGAAAAGACAGCATTTATCACACCTCACGGTGTCTACTGCTACACAACAATGCCCTTCGGGCTGAAGAACGCAGGCGCAACATATCAGCGCTGCATGCAAAGATGCCTCGCCAACCTCATTGGCAAGAACGTGCAAGTGTAGGTTGACGACATTGTCATCAAGACTCGAGTTGAGGACACACTCCTTGAAGATATTAGAGAAACATTCGACGCCCTCAACCCGTACAGGATCAAGCTCAATCCGAACAAATGTGTCTTTGGCGTTCCGGCAGGAAAACTTCTCGGGTACCTGGTATCCGCCAGAGGCATTGAAGCTAACCCGGAGAAAATACAAGCCATCTTGACCATGAAGGAGCCAACCAACCTGCGCGGAGTCCAACAGCTCGCAGGGCGATTGGCCGCCCTAAGCAGATTCATCGCACGATTGGGAGAGCAAGCATTACCCTTCTACAAGTTGTTGAAGAAGACAGACAAATTCGAGTGGACACCCGAAGCTAAGCGAGCATTCGCAGATTTGAAGCGGTCATTGCAAAGTAGGCGTATCCTCGCAACACCGCGAGAAGGGGAGCCACTTTCTTATACCTAGCCGCCACAAACCAGGTCATCAGCACAGCAATCGTGGTCGAACGACCTGAGGAAGGCAAAGCGTACGGAGTTCAACGTCCAATATATTACATCAGCGAAGTGCTCTCACCATGCAAGCAACGCTACACTCACTACCAGAAGCTCGCATATGGAGTCGTTCTTACAGCCCGCAAGCTCAAACATTATTTCCAGGAACACGCCATTACAGTGGTTAATGATGCTTCACTCGGGACAATCATGAACAACCCTATGGCATCCGGAAGAATAGCAAAATGGAACATCGAGTTGGGCGCTTGGGACATCACTTACGCAGGACGCAGTGCAATCAAATCCCAGGTACTTGTTGAATTCCTAAGCGAATGGACAGAACTGCAAACGCCAGGACCACCCGAGTACACGAGCAATTAGATAATGTACTTTGACGGGTCCAAGAGAAACGAAGGAGCAGGAGCTGGAATTGTTCTTATATCCCCTCAGGGAGACAAGCTGCAATACGTCCTACGATTGGACTTTCCACCCGATGATCCGGCATCAAACAACGACACAGAATACGAAGTTTTGCTGCACGGAATGAAGATGGCAATCGCCTGTGGAGCTACTCGCTTAATGATCTACGGCGACTCCAATCTCATTGTGCAACAAACGATGAAAGAGTGTGACGCAATCGCCGAAAACATGATCGCGTATCGCGACATGTACAATCTACTCGAAGAAAGTTTTAAAGGATGCGAGCTAAAGCACATCGCAAGATCCAGCAACGAAGAAGCAGATCGACTGGCAAACATGGGTTCCACAAATACACCCATACCACCAGGAATATATTTCGAACGGATGATCAAGCGATCGATCAAAATCAAGAAAGCTGCAGAAGCGATAGCAGTGCCAGAAACAGAGGTCAGCCCGCAAGTCGCCCTTATTGAGCTCATTCATAACATATCACGACAGGTTTTTCTGGTCGATCCAGTCTGGACGCAGAAATATCCCGGCTGACCCACGCGAGGCTCGACAAATAATCAGACGCAGCAAATCCTTTCGGGTAGTCAATGGGGAATTATACAAGCAAAGCATCTCGGGAATACTTCAGCGCTGCATCACACCCAAAGATGGCAAAGAATTGCTCCATGACATCCACCAAGGAGATTGCGGACATCATGCTAGCTGGAAAACAATAATGGGGAAGGCCTTCCGAGCAGGATTCTACTGGCTGACAGCAGCTACCGACGCAAAGAACCTGGTCGAACGATGCGATGCCTGTGAGCGATTCGCACCAAGACCACATGCACCTGCTACGGAATTGCACATGATACCCATTGCCTGGCCCTTCGCACAATGGGGGCTAGACATGGTCGGACCACTACGCAAGTCCACCCCTGGAGGATATACACACTTGCTGGTCGCAGTCGACAAATTCACCAAATGGATCGAGGCCACGCCAGTAACTTCGGCTAGTGCCCAATGCGCCGTCAAGTTCCTCGACTCCATTGTATGCAGATTTGGCGTGCCACACGACATCATTACAGACAATGGCACAAATTTCACAGCAAAGGAAACGCAACAGTTCTGCGAGGAAAAAGGCATCAACTTCAAGTTTGCTTCAGTTGCCCATCCGCAAACGAACGGACAAGTCGAGAGATCCAACGGATTAGTTTCGTCTGGCATCAAGAAACGCCTACTCGATCGTCTACACCCCGCCGCAGGACATTGGGCAGACGAATTAACCTCCGTACTATGGAGCCTACGCACAAATCCTAACCGATCTACAAAATACACGACATTTTTCATGGTATACGGGGCAGAAGCAGTCCTCCCCGAGGACGTTCGATTCAGCGCCCCACGAGTTGTGGCCTACAGCGAAGAAACCTCTAACAGGGCACTTGCGGAAGATATGGATGCACTCGACGAAATGCGGGACATCGCACTTGCCAGATCCGCAGTATATCAGCAATCCCTGCGAAACTATCATAGTCGCCGCATACGCCACAGAGCATTCGCGGTTGGAGATCTAGTGCTGCGACTCAAGCAGAAGGAAGGACATAAGCTCGAACCACCCTGGGAAGGACCCTTCATCATACACGAAGTCATCCCAGGCGGAGCCTACAGGTTGAAGAATCCATCGACTGGAGGAATCTATTCCAATCCTTGGAATATTGCGCACCTCCGCAAATTCTATCCATAGGTTTACCTGTTCTCACAACAAATAAGGCTATGCTAGCCACTCTTGTAGCTCGAACACATGGCTTCTCAGTCATCGCAATAAAAACATGGTTTCTCCATCATACTCACTCGCAACTTCCTATTTTTACACGCTCAAAAGTTACAGGAATACACCCCATAAACACACGGGGGCTACACCTACAACTAAGCATTACAGGAAAAAAGCATACATACAAGGTTATACACCTTACAACAGTTTTACAAACTATACAAGGATACAGGATATGCGCATCCGACAATCAATCAAAGCGCCGAGCATTCTCAGTCGCCAAAACTCTATCTACCTCCTCAGAGGACAATCGGATGATTTTCTCTGCTGCAGAACGAACAACATCATAGAAGGGGGAAATATCATCGATTGGATCATCTGGGAGCCTGGCTACGGAGTTAAAATCTACTTCAGGATACTATATTCGGACAAAGGATAGAGCTACAACCGCGCCGCATGTCATTTGATTGCGCACACACGCGCGAACCTCTCCTTCACGTCCATACAACCTGAGAAGATAGCCCCAGTCTTCAGGACCCCTTTCGAGTGGGTAGAAAGCAGCGTTCATCGCAATCAGGACCTCGTGAAAAGAACTCATGAGAATTCTCGCTTGCAGAACACGGAACTTCAAGGTGGCCATCACAAATCCTCGACTGCGATCAGACCAGAAGTTACTCGCATGAGGATTTGAGCTACCAGCCCCCTGAACTATATAGTTTTCCACCCACTGCTTTTCTTCCCTGTCATCAGGTCTGACAACTATAGAGCAAGCATGCTTGATCAGCTAAGGAAACAAAGCAAAAAGAAGACACGGGGGCTGTATTACTTACACAGCAAATCCCTCGCAACCAACGATAATTCATCCATCAGAAACTGCTCACCTTCAGCCGCCAGTTTTTGCTTGGACTTCGCCACATCGGCTATACCGCGCAAAGCTTTAAGCTGACGCTCACCCTCCCGGACCTTGTCACGAAGACCAGCATAGGTGCCAACGGCGGCAACAAGGGGATTTACTGGAGTAGCATGTCCACTCGAAGATTCTGCAACTACCCCGGTAGCCTGGAAGAATACAAGGAAAGAAGTAAGAAGCCCTATTCGAAGTATTTCTAGTCGCACATCTGACAAAAGTGCTCGGGGGCTACTCCCATGGGGAGAAAATACACAAACTACGGGAGGCAATTTCCAGAACGAACACTTCGATTAAAGACGATGAAAATACGGGAATACATCCCAAGGTTCATTACATTCACGAAGGAAAGGAAAAAAAGAACAAAACTAAGAAACTACAGTGGTGCTCCCAATAGAGGCAGTCGCCCCTCCTTTCAGTCGAGCAAATAGCTCAGACAGCTTCCGAGCAAGAATGGTGGCCTGCTCGCCAAGACGAGAGAGCCGTACCTTTTTGCCCGTCGAGGGGTCGACTTGAAGAGCTGAGTAGGCCTCCTCCAAACCGTTGACTCCGTGTGCCAGCACGAACTGAATCGCAGTCTTCGCACCAGACTCCGACTGGGCGACTGCGTAAGCATCCAGGAGATTGCTCTCCGAGAAGATCTTCAGCAGGCCGTCTAGCGCGGATGGAGGTACAGCGTTGGCGAGGAAGCGACTGTGCAGTTGCGACAACACTTGGGTGGCATCTCCAATCAAGGAGCACACTCCTTCGGCGTGCCTCTTGAGTTGAGCAAGTGTGTCGATTAGCACATCTACTCGCTGGATCCCAGGGATCTCGAAAGGAACATCCAGAAGACCTGCAAAGGAAAAGAATGTCAAAATTTTGCAAGTTCACCAAGACAAAAGATACAATTGCGAGAGCCTAGGCCACTTACCCGCGTAACGCTCAGCAAGGGGACGGAGGAACGTGACAAGGTCATAATTGGCCTTATTGCCAGCTTCCTGTTGATCCTTCAAAGCTTTTCTCACATCCGCGAGTTGCCTGTCAAGATCCTCCGACCGCAAGAGGGAGGCCTCCAGCTCTTGTCGAACAGCCGCCAAATCAGCTTCCTGAGTGGTTGCCCGCTCAGAGAGCTTGACTCTCTCGGACTCTGAATGTTCGAGTTGAGCTGCGCAGTAACATTTTTTAGATATCAAGAATGGACACGAGAACAGAAACAAAAGAAGACAATGAGGCTTACTCTTAAGGAGCTCATTCTCGGTGTGGAATCGACTGCAGTGTGACTGAAGCCTCTCGCCCTCCGATTCGGCAAGAACAACGCGGCGACCAATCGCCGCAAGCGAGTCAACAAGCGACTGCAAAAGTACAGAAGTGGAAGAATCAGAATATATAAATTAGAGCCTGAACCCGATTGAATTCAATCGACTACAGCCTCGGGGGCTACTCCCATCGGGAGCACTGTCGTGCACCCGATAAAAATCAAGACGAAGAAAATAAAGCAAGATTTTGAGCCTGTTGCCGATCGCAAGAAATCGACTACAACCTCGGGGGCTACTCCCATCGGGAGCACTGTCGTGCACCCGATACAAATTAGAAGACAAACTACAAAGTTTACCTGGCCCGTGGCGCGGGAGAGAGGATCTGCAGAGCTGTCCGTCGCTTCTTTCGAAGCTGAAGTCCTGACGGCAAAGCTAGGAGCTTCACGTTCCGCAGTCGCCGCATTGGGGGCTGCGCTGGGAGAATTCTGGACGATGCCAGCATTGGGAGTTCCACCCACAATTCCTGCTTTGTTCCTCCTTTCGGGAGGAACAGAAGAAGCGTACCTGCAAGGGCTGATGGCATGCACACTGCAGCAAAAAATAACAAGGAATCAAACATAAGCGCAGAAGAAAGAACGTTCGACTAAGAACGAGGAAAATAACTTACTCATCATCTTCATCTTCATCCAGCAAATCCGCGTTCCAAGCGGTTGCGATTACTGGGAATGAAGGCGAAGGGGCGAGGGAGCGAAGTGGAGTCGCGGAGATAGGGGCCTTCCCGGGCGATTCCTCTAAGGAATTATCCTTGGAAGTAGCCTCGTTATCGTCCTCTACCCGACGACGCTTGCAACGACGGAGGCCGCCATTCGAGCCCTCCGCATCATCCGAAGAATCGTCCTCGGAGCAGGAGGAAGCATCGGCTACACTGGTATCGGCTAAGCCGTCCAGGTGACTCGCCAATAACTCCGAGGCGTCCTCTCCCGCAACTGGCGGGTACCAGTTCGCCACCGCTAAGCTCTACAAAGACGGAAGAGGGAGGCAAGAAAAATTTCATTCGACCAAAGACTCAAAGCAAAGAAGAAAATAATGACGAACAGGAAGGATAAAAGTAACCTCGGCTGGTGGAGGTTTCAAAGCGTCGAAGGCTTCGACTGAGCAGTCGGGGAACTTCTCCCCCACCTTCAAGCTGGTGACAGCCGCGATTTTCTTCTCGAACTCAACGTTCGAAAGTTCCTAGTGGCTCACTCGGCTAGGGTCTTCAGCGCCTTGGTATTCCCACATGGTGGAAGGCCTTTGCTGCAGCGGCTGGATCCTGCGCTTCAGAAAAATACTCGCCAGGTGCAGCCCGTTGAGTACCACTCCGGCGGTTTGATCCCGGAGAGCGGACACTCTTGCGAGTAGGGGCGTGACGACCTGGGTTTCTTCGGCTGACAGCTTGTGCGCCCAGGACTTCCGCCTCTTCAAAACAGCGAACGGGTGGAATTCCACGAGCCCACCCGAGCTGTTGTCGATGACGTAAAACCATTTTTTCCGCCAGCCTTGGGCGGAGTCGACGAAGTGCATGTTGAAGTAGCTGCTCTCCAGTCGCGCCTGGATCCCGAAGCCGCCTATGCGCAGCGGCTCGCCAGGCTCGGAGTCCACCTGCGATTTCTCGCGGAAGATGCGAACTTTGAAGAGGGCCTTCCAAAGCGCCCAATGAGGGCGAATGTCAAGAAAGCATTCGCAGAACACGATGAAGCACGAAATGTGCTGCACCGCGTTCGGAGGAAGATCGTGAAGCTGTATGCCATAGACATACAGCAACCCGAGGATAAAAGGATGGAGAGGGAAGGAAAGACCCCGAGACACGTGGTCCGCAAAGACCACGCGCTCGTTCGATTGCTGGTTTGGTACCTCTTCTTTCTTCCCGAGGTGCACCCGCTTCTCAGATTCAGCCGGCAGCAGCCCCTCCCGCTGCATCTCCTTGATGCTCTTCGTGGTGGTATTGGGCGAGCGCCAGTCGCCGGCCCGAGGCGCCGGTTGCGCGGAAACTTCTCCGGATGCGGAAGCGGCAGCACCACGTCTTTTGCCTCCGGCCATGGCTAGCAGTGTGAGCTCGAGCGCAAGGAAGAAGATGAGCACGAGGAAGAAGATGGTTGAAGGCGAAGGCTGGGAAAATTTTACCTCAGCGCTATGTCCCGTATTTATACACGAAGCGGGTCAATCTCAGCCACTCGATGCGCTACGTGGCACGTATCGCAGCCACCACGTGTGAAGATGAAACGAAGGGGCGGTGAACGCTGTTCCGTGACACGATCTTAACAGAAGATCGTGCGCATTTACTGCGCAGTTCGCGTAAAAAACGGAAGCGGCGTCTCGTTTCCCGGTCAAAAAGCTGACTAGGTGGGCCAGCCCATCTGCTACCACTCCGTCACGTCCCATCGGGAGGAGAAAAGTGCGCCATGACGTCATGGCACGCATCATCAAATTCAAGAACTTTCGAATGGACAATTCAAACACGAAAATAGCTTCGTATGAAATTCCTTCGGCTAAAGGCAATTCCTTTACGAATAAATCATGGAGCAAGACCTCTTTTAAAAACAAGAGAACTATCCTATAAACGAAAACTCTTTCGTATAGGCGCAACAGTCCAAACATGAAAACTCTTTCATATGGGCACGACTATCTACAGTACGAAAACTGTTTCGACTGAGTCTTAAACAATCATTCGGGTAGAAAGAACCTACCTCCATTCACGCATGATATTTCTACATCATAAAAACCTGGATTGTTTAGCCGACTAGGCACATCCGGATGCCATATTCTTCGAATATGAAGGTAAGACCCAAAAAGATCTTTCTTAAGGGCATGGAATCGCACTCGAAAGCTGCGTCCTCCGGTATAGTTCTGTGTCAACAACACAAGCGGACGCGCCGGGTACCCTCATAGGTTAAGTTCGACTCGATAAGTCCACAACGGCCCAGTCGCAACAATCACCTTATCGGGTTCGAGTCGGAGGTCTCGAATCTGTGTAGGCCAGGAATGTTTTTGCCCTAGTCGCAATTAATTGGCCCTGATCTCTCGGGAGAGCCAAGCTACTGTGCCGCATCCTTCTGCAAATAAAGCCGCAATAACAGGCACCTAAGTCGCTCGACACTCGAGCATAAGGACTCATTGCACAGGGAATACACCCTTTAAAACAGTAAGCAACCAAGCTGTTTATTCAAAAGAAAAAGCAAGGCCAAAAAAGGTTTGACCGTCTACTCGACTGGAAATTTCCCACTCGAGCAAACGCTCGGGGGCTACTGACGAAGATATGGATTCTGGATCCTGCGGATAAGGACACCCCCTCTCAGGCCCAAGGTGAAGGCCCAAGAAGAGGAGCCCTTGGAATACTCCAGAAGGCCCACGTGAAGCCCACCCGCATAAACTTGCGGGTTAAGTTAGAAAACATGTAACCGACCTAGCTAGGGTTGGAGTCCTCTCCGGGTAGAACTCGAGACCTGGCCGCCTATATAAGGCCAGGAGAGCCCCCGAGAGAGGACCAAGCAATACCGCACGACCAAAAGCCTTGAACTCGAGACCTACTCTCGATTCGAGCACAACCTTTGTAACCGATCTAATCATCAATACAGATCGACAAGAGGCAGGAGTAAGGGTTTTACCTCTAAGAGGGCCCCGAACCTGGGTAAATCTCGCCCCCTGTCTAGCCGACGATTCCACCAGCGCTCATGGGTTCTCCTAATCGAAACCCGATAGGTTCACCGAAGGGATTTGGTGAGTCAGGGATTTAACACCCGTGCAGTTGAGCGCACGGCTAATCAAGCCCCACGAAGAAAAGGGGACCCTCATAGCACTCTAAGAACGTGTCTCCCTAAATGCCGACTACAAAAGTTACCACCCTGGCGCCAAGGGTTCGCACCTGCATATGCATGCGGCAAATGGAAAACCCGAACTAAATGAGGCGATTTGGACGAGATGCGAATCGAATCAAAGTTGAGGGGGGCGCCCATACACGCTTCCCACATGCGGTTAGCGCGCTCATCATGGATCGAGAGGACAAGAACTTTTCCTGAGTTCGACACTAGCAGGCCTCAAAACCATACCCGGCCTCCTGCCGGTGCCTTATCATCAAATTAGCTTGACCTCAAACATTAACAGGTTGTTGTTTAAACATCGAGCCCCCAAAACATAATAAATATGGTAAAAGAAATAACGGACATCAGACTCGAGCATAAACAACCCTAAGCATGCTAGTAAGACACAGGCAACAAGCAACAGGGTTATAGGTGTGGAGGATAGGCTATATCAGGGTTACAGGGTGACATGTGATAGGATCGGAACACAAGCAACGAATCTTAAGGCTAGCAGAATAGACAACAGAAAGTATCGGTATCCAGTGTGGAAATGACACAATGGTTCATGTGAGTGAATACTTGCCTGCAAACTCAGTAGCCTGGTACTGGGCTAACTCCTCTGAAGTAGTGTCGTAAACCTCGTCTTTCTCAACGTCGTCGTCTATTCGAGAAGAAGAAACCAAACAACGCAGAGAGACAAACAATCAATAACATGGCATGATGCACAAACATGGGATGATGCATGGCAATTTAATTGGTGCATCAAAGGTAAGCTAGTTGACATGGTAACATAATTAAATGGGCCTATATGCAATTTGGATTGCATATGGAAAAGCCCATGAATTAAGGTTGAATTAAATGATCTACAACTAACCATAATGTGAAAGTTGATTATAATGATGCATGGATGAAGAAAACAATAAGAAAACAACAATAGCTTCAATTTGATATGTTGTTACCAAGTTTGGAATTTTATTTATTAAGTTATGAAATTTGGATTCTTAAATGAGTTACACAAGCATTTGTTGTTTTCACCCATTTTAAATGTTCAAAATAGATAACAAAATTCATATTTGGAAAGAACACAAAATTTTAGATGGAAAACATATTTCATTTGTTGAAAATGGATTTAAACTGAATTAATTATGGATTAAACAAGTTTAAACAAGATTTAAATGAATTTCATTCAAGTATAAAATTTTTTGAATTTTTATTTGTTCTAAACATTAAATAAAATTCATATTTTAAAAGATTATACTTTTCTGGTTTGAAAACATATTTTATATGTTCAAAAAGAATTTAGTTTGGCCAAATTATTAATTTAGCAATTTTAAATGGTTTAAACAAGATTTAAATTATTTAACCAATTTTAATTATTCAAAATAGGAAACAAAGTTTATATTTGGGAAGCTTGTTCAATTTTGCATGGAAAACATATTTTACATGTGCCATTTGAATTAAATTTGAATTAGTTATGAATTTGACCAAATTTGAATGAGTTGTTTGAATTTGAATTTTTGAAACCATTTGAAATGTTCAAAACAGTATACAAATGGTTTTAACATGTAGAGAATTAAATTTGGTATGGAAAACATATTTTGTATATTAAATTTGGATTTGATTTGCAAAAGATATTTGAATTTGAATTACAGGGGCTATTCTGTGATTTTAAAAGTTTCAGATTTGGTCCAGGGGCTTGGATGCGAAAAAGAAATTCAGAAAAGGCCCCTGGAACCTTTTCTACGCAGGCAGAGCAGCCCCTGGGTCACTGGCAGTGGGCCAGTGCCCAGCTGGTGCGTGCGTGGCGTGCGTGTGTGTGCTTGCGTGGCCACCACGTCGCTGACGGGTGGGGCCAGCATGGTTGCGTGGCAAAGCGCAGCAAAAGGTGGGGTTTATTCCCGCGACGGGGGATCGAACCCGCGCCCTTGCGCTGCGCGCCGTTGGATCTGGCCACTGGGCTACTGAACGTTTCGTGATGGAGGAGATGCTCGTGGGGTTTTGAGGCAAAGCCTCGGGATTTAACTAAAACTGCAAGTTTCAGTTAACTGAAACTTCACCGATCGGAGGAAGACGCCGGCGACGAGCTGCGCTGCGGGGGTTGCTGCGTGTGCGTACGCGTGGGCACCGTGTACGTGTGTGGCCGTGCGTGTGCGTGCAACCGGAGGGGAACGGAGAGGGGGGAAAGGGTGCTCACCCCCGTTGTCGTCGAAGCAGCGGCTCGGGGAAGAGGCAGTGGCGACAGGCTGCGATGGACAGCGCGGTGATGGCGATCGGGTGCTTCCCAAGCCTCTCCCTGGAAACGAGGAGGAATAGGGAGGAGTGGGGGTCTCGTTCCCGTGCCCGTGGGGACGTGACGGAGACCACAACCCCAACCACCACCTCGCTAAGCTCCGGCCATGGCGGCTCGTCAGAAGATTCAGAAAATTCAGAGGAAGAAAGGAGATGATCTGAGAGGGAGGAAGAGGAACGGCGGCGGCAGGGAGGAAGGAGAGGGCTAGGTTTAGGGTTTGGGAGCTCTCGGGGTAGAAATAGGGGAGGAAAAGGGAGCAGGTGGTGCGGTGTGTGCGTGCCTGCGTCAGCGGCATCGTCACCTGTACGGAGGAAGGAGACGAGGGCCGCGGGCCGCGCGCTGGCTGGGGTAGTAGGTGGCTAGGCCGGCTGTTGGGCTGGCCTGGCTGCCTTCCCTAGCCCGTTTTCCTATTTTATTTTTTTCTCTCTGTTTTTTTTTGCAGAAAAGAAAAGAAAGGAAAAGGAGAGAAATAGAAGGGATTTTGGGCTTAAAAATTTTGTGGATAATTTTGTATAAGCTATTTATTACAAAGGCCCAGCTGTGCAACTTTTGGTTTTCCAAATTTTTAAATTTTGTTGCTGTTTGAAATTCAAATGGATTTGATTGAATTTTTGCAATAATTGGAATGTTGAAAATTAGGCAAGTTAATACTTTGGAAATTCTAGTTTATTGGAAGCAATTGAATGGTTTGATTTGAAAGTTTCATTTGAAAAATTGTAACAGAGCAAGTATGAAACAAGGATTTGAATTTTGGTTTGAAATTCAAATGGAAAACAAGTGAAAACAAATGCAAAACTCATGATGGAATGATGCAAACTTAATTTAAACAAAAAGAAAACATTGTAAGGCTGTTTTTCATACTTGGGATGTTACAAAACGCCCCCCCTTGAAGGAATCGCGTCCCAAGATTCCTACTGAGAAGAGAAAAGGTCCGGATACTTCTTGCGAAGATCCTCTTCGGTCTCCCACGTTGCCTCTTTATCGGAATGATGGGACCACTGCACTTTTAAGAACTTGGTGCTCTTGTTGCGAGTTTTGCGCTCGGTCTCATCGAGAATGCGAACAGGATGCTCTTCATAAGAGAGGTCTTCTTGCAGATCAATGGAATCATGATCAACTGCACGACCTGGATCTTTGAAGCACCTCTTGAGCTGTGACACGTGAAACACGTCGTGCACCTTGGATAGCTTTTCTGGAAGTTCAAGACGATAGGCATTTTTTGCACACCTTGAGAGAATGTTGAAGGGACCAATATATCTTGGTGCAAGCTTTCCTTTGACACCAAAACGATGAGTGCCTCTGAGGGTAGTTACACGGAGATATGCCTTGTCTCCAGCTGCATAGACCATGTCCCTGTACTTGCTGTCATAGTAGCTTTTCTGACGAGACTGAGCAATCTTCAGATTGTCACGAATGATGCGAACTTTCTCTTCGGCTTACTTAACAATGTCAGGGCCTAAGAGTGAACGTTCACCAGCTCCAGACCAATTAATTGGACTCCTGCATCTGTGGCCATAGAGAGCCTCAAATGGTGCCATGCCTAGGCTTGCCTGGAAGCTGTTGTTGTAGGAGAATTCAGCATATGGAAGACATTCGTCCCATTTCATGACAAAGGAGAGACCACATGCTCTGAGCATATCCTCGAGAATCTGATTGACTCTTTCGACTTGCCCTTGAGACTGAGGATGGTAGGCTGTGCTGAACAGAAGCCTTGTGCCCAAGGCTTCTTGAAAGCTTTTCCAGAAATGAGAAGTGAAGATGCTTCCACGGTCTGAGCTTATTTCCAATGGAACACCATGAAGAGGAACAATCTTTGCTGTGTAGAGCTCTGCTAACTGACTAGCTGAGATTGTCTCTTTGGCAGGAAAGAAGTGAGCGACCTTAGTGAGTCGATCAATGACAACGAAGATTGCATCGTTGCCCCTCTTGGACTTTGGGAAACCAGTGACGAAGTCCATTTCAATCATGTCCCACTTCCACTCAGGGATTTTCAGAGGTTGGAGAAGACCGACTGTTTTCTGATGAACTGCCTTAACACGTTGACAAACGTCGCATTCAGAAATATATTGAGCAATTTCACGTTTCATGCTAGGCTACCAATACAGTGTCTTGAGATCCTGGTACATCTTTGTACCTCCAGGGTGTATGGAGAGAGGAGTTTCATGAGCCTCCTTGAGAATGACATCTTTGAGACTTTAAATTTGAGGAACTGCAATGCGTCCTTCGAAGAACACAGTTCCCTTGTCATCAATTGAGAATGACTTAAATTTCTCATTGCCTCCTTTGATGTACTCTACAATCTTCTTGATTACAGCATCACGAAGTTGTTCAGAACGAATCTTGTCCTCGAGAGTTGGACTGGCTGTCAAGTTTGCAAGATAGCCTTGAGGAACAAGACCAAGATTGAGCTTCTGGAATTCTTCATGAAGAGGAGGTTGGCTTTCCATGATCATGAGATTATTGCAATACGACTTGCGACTGAGAGCATCGGCCATAACATTAGCCTTGCCTGGAGTGTAAGAAATGGTAAGATCAAAGTCTTTAATCTTTTCAATCCATCTCCTTTGTCTGAGGTTTAGATCTGGTTGAGTGAAGATGTATTTCAGACTCTTATGATCGGAAAAGATTTCAGTGCGATTACCCAACAAGTATTGTCTCCATTTCTTGAGGGCAAACACAACTGCTGCAAGTTCAAGGTCATGAGTGGGATAATTGAGCTCATGTGTGTTCAACTGACGTGAAGCATAAGCCACAACTTGACGTTCTTGCATAAGAACTGCACCTAGACCTTGGAGAGAAGCATCATAGAATATTTTGAAAGGTTTGGAAGGATCTGGGCCAACCAAAACTGGTGTAGAAGTGAGTTTAGTCTTCAGGAGATTGAAACTTTCATCACATTGTGGAGACCAGACGAACTTCTTGTCCTTCTTTGTGAGGTCAGTGAGAGGTTTGGCAATCTTTGAGAAGTTTGGGACGAAGCGACGGCAATAGCTAGCCAAGCCAAGAAAACTTCTTACTTGTTTCACCGTCTTTGGAGGTTTCCAATCAAAAATTGCTTTAACCTTTTCTGGATCAATGGCTGTGCCCTTGGCAGAGATGACATGACCAAGGTACGCCACTTCTGAAATCCAGAACTCACATTTGGAGAATTTGGCATAGAGACGATGCTCGCGAAGCTTCATGAGAGTTAGACGAAGATGTTCTTCATGCTCTTCCTCGGATTTTGAGTAGACAAGAATGTCATCAAGATATACCACAATGAACTTGTCGAGGTATTCATGGAAGACATAATTCATGAGTCGATAGAAGGTCGCCGGTGCATTGGTGAGACCAAAGGACATGACGATGAATTCATATAGACTGTAGCGAGTGGTGAAGGCTGTCTTTGGAATATCCTCTTTTCTGATCTTTATTTGATGGTAACCCATTCTCAAGTCCAACTTGGATAATATTGAGGCTCCAGCAAGTTGATCAAAAAGATCATCGATGCGAGGAACTGGATACTTGTTCTTGATGGTCTTCTCGTTAAGAGGACGATAGTCGACAACGAGTCTCTTTGTGTGATCCTTCTTCGCAACGAACAGAGTTGGGCAACCCCAAGCCGGGTAACTAGGTTGAATGTAACCTTTTTCCATGTACATATCAATTTGTTCCTTCAACAACTTCAGCTGGGGAGTTCCTATCTTATAGGGATGCTTAGAGATTGGAGCAGTACCTGGTTCAAGTTCGATCACGAACTCAACAGCTCTGTCCGGAGGCATCCCTGGCAACTCTTCTGGAAAGACGTCAGGGAAGTCGCAAACCATCGGAACATTTTCAAGTGAAGGTAAAGGTTTTGCATCGAGGGTGCACAGCTGAATGGCTCTTGATTCATGTGGAGAATAGATTATCTGGCCAGAAGGGTGGGACAGAGTTATTGACTTTTGAGCACAGTCAATCCTTGCTTTATTGGCCTTCAGCCAATCCATACCAAGAATGACATCAATGTCAGAATTTCCCAGCAACATGAGAGAAGCAAGGAATATGTGGCCTCAATTAGGATTTGATTTTTGTGACTGATCTTGGAAGTCAACATTTGAGATCCCGGGGAGTGAACAGTGATCTGATTGCTTAGTGGAACCACAATTAGGTTGTTTGTTGTGGCAAAGGTCTTTGACACAAAAGAATGTGATGCTCGGGTATCAAACAACACTTTAGCTGGAATAGAGTTTACGGGAAATGTACCGAGAACGACGTCAGGAGCTTCCTCCGCTTTGTCGATTTTGACATGATTCACCCTTGCGGTCCTCCCGACAGGCCTGTTGTTGGAGTTGAAGGCCTTAGGCGGGGGAGCGCGCACCATTGCCTCGTTTGTGTTAGGACGAGGTGGTGGTGGAGGTAGCTGCCTCTGCGTGCACTTGTCGGCGTAGTGCCCTGTCTGCTTGCACTTGTAGCATGTGACGACACGAGGAGGCCCTGGCCTTGGCTGCCCCATCGAAGCCCTCTGATCATGCATCTGAGCAGGGTTGGGTGGGCGGGGAGCGAAGCCTGGAGAAGTTTGGGCGTAAGGAGCCCGAGTGACAGCACCATTTGGTACCCAGATGCGGTGCTTCTGCGGAGGGGTGGTCATGTTGGAGGAGGAACCACCCTCACGCGAGTGCTTGCGAGACTCCTCGAACGCCTTGCGCCCATTTTCTTCATTGAGCGCGGTGTTAACGAGATCCTCGAAGCTATTGTCCTTGATGTTGGTGAGGGCATACTTGAGCTCCGGGTTAAAACCTCTGCGGAACCCTGCCATCTTCTTAGCTTCAGTGGACACCTCATCTCCAGCGTATCGAGCGAGGCGATTGAACTCACTCTGATACCCGATGACGTCCAACTTTCCCTGCTTGAGAGAGCAAAACTCTTCACGCATTCTTTCCATTAGACCATATGGAATGTGGTGCTTCAGGAAGGCTTCCTTGAAACACTCCCACGTGACTGGCATCCCAGTTCTCATGGCCTGGAAGTTTTCCCACCAAGTAGCTGCCTGACCCTTCAGCAGATAGGAGGCATACTTGACCTTGTCTTCTTCAGCTACGTGTGCAATCTCCAGAGCCTTGGCTATCTCACGGATCCAGTCATCAGCGTCCAGAGGCTCGCGTGTGGCCACGAAAGCTCTTGGGCCCAGACTGAGAAACTCCTTGATGCTGACCCGTGGAGCTGTCTGGTTGATGTGCTGATTAGCCTGAAACTGGGCCATCTGCGTCATGACTTGTGTCATCTGAGTCAACAGCTCCGCGATTGGCGGTGGCTCAGGCGTGTTGTTCCTTGTTGGCGGCATCCTGAATGGAAATGCATTTTAGCACAACAATAGAAAAGGATAGACTTGGCAACCGAAAGAGAGATTATTCCGACGCATGAATAGACAACCAACAGGTACATCATCACATGTTCAAATACATCAGAATATCCAATACACCATAAATGGTTCGAATGCCAAAGGATAACTAAACATAGCTAAGAATGGATACATCGGTACTCCCATGCCCATCACGCAGGACGGCGGCTAGGAGTACGGCGAGAGGTACGGTGAGGAGCACGCCCACGAAAGTAGGTGGAACGATGATCCACGTAGATCTGACGTGGTCTGAGACCGACTCTAGGCGTGGTGAAGTACATAGCGTCGACTCCCTATGCTCCAAAGCGTGGAATCCCAGTGTAACCAGCACCAAGGTTAAGGAGTGGACCTCTGATCGGCTCGTAACCTCCAGCATCTGGCAGACAATGCCCAATTGGCTGATCGAAACGTGCAAAGCGCTCGTCTCCAACAAAGTATGTGGTGTAAGTCGCCATACGAGTCAAAGCAAGGTAAAGCTGCTCTCTGACTGAAGCCAACTCCTGAGATAGTGTGCGGGCAACTGCGTCACTGTGTCTCACAAACTGAGCGGTGGTGTGCAGCCTGGAGTTATCATGCTCATAAACATCCAAGTTGTCGTAGAGAGTGAAGTGAGCTCCCTCCGAAGTGATGTAACCACGGGGGATGTGGCGATAGATAGAATCGTCAAATCCCCAGTAGTCAGCACGAAGGACGGTGAGGCTCAGATAAGCTGCCTGCTGCACAGCCATGTCCACTATGGAACCCACTGCCTCGTAGCGGTGGACTACGCTCATGCCATCATCTGACAGAATGTAGACGATAGCCTGGTAGTAGGTCTGCTCAAACTCTCGCTGCTGCTCGTAGACCTGGTACTCTGGTGCCCAACGGAATCCCAGAAAAGTGACCATGTCTCTCAGCATCTCCGGATAACCGGCAGTGCTCTCGCAACGAGTCATACGAACCACCTGCAGGTAGAACCTGAGATCCATCTACAGATGATCGGGGAAGTTTTGATTAGACGCCGGTAGAAGAAATGAAGTGGCAAGCAACAACAAGGTTTCAACGGACGAAAAGGATGTTGAGAAGAACAGGATATCAAAGCAACATTTGGGAAACACGAGACCAAACACCCTGAGGTACTACGGAAAAACCCATCCGGGCTTCTAGAGGATCAATATCTACTACTTAAGGAATAGAGGATCTGCTTCCGGGGCTTATGTGCCTCCGTTCTCAATCGTGAGTAGGCAACATGATAAATCATGTCACAACCACCTCCATTCCTATGGTCTAGTAGATATAACCATCCTAGAGAAACCGGGATACGTGAAATCCTAACTTGAAAGTTTAGATGAGAAGAGAAAACAACGTTGCACTTCCTTACCAGAAAAAGGGAGGGTGGGTGGGGAAAGAAATAAAAGAACAGAATTCCTACTCTCGCGTTTCATTTTTCCCTATATAGCTACAAAATAGTTTCTAGACTCAACTGCGACCAGTAAAAGGGATCCTACAGGCAGATAGGCTCTGATACCATTTGTCGCACCCGGACTTCTAGAGGATACTCACAGCCCGCTAAACAGTAGATAATTGGCTTACGTGGCTTACCGGCACCCGCATCTCAATATGAGTAGGCCAACACGTAAACGTGTGACAACCAACCTCTACTATTCATCGTCTGCGTAAACCATCCCATAGAAATCCGACTACTTCCATTGACGTACTTCATAACATACACACATGGTACGTCAACGGCATTTGAACAAGTGATATCACAACAAATCTCTAAGACACAAAGAAATAGAAATAAGTGGCAAATAGCTCTCACTAGAGTAGAGATAGCAAAAACAATCATGCAGAGGACACATGTCCCAACAAGTCATCATTACATCACAGCGGAAGCATCCAAAGTGCCTGAGTACAGAAAAGATCCAAATAGGCCTAAGAGGCCGGAAACGAAAAGACGGAGCCCATCCACGAAGTCTCGGATCCTGCCCGGGTCCGCTATCTACTCGTCAGCAGCCTCGTCATACTCCACGTAGTAGCCACCATGGGGATCCTCGGAAACGTAGTCTGCAGAACACGCAGCCCCAAAGGGGTCAGTACAGACGAGTACTGGCAAGCAAGACGCACAAGATACCAAAGTGTACCCGGCAACACCAAGTACAGATGCTTTGGGTTCAACGGAAGATAGGTGATACAAAGATGCGGCAGCGGGCTGCTCTAACCAACTACAGAGACATGCTACAACATCCGGCTAAAAGAAAGGGATAAGATAGCGCATCGGAACCAACTACCACTAACCTCAAACAAACCCATCCTGGATCTCGCCCCTTATCCAAAGAAGCAATCCAAGGATAACTCACATAGTTGGATTAATGATGGTTCAGATGATTGTGGCAATATGCCTATTACTAGTCAATTTGTTATCAATTAGGTGTAAGTTGTCTAATCCTTGTTAGCCAGCCCTATCACCAAGTCATCCATAACCACGGAAAACACGGCTTCTCGAGAAGATTTAACCCTGCAGGGATGCACCAATTTGGCCGTACACGTAAGAATATCCCGCCAGACGGGGGATCAACCCACCAAGCGAGGCACTCAACACAACCCAACTCTCCTTTGCATCAAGCCCAAAGAACCCCATGCAGTTGAGCGCACGACTAATCAAGCCCCACGAAGAAAAGGGGACCCTCATAGCACTCTAAGAACGTGTCTCCCTAAATGCCGACTACAAAAGTTACCACCCTGGCGCCAAGGGTTCGCACCTGCATATGCATGCGGCAAATGGAAAACCCGAACTAAATGAGGCGATTTGGACAAGATGCGAATCAAATCAAAGTTGAGGGGGGCGCCCATACACGCTTCCCACATGCGGTTACCGCGCTCATCATGGATCTAGAGGACAAGAACTTTTCCTGAGTTCGACACTAGCAGGCCTCAAAACCATACCCGGCCTCCTGCCGGTGCCTTATCATCAAATTAGCTTTACCTCAAACATTAACAGGTTGTTGTTTAAACATCGAGCCCCCAGAACATAATAAATATGGTAAAAGAAATAACGGACATCAGACTCGAGCATAAACAACCCTAAGCATGCTAGTAAGACACAGGCAACAAGCAACAGGGTTATAGGTGTGGAGGATAGGCTATATCAGGGTTACAGGGTGACATGTGATAGGATCGGAACACAAGCAATGAATCTTAAGGCTAGCAGAATAGACAACGGAAAGGACACAATGGTTCATGTGAGTGAATACTTGCCTGCAAACTCAGTAGCCTGGTACTGGGCTAACTCCTCTGAAGTAGTGTCGTAAACCTCGTCTTTCTAAACGTCGTCGTCTATTCGAGAAGAAGCAAACAAACAACGCAGAGAGACAAACAATCAATAACATGGCATGATGCACAAACATGGGATGATGCATGGCAATTTAATTGGTTCATCAAAGGTAAGCTAGTTGACATGGTAACATAATTAAATCGGCCTATATGCAATTTGGATTGCATATGGAAAAGCCCATGAATTAAGGTTGAATTAAATGATCTACAACTAACCATCATGTGAAAGTTGATTATAATGATGCATGGATGACGAAAACAATAAGAAAACAACAATAGCTTCAATTTGATATGTTGTTACCAAGTTTGGAATTTTATTTATTAAGTTATGAAATTTGGCTTCTTAAATGAGTTACACAAGCATTTGTTGTTTTCACCAATTTTAAATGTTCAAAATAGATAACAAAATTCATATTTGGAAAGAACACAAAATTTTAGATGGAAAACATATTTCATTTGTTGAAAATGGATTTAAAATGAATTAATTATGAATTAAACAAGTTTAAACAAGATTTAAATGAATTTCATTCAAGTATAAAATTATTTGAATTTTTATTTGTTCTAAACATTAAATAAAATTCATATTTGAAAAGATTATACTTTTCTGGTTTGAAAACATATTTTATATGTTCAAAAAGAATTTAGTTTGGCCAAATTATTAATTTAGCAATTTTAAATGTTTAAACAAGATTTAAATTATTTAACCAATTTTAATTATTCAAAACAGGAAACAAAGTTTATATTTGGAAAGCTTGTTCAATTTTGCATGGAAAACATATTTTACATGTGCCATTTGAATTAAATTTGAATTAGTTATGAATTTGATCAAATTTGAATGAGTTGTTTGAATTTGAATTTTTGAAACCATTTGAAATGTTCAAAACAGTATACAAATGGTTTTAACATGTAGAGAATTAAATTTGGTATGGAAAAAATATTTTGTTTATTAAATTTGGATTTGATTTGCAAAAGATATTTGAATTTGAATTACAGGGGCTATTCTGTGATTTTAAAAGTTTCAGATTTGGTCCAGGGGCTTGGATGCGAAAAATAAATTCAGAAAAGGCCCCTGGAACCTTTTCTACGCAGGCAGAGCAGCCCCTGGGTCACTGGCAGTGGGCCAGTGCCCAGCTGGTGCGTGCGTGGCGTGCGTGTGTGTGCTTGCGTGGCCACCATGTCGCTGACGGGTGGGGCCAGCATGGTTGCGTGGCAAAGCGTAGCAAAAGGTGGGATTTATTCCCGCGACGGGGGATCGAACCCGCGCCCTTGCGCTGCGCGCCGTTGGATCTGGCCACTGGGATACTGAACGTTTCGTGATGGAGGAGATGCTCGTGGGGTTTTGAGGCAAAGCCTCGGGATTTAACTGAAACTGCAAGTTTCAGTTAACTGAAACTTCACTGATCGGAGGAAGACGCCGGCGACGAGCTGCGCTGCGGGGGTTGCTGCGTGTGCGTACGCGTGGGCACCGTGTACGTGTGTGGCCGTGTGTGTGCGTGCAACCGGAGGGGAACGGAGAGGGGGAAAAGGGTGCTCACCCCCGTTGTCGTCGAAGCAGCGGCTCGGGGAAGAGGCAGTGGCGACAGGCGGCGATGGACGACACGGTGACGGCGATCGGGCGCTTCCCAAGCCTCTCCCGGGAAACAAGGAGGAAGAGGGAGGAGTGGGGGTCTCGTTCCCGTGCCCGTGGGGACCTGATGGCGACCACAACCCCAACCACCACCTCGCTAAGCTCCGGCCATGGCGGCTCGTCAGAAGATTCAGAAAATTCAGAGGAAGAAAGGAGATGATCTGAGAGGGAGGAAGAGGAACGGCGGCGGCAGGGAGGAAGGAGAGGGCTAGGTTTAGGGTTTGGGAGCTCTCGGGGTAGAAATAGGGGAGGAAAAGGGAGCAGGTGGTGCGGTGTGTGCGTGCCTGCGTCAGCGGCATCGTCACCTGTACGGAGGAAGGAGACGAGGGCCGCGCGCTGGCTGGGGTAGTAGGTGGCTGGGCCGGCTGTTGGGCTGGCCTGGCTGCCTCCCCCAGCCTGTTTTCCTGTTTTTATTTTTTTCTCTCTGTTTTTTTGCAGAAAAGAAAAGAAAGGAAAAGGAGAGAAATAGAAGGGATTTTGGGCTTAAAAATTTTGTGGATAATTTTGTATAAGCTATTTATTACAAAAGCCCAGCTGTGCAACTTTTTGTTTTCCAAATTTTTAAATTTTCTTGTTGTTTGAAATTCAAATGGATTTGATTGAATTTTTGCAATAATTGGAATGTTGAAAATTAGGCAAGTTAATACTTTGGAAATTCTAGTTTATTGGAAGCAATCGAATGGTTTGATTTGAAAGTTTTATTTGAAAAATTGTAACAGAGCAAGTATGAAACAAGGATTTGAATTTTGGTTTGAAATTCAAATGGAAAACAAGTGAAAACAAATGCAAAACTCATGATGGAATGATGCAAACTTAATTTAAACAAAAAGCAAACATTGTAAGGCTGTTTTTCATAGTTGGGATGTTACAACTAGTTGACGTCCATGCTAACTAAGGGCTTCTAGGGTCAGGATAGCTCTGATACCAACTTTGTAGAGGCCCCAAACCGGAAGGTCCAGAACCCCTCATATGCATACATTCACGATCCCAGGAAAATCAGTCGTGAACAACATACAAAAGTGGTACACAGATACATTATCCATTACACGAATAAAAGCAGTCTTACAAGCCAATGGTCACATGACCAAGTCTTTATTTACTGCCACGCAGGGCAGGCAAAGTCTTACAACAAACTAACACAGCGGAAAACAAACAAACGTAGATAGCCCATGTCACACCATCACCGACAGGCTGCTGACAGGGAGCCGGGCCTAGTTCGCGTAGTCGTCAGAATAGCAACCCTCCTCGTATTCCTCCTCAGGCGGTATCTCCTCATAGTCTGGCCAAATAAATAGCCAGGGGCGAAACCAATATGAGTACTTTTGAATGTACTCAGCAAGTCATCCTTTATACACTTACAAATGCATCATGCTTATATGGTGCATAGGTAGGCCATAAATAGGGCTCACTACCAATGATGTTCATATAAGATGACACCATAGTTGCAGTCATATTAATCTGTACCTTCGTCGAAGAAGATACTTCAGAAGAAAATAGTATAGTTTTCTTTCTCTTGTAGATATCGCATGTACAAGAGGTTTTATAAACTTGTTTTATAAAAGGAAGTTTTTTTCTTTGCAAAACTTCTTGGGACAACATGTCCAAAAACTTCATCGGTACCCCTCAGGTACAAGCCTTCTGTTTTAAAAACATATTTTTGAAAACATAGCACAATGCTAGCTACATGGCCTTTCAACTTCCCATATCCGAGGGCTCGGCTATTCTGAATAGTTTTACTCTGCAGAGGTGGTACACATTCCACTAGATACAAAACTTTGCCATGGACCACCCAAGGATCGACACAGCGATATGCAAGCACCAGAGGATTGATCCTAACTGTCCACTCTAACACAAGCTAGTATATGCTCATTCCTTTAGGTGGGTTGTCTCCCCGGCATAAGGTCCCTCCCTGCCTAGTCAGGAGGCCCAGCTGTCGCTTCCGGAGGAGAACTTAATCCCTCACTGTGTATGTCCCGTTTCTCCCTCCTGGCGACACTTCTGTTCAGAGAATCATCCTCTCTATAGCATCTTGGAATGAAACACACACTAACAAGTTCAAGTATCTAGATAGTCCCCATACCCATATAGGGGTAGAGTGGCAGTACATCTTGGTTGTCCAGTGAAGACTAGGTTATGTGCCTTTTGGAAAACGTTTGGAAACATCTCTTCAGCTCCCCCGGTGAACAAGGTTCCGCCTTTCCACCGTGGACTTCTCATAGAACCCTTTTGTTTGCAAAAGAACATTTTAAAAGTGTCCACTTAGGGACTCAAGATTATTATCTTAGGCGGTATTTATATACCTTATGGTGGCTAATGGCTTGGTACACCAAGTTGACTAATGGCAAGGTGATAATATACTATATAATAGTAGTAGTAATATTCACTCAATAAAAATAGTTTTTGGTAATCAAGTTTTTGAAAACTTCAGAAGTAGATCACGCATAATGGTAAGTGGAGAAATAACAGCAATCTTTAAGGATGGCTTGCCTTGGAGGTAATGATGATCTTGCTCTTGCTCACAACAGGTATGGTAGTAATACCCTCCTGCTCCAACTATTGCTTCGTCGTTTTCTATCGTCGCAAAAGAAAGTAAAAACATCCTATCAGAACCTTACTAAGAAAATCAATTACACCCAACTAAAACATACAACAAGAATGAGCACACAAAAATAACACACAAGTTCCTAAAATAATCTCACATAAGCATGCATCAAAAATAATAATATTTACTATTATTACCACAACTATTATGGTTGAACTAATTTATTTTTCAACCAAATGAGATGGAACCAGTGGGTGTTCCACTAGGTTTTCCATTTCATTTAAGAGGTATTATGCCTCTGGTCCAACTTGTGGAATAAAATAATTTCATAACAAAAATTGCTACTAGCTAATCTAGTGAAAACAATACTACTAGTAATAAATATTAAACCTATACATGCATTCTAAAGAAAACAAAAGTAACCTTATAGAGACCAAAACATGTAATAATCAGTACCAAAATGGTACTGGATCCAAGTGAAAATACTCCTAACATCTAGGATAAAAATCTAGCTAAATATTTCTATTACAAGATTTCATAGAAATAAACTTGGGATTACTACTATGATCATATTAATTCCAAGCAGATCCTAAACTTGCACCAACTTACTAACATGGAATCTCTGTGAGAAAACAACATAATATCACTCAACACATCATTTACACAGGCTAGAAAACAGATTGACACTAGCAAACAATTATTTACAAACCAAAACTATCTCTTTTATTCTTAACAAAGAAGTGAATTTTCTTAGATCTGTTGTCAAATTAATTCTAGAGCTCTAAAAATTACACAAATCTAGGATAACATAGATCTATCTAATATCTAACTGATACAATTGGATTTACATCAAAAGGTGCTATAAAATAAATCCTAAAATTCATAGAACAGGCTACTGGTACTTTACCAGAATGGGTACCATTTACAAATCGTATCTCACCTTGGGGTGAGGTCAAGTTCTAATGGTATATTTAGTCAAGGTCTACTCTAGGAATTTTAGTTTGCACATTTTAGACATTCCAGTAAAAAGTTATTCCATTTTCATTCGAACAGACAGTGTCCAATTCATCATTTATCATTCGTTCTTAGTTCATCCAAATCCAGTTCTGTCAGTTGCAAACGTTCAAGATTTTGTTCATGCATCTCTGGTAATGTTTGCTCATTTTATTTTGGAGTTTACTATTTTCATTTTTGAATAAAGCAAACTAGCAGTTTTCTAGATATTTACAAAAAGAAAAAGAACAGGGCAGTGGGCTGGACAACGCACGGCGGCGCGGCCCAACTGCGCCTGGCGGCCCGCCTTGCTTCCGCAACGCGCGCGAACGAGCGTACCGTTTCGGGATTTAAGCGTGGCCGTAGATCTTGAGATCTACGGTGCACAGCCGTCCTCACTCTCTCCTCCTTTCTTTTTTCTCTCCGGCGAGAGCACGGGAGACCCGCGGCGAGTTCGAACCAGGGGCTCACCTAGGGGGTTTGTAGACCGAAAGGAAGATGTCGGGGAAGTCGCAGATGGTCGAGGAAGTGCAGGGGCGCAGCAGCTAGGGCACGAGATGGCTCCAGTCAACGGTGCCATGCACGCGCTCCGCGGCGGCTCCGACGAGATTCCCAGCGTCCCTGCAAACGAGAGGCCGTGGGGTTGGTCAGGCTTGGTCCACGGAAGGAGTGGAGTGGATCTAGGGTGATAGGAAAGGCTACGGTTGCCTGAGGTGAGAGTATTTCGCCTCTGGCAGTCGTGGTGGCCGCGGCAAACTTTCTGGCGATTCGGGCTGTCGCGGGCAGCTCGGGGCTATCTGGCTAGGTGGTGAGTGAGTGTGAGGGGTGGTGAGTGAGTGTGCGTGGAGGCAGAGGTCTAGGGTGGGGTTTTATAGCGGGAGCGGAAGTGGCGCACGCTCGGGTGGCCGTGGCGCCCGCGGGACGTGCACGTGCACGCTCTGGCATGACCACGCCGCACACCCTGGCCCTTGGGCGCTTCAGAGCCACTAGGAGGGGTCAATGCCCACTTGCAACGGTGAAAGATCGAAGAAATCACTGAGAGGGGTCACTGTTGCTCGGGATAGGGATGAACCTGTTAGGTGCCCATCCCTCCCTCCCGCTTCTCTCCCTCTGAATCCCTCTCTCTCTCACGCTCTGGTCAACCCACTTGCAGGCGAAGGAAAAGAAAATGGGGTGGGATGACTCAGCTTCTAGAAGCCCCAAACAGTGCATCAAAAGGTTGAGTGAATAAAAATTTGTGTGCATTTCAAAATCGAACCAGTTCACTATTTTTCTGGAAAAAAAATTCAGTTAAGTTCAGTTTTCAGGATTTTGCTAACTGTTGGATTTTCAGTGATGATTAACTGAAAGTTTGATTTGTTTTCAGGACTCAATTTTTTCCAAAGTTAGTTTTCCAAGCATGGTTCTGTTAAGCAACATTTGTACTTTCCAAAACAGCAAAGGAAACTAAATTTGAAAATCAAATTCTTGGTGAAAACAAGGTGGAAAAAGGGCTAATTGGAGTTTTTCTCTGTTTTGCAAAAATCAACAATTTTGTCTTATTTTCTTAGCACAAAAACACCAAACAAAAGAATGTTTCTGTGATTCAACTTTTCAAACTAAGTTAACCAATTTGTAGTTCATATACTAAAGATCACATCCATGCCATGAAAACACCAAATGTGAATTTCTAGCATATGAATAACAAGGGTGAAAAACCCCTACTTGACTTGTTTTTCAGAGTTGGTTTTTATTAGAAAAACTTGAGGAAAACATTTGATTTCACTTTTGTCAAAGTGTTTTCTTGATTCCATTTGATTCAATATTCAATTATAAGTTGTTTTCAATATTTCCACATGGGTTTTGAGTTAGGATAACAGAAATTAATAAAATGGAAATAATTCATAAAAGATCTGAAACAGCAGAAAATAAGTGAGTGGTTTTTAAATCAAGTTTGCTTGCATTGCATAGATAGTCATAGCTCAATACATCATGTTGGATTACACAAGGGTCACTAAAAAGTTTTTGTTGGCTCAGAAAATTGGATTCCCTTATGTGTTACAAGTGTGCTAAAACTGGGGTGTGACATTTATGACTACAAACAAGTCACGAATAGCCTCCATGACCACTTAGTTTTTTAACTTGTGGTATTGCTTATGTTTTAATTAATGATGCTTATGTCGCTATGCATGATTATGGCTCTTATGCTCTCTTGATTTGTCGCTCCTAGTCTTTTGCTAGCCTCCACCTGTATTGAGTATGAGCTCTACTCGTGCATCCAAACTCCCTTAAACCAAAGTTTTTCCCATTGTGTCCATCATACCTACCTACATGTGGTATTTAACTGCCATTCCAAAGTAAATTGCTCATGTGTTACCTTTAAAACCTTCAAAATTACTCCTGCTTTATGTTCTTGTTTTTTGCTCATGAGGACGTAAATAGAGAATCTTTATCTCACTTGTTGATTGGATTTCACACCCTGGACTAGTGGCTTCATCCGCTTATCCATATGATAGAAGAGCTGGCAGCGGGGTTCCCAGCCCCAAATTAATGCAAACAAATACTCTTCACGATTTTTGCCCCTGATTTATTAGTCAAAGCATAATTGTGTAAACAAAAGATAAAGAGGGATGACCATCTACACCAGTTGCGTCCTACACCATGGGAGCCGCTCTTGTGAATCAAGTTGGCTTGTGACGTACTGTATTTTCTGTTTACCATTCGTTGACATTAGCATACATCTCCCAAAATATAGACACCCCTCCACGGTATGTGATTGTTGGCAGGCACCCAAGGATTCGGTTTGTGAAAGATGGATGGGAGGAGTGTCAAACTTTTAATACCTCTGTTTAATAAAATAAAAGCTCTAGCACATGAGTGATCCCTGCTTCCCTCCGCGAAGGGCCTTTCTTTTAGTTTTATGTTGAGTCTCCATCTTCTAACTTTTTGCACAGTTGAGAGAGCATTTTTTCCATTCAGAGTTCTATGTGCATTTGTCCCATAAGCATCAATAATTACTTCATGATGTGATATCATTTGTTCTTAAATTATTTGTTCTAGTCTTCCTCATGAAATTTGAAGGTGTCCTGGAATTTATGTTTTGCCCCACTCTTAAGGACTATCGACATATCACTTTGCCATGATTTCTCTATACCTGAAACAAACGTCTACGTTTCTTTGCATTATTATTCATGATCATTTATTTGAGTTACTCTTCGTGATGCAAAGTAATTTTTATGCTTTATTATTAAAGTTTTATTTATCATGTATGTGTTTAAAGTTTTATGATCTTAGCGTGCATATGCTTTTAGATTAGATTGATCAAGTTTCTGTTAGTAGCATGTCACCTCAGAAATTATTGTTTTATCATTTACCTACTCAAGGACGAGTAGGAACTAAGCTTGGGGATGCTTGATACGTCTCCAACGTATCTATAATTTTGATGCTCCATGATCATATTTTGCCAATTGCTACTTGTTTTCTCCCTTATTTATAGCATTTTTATACGTTTTCCGGGACTAACCTATTAACAAGATGCCAAGTGCCAGTTCCCTGTTTTCTGCTGGTTTTGGTTTCAGAAAAGTTGTTCTGCAAACATTCTCGGAATTGGACCCCACAAAGCCCGAAGTTCATATTTTCCACGGAAGCATCAAGAACACCGAAGAGGAGTCGAAGACGGGCAACAGGGGGGCCATATCATAGGGTGGCGCGGGTCCCCCTGGCCGCGCCACCTATGGGTGTGGGGCCCCTGGAGCTCCATCGCCTTTGCCCTTTCGCCTATTTAATCCCCCAAATGGAAAACCCTAAGCACCTGATCAAAAATCCCAGAAAAGTTCCGCAGCTGCCATCACCATCAACCCTAGATCAAGGGGGTTATGAAGCTGTTCCCGACACCCTGCCGGAGAGGAGATCATCACCGGAGGCTTCTACATCACCATGCCTGCCTCCCGAGTGATGCGTGAGTAGTTCATCCTTGGACTACGGGTTCGTTGCTGTAGTTAGATGGTTGTCTTCTCCTCATATGCCTCATGTTTAGATCTCGTGAGCTGCCTACCATGACCGAGATTGATCTTATGTAATTCTATATGTTGTTTGTTGGGATCCGATGAATATTGAACTTATGCCAAGTTGATTATAGTCTTTATTTGCATATGCTATTTGTGATCTTGCATGCTTTCCGTTGCTAGTGGTTGCTCTGGCCAAGTAGTTGCTAGTGACTCCAAGAGGGAGTATTTATGCTCAATAGTGGGTTCATGCCTCCTCACCACCTTGCTCGAGTGACAGAAACGTGAAGGGGGGATGTGCTGTTGCCATTAGGGAGAAAACAGCGGTGAGAGTGCCCGCGTGCATAACCATTGCTTACATTACACACTTTGTTTAATGCAGTTATCTGTTGCTTGCAACTTAATACCTAAGGGGGTTCGAATGATAACCCGAGGGTGGATTATTAGTCATAGATGTAGATGGATGTTGGTCTATGTATATTGTTGTAATGCCCACACTAAATGTCATAGTAGTCTTCATGTCATATTGTGCACTACGGTCCAACCTCTATTTGTCAATTGCCCAGCTGTAATTTGTTCACCCAGCATGCTATCTTTCATGGAGAGACACCACTAGTGAAACTATGAACCCCGGTCCATTTTTCCACACTATTAAACAAACCACAACTATTTCATGCTTTCTTTACTTACTACAAGCAAACATCATTTTCCACACTAGACATCTAATCTTTGTTTTCAGCAAGACCGGTGATATTGACAACCTCACTGTACCGTTGGGACATAGTATTTTGGTTGTGTTGTGTGCAGGTTCCATGTTGTTGCTGACACCGGTGAAGCGCCAACACCATAGTAAGTGGCGTCAACGTTCCTGAGATCCTCTTCCTCCTACTAGATCGATAACCTTGGTTCTTACCTGAGGGAAACTCTTGCCGCTTGCTCATCACACCCTCCTCTTGGGGTTTCCAACGGTTGTTATCACAAAGTAGCAAGGAGTTTCTGGCGTTGTTGCCGAGGACTTAATCATCATCAAGAAGCCTCCCCGTCAAGGCACCAGCGCAGGCAACAAGAATTTCTGGCGCCGTTGCCGGGGAGGAAGAAGTCTTCTGGCAAGGGGAGTCTCTCACTCTCAACCTCTTTAATTTGTTTATTGTCTTGTTTTTATTTTTTTATGTTTTCTTGTTTTTCTTCTCTATATTGAAAACACACAAAAAAAATAGTTTACTTTTTGGCATAAAAGGGCAACTCAAGTATTTTCAAGTGAAGCATTCACTTGCTATTTTTGCTTCATCATGCTTGCTATCAACGTTTGATGTCTTTGAAACCAGATCATTTAGGCAAGGTGGGTTCACGAATGAACAACAAAAACATTATAAGGAACACCGCTTGTCACAAAAAGGGATACACTTATGGGAGCAAATTAATAAATTGCATGACTATGCTAAAAACTTGTGCTCCACCTATAATGTTACTTATTGCTTTGATTAATCTTGCTGCTGTAGGAGGTATAAACATCTCCCTTTTCAATGTGAGTATAATGATAATGTTACCATATCTTCTTATGTTAAGGGAAATTATGAATTATATGATGTGGAACAAATTGAATAATTTATTGCTTGGAAGGGTGCATTCGAAATTGCCTATTTTCTTGAAAGTATCGATGATACACCTTATAAATACGAGATTTATGCTATACTTAAATATTTATTTTGTAATTACAAGGATTCTAATTACTACATAATGGAATATCTTAATAAATGCTCTCAACCTAAGGAAGAGACTAATGCCTTGCAGGAACCTATGGAAGAAGAAATTGCAGAATCTAGAAGTTCATTGGATGAAAAAGAGGAGAAGAGTGATGATCAAGAGGAGGAAGAATGGAGCTACCCATGTATACCTCCCAATGATAGTAACTCTTTAACTCATGCATTATTTGATGAAATTGATACTTTCTATACTTGTGACCCTAATACTACTATGAATGAAACTTGTGAGAATGATATTGCTACTATTATGTGTGATAATCCATGCTACTTGGATAAATCTTATGATAATGCTTTTGATGATGGTCCTATGTTACTTGATGGTATAAATTATAATGCTACTGAAAATAGGATTTCTATGATGTGTCCTATACCTTTTAAGAGTGATCAATCATCTTGTTTTTCTATTGCTAAAAGTGCGAAAAGAGAAGAGCTGATTTTAAATTTTGATCCCACTATTTTTGAGCTTGATATGAATTGTGTGCTTTTAGACCATGACAAACATGCTTTATGTGATAATTATATTGTTTAGTTTGTTCATGATGCTACTGAAAATTATTATGATAGAGGAAAATATGGTTGTAGGAATTTTCATATTACTAAAACACCTCTCTTTTTGTTGAAAGTTTTGAAGTTGCTCTTATTCTAACTTCCCATGATTTCTAGTTTGAGCTTATTTGATTTATTTCTTTACAAGATTCCTATGCATAGGAAGTGGGATTGACTGAAATTTGTTTTATTATGGATTCTTGATGCTCTATTTTTCTTCAATTCATACTTCTTATGTGAGCATCTACTTGAGTTGCCCTTTTATGCCTAGCTGAAAGGCGTCAAAGAAAAGCTCTACCGGGAGACAACTTGTTTTATTTCGCTGTTTTCAACCCGTTTTCTTTCGTTTTCTTTGGTGTGCTTTGCACCTGGGTGTTGTATATTTCCTTAGAAACCCCGATGTATCCTTTCTTTTGAGTTTTTTTTGAGCCAAGTAAAGCCTCTAGTGTAAAGTTGAGCCTATATTTCGGATTTCTGCGCAGGAAACAGATTTCTGCTGTCCACTGTTAATTCCGTTAAAAATCACAGAAAATTCAGAATGACCTGAGTTTTTTTGTGCGTAATACTCAGTTATATACGCAACCTTTCCTAGAAGACCACTTTTTTATTTCAGCAACAGAGGATTTTTTTAAAAATCAATCTTTACCTGTTGTTCTGTTTTGACAGATTTCTGACATTTATCGCATTTGCATCTTAATCTCTTTCTTTTGGTGTTCTTTTGAGAAAAAGAGTTTTAAAAGAAGTTGTTAAAGTAGATAATATGTTTTAAGTGTTAGAATTGTGTTGAAACTGAACCATGTGAATTTATTATTTCAATTGCACTAACGTTGCTAATGAAGATTGTGAGAATTTTGGTGTGAAGGAAGTTTTCAAGGGTCAAGAGAAGAGGATGATATGATGTGATCAAGAAGAGTGAAAAGCCTAATCTTGTTGATGCCTCGGTAGTACATCCAAGAAAATTCCAAGAAGACTCAAGCGTCTAAGATTGGGGATGCCCAAGGCATCCCCTTCTTCATCAACAAATTATCATGTCACTTCTAGTGAAACTATATTTTTATTCGATCGCATCTTATGTGCTTTACTTGGAGCGTCTTTTATTTTTGTTTTCAGTTTGTTTTTTATTTTGCTTTCTGTTTTTTTTTTCAATAAGCTTGGTTGGACCCCATCATTCTTTTATTGGAGAGTGACACGCTCCGCTTTTTCATGAGATACTTTGTATTCTTAATCTCTGTCTAGCTGCTGCCTTTATTTAGCTCTTGTTTGCATGCATCTCTTATTAGAGTTGTTAGTTTTAGTAGTGTTATGTGAGTACTCTCATGTTTGATTTCTGTATCATAAATAGTATTTTTGTTAAAGCATGTTTTGTATGGCGCTTGTTGGGAGAAAGAAAATTGCTGCTTGAAGTAGAATTTATAACCGTACTAGTAGAAGCTTGTATAGACTATGGCTAGGACTTTTTCGTGCCATGATAAATGTTATTTTAGTTTTAAAGCCTTGTGGTTATTGAGTATCATGATTAGACTCAAATATCTGAGAGTGTTTAATATGTATTGAAAGATTCATGAGTTGTTCTTCTCATAGTAAAGCATCAATATATGGTATTCTCTTTCGAATGTTTTATTTGGTTGAATTGGTGCATGCTCACACCATGTTTATGACTACAAACAAGTCACAAATAGCCTCCATGACCACTTAGTTTTTTAACTTGTGGTGTTGCTTATGTTTTAATTAATGATGCTTATGTCGCTATGCATGATTATGGCTCTTATGCTCTCTTGATTTGTCGCTCCTACTCTTTTGCTAGCCTCCACCTGTACTGAGTATGAGCTCTACTCGTGCATCCAAACTCCCTTAAACCAAAGTTTTTCCCATTGTGTCCATCATAGCTACCTACATGTGGTATTTAACTGCCATTCCAAAGTAAATTTCTCATGTGTTACCTTTAAAGCCTTCAAAATTACTCCTTCTTTATGTTCTTGTTTTTGCTCATGAGGACGTAAATAGAGAATCTTTATCTCACTTGTTGATTGGATTTCACACCCTGGACTAGTGGCTTCATCCGCGTATCCATATGATAGAAGAGCTGGCAGCGGGGTTCCCAGCCCCAAATTAATGCAAACAAATACTCTTCACGATTTTTGCCCCTGATTTATCAGTCAAAGCATAATTGTGTAAACAAAAGAGAAAGAGGGATGACCTTCTACACCAGTTGCGTCCTTCACCATGGAGCCACTCTTGTGAATCCAGTTGGCTTGTGACGTACTGTATTTTCTGTTTACCATTCGTTGACATTAGCATACATCTCCCAAAATATAGACACCCCTCCACGGTATGTGATTGTTGGCAGGCACCCGAGGATTCGGTTAGCCATGGTTTGTGAAAGATGGTTGCGAGGAGTGTCAAACTTTTAATACCTCTGTTTAATAAAATAAAAGATCTAGCACATGAGTGATCCCTGCTTCCCTCCGCGAAGGGCCTTTCTTTTAGTTTTATGTTGAGTCTCCATCTTCTAACTTTATGCACAGTTGAGAGAGCATTTTTGCCATTCTGAGTTCGATGTGCATTTGTCCCATAAGCATCAATAATTACTTCATGATGTGATATCATTTGTTCTTAAATTATTTGTTCTAGTCTTCCTCATGAAATTTGAAGGTGTCCTAGCATTTATGTTTTGCCCCACTCTTAAGGACTATCGACATATCACTTTGCCATGCTTTCTCTATACCTGAAACAAACGTCTACGTTTCTTTGCATTATTATTCATGATCCTTTATTTGAGTTACTCTTCGTGATGCAAAGTAATTTTTATGATTTATTATTAAAGTTTTATTTATCATGTATGTGTTTAAAGTTTTATGATCTTAGCGTTCATATGCTTTTAGATTAGATTGATCAAGTTTCTGTTAGTAGCATGTCACCTCAGAAATTATTGTTTTATCATTTACCTACTCAAGGACGAGTAGGAACTAAGCTTGGGGATGCTTGATACGTCTCCAACGTATCTATAATTTTGATGCTCCATGATCATATTTTGCCAATTGCTACTTATTTTATCCCTTATTTATAGCATTTTATACGTTTTCCGGGACTAACCTATTAACAAGATGCCAAGTGCCAGTTCCCTGTTTTCTACTGGTTTTGGTTTCAGAAAAGTTGTTCTGCAAACATTCTCAGAATTGGACCTCACAAAGCCCGAAGTTCATATTTTCCACGGAAGCATCAAGACCACCGAAGACGAGTCAAAGACGGGCAACAGGGGGGCCACACCATAGGGGGGCGCGGGTCCCCTTGGCCGCGCCACCTATGGGTGTGGGGCCCCTGGAGCTCCACCGCCTTTGCCCTTTCGCCTATTTAATCCCCCCAGATGGAAAACCCTAAGCACCTGATCAAAAATCCAAGAAAAGTTCCGCAGCTGCCATCACCGTCAACCCTAGATCAAGGGGGTTATGAAGCTGTTCCCGACACCCTGCCGGAGAGGAGATCATCACCGGAGGCTTCTACATCACCATGCAAGCCTCCGGAGTGATGCGTGAGTAGTTCATCCTTGGACTACGGGTTCGTTGCTGTAGTTAGATGGTTGTCTTCTCCTCATATGCCTCATGTTTAGATCTCGTGAGCTACCTACCATGATCGAGATTGGTCTGATGTAATTCTATATGTTGTTTGTTGCGATCCGATGAATATTGAACTTATGCCAAGTTGATTATAGTCTTTATTTGCATATGCTACTTGTGATCTTGCATGCTTTCCGTTGCTACTGGTTGCTCTGGCCAAGTAGTTGCTAGTGACTCCAAGAGGGAGTATTTATGCTCGATAGTGGGTTCATGCCTCCTCACCACCTTGCTCGAGTGACAGAAACGTGAAGGGGGGATGTGATGTTGCCATTAGGGAGAAAACATGCGGTGAGAGTGCCCGCGTGCATAACCATTGCTTACGTTACACACTTTGTTTAATGCAGTTATCTGTTGCTTGCAACTTAATACCTAAGAGGGTTCGGATGATAACCTGAGGGTGGATTATTAGTCATAGATGCAGATGGATGTCGGTCTATGTATATTGTTGTAATGACTGCTCTAAATATCATCGTAGTCTTCATGTCATATTGTGCACTATGGTGCAACCTCTATTTGTCAATTGCCCAACTGTAATTTGTTCACCCAGCATGCTATCTTTTATGGAGAGACACCACTAGTGAAACTATGAACCCCGGTCCATTTTTCCACACTGTTAAACAAACCACAACTATTTCCTAGTTTTCTTTACTTAATGCAAGCATACATCATTTTCCACACTATTCGTCTAATCTTTGTTTTCAGCAAGACCGGTGAGATTGACAACCTCACTATACCATTGGGACAAAGTATTTTGGTTGTGTCGTGTGCAGGTTCCACGTTGTTGCTGACACTGGTGAAGCGCCGGCACCATCGTCAGTGGCATCAACCTTCCTGAGATCCTTTTACTCCTACTGGATTGATAACCTTGGTTCTTAACTGAGGAAAGCTCTTTCCGCTTGCTCATCACACCCTCCTCTTGGGATTTCCAACTATTGTTATAACAAAGTAGCAAGGAGTTTCTGGCGCCGTTGCCGGGGACTTAATCATCATCAAGAAGCCTCCCTGTCAAGGCACCAGCGCAGGCATCAGTGCATTGTCCCATCAACATCAATAATTACTTCATGATGTGATATTATTTGTTCTTAAATTATTTGCTCTAGTCTTCACAGGTACTTTGAAGGTGTCTTGGCATTTATGTTTTGCCCCACTCTTAAGGACTAGCGAAATATCACTTTGCCATGCTTTCTCTATACCTGAAACAGACGTTTATCTTTCTTTGCATTATTTTTCATGATCCCTTGTTTGAGATACTCTTCATGATGAAAAGTGATTGCTTTGCTTTATTATTAAAGTTCTATTTATCATGTTTGTGTTTGAAGTTCTATGATCTCAGCTTGCATATGCCTTTACATTTTTATGATCAAGATTATGTTAGTAGCATGTCACCTCAGAAATTATTGTTTTATCGTTTACCTACTCGAGGATGAGTAGGAACTAAACTTGGGGATGCTTGATACTTCTCCAACGTATCTATAATTTCTGATGCTCCATGATAATACTATGCCAATTTCTACATGTTTTCTCCCTTCTTTATGTCATTTTAACATGTTTTCCGGGACTAACCTATTAACAGGATGTCAAGTGTCAGTTCCCTGTTTTCTGCTGTTTTTGGTTTCAGAAAAGTTGTTCTGGAAATATTCTCGGAATTGGACCCCAAAAAGCCCGAAGTGCCATTTTCCCCGGAAGCATCCAGAAGACTGAAGAGGAGACGAAGAGGGGAATCAGGGGGCTCACATCATGGGGTGGCGCACCCCTCCTGGCCGCGCCAGGGGGTGGTGTGGGGAACCCAGGGCTCCACCGCCTCTTCTCTTTCGCCTATTTATTCCCCCCGGATGGAAAACCCTAGTTACCTGATCAAAAATCCCCGAAAAGTTCCGCAGCCGCCGTCACCGTCAACCCTAGATCATGGGGGGTTCTGAAGCCGTCTCCGGCACCCTGCCGGAGAGGAAATCATCACCAAAGTCCTCTCCATCACCACGCCTGCCTTCGGAGTGATGCGTGAGTGGTTCATCCTTGGACTACGGGTCCATAGAATTAGCTAGATGGTTGTCTTCTCCTCATAAGCCTCCATGTTTAGATCGCGTGAGCTGCCTAACATGATCGAGATTGATCTTATGTAATTCTCTGTGATGTGTTTGCTGGGATTCGATGAATATTGAACTTATGCCAAATTGATTATAGTTATTTGTGATCTTGCATGCTTTCCGTTGCTAGTGGTTCCTCTGGCCAAGTAGTTGCTAGTGACTCCAAGAGGGAGTATTTATGCTCGATAGTGGGTTCATGCCTCCTTTTTGCCTTGCTCGAGTGACAGAACCGTGAAGGGGGAGATGTGATGTTGCCACTAGGGAGAAAACAGCGGTGAGAGTGCCCGCGTGTACAATCATTGCTTACATTACACACTTTATTTAATGTAGTTATCTGTTGCTTGCAACTTAATACCTAAGGGGGTTCGGATGATAACCTGAGGGTAGATTATTAGTCATAGATGCAGTTGGATTACGGTCTATGTATATTGTTGTAATGCCCGCACTAAATATCATAGTAATCATCATGTCATGAATGTGCACTACGGTGCAACCTCTATTTGTCAATTGCCAAGCTGTAATTTGTTCACCCATCATGCTATCTCTTATGGAGACACACCACTAGTGAACCTGTGAACCCCGGTCCATTTTCTTACACTGTTAAACAAGCCTCTAAAGTTTCCTGCTTTCTTTACTTAATGCAAGCATACATTATTTTCCACACTATACGTCTAATCTTTATTTTCAGGAAGACCGGTGACATTGACAACCTCACTATACCGTTGGGACAAAGTATTTTGGTTGTGTTGTGTGTAGGTTCCACGTTGTTGCTGACACCAGTGAGCCATCACCACCGTTAGTGGCATCAACCTTCCGAAGGTCCTCTTTCTCCTACTAGATTGATAACCTTGGTTCTTAACTAAGGGGAAAACTCCTACCGCTGTGTTCATCACACCCTCCTCTTGGGGTATCCCAACGAGTGCAAGATCTGCACCATCAGTCATCCCGCTGATAATTATTGATCGGAGAAGAGTCTCGATCATGTCTGCATGTTCTCGAACTCGTATGGTCACACACTTGACGTTCGGTAACGCTAGGGAAGAATTGGGATATTTTGATGGTGTGAAATTTTTTTGTTCGAAGTCTCAGATGTGATCCGGGATATCACGAGGAGGTCTAGAGAAAAAATTTATATAAGGAAATTTCATTTCTGGGTTCCGAAAAAGTTATGGATTTTTCTGGCAGAGTACCGGGAAGGTTCTATGCGTCTAAACGACCCGAGATGGGTCCACATGGACCAAGGGACACTAGTAGGAAACATCCTATAGCCACCCCTATACTGCTGGCGAACAAGATTACAGTTTTGCCAGCGCTATTACCGCTGGCGAACAGGATTTTCAGTTCGCCAGCGCTCTTCCTATTACCGCTGGCGAACAAGCCAATGCATTCGCTAGCGCTAAGGGTGGGACCCTCCTGCGCGCACCCGCTCCTCCCTGGAACTACCGCTGGAGGACAGGCTCCTTTGTTTGCCAGCGCTACGTGGGCTACCGCTAGCGAACAGCTCTGCCTGTTCGCCAGCGCTAACATGTGGGCACAGGGCGCATGTTAGCGCTGGCGAAAAGGCAAACCTGTTCGCCAACGGTAACCCCCCAGATCTGCACAATAAGTGACACCCCCTCCCCACCCACTTTCCCCTCCTCCACTCTCTTCTCAACCTTGTCCCCTAGATTCTCTCTCTAGCTCGAATTAATGCCAATTTCCCCACCCTCCTACTCTCTTTTGAACCAACTAAAATTATTTAGTTGGTATATCTAGGTTTATCTCCCTCCCAACACCCTTTCTACCCAAAGTTTTCCCTTCCTAGGCATCTAGATCTAGAATTACCCCCTCTCTCTCCAAAGCTCCAAAATTCTCCGGATATCATCTCGTGTAGCCATCTCATCATTTGAGGTGGGATGAATGCTAATATATAATTAAATAAGTTTGTATATGAATTTTGTTCGAATACACGTGATATGCAATATGTGTGAAATTTCACCGGATTCAAATATGGTCGTGCGATGGAGACGTTAAATGTGTGCAATTTGTTGTGGAATGAAATTAAGTAGCCAACTATTGCCGGAATGTCGATTCATTTCCGTATCGGCATAGTTTGGCACTCCCTACTAACCTCTTATTTGTAGGAAGGTCATGCCGAATTTTTTCGTGAATACGACATGAAGTGAAATTTTGGATATGAAAATGAGTTGCCACTTTGCCGGAATGTTGATTCATTCACGTCTCGGCAAATTTTGGCACTCCTATAACCTCGAATTTGTAGTAAGGTCATGCCGATTTTTTTTCGTGAATATCGATATATATATATATAAATATATATTATTTTTTTGAACAAGGAAAGGCCCAGAAGGGCCTATATACTGCTATTGATAATCAGATCGGCGATACAAGTTACAGAGAGGACCTCGAAAGATAAGGAAATGAAAACAAGGCCCATACAATTGCACAACAGCCCACAGAACCAAAAGAGGAAACGCAATCGGATCCTCCTCCAACGCCGGAGCCGCCGTCGCCGCTGAAAACGTGAGCTCAAGCCACGGCCCACCACGCCGGCATCGGGGACGAACCACTTGATGCAAGGAGGGAGAGAACGCCGTCGCGAGTCCACCCAAGGGCCTCCGATGGAGGTTGCATAGAGCTTGTCGCTGCAGCGCACAAGCCTGGAGTAGCTGCCCGCCAGCTTCTTCAGTCGGCCGCCAGACGAGGGCGCCCGAGAATCTTCTCCGAACAAGCGCAGTATCAACTTTCCGACCTTCACCAGCACGACGGCGCGCCACAGCAGGCCTCCTCCTCCCCTGGCCACCACGGCAGGATAGAGAGAGAGGCAAGGTCGCACCCCAACAGAACTCGTGAAAGCATACGTGATGCTTATTGAACTGAGCCAGCGTCGAGTAGTCCGTGGCGAGTTCCCTCCATGGAAACGCAGCAACGAAGCTATAGCACCCCACTGCTCCATCCCGCACCAAAACGGAGCAGCCGAACTCAGAAGAGGGAGGACGGCCTTATTCGCCGAGATCTCCTGCACTGATCTCGCCCCTAACAGCAGCTCCTGCCACCAGAGCTGTGTAGCAGCGACGATCTGAGCAGGCGCACACCAAAACCGGCCGATGGATATTGGTGCTCTACTCCACAACGCCAAGGAAGCAAAACGAAGAACAAGACCTGCAACTAATATACGACTATACATAGCGGGCCGGCACCCGAAGACATCACCACACCGCTAGCGCTTGGGATGGCCGGAGCAAACCAGCACCGACGGCGGACTCTCAAGGACCTACTGTAGCAAGGGAAAAGGGGGGTGGGGAAAAGTGACGTCTCTTTCCCTCTTATATATATTTATATTCCGTCTAGGGGTGTAGCTACACATGCACTCTGAACCGTTGGATGATGTTGATCCCAAACCAACACTTCACGGGGACTTCACGGTGGTGCTATGGCCCGTTAGCCCGTGCCTCGTCTGACCAAAAAAAAGCAAGTGGACCCGCAGATGCATGCATCAACATCAAAAAGCAAGTGTGATGCATCCCAAGCCTCCACGATAGAGAATCTAGAAAGTGACAAAATAGTGAGAACCAAATAGCTTGGGAGCACTTGTGGAGAATAAAATAGTGACAAAGTATCCAAACAGCTGGGACAGGAGCTTAATCCACTACAGGAATCGCAGCATATGCCGACGGCCACAGGCAAAAAGGCCGTCGGCACAGGCTGTGCCGACAGCCGCCGTCGGCACCTTGCCGTCGGCATATGACCGCGTCGGCACAGGTGAAATGACCGGCGGCACATAAAAAACCGTCGGCGTAGGCTATGCCGACGGCAAAGCCGTCGGCACACTAAGCTTTTTGCCGTCGGCACAATATTTCCAAAATACGAATTTTGGAAAAAAAAAATTTGAACTTTTTTGAATTTCTATTCCAGAATTTTTCACTTAGCCACATAAGTAATATCTAATCTCTAATTACACAATTAATCTAGTCAACATACTTAACTTAGTTAAACTTCCCGTTCGGTCACCCATCCTGAAATTGCTCCAGCCCAAGCACGCTTAACCTTTGAGTTCCTTCCAAACTAGATTCCATATGAGATGTTAGAACTTACAGATATTACTATCATATCAATCATATTAACCCGTGGGGAATGATGTTAAACTTTTCTATTGTATAAATTTAAAACAGTATTTGAACAAATAACAATGATTTTATAATTATCTTTATTGACTAAATAACAATATAATGTTATAAATTACTTTATTTTGTGAATAAATTATTTAATATACAATAATTTATATCTTTAAATCCGTAAATCGAAATTTCACAAATAAAATGTCTAAATCGATTAGAAAAATTAGAGAAATTCAAATATGATATCCATATCATAAAAACATCGATAGTTTTAAAAAAATTAATCTCTTTTGAATATACTAGACCATGTTATATGCACAAATAACCAATTATTTTCCTCTGAAAAGGTTTTTATCCACCTCTTTTGAAGAACACAAGTTTCTGCCGATTCAGCTGGAAACGGGGCAAATTTGAACTACAGGTGCCTCCTAGTTTGCTCATGATTTTTGGAAAAAATCATTTTTAGGTACAGAACTACCTATTTCATCAGAGATACACCAAGAGTTTCTCAATATTCAAGCCCTAGCTACGAACGGTCATGCCCACCGTCTTGACTTTTTCATGAAACCGACTTAGAAAATTCCAGAAAATTTAAAAAAACCCAAAATGATGCAAGACCTTCGCGTGGTGTCATTATATATGTCCTAGTATCCACCAAAAATAATAAACTTGGAATACGACAGTTGTGTTGAAAATATGTTCACATAAATGAGCTATCTCCTACGAACATTCTAGTGTTTCAGGCCAAATGACGGGTGTAATGGCCAAATCCATGGCATAGTTTGTTTAAATATTCCCATATTCCACACAAACATGCATATTGGAAGCACGGACAATGTTCCCGAAGAAAGTTTTCCTTTTCACTGAATAAAAAAACCATTTTCCATCCTCCGAGTGTGAAAAATGGCTTTTTTTGTGAAGCATCAACCACAAATATGTTGCAAAACCTAGGAGCTGCATTTTTTGAATATACTAGACCATGTTATATGCACAAATAACCAATTATTTTCCTCTGAAAAGGTTTTTATCCACCTCTTTTGAAGAACACTAGTTTCTGCCGATTCAGCTGGAAACGGGGCAAATTTGAACTACAGGTGCCTCCTAGTTTGCTCATGATTTTTGGAAAAAATTATTTTTAGGTACACAACTACCTATTTCATCAGAGATACACCAAGAGTTTCTCAATATTCAAGCCCTAGCTACGAACGGTCATGCCCGCCGTCTTGACTTTTTCATGAAACCGACTTAGAAAATTCCAGAAAATTTAAAAAAACCCAAAATGATGCAAGACCTTCGCGTGGTGTCATTATATATGTCCTAGTATCCACCAAAAATAATAAACTTGGAATACGACAGTTGTGTTGAAAATATGTTCACATAAATGAGCTATCTCCTACGAACATTCTAGGGTTTCAGGCCAAATGACGGGTGTAATGGCCAAATCCATGGCATAGTTTGTTTAAATATGCCCATATTCCACACAAACATGCATATTGGAAGCACGGACAATGTTCCCGAAGGAAGTTTTCCTTTTCATTGAATAAAAAAACCATTTTCCATCCTCCGAGTGTGAAAAATGGCTTTTTTTGTGAAGCATCAACCACAAATATGTTGCAAAACCTAGGAGCTGCATTTTTTGAATATACTAGACCATGTTATATGCACAAATAACAAATTATTTTCCTCTTAAAAGGTTTTTATCCACCTCTTTTGAAGAACACAAGTTTCTGCCGATTCAGCTGCAAACGGGTCAAATTTGAACTACAGGTGCCTCCTAGTTTGCTCATGATTTTTGTAAAAAATCATTTTTAGGTACACAACTACCTATTTCATCAGAGATACACCAAGAGTTTCTCAATATTCAAGCCCTAGCTACGAACGGTCATGCCCGCCGTCTTGACTTTTTCATGAAACCGACTTAGAAAATTCAAGAAAATTTAAAAAAACCCAAAATGATGCAAGACCTTCGCGTGGTGTCATTATATATGTCCTAGTATCCACCAAAAATAATAAAGTTGGAATACGACAGTTATGTTGAAAATATGTTCACATAAATGAGCTATCTCCTACGAACATTCTAGGGTTTCAGGCCAAATGATGGGTGTAATGGCCAAATCCATGGCATAGTTTGTTTAAATATGCCCATATTCCACACAAACATGCATATTGGAAGCACGGACAATGTTCCCGAAGAAAGTTTTCCTTTTCATTGAATAAAAAAACCATTTTCCATCCTCCGAGTGTGAAAAATGGCTTTTTTTGTGAAGCATCAACCACAAATATGTTGCAAAACCTAGGAGCTGCATTTTTTGAATATACTAGACCATGTTATATGCACAAATAACCAATTATTTTTCTCTGAAAAGGTTTTCATCCACCTCTTTTGAAGAACACAAGTTTCTGCCGATTCAGCTGGAAACGGGGCAAATTTGAACTACAGGTGCCTCCTAGTTTGCTCATGATTTTTGGAAAAAATCATTTTTAGGTACACAACTACCTATTTCTCATGATTTTTAGGTCCACCTAGATTTTGGTTGGATTCAGACGCCCCACAACCCTCTCAGACGAAACTTTTTAACCCATTATTGAGTTGCGTTATTTCTCACGATTTTTTTCTAATTATTTAGCTTTAAAAATATGCATGATAATTTAGATATGTTTCTCCTCTTCGAAACGAGCTAAAGAACGTCAAAATCCGAGTTGGAATGCAAAAGTTATGACCAAAACGGTGATTAAGTCAAAAAAAAAATTGAGATTGGCTATGCCTACGGCTTTGCCGTCGGCATAGCTCAAATTTTTTTTTTCGGACTTCGGAATTCCCTCTTAGGGTCGATGCCGACGGCAGCCGTCGGCGTAGCTAAAAAAAAACAAAAGGGATTTTTTTTTCCGCAGTTTTAGATTTCCTCACTCGATCTATGCCGACGGCCCCGACAAATTGCCGTCGGCATAGAATTTGGCCGTCGGCATATCGGCCGATTCCTGTAGTGATCAAAATATAGGCGTGAACAAGATTTTTTTAAAAGCTTCTAAAGCTTTGTAAATTTAGAGACCCTAAACTTAACAAAAAAAAATATGACTAGCAATATGTACCATTTACAATCTTATTCTTATCGGTTCAGCTCGAGCATGAAGAAACCATAATACATGAAGAGACGAACACAAATTTCACTAAGAACCAGGACATCAATTCAGATAATGGACAAATCCACCCGAGAGAGAAGATGTAAGAAAATAAAACCAATTGTTGTAGTGGCTATGCTTTACCTAATTTCTTTGGGAACATTTCTACTATGCTACTTTGTCCTATGCTTTTCCTAGATGGTGTTAATTACCGTGTACTCTGATCTGACTAAGCCTGTTTTCCCTCCTACTATGGGAACCTACTTTGCATCCATGTAGCTGTGTACCGGATAAACTGAATATGCCTGGCAACTACCGCCCAGGACACTGCTTTGGCTGCTGACCAGCAGCAAGGCGAACCGCAAAGCCGTCCGTGCCATGGATTTGCATCAAGGAATCTCGTAAGAGCATGTCTAACAGACACCCTAAATGGCCCAAACCCGTATAATAACCGCTGGTATACGGGTTTGGGCTCTACCCGGCCATCTAGCAGACCCCCTAAATCGACCACCCCGGACGAATTTTACAAGTTTTGGTAGGGGGCGGCCCGTCGACCCCTACATGTGCGGGTCGGGAGGAGATGTAGAGGGCCAACCCCTCACCATTTCCCCAACTGCACGCGAACCCGTTTTAGCCCTCCCAACCGCCGCCGCCGCCGCCGGATCTCCGCCGCCTCGCCCTCCCCGGCCACCGCGTGGCCAGATCTCGCCGGCATGGACCTCTCACAAGCCCCTCCGACCACCGGCGATGCACCACCCATGTCTGAGGTGGTGAATAATGTCCCTGTCGACATCGTGAGTGGTCAGCCGACCTCCACCGAAGTCGCGGCCATCATCTCCGCCACCATGCCGATGAAGAGGAAGAGGACCCCGAAGATCTTCTTCCACACACCGGCGGCGGTAGCGGCGGCGGCGGCGACCACTACTGCTCCCGCCAAAGGGGGCCGGGTGAAGAAGTCAGCGATGAGGGGGCCGCCGCCAATGGCGAAGAAGGCCGCGACGCCTGCAGCGGCCGTTCCGCCCACGCAGGTGCTCGACGAAGTTCCCGCGCCGCCCGTTCCGCCTGCGCCCACGCCTTCCTCTGCTGACGCCCGCGAGGTGCTCGTCGAAGTTCCCGCGCCGCCCGTTGCAACAACCTACATGGCCATGCTCAATGATTCAGCGGTGGATTTGGAGGCGGGCATTGGTGCGTTCGACGACGACTATGCTGATTATGCCGAGGATGAAGAGGCCGACGAAGAGGCGGACGACGACGTGGTTGAGGTCGAGGCGGCTGCTGCGCGGCGGAGCAAACCGGGGAAACAGTCTAACTACACCGAGATTGAATATGTGACATTGGTCCGTGCGTGGGGCAAAGTGTGTATGGATGCTTCCACCGGCACTGATCAAACTGGCAAGCGCTATTGGCAACGCTTTGAGGATCTTTACCACAAGCTCAAGCCTCGCACGAAGAGTTTGGCGGATCGATCCTACCGCTCCCTTGAAGGCCGGTGGAACATGATCAAGCCAGCTTGTTCTCGTTGGAGCGCTGCCATGGACCAAGTGGCGGATAATCCACCAAGTGGATGTGTGGCATCGGACTACGTAAGTTTTGTAACATATTTCTTGTGCAAACTATGTGTTCTTGTGTAAACATCACACTACATTGTTGATGTGCAGCCCAAGTATGCTCAATTGCGGTACAAAGACATGGCCGCCTCCAAGAATAAGGAATTTCAGTTTGAACATTGCTTCAAGTTGCTCCAACACCTTCCCAAGTGGAAGTTGAGGGACGAAGAACCAAAGTGCAAGAAGGAGGCAATGCTCAACATGGATGATGCAGAGGAAGACATGAGTGGTCGAAACGTAGGCAAGCCCGAGGGCAACAAGAAGGCGAAGGAGAGGCAGAGGCTAGAAGCCGAGGCAGCTAGCTTCAAGGACAAGATGGATCAGCACATTAGGGCAAATGAGGAAATAGCATTCAAGACATTGGAGACCAAGGTCCTCATCACCGAGAAGAAGAAGGAGGTCAAGCTTGCCAAGGTGGCAGCAAAACGGGAGGAGGCAATGCGCAAGGCCGAGTTGGATGCCCAGATGTTGGCTCTCAAACAAACCAAAGCCATGAAGGAGCTCTTGGCCGAGGAGAAGGAGATCATGATGATGAACACCAAGGACATGGACGACGATCAGCTGCTGTGGTGGAAAAAGAGCAAGGCCGAGATCATGGCGAGGAAGTTGCAGGCGCGTCAAGCTCGCGAGGCAACCAACCTTGGTGCTTCAACTCCGGTGAGTGGTGGTGCCGACGTTGGGCTCCCTGATTGATGTGTATCGCGTTGATGGTGGCAGTACTTTTGGGAACCTCCATGCCTAGAACATGACCTATGAACTTGTTGATCTATTTGTGATGTAAAACTATGGATTATGCATCGCATAACTTGAATCTGCCATGTTTGATATGTTTGTCTATTTGTGCAAAACCCTGTTTTTGAGGGGCCGAAAACTAGTGCGAGCTAGCAGACCCCGTAAAACAGAATATTCTGTTTTACGGGGTGGGGTATGGGGTCTGCTAGCTCGCACGAGTTTTCGGCCGGCGAAAAGTGCATACAGGGCCCACTACACGCATTTTAGGGGGCGAAAACATAAGGGGTCTGTTAGACAAAAACTGAACTGTATTTTTACAGAGAAAAAGCAACGACAATCCTTAGTACCCCTCCCTTTCGGTTAGGAGAGCAAGCGGAGGAGAGAAACAGTGGAGAAAAGGAAATTTTCAAAGCAGGGAGAGAGAAACATAAGGAATAAATGAATTGAGCTGAGCAACGAGTGCATACTAAAAATCCTACACCAGGTGAATCTAGACCACGAGCTAAAAAGGATCTAGAGAAAAAATAGCAAGTCTCGGGGAGACCTACGGAGTGGCGGGACATGGCGGCATCATGCGAGCTCAGCTCCTCTCGACGGCCATGGAAACGGGCACTAAAAATTGTGGAGTTTGTGATGGCAGAATGGGATGAATCGACGAGCCGCGAGTGGATTAACAGGTCGCAACTATACTTGCCAGATTCGTCTGTCAAAACCAATGGGATGGAGTTGGGGCGGTAGTGGATCCACCGATTTGAAAGGAGTAGAGGATGGAGTGCGCAGTGTCTCCTGGAGAAAAGGGGTCGGGAGTTGGGGAATAAGATGTGATAGAGAGAGAGAGAGAGGAAAGACCCACATGCCACATGACAATGACACACACGCCTTAGCTTATTATGGAACGACGTTAGACACGTGGCGACTAAGCTAGCCATGCGTAGCTATCCTCCTTGAGAGGAGATAATTTCCCATATATATATATATATTATGTTTGGTTCTAATATTATATTTGTGCGCTCTCGTGCAGGCGACAAATAATGGTGGTCGTTAAGATGAACGTGTCGTGAATAGTTACTTGAGACACGCGACAGAAGACATGTTACAAAATGGCCGCAAGGAGATACAATGTCGATGTCGAAAGTGCAAACTAGGGGGCTTGCTCAACCCCTTTAGCGGAGACTTGCTCAGTCACCTCCTCAGGTATGGTTTCATGGATGGGTATAACAGTCAGTGGATAAGTGATGATGAAGATGATGAAGTCCATGGGGCGGCGGTGGTAGGAAATGATGTGTAACAGGAGAATAACAACGATCGACAAGAACTACAATAGGACCAAGATCAGCCTCATGGTCCCGCAGATGATCATGGAGAAGATGCTGAACAAGACGTGGAAGAAGACGAGGACACAGGGACACCCCTAATGGAAGTTGTGTGTGACCCCCATCTGAAAGAACTGCTTTTGAGAAAGACGACTAACTCGAGATATGCTGCTAGAGAGCAATCTAAGCTGGTGCAACTAGAGATAGACTCGAAGACACCGTTGTATGCAGGCTGCGATCCGGGAGAGTCCCACCTGAGAGTGGCACTCGATGTTCTGGAGATGAAGGTGAGATACAAATGGAGCGACATAAGTGTCGATGCAAGCCTGCAATACTGGCACGATATCCTTACAGAGGGCAACACCTGTCCTAAAAGTTGCGACGATGCCAAAAAAGTCGTGTGCCCCTTTGATTTACCGCACGAAAAATACCATGTATGCATCAACGATTGCTACATTTATCGTAAAGAGGACGCGGACAAGACCATTTGTCCAGTTTGCAACGCCGCTCGATACAAGAAAGGGAAGAAGAAAGCTCCTCAAAAATTTGTGTGGTACTTCCCGCTAATTCCCCGTCTCCAACGGTATTTCGTGGACCGCAAGGAAGCAGAGCTCATGCGCTGGCACGCGAAAAGGAGGAATAAAGTTTTGAAAGATCCAAAGCGGAGTTAAAAAGTAAATTTGACACATCCTTCGGATGCAAGTCAATGGAAAGCAATTGACTGGGAATATGCAACGTTCGGGGCGGAGGCAAGGAACATCAGGTTGGGTGTGAGCACCGACGGACTCAATCCGTTTGGCAACCAGAGCAGCACCCATAACACCTGGCCCGTGTTTGTATGGATGTACAACATCCCCCTGGTTGTGCATGAAGAGGAATTATATTCACATGAGTATGCTAATTCAAGGGCCGAAACAACCAGGCAACGACATCAATCTATACCTGAAGCTAATTAAAGATGAGCTGGACACGCTATGGGCCGAGGAAGGGGTGAACACATGGGACGCCTTTGGTGAACAATATTTCTCAATGAGAGTTGTCTTACTCTGTACGGTTCACGACCTACTCGGCTACGGATATGTGGCGGGCCAGGTGTGCCACAAACATAACGGTTGCGTGAGGTGCATGGATGACCCCATGTTTCTGCAACTTCCGAAAGATCCTGGGTCTTCGAAAACAATTTTCGTTGGCCATCGAAGGTGGCTACCCAACAAAGACCCGTGGAGAAGGCGAGGGAACCTTTTTAACAGTGAAGATGAGCTCCGGGGACCTCCACGTAAGAGGTGCGGCGAAGAAATCTACAAGTTGCTGCATGATTGGAAGGAATGCCCAGAGCCGGGAAAGAAGAAAAAAGCGCCAAAACCGCTTCTAGATGTATGGAAGACGAGGTCGGTGTTTTGGGACTTGCCATACTGGCCCATTCTCGATACGCCTCACTGCCTTGATTTGATGCATATCACGAAGAATGTGTTTGAAACTTTGTTTGGCACGCTGCTCAACATGCCGGAGAGGACAAAGACGGGGTGAAGCAAGAAATGACTTGAAATATTTTGGTATTAGGGTAGATCTTCAGGGGGCGCCCGGATGATGACGGCGATGATCAATCGTGTGATGAGGAGACAGAGGGTCGCCAAGGCCAAAAGGGTTAAGAGGAATGACTATTACTGCCCCCCCTCCTGCTTCACTCTTAGTCCGGACGAGATCACAAAATTGATGATGTGCCTTCTCGGAGTCAAAGTCCCTAGCGTTTACTCATGGCTAATAAGCAGATTGCTAGACGCGCAGAAACAAAAGTTTAGCGGGATGAAGTCTCATGACTGTTACGTGATGATGACGCAGATACTTGCGGTTGCGATCCGCGGGATAATGGACAAGCACGTCGGGAAATCTTTGTTTGGCCTGTGTAACTTCTTCAACGTGATATCTCGAAAGTCGATCGCGGGGAAGCAGATCTCAAGGCTGCAGGAAGAGATTGACGTGATACAAGCACATTGGCAAGCTCGATGGAGTCGGTCACAAAAATGGACGTAGAGAAGTGCATGTGGATCGGGCTTTTCGACGCACCAACTTTAACAGGGAAACTTAGTAGCTCTCCAACCACATTGACATGGTCGATACTTGGGTGGAAAAACACAAGAGCTCGATTAAAAAAAAGTACACTGAACAAGGCAAGCAGAGGACAGAAGGAGAAATAATCAGAGATCATAACTCCACTTTCTTGCGTTGGTTTAAAGATGAGATCGTCGCTAATCCACCGCCAAGGGATTGTGAGAAAATAAACTATTGTACGCCTTGGCACATGGCCCCCGCTCCCAACCTAGCGACGTTTCAAGCATATGATATCAACGGGTTCACTTTGTACACGGAGGAGAAAGACAAAACTTCCGATTATCAAAACTCAGGGGTAACGATGGAATCCTACACCGGTGACAAAAAGTTAAGATACTACGGAAGGATTGAGGAGATATGGGAGCTTAACTACTCTGGAGAGAAGGTGCCTATGTTTCACGTCAGATGGGCTAGGATGTCGATCGTCGTCAGAAAAGGAGACCAATACTTTACAACCATGGTTATTCCCGAAGCCGGAACTTCATCAAACGCGAATGTCAGAGCGCAAAATGAGCCATGGGTATTGGCTAAGCATGTGTCCCAATGCTTCTTCATAACAGACCCCGCAAGGCCTAGCCGTGTTGTCGTGAGGAGAGGGAAAAGAAATATCATCGGAATGGATGGAGTCGTTGACGAGGACGAGTTCGACACGTTCGGCGACCCAAATATTGACGATGATCAAGAAGATGATGATGATAGTCATGCAACATACACAATAAGAAGAAGCAGAGCAACGCTACCTAGGCATGGTCTTCCATTCAAAAGAAGAAGTCATGATGTGGGGCTAAATTATGCAACTACGACCAAAAAAGGGAAAAAGATCAAACGCTGAGAAACTATGTATATATATGTCTGCCTTGTATGCAACGAAACTATGTATATATGCATGGATCAGCTGGTCTGATGTGCACTTATTATCAATTTAATGTACCTTGTTCTGTATTTGAAATGTGTGGACTTATTATTTGAAACATAAAGGAAATAACGGGAAACAAAATATAAAAATAGAAAACATAAAGGAAACAGAAGAAAACAAAATAAAACATGAGAAAACATAAAGGAAACAAATAGAGAACATGAAGGAAAATAATGGAAAACAACTAAAACCAAAATAATGAAAAGAGAAAACATGAAGGAAATATTTGAAAACAAAATAAAACATGAAGGAAAACAACTGAAAACAGTAGAAAACATAATGGAAACAGGAGAAAACAAAATAAAACATGAGCAAACAAAAAGGAAACAAGAGAAAACATAAAGGAAATAATGGAAAACAATAGAAAACATAAAGAAAAACAATATTAAACATAAAGAGAACAAGAGAAAACAAAAAAGGAAATAACGGAAAACAAAATAAAAAATAGAAAACATAAAGGAATCAAATAGAAAACATGAAGGAAAATAACTGAAAACAAAAATATAACAAGAGAAAACATGAAGGAAATATTAGAAAACATAAAGGAAAACAAAATTTAACAATAAAAAACAAAAAAGAAAACAAGAGAAATCATTAAGGAAATAATGGAAAACAAAATATAACAATAATAAACAAAAAGAAATTAATTCAAAGAAATAAAGAAAAAATAAAACAGTAATGTTTCTCAAAGAAAAATAAAGAAAAAATAATACAGTAAATCAATTCAAAGAAAAATAAAAAAATAATAAAAGATATCGCTGGCGAACAGAGCTTCCGGTTCGTTGGCGCTATATTACCGCTGGCGAACAGAGCTGCTGGTTCGCCAGCGCTATGTTACCGCTGGCGAACAAATATAGCGCTGGCGAACCGGCAGCTCTGTTCGCCAGCGGTAAGGTGTAGCCGTTTCACTTACGCGTGGCCCCCCACCTCCTCCCTCAGAGATCACACAGGGCACACACGGGACTTAGCTGTTTTTTCGAGCACAAAGACGCGCGCGCCCCACTGCTGTGATCACCGTCGCCGTTCCACGCGCCGCCAGTCTCCGGCGAGTAGCCCCCACGCGCCTCCCTCTCCTCGCTCGGCCCCTCCCTCTCCATCCCCAGCCAATGCCCCGAGCCACCGCCCCTCCTCCCTCTCCGGCCACCCCCTCCCTCTCTCCGACGATCCCCTCCCCTCTCTGTGCCCTCCCCTACCCCTCCTCGGCCTCATTGCTGCGGAGGGGCCTAGAACCTCCTTGCTCCTCTCCTGCTCCAGCTGCCTGCAAGGTGTTCGACAGAATTACTGAGAGAGGTAAATTTTTTTGGGTGTTGTGGTGATGGTGTGTGTGTGTGCTGTGGTGTGTGTGTGTGTGTGTGCTGTGGTGTGGCGTGTGTGCTGTGGTCTGGTGTGTGTGTGTTGTGGTGTGTGTGATGTGTGTGTGTGATGCATATGGGTGGTGATGGTGTGTGGTGAGATGGTGGTGTTGGTGATGGTGGGGTGTTGGTGATGGTGGTGATGGCAGGTGGTGATGTCGATTGTGTGGATGACGACGGTGACAATGGTGTGGATGGTGTGGATGGTGATGGTGGTGTGGATATGTGCCCACCTTCGTGTGGATGAAGATGATAATATGAGGGTGGGATTATATGAGGGGTGGGATTTTATGTGCAGGTACCCCACGTGAGGCCCTATTTGCCGGAGTGTTGATTAATTTCCGTTCCGGGAAATTTGGGTACTCCATTTGTGATATTTTTAACAAAGGTCATGCCGAAATTTTCCGTGAATTTTGGCATGACCTTTGCTAAAAAATATCACATATTAGAGTGCCCGAGAAATTTGGACTCATATGGGGTACATATCGTTTAAATTGCAGGATTTGTTGAACTAATTTTGGCTTTTCTCTCCTTAATTAGGTATGGCTCACAACGACGAGGCGGGTGCTTCTGGGATCGGACGCGGGGACGACGATGCGTGGATCTCTATGCTTGGCGCCGGAGGAGAACCCCTAGTTCTGCGACCGGAGCCGGAGACGCAGGGAGATGCAGACGACGTGATGGAGGAAACCATTCGTCAGGAGGCGTCGCGCACCGATACATCGACCGGAGAAGGTCAAACCGGTAGTGGCACCGGGAATGCGACCTCCAGTAGAGAGGCGTCGCGTAATCTCAAAGAAAGACGACACAACATGCTTGCCACCATCCATCAAGAGTTCACAGAAGTGGACCCCAACAACGGTGCTCCTATCGAGCCGGAGATATACGCTAAGGGGTATGGAAACCAGATAGGCTGCATTGCTCGAGACTTTGGCAACGTTAATACGGGCCAGCTCAGAGATAAAGAAAATAAGTCTATGGCCGCCCTGCTAATTGAGAAGCTGCACATGAGGTACAAGTTCCCGGCTCCTTACGACAATCAAGACCTGAAGAGCAATCTGGTCAATTCGTTAGCACCTGGAAAGTTCACTAAGGCGTTTACGACTTGGAGATCCAGTTTGCGGGAGATGATTGCGAAGGGTAAGGGTTTCGATGAGATCCATAAAATGTGGCCCTCCATTTCTGAGGAAGACTTGGCCCAATTCAAGCTCGACGGACTCAAACCGGAAAGGGTGGCGCTGAGTAAATGGGGAAAAGATTTCCGAGCAAAGAACATTGGTCCGCACAATCTCGGAAGCCGGGGTTACCTTGGGAAGCAAAAGGTTTGGGCTAAGGAGGATGCGGAGAGAAAAGGGCCGAACCCATATGACAAGATCCCCGACCCGCACGTGAGAAATTTTGTCAGGACCCATTATAGGGAAGATCCCCAAAAGCCCGGCGATCTTATGTTGAACGACAAGGTCAAAGAGCTCAAGAAGAAATATCTCGAGGAAGAAGAAAAATAACGTCTATCTCAGTCTGACGTGGGGTCCTCGACGACGATGAACAAGGACCCATACGACACCCCTTTTATTAGGGCGCTGAACGCGACGAAGGGACTGGCCATTGAAAGAAGCCGCATCGTGGCCATGTGCATGGCCTTGGAAAGGGTCATCGGCATGTGCACTACTACCCGGACACTAAGGAGAAGAGAAAGGAGCGGAACAAGGTGCCGCAGAAGACTGCCGACGAGCTTGTGAACGAGAGGGTCAACGCGCTCCTTCCTAGCATCTGTGCGTCCGTCGCTCAGTCCTTAGCGCCTTGGATGGCAGGTGGCGGACAAGGGCCTCCCCCTGTGATCAATATAGCCCCCATCATGGCGCCTGCTGCGTAGAACGTGGCCCCATTGTGGCGCCTATTGCGCAGAACGAGGCGGCCTCCAATCCTGAGCCGCAAGGTCACGAAGATCCGTCGCTGCCCCGCCACGTCTCTGCAACGCCGCCGACGATCCTTAGCGGTCCATCGCCCTTGTCCGAGCTCAATGCCCTCACGGTAATTCAGCGTCCACAGCTTAATTATATATTATGACTTGATTCGTGACGGCCTCAGTCTCTAACGAACCTATCGCTGGCGAACAGCTCTACCGCTGGCGAACATAGCGCTGGCGAACAAGACCCTGTTCGCCAACGGTAACATCTGCTAACGCTGGCGAAGCGCTGTTCGCCAGTGGTAACCCGCTACCACTGGCGAACAACGTTTCGCCAGCGGTAGCCCATATTTGTTCGTCATTGGTAGGGGTTTTCCTACTAGTGGGACGTGGCAGAAGCCCACATGGGCTGGTCTCACTATCTCCCCTACCCATGTCGTTTAAATGTAGAAATAAGATATTATCTCTAAATTTAAAGGGGTTTACTGGGGGTTCTCTCATGTGGCCCTCCCTAGAAGGTTTTTTCACTGCCCCCACCCCCCCGTCATCCCTGGTATATAACGACGTTGCACAACAAACCTTAGCCGCCTCCCTCCCTTCTGCTCCTTCGTATCTCCCGTACACGCGTTTGGCGAAGCCTTGTCCGCGAGATCTCTCCACCATATAAACCACCACACCATTATAGATCTCATCTACCTCTCCGCTGCGCTCTCTAGATCAAAGAGGAGGAGACGTTACCGTTGAACGGATAGTATGGGCACATAGGGGGGGGTGAATAGGTGCTACTTCCAAATTTTAATACTTTTTCGATATAGGCTTGGCACAAAGATAAATTCTCTAGATATGCAACTACGGTGAATTTACCTATATGACAAGAGCTACACTAAGCAATATAAAAACACAAAGTAAAGGTAAAGGATAGAATAAACCGATAGCGACATCACGCGGAGATACGATGTATTTCCGAGTTCCTTCTTTTGAGGGGAGTATGTCTCGTTGGAGGGGTGTGAGTATTGCCTCGAATCCTACTCAATGCCACAAAGGCCTGACCCTATTCTCCGATGAACTTCACCACAAATTCCTAGTTCACCTTCCACTATGGAAACCTTCGAGGCAGAAACTAGAGCCTTTACAATGTGGTTGAGGCACACACCCACAACCGAATTGGGGGCTCTCAAGAACACCAAGAATATGCTACAAACAACAAGTGAGTAACAACATGGTATAGGTTTTCCACAAGGAAACCCTAGGCACAAATATCTCAAGTGAATGAGGGGGAAATGAAGAATGGCTTGGTGAAGATGTAGATCGGGGCCTTCTCCTTCAATCCTTCGAAGATCAATGAGTTTGGGTGGAGGGATTGAGAGAGTTTTTGGTGAGCTCAATTAATGGAGACTTGAATGCTGGGCGCGCTACTACATGGAGAAAAAGGGGATGGGGGGTTTTTATACTCCTCTCTCCAAATCTGACCGTTTGGCCATTTATTGCCAAGCCCGGTAGTAGCAGACGCCGTCCGGTAGTACCGGCCGAACAAATCTTCGAGCAGGTTAACGCAGAGATCCGCTGAGAAAAACCACAACCGGTACTACCACCTCGGGGCGGTAGTACCGCGCCTTGGACTTGAAAGCTTCACAGACTCCAGTGCGCTTCTCTGGATCAGCCGGTAGTACCGCGTGGCAGCGGTAGTACCGCGATGCCGGTACTGCCGAGCTAGCATGGTAGTACCGCAACTTGGCACGACTTCTTGGACCATATCCGGCGCTATGTTCTGTAAGATACGGTAGTACCGTTCCACGGTGCATCACAAACATCTGAAACCAGTACCACTTCCTGGATCACCCGATAGTACCAGACAGAGCCCGGTAGTACCGCTCCAGACATAAACCCCAAGAACAGATTGATTCTTCGAGATGAAACGAATGTCGTTTTGCAACAGATCATATGAGATAAATATAATGTGATTATACGCATAAAATCACTACATCACTTAGCACACATTAAATCTCTCATTGTGTTGTCAACAAACATCGAAACACAAGGATGGAAATGTTCGGTCAACCGTGTTGTACGTGTGCACATGCCGGAGACCCCGCTCGGTGCGGTGCTGATCGGCTATATCACAGGAAGGACGTCATCGTCCCAGTACAACTGCATCAAGCTGCGTTGTAACAGTATGTTCAATGCGCACGTTTTTCAAGAGTACGTAGATCTGACATGTCACTTGTTACTCGCATTTTCTAGATTGGATTTTTGTTCCTGTAGATTAGATCTGGACTTTTCGTATGCATTTCGTAGGTTTTTTTTATTTCTATCCTATGAATCCCATCACGAAGGTCGTCATGTTGGTAATGAACTTCGTTACTATATGGATGAGAATTACCGGAGTAAATTCCAACATACATAAGACTCCATCAATCTTTGGATCAAAGCAATGATTGTAGTGTTTATCTTGAAAATTTCTGTTGACTCCTGAGATAGTGCTCCCTTCATTTAAAACAATTGGAAATCATATTTACAATTTTGAAAAAAAATGCTAAATGTAGTCAATGATTTATCATAGATGCATGCAAAAAACGTAACAGTAAGTTTTTGTAACGGTAGAGTACACAAAAATAAGAAATATTTATGAATTTGAAGTTTTTTTAAATATGCATTGTTCACTATACTCGGATTCGGATCTGTACTTTTAAAATGAGTTTTAACACCTTCACATGACACATCATCTAGTACATCTAAAAAAGTATTCAGGTTTTTTACACTTATAATAGGATTTTTTTAAAAATTTTAAGGGAGCACTTACACTCAAAGAAAAAAAAAAATCCATACTCATGTTTTATCCAACTAGTAATCATGCATGTGCCAGGTGTTAACCAAATAAAAACATAATGATACAAAGACAAATTACTTACATTAGACATTGTGCTAATATTAATTTACTAACTCACCTGCGTGCGTTATTTATTGAGAGCTGCCAATATGCAATACAACACATAAATTACTACGTATTAAGATATGGTTATATCAGATGGAGCCTTATAGAGTTAGATGAAAACATATGATGTTGGTTTCATCATGTGCGCTTTCCCATCAACTGTACCGCGCAAATCTTTTGCTTCAAACCCCACACAAGATGAAAGTAAATGAGTTAAAGGATATCGTTATTTTCCTTCTAAAAGAACCGACCAGGAAGAGGCTACAACTTTGAACATAGAGCAAAAAAGATTCATGGCCGCTACAAGAAAAAGAAACAAATGCAAAAAAAGATAGCTCACACGGAAACATGTTTCTTCGGAACTGAGCCAGGCTACCCTAAATAACAATTACAGCAACAATATGTTTAGGAGGGCAGATTTACATCAAAGATAGGATGCCTCTTTTCTAAAAAGCAAAACTATATATCTTTGTGGGGAGAGTGAACCTAAGAGTAAACGCAACGCCCCCACCCCCCCCCCCCCCCCCAAACCAGACCATGGATCTGGGACAAGAATCTATCCCAACCCCCAAACGGACCGGGGGTGGAGGAGGGGCGAAGGACATGCCACTTTTGCTCCAAACCTGGCCCAAATTTGGTCCATGTTTGGGGCGGCCCGGGGAAACGTTGTGTGTCCCCCACCCGGCTCACCTACGAACCCCTCACCTCCCCCTGCCACACTTGGCAGCCGCACCATGGCTGGTTGGGCTACTTTGACCAGTCCCTTTTAATGGGACCGCGTCAACGCCATAATGCGCATCCCCACTACCATCTCCAGTCTCGTCCCCACTGCCAAACCCTAACTCACCGAGGCAATGGTGAAGAAGGAGGTCAAGCCGTTCGGCATCGGCAGCAACGACCACGATGCTGGGCCCTCATGCCCATGCCGTTGGGAGCGCCGACGGGTCACGACGAGCCAGTCCCTTTGCCCGACGTGACGCCGGGTCCCGTCCTACGGCCCGGAGCGGCATCGCGAGATTGCACGACGACCCGATGTTCGGTTTCGATGATGGTCTTTGGGACCGCTAGTAGATTGCCGGCGCAGCCCTAGACTCGTGCCTCCGCGTGTATTTCACCTCTCAAGGGCTGCGAACGGAGGCGCCCGCGGAGGGGATAAGCGAGCACACACCCGCGGAGGAGGACCAGGAGCCGCCCCTTGCAGCGCCGCCCCAGATCAAGGAGGAGGATGAGGAGCAGATGTTTCTCGGCTTAGAGGCGTCGGAGCTGCAAGAGTTGGGGATGTGACCCCAGCTCGCTGGGGCGCTCCGGGACTCGTGGGCGCAGGCGAACGGCATCAGCGCGGCCTCACCTCCACCTCCACCTTCGGCGCAGCAGGCCCCGCCATCGGTGCATCTGTACGCGTAGCCACCGTACATCATCCTCGACAATGACTAGGCGGCAAGGCGAGGATGACTAGGGCACGTGGCGACGATGGCTACGGCGCAAGGCACCAACGGGGAAGCCTACTAGGGATTTTTAATATTACTAGTGTATTTAGGGCCCCAAAATGTAGCCCAAAATGTATGATGTTCCCAAATATATGAATTCTAGCACTCCTCCGATCCGAATTATGTGTCGCCGGTCTAGGTATCCATCAGTCTTTCCGGATCGGAGGGAGTAACTTTTACTAAATTCTGCAATTTGAATTTGATTTTTTTTTTTGAAGAGGCCTTTGGGATGAGCGCACCTCATATCCATTGTTCGGGCCAAAACTGATCCGCGGATCGCCCCCAAATAAACGAATTGCGGACCGATTTCGGGACGTGGGGTTTGCTGTAGCAACTGGCATGAGTAGACGACTTGCTAAATTCAAAAAAAAAAAAAAAAAAGAGTAGACGACTTGCTGGACATGACCGCTGGCCTAAAGAATTATTTTGCTTTGCTTAACCTGCTTTTGCGCTTTGCTTAACCCGTTGACGTTGCAAACTTTGACATGGCCAACTTGACATCGAGTGTGGGCGGCCACGTACATGTAGAATACATAATGAAACGGAGCACGAAAGAGAGAGTCTTCACGGGATTTGGTATTATAAATTGACCTCTCGTTCCGTCCATCAATGGCGACAGCGTAGCTACCACGATGAAGCTGATCAGCATCCTCCCGGTGCTCCTCCTCGCGTTCGTGAAACCAACCATCTCTTCCCTCCGCCGCTACGATTCCATTTTTAGCTTCGGGGACTCCTTCACCGACACCGGAAATGACATCCCGGTTTTCGCGGCGAACTCGCTCATGACCCCTGCCGCGCAGCTTCCCTACGGCATGACCTTCTTCGGCCGCCCCACAGGCCGCAACTCCAACGGCCGCCTCATAATCGACTTCATCGGTACGTACTCTCAAGTCTTTAACACTTCAACTCTCCCGTTCATTGTACTGTAGTAAATCATGTCTCGTTCGTGATGTTTGCCCGTCCGGCCGGCATGCAGCTGACGAGCTCGATCTGCCGTTCGTCCCGCCGTTCCTGTCGCACAACGGCAGCTTCCGCGAGGGCGCTAACTTCGCCGTCGCCGGCGCCACCGCTCTGGACGCTGTTTTCTTCAGAGACATCCCGGGTGTAGGCCAGTTTGTTCTCAACACCAGCTCGAGCGTGCAGCTGCGGTGGTTCGAGTCCTTGAAGCCGTCTTTGTGCAGCCCAGCGCAAGGTACGCTATCGAGTAGCATAGCATAAGTGCCCCTAAATTAAAGCATACAAGTGCTAGCTACTCCCTCCGTTCAACAATAGATGACTTGCATTTATCTATATATGGATGTATCTAAAACTAAAACATGTCTAGATACATCCATATATAGAGAAAGAGAAGTCATCTATTGTTGAACGGAGGGAGTAGGTTACAGTGAATTTACACAGTTAAACCGTGCGTTGCAGAGTGTCCGGGCTTCTTCCACAAATCACTCTTTTTCGTGGGAGAATTCCGTTTCAACGACTACGCCTTCGCTGTTTTCGGGAAGACCATTCCACAACTCAGATCCATGGTCCCAGACGTGGTCAAAACCATCTCCGCGGCCATTGAGGTAACCGTACGATACAGCAATCATGCCCGTGTTTTATCAGTCGGAACTCTGAACTTGCCCGGGTCTCTGAACCGACCAGGTACTCATCAAGCATGGGGCGAAGACCGTCGTCGTTCCCGGGATCCCTCCACTGGGATGCACGCCGCCCAACTTGGTGTTTTTTCCTAGTGCCGACCCAGCCGGCTACGAGCCTGGCACCGGGTGCCTGAAAGATCTCAACGAGATCGCCGTGCAACACAACTTCTTGCTGCAGGAGTCCCTCAAGAACGTCCGAAAAACCCACCCGAGTGTCGCGGTCGTGTATGCCGATTTCTTCACCCCGGTCATCCAGATGGTGGAGTCTCCGGACAAATTTGGTCAGTACTTCTTTTACGCAGTAATTTGTTAAGTTCTAATAGTACACAAATTACCTGGTCACCGCTTGCAGTTTTGTCTGTTCTATTCTACCTAAGATTGTAATTAAGGTGGCATCCTTTCTTCTTATATAGATACTGATTTTGACAATTGCAGGGCTAACCCCGGATGTTCTGAGCTGTTGCTGCGGTGGAGGTGGAAAGTATAACTTCAACATGAGCGCTGGTTGTGGCATGCCTGGCGCGACGGTGTGCGAAGACCCGTCTGCATATTTGTTTTGGGATGGACACCTCACGGAGGCGGCCTACCACTATATTGCCAAAGGCTGGTTGAACGGCATACAAAATTCGGAATACTAGCAGTAATCAGATGGGGCTACAGAGAATTATCATCATCTAAGTAAATTGTAACTTTGACCTGTCACCGGGCGGACGCATATTTCATGGACGGAGCGTCCATTGTTTGAACATGGTCAAAGACTTGCAAGCCATTTTTTTTATTAAGGCCTCCTTCGATTCACATGAATGGTGGAAAGAAAAACATAGGAATTTTTCCTTTGGACTCTCTCTTTCAATGCAAAACCTATGAAAACAAATAATCTGCTCGGACCAAATGTTTTGATTCCTATGCATAAGGAACTAGGCTAGGTTTGCATCTGAAATCCTTTCCATTTCCTATCTCTTTCCAATTCTTTTGACTTTCCAATCCTACGAATCAAAGAAGACCTAAAGATTGGAAGAAAGTGTAATTACAAGAGGTGTTACAAATCCATTGTTTTCGTGACTAAAGTTAGTCACGAATGGAGCATCTATTTCTTAAGGCTGATGAATTTGTCACGGAGATTTTTGTGCATTTGTTTGACTCGTTGTGACTTCTTTTTATTTAAGATGATGAATAATATTCATTCCATTGGCCCGCGAGACATGTAATATCGCTGGTGTAAAGGCGGTATCCTATGAAGAAAATCTTCAACATCTCAGAATCATATTCGCCGCCTAAGGCAACATGCACTCAAGTTAAACCCTTTCCCATATGGCTTGGGGCATCGTTGTAACCAAAGCTGGAAGCGCATACGACTGCCTTATTACATTTTGGAGCACAAAAAGAGAACTTCAAAACAAAAAATTCAGCCATCCAAAGTCTTTAATCTCTCCAAAGAGAACGACATTAGGTGCAGGGTCTTGATCAGAACTAGTCACCGCATTTACCAGCAAATTAAGCATCGGCGAGACATACAACTTCGCAGCTTCAAGAGTGTACAAGTTGTTCAAAAGTACATCGGGCATGTGGCTCATGTTGTTGTGAACTGTGCAGTTTCTCTCGCGTGAGTCCATTGGGCATCTGGCTCCCGTTGGTGATGTGTTTGCTACATCCAGAGCGTTGGCACGTGGGTTTGGGTCTTTCGTCGCCAAAGAGATGCATGATTTTCTTGACAATCTCGCTGCTACTAACCCTGCATCCGGCAAGATGATTGGGTGTCGGTTGAAGAAAAAATCTAGCAGGAATGAGAGCAAAAGAGACGGTTTTAGCTCTAGACATGTCATTGTGAAGGAGAAATCAAACAAATGTAGAACCACAATGAGTGGAGCTACGTGAAAGATGTTTGCAGTTGCTTGATGGATAACTCTCAATGTCTTGTGTTGTCATCATGGTTGAGCTCCTATTCGTCGCCTTTACCAATGTGTTTTTCTCGAGTTATCACCCGTCTAGGGGGCGCTTTCGTGATGTTGTGTTTCTTTTGTCTGTGAGTTGTAGAAGTGTCATGTTGACAGCGTATTTGTGCTTGTTTATATGGTCGTGTGATCTCATTTTTTTTGCAGTAGACCGCTGGCCTCTTGGGATTGTAGCTTGGTTGACTTTCATGACCAAGTTTGTAACGGTTTCCGCCTGATGTTCCACTAATTAATTAGATAACTCTTTTTTTTCCTTAACTAACGTATGAGGCAATTGCCTCCATTTTAAAAAGTGATAACAGAAAAAAAAATACCCGGGACACAACAAGTAAATTACCACCCAGCCGTCCGGGTGATTCCCTCCCTTCTCTCGAATCGCCCGGTTGGGCCGAAGCAGCGATAAGGCCCAGCCAGCTCAGCCAAACCACATAGGGGCCATCATCGCGTGAAGCTTTCCCATTTTCATGTTTAATTTTTTCGACACACACATTTATACTGGCTGATATGAAACGGGGTATATAGATAGGTCAAAAAAAAATTACCTAAGCAGTATGGGACAAAAAAAAAAGTCGGTACCACAACTGAACTAGGTAGCAATGATTGTAGGAGGAAAAAAATATACTATCAAAAGTAAACTCAATGGGAAAAAATCACACTATAGTTGGGCATAAATTAATGCACCAAATGAACAAATCGCACACAGAACAAAATATAGAATATATAAAATATTAATTTAATGATCATGAAACAAGTCACGAGAATAAATTAAATAGGAAAGTGGGACAGAAATTTGGCATCCATGAAACATACATGACTAGAAGTGGAATAAGAATATGACCAAAGCGGAACCGAATTTTAAAGCACACTAAAAAGACACAAGTATAAGCGGAGCAAATATTGGAATATGCAGAACAAAAGTTTAAACACACGAGATACAAATCACAGACTACTATAACAGCAAACATTTAGACTATGTGAAATAAAACACGAGTAAGAGGAATAAGAATTGTACTATGGGGAACAAAGTTTAAACACACGAGAAAGAAGACTTTTCCTGGCGAATGATGCACGTCACGCCTTCCGTCTCCGCTCCTCCCTTGTCGCCGATAACCCTATCACCGCCGACCACCGCGGAGGGTGCATCTCCGATCCGACCACGTACCTTCCGCGGATGCATCTACGTGGACTCCATCTCCCACGTCGTTCCGATGGCGCTCGGTGTATCGCGTTACTTGGGAGCCGTGTGACAGGGTTGGTATGATCATCCTCCGCTGTGTTGAATGAAGGCTTGTACTTGTGGACCATGGCGGGATCGCCGTCGACGTGCGGCTTCTCCGGCTCGACGAAGTGGTGTCCACAGGTTTACGCGTTGATTTCCCGTGCTACGTAGCGGTGGTAGGTGACCAAATTCTCTCGCCACGAGCCCAACTTCATGAAACACATGTCCCTCAGCGACCGTGTCGCCCGCTGGGCCCTCGCGCATTGTTTCTCGGTCCACCGGAGGAGTACCTTGGGTCGTCGTCTACCCGTCCCGCTGCAGGTGGGCCATCCCGTGGGTCTCCGTCGACGGGGCTGTCTGAGGGAGTAGGTGGATTTCCTTTATCTTACACGCCCTCACTCGCCCTAGATCCATTTTGATCCAAATCTAGTTTCACTCATATTTGGGAGAAGGGGAAGGCGGCGGGGAACCCTAGAGTGGTGTTCGTCGATGTTGAGCCGCTCAAATCCATTCTCCGGCCTTCCTCCTCTGTTCCTTCGTGGGAGGGCACCGTGAGGGGAGACAACCGAAGCTTTGCTGCGGTGGTTTCATCTCCATCTCTGTCCATGGATTTCAACTACGACATAAGAGGTGGTCGCGGGAGCGGGCCTCCTCCCAGGGCCAACTTCCCTCCTCAACGACCACCAGGTGGCTATGCGGCTGGGGTGTTCGATGCGGACGCTCGCGCAAATCCAGTTGCTTCTTCTCGTGGCAGGGATGAGGTGCGCCGTAACGATGGAGACCGCGGCGACTCTCGCTCGCGCAGTCGAGACCATGGCCGTGGCATGGGTAGGCAGGCGGGCAGGGGTGGCTTCTCCAATAACAGGCTTGGCGCCATTGGCCGCGCTCCATATCGGAGCTCCGCTGCTAATCAAGGTAACCGTGACCGTTGGAATCATATATCTCAGATGCTAGAGGAAGAATCTGAAAACTCCAATGAGAATAGGAGAACGTCTTCCCAGTTCAACCGTAGACATGACCCCCTCGACAACTCCTCTGTAGTTGTTGGAACCATTGAGGTAGGGCGGGAGGGTGGTCTTGTTTCCTTTCAGAACCAACCCCAATCTGGGTCGCTTATAGTAGGCAGGGATTATGGGTTTGTCACTTTTCATGATCTGCCTACTGATGATTCTGCTCCAGAGGATGATCCTCCGTCTCGTAATGTTCGGTTCTAGGATCGTGAGAACCAGACTGCTAATATAGCAAACCTCTGTGTCGTTTGTGGTGACGGTCATGTGGATAAATTTATTTTCAACGAAGTGAAGCCCTAGGAAGTTGCAGCTCCCTTTGTGGGCGCAGCTATTCCGGGGGGTCGATTTTTTGTCATTCCAGATATCAGGAATGTTGCTCCCCCTAAAGAAATTCATCAGGCAGTGATTGAAATTCTTGAAGGTAACCCTTCCAGTAGAGAGATTGAAGAATAATTTGCCCAATGGGCTGGTAGGATGTGCACTTGGAGGTGGTATGCTAAACCCCTTGCTGCGAATAAGTTCCTGATGAGATTCCCTAGCTCAAGAGACATTGATGCTTGGGTTCACTTTATCAATGCACACCTTAGGACCATCCCTAGAGTGGTGATCAAGGTGGAGCATTGGACTATAGAGTATGGAGCCACTGGTGAGCTTGATGTAGCTTGGTTTCAGGTTAAAGGGATTCCCCTTGATAACAGGAACTGCCCCACTGATGTGTTTATTGGCAGTTTGGTGGGGCGTGTGATTCTTGTTGACAGGCATAGTCTGAACAATGTTGACTATGTTAGGATCAAGATAGGCAATTATGATGTCTCCATGGTGCCTCCTGTTGTATCAAATGTTAATATTGCCAGCAAGTTCTATGATATTGAGTTTACCAGGGAGATTCCAATCAACAAGAAGGGGAAAAACTCTGTTGCATATACTGAAGTCAGGGATTTGGATGGAAGCAGACAGAGGCATTTTTCCCAACATACTCCCAAGAGGGTTGGGCCTGATTCATCTACTCCTTCTAGAGCTCCTCCCTATGCTGGAGGGGTTCATGAGGGATGCCAGAAAATCTTATGGAGGTGCTGGTGCTTCTCACATGATGGGTAGGCAGGATAAGTGCCAGATGACTGATGATAAAGGGAAAAGGAAAGCTCATGAACCTTCTGACAGCTTGAATGAAGATAGTGATGATGAGTCCTTTGGTGCACAAGTGCACAAGCTTGGATATATCCCCATTCATGATCAGAGGCAGCTGATCCCTCTGCCCAGAGTGGGCTCTTCCTCTCAGGCTCAGCCAGCTGATGCTATGGACTATTATGCACAGTATTTGAAATACCTAGCTAGTCCCAAGGTTATCACTGCTGGTGTTGTTGAAAACCCTGAGGAACCTCTACAGAATGAGTTACATATGAAGAATTCATTAAGCAACTTCTTCAGTCCAGAAGTGACAAAGCTCATATGTGGAGGGGGATGCTGAACCAGTTACCTGGGCTGATCTACTCCCAGTAATTGAATCCCCCGACACTTCTCTCAGCTCTGTTGAGCGTTCTAAATCATCCTCTGATATGTATGTTGATGCCAATGGAACCCACCAAGTACACTCCTCTATAGTGCACATCTGTGAGGTTATTCCTAGCCCTACCTTGGATGGTGGGTCCTCTTCTTCTGTGCTGCCTGTGGCACCTTCTTCCACTACTCATGCTCAACCTGCCCCATCTAGGGCCAGTGACAGGATCAGAGCTTCTAGAAGGGCTAATGTGTCCATTCTGCAAAGGGCCTCTCAATCCATTTCCATTAGAGATGAAGGTAATCCCATGTGCTCGAACTCTTTTGTTGTCTTAGCTGATAATGATGTTATGGACAAAGCCCTAGAATTAGGTATTGACCATGCTTCTATATCTTTGGAAACTGTTAATGTGCTTCTTGATTGGGAAGTTGCTAGAGCTAATTTGATAAAAAAAAGAGCTTGCCAGTTAAACTTCTAGTGGAACGTATGGTATCCCTTGACAAAAAGGGGGAATCCCCTTTGTGTCTGCCTCCTATTGAGGAAAATGATGGGGACCCCTCCTCTGACAGTGACCCTGATTTGTTCACTTCTGTTGTGTCTAGGAGAACTCTTAAGAACTTAAAGAAAAAGCTGCAATTAAATTTAAATCTTCTCACGGGGTGTCCCTTAGTGGCAATGTTTCCCTTTCTAGGACATAGACAAACCACCCTGAAAGTGGAATTGTCTGTGGGCCCAAAGTGAGAACAAAGCCCAAGAAATTTCTATGATTGGTGTCTTCTTAAATTGCAGGGGTGTGGGTAAGAAGGGTTTCTCTATCAGCCTTTCCGACTTAATAAGAGAGCATGATGTTGATTTTATTGGTCTTCAGGAAACCATGAAATCTATAATAGGACCTGATGTTTGGAGGAAATTTAATCCTGAGGGCAATTTTTTATGGCACTAGTCCCCATTTATTGGCAGATCTAGGGTATCTTATGTGGAGTCAAATCCTCTAGATTTGATATCCTTAGTGCCTCTGTGGATAGGTGTTCTGTTAAAGCTCATGTTTTGGATAAAAAAGTCAATCGGGAAGTTATTCTCATGGTGGTGTATGGGGCTGCCCAGGATTGTGACAAAACTAATTTTCTATCTTATTTTGCTCATGTGTGCTCCCTTTTTTCTCTTCCTGCTCTAATTGGTGGTTGATGGAGCCTTGACGCCCTCATTGGTAAACCCCAAGAGAAAGGTTGTGAAGAGTGCAGCGGCAAGTTTTCCCTCAAAAAGAAACTAAGGTTGCATCGACCAGTAGGAGGACACGCAATCTATAAAGGTTGATGCATCTGAGGTGCCAGGGCGCACTACCGGTTCAGCAGCAACGTGGAACCTACACAACACAATCAAATCACTTTGCCCCAGCGAAGCAGTGAGGTTGTCAATCTTATCGGTTTTGCTGAACACAAAGAGGTTAAACGAATGGTGTGGAAAACAGTAGGAAAACAGTATTAAAGCAGTGTGAAAATAGTAGAAGAAGTGTGTGTACTATCAGTATGAGAAAATGGACCAGGGTCCACAGTTCACTAGTGGTGTCTCTCTGTGAAAGATAAATAACATGTGTGGTGAACAAATTGCAGATGGGTAATTGACAGAAATGAAGGCTGCACCGTAGTGCATATGCAAGACATAAAGATTACTATGTGATTCATGTGGGCATTACAACAAAATACATAGACTGTCATCCAACTGCATCTATGACTAATAATCCACCCTCCAAATATCATCCGAACAAACGTTGGGTATTAAGTTGCAAGCAACAGATTATTGCAGTTTGGAAAGTGTGTAATGCAAACAATGTAAACTAGGTAAACACCGTTGTTTTTTTCCTAATGGCAACAACACATCCTCCATCTGTCACGTTTCTGTCACTCGAGCACAGATGCAAAGGAGGCATGAACTTACTTGGCCAAAGCATCTACTAATAATGGAGAGCATGCAAGATCATAAATAACATATGCATGAAGATAACATGATAGATTTATAATCAGAAGACATAGCATTCAACATTCATAAGATCCTAGCAAACACAACATGTAGCATTACATAAATATGATCTCGATCATGTAGGGCAGCTCAAGAGATCTAAACATGAGGTACTGCTACGCCATGATGGTGCCTTGATGGGGATACTTCTTGATGATGATGAACTTTAAGTCCCCGGCAACGGCGCCAGAAATTCTTGATGCTTGTAATGGCGTGTTGGGAACCCCAAGAGGAGGGTGTGATGAGTACAGCGGTAAGAATTTCCCTCAGTTAATAACCAAGGTTATCAATCCAGTAGGAGAAATAGGATCTTCGGAAGTTTGATGCCACTGACGGTGGTGATGACGCCTCACCGGTGTCAGCAACAACGCGGAACCTGCACACAACACAACCAAAATACTTTGTCCCGACGGTACAGTGAGGTTGTCAATCTCACCGGTCTTTCTGAAAACAAAGATTAGACGTATAGTTTTGAAAATGGTGTATGCTTGCAGTAAGTAAAGAAAGCAGGGAATTGTAGTGGTTTGTTTAACATTGTAGGAAAAATGGACCGGGGTTCATAGGTTCATTAGTGGTTTCTCTCCATAAAAGATAGCATGTTGGGTGAACAAATTACAGTTGGGGAATTGACAAATAGAGGTTGCACCATAGTGCACATTCTTGACATGATGACTACTATGATATTTAGTGCGGACATTACAAAAATATACATAGATCGTAATCCAACTACATCTATGACTAATAATCCACCCCCAGGTTATCATCCGACCCCCCTTATGTATTAAGTTGCAAGCAACAGATAATCGCATTAAGCAATGTGTGTAATGTAAGCAATGACTGTGCACACGGGCACTCACACCACAGTTTTCTCCCTAGTGGCAACAGCACATCCTCCCCCGTCACGTTTCTGTCACTCGAGCACAGACGAAAAGGAGGCATGAACCCAACTATCGAGCATAAATACTCCCTCTTGGAGTCACTAGCAACTACTTGGGCAGAGCAACCACTAGCAACGGAAAGCATGCAAGATCACAAATAACATATGCAATAAAGACTATAATCAACTTGGCATAAGTTCAATATTCATCGGATCCCAGCAAACACATCACATAGAATTACATAAGAACAATCTCGATCAAGTTAGGTAGCTCACAAGATCTAAACATTGAGGCATACGAGGAGAGGACAATTATCTAGCTACTGCTATGGACCCGTAGTCAAAGGATGAACTACTCACGCATCACTCCGGAGGCAGGCATGGTGATGAAGAGGCCTCCCGTGATGATCTCCTCTCCGGCAGGGTGCCGGGACACAGCTTCTGAACCCTCTGATCTAGGCTTGACGATGACGGCGGCTGCGGAACTTTTCGGGGATTTTTGATCAAGTACCTAGGGTTTTCCTTCGGAGGGGAATAAATATGCGAAAGGGCTACGTTGGTGGGCCACCAGGGTGGCCTCACCACCCCAGGCGCGGCCAGGGGGCCACGCCTGGCTCTGGTGAGGGCCCCTGGTGCCCGTCTTCGACTCCTCTTCGGACTTCTAGATGCTTCCGGGGAAAATAGGAACTTCAGGATTCGTGGGGTCCAATTCCGAGAATATTTCCAGAACAACTTTTCTGAAATAAAAAACAGCAGAAAACATGGAACTGGCACTTGGCATCTTGTTAATAGGTTAGTCCCGGAAACGTGTAAAAATGCTATAAAGGAGGGAGAAAACATGTAGCAATTGGCATAATATCAACATGGAACATCAGAAATTATAGATACGTTGGAGACGTATCAAGCATCCCCAAGCTTAGTTCCTACTCGTCCTCGAGTAGGTAAACGATAAAAAAAAATAATTCCGAGGTGACATGCTACCACACAATCTTGATCATAATATGTAAAGCTGAGCATGTAAACTAGGATCAAATGAACTAAAGCTGTGATCTATATTTGATATCAACAAGTAATGCATAAAAAATAAGAAGAAAGAAGCAAAACTTTTAATGAATCAATACTAAAAGACTATCAACCGTGCAGAGTTGATTAGAGATGATTTAAGCTTTCAAGAACAACAATATCATGCACGTCAAACGATATTCACAAACCCTGTTAGGATCAAGTCAAGCTTTCCACACGATGCAATGCTTGAGTCTTAAACTATTTGCGCACTAAAAACAAGCAAGTGTTCTGCATTGATCCCTGGCACCATGATGTTATGGCAAAGAGAACATTATGGGGGGGGGGGGTTTGGAAGGTCAATGGAAGAAAGGCTCACAAACCTGAAAGTGGTCATTAGACAAGAGAAAGTCTTACAACCAAAGCTATGCAAGGAGTAGGGATTGCCACACAACGCATGCACATATAGCTATAAGTGTATGAAATCTCTCCAATGGAACTAGTGGGGGTGCATCCAACTTGCTTGCTCACGAAGACCTAGAACTCATTTGAGGAGGCTCATCATTGGAATATACAAGCCAAGTTATATAATGTAAAGTGCCCCCACATAGTTATGAATGAATAATAATATGAAAACTTTCTCCAAACTGATGCATTGGTTCTAAACATGAAGCACAAGTGTGGTATAAAGGATAGTGATGCGCCCCCTCTCTCTTTATTCTCTCTTTGGCCCTTTTTTTTGGGGATTTTTCATTTTTTTAATATATCCTCACCGGTAGGGGCAACATTCTATATTACAATGAATCATCACGCTTTTAGTACTCATAACTCATAATGGATTATCTCTGATGTATCCAACTGCATGCTCCTGCCAGTGTAGCCGTATGCATAAATAACCATGAAGCTCATCATCAAGTAACATAATAGAGGTGGATGTTGTGCAGCAATATATATCGGAATGGCTATGGAAATGCCATGATAGGTAGGTATGGTGGCTGTTTTGAGGAATAATATATGGGCTTATGCGTAGGAGAACAAAGTCCTCCCACGGGATTTGGATGCACTGGCGGAGTTTGCACCAACTCTCAATGTGAGAAAGGGCAATGCACAGTACCGAAGAGGCTAGTAAATGTGGATGGTGGAAGTGCCAGGAACTACAACATAGACTCACGAGTTAAAAGGTTGCAGCAAGCAAATCATCTTTACAAGGCACAATGCAAATCACTCCAAGAGGGTCCGTGGCAGTGACAAGTCACTGTTAGCTACCCCGATCGTAGCGCGTACCAAAAGGCCGATCAGAAATGTATCACTCGTAGCAATCATATACCATTGTTTCTATCAGCTGGTAGTTTAAGTGTGGCACAATTTCAAGTTTCTTAGACCAACCATTAAAATTTTATACTTACTAGTCCTTCCCATTTATCCATTAAGCAAATTAATATCTCAAAACAACAGTGATTCAAGTGAAGCGGTTTAGTGATCTACAAGACCATGAGAATTTTTCCACTATACCAACTACCACATAAGCATTTCTATTCACAACCAATCACATATATATGACAAAAAAACTCTCTCTAAGCATATATCAATGAAAACTAGAGAGTACTAACAGCTCTAAATAAGAGATGAATGCAAAACAGGAGCTAAATAAATTCAGCAGCCAGACAAAGATTAAGAATACAAAGTATTCCTATGAAAAAGTGAAGCGTATCACTCTCCAATAAAAGAATGCAGGGGTCCAGCCAAGCTTATTGAAAAAATAAAAATAAACTGAAAGCAAAAATAAAAGACGCTCCAAGTAAAGCACATAAGATGTGACCGAATAAAAATATAGTTTCACTAGAAGTGACATGATAATTTGTCGATGAAGAAGGGGATGCCTTGGGCATCCCCAAGCTTACACGCTTGAGTATTCTTGGAATTTTTTGGGATGTACCACCGGGGCATCCCCAAGCTTAGTCTCTTCACTCTTCTTGATCACGTCATATCATCCTTATCTCTTGACCCTTGAAAACTTCCTTCACACCAAACTTCTCACAATCTTCATTAGCAACGTTAGTGCAACCGAAATAATAAATTCACATGGTTCAGTTTCAACACAATCCTAACACTCATAAAAATATTAGCTACTGTCACAACTTATTTAAAACTATTTTTCTCAAAAGAACACCAAAAGAAAGAGACTAAGATGCAAATGCAATTATTGGCAGAAATCTGTCAAAACAGGACAACAGGTAAATATGATTTTTTTTTTGAAAATGTTCTGTTGCTCAAATAAAAAAGTGTTCAACTAAGAAAAGTTGCGTATATAGCCCAGGATTACGCATAAAAAACCCAGGTCATTTTGAATTTTCTGTGATTTTATATGAATTTAACAGTGGACAGCAGAAATCTGTTTCCTGCGCAGAAATCCGAAATATAGTCTCAACTTTCCACTAGAGGCTTTACTTGGATCAAAAAAGACACAAAAGAAAAGATACAGTGGGGTTTATAAGGAAATAGAAAACACCCAGGTGCAAAGAAAACAAAAATAAAAGAAGGAAAACGGGTTGAAAACAGAGAAATAAAACAGGTTGTCTCCCGGTAGCGCTTTTCTTTAACGCCTTTCAGCTAGGCATAGAAAGCAACTCAAGTATTTTCAAGTGAAGAAGCATCAAAATTAAGCTTATAAATATCCTCAACAATTAATTTTATTTCATCTATAGAAGTTTTAGATGTCCATTTATCAGCACTTTTAGGCACACTACTTTCATCAAATGAGTTTACATGAACTATCCAATCAAAATTCTTTTCTAGAGGTTCATGCATTCCTACCAATTTAAAGGGTATTGGTATTTTAATTTCGTTATAATTGGTTTTACCTGGTGTGCTATTAACATCTACACATGAGGCTGACATCTCAAATCGGTTAAAAACTTTTCTAGCCTCGCTGGCAACATCACCAAATTCATTAAACAAAGTTTCTAGAATAAACTCTCTTTTCTCGCTATCCTTAATGTTATCAAGGTTGAGGAACATTTGGTGTATTATGGTATTAGGGTTAACAAACCTAGCTTCCAGCATATGAACTAGAGATGCTGCAGCGGTTTCATAATCTGGAGCAAGTTTAGCTAAGGATCTATCCTCAAATTCTTTGTGCTTACTAACATAATTAAAGAACTCTCCAATATTATCTTTTCCAATTATATCACCGCTACCTATTGGTACATCTTTCAAGGTAAACTTGGGTAGAATCATGATTAGAGATTAAACTAAGATCAGAAAAGGAAAAATAAATGCTATGAAGTAAACTATTTTTTTTTTGTGTTTTTGACATAAAGAAGCAAAATAAGACAAAAATAAAAACAAGACAATAAACAAAATAAAGAGGTTGAGAGTGAGAGACTCCCCTTGCCAGAAGACTTCTTCCTCCTCGGCAACAGCGCCCGAAATTCTTTGCTACGCCTTGATGGTGCCTTGACGGGAGACTTCTTGATGATGATGAACATTAAGTCCCCGGCAACGGCGCTAGAAATTCTTGATGCTTGTGATGGCGTGTTGGGAACCCCAAGAGGAGGGTGTGATGAGTACAGCGGTAAGAATTTCCCTCAGTTAAGAACCAAGGTTATCAATCCAGTAGGAGAAAGAGGATCTTCGAAAGGTTGATGCCACTGACGGTGGTGATGGCGCCTCACCGGTGTCAGCAACAACACGGAACCTGCACACAACACAACCCAAATACTTTGTCCCAACGGTACAGTGAGGTTGTCAATCTCACCGGTCTTTCCGAAAACAAAGATTAGACGTATAGTGTGGAAAATGGTGTATGCTTGCAGTAAGTAAAGAAAGCAGGGAATTGTAGTGGTTTGTTTAACAGTGTAGGAAAAATGGACCGGGGTTCATAGGTTCACTAGTGGTGTCTTTCAATAAAAGATATCATGCTGGGTGAACAAATTACAACTAGGCAATTGAAAAATAGAGGTTGCACCGTAGTGCAGATTTATGACATGATGACTACTATGATATTTAGTGCGGGCATTACAAAAATATACATAGATCGTAATCCAACTGCATCTATGACTAATAATCCACCCTCAGGTTATCATCCGAACCCCCTTAGGTATTAAGTTGCAAGCAACAGATAATTGCATTAAGCAATGTGTCTAATGTAAGCAATGATTGTGCACGCCGACACTCACACCACTGTTTTCTCCCAAGTGGCAATAGCACATCCCCCCGTTACATTTCTGTCACTCGAGCACAGACGAAAAGGAGGCATGAACCCAACTATCGAGCATAAATACTCCCTCTTGGAGTCACTAGCAACTACTTGGCCAGAGCAACCACTAGCAACGGAAAGCATGCAAGATCACAAATAACATATGCAATAAAGACTATAATCAACTTGGCATAAGTTCAATATTCATCGGATCCCAGCAAACACAGCACATAGAATTACATAAGAACAATCTCGATCATGTTAGGCAGCTCACGAGATCTAAACATTGAGGCATATGAGGAGAAGACAACCATCTAGCTACTGCTATGGACCCGTAGTCCAAGGATGAACTACTCACGCATCACTCCGAAGGAAGGCATGGTGATGAAGAGGCCTCCGGTGATGATCTCCTCTCCGGCAGGGTGCCGGGAGACAGCTTCAGAACCCGCCTGATCAGGTTTGATGATGACAGCGGCCGTGGAACTTTTCGGGGATTCTTGATCAGGTACCTAGGCTTTTCCTTCGTAGGGGAATAAATAGGCGAAAGGGCGACGTCTGTGGGCCACTAGGGTGGCCTCACCACCCCAGGCGCGACCAAGGGGGGCCCGCTCCTAGCTATGGCGAGGGCCCCCTGGTGCCCGTCTTCGACTCCTCTTCGGACTTCTGGTTGCTTCCGAGGAAAATAGGAACTTCGGGATTCGTGGGGTCCAATTCCGAGAATATTTGAAGAACAACTTTTATGAAATAAAAAACAACAGAAAACAGGGAACTGGCACTTGGCATCTTGTTAATAGGTTAGTCCCAGAAAACGTGTAAAAATGCTATAAAGAAGGGAGAAAACATGTTGCAATTGGCATAATATCAACATGGAACATCAGAAATTATAGATACGTTGGAGACGTATCAGGTACAAAGTGGAGAAGACAACCATCTAGCTACTTCTATCGACCCATAGTCCAGGGATGAATTACTCACGCATCACTTCGGAGGAGGGCATGGTGGTGTAGACCCCTCCGGTGATGAATTCCCCTCCCGGCAGGGTGCCGGGGAGAGCTCCAGAACCCTCCAGTATGTCACAAGCCAACTAGACTTCACAAGAGCGGCTCCCGTAGAAGGATGCATCTGGGTAGAAGGTCATCCCTCTTTCACTTCATTTTACACAATTATGCTTTGACTGATAAATCAGGGGGGGAAATAGTGAAGATAATTTGTTGTTATTAATTTGGGGCTGGGCACCCCGCTGTCAGCTCTTCTATCATTGGATAAGCGGATGAAGCCACTAGTCCATGGTGTGAAAGTCCAATCAACAAGTGAGATAAAAATTCTCTATTTACGTCCTCATGAGCTAAAACAGGAGCACAAAACAGAAGTAATTTTGAAAGTTTTAAAGGTAACACATGAGCAATTAACTTTGGAGTGGCGGTTAAATACCACATGTAGGTAGGTATGGTGGACACATTTGGCAAACTTTGGTTTTTGGGAGTTGGTTGCATGAGTAGAGCTCATACTCAGTACAGGTGGAGGCCAGCAAAAGTCTGGGAGCGACAAATCAAGAGAGCATAAGAGCCATAATTATGCATAGCGACATAAACATCATTAATAAAAGCATAAATGGTACCACAAGTTCAAAAATTAAATGATCATAGAGGCCATAAGTTACTTGTTCATAGTCATAAACATGGTGTGAGCATGCGCCAAGTCAACCAAATAAAACATTCAAAGGAGAACACCACAAATTTATGCTTCAATACGACAAGAACAACTCATGATTCTTTCAATGGAACATTAAACACTCTCAGCTATTTGAGGCTAATCATGATACTAAATAACCACTAGGATTTAGAATTAAAATAACATCTAGCATGATATGAAAAAGTCTAGCCACAGTCTATACAAGCTTCTACTTGCACCGTTATAATTTCTACTACAAGCATCATTTTCTTTTCCCAACAAGCACCATACAAAATATGTTTAACAAAAACTCTATAAATGGTACAGAAAGAGAACATGAGAGTACTCACACAATACTACTAAAACTAACAACTATAAATAAGAGATGCAAAGAAAACAAGAGCTAAACAGGAATTTTGCAGCAACTAGAAGAAAAACTATGAATACGAGCATAGCAAGTATTCAAACAAAAAAGCGGAGCGTGTCTCTCTCCCAAACAAGGAATGCTAGGGTCCAACTATTATATTTCAGCAAGGAAAACAAGATAAAATAAAAGAAAAACAAACAGACGCTCCAAGTAAACTTCATATGATGTGACCGAATAAAAATATAGTTTCACTAGAAGTGACCTGATAGATTGTTGATGAAGAAGGGGATGCCTTGGGAATCCCCAAGATTAGATGCTTGAGTATTCTTATAATATGCTTGGATGAACCACGGGGGCATCCCCAAGCTTTGACCTTGCACCCTTCTTGATCACATATGTCACCCTCTTCTCTTGACCCTTGAAAACTTCCTTCACACCACACTTAAAGAGTAATTCGCATTAGAGGGTTAGTGAAACAATCAAAAATCCATGGGTTCTATAAGGGAACAATTCAAATTGATACTTCTCAACATTAGCTACAGCCACTGATGTTTTGTGAAGCAAAAAAATCCACTTGACATCGTAAAAGAGCAAATGCAAGAAAAATGATAGAATCTGTCAAAACCAGAAGACTCTGTAAAGACGAATTTTTTGGGGGCACTTATGTTGCTCAGATCGAAAAACCGAAAGAACAAAAAAGTTGCATAATTGGCTGAGGAATAAGCACAAGAAAATTCAGGTCATTCTGGTTTTTCTATAAATTATACGATTTTTTTACCATGGACAGCAGAAATCTGTTTCCTGCGCAGAAATCCAAAATCAACTCCAACTCTCGTCAGAAACTTTACTTTGCACAACTAAAACATGAAAAGAAATATACAAAGGAGTTTCTAAAGAAGTATACAACCCCTTGACTCAAAAATATAGAGAAAAACAAAGCAAAAATAAAACCATGGGTTATCTCCCAAGAAATGCTTTTTCTTTAACGCCTTTTAGCTAGGCCCAGAAAAGTGGAATCAAGTGTTTTCAAGTGAAGAAGCATCCAAATTGTAACTTGTTCGAATAATAGAATCAAAAGGCAACTTCATTCTATTTCTAGGAAATTGTTCCATACCTTTCTTGAGTGGGAACTGAAATTTAATATTTCCCTCTTTCATATCAATAACAGCACCAACAATTCTAAGAAAAGGTCTTCCCAAAACAATTGGACAAGAAGCACTGCATTCAATATTCAAGACAACAAAATCAACGGGGACAAGATTATAATTAACCATGATAAGAAAATCATCTACTCTCCCCAAAGTTTCTTTCTAACATTATCAATAAGACGAATATTCAAATAACAAGGTTCCAATGGTGGTAAATCAAGAATATCATAGAGTTTCTTGGGCATAACAGAGATACTAACACCAAGATCACATAGAGTATTGCAATCAAAATCATTCACTTTTATTTTAATAATGGGTTCCCTACCATCATCTAGCTTCCTAGGGATAGAGGCTTCACATCTTAATTCATCCTCTCTAATTTGCTTGAGAGCATTAGTAATATGTTTTGTGAAAGCCATATTCATAGCACTAGCATTAGGACAACTAGCAAGCTTTTGTAAGAACATAATCACTTCATTTATTTTGCAGTCATCAAAATCAATATCATTTTTATCAAAGATAATGGGACCATTGTCTCCCATATTTCTAAAAATTTCAGCACTTTTATCAAGAACATTTATAGCAGTTTCAGGCAGTTTTGCATTTTTAATAGCAGAAGTGGGAGTGTTTCCAACACCAATTACTTTACCATTGATAGTAGAAGGTTTTATAGCATGATAAGCTTCAGTTTTACTAGTGGTGTTAATGGTGCAAATATTAGCTATATTACTCTTTCTGGCTATTTCATATTCTCTTTCCTATCTAGCATGCAATTCAGCTAACATCCTAACATTATCATCAATTCGACATTGGCTAGAATTCAAAGTTTTACTTTATTTAAAATCATGAGGCATAACCTTTAGTTTCAGAAAATCAACATCAAGAGTAAGGCTATCAACTTTAGAAGCAAAAACATCAATTTTGCCAATTTTTTCCTCAACGGATTTATTGAAAGCGATTTGTGTACTAATAAAATTCTTAAGCATGTTCTCAAGATCAGAGGGTACACTTTTATTTTTGTTGTAGGAATTACCATAAGAATTACCATAAGCATCACTATTATTGGGAGGATATGGCCTATAATTATTGCCACCAAAATTATTCCTATAAGCATTGGTGTTGAAATTATTTTTTTAATGAAGTTCACATCAACATGCTCTTCTTGAGCAAACAAAGAGGATAAATGAACATTATTTGGATCAATAGGAGCATGGACATTCACAACATATACATAATAGCATCAAGTCTATCACTCAAACAGGAGGTTTCTTCAACAAAATTCACCTTCTTACCAGTTGTAGCTCTCTCAGTGTACCATTCAGAATAATTTACCATCATATCATCAAGAAGCTTTGTTGCTGACCCCAAGGTAATGGACATAAAGGTTCCTCCAGCAGCTGAATCCAGAAGGTTTCCTGAAGAAAAATTCAGACCTGCATAAAAGTTTTGGATGATCATCCAAGTAGTCAGTCCGTGAGTGGGACAATTCTTTACTAAATATTTCATTCTTTCCCAAGATTTAGCAACATGCTCATTGTCAAGTTGCTTAAAATTCATAATGCTACTTCTTAAAGATATAATCTTAGTAGGAGGATAATATTTTCCAATGAAAGCATCTTTACACTTAGTCCAATAATCAATACTATTTCTAGGCAAAGATAGCAACCATTCTTTAGCTCTTCCTCTCAAAGAGAAAGGAAACAATTTCAGTTTAATAATATCTCCATCTACATCTTTATATTTTTGCATCTCACATAATTCAACAAAATTATTAAGATGGGCAGCAACATCATCAGTACTAAGACCAGATAATTGCTCTCTCATAACAAGGTTTAACAGGGCAGGCTTTATCTCCTAAAAATCAGCAGTAGGAGCCGGTGGAGCAATAGGCGTGCTAATGAAATCATTGTTGTTGGTGCTAGTAAAGTCACACAACTTAGTGTTCTCAGGAGTAGTCATTTTAACGAGACTAAAAACATGAATAAAACTACAGCTAGAATAAGAACTATTTTTTTGTGTTTTTGATAAAGAGAAGCAAACAAGAACTAATAAAATAAACTAAGCAAAAAAAAAACAAAGAAAAGAGATTGGAAGTGAGAGACTCCCCTTGCAGAAATTCTCTTCCTCCCCGGCAACGGCGCCGAAAAACTTTATGGAGCCTTGACGCCCTCATTGGTAAACCCCAAGAGAAACGTTGTGAAGAATGCAGCGGCAAGTTTTCCCTCAGAAAAGAAACCAAGGTTGAATCGACCAGTAGGAGGACAAGCAATCTTTGAAGGTTGATGCAGCTGAGGTGGTAGCGCGCACTACAGGTTCAGCAGCAACGTGGAACCTACACAACACAATCAAATAACTTTGCCCCAACGAAGCAGTGAGGTTTTCAATCTCACCGGTTTTGCTGAACACAAAGAGGTTAAACATATGGTGTGGAACACAGTAGAAAAAGTATGAAAGCAGTGGAAGCAGTGTGAAAACAGTAGACGCAGTGTGTGTACTATCAGTATGAGAAAATGGACCGGGGTCCACAGTTCACTAGTGGTGTCTCTCCGTGAAAGATAAATAACATTTGTGGTGAACAAATTACAGCTGGGCGATTGATAGAAATGAAGGCTGCACCGTAGTGCATATGCAAGACATAAAGATTACTATGTGATTCATGCGGGCATTACAACAAAATACATAAACCATCATCCAACTGCATCTATGACTAATAATCCACCCTCTGAATATCATCCGAACAAACGTTGGGTATTAAGTTGCAAGCAACAGATTATCGCAGTAAGCAAAGTGTGTAATGTAAACAATGTAAACTAGGTAAACACTGTTGTTTTCTCCCTAATGGCAACATCACATCCTCCATCTGTCACGTTTCTGTCACTCGAGCACATATGCAAAGGAGGCATGAACCCACTATCGAGCATAAATACTCCCTCTTGGAGTTACTAGCACTTACTTGGCTAGAGCATCTACTAATAACGAAGATCATGCAAGATCATAAATAACATATGCATGAAGATAACATGATAGATTGATAATCAGAAGACATAGCATTCAACATTCATCAGATCCCAGCAAACACAACATGTAGCATTACATAAAGATGATCTCGATCATGTTGGGCAGCTCACAAGATCTAAACATGAGGTACAAAGTGGATAAGACAACCATCTAGCTACTTCTATGGACCCGTAGTCCATGGATGAACTACTCACGCATCACTTCGGAGGAGGGCATGGTGGTGTAGACCCCTCCGGTGATGAATTCCCATCCCGGCAGGGTGCCGAGGAGAGCTCCAGAACCCTCCCGATCTCGGGATGACGATGACAGAGGTATCGGGGGGGTATAAATAGGCAAAAGGGCAACGGCGATGGAGGCCTAGGGCCCCACACCACCCAATGGCGCGTCCATGGCGCGCGCTGCCCTATGGTGTGGCCCCCCTCCGGGCCTCTTCGGGACTCCGTGGAACCTTCGGGAATTCTAGGACCTCCGGACTTTGAATTTTTCAATTCCGAGAATGTTTCCTGAACAACTTTTCTGAAACTAAAAACAGCAGAAAACATGGAACTTACTCTATGGCATCTTGTTAGTAGGTTAGTCCAGAAAATCAAGAAAAATGACATAAAGTGTATAACAAACATGTAGGAAACAACATGAAAGCAACATGGAACATCGGAAATTAAGGATACGTTTATGACGTATCAGTGGTGAAAGAAAACAAACCAGGGGGGGTTACTAAGTTTTCTGATGTGTTCAATTCTATTATCAAAATCCACTCGTTGAGAGAGGTGGATATGGATGGTGGTTTGTTCACCTGGACCAATAATCAGAAGAATCCCACTCTAGAGAAGTGGGTTAGAGTTTTGATGAACACTGACTGGGAATCCCTCTTCCCACTCACTAGTGTTAAGAAAATCCCAAGAACCATCTCTGATCACAATCCTCTGATTGTTGATACTAGAGAACAGGTTATTCCTAAGAGGAAGGAGTTTAGATTTGAGAAATCTTGGATCTCACATCCTGATTTTGCTGCTAGAGCGACAAAGGCCTGGGAGTCTGCTACCCCCTCTATGGATAGTATTTCCTCCATCCAACTCAAGTTAAGGAGTGTTAAGGATAGCCTTAAGGGCTCGAGGGCCAATCTTAGGGGTGACTCCATTAGGTTGAGGAAGAATATCTCCTTGAAACTTGATGAATTGGAACAATTGGAAGAACTAGGGGTGTTGTCTGGGTTAAAGCACTCTAGAAAAGGTTTTATTCACAGTGAATTGATGAGGCTGTTTGCCGAAGAGGAGAAATTTTGGCATGAAAGATCCAGTGAAAGGTGGCTTTTGCAAGGGGGCTCTAACTTTGCCTTCTTTCATAGAGTTGCCAATGGTAGGAAAAGGGAAAACACCATGTACTCCTTGGTCGATAATGGGGTTTGTGTTCAAGGGACCGTGGACCATTTATCTCATGTCACCTTGTATTATAAGAACCTGTTTGGCCCTAGGAAGGGAATATGATCAAGTTTGCTGATGGGATTTGGGGGGATGATGAAACTTTGTCTACTTCTGATAATGATATACTAGATAGGCCTTGTTCTATTGTTGAAGTGAAAAATGTCATTGCCTCCATGGTTAGGAATAAAGCCCCTGGTCCAGATGGTATTCCTATCGAGTTCTTTCAGGTGTGTTGGTTAACTGTTCAAAATTATGTTATGAGATTGTTTGAGGATTGGTATTTGGGAAAGCTCAATCTTTACAGAATGATTTTTGGATGATTATCCTTTTGCAAAAAACTCCAGATGCAGATTGCTTGCAGAAATACAGGCCTATTTGCCTGCTGCAGGTGCTGTACAAAATTATCACTAAGGTTGCCACCCTTAGAGTGGATCCCTTCGTGGAAAAGCTTATTTCTAAATGTCAGACTGCCTTCACCAAGGGGAGGAATATTATGAATAGTGTTATGTCTTTGCATGATATTCTTCATGAGTCCAAGAGGAAAAAACAACAGGGTGTTGTATTCAAAATATACTTTGAGAAAGCCTATGACAAGGTGGATTGTGCCTATCTGCTTCACCGTGTTTCACTCAAAGGGTTTAGCCTCCCGTGGAGAAGACTCATTAAGGATATTGTGAAAGATGGGACTCTATGTGTGAAAATCAACAATACTGGAGGCAAAGATTTTGGTAGCCATAGGGGTGTGAGACAGGGGGACTGTTGGGGGAATAGGTAAGGGGGAGCCTTAACTACTACCCACATGAACCAGAAAATGTTTCAACCGGTTCATACTGCTCAAACCGGTTTATACCGAGAGAGTCTAGCCAGGAGGTAGCCAGCTAGCAGACTAAGACCCGGGTTATGCTTAAACATAACCCGGAAGCGGAAGCAGACCCGGCCCAGGGCCCAGAAAATAAATGCGGAGGCCCAAGGCCGGACGGGAGTGTCCAGTTTATGGAATAAGCCGGACGAAGCATCATGAAGACCGGACTACACTAGGACTCCGACGCCAGGCATAACCCGGATTACCTTGTAACCCGGAGGGCTCGCTCGCTATATAAGGGGAGACCCTGGGGCGTAGAGGAACAAGTTCTAAGTCAAAAGCAAGGTAGCTCGAGACATTGAGAGCCAGAATCTCCCTTTGTAATCGAGACCTTGTTTCCTCATCGTAAGAAAGCAGGAGTAGGTTTTACCCTCAATAGAGGGGCCGAACCTAGGTAAACTCGCATCTCTCATTTCTGCCCTAACCCTTTCGAAGATTCGCTCAGTAGCAATGGCCTCACAATCTAGTTCTCAGATGAGGACACTTGCCGTGAAAACCCCACGACAGGGACCCTTTTTCTCCTTTCATCTTCAATCTGGCTGCAGAAGGGTTGGCTAAGTTAATTCAGCAGGCTCAATCCAGTGGCCAAATCACTGGGCTGGTTCCTCACCTTGTGGATAAAGGGGTTGTTATTATATGCGGATGAAACTTTCATGTTGGTGAAGGTGAGGACACTTGCCGTGAAAACCCCACGATAGTTGGCGCCCACCGTGGGGCTGGCTCGCGGAAGCGTCGTCTTTTCGGAAGGAGGTTTACCTGGGATCAAGAAGCTCGTGATAATCCGGCTCAGGAGGAGCCGACGTGGAAACTACTATAACCACGATACGTGTGGTCCAGAGTTTGCTTTCGTGGAATCAGGGTTTTGAGTCCCCTTCGGCGCGATCCACGTTTTCGTCGGTTTCGTAGGAGGTACCGGCCCGGATCCGGAACATGAGTCGGATCCAGTTTCTGGAGAAGCCACGATCATACACTCTGATGGTGAATCCTCGGTTGGGAACAATGATGACCATGATGAGACAGGTTCTATCCACCAGCTTTTTGAGGATTGACTGGGTGGAAGTCTTGAACCGGATCTGCAAAGCCTGACGGAAATGGTTCATCACGCAACTGTCTACATGCCTGGGCTAGCGCGACCTACGGAACCCAGGTATGATGCTAGTGGAAATTTGATTACAAATACAGTTTCAACTTCAAACTCGGTCCTAGGAGACTCGGGAGTTTCAGGTTCTGCGCCCACTGGGCCGGGGGCAGCCCCACCAACAGGACCTGGGCCGGCGAGCTATGGGCCTGCAGAGCCAGTGATTGATTTAACAGAGCCTACGCCATATAACCCAAGGCTTGAACTGATAGCAACAATGGACTTCCTTAATGAGATCTTGGATACACCAATTACACCAGAGAATTTGGTACAGCGCAACGCAGAGATCGAGAGACTGCGACAGGAACTGACTCGCGCCCGTCGGGAGATCGAAACAGAGGTAACATGCATAAATAAAGCACGGTTAGAAGTTTTGGAGGAAGCAGCACGTCTGTAAAGAGAAGTGATTCATTTGAATTTCAGACAGAGGAAGCTAGCCTCAATATAGAACAGGCGTCACCATACCCTGTTGAATAATGAATTTGGCGTAGGACTAGGGCCGACCAATCTGTAGAACTTATTCTCGTCTCCGACTGGGATGCCTGGTGCACCAAACCCGGCTGGGCCGGTTCATCCAATAAATCCTCCAGGTTTCCCTGTCCCAGTTCAGTCGGTGCGTTTTCAACCACCTATCCAATGGCACGATAACCCGAACCCTGCTCCGGTCCATGAGCATCCCCCGCGTGAGAGGTTTCATATGCCGCAGCGTCATTTCAACAATCCGATGGATAATATTTGGGCGGCTACGAATATTCTGGCTCGAATTCTAGTCGACCCAAATAATTCCATAGGAATGTAAGACAGGAGAGCAGTTGAGATGTTACAAACAGTAGTGGTTCAGCAGATGAATTATAGTAACCAGGAGAAGATACATTCAACTCCCTACAACAGCAGGAACACATTACAGAGAAGTCACCATGGAAATTCGCCTGTCCCGGCTGGTTCTAGCAACGCAAACCGGCAACAACCTATTCCACCCAGGCAGACTGTATCACATGCACCTAGAGTTATAAATACCGGACATAGTGTTGCAGAATCAGAAAACAGAAATCTAGGTCATGTTCAGGTTCCGGTTTAGAATCCAGTTTCGAACCCAACTCCGAATGGGTCTCGTAGAATTGGAATTCAATGCCTTGGGCCTGCAATTAGGAATGAAAGAATACCAGCTGATTTTAAAGGACCTCGCAAAGTTGTAAATTATACCCCAGACATAGAAATTGCGGATTGGATAGAAGGGTGTGAGATTTCAATGGAAATATTGGAGGTAAGCGGTGTGGTGTGCGCACAATACCTAAGTGTGATGTTAGAAGGACCTGCAAAGTCCTGGTTAAAAACTTGCCCGTAAATTCAATCAATAGCTGGCAAGAGCTGAAAGATCAGTTCATCAAAAAAATTCAAGGAACATGCAAACGTCCAACAACTATTACAAATTTGGAAATTTGTGTTCAGAAGAAAAGGGATTCTGTTCAACATTGGTCACGGCGCGTTGCGGAAATCATTCATTCGTCTATCGGACTCATATCCCAGCAAGAAGTCATAGCCCTGGAGAGAAACTGCATATTTGACCCATTGAAACATAAACTGGAATGTATTAAGCGGTACGTGAGCGATATGAGTGAGCTGATGTATGCTATCACCAAGTATGCAGAATCTGACAAAAGAAAGGATGCGGATTCAGATTATGAGAAGTCTGCAAAAGGGAAGAAAACTAGGACCAAAGGTAGCAGAACCCGAATCAGAGTAACAAAAATTCCCAGAACCAGAATAATAACAAGCGCAAGAACGGGAAAGGAACCTCAGATTTGGTGGAAAATACAAATACAGGTTATAGGAACCAGTGTCAGGGTAATAATTTCAAAGGAAATCAATAATTTTGACCAAACAGTTTTGTGCAAGCACATCAAGCTTTAAAGGGACCATGCCCCCATCACAACAAAAATGGAAAGGTAGCAAATCATTCTAGGAAAAATTGTTTCATAATGCAGAGTTTCAAACCTAGTGGAAACAATAACTATGGACCAGGAAACAATGGAGGTGGCAACCCAGGTAACATGGGAGGTGGACATCCGGGAGCCAGCAATTCCGGACTTGGAAATCATAATCCGGGTCATCATGGTCAGGGTAACCAAGGAACTAACCCGGGTGGCAGTCACCAAGGAGGAAATTCTCGGTTTCAAACCAATCCGCTGTAATTGAGTTCTGTCCAGTATCACGTATTTACCACTAGTTCATGCAGGAGAGAGAGAAAGGTGCAGAAGCGTGCAGTCAATGCAGTAGCTCCTGCTTTTCCTAGGTGGTTAAATTGGTCAGAGCAGCCCACAACCTAGAGTCGAGCAGACCATCCTCCACGTGTTGATAACCCAGGAAGCGTGGCTTTGGTTGTTGCTCCGCAAGTTGGGGGATATAAGTTAGACAAGGTGTTTATGGATGGAGGAAGCATCATAAATATACTTTATTACGATACTTTCAAAAGGATGAACCTGCAAGAAAAACAGATTTAGAGATCATCAACCGTATTTCATGGAATCGTACCTCGTAAGTCCGCGTAGCCTATTGGAAAAATATATCTTTAAGTTTCTTTTGGATTATTTGAAAATTACAGGACAAAGATGTTGGCATTCGAAGTTGTCAAGTTCAAAAGTCCGTACCATGCCCTATTTGGGAGGCTGGCTTATGCCAAGTTTATGCAAAGACCCTGTTATGTATATCTTAAACTGAAGATGCCATGTCCTCATGGAAATATTACTGTCAACGGAGATAGAGACATAGCTCTGGAGTGTGAGGAAGGTGATGCAATTTATGCGGAGTCAGCTTGTGCAGATGAGGAATTGAAGTTATAGAACCTGCAAGTCGACCCAGAGGATATGACCTCGCTCAAGAATCCATCAGCTGAGTCAAAATTGAAGTTTAAGTCCGCTCAAGACACTAAGCTGGTGGATTTTACCCCCGGTGACTGATCTAAACAGTTCAACGTGGGGGCTCATATGACAGACAAATAGAAAAGCGCGCTCATCAAGTTCCTCCGTGAGGATTGGGACATCTTTGCATGGAAACCTCCTGACATGCCAGGTGTTCCAAAGGAACTTGCTGAGCCCAGTTTGAATGTGGACCCTAACCTGAAACTGATTCATCAGTTCCTCCATCGTTTCAATGACGAGAGAAGAAAATCAAGTGGAGAAGAAATAGCCAGATTTCTGGCATCTAGTTTTATAGTGGAAGTGTTACATCCAAAGTGGTTAACCAATCTAGTTCTCGTCCTAAAGAAAAATGGGACATGGAGAATGTGTATAGATTACACAGACCTGAACAAAGCATGTCCTAAGGATCCGTTCGCCTTACCCCGCATTGACCAGATTATAGACTCTACGGCTGGTTGCGAACTGCTATGTTTCTTGGATGCTTACTCAGGTTATCATCAGATCAAAATGAAAGAATAGTCTCAAGAGAAGACCTCATTCATCACACTCTTTGGAGCATTTTGTTATACGTCAATGCCTTTCGGATTAAAAAAGGCAGGAGCAACTTATCAAAGGTGCATCTAGAATTGTTTGGAAAAACAGATAGGGAAAAACGTGCACGCTTATGTGGCTGACATAGTTGTCAAGTCTTAAAAAGGTGACACCCTGATCTCAGGCCTGGAGGAAACATTTGCAGTTTACGCAGATACCAGATGAAGCTAAATCCAACAAAATGTGTTTTTGGAGTACCAGCTGGAAAATTACTAGGGTTCATTATTTCAGAGAGAGGAATTGAAGCAAACCCGAAAAAAATTCAGGCTATACATAACCTGAAAAAACCGGTTTGCCTGAAGGATGTTCATAAATTGACAGGTTGTGTTGCTGCCCTGAGCCGGTTTATAAGCAGACTCGGTGAAAAAGCCATACCTTTATATCGGCTCTTGAAGAAAACTGACAATTTCGTTTGGAATAAAGAGACTGATGATGCATTGGAAGCCTTGAAAAAGCAACTTTCCAATGCGCCTATACTAGTTGCGCCGGAGAAAAAAGAGCCCATGTTATTATATATTGCTGCCAGCAATAGGGTTGTAAGTGCAGTCGTTGTTGTGGAACGTAAAATGGAAGGAAAGGAGGGTCTCGTACAACGGCCTGTTTACTATGTGAGCGAGGTCTTGGCAGAGTCAAAACAATGGTACCCACACTGGCAAAATTGGTCTTCGGGGTGTTCATGGCTAGTCGTAAACTGAAACATTACTTTCAAGAACATCCTATTACTATGGTCAATTCAGCACCTTTGTGTGATATTATTCAGAATAGGGAAGCAACCGGGAGGGTTGCAAAGTGGGCTATTCACATGGGATCATATCACATCAAATATGAGCCATGAACTGCAATCAAGTCACAAGCCCTCATCGAGTTTATAAATGACTGGACACAGTTACATGTCCCACCAGATAAGCTAGACACTACATATTGGACCATGCATTTTGATGGGTCACGACAGCTGGAAGGGTCAAGAGCTGGTGTGGTCTTAACATCTCCAAGAGGTGATAAATTTCGATATATCCTGCAAATTCCGTTTAAATGCACTAATAATGCAGCAGAATATGAATCTTTACTTCATCGTCTTCGAATCGCAAAGGATATGAGTATAACCCGGATTCGATGTTTGGGAGATTCAGACCTAGTTTCTCAACAAGTTACAGGAACCTGGGATTCTAAAGACCCAGTTATGGCAGCTTATAGGCGAGCAGTTACCCAGCTGGCAGGACATTTTTAGTGATATCAAGTTGATCATATTGATCGACGTTTCAATGAAGCAGCTGATGCACTGTCTCGTCTAGGTTCTCAGAAAAACCAGGTTCCACCAAACGTCTTTCTGGATGAAATCCATAGCCCATCGGTTAAAGTTTCCACGGAAGAAGACCTGGAAAATTCGGATCCTGAATCAGAACTGGTAGCTAATCTACATGCAGTTTCAGAGTGGACTGAACCATATCTAGCTTATCTCACGAGGGGTGAGCTCCCGCAGGAAGAGGTTATCGCTCGCCAGGTTATGAGACAATCGAAGTCATATACAATCATCAATGGTCATGCAACTGGAATTTTCCAGCGATGCGTCTCTCCGGAAGAAGGGTGTCAGATTTGAAACGAAATCCACTTAGGAGATTGTGGTCACCATGCAAGTTCCAGGTCTTTGGTCAATAAAGCTTTCAGACATGGATTTTCTAACTGACTGCAAATGCTGATGCAGAGCGAATAGTACGAAGATGTGAAGGGTGTCAGAGGTACGCAAGGCAGGATCATATGCCATCTCAGGATTTGCGCATGATCCCCATAACCTTTCCATTCGAAGTCTGGGGGATACACATGGTGGGACCTTTCAAAAAGTCGCCTGATAAAAAGACTCACTTATTGGTAGCAGTTGACAAATTTACAAAGTGGGTGGAAGCAGAACCAATCAGTAAATGTGACGCGGTTACGGCAATCAAGTTTCTCAAAAAGCTGATTTTTAGGTTTGGTTACCCACATAGCATTATAACAGACAATGGGACAAATTTGTCAGAAGGAGCAATGCAAAAATTCTGTGACCAGAATCATATAAGAGTTGACCTTGCTTCAGTGGCACATCCACAGTCCAATGGACAAGCAGAGCGAGCTAACCAAGAACTGCTAAAAGGTATCAAACCTAGGCTTCAAGTGTAACATCCCAAGTATGAAAACAACCCTTAGAATGTTTGTTTCTTGTTTTATTTTATGTTTTGCATCATGACATCATCATTGCATTTGTTTTGGCATTTGTTTTCCATTTGTTTCCATTTGTTTTTCCTTGTTTTCCATATGAATCTCAAACCAAAAATTCAAATCTTTGTTTCATACTTGTTACGTTACAATTTTTTTCAAATGAAATATTCAAATCAGAGCATCAATTTGTTTCAAATAAACATGAAAGTGCAAACTATTAAATTGCTTAAGTTTCAATAATTTATTTATACCAATGTTTCACTCAAATTCAAATAAAATTACAAACTTTATCTAATTGCTTTGAAATTTGTACCATAGGCTCTTTATGACAAATAAGGAATACTTGCAAGAGCCCATCTATTTTGGAAGTGCTTAACTATTTTTAATCAATCAAATGCATTTCTGGCAGAAATTAAATTAATTCAAGTTTGTTCTACAAACTTTGTCAAAATGATCTAAAATTTCTACCAGTGCTTCCTTATGGTAAATAATAATTTTCCACAAAATATCACAAGGTTTAGAATTAAATAAGTGCCTCAATTAATTGTTGAAAGAAAAATGCAGAAAAGAAACTAAAACAAGTTTGTTCCGAAAAGTTGCTCGAAATGATCTCAAAATTCTACCACGGCTGCTTTGTGTTAAATAAGAATTTACTGCAAATTTTCAGAAAGTTTTGAATTGTTTAAGTGCCTCAATTAAATTCTGGAAACTCGCAGATAACAAAAAAAAACAGAATTTTAGAAAGGAGAAAAGAGCCAGGGTTTTTTTGCAAGATGGCTGTCCTCTTCCTCTGTCCATGAGCAGGTACGAGTACGACCATGGCAGGGTGGAGTGAACCGCACGATGGGCGCCCTCCACACGTCGAGCATCGGTGCGCTCCCTCGGAGGATAAGACCACCCCAGCGCCTCTCCTCTGTGCCTCCCCGAAACCCTAACCCTAGCGCCTCCCTCTCTCCTCTCCTCACCATGGCCGAGCCAGCCATGGCGGCCGAGCTCAACGCCGCCGTTTGAGAGCGGTAGGAGCAGATCGAAGACCACCATTAGCTCCGTCTCGTCATCCTCTACATGTCCGCAGAAGGAATAGAGCCGGGACGCCGCCGTTGGGGAGATCGACGCCGTCTTCTCCGACCGGCCGGCGAGCTTCACCGCACCATTGCCGTCGTCTCCGTCCATCTCCGGCCACACCGAGGGCACCCACGCGTTGAGGATGAGCTCCTCTCCCGATTCCCGCACCTTGCTCTTCCGTTTGTGAGCCGTAGTCGAAGCTGCTGCCTGAGGGGTTCGTCGCCGGCGCTGCCTGTGGTGCAGTTACGTGCAACCTGTCGTGCTTTGTTTTAGTTCAGTTAACGCGTATAGCTGGTGTCTTAAACAGGTAGTTCTGTTCGTTTAACCAAACAGATGACCAGCCCAGTGGTTTCTCTCTCTGGATCTCAACGAGAGGTCCCTGGTTCGATCCCTGCGCTGAGCAAAAACAGCGCACCTTTTCTTTTGTTTAAATCTAGCGTAAATAAGTCGAGTCTTAACTATATAGATCTGTTAGTAGACACCGAGTCTCCATCGGTCTAGTGGCTACCGCTCCTGGTTTCCATGCTGGAGAGCAGGGTTCGATTCCTATGGCCTACTGGAAGCTACTCCTTTTTCTTTTCTTTTTTTTTGTGATTTATTCCCAGGAAAACAGATTCAAATGTTAACTTGAAAAATCGATAACTAATTCATACATGCTCCGTTTGAAATAATTCAAGTTCCTACAGATTGATAATCTTGTGCTCTTTCCATTAGTAACAAAATTGCCACATGTTTCTATAATAATTTTTGCACTAAATAATTAAATACTGAAAATGCACTTAAAATTTGAAACTTTGGAATTTCATAACTTGAGTTCTGTTCAGCCAATTTGAGAAAACTTGGGCTCTAAAAATTTCTCTTAACAAACTCTACACATTGGTATTTTATTTGGTCAAAATTGAATTAAATTTGAACATGTTTCCCTCTGTTTACTAAAAGGAGCAGAATAAAAATGAATATGAAAAATTGCATAATAAATTCAATAATGATCCAAAAATTATGTTTAATAGCTCAAAATGTTCAGTGAAACATTTGCTACATGTTTTCAACCTTTTCAATACCATTGTTTACTGTTTTTCATAATTAAAAGTGGTGCAATGATTCAATGCTTTAATTAAAACTTTTAAATTGCAAAATTCTTATTTTGGTCAAATTCATAACTAATTCAAATTTAATTCAAATGGCACATGTAAAATATGTTTTCCATGCAAAATTGAATAATCTTTCCAAATATAAACTTTGTTTTCTACTTTGAATAAATTAAATTGCTGAAAACAACTGTTTCTTAATTAATGCATTTAAAATTGTCAAATTAATAACTTGCTCATTTTAAATCCTTTTTCAACAAATGAATTATGTTTTCCACCCAAAATTTTGTGTTATTTCAAAATATGAATTTGGTTATCTATTTTGAACAATTAAAATGGGTGAAAACAACAAATGCTTGTGTAACTCATTTAAGAAGCCAAATTTCATAACTTAATAAATAAAATTTCCAAACTTGGTAAACCCCATTTCAAATTGAAGCTATTGTTGTTTTCTTATTGTTTTCATCATCCATGCATCATGCTAATCCACTTTCACATGATAGTTAGTTGTAAATCAGTTAATCCAACCATAATTCATGGGCTTTCCATATGCAATCCAAATTGCATGTGGGTCCATTTAATTATGTTACCATGTCAACTAGTTTATCTTTGATGCATTAATTAAATTGCCATGCATCATCCCATGATTGTGCATTATGCCATGTTATTGATTGTTTGTCTCTCTGCGTTGTTTGTTTGCTTCTTCTCGAATAGACGATGACGTTGAGACAGACGAGGTTTACGACACTACTTCTGAGGAGTTAGCTCAGTACTAGGATGCTGAGTTTGCAGGCAAGTATTCACTCACATGAACCATTGTGTTCCTTTCCACACTGGATACCGATACTTTCCGTTGTCTATCCTGCTAGCCATATGAATTGTTGCTTGTGTTCCGATCCTATCACATGTTATCCTTTAACCCTGATATAGCCTCACCTCCACACCTATCACCCCGTTGCTTGTTGCCCGAGTCTTACTAGCATGCTTAGAGTTGTTTTTGCTCGAGTCTGTTGTCCGTTACTTTCTATTACCATGTTACTTATGTTCTGGGGCTCGATGTTTAAACAACAATCATGCTAATGTTATGGTTAACAATAACTTGATTATAAGGCACCGGCAGGAGGCCCGGCGTGGTTTTGAGGCCTGCTAGTGTCGACCCTAATTAGGAAAAGGGTCTTGTCTACTGATCCATGATGAGCGTACTAACCGCATGTGGGAAGCGTGTATGGGCGCCCCCCTCAATTTGATTCGATTCGCATCTCGTCCAAATCGCCACACTTAGTTCGGAATTTCCATTTGATGCACTCATATGCAGGTACGAACCCGAGGCCAGGGTGGAACTTTTGTAGTCGGCATTTAGGGCGGCGTGGTCTTAGAGTGCTATGAGGGTCCCCCTTTTCTTCGTGGGGGCTCGATTAGCCGCGCACGCACAGCACGTGGTTCTTTGGGCTTGATGCGAAGAAGAGTTGAGTTGTGTTGAGTGCCTCGCTTGGTGGGTTTGATTCCCGTCTGGCGGGATATTCTTACGTGTACGGCCAAATTGGTGCACCCCTGCAGGGATAAATCTTCTCGAGAAGCCGTGTTTTCCGTGGTTATGGATGACTTGGTGAAAGTACTGGCTAACAAGTACTCAGACAACTTACACCTAATGATTAACAATTTGACTAGTAATAGGCTTATTGACACCATAACCTGAAGCATCATTAATCCAACTGTGTGAGTTATCCTTGGATTGCTTCTTTGGATAAGGGGCGAGATCCAGGATGGGTTTGTTTGGAGTAGTTAGTAGTTGGTGCCGATACGCTATCTTATCTCCTTTCTGTTAGTCGGAAGTTGTAGCGTGTATCTGTAGTTGGTTAGTGCAGCCCGCTGCCGCAACTTTTGTATCACCCTTTCCTCCGTTGAACCCAAAGCATCTGTACTTGGTGTTGCCGGGTACATTATGGTATCTTGTGAGTCTTGCTTGCCAGTACTTGTCTGTACTGACCCCTTTGGGGCTGTGGTTTCCGCAGACTACGCTTCCGAGGATCCCCATGGTGGCTACTACGTGGAGTATGACGAGGCTGCTGACGAGTAGATAGCGGACCTGGGCAGGATCCGAGACATTGTGGATGGGCTCCGTCTTTTCGTTTCCGGCCTCGTAGGCCTATTTGTATCTTGTCTGTACTCAGACACTTTGGATGCTTCCGCTGTGATGTAATGATGAATTGTTGGGACATGTGTCCTCTGGATGATTGTATTTGCTATCTCTGCTCTAGTGAGAGCTATTTGCAACTTATTTCAATCTTTTGTGTCTTAGAGATATGTTGTGATATCGCTTGTTCAAATGCCGTTGACGTACCATGTGTGTATGTTATGAAGTGCGTCAACGGAAGTAGTCGGATTTCTATGGGATGGTTTACGCAGACTGATGAGGGGATAGTAACCCGGTATGCCAACTCCCAGGTGTAATCCGGCCCAAACGGCGGATGGACCAAATCCGGCTAAGAACAAAGAAGCTTCAGAAAGGCCCAGGGCTTGTAAGGATCGTAACCCGGATTGTGGGTTATGGTAAGGAAAGTTAGGTTTGTATATAGAGTTCGAGTAGGACTCAAGGAGCGCTTTGTATGGCAAGCCAAAGGGGGTATGAGTACTATATAAACCAACCCCTAGGCTTCGCCTGAGAGAGATTCAAGTCATAACTGTAACACCTATTATCGAGTATCCAGTATAATCATATCGAGATCCGGCGAGTTGTTTTCCGGCTCTTAGATTGCTTTTCGCCATGTCTTCCTTCGAGCTAAACCCTCTCCCAAATACCTGTGTCGACTTGCCCCTAGATCAGTTACCCCCGGTAACATCTGCCGTGATTATCCCACGACAGTTGGCGCCCACCGTGGGGCCTGCGTCCAAAGGTGTTTACATCACGGGAGAAGCTCGGAAGAATATGGAGAACTTTGTCGTCGGCGAGATCTACTCCAATGACGAAGGAGAGCAGATAGTGGACAATTCCGGGTGGGAGTTGGAGCCGGATCACTTCGAATCCGGATCCATGGTGTCAATCGGCCAAATCAATATCTTCATCGGCATGGTACGTACGCTCAATTTGAAAGGACAATATCATGTGCATGTTACAGGGACTTCCAGCAGGGACAAAGGGGCGTTGAAGCAAACAGTGGATCCAGCCTCCTCGGCCACTTCGGGATCCTTGAGATGGGCGGAGCAAGAGGTAACATGGAGCAGAAGGGATCATCCGGAAGGAATAAAGCACCCCGGAACCTTGGCATTAGTGGTGGCACCCCAGGTCAATGGTTACGAGCTGAAGAAAGTCTTGATGGATGGAGGGAGTAGTATCAACATCCTATATTGGGAAACCTTCTTGCGCATGAACCTCAAGGAGTCCCAGCTACAAAAAAGTTCGACGGTGTTCCATGGAATCGTGCCGGGTCATTCGGCACGCCCCGAAGGAAAAATTGCGTTGGAAGTAGCCTTTGGAGAATCGGTAGATAACTATCGGGTGGAGTGGCTCACGTTCGAGGTAGTCAAGCTGCACAGCCCCTACCACGCTCTGTTCGGAAGGCCGGCTTATGCTAAGTTCATGGCTAGGCCGTGCTACGTGTATCTGCAATTAAAGATTCCGGGCCCCAAGCAGACCATCACTATCCATGGAAACCGGGATATAGCAGCCGAGTGCGATGAGGGAGATTCAGTAATGGCCGAACAAGCCTGCAGGAAGGAAGAGCTTCAGTATTACCGGTCGCAGGTGGATCCGGATGATGGTACAGCGTTGAGAAGGCCAGATGCTGAAGACGAAAGAGTGAAGTTCAAGGCAGCTCAAGATACCAAGAAAGTAGATTTTGTGGAGGGAGATCCCACCAAGCAATTCACTATAGGGTCCAATCTAGATGATGCGCAAGAAAAGGCTCTGGTGGAATTCATCCGTTCAAATGCGGATGTGTTTGCTTGGACACCCAGCGACATGCCGGGTATTCCCACTGGGTTGGCCCTTTCCATATGTCACCATGCAAGAAGACACATCTTTTAGTGGCTGTCGATAAGTTTACCAAGTGGGTGGAGGTTATGCCGGTTACCAATTGTGAAGCGGCCACAGCAGTCAAATTCCTGAAAAGAATCATATACCGGTTTGGATATCCCCACAGTATAATCACTGACAACGGAACCAACATGTCCCTTGGAGAGATGGAAAAATTTTGTGGCAACAATGGAATCAGGCTTGATGTGGCATCAGTGGCACATCCGCAGGCCAACGGGCAAGTGGAGAGGGCGAACCAAGAGCTACTTCGAGGATTGAAACCGCGGCTAAGGGTCCCTTGTATCAGGGCCGCTGGAGCGTGGGTTGAAGAACTCCCTTCCGTGGTCTGGGGTATCAATACTACACCTAACCGGTCCACCCAGATGACGCCTTTCTTCATGGTTTACGGCGCAGAAGCAGTATTACCAAGCGACATCATTCATGATTCACCAAGAGTGACAGCCTACGTCGAAGTGGAGAACGAGAAGAACCGGCAAGACGCCGTGGACATGTTAGAAGAACAAAGGGAGCAAGCCTTAGAAAGGTCAGCCATATATCAGCAGGATTTGCGAAGATATCATAGCCGGCGGGTAAAAAGCCGGGTCTTCCAGGAGGGAGACTTGGTCCTGCGCTTGGTTCAAACAAACGAGGGAAAACACAAGCTATCGCCGCCATGGGAAGGACCTTTCATCATAAGCCGGAGTCTACATAATGGGTCATATTACTTGATAGATGCAAGAGAAGAATCGGCCACAGTCAACGACACTGCTCATACTACTGCACCTATGCAAGAAAGAGATAGACCATGGAACGTGGCTCAGCTACGTCCATACTATACTTAGCAGAAAATGATGTAACAGGCAGCAGGTTTCAGACGCACTCTTTTCCTATCCAGGGCACCCTTGGGGACTGAATGGGTTTTTAATGAGGCGGCTTGCTGGCCTAATTTTCTCATATCAAATAAAAAGGGGATTATCGAGAAAAGAGACAATTGTCATTTATACGGCGTAAAATATTTAGGTCTTGAGGGCTAGTTGCTCCTACAAGCACAGCTGCAAACTCAAAAAAGACCCGGCCTTGATGCCAATGAGTTATAGGGGCCGGCAACTCGAAAAAACGAGTGCGGCTACAATCTTATAACCGGACAAAGAAGTCCAAAATTCTCGTCTATTCTTACTTAAGCTCGATGTGACTCGCAACAAAGTGGCATGATCTGTTCGCCTACGATTACTATCAGTCATGAGACCCAAAAGGGACTTGTTTGACCCAGTTTTCGTATTGATGTAACAACATGGTATCCACGCGAAAGCCGGCTTATAGTACAAGATAGTCGAAAGGGTCATCTAAACCACAGGTTATGCAGAGTATAAGGCTTACAGCCGGAAACTCAACGATTATCAAGCATAACTTCAAACCTCATAAAAGCTGTCCTGAAGTTTTGGGCATCCAGCGATGGGCGATTCGTTTCCTTGAAAAGAAACAATCATGTGTCCTAGACGCGGAAACCCGGGCTGGGGACTTATGAGCTCTAATGAGGAAACAACATCATCCAGCCGATTAAATTACAACGAGCCACGCATCCGGGTCTCAGACGAAACCCGGAGGACGGGCTTTGCTAAGAAAAAAGAAGTATAAGTTATCGAGAATAAAGCAAGTGGATATCAAGAATAAGAAAACGCAAAGATACATTCATCAAAAGCCCAAAGGGGCGCAAAGTGCATCGGGAGTTTAACTCAAAGTATTACAATATCATAAAAGTATCAAAAGAGCACAGGCGCTCTGCTTAAACGAATAGTAAAGCTGTTGTAAACGACGCTTCGCCGATTGACGCATGTGGAATGATAAGCGTTACTTCAAGCTGCAGGATCCACCTTGGCCTTGCCCTTGGTGCCACTTGGATCAGTAGTAGTCTCGGGCTGCGCAGCAGAAGTTGCAGGAGCAGAGTCGACCTCGGCCTTCTTGGCGGCTTCTTCCTTTAACTTGATCGCTTCCTCCCTCCAACGGACAAGCATATCGAACGGCTGGGGGCGGTCAGCCTTGACAACCTTGTCATTAGCATCATAAGCCGGAAGAATCACATCAATTTCTAAGGCATCAGCGATAACACTAGCCGGATGACGGACTTCTTTCTGAATAGCCTTGAAGTCCTTTGGCAAAAACTTGGACCCATCCAAGTTGAACTCTGGGAATCCGCTCATAAGCTTGGACAGCTCTAGCTTGGGAGCGTAGGCCTTAGCTAACGCGAGTCCCCGGGTTACCCCAAAGCGGCAGGAGGACCGTTTCCAATGCCAAATCCATTCGGGGATGGTAGAGCAGCTTTCTAGTAACTTCTTCATGTTATCTGGCCTGATACCCGGCAGACGTAACTCGTCAAGTATCCAACTGACTCCGCTGCAAAGTTGGCGAAGAGTATTCTTGATGGTTTTAAGCTTGGCAGCATCATCTCCTTCGGGGGCAGCGTCATGTGGCCCTGCTAAAAAAGGCAAAAGAAGCAAAGATAGTAGGCAAACAAGTGCAGTTGTTCAAATCAAAGTAATCCGAGTCACAAAAGGTGAAATTCAAAAATCTTACCAGTTGCGGTACGATAAACACCATCAATTTGAGCAGAAAGAGTTGTCAGTTTGCCTTTTGCCTTACGAGCTCTCTTCTTGTACTTTTTCGTCATCTTCTGGCACCTGTGAGCCTCAGTCTCAGCAGCTTCACGAAGGGCCGCTTCTTTTTCAGCAAGCTTGGTGGATTTGGCCAGTTTCTTCTCCAACTGTGAAACATAGTCCTGTAGGGAAGCATGAAGAAGGGTCAGCCAGAAACATTATGCAAAGTTCCAAGCAAGCTACCTAGTAATTTACTCGGAACTTGGGGACTATATATGGAATCAATTGGTGTTAGTCGGATTACCTCGTGCTTGAGTATTAAGGCATCTAGTAAGTTTTCTTCGTCACCCTTCAAGGTATGAAGGGCATCTAGCATCTGAGCAAAGGTCATGTCTTCAGGACGAAGTTGAGAAGGGCCGGAGGATTGGCCCTCTTGTGGAGGAGCTGTTCCGGGTCTGGGGGTCGAAACCCGGGTCGTTTGAACGTCCGGGTTAGGAGAGCCCGGCTTGGTCTCCAAGATGATGTCTTCGTCCACTTCTTCAGAGGGCTGGGGTGATGCAGTTTTCGGTGGAATTGGGTCCTTGAAAGGGTCCTTCTTCTTTTCCGTCCTCGGCCTCGTCTTCAATCTCAACGTCCATGTCATCACTCGGCTTCTCCTCTTCCTGTCCTTCCGGTTCAGGAATATCCTGGTCGCTCAGCGTAACTGTGGCGCTGAAGACAAGAAGGAGGACATGGATCGGTGGAAGGTACCGAAAAAGGAAAGGTAACAAGTACGAGAAAATGCAAATAAAGGTAGTTACCCGGTATTTACGGCGTAGTCCGGAGGAAGTTCGCCACTGGAAGCGGATGACGTTGGCAAGAGCACTGGCTGCGGGACGCGAAATTGCCCGGCAAGTGGATGAGTAGGAGACGGGTGACGCTGAGGAGATTGGGAAGGTTGAGCTGGAGGGGTACTGGCTCGATGAGTAGGTGAAGTGGGAATACCCGGGTTAAGGGGATCATCCCCCGGAGAATTCCGGGTCACCCTACGTTTAGTCGGAAGAGGATCCTTCAAGAAGGGTGAATGTGATAATCGCTCGTTAAGTTCATGCATAGCAGCAAAGGAGTAAGGCGCACGAGACACAGAAGAGAAGGGAACCTTTTCAACTACCCCTCTAGCCTTCCTTTTGTTTCCAACTGGAGGCTCCCGGTCAGACTCGGTGGCTTCCGGGTCATTTTCTTCTTCCTCCTCGTCATCCCCCGACCCTGAAAGCCGAGTAAGTATCAGATAAGGGAAACAGCACAGATAAAAGGCAGGTATAAAGGTTATGGAGGAATACCCTCATCATCATCCACAGACTCGACCTCTTCTTCGGGGTCTTGAGAAGGAGGAGAGTTTTCGACTTTCCAGAAGGGATCGTCGGCCTGTAAACAGGTAAATACAAATGATGGTTAAAGGCTGTAGCGGACGAAAGTACTGAAATAAGAAAAAGGGGGCAGGACTCACCGCTGGGGCGGGATTCTCCCGAGTAAACGGGGGTAACCCGGCGGTGTTCTTTATGACGTCCAGTCTCTCCACCAAGAAGCCCTTGATGGTCTTGATGGTGTTACCGGCAGGGAAGTTTTTGGTGGAGTAGCGGAGGGAGTCTGTGATATGGCCCGAGTATTCGTGCAGCAGTTTTGAACGAATGGAGTTGGGTTGAACCCGAACTCCACCCAGGTCTTTACTAAGTTGAGCCCGAGAAGGCCATGGGCTGAGAAAGCTGCTAATTTGGCCAGAAGGGGCTGAATCGCTTCCCTATCAGGATCAGGCGCAAAAGCATTGAAAGACGCGGAGGGTTCGAGGGGGGTCTCCGAGTAACCCGGCAATTTCCTCTCGCCATCCGGAGAGGTATCATGGCAATAGAAGAAGGATAGCTGCCAATTTTTGGCGTGGGAGTTCAGATTAAGGGCTGGCATCAGCGAGTGCTTGCGGCGTTGGATAGATACCCCGCCGCAAGTAAGGATTGCTCCGTCATCGCTCTCGCGGCACGGTTCACAGTAAAATAACTCGGTAAAAAGAGCTAGGCTTGGTTGAATGCACAGGTAAGACTCGGACAAGACTATGAAGTGGGTGATGTTCAGCATAGAGTTAGGCCCTATGTCGAACACCCGGAGGCCGTAGTGGCTTAGGATTTCTCGGAAGAAGGGGTGACCCGGAGGACGGAACCCCCGGATCACGTGTTCGGTAAAGCAGATTACCTCATTCCCGGTAGGAGTGGGACGGGTCTCATCGCCAGGAGCCCTCCAGTGTATTTCCTTTTGGGAAGGAAGGATTCCTAGCTCGGCCATCCCATCCAGTTTGGCCTTCGTTGTTGAAGACCGGCCCCAGTCGGCAGAAGCGGTTTGGGAGGTCTTTGCAGGAGCCGGGTGTTTTCCCTGTCTTTTAGGAGCCATGGAGCTGACCTGCAAGGGACAAGAAATGTGTGGGGTAAGATTCGGAACATCAACTCATTTGAATCTGGAGACATTAAGACGCTGAAGGCTAAAACAAGACCCGGGTAATGCGCTACGAAGCTAAGTGCTGAAGATTTTCCGGGTGTCGGATGAAGTTGAGTAAATTGTTAATTACTTACGTATTGAGGTGGGTTGGGTGAACATGGATGGTTGCCCATACCTTACTGAGGAGGGATTAACTGGAAAAGAAGGATTATCCGGGTGTTAATGCGGCAGGCGGAGAAAACAAGGCGGAACGGATCTAGAATCGAAGGACTTGCAAGTAATCTTATATGAAGTTTAATGGTTAATAAGGGCGCGGAAATGAGTGGTGATTGCGTATCAGGTGCTTGAAGAAGCTAAGGACTATCGAAGCGGACTAATTTGATGGTTCCCTAAAATTGATTTGCGGGTTGACTCAGATCCAATCTTGGTCAAATTGATGAAATTGCCGGTTTCAGTTGGATGGTTGAGAGGGGCTTACCGAAGGAGTTGAGGTCCGAACTGAGGCCGGTGCGCGGCGCGGCTTGAGTGTCTCACCACAGTCCTTGATGAAAGAAACAAGAGCGTGGCGGCGGGGCTCGATGGCGGCGCTGGAGAGCTCGAGGTCGGGTGCGGCCGGAGGTGGCCTTATCTCTGGAAGCGCGCGTGAGCCCGGCGGCCGGAACTGTGAGGGAGCGAGGAGAAAGAAATGACGAAACGAGGTGAATGGTTTAGGGTTACCCTCTGCTGATATTTATAAGGGAGGTGGTGAGCTCACCCGCGGCCAGAAAGCCGGAAATTGCGGAACAGTAATTATCCGCGCGGATTTGGCGTTGTGGGCGTTCGGAGCAAGGGTTCAAATATGGAAAGGCCCATTAGGCGTTCGAGGAAGGATCGAGCTATCGGGATAGCGAGCGCCTCAAGAATGAATCCATGAAGCCCGCGCTATCCTGGGGACTACTGATGAGGGGATAGTAACCCGGTATGCCAACTCCCAGGTGTAATCCGGCCCAAACGGCGGATGGACCAAATCCGGCTAAGAACAAAGAAGCTTCAGAAAGGCCCAGGGCTTGTAAGGATCGTAACCCGGATTGTGGGTTATGGTAAGGAAAGTTAGGTTTGTATATAGAGTTCGAGTAGGACTCAAGGAGCGCTTTGTATGGCAAGCCAAAGGGGGTATGAGTACTATATAAACCAACCCCTAGGCTTCGCCTGAGAGAGATTCAAGTCATAACTGTAACACCTATTATCGAGTATCCAGTATAATCATATCGAGATCCGGCGAGTTGTTTTCCGGCTCTTAGATTGCTTTTCGCCATGTCTTCCTTCGAGCTAAACCCTCTCCCAAATACCTGTGTCGACTTGCCCCTAGATCAGTTACCCCCGGTAACATCTGCCGTGATTATCCCACGACACAGACGATGGATAGTGGAGAATGGTTGTCACACGTTTACGTGTTGGCCTGCTCATATTGAGATGCGGGTGCCGGTATGCCCCGTAAGCCATTTTTCTACTATTCAGCGGACTGTGAGTATCCTCTAGAAGTCCGGGTGCGACAAATGGTATCAGAGCCTGTCTGCCTGTAGGATCCCTTTTACTGGTCGCAGTTGAGTCTAGAATCTATTTTGTAGCTATATAGGAAAAATGAAACGTGAGAGTAGGAATTCTGTTCTTTTATTTCTTTCCCCACCCACCCTCCCTTTTCTGGTAAGGAAGTGCAACGTTGTTTTATCTTCTCACCTAAACTTTCAAGTTAGGATTTCACGTATCCTGGTTTCTCTAGGATAGTTATATCTACTAGACTATAGGGATGGAGGTGGTTGTGACATGATTTATTATGTTGCCTACTCACGATTGAGAACGGAGGCGTGTAAGCCCCGGAAGCAGATCCTCTATTCCTTAAGCAGTAGATATTGATCCTTTAGAAGCCCGGATGGGTTCCGTAGTACCTCAGGAGTGTTTTGGTCTCGTGTTTCCCCAATGTTGCTTCAATATTGACTGATGAGGGGATAGTAACCCGGTAGACTAACTCCCGGGTGTGATCCGGCCCCAAGCGACGGCTGGGCCCAATCTGGCTGGAGACAAAGAAACTTCTGGAAGGCCCAGGGCTTGTAAGGTTCGTAACCCGGATTGTGGGTTACGGTAAGGAAAGTTAGGATTTGTATGTAGAGTTCGAGTAGGACTCAGAGAGCACTCCGTAGGGCAAGCCAAGGGGGGTATGAGTGCTATATAAACCAACCCCTAAGCTTAGCCTGAGGGGTTCAAGCCATAGTTGTAATACCTGTTATCGAGTATCCAGCATTATTGATATCGAGATCCGGCGAGTTATTCTCCGGTTCTTAGATCGCTTTCGCCATGTCTTCCTTTGAGCTAAACCCTCTCCCGAATACCTGTGTCGACTTGCCCCAAGATCAGTTACCCCAGGTAACATCTGCCGTGATTATCCCACGACAGTTGGCGCCCACCGTGGGGCCTGCGTCCAAAGGTGTTTACATCACGGGAGAAGCTCGGAAGAACATGGAGAACTTTGTCGTCGGCGAGATCTACTCCAATGATGAAGGAGAAAGGATAGTGGACAGTTCCGGGTGGGAGTTGGAGCCGGATCGCTACGAATCCGGATCCGTGGTGTCAATCGGCCAAATCAGTATCTTCATCGGCATGGTACGTACGCTCAATTTGAAAGGACAATATCATGTGCATGTTACAGGGACTTCCAGCAGGGACAAAAGGGCGTTAAAACAAACAGCGAATCTATCCTCCTCGGCCACTCCGGGATACTTGAGGTGGGCAGAGCAAGAGGTAACGTGGAGCAGAAGAGATCATCCAGAAGGAGTAGAGCACCCCGGAACTTTGGCGTTAGTGGTTTCGCCACAGGTCAATGGTTATGAATTGAGAAAGGTATTGATGGACGGAGGGAGCAGCATCAACATCTTATATTGGGAAACCTTCTTGCGCATGAACCTCAAGGAGTCCCAGCTACAAAAAAGTTCGACGGTGTTCCATGGGATCGTACCGGGTCATTCAGCACGCCCCGAAGGAAAAATCGCATTGGAAGTAGCCTTTGGAGAATCGGTAGATAACTATCGGGTGGAGTGGCTCACGTTTGAAGTAGTCAAGTTGCATAGCCCCTACCACGCGTTGTTCGGAAGGCCGGCTTACGCTAAATTCATGGCTAGGCCGTGCTATGTATATCTGCAGCTAAAGATTCCAGGCCCTAAGCAGACCATCACTATCCATGGAAACCGGGACATAGCAGCCGAATGCGATGAGGGAGATTCAGTAATGGCTGAACAAGCCTGCAGGAAGGAAGAACTTCAGTATTACCGATCTCAGGTGGATCCGGATGATGGAACAGCATTGAGAAGACCAGACGCTGAAGACGAAAGAGTAAAGTTTAAGGCGGCTCAAGATACCAAGAAAGTAGATTTTATGGAAGGAGACCCCACCAAGCAGTTCACTATAGGGTCCAATTTAGAGGATGCGCAAGAAAAGGCTCTAGTGGAGTTCATCCGTTCAAATGCGGATGTATTTGCCTGGACACCCAGCGACATGCCGGGTATCCCCACCGAGTTGGCAGAGCACAGTTTGCATGTGGATCCCAAGGCCAGGCCTGTGAAGCAAGGTATGAGAAAAATGAATGAGGAAAGGAGAAGAGCTATAGGGGAGGAAATCGCGCGACTATTAACCGCAGGCTTCATCATGGAAGTATTTCACCCCGACTGGTTAGCAAACCCGGTTCTTGTGATGAAAAAGACAAATGAATGGAGGATGTGTATCGATTTCACGAGCCTCAACAAGCATTGCCCAAAGGATCCGTTCGCGCTGCCAAGAATAGACCAAATCATAGACGCGGTAGCCGGAAGCGACTTGCTATGCTTCTTAGACGCATATTCGGGATACCACCAGATTAAACTCAAGAGGGAAGATTGGGAGAAAACGTCATTCATAACCCCTTTTGGGGCCTTCTGCTACAAAACCATGACGTTTGGATTGAAAAACGCGGGTGCAACTTACCAGCGGTGTATCCAGAAGTGCTTCGAGGATCAAATTGGGCGCAACGTGCACGCATACGTAGATGACGTGGTTATTAAGACCCGGAAGGCAGAGACATTCATTGATGATTTAAAGGAGACGTTTAAAAACTTGAGAAGGTATCAGATGAAGCTCAACCCAACGAAGTGTGTATTTGGAGTTCCGGCCGGGAAGTTACTCGGCTTTATAGTCTCCGAGAGAGGAATCGAGGCAAACCCGGACAAAATCAAGGCCATCCAGAGTTTGAAGAAACCGGAAAATTTGAAGCATGTTCAAAAGCTCACGGGCTGCGTAGCAGCCTTGAGTCGGTTCATATCCAGGCTTGGAGAAAAGGCAATACCCTTGTACCGGCTTTTGCGGAAATCAGATAAGTTCGTGTGGGATCAGGAGGCAGATGAGGCGTTTGAAGCACTAAAAAAGCAGTTGTCTGAAGCGCCAGTACTAGCGGCACCGGGTCCCAAAGAGCCTATGTTACTATACGTAGCAGCCGGTCCCCGGGCCGTCAGCGCGGTAGTTGTCGTGGAACGTAAAGAGGATGGGAAAGGTTACCCGGTCCAGAGGCCGGTTTATTATGTCAGTGAGGTGTTATCGGAAGCGAAGCAGCGTTACCCGCATTGGCAAAAGTTGGTGTTTGGGGTCTTTATGGCCAGCCGGAAGTTGAAACCCTATTTCCAAGAACATCCCATAACAGTGGTCAGTTCAATACCAATGTCGGATATCATCAGAAACTCGGATGCAACGGGAAGAGTAGCCAAATGGGCGATAGAGATGGGAGATTATCATATCAGCTACGAGCCTAGATCGGCAATCAAGTCACAGGCTTTGGTTGATTTTGTTAACGACTGGACGCACACCGGAATGGCTACCACAGTTCCAAATTCCGAGTCATGGACCATGCACTTCGATGGATCAAAGCAGTACGAGGGGTCAGGAGCTGGAGTGGTGCTGACGTCGCCAAAGGGGGACAAACTAAGTTATGTGCTACAGATTCACTTTGATTGTTCAAATAACGTGGCCGAGTATGAGGCTCTACTGCATGGCTTGAAGGTAGCCAAGGAGATGAACATTAGAAGGATACGATGCTTTGGGGACTCAGATCTTGTGGTGCAGCAGGTATCAGGAACCTGGGATAGGAACGATGCCACTATGGCAGCATATCGCAGGGAGGTTGATAAGGTTGCTGGGTGTTTTTCCGGGTATGAAGTAGAGCACATAGACAGAAGAAAAAATGAGGCAGCGGACGCACTCGCCAGACTCGGCTCGCGTAGGGAGCCGGTTCCACCTAATGTTTTCCTGGACGAGCTATGGCGACCATCAGTAAAATCCGAGTCTGAGGAAGAACTCGCGAATCGAGACCCGGATGTGGAGTTTGTAGCCACAATACGTGCTGTGCCCGAGTGGACAGAGCCATATCTGGCCTACTTATCACGAGGCGAACTGCCAGAACAAGAAGTATTAGCAAGGCAAATCCTGAGGCGGGCAAAAGGATATACTATTATCAATGGGGAGCTGTACAGGAGAAGCGCAGCAGGAGTCTTTTTGCGCTGTGTGACACCGGAAGAAGGCCGACAGATCCTTAAGGAGATCCATGAAGGCGATTGTGGGCATCATGCGTCCACAAGATCCCTTGTGGCCAAGGCCTATCGGCATGGGTTCTTCTGGCTCACGGCTCTAGCAGATGCGGAGCGGATAGTGGCAAGGTGCGACGGATGTCAAAGGTACGCTCGCCAAACTCATGTGCCGGCTATGGAGTTACGGACCATCCCATTAACTTGGCCGTTCGCTGTTTGGGGTATGGACATGGTTGGCCCTTTCCATATGTCACCTTGCAAGAAGACACACCTTTTAGTGGCTGTTGACAAGTTTACCAAATGGGTGGAGGTTATGCCGGTCACCAACTGCGAAGCGGCCACAGCAGTCAAGTTCCTGAAAAGAATTATATACCGGTTTGGGTACCCCCACAGCATAATTACCGACAATGGAACCAACATGTCCCTCGGAGAGATGGAAAAATTTTGTGGCAACAATGGAATCAGGCTCGATGTAGCGTCAGTAGCACATCCGCAGGCCAACGGGCAAGTGGAGAGGGCGAACCAGGAGCTACTTCGAGGTTTGAAACCGCGACTGAGGGTTCCTTGTATCAGGGCCGCCGGGGCATGGGTTGAAGAACTTCCTTCCGTGGTCTGGGGCATCAATACTACACCTAACCGATCCACCCAGATGACACCTTTCTTCATGGTATACGGCGCAGAAGCAGTATTACCAAGCGACATCATTCATGATTCACCAAGAGTGGCAGCCTACGTCGAAGTGGAGAACGAGAAGAACCGGCAAGACGCCGTGGATATGTTAGAAGAACAAAGAGAGCAAGCCTTAGAAAGGTCAGCCATATATCAGCAGGATTTGCGAAGATATCATAGCCGGCGGGTGAAAAGCCGGGTCTTTCAGGAGGGAGACTTGGTCTTGCGCTTGGTTCAGACAAACGAGGGAAGGCACAAACTATCGCCACCATGGGAAGGACCTTTCATCGTAAGCCGGAGCCTGCATAATGGGTCATATTACTTGATAGATGCAAGAGAAGAATCGACCACAGCCAACGATACTGCTCACACAACTGCACCTATGCAAGAAAGAGATAGACCGTGGAACGTGGCTCAGCTACGTCCGTACTATACTTAGCAGAAAAAGATGTAACATGCAGCAGGTTTCAGACGCACTCTCTTCCTATCCAGGGCACCCTTGGGGACTGGATGGGTTTTTAACGAGGCGGCTTGCTGGCCTAATTTTCTCATATCAAATAAAAAGGGATTATCAAGAAAAGAAGCAAGTGTTATTTGTACGATGTGCATATTCAGGTCTTGAGGGCTGGTTGCTCATACAAGCACAGCTGCAAACTCAAAAAAGACCCGGCCTTGATGCCAATGAGTTATAGGGGCCGGTCATTCGAAAAAACGAGTGCGGCTACAATCTTATAACCGGACAGAGAAGTCCAAATTTCTCGGCTGTTCTTACTTAAGCTCGATGTGACTCGCAACAAAGTGGCATGATCTGTTCGCCTACGATTACTATCAGTCATGAGACCCAAATGGGACTTGCTTGACCCCGTTTTTCGTATTGATGTAACAACATGGTATCCACGCGAAAGCCGGCTTATAGTACAAGATAGTCGAAAGGGTCATCTAAACCACATGTTATGCAGAGTATAAGGCTGATAGCCGGAAACTCAACGATTATCAAGCATAACTTCAAACCTCATAAAAGCTGTCCTGAAGTCTTGGGCATCCAGCGACAGGCGATTCGTTTCCTTGAAAAGAAACAATCATGTGTCCTAGACGCGGAAACCCGGACTGGGGGGCTTATGAGCTCTAAGGAAGAAATAGCATCATCCAGCCGATAAAATTACAACGAGCCACGCATCCGGGCCTCAGGAGCTTAGGGATTCAGGTGTAAAACCGTTCCCTAGACGCCAACGAAACCCGGAGGACGGGTCTTGTTAAGGAGTATCGAGAATAAAGCAAGTGGATATCAAGAGCAAGCAAACGCAAAGACACATTCATCAAAAGCCCAAAGGGGCGCAAAGTGCATCGGGAGTTTAAAATAAAAAGTATTACAAAAACCATAAAGTATCAAAAGAGCACAGGCGCTCTGCTTAAACGAATAGTAAAGCTGTTTTAACGATGCTTTGCCGGCTGATGTATGTGGAATGATAGGTATTACTTTAAGCTGCAGGGTCCATCTTGGCCTTGCCCTTGTCGTCACCGGTAGTTGCGGCAGTCCCGGGTTGTGCAGCAGTCCCGGGTTGTGCAGCAGAAGTCGCAGGAGCAGAGTCGGCCTCGGTCTTCTTGGCGGCTTCTTCCTTCATCTTGATCGCCTCCTCCCTCCAACGGGCAAGCATATCGAACGGCTGGGGGCGGTTCGCCTTGACAACCTTGTCATTAGCATCATAAGCCGGGAGAATCACATCAATTTCTAGGGCATCAGCGATAACACTAGCCGGATGACGGACTTCTTTCTGAATAGCCTTAAAGTCCTTTGGCAAAAACTTGGACCCATCCAAGTTGAACTCTGGGAATCCGCTCATAAGTTTGGCCAGCTCCAGCTTGGGAGCGTAGGCCTTAGCCAACGCGAGTCCCCGGGTTACCCCAAATCGGCAGGAGGACCGTTTCCAGTGCCAAATCCACTCGGGGATTGTCGAGCAGCATTCCAGTAATCTCTTCATGTTATCTGGCCTGACACCCGGCAGTCGTAACTCGTCAAGTATCCAACTGACTCCGCTGCAAAGTTGGCGAAGAGTATTCTTGATGGTTTTAAGCTTGGCAGCATCATCTTCTTCGGGGGCAGCATCGCGTGGGCCTGCTAAAAAAGGCAAAAGGAGCTAAGGTAGCAGGCAAGCAAGTGCAGTTGTTCAAATTAAAGCAATCCGAGTCATAAAAAGGTGAAATTTAAAAATCTTACCAGTCGCAGTACGGTGAACATCAGCAATTTGAGCAGAAAGAGTTGTAAGTTTGTCCTTAGCTCTGTGAGCTCTCTTCCTGTACTTTTTCGTCATCTTTTGGCACCTGCGAGCCTCAGTCTCAGCAGCTTCACGAAGGGCCGTTTCTTTTTCAATACGCTTGGTGGACTTGGCCAGCTTCTTCTCCAACTGTGAAACATAGTCCTGTAAAGAAGCATGAAGAGGGATCAGCCAGAAACATTATATAAAGTTCCAAGCAAGTTACCTAGTAATTTACTCGGAACTTGGGGACTATGTATGGAAACAATTGATGACTAGTCGGGATTACCTCGTGCTTGGTTATTAAGGCATCTAGTATGTTTTCTTCGTCGCCCTTTAAGGTATGGAGGGCATCTAGCATTTGAGCAAAGGTCATGTCTTCAGGGCGAAGTTGAGAAGGGCCGGAGGATTGGCCCTCTTGTGGAGGAGTTGTTCCGGGTTTGGGGGTCGAAACCCGGATTGTTTGAACGTCCGGGTTAGGAGAGCCCGACTTGGTCTCCAAAATGATGTCTTCGTCCACTTCTTCAGAGGGCTGGGGTGATGCAGTCTTTGGCGGAATTGGGTCCTTAAAAGGATCTTCTCCATTTCCGTCCTCGGCCTCGTCCTCAACCTCAACGTCCATGTCATCACTCGGCTTCTCTTCTCCCTGCTCTTCTGATTCAGGGATATCCGGGTCGCTCAGCGTAACTGTGGCGCTGAAGAAAAGAAGGGAGACATTGATCAATGGAATATACGGAAAAAAGAAAGGTAACCAGTACGAGAAAATGTAAGTAAAGGTAGTTTACCCGGTGTTCACGGCGTAATCCGGGGGAAGCTCGCCGCTGGAGGCGGATGACGTTGGTAAGAGCACTGGCTGCGGTACGCGAAATTGCCCGGCAAGTGGATGATTAGGAGACGGATGACGTTGAGGAGATTGGGAAGGTTGAGCTGGAGGGGTACTGGCTCGATGAGTGGGTGAAGTGGAGATACCCGGGTTAAGGGGATCATCCCCCGGAGAATTCCGGGTCACCCTACGTTTAGTCGGGAGAGGGTCCTTCAAGAAGGGTGAATGTGATAATCGCTCGTTAAGTTCATGCATAGCAGCAAAGGAGTAAGGCGCATGAGACATAGAAGAGAAGGGAACCTTTTCAACTACCCCTCTAGCCTTCCTTTTGTTTCCAACCGGGGGCTCCTGGTCAGACTCGGTGGCTTCCGGGTCATTTTCTTCTTCCTCCTCTTCATCCCCCGACCCTGAAAGCCGAGTAAGTATCAGATAAGAGAAATAACACAGATGAAGGGCAGGTGTAAAGGGTATGGGAGAGTACCCTCATCATCATCAACAGACTCGTTTTCCTCTTCGGGGTCTTGAGAAGGAGGAGGGTTTTCGACTTTCCAGAAGGGATCGTCAACCTGTGAACAAATAAACACAAGTGGTGGTTAGAGACTATAACGGACGAAAGTACTGAAATAAGAAAAAGGAGTCAGGTCTTACCGCTGGGGCGGGATTTTCCCGAGTAAACGGGGGGAACCCGGCGGTGTTCTTTATAACATCTAGTCTCTCCATCAGGAAGCCCTTGATGGTCTTGTTGGTGTTACCGGCAGGGAAGTTCTTGGTGGAGTAGCGGAGGGAATCTGTGACGTGACCCGAATATTCGTGTAACAGCTTCGAGCGAATCGAGTTGGGCTGAACCCGGAAGTCTACCCAAGTCCTTATTAGATTGAGCCCAAGAAGGCCGTGGGCTGAGAGAGCTGCTAGTTTGGCCAGAAGGGGCTGAATCGCTTCCCTATCAAGATCAGATGCAAAAGCATTGAAAGACTCGGAGGGCTCGAGAAGGCTCTCCGAATAACCCGGTAGTTTCCTCTCACCATTCGGAGAAGTGTCGTGGCAATAAAAGAAGGATAATTGCCAGTTTTTGGCGTTGGAGCTCAGGTTGAGAGGTGGCATCAATGAGTGTTTGCGGCGCTGGATGGATACCCCGCCGCAGGTAAGAAGCGTTCCGTCACCGTTCTCATGGCATGGTTCGCATTGGAATAATTCGGTAAAAAGAGCAAGGCTTGGTGGAATGCATAGGTACGACTCGGACAAAACTATGAAGTGGGTGATGTTCAGCATAGAGTTAGGCCCTATGTCGAACACCCGGAGGCCGTAGTGGCTCAAGACTTCCCGGAAAAAAGGGTGACCCGGAGGACGGAATCCCCGGGTCACATGCTCGGTAAAACAAATTACCTCGTTCCCGGTGGGAGTGGGACGGGTCTCATCGCCAGGAGCCCTCCAGTGTATTTCCTTTTGAGAAGGAAGGATTCCTAACTCGGCCATCCCATCTAGCTTGGCCTTTGTCGTTGAAGACCGACCCCAGTTGGCAGAAATGGTTTGAGAGGCCTTTGCAGAAGCCGGGTGTTTTCCTTGTCTTTTAGGAGCCATGGAGTTGACCTGCAAGGGACAGGAAATGTATGGAGTAAGATTCGGAACATCAAATCATTCGAGTCTGGAGACGTCAAGACGTTGAAGGCTAAAATGAAACCCGGATAATGCACTACGATGTTAAATGCGGAAGGTTTTTCGGGTGTCAGATGAGGTTGAGTAAATTGTTAATTACTTACGCGTTGAGGTGAATTGGGTGAACATGGATGGTTGCCCATACCTTTATTGTGGAGGGATTAGCTGGAAAAAGAGGATTTTCCGGGTGTTAATGCGACAGGCGGAAAGAACAAGGTGGAATGGATCTAGATCGAAAAGCTTGCAAGCAATCTTATGCAAAGTAGGATGGCCAATAAAGGCGCGGGGATGAGCTGCGACTACGCATCAGATGATTAAAGGGACTAAGGTCTATCGAAGCGGTTCAATTTGATGATATCAGAAAATTAGTTTACGGGTTGACCCAGATCCAATCTTGGTCAGATTGAAAGGGTTGCGAGTTTCAATTGAATGGTTGAGAAAGGCTTACCAAAGGAGTTGAGGTCCGAAGTGAGGGTGGTGCGTGGCGCGGCTTGAGTGTCACGTCACGGCCCTCGATGAGGAAGCGCGGGTGTGACAGCGATGTTTGATGGCGATGCTGGATAGCTCGAGGACGAGTGCGGCCGGTGGTGGCCTTATCTTTCTTGGAGCGTGCGAGCCCGGTGGCAGAAATTGCGAGGGAGCGTGGAGAAAAGGGATGATGAAGCGAGATGAATGGCTTAGGGTTCCCATCGGCTGATATTTATAAGGGAGGTGGTGAGCTCACCTACGGCCCGAAAGCCGGAAATTACGGAACAGCAATTATCCGTGCGGATCTGGCGGCATATGCATTCGGAATTAGGCGGAATATCCCGTTGACAGGGGAAGTGCAGCTTGCCCCGAGATATCAAGGATCTTTATCGAGTAGGGCCCTGACATTTTAGGGTTTAAATTTGGAAAGGCCAGTTAAGCATTCAAGGAAGGATCGAGTTATCACGTGACAGACATGGAGCTGTGCCTGGTCATCTGTTAAAACAACTTAACCCGGTTCCTGTAGGCTTGGGCGTTTCACATCTTTTTCAGGGAATAGCGAGCGCTCCAAGGATGAACCCGTGAAGCCCGCGCTATCCTGGGGACTACTGATGAGGGGATAGTAACCCGGTAGACTAACTCCCGGGTGTGATCCGGCCCCAAGCGACGGCTGGGCCCAATCTGGCTGGAGACAAAGAAACTTCTGGAAGGCCCAGGGCTTGTAAGGTTCGTAACCCGGATTGTGGGTTACGGTAAGGAAAGTTAGGATTTGTATGTAGAGTTCGAGTAGGACTCAGAGAGCACTCCGTAGGGCAGGCCAAGGGGGGTATGAGTGCTATATAAACCAACCCCTAAGCTTAGCCTGAGGGGTTCAAGCCATAGTTGTAATACCTGTTATCGAGTATCCAGCATTATTGATATCGAGATCCGGCGAGTTATTCTCCGGTTCTTAGATCGCTTTCGCCATGTCTTCCTTTGAGCTAAACCCTCTCCCGAATACCTGTGTCGACTTGCCCCAAGATCAGTTACCCCAGGTAACATCTGCCGTGATTATCCCATGACAAATATCCTGTTCTTCTCAACATCCTTTTCGTCCGTTGAAACCTTGTTGTTGCTTTCCATCTCAGTTCTTCTACCGGCGTCTAATCAAAACTTCCCCGATCATCTGCAGATGGATCTCAGGTTCTACCCGCAGGTGGTTCGTATGACTCGTTGCGAGAGCACTGCCGGTTATCCGGAGATGCTGAGAGACATGGTCACTTTTCTGGGGTTCCGTTGGGCACCAGAGTACCAGGTCTACGAGCAGCAGCGAGAGTTTGACCAGACCTACTACCAGGATATCGTCTACATTCTGTCAGATGAGGGCATGAGCGTTGTCCACTACTACGAGGCAGTAGGTTCCACAGTGGATATGGCTGTGCAGCAGGCAGCTTATGTGAGTCTCACCGTCCTTCGTGCTGACTACTGGTGATTTGACGATTCTATTTATCGCCACATCCCCCGTGGTTACATCACTTCGGAGGGAGCTCACTTCAATCTCTACGACAACTTGGATGTCTACGAGCATGATAACTCCAGGCTGCGCACCACCGCTCAGTTTGTGAGGCACAGTGACGCAGTTGCCAGCACACTATCTCAGGAGTTGGCTTCAGTCAGAGAGCAGCTCTACCTTGCTTTGACTCGTCTGGCAACTTACACCACAGATTTTGTTGGAGACGAGCGCTTTGCACGTTTCGATCAGCCAGTGGGACGTCGTCTGCCAGATGCTGGAGGTTACGAGCCGATCAGAGGTCCACTCCTCAACCTCGGTGCTGGTTACACTGGGATTCCACGCTTTGGAGCACAGGGAGTCGACGCTATGTACTTCACCACACCTAGAGTCGCTCTCAGACCACGTCAGATCTACGTGGATCGTCGTTCTACCTACCTTTGTGGGCGTGCTCCTCACCGTACCTCTCGCCGTACTCCTAGCCGCCGTCCTGCGTGATGAGCATGGGAGTACCGATGTATCCATTCTTGGCTATGTTTAGTTATCCTTTGGCATTTGAACCATTTATGGTGTGTTGGATATTCTGATGTATTTGAACATGTGATGATGTACCTGTTGGTTATCTATTCATGCGTCGGAATAATCTCTATTTCGGTTTCCAAGTCTATCCTTTTCTATTGTTGTGCTAAAATGCATTTCCATTCAGGATGCCGCCAACAAGGAACAACCCGCCTGAGCCACCGCCAATCACGGAGCTGTTGACTCAGATGACCCAAGTCATGGCACAGATGGCCCAGTTTCAGACTAACCAACACAACAACCAGAATGCTCCACGAGTCAGCATCAAGGAGTTTCTCAGTCTAGGCCCAAGAGCTTTCGTGGCCACACGCGAGCCTCTGGACACTGATGACTGGATCCGTGAGATAGCTAAGGCTCTGGAGATTGCTCACGTTGCTGAGGAAGACAAGGTCAAGTATGCATCCTATCTGCTGAAGGGTCAGGCAGCTACTTGGTGGGAAAACTAGCAGGCCATGAGAGCTGGCTTTCCAATCAACTGGAATTGTTTCAAGGAAGCCTTCCTGAAGCACCACATTCCAGATGGTCTCATGGAAAGGATGCGTGAAGAGTTTTGCTCACTCAAGCAGGGCAAGTTGGACGTCATTGGCTATCAGAGTGAGTTCAATCGCCTCGCTCGTTACGCTGGTGATGAGGTGTCCACTGAGGCTAAGAAGATGGCAAGGTTCCGCAGAGGTTTTAACCCGGAACTCAAGTACGCCCTCACCAATATCAAGGCCAACAACTTCGAGGAGCTCGTTAACACCGCGCTTAATGAAGAAAATGGGCGCAAGGCGTTCGAGGAGTCTCGCAAGCACTCGCGTGAGGGTGGTTCCTCCTCCAACATGACCACCCCTCCGCAGAAGCGCCGCATGTGGGTGCCAAATGGTGCTGTCACTCGGGCTCCATACGCACAAGCTTCTCCAGGCTTCGCTCCCCGCCCACCCAACCCTGCTCAGATGCATGATCAGAGGGCTCGATGGGGCAGCCAAGGCCAGAGCCTCATCGTGTCGTAACTTGCTACAAGTGCAAGCAGACGAGGCACTACGCCGACAAGTGCACGCAGAGGCAGCTACCTCCACCACCACCTCGTCCCAACATAAACAAGGCAATGGTGCGCGCTCCCCCGCCTAAGGCCTTCAACTCCAACAACAGGCCTATCGGGAGGACCGCAAGGGTGAATCATGTCAAGATCGACAAAGCTGAGGAAGCTCCTGACGTCGTTCTCGGTACATTTCCCGTAAACTCTAACCCAGCTAAAGTGTTGTTTGATACCGGAGCATCACATTCTTTCGTGTCAAAGAACTTTGCGACAGAAATTAAACTCCCTTTTGTTGGTTTGGGTTCCCCGCTAGTAGTAAACTCCCCTGGAGCAACTATGCAAACTTCCAAGATCAGTCACGAAAATCAAATCCTAATTGGAGGCCACATATTCCTTGCTTCTCTCATACTGCTTGGCAATTCTGACATTGATGTCATTCTTGGTATGGATTGGCTGAAGGCCAATAAAGCAAGAATTGATTGTGCTCAGAAGTCAATAACTCTGTTCCACCCTTCTGGCCAGATAGTCTATTCTCCAAATGAATCAAGTTCCATTCAGCTGTGCAACCTCGATGCAAAACCTCTACCTTCACTTGAAAATGTTCCGGTGGTTTGCGAATTCCCTGACGTCTTTCCAGAAGAGTTGCCAGGGATGCCTCCGGACAGAGCTGTTGAGTTCGTCATCGAACTTGAACCAGATACTGCTCCAATCTCTAAGCATCCGTACAAGATAGGAACTCCCAAGCTGAAGTTGTTGAAGGAACAAATTGATATGTACATGGAAAAAGGTTACATTCAACCTAGTTCCTCGGCTTGGGGTTGCCCAACTCTGTTCGTTGCGAAGAAGGATCACACAAAGAGACTCGTTGTTGACTATCGTCCTCTTAACGAGAAAACCATCAAAAACAAGTATCCAATTCCTCGTATCGATGATCTTTTTGATCAACTTGCTGGAGCCTCAATATTCTCAAAGTTGGACTTGAGAATGGGTTACCATGAAATAAAGATCAGAAAAGAGGATATTCCAAAAACAACCTTCACCACTCGCTACGGTCTATATGAATTCACCGTCATGTCCTTTGGTCTCACCAATGCACCGGCGACATTCTCTCGACTCATGAATTCTGTCTTCCATGAATACCTCGACAAGTTCGTTGTGGTATATCTTGATGACATTCTTGTCTACTCAAAATCCGAGGAAGAGCATGAAGAACATCTTCGTCTCACTCTCATGAAACTTCGCGAGCATCGTCTATATGCCAAGTTCTCCAAATGTGAGTTCTGGATTCTAGAAGTTGCTTACCTTGGTCATATCATCTCTGCCAAGGGCATATCCATTGATCCAGAAAAGGTTAAAGCAATTGTTGATTGGAAACCTCCAAAGACGGTAAAGCAAGTAAGAAGTTTTCTTGGCTTGGCTAGCTATTGCCGTCGCTTCGTCCAAAACTTCTCCAAGATTGCCAAACCTCTCACTGACCTCACAAAGAAGGACAAGAAGTTCGTTTGGTCTCCATAGTGTGATGAAAGTTTCAATCTCCTGAAGACTAAACTCACTTCTACACCAGTTCTGGTTGGCCCAGATCCTACCAAACCTTTCCAGATATTCTGTGATGCTTCTCTCCAAGGTCTAGGTGCAGTTCTTATGCAAGAACGTCAAGTTGTGGCTTATGCTTCACGTCAGTTGAACGCACATGAGCTCAATTATCCAACTCATGACCTTGAACTGGCAGCAGTTGTGTTTGCCCTCAAGAAATGGAGAAAATACTTGTTGGGTAATCGCACTGAAATCTTTTCCGATCATAAGAGTCTGAAATACATCTTCACTCAACCAGATCTAAACCTCAGGCAAAGGAGATGGATTGAAAAGATTAAAGACTTTGATCTTACCATTTCTTACACTCCAGGCAAGGCTAATGTTATGGCCGATGCTCTCAGTCGCAAGTCGTATTGCGATAATCTCATGATCATGGAAAACCAACCTCCTCTTCATGAAGAATTCCAGAAGCTGAACCTTGGTCTTGTTCCTCAAGGCTATCTTGCAAACTTGACAGCCAGTCCAACTCTCGAGGACAAGATTCGTTCTGAACAACTTCGTGATGCTGACATCAAGAAGATGGTAGAACACATCAAAGAAGGCAAGGAGAAATTTAAGTCCTTTTCAATTGATGACAAGGGAACTGTGTTCTTCGAAGGACGCCTTGCAGTTCCTCAAGTTCAAAGTCTCAAAGATGTCATTCTCAAGGAGGCTCATGAAACTCCTCTCTCCATACACCCTGGAAGTACAAAGATGTACCAGGATCTCAAGACACTGTATTGGTGGCCTGGCATGAAACGTGAAATTGCTCAATACGTTTCTGAATGCGACGTTTGTCAACGTGTTAAGGCAGTTCATCAGAAAACAACCGGTCTTCTCCAACCTCTGAAAATCCCTGAGTGGAAGTGGGACATGATTGAAATGGACTTCGTCACTGGTTTTCCAAAGTCCAAGAAGGGCAACGATGCAATCTTCGTTGTCATTGATCGTCTCACTAAAGTAGCTCACTTCTTTGCTGTCAAAGAAACAATCTCAGCTAGCCAGTTAGCAGAGCTCTACACAGCAAAGATTGTTCCTCTTCATGGTGTTCCATTGGAAATAAGCTCAGACCGTGGAAGCATATTCACTTCTCATTTCTGGAAAAGCTTTCAAGAAGCATTGGTTACCAAACTTCTGTTCAGCACAGCTTATCACCCTCAGTCTCAAGGGCAAGTCGAAAGAGTCAATCAGATTCTCGAGGATATGCTCAGAGCATGTGGTATCTCTTTTGGCATGAAATGGGAGGAATGTCTTCCATATGCTGAATTCTTCTACAACAAAAGCTTCCAGGCAAGCCTAGGCATGGCACCATTTGAAGCTCTCTATGGCCGCAGATGCAGGAGTCCAATCAATTGGTCTGGAGCTGGTGAACGTTCACTCTTAGGCCCTGACATTGTTAAGGAAGCCGAAGAGAAAGTTCGCATCATTCGTGACAATCTCAAGATTGCTCAGTCTCGTCAGAAAAGCTACTATGACAGCAAGCACAGGGATATGATCTATGCACCTGGTGACAAAGCATATCTCCGTGTAACTCCCCTCATAGGCACTCATCGTTTTGGTGTCAAAGGAAAGCTTGCACCAAGATATATCGGTCCTTTCAACATTCTCTCAAGGCGTGCAGAACATGCCTATCGTCTTGAACTTCCAGAAAAGCTATCCAAGGTGCACGATGTGTTTCACGTGTCACAGCTCAAGAGGTGTTTCAAAGATCCAGATCGTGCAGTTGATCATGATTCCATTGAACTGCAAGAAGATCTCTCTTATGAGGAGCACCCTGTTCGAATTCTTGATGAGACCGAGCGTAAAACTCGCAACAAGAGCACCAAGTTCTTGAAAGTGAAGTGGTCCCATCATTCCGATAAAGAGGCAACGTGGGAGACCGAAGAGGATATTCGCAAGAAGTATCCGGAACTTTTCTCTTCTCAGTAGGAATCTCTGGGCGCGATTCCTTCAAGGGGGGGCGTTTTGTAACATCCCAAGTATGAAAACAACCCTTAGAATGTTTGTTTCTTGTTTTATTTTATGTTTTGCATCATGACATCATCATTGCATTTGTTTTGGCATTTGTTTTCCATTTGTTTCCATTTGTTTTTCCTTGTTTTCCATATGAATCTCAAACCAAAAATTCAAATCTTTGTTTCATACTTGTTATGTTACAATTTTTTTCAAATGAAATATTCAAATCAGAGCATCAATTTGTTTCAAATAAACATGAAAGTGCAAACTATTAAATTGCTTAAGTTTCAATAATTTATTTATACCAATGTTTCACTCAAATTCAAATAAAATTACAAACTTTATCTAATTGCTTTGAAATTTGTACCATAGGCTCTTTATGAAAAATAAGGAATACTTGCAAGAGCCCATGTATTTTGGAAGTGCTTAACTATTTTTAATCAATCAAATGCATTTCTGGCAGAAATTAAATTAATTCAAGTTTGTTCTACAAACTTTGTCAAAATGATCTAAAATTTCTACCAGTGCTTCCTTATGGTAAATAATAATTTTCCACCAAATATCACAAGGTTTAGAATTAAATAAGTGCCTCAATTAATTGTTGAAAGAAAAGTGCAGAAAAGAAACTAAAACAAGTTTGTTCCGAAAAGTTGCTCGAAATGATCTCAAAATTCTACCACGGCTGCTTTGTGTTAAATAAGAATTTACTGCAAATTTTCAGAAAGTTTTGAATTGTTTAAGTTCCTCAATTAAATTCTGGAAACTCGCAGATAAAAAAAAACAGAATTTTAGAAAGGAGAAAAGAGCCAGGGTTTTTTGCAAGATGGCTGTCCTCTTCCTCTGTCCATGAGCAGGTACGAGTACGACCATGGCAGGGTGGAGTGAACCGCATGATGGGCGCCCTGCACACGTCGAGCATCGGTGCGCTCCCTCGGAGGATAAGACCACCCCAGCGCCTCTCCTCTGTGCCTCCCCGAAACCCTAACCCTGGCGCCTCCCTCTCTCCTCTCCTCACCATGGCCGAGCCAGCCATGGCGGCCGAGCTCAATGCCGCCGTTTGAGAGCGGTAGGAGCAGATCGAAGACCACCATTAGCTCCGTCTCGTCATCCTCTACCTGTCCGCAGAAGGAATAGAGCCGGGACGCCGCCGTTGGGGAGATCGACGCCGTCTTCTCCGACCGGCCGGCGAGCTTCACCGCACCATTGCCGTCGTCTCCGTCCATCTCCGGCCACACCGAGGGCACCCACACGTTAAGGGTGAGCTCCTCTCCCGATTCCCGCACCTTGCTCTTCCGTTTGTGAGCCGTAGTCGAAGCTGCTGCCTGAGGGGTTCGTCGCCGGCGCTGCCTGTGGTGCAGTTACGTGCAACCTGTCGTGCTCTGTTTTAGTTCAGTTAACGCGTATAGCTGGTGTCTTAAACAGGTAGTTCTGTTCGTTTAACCAAACAGATGACCAGCCCAGTGGTTTCTCTCTCTGGATCTCAACGAGAGGTCCCTGGTTCGATCCCTGCGCTGAGCAAAAACAGCGCATCTTTTCTTTTGTTTAAATCTAGCGTAAATAAGTCGAGTCTTAACTATATAGATCTGTTAGTAGACACCGAGTATCCATCGGTCTAGTGGATACAGCTCCTGGTTTCCATGCTGGAGAGCAGGGTTCGATTCCTATGGCCTACTGGAAGCTACTCCTTTTTCTTTTCTTTTTTTTGTGATTTATTCCCAGGAAAACAGATTCAAATGTTAACTTGAAAAATCGATAACTAATTCATACATGCTCCGTTTAAAATAATTCAAGTTCCTACAGATTTATAATGTTGTGCTATTTCCATTAGTAACAAAATTGCCACATGTTTCTATAATAATTTTTGCACTAAATAATTAAATACTGAAAATGCACTTAAAATTTGAAACTTTGGAATTTCATAACTTGAGTTCTGTTCATCCAATTTGAGCAAACTTGGGCTCTAAAAATTTCTCTTAACAAACTCTACACATTGGTATTTTATTTGGTCACAATTGAATTAAATTTGAACATGTTTCCCTCTGTTTACTAAAAGGAGCAGAATAAAAATGAATATGAAAAATTGCATAATAAATTCAATAATGATCCAAAAATTATGTTTAATAGCTCAAAATGTTCAGTGAAACATTTGCTACATGTTTTCAACCTTTTCAATACCATTGTTTACTATTTTTCCTAATTAAAAGTGGTGCAATGATTCAATGCTTTAATTAAACCTTTTAAATTGCAAAATTCATATTTTGGTCAAATTCATAACTAATTCAAATTTAATTCAAATGGCACATGTGAAATATGTTTTCCATGCAAAATTGAATAATCTTTCCAAATATAAACTTTTTTTTCTACTTTGAATAAATTAAATTGCTGAAAACAACTGTTTCTTAATTAATGCATTTAAAATTGTCAAATTAATAACTTGCTCATTTTAAATCCCTTTTCAACAAATGAAATATGTTTTCCACCCAAAATTTTGTGTTCTTTCCAAATATGAATTTGGTTATCTATTTTGAACAATTAAAATGGGTGAAAACAACAAATGCTTGTGTAACTCATTTAAGAAGCCAAATTTCATTTCTTAATAAATAAAATTTCCAAACTTGGTAAATCCCATTTCAAATTGAAGCTATTGTTGTTTTCTTATTGTTTTCATCATCCATGCATCATGCTAATCCACTTTCACATGATGGTTAGTTGTAAATCAGTTAATCCAACCATAATTCATGGGCTTTCCATATGCAATCCAAATTGCATGTGGGTCCATTTAATTATGTTACCATGTCAACTAGTTTATCTTTGATGCATTAATTAAATTGCCATGCATCATCCCATGATTGTGCATTATGCCATGTTATTGATTGTTTGTCTCTCTGTGTTGTTTGTTTGCTTCTTCTCGAAAAGACGACGACGTTGAGACAGACGAGGTTTACGACACTACTTCTGAGGAGTTAGCTCAGTACCAGGCTGCTGAGTTTGTAGGCAATGATTCACTCACATGAACCATTGTGTTCCTTCCCACACTGGATACCGATACTTTCCGTTGTCTATCCTGCTAGCCATATGAATCGTTGCTTGTGTTCCGATCCTATCACATGTTATCCTTTAACCCTGATATAGCCTCACCTCCACACCTATAACCCCGTTGCTTGTTGCCCGAGTCTTACTAGCATGCTTAGAGTTGTTTTTGCTCGAGTCTGTTGTCCGTTACTTTCTATTACCATGTTACTTATGTTCTGGGGCTTGATGTTTAAACAACAATCATGCTAATGTTATGGTTAACAATAACTTGATGATAAGGCACCGGCAGGAGGCCCGGCGTGGTTTTGAGGCCTGCTAGTGTCGACCCTAATTAGGAAAAGGGTCTTGTCTACTGATCCATGATGAGCGCACTAACCGCATGTGGGAAGCGTGTATGGGCGCCCCCCTCAATTTGATTCGATTCGCATCTCGTCCAAATCGCCACACTTAGTTCGGGCTTTCCATTTGATGCACTCATATGACGGTACGAACCCGAGGCCAGGGTGGAACTTTTGTAGTCGGCATTTAGGGCGGCGTGGTCTTAGAGTGCTATGAGGGTCCCCCTTTTCTTCGTGGGGGCTCGATTAGCCGCGCACGCACAACACGTGGTTCTTTGGGCTTGATGCGAAGAAGAGTTGAGTTGTGTTGAGTGCCTCGCTTGGTGGGTTTGATTCCCGTCTGGCGGGATATTCTTACGTGTACGGCCAAATTGGTGCACCCCTGCAGGGATAAATCTTCTCGAGAAGCCGTGTTTTCCGCGGTTATGGATGACTTGGTGAAAGTACTGGCTAACAAGTACTCAGACAACTTACACCTAATGATTAACAATTTGACTAGTAATATACTTATTGACACCATAACCTGAAGCATCATTAATCCAACTGTGTGAGTTATCCTTGGATTGCTTCTTTGGATAAGGGGCGAGATCCAGGATGGGTTTGTTTGGAGTAGTTAGTAGTTGGTGCCGATACGCTATCTTATCTCCTTTCTGTTAGTCGGAAGTTGTAGCGTGTATCTGTAGTTGGTTAGTGCAGCCCGCTGCCGCATCTTTTGTATCACCCTTTCCTCCGTTGAACCCAAAGCATCTGTACTTGGTGTTGCCGGGTACATTATGGTATCTTGTGAGTCTTGCTTGCCAGTACTTGTCTGTACTGACCCCTTTGGGGCTGTGGTTTCCGCGGACTACGCTTCCGAGGATCCCCATGGTGGCTACTACGTGGAGTATGACGAGGCTGCTGACGAGTAGATAGCGGACCTGGGCAGGATCCGAGACATTGTGGATGGGCTCCGTCTTTTCGTTTCCGGCCTCGTAGGCCTATTTGGATCTTGTCTGTACTCAGACACTTTGGATGCTTCCGCTGTGATGTAATGATGAATTGTTGGGACATGTGTCCTCTGGATGATTGTATTTGCTATCTCTGCTCTAGTGAGAGCTATTTGCAACTTATTTCAATCTTTTGTGTCTTAGAGATATGTTGTGATATCGCTTGTTCAAATGCCGTTGACGTACCATGTGTGTATGTTATGAAGTGCGTCAACGGAAGTAGTCGGATTTCTATGGGATGGTTTACGCAGACGATGGATAGTGGAGAATGGTTGTCACACGTTTACGTGTTGGCCTGCTCATATTGAGATGCGGGTGCCGGTATGCCCCGTAAGCCATTTGTTCTACTGTTCAGCTGACTGTGAGTATCCTCTAGAAGTCCGGGTGCGACATCAAGTTCCATTATAAAGAACTTCAGGTTGCTGGTTTGAAGAATTACCTGTTGTTTTGTGGAGCATAAGAACTACCCCCAAACAGGTCAAAAGGTTAGACACTATTTTTTCTGGTTCGCGGAGCTGAGGCAGTTTTACCAAGTGATATTTGTCATGATTCCCCAAGAGTAGCTGCTTATGTGAAAACCCAAAATGAGATAGCTCGTCAAGATTCGCTTGATGCTTTGGAAGATGCACGTGAACTCGCAGCATCCAGGTCAGCCATATACCAGCAGGACTTGCATCGCTATCATAGCCGTAGGGTTAAAACTCGAAGTTTTTAGGAAGAGGACTTAGTGTTACGCCTGATCCAAAAAAAAGATGGGATGCACAAGCTAAACCCACCATGGGAAGGACCATTTGTGGTTAGCAATAAACTACACAACGGGTCATATTACCTCATTGATATGCGTGATACTGATAAATCACGGACTTCTGAGGAAGAAACTGGAAGGCCTTGGAACATAGCCCAGTTGAGACCATATTACATATAGGATCACTGTAATCACTATGTTATCATTGAAATAAAAGAGGATAGACCTGGAAAGTCTGAGTTATTGTGATTTGTTCTAGAAATTTACCATTGTCACAGGAAGTTAAAGTTTTCTTATATGATTACTTGGGGGTTGATGCTAGAGCACAGTTTATATCTCAAGAATTTGGCATAGGCCAAATTATAATGGTTATACTTGTCTTCCAGTCAGTTGTTACATGCAATTTTTCTGACCTAGATGTTTAACCTGGGCGAGTCAATCGTGCTATAACCCGGCAAACCCGGGTTATTATGACCCTGAGCTCGTCATAGTTGGAAACACTAGAATAAGTCATGCGATAAACCGGTTGAGCTAGATAACAAAGATAAACCAAAAAAGTCAAAAGAAAATTTTGTTTCCCAAATAAAGAGGTTACAAATTTTCAACTAAAGATAACCCAGAAATTTTTGCATAAACTAGCAAGAAAGCCAAGTTATTACACACCAAAAATATCATCAGTGCACATCCGCACTTTCAAAAAATAGAGCTAGAAATAAAGCAGTTTATCTAGCATATTAAAAAACCATCAGGGTTGAATTATTATCAAACTGACCAAATGTTTATTACACAACAGACTGTCCTTTCTGTTGTGCAGAATCTAAACCGGCTCCAGAATCCAGGTCTTGTGCTCCCGGGTGCTCTTCATCATCACCTTGGATATTTTCTGCTTCTTCAAGTTCAGCCATGGAGACGTATTTCCACTTCAGCTGAGCCAAAGCATCATTGGTGTCATCTGGTTCATATAAGGGACGGGGTGGAGCAGAAACCAAAGGAGTGATAGACTGTGGTGCACCAGAGGATGAAGCTACAGAAAGCCGGCTCTTCTGCGGAACTTGGTGAACAACAATTATAACTTGAGGGCAGAAAGCCGGCTTGCCATCACCTGAGGAAAGATAACAAGGACAAAGTTCTTTTATCTTTAATTTTTTGGCAATGGAGCAAGCTTGGAACCGGCAATCTTTCTCGATCTTGGCAAAATCCTTCTTCTCGTAGTTGGTTCTATCAGCCCGGTACTCAGGAAAACCTTTAACCAGAAGATCCGGATTAAGTTCCGGGTGATACGCTTCGGCCAGGGACATAACTTTGATTGCTCCACGACAGCAGGCTGAGATTTTGTGCTCTTCTATACATTGTGGAACATGAGTTAGTTCCACAATCATACCATGGAGTTTCCTAGAGGCATTATCCCAGCTTCTAACGGCTTTGATGCATTCACCTCCCCCAACATATAATTGTCGGATCAAGGTGAATAGAGCTTTCAACTTCAGTTCTGGAAGCTAGAGGTTATTCCCGTGTAGTGTAGAGGCCCCAGAACGGAGGGTCCAGAACCCCTCATATGCATTCATTCACGATCCCAGAATAACCAGTCGTGAACAACATACGAAGTTGGCATACAGAATACATCATCCATTACACGAATATTAGAGTCTTACATAAATGGTCACATGACCAAGTTCTTGACAACTGTCACATAGGACAGGCATTCAATAATAACACAGCGGAAGACGATAAGCATAGCGTAGTAGAACCCGAGTCACGCCTCATCCTACAGGCTGCTGACTGGGAGACGATCCTAACTCGCAGGGCCATCAGTGTAGAACTCCTCCTCGTAGAACTCCTCCTGAGGTGGCTCCTCGTAGTCTGATAAGTAGATACCAGGGGCGAAACCAAATGAGTACATTTGAATGTACTCAACAAGACATCCTTTATGAGCTTACAATTATGCATACATGCTTATTTGGTGGAGTGGGTAGGTCATACATATGGTTCAGCTACCCATGACAGATAAAAGATTTATCATGGTTGATTATTCAGGTTTAGTTCTTTGTGAAAGATCATTTAAAATACTGTAGTTTTCTCTCGTAGATATCACATATCTCGGAGGTTTTATAAGATTTGTTTGAGAAAAGAAAGTTTTCTTTTCAGAAACTTGTAGTAATAGTTTTCTTCTCATCCGTATCTCGCAGATACCAAGTCATTCCTCCTTAGTACCTCGCAGGTACAAAACCATCCTTCAAAACTCTTTTGAAAATTTGACACAATACTAGCTACATGGCCATTCAACCGTCCATATCCGAGAACGCGGCTATTTTGAAATAGTTTTACTCTGCAGATGTGTACACATTTCCACTAGATCCAGAATCCGCCATGAAACAACCATGGACTGTTCACCACCTATGAGAACATCAGATAGCTGATCTTGACTATCCACTCTGTACAAACTAGTACATGACTATCTCTTCAATTGGGGTTAATCTCCCTGGCAAGCCGTGTCGCACACCGCCAAGACAGGAGACCCAACTGCTGCATCCGGAGGGAAAATTAATCCCACACTTTAGATGTCCCGTATTCTCACTCCTAGCGACATTTCGGTTCGGAGGATCCAATCCCCTATAGCCCTTGAGATAGCACACATACTAATCATAACAAGTTTTTAATCAAGCCCCTTACCCATGTTAGGGTAAAGTGGCAGTACGATAATGGTTGTCCAGCGAAGACTAGGTTATGTGTCTTTTGTAAACATTTCTCAATCTTTCCAACATGGCAATCCTCCCGGTAGACAGGGTCTCACCCTTCCTCCGAGGTTTTCCTTCCATAAGTCATTTGTTTACAAAAACACATTTTATTTAGTTCATTTAATAACTCAAGTTTTAATTTGGTGAATGGTATTTATATACCGTTTAGTGGCTATAGGCTTGGTAATACCAAGTTGACTATTGACATGATTCCTTCTTCTAGTAATATTAATAGTAATAGTATCCACACAAAAATATTTTTGAAGATGTAGTTTTGTGAAAACTTCAGAAGTGAAAAGCATGCATGATAGATAATGATAAGTATTTATACAGCAAGCATTAGGATGGCTTGCCTTGGTACAAGTGATGGTCCTGGTCCTGAAAGTAACAGGAGTTGCAATACCCCTCTTCAGCAAATCCTTCCTCCTCGTTTTCTAACGTCGTAAAAGAAAATATGGACACACATTCAGTATCACAAGGCAAACAATATCACAAGTATAAACATACAGCAAGCTCACACCAAAATTATCTACGCAATCTCATACCAAAATAATCAAGAATCTATAAAAAGAACAAAGGCACATTCAAGAATTAACTACGCAAGCAAAATAAGCAAGCATGTAGTGGGAATTTGAGTTCCTAACTAAGATGCAAAGGAACCAGTGGGTGAACCACTTGTTTCCCAATGCAAAAGAGGATTTAAGCCTCTGGTCCTATTTCTAAAAGTGCTCAAAACAAACAAACTAGCTCCAAAAACTACTACTCATACTAGTAGAAAATTAGGAAACATACTAGACTAGTTTATACTACACTTGTTATTTTTACGCACAAGTGTGCAAACTAACAGAGGTAAAATACTCCTATAATCAATACCAATATACTACTGGATCCCACAAAACAAAATAAAAATTCTAGCTATTAACCAAGGAAAAACTAGGCTAAAATGCTACACATGTGAGAGAATTAATTCCTAGGCACCCAAGTGTTACTCATGCTTTTCTACTACTTAAGGGGAAAAACATCAGAGGTGAAAACACTTAAGATAACAATGCTACAAGGACATCCCATCCTCTGTTTTCAACAACAAAGATTCATATTTTTCCCTAGTGGAAAACAAGACAAAAAGGCATGCATGAATATTCTAGTATGAAATCTAGACTTAAGCAAAGCTATTTAAAACTATTTCAAACACAAGCACCAAGTAACCAGAGGTGCTATAACCAAAATAACAGTACCTAAATGGTACTAGTTCCATGAAAATTAATCTAGCAATAAGCCTAATAAGCATTAAAAGAGCTACTCAAAAACCTATGTAGAAAATTAAGCTATGAGCAAGATCTATGCATGGGAAATAATCCTAAAAATTCTACCACTCAAACCATCTATTCTAACATGTTCATATAACTTGTAAACATCATAAACACACTGGAAAAAAACATTACAAGCAAGAAAACATCATTTGCACATCACAATAAGAACATATAAAACAAGATCTAGGAATTTAAAATAGACAGAAAAGTACCCAAACTTGTTCTGTCTCCCAAAATTTTTTTATGGCTCCAAAAATTAAATCCTTCTAGGATGTGATATCCCTTAACAATATAAAACATATCCAATTGGCCTCACTCAAAAATAATGACCCAAACTCCCCCTAAAAATCTTGGAATGGCTCTCTGGTGTTTCACCAAATTGGATGGCATTTCCAAATGGTCACTCACCTTGGTGCAAACTAAAATTCTACTGGTAGGTATTAACAAGGCATACTAAGATCAGTTGAGTTTTCTCAAAAATATTATGTATTTTTGAAGTTATATTCATTTCAATTTTAAGGGTACCTTCTGGCAAAATAGCTATAGAAAAATATCTAAAAGTCCTAAAGTTATTCTGCCAGTGGGAGATGGTTGTGATTTAGTATGGGTATAGGTAAAAAAATTGGCAAGGTCAAATAAATTTATTTGCTAACATTTCTAGGCCAAAAGCTAGCACCTAAGTTTCTGCCAAAAATTATTCTTTTTAATTTTTAACTGTGAAACGCTCAAACGGGCCCGATCCGCCACGCACGGCCCAACTAGGCCTTAGGCTAGCCCAGGCACGCGCGCGCGCGGGCGGCGGGCGCGGGAACGACGCGTTCAAGCGTGGCCGTTGATCTCGCGATCGACGGTCCGCTTCTGTTCTTCCTCCTCCCCCCTCTCTCTCTCTCTCACCGGTGACGAACACCTCGTGGGCGTGCACGGCATGGGCTAGCGGCTCACCTAGGGTTGCTGCGGCGTTGCGGGCGACGGTGGTGGTGCGGTGGGGTGCAGGTGGCGCGGTGACGGTGAAGCTCGAGCTCTCCACGGCGGTTCCCTCTCTGCGACGGCGCGGCGGGCACGGCAACGACGGCGCGGGCAATCCTGCAAGCAAAACGGCCGGGGAGGATGTCAGGGAGGTGGCCAGGGTTACGGGGAGCGCGTGCGTGCAAAAATGGCAAGCCCTCACGCACGGGATCGTCCGCTTCGACACGGTGGATCTCCCGGTGGCCGGCGGCGAAAAACTGCCCGTGCTCCTCGCACACGGCGAGGCACGGGTTGGCTTCTCGGGGGTGGGGTAGTGGTGTTCTGTGGAGTGTCCTGGCGAGACGGCGTGGCCTCTAAGGTTTTGTAGGCACGGGGCCAGGGTGGGTGCTCTCGGGTGGCATGTGCTTGCGCGTGTTGGCACGCAGAGAGAAGGGGGGCCAGGGTTTTCGAGTCCTCTCGAGCCAGGGGTGGTTTTAGGGTCACTAGTGGCCACAGTGGTGCTAGGGATAGAGAGGCATGTGGTGTTTTTGTTTATGCCAGTAGCACACCCCCTTCTACCCGAGCCCTACTTCTCCCCTCTATTCCTTCCTTGCTAAGGCATCACTCGGGCAACCAAGCACATGGTGAGGCAGAGGGATCCAAGGTGAGTGACTAGGACACAAACTTCACACAAAATGATCAAGCAAAGACCAAGTAATTCATCCCCCAAGTTTTGTTCAAAAACAGATTCAGAAAATTCAGAAAAAGACTTAGTGAAAATTTCACTAAGTGTTGAAAAACCAGTGATTTGAAGCAAAAGTTTGCTTCTGTTTGAAAGGGCAAATGAACTTGGATTTTGAAGATTCAAGTTGGTAATTGTTCTATGTACTTTCTAGTTTGAGAAAAAAACCAGTACACAAAAATTGGAGTTGGTTAACCTTCTGGAAACAACTGTCCAAAAAGCTATGTTCCTGTTTTCCAAATAGAAATGGTTTTGCAATATTTTTATACTAGGAAAACAATCATGGATTAGGTTGTTTTCCAAGTGAGAAAATTAAATCAGTGGCATTTAGTTGTATTCCATAACATGGTCAACCATAATACAACAAGAAAACAACAAATCAATTATGTTTACCCCCTGAAAACAAGTGTGGAAAACAGCTAGTTCTGTTGTTTTTCTGCTAAAAGTTTAAATAGGAAAAAAAAATCCCAAAGCTATTTAAATCCAAACCAAAATGTTTCCTTGGTCAAGACATGACTAAATAATGCTATCATGAGTGAATCAAGCATTCCCCAAAATTTGAGAAGAAAAATCTTAGGGTTTCCAGTTGAAAATCATCAGGCAGGAAATAATAAATCATCAGGGAAAATCCTCAAGTGAGTGAAAAGAAACACACCACTTATATTGCATAGATAAACATGACTACACAAACATGTTTTCACTTAATTTTCTTACAAAAGTCTTAAGAGGCTTGCTAATTTAATATTAAACATGTGCTTAAAAACAGGGGTGTGACATGTAGTCTACCTGAAAATCACAAGATTACATTGTCCAGAAACCGGATTATTATGAGGAGACATGGAGAAAATGAACCGACGGAGAAGCATAGATGTGTTGCACGAGGAGCAAACTTACCAAAAACACTGCAAGTGATATCACCTAGCAGGTCCTTAACCTTAGCAAAATTGCTTCTAGTTTCCTCCAGCTCCTTCTCAGCATTTTCTGCCCTCTCCATAAGAGTTTTTCCCGGTTCTCAAAATCTTGCTGAAGAACACACAAGGTTTTGGCAGCTTCTTCAACTTGTTTTTCCAAATCATGCTGCAGATTTCTTGCCTCTTCAGTTTTTTGGGCCTCTTGGGCTAACAGGTTCTTCAGGTTTGAAATCTCTTTCTGAGAGGAAGATTCGAAACTTTGCAAAATTGGTAACCACAGAAAAATATGAGTTATAGATAGTTCAAGTCATCAGGTTACAATAAGCTGAGAAAATTCCAGGTTTCCACAGAAAGACAACCCGGGCGTTAGGGGCTACGGTGATTTTTTTTAGCTTACTCAAGCAATGAAATATTCGTTAAGTCCCGAGTAGCTGCAGGCTCGCAACCCGGCACTTGGGGGCTACATTATTTCAGTTTTAAGAAAGTTTTAGTTAAATATAATTAAGTCCCAAGTAGCTGCAGGCTAGCAAACCCGACACTTGGGGGCTACAGCATTTCAATTTTAAATGAATTTACTGGTGCAAAATCAAGACAAGTCCCCGTCCACAATTAATTTATAAACTGGCACTTGGGGGGGGGGGGCTACGGTTCAAATTCAAAGGTATACCAAGGAAATCTTCAAGTTTATTCTACAAATATAAACCAGAAGATTGAGGGCTACAGGTTATGTCTATCAAGGTTACCTCGTATCTCTTCTTCAGAAAACCAATGATTCCATCAGCACGATGCCAGTTTTCAGAAAGCTCTTGAACTAGAGTATCAAAATTCTGGCACTCAATATTCAGGTTGGAAGGAACTGTTTTGCCTCTGGAACTGGTTTCAAATCCTCTGTAACCTTGGATAGAACAATCGAGGTCCCAACAGTTCTTACAGTCTGAGAGCCGGTAATCTCTACATCCGGGTCTGGGACATTCATGTCTTCAACCGGAGTATCATTATCCGGCGTATTATCAGCCGGATTCACCTCTTGGTCAGTGGCATGTGCAGGATCATCGATAAGACCCGGCGAGTGAACAGCCGGTTCATCTTGTGTCGCTTCAGGCGCTTTTTCCTCCAAGTTTGCAGTGGGAGCAGCAACTGAAATCGGAGTAACCTTTAACACACCTTAGGCCCTGCAGCAAGAGAAAAGTTATAAACTAGATTGGCTAGAATTGGTTATAACTATGAACTAAAGATTGAAGAGCTAGATTACCCAGAGTTAATGGAAAATTCACTAGCCCCGCTGTAGTGAGATGAACCAGAGATGGGAGAATCTGTATGAAAAGTATGACTAATTCAGGCCAGATTTTCCCTGCCAAGGGATGTGAAGACGTAGGCGAAACTCGAGCCTTCGAAACCCGACGGGAAGGAGTTTATCAGGAAAACCTGCTTGTAAATCACTTGACCCGGAGCTCTGGGTCCTCCTTCTTTTGTTGGTATCTTCGTCATCCTGCGTTTTCTCCATATCTGAGGACGGGTTCAAGGGATTTTTGGACAGTCTAGAAATAGGCACCTTTGCAACAGCTTGCCGGGTTCTCTTGTTGGTCACAGGAGAATCTTTCTCACCTACCACGTTTGAGCCAGTAATGGGAGTTGTAGGGTTGAGATCCGGAAAAATCTGATCTGGTTCTTCTTGAGTCGCGCCCCCTTGTCCTAAACCGGCACCCTCCTACTCAACCGGTTCATCCTGCGAGTAACTAGCGTCAGCAAATTGGTTATGCAAGTGACCAACGAGTCAAATTTAGAAACCTCATTCTCTTCGTCACTTTGCTCTTTAGATTCATCATCTTCAAGAGGAGAAGCATGTTGTTGGGTAGTAACCCAGAAAGCGTCTGAAAGCTATAAACCGGAAAAAAGCAGGGTTAGCATCGGAGAAGTCTTTAATTTCCCACATAATGAAAGTGACTTGTAAAAAGATGAACTTACAGGAGGAGCCGGGTTGGAGGAGGAAAAGGCCGCAAGACCAACATCAAAGAACCTATCTTTCTTTATTCCGACCAGGTCTTTCAGTGCAGCTACCATATCAGACTTTGAAGCTGGGGAGTCAGAATATCTCATAGGGTCTGATAAACCGGTGTACTGATGAAACAACCGGTCCCTAATGCTAAGAGGCTAGATGCGCCAGTTTACCCAAGTCTGGGTTAGGTCTAAACCGGATAACCCATGAACTATTAAGGAGGTTACACATTTCAGAGGGGGCTTGATTTTGACTCGATCAGCTGACTTAGCATAGGACTTCATGGTGCTTGCATAAACAATACGCTCAGGACGATAACTCGGAAGAGCCGGTTCATCAGAAGGAGAGGTATCCTTGCAGTAAAAGAAGGTTTTCTGCTAGAGTTTTGGATGACTAGCAAGTGGGATACCCGGATAAGTAATATCTTTTCGTCTCAAGAATGAAATGCCACCGTAGTGGATCAGCTCATCCCCAGCTACTTCCGGGTGTTTGTTACAATTGATGTAGTCAAGGAAGAGGTCTAGGTTAGGTTCTATTTGAATATAGTCCTCACAAAGGACAACAAAATTGCTAACGTTAAGGATATAATTTGGGAGAAGATCCTGAAGGTGAAGACCGTAATATTCTAAGAGCCGGCGGAAGAAACGAGACCCGGGAGGATGAAACCCACGAAAAATATGGGCCTCAAAGATTATTAGCTCACCTGACCCAGGTTCTGGCCGGATCTCGTTCCCAGGAGCACACCAGGATATGTTCTTTGGAAGCAAACCGGAGTCTTCCATCTCGGCGAGCCGGCGCTGGGTCATTTCCGACTTACACCAGTTGACCTGCATCACGCCCCTGCTGGACTTGGCTACTGCAGAACCGTAGGCACCACCGTTTTTTTTCTTCTTTCCGGTTCCAGTGGCCTTGGTGTCCAAACTCTTCTCCTTCACCATGACGCGACGAACGCCGGCGAAGCTCCGGCCGTGGCCGCACGAGCAAGAAAATCGAGCTCTCGACCATTTTTCGGAGGAAGAAGATGAAGCTGGGGGCGCGGGATGCAAATGGCTGTGAGGGGGCCCCTGTGGGATATTTATAAGCGGAAGCCCTAACCCTAGGGTTAGTCGGCAATTTTGCATAAACGCCCCCCAGGATTAGGCTTTTTCGAGAAAGATACGGGAAGATTAGATCTACAAAAGGAAGATTTTTTGAGAAAAATGCATTAAATACACGGAGAAGAATCCAAGATAAACCGAAACATTTTCGTTCCTGAGATCTTGAAGATAAAGGTGCGAGGTTATCTTTCCAAGTTCAAAAATAGAAAGAAATAATCCTGGAGATAATGATGAACCCCAAATAATCTGGATCAGATAATCTCGAAGATTATTTCTTGAACTAGGAGATTCGCGTCTATGATTTTCCAAGTGTTCATGTTAACCTGGGGGCTAATGTTGGGGGAATAGGTAAGGGGGAACCTTACCTACCACCCACATGAACCGGAAAATGTTCCAACCGGTTCATACTGCTCAAACCGGTTTATACCGAGAGAGGCTGGCCAGCTAGCAGACCAAGACCCGGGTTATGCTTAAACATAACCTGGAAGCGGAAGCAGACCTGGCCCAGGGCCCGGGAAATAAGTGTGGAGTCCCAAGGCCGGACAGGAGTGTCCGGTTTATGGAATAAGCTGGACGAAGCATCATGAAGACCAGACTGTGCTAGGACGCAGACGTCGGGCATAACCCGGATTACCTTGTAACCCGGAGGGATCGCCCGCTATATAAAAGGAGACCCTGGGGCGTAGAGGAACAAGTTCTAAGTCAATAGCAAGGCAGCTCGAGACATCGAGAGCCATAATCGCCCTTTGTAATCGAGACCTTGTTTCCTCATAGTAAGAAAGCAGGAGTAGGTTTTACCCTCAATAGAGGGGCCGAACCTGGGTAAACTCGCGTCTCTCGTTTCAGCCTTAACCCTTTCGAAGGTTCGCTGACTAGCAATGGCCTCACAATCTAGTTCTCCGATGATGACACTTGCCATGAAAACCTCACGACAGGGACCCTTTCTCTCCTTTCCTCTTCAATATGGCTGCAGAAGGGCTGGCTAAGTTAATTCAGCAGGCTCAATCCAATGGCCAAATCACTAGGCTGGTTCCTCACCTTGTGGATAAAGGGGTTGTTATTTTCCAATATGCAGATGACACTTTGCTGTTGGTGCAGGATTTTGTGGATAAAGTCAGGCAATTGAAACTGATCCTTTATCTGTTTGAGACTATGCCAGGGCTGAAAATTAACTTTCTTAAGAGTGAACTGTTCCTTGTGATGGAAGATTCTCTTAAGGGTGTTTTCTATTCAGATCTTTTGGATTGTCAGTTGGGTCATGGGCCCATGAAGTATTTAGGTGTTCCTGTTAGTGGGTCTAGGGTCCTCATTTCTGACCTTAAACCTCTTGTGGAAAAACTTGGGAAAAAGCTTGATGGTTGGGATGGTACTAACTCCTCTATTGGGGGCAGATTGATCCTAATCCAATCACCCCTCAGCAGCATTCCTATCTACCATATGTCAATGTATCTTCTCCCTGACACTTGTTTGGAAGAGATGACCAAGATTATAAGAAGATTTTTCTGGCAAGGAACTGACTTAAAGAAAAAGTATTATCTTGTGAGGTGGAAAATCATTAATAAGCCAAAATCAAAAGGAGGCATGGGAATCAAAGACCTTAAACTATTCAATATCAGCTTGTTGTATAAATGGTGGTGGAGATTGGAAATGGAGGATGGTCTGTGGCAGCAGCCTGTTAAGAGAAAGTATGGTATCAGTAAGGGGATCTGGAGAGTAAAAGTGAGAAAAAATGATTCCCCTGTTTGGAAGAGCTTTCTGAAAGTTAAGAAATGGTATATTCAGGAGAGAAAAATGCTGGTCATGGGAGGAAATGAGACTGATTTCTGGCATGATCACTGGTGTGGGGGGAGCACCCTTGTGTGACACTTTTCCTAACTTTTATGCAATATGAAATGTGCAGGTGTGTTTTGTTAGGGAGATGTGGGAGAGAAACTGGCAATTTGAGTTTAGGAGGTGGTTGTCTGTTGAGCTGCAACAACAAGCTTCTGTTCTAAGGAGCAGCCTTATGATGGTTGCTCTGGGAGATGGACCTGACAGGCCTACTGTTAAATCTATGTACAATAGGTTGTCCTCCTCTGCCGTGGACAGGTCTTTTGTGCAACTGTGGAAAGCCAAAATTCCCCTCAAAATCAAAGTATGGTTGTGGCTAATTTGGCATAATTCTATTGCCACGAAAGACAATATGAGAAAAAGGAAGTGGAAAGGAGATTTTTCTTGCAGCTTTTGCCGAGCTTTTGAGTCTATTCACCATCTTTTTTTCTCTTGCCTTGCTCGGGGTATATGTGGGGGGTTGTGTGCTTTGTTCTTAATGTTTCTCAAAGGCCGACTAATTTTAACCAATATTTTTGGTGGATTGTAAAAATTGTTTTTACCTCTGCCAATGTGCATATTGTCTTGATTGCTGCCTTCTGCTGGGCAATCTAGAAGACTAGAAATAGGGCGTGTTTCGATAAGAAGTTTATTTCATCTCCTGTGGAGCTTATTTGTTACATGTGTGCTTTTCTTCGCCATTGGGAAGGTCTCCAAACAACAGGTGAGAAGGAGCAGGTTGAAGAAGGGGCTAGATTAATCCAGAAAGCTGCGGTTAGAGTGCATGATCGCAACCAGGCTGGGAATCCCGGGAATGCTATCGTTGACGCTGATGCAGATGAAGATGTCGACGTTGTTGGGTGAACTCCAGGGCTTCGCACCATGGCGCCTTGTTTTGTATCATGTCTGAAAACCCTCTCCCTCCTTGGGTCCCTCTGTGTGCATTTGTTTGCGCTGGAAACTTTTGTTTGAAAAGATTGATACTGCTGTTGTTTAGCTTTGGGGAAAGACCTTGAGGGCTCTCCTTCCTCTGTTGGGGGTGAGCTATTTTTCTTTCCGTCATTTTTTTCTGTTTTAAAAAAAAACTTCTGTTTGTTATCTCTAATAACGGAACCCGGCTCCGTTGGGGTCGTTTGTATTGTGAAAAAAAAAACACATGAGAAAAAAACGGATTAAGCTTGACTGTATGCAGCGTCAGTTGACGTCCTACTGCTGCTATATATCATTAACTTCGACGTTCGAGCCTCTTCCTTCGTGGTGAAAGGAGATTCCACCATGCTTCTGTGCTCCGGCTGCTATCTCCCGAAGAACACTCCTAAAAGCTCCCAGGTTTTTATGCTGCAGCCCGTGGGATACTTCCAACCAATCGGTAGCTATCATCACCTTTGCAACATGCAAATCTGCTAACAACCATAGGGCTTCACGACACGCCGGAAAGAAGATGGGCTGATTCCACGATCAAAATCCTTAAAGCAACTTGACGATAGGAAGGAAGCCACTGAACAAAGAGAACTGACGATAGGAAGCGCGCGCGCGTCAGGGAGCGTGCTTTCTTATAGCGGCGTGGGCTGCAATAACCCCGGCAACGTGGGGCTGTCATCTTGTTCTGTTGGATTCAGTATCATCGAGGCTGGGCCAAAATTTCTTGTTACGAGAGATATGCCTGGCCTAGTGATTTGAACTTGAACCATCAAGTTTATAGTTTGGCTGCAACGTCCAAAAGCAAATTTTTAACACGGAAAAAAAGAGCATCTCCGACTGATGACAACCAAGATGCGCCTGGTGACAAACATACTGCCCGTTTCAAGATGCGTCCGGTGTTCCATGTGAGCCCTGACTTCTTGGGCAGCACAAGCGCTGCTGCAGCATTATCTTACTCGGAGATTCTTGTACTGGATTTACTAAACGCCGCAGAAGTTTTGACCCTAACCATCGATCGACGCGCGAGGATAAGTATTTTTGTCATCAGCTTTCCTGGGCATTGAGTTCTTCCGGAAAATTCTGGTCTGCTCCATTCAGGTTCTCCACCGGTTTTGGCGTACTGTAGAAATATCATGTTATAATCGGGAAGACAATGCCTCCGACGAGTTGCACTGCGCATGTGGATCGATTAGACCTTATCATGAGAGCCGCCACTAAAGTTTTGTTCCCCTCCGATCCTCCATGCAGCGCATCGTCTCAAGAAGCATAAACATGGCTTGGTCCTACTACTAGCGTGGGAAAAAGGGACAGGAAAAACTATTCGAAAGCTGCATATTTTGAGGCCGGGATCAATACCATATCGGCATATCGCTTGGCTGGCACAGTAGAGAGGACAAGAGAGGCATTTCTTTATGGCATCTCTCTTCGTAATCTTACACGTCAGGTTGGACTGCCTGATTATATTAGAGATCCCTGATGCTTAGATCTTGCATGTTTGTCCAAACATCTCCTGGCTAATCAAAGCCAGGGCCGGGGCTCTGTCTTGGGTTGGAGGACATGGCCGGGGCTCGCCACATCTGGAGGTCGAGGGCGTCGACCAAATGTCGTTTCTTCCTGTGGTTGGCAGCAAAGGGTCGTTGCTGGACGGCCGACAGGCTCGAGCGCCGCAACCTCCCCAGGCCTACTGCCTGCCCTTTCTGCGATCAGCACGATGAGACGATCGATCACCTGCTAGTGGGATGCGTGTTTGCACGCACCGTCTGGGCGGTCTTTTTCCGGCGGTGGGAAGCTCCGGATTGGATACCGACGAACGAACCATCCTTTGTGGCGTGGATCACTTCGCACAGGGACCAGGTGGTCGAGGAGAGAGACCTCTGGACCGCGGTGGCGCTTGTTTCCTGGACCCTCTGGACCCATCGCAACGACATTGTTTTCCGTGGAGCCTCGCCCTCGTCAGCTCAGGTGGTTGACAAGGCGGCTAGTGAGGCGGTCTGTTGGTGTAAGGCCGGTCTCTTTAGGGGTAGCCTAGCTCAGGTAGATAGGTGGACATGCCGCGAGTAGTCCCATTTGGATCTGTAGCTGCCTTGACAGTGTGGGTGCGTGTCTGGCGTCTGTGCCAGCCCGCGATGTAATTTGCAGCCTTCTGACTTCCCCTTCTTTGAAACCCGATATGCCTTTCCAAGGCATATCCTTGAAAAGCCAGGGCCGGACCTGGGGGGGGTTCCATGGGGGCGGCCACACGGGGCCCCTACGTATAGTATATACGTACACTAAGCATTGTATATAGATTTAAAAAAAAAGAAATTGAAACCAGGCCCTATTCGGCTAACAGATAAATGGGCCAAAGCTCTCATCACAACAAGGAACGATCGATCCTGGGGCTAGCTTTTAAGTTGGCTTCCCTAGTCGCCGCAGGCCACGCCAGTCGCCGCGATCGATAACTGCTGCACGCGCCGACAAACACGATTGGTGGATTCCTCTATGACTCTCGTGTCTCGCTGCACGCACCCCGCCTGTTGCGCACTGCGCACACCGCCGTCTGCCGCTCGTCTCCTCTGTTGATTCGTGTTCACATCTTTACAGTCGTCCAAGACCGAGATCTGTCGGGCACGCCGCCATACTGGTATTAATTACTTTTAGTGATTCCTTTTTTACTTTTTTGGGTAGATTATGCCCTAATTTTGATTTGTATTTATTTATATTCAACATTAGTATGAATCCTGAATCAGGTGCCGCTAAAAGAAAAAGGAGGAAAGCAGATAAAAAATTGGTAGATTCACAAAGAGGATCTCTTCGTAAGTTTCTGTAGAGTAACCCGGCCACTTAAAAAAATATTCTTGTGGGAGAATCAAGTAATGTGAATCTAGAAGATGATATCCATATAGAAGACAATGTTGACATCAACGCGGACGATAACAATGTGAGTGATCATGACCATAATTCATCTCCGCGGAATCTGCTAGTATTGATGAAGAACCGATTCATGTGGATATTTATGATCCAGCAAATTGGGCTAGTATTGATAACAAAGTAAAGGATACAATAGTTGAGAAGGGGCCTATTAGAGAAGATAATATTACTTTTCCTTTAAATAGCAAGAGAAGACATTTTTCATATGCCCATTACTCTAGAACAATGAGCAACGGAGAGGTACGTGATCGAAAATGGTTAGTTTATTCAAAACAGGTTGATGAAGTGTTTTGTTTTTCCTATAAGTTGTTCAATCCTATCAACTGCAAAAGTAGTTTAGCGCATGATGGGTATAGAGATTGGCAGCATATTAGTGACAGTCTACAAGAACATGAAGGAAATGTGGAGCATATTACGGGCATGATCTCTTGATCTCTTGGAACGAACTTAAAAATAGATTGGGTAAACATAAAACAATTGATAAAGAGTTGGAGCATCAAATCATAAAAGAAAAAGAGCGCTTAAGGCGAGTTTTGCTAAGAATTTATGTCTCTTTTTTTTCTCTATATTTTGCTAACCTACACTATACTAAGGGCCCAAAATTTTCGTTTCGCCCTGGGCCCCCAAAATCCCAGAACCGGCCCTGATCAAAGCCATTGGTACTAGCAGTAACACGCAAACCAAAGTGAACATTTACCTGAACAAACAAAAACACCAAGTGCAGAACGACCTAAAACCATGGTTGTAGCGCTGGGTGTACTTGTGCTTCCCTGTTCGTAGCTTCTCAACGTGTATTTTTTTTTTTAAATAGGGAAACCGTCGGCCTTATATTAAAACAAATATCATCAACTCTGCAACAATCCAAACAACGAACCAACGAAAAAAGCTCAACGATCACCAATAGTGGCCACAAAGAGCAACCACTTAAACACCATTAAGATTAGAGACTACTCATTACATCCGTCTAGTATGCAACCATACAGCCCTGCTGAAGATAGCCCAAACGACTGCCATCAGCCGAGAGCATGCTACATCCAAACGTCCACGTTGGTCTTCGGGAAGAAGTAGAGACCACATATGAATCCAGTGTAGAGCTCGGTGAACAACCTGCAAAAAATGGTCCGCTTCCAAATTGTTAAAAATAAAACCAGTCCTGCAATTCCAAATAGCCCACAGAAATGCATATACACCAACGCGTATACTAGCCTTAGTGGTCTTGTCAATTCCATTTAACTAGTTACCAAACAAATTAGTAACACTAGACGGAGGTGAAATACTAAATGTGAAATGCAATAATCTCCAAATTTTGCGAGCAAAGTCACAAGATATAAATAAATGTTGTACTGTTTCGTTCTTATCACAGAAAACATATCTTTCACAACCTAACCACTTCCGTTTTGCTAAATTATCCTTGGCTACTAATTCCTTACGATAGAGGAACCACATAAAGATCTTTATCTTTAGCGGTACCTTAGGCTTCCACAAGTATTTGCGTAGGAAAATCGTATTACCTTTCATGAGCTCACCGTATAAAGATTTAACTAAAAAAAATACCCAGCGGAGTTTGTTTCTAAGAAAACGAATCCGACTCAGTCGAAAGAGAAAATGCCATGAGTTTCTCAATTAAATTCAGCCATGCTTCCCATTTAGCACCAGTTAAAGACCTTCTAAACTGGATATTCGGATGCTCATGTCGAAGAACATTGGCTAACAAAACATTTTTCTCACGCACAATGTTATAGAGAGACGGATATTGAGACGACAATGGTGATTCCCCCAACTAAGGATCCTCCCAAAATCTTGTTACTTCCCCATTACCAAGGTTAAACTCGATATGTCTAAAGAAAACATCTTTAACCCCCATAATCCATTTCCAAAATGGAGAATCTATTGGTTCTTCTTGAATCATAGATAGAGGTTTTCGTTTAATGTATTTATTATGGGGCATCTCATGCCACACTCCCTCTTCTGTTAAAAGTTTAAATAGCCATTTGCTAAGTAAACATTTATTTTTCACATCTAACACCTCAATCCCAAAACCACCTTGGTCTTTAGGACGACATAAAATGTTCCACTTGGTAAGGTGATACTTCTTTTTAGACTGATCAGTTTGCCAAAAAAAAAACGAGATCTATAAAATCTAATCTCTTTTCGACTCCCACTGGAATCTCAAAGAAACACAACAGAAACATGGGCAGACTAGATAAAACTGAATTAACCAGAACTAGACTGTCTCCATATGAGAGCACTTTCCTATCCAATAACTTAGTTTCTGTTCAAATCTATCTTCCATAGGTTTCCATTCCTTATTTAGAAGTTTCCTGTTATGAATTGGGATACCCAAATACTTAAACGGCTGAGCTCCAAGCTCACATCCAAAGATATGTCGATAATCCTCCTGACATTCTTCGCCTTCCCAAAACAAAAGATCTCGCTCTTATGAAAGTTTATCTTTAATTCAGATAGTTGCTCGAAAATAGATAAAATGAGTTTCATATTCAGGGCCTTATCAAGGTCATGCTCTAGAAAATAATTGTGTCGTGTACATATTGGAGTATAGACACCCCTCCATCTACTAGGTGGGGAACTAAACGCCCCACTTGGCCGTCCTCCTTTTCCCTGGCAATAAGGACTGCTAGCATGTAAGCAACTAGGTTAAAGAGAATAGGAGACAACAGATTCCCTTGACGCAATCCCTTTAAAGTCTGGAAAAAGTGCTCAATATCATCATTCACACGAATACCTACACTCCCCGCATAAATCTAGCCACCCACTCACACCACTATGGAGTGAAGTGTTGGGAATATGCCCTAGAGGCAATCATGTATGATGTAATTCACAATGTATTCATAAAGTTATTAAGGTGTCCTTGTTTTGAACATCTGATATATGTCATTGAATATGTGATTCGATTGTGGAACTACGTATTCATGTTGTTCATGATAAATTGTCCTTGGTCATTAAGGTTGTGTTGAACACACACCCTAGACTAATGTGACTGTTGGCTGATGACACGGTTCCACTTGTCATGAGCATGGCGATGCCATTCCAATGCTCACAGACTCGGCTAAAGAGTTTAGCAAGTCGGACTGACCCATATTGAGATGCAACGAGTAAGTCGTCATTTGCATGTCTCAATAAATATAATCCTTAGACCTAAGATTGTCTCACAATCCGAGTTGTGAATCACCGACTTAGGTTTTGTCAAACGGTGTTCCATGACAAGGCAGGTATAAAGGCATAGTTGGGGTCAAATGAGAAGCAAACTGCGTGATGTGGATAATCAAGATGCGATTTTGCCCCTAGGACAGGAGAGATATTCTCTGGGCCCTCTCGAGTGATGCGATTCCGGAAGCATGTCCATGCGCGACTCAGTTAAGCGTTAACTGGGTCTATTGACTAAATAGTTAGTCAGATAAATCATATATCACGGACCGAGAAGAGAGTTGAGATATTTAAGGGATGACGATAATTCACCTATAGTTCGACAAGGTTTATCGTGAGGCCAAAGGGACTCAGATGAAAGTCACATTGGAAGGTATGTCGTCATGACTCTATGGCACTTAGGAGTCGGCACGTTCTGCTAGGAGCCGCTACCGATTGATCATTTGGGAGTCGGACTCCAATCGTGTCCAAGTCGCCATGAGCCTGCAGGGTCGCACACTTAAGAGCGGGAGCAAGTATATTGGTCGGGTTGGCCCGAACCGGAAATGGACTAAATTAGTGAGTTTGACTCAGAGAGGGAATGAGCCACAAGCGTAGTGCAGTCCACTCCCACTCGCTATATAAAGAGGGGCGCAGGTTGCCCAACGCGCATAAGTTTCCACTCCCATGCGTTGGGAACCCTAGCCCCACTCAGTCCAGCCGCCGCACCGGACCTAGCAGTCCGCCGTCGGAGCTCCTCCTCATACGCTTGGATACCGGCAGAGGTGCTGTTCGTTCAGCACTTCGACGATTGCGTGATTGGATCGGCTGGATTGGATCGTGAGACTACACTGCATTGACGTGCTTCATCGATAATACGCACCTGCGCGTCTAGTGGTAATCCTCGTGGCCTTCTACCTCGGCTAGATCTTGTAACTACCGCGTAGAAAAGTTTTGTTTATCTCTACGCGTTCCAACTTGAAGCCCTTCATGGGTAAGGTTTGTTGAAGAAAAGACCAATTTACTTTAACGTACGCTTTTTTAAAATCAATTTTGAATAACACACCATCGAGATTTTGCATCTTTACCTCATGTAAAGTTTCATGCAAGACCACAACACCCTCCAAAATATTCCTACCTGGTAAAAATGCTGATTATGAAGGGCGAATCACTCTCTGGGCAATAGATGTTACCATATTGGTACCTGATACGTCATAAGCGTATCCATAATTTCTGATGTTCCATGTTGTTTCCATGCCATATGCTACATATTTTCTACACTTTATTCCATTTTTATCGATTTCCTGGGACTAACCTATTGAAAATATGCCATAGAGCCAGTTCATGTTTTCTGCTGTTTTTAGCTTCAAAAAGTTGTTCTGGAAATATTCTCAGAATTGGACGATTCGAAGGCCAGAAGTCTTAGAATTCCCAGAGGATCCATGGAGTCCAAAAGAGAACTCGAGAGGGGCAGAGGGGTGCCCACACAATGGGTGGGCGCGGGTCCCCCTGGCCGCGCCTAGGGGTGGTGTGGCCCCCTGCTCGCCCACCGATGTTTCCCTCTCGCCTATTTAGTCTCCTCGAAGGGATAACCCTAAACACCCGAGCCTTTTCCACAAAAAACATCCGCAACCGCCGTCATTGTCAACCCTAGTTCGGGAGGTGAAAGTAATGTCTGGGCACCTAGAGGGGGGGTGAATAGGTGCTACGACCAATTTTAATTTTTCTACAAGTTTAGGCTTGACATAAAGGTAAATTATCTAGATAATGCAACTATGGTGAATTTACCTATATGACAAGCATAACAACAAACACAATGCAAGTACAAGTAAAGGAGGAAGGGAACGAGGTAACCGATATGAAGCACGCAGAGACACGATGTAATCCCGAGTTCCTCCTTGTTAAGGGAGTACATCTCGTTGGAGGGGTGTGGGATCGCCACGAAGGCCTACTCAACGCCACAAAGGGCTCACCCTATTCTCCGATAAATCCCGCCACAAAGGCCTAGTCCACCTTCCACTATTGATCCCCTTTGAGACGGGAATTGAATCCTTTACAAACAACTTGGGGCACACACCCACAACCAAATTGGGGGCTCCCAACAATCTCGAATCACCAAGAGTAGCAAGATGCCTAGGTTCTCCACAAGACAAAACCCTAGGCTAGATCCCTCAAGCTAATGAGGGGTAAATGAAGAACGGATCAGTGAAGATGTAGATCAGGGCCTTATCCTTAAATCCTCCAAAGATCAACAAGTTTGGTGGGATGGATTGGGAGTAATGGAGGATTTGGTGAGCTCTTAAATGCTATTGAATGCTAGGAGGAACAGGAGGGGTATTTATACCCCCTCCTCAAATCTAGCCGTTTGGCTGGAAAACAGATACCGGAATATCCGGTCCAAGTTTGGACCGGAATATCCGGTCGGGAGATTTCTTCAGATCTGCTTCGAAATCGTTGACTTCAGCCGGATATTCCGACTGGCCCGGAATAATCCGGTACCAATAATTCGGTTGCCTTCTGTCCCGCTTTCGAACCTGAACCAGATATTCCGGTTGCCATGGAATAATCCTGTTTAAATAATTCGGTTAACTTCTGTGAGTTCCAACTTCAGTCCTTAGCCGATTTTGAGCAGAAACTTCCTCGACCCAAATATCCGGTATGATATGAATAATCCGGTACCAATATTCCGGCTCATCTCTGTCCTGAAATTGACAGAAAACATCCTAACCGGAATATCCGGTTTCCCAGAATAATCAGATTAGAATAATCCGGTTCCTCACTGTCCCAATTCTCTTAGCCCAATCTTCACCGATCTTTTTGGTGACCGGTGCTGATGTTAAAGATAACACCTGCACACTAAACACCTCGATAAATAATGTACTTAGTATTGTTAACTAACACACAAAACATCGGGAAAACGAAATGCACTTTCTATCTCCCCCTTTTTGGTGTTAGATAACAATACTAAGATTTGCAATAAAACCTTGGCGAGTACATGTTTGAAACAAAATAGAAATGTCTCCCCCTATCTATATGCACATCTTTTGTTTGCCTCAAATGCAAAAATGCAATACTACAAGGAAAGCAATTTCCAACAAGTTGCAAACATGCCAAAGAACAATATAACCAATATGTTGAGAATAAACGGAATATATACCTTGTGCGCAGAGATGATAGCAAGAATACCCAAGCACAATAAACGATAATATTCTCAACATATAATAGATAATCCATGATAACCAATAACCATAGAGATAACCATAATCACCGTAGTCTCACAACACATATCACATAGTTTTAAACGAGACAATAATCAAGCACAAAGTTCACGAAAAAGACTAAATGGACACACGCTCTCAAGAAATGGTAAAAGCATATGCTTGTGCCCAAAACCCATGTAAATCCCCGTAGACCTAATACTACTTCTGCCCCTTTGGCATCAAGACACCAAAAAGGAGATAGGTAGTGGTGCTAGCTTCCCAACAACGATCTAAGCATCGGAATGCTCAGACGACTCTCCAGCTGACGTGTCGGAAGCACCCTCGGCCTCTCTCTCCAGGTCCTCGTCCACATCTTCCTCATCAAGATCATCTCCAATATGAGCACTGGAAGAAGCAGCTGTTGCACGAAGAGCCTCCTCAATCCGCTCCCAAGGGGTATAGTCTCTGGAAGATGTGGTGACCCAGCACACCACTGCATGTGTAGTGCGCAAGTCGGTGACATAATACTCACAGAAGGACTTATCCGTGAATATTACATCTCTCAGAGTGGTACAACAGAAACACAGCGGGTCCAAGCAAAGCTATAGGATACAAACCTCATTACAAAATCTTGAGAATCTCCTTAACGAATCAAGAAGATCTCCTGCAAAAGAAACATCAGAAGAAGCAATTCGAAGCTCCAAGCCGGAGAAGAACTCTAGCTCAGAACTAATCCACTACGGCTGATGTCAGCCCTAATCTATGGCTTGTAACTGCTAAGTCCAAGAATGGACTCAACCTACACCTTGATATCTTGTTCTCCACCAGTGTTCTTGATGATGGCAATTTATTGACTAAGTAGTAGATCATTCCACGTAGCTTCATGATGTAGTGATGGCTTCATGATGTAGTGATGGCTTCACGATGATGACTTCCAAGGGCTTCAACTCTAAGCAGGGGTCAAACGGGATAGAATGAGTAACGAGCGTTACTCAGCAAGTTCATGATATATAGTGGGTGGTTGATGCACTGACTACAGCTTTAGACTCGAAAGAGTCATAAAGTAATGCAAGGTTTTGTAAAACTTTCTTCAAGAGGTTGCTTTTAATTCTGAAAACTATGCCCGCCAGACCATCATAGGACTAGAACTTCATGGAGTTGCCTTTCCTGTAGCGTTCGCAGTTCCTTCCCGGAACAGGGGGTAACATGCCACATCCTTTTACACTCTGCAGAGGTGCGTTACTTTACCCATGGACGACCAAGACCATGTTGCACAACCAGGCGATCGTTCCTGTCCACGCCCACTCAGGTGTGGGGCCCGGTAGTTGGTCCAAGCCAAACCGTGCTTCTCCGCACAATGCATGCCCACCCATTTCTGCCAGCAGGTTGAACGCCTGATTCCACCCCTCACGATGGAGATCTACGCGCCCCTGGCAGACACTCATAGACCCCAGAGCCCGTGGGACGTAAGGGCTCCCACCCATGTGCATGTAGTCCCGCAAGACCTACAGTGTACGTCTCTGGCAGTCCGTTGACATGCGAACGAGAAAAGTATCACAGCTGACTTACTCCCCCCATAGAAGACCCATGGTTAACGCGGTATTTACGGCGCACCGAGTTCTGACGGCATTTGTGATTAGTTCCTAGGTAATACGTTCCCGTGCAGATGGAACCTTCCTTTGACCTATTCATCTTACCATGGTTCCATCCGTCCACCAAACAGAACACTACCACTCGGGTAGTCATTCAATTAGTCATATTATTATAAAAATAGGATCATGCATTCTTTTTCAAATAATCCGGTTCACCCCAGAAGGTTCAAGCTTCCAGTCCTTAGCCATTTTTCGCAGCAACCGGAATATCCGGTCCAGGATGAATAATCCGGACCAAATAATCCGGTTGACTCCAGTAGCTCGAACCTTCCAGTCCTTAGCCATTTTTCGCAACAAACTCCACAACCGGAATATCCGGTTTGAGATGAATAATCCGGCTCCAAATAATCCGGCTCATCTCTGTCCCGAATATGGACCAAAACTACACTAACCGGAATATCCGGTTGCCCGGAATAATCCGGCTAGAATAATCCGGTTGAGTCCGGAACAGAGAGGCTGAACTAGAAACCCCATAACTTTTGCAAAAGAACTCCGAACGAGGTAAATCCAATTGCATTGGAAAGATAACAGCAAGGAGTATCCAAACAAAAAGTGAAAATATTGATACCTCAAAGTATGGAGAAGTTACCACACATGGAAGGTGTGGGAACATTCTCAAAGACGAACGGAATATTTTCACCACCGAAAACGCAACAAGTTTTTCTTATGAAATCCGTTTTCGAGAAACCAAGGCTTGTCATGAAGATCACGACAAGCACTAAAACCCAAAGGAGACAAAAGCCAAATAAGAACCAAGAAAGATGATATGCAAAGTATGCAAAGGTTTGAGCTCTCCATAACGATTCGATCGAGTTACTCACTTGAGAGCCCCTCTTGATAGTACGACTATCTATCCTATAACCCGGTCTCCCAAAGACACGAGACCGGTAAAATAGAAAACCTATCAAGATTATACCTTTGCCTTGAGCATTCCACTTGAGCTAGATGATGACGATCTTGACTCTCTCAAGTTGGATCCTCTTTCTTGATTGCGCTTGCTAGCACAAACTCCGCTTGATGAAGACTTGCAAGTTGCTCCCCCATACACCATTATGGGAGAGACTAGCTCCCCCATACACCATTATGGGAGAGACCCTTCGGCAAATCTTCACAAGGCCACAATCTCTAAAAGGGTGGCAAGCATCAAGCATAGGATATCTTCTAGATGCTTCACTTGAGCTTCCACGTCAAGCTAGATGACGAACACCGCTTGACGATGACAAAGACCATGGGCTATAGGAAATCTTCCTTTTGGTTCATGCCCATGGAAAGATACCTAACCACACATAGAGATGCGACACACACATATCATGGGTTAGTTCACAAAGCTATATTTGACAATTGCTTACCATACCATGAGATACACAATCCCACTTGGTACAACTTGTAGCTTTGTGTGTTGATCGCTTGCTTGATCAAACTTGTATCTTTGCTTCTCACTTCTAAAGATGATGTCTTGAAGAAGATAATGAAAGATCACCTAATCCTTTTCTTCAAGACACACTAGCAATAAGCTCAACTCAAACCAAGACCATTCTTCATATAAATCCTTGAATGTAACAATGGCCATCAAGGAAGCTAATAGAGTTCAACACATGAACTCCATTATTTCCTATGAACAAGATCTACAAAGATAACTCAATGCAAACATTAGTCCATAAGGATTGTCATTAATTACCAAAACCACATATGGGGGAACCATGCACTTTCAATCTCCCCCATTTTGGTAATTGATGACAATCCCTTTTTACGAGGGTTTATATGATGAATGAAGCAAACATGCTAAACAAGAGCAAGGATGCAATAGCATGGAAAGGCAAATGCTTAAGAACGAAACTAAAGCATAAACCAAATTCCCTTAAACCCTCTAAACTTCTCCCCCATTGGCATCCATTGCCGAAATGGGAAAAAAGATTAGAAGGCCAATATAGTAAGAGCTCCCCCATAGTGTATGCATTCCTCATGATATGAGTGAAATCAAGTGCATATCTCCAACTATGAATAGATGGAGGGAGATCAAACTATATTGAGGATCCAAAGATTTATAAGCAAAGTAAAATTGAAGGATACTTTCACAAAGAAGCAACCAACCACAAGGATCCGAAAAACCGATTGACCAACATCAATATTTTGATAGGATCAACCAAGTGTTCTAGAAAATCAAGAGGGAACTCCCCAAGGTACATGCACAATGTTAGATTTGAATGACTATATAATGTGCACAACATGGAATCATCACTCCCTTCTAGATAATTTTGAACACAAACAAGAGCAAGAGACTAGATTGGAAATGAAGCAAAGCAACTTGCAAACAAACAAAAGTTGAGCAATGAAGATCAAGAAGTGACAAATAAAGACTTACCCAACCGAAATAGATGCGTGTGACAAGGAAAAACATTTTTAGTAGACTAATAGGATGATAGAATCATCAACATAGTCTTTCAATATAAGAGGCACATAGTGCATATCATGTCTTTCCCATACACACAAACCATCAAATGATAAAACACATAGGTCCACAAGCTTATTAAGATTAAAAAGGAATACCAAAAGAAAAGCAAAGCTTGTGCCTTTTAGGAACCACCAAGGAATATAAAGCAATAAAAGGTGGTCACTAAAGAAATAGAATATCAATTAAAGATGTAGCTATTATCGTGTGTATAAGTTTCTAAGTGGACAACAATCACAAAGATATATATCCACAAAGAAACATGCACACATAAAATAGGTACAAAGGTGAAGAACATGATATCCAAGAGAGGTTCATTAATATACCAATAAGATTTTTTTTGCTTGAAAGCAAAGCACTAAGCTTAGTTTAATCTTAAGGGGATATAGATGAACACACAAAACTCATCAAAGCATCACAAATATCACAAGGGAAAAGTGATAGTTGGAATGCTTCGAGAAAGGTAACGCATATCACAAAATATTCAAATGGTTTTTGAGAATTCATCAATATTGCATATGAGAGACTTCGAGTAGAAGTTGCTAGATTAATATATTTGGGATTGGTGAATCATAAAATGATTGTAAATATCCCCTAGATATGTAATCATCCCGGCTTACTCATATTTGCAATAAAGATGTTTTTGATAAGACATTTGCAAGAACCAAATGAAATGCAACAAATGGAATTCATGCCAAGATGCACCCTACACAAGGTTGAAAGCTAGAAATGAATGCATGAGATAGATACTTGTTACCGAGATGACATTGGTGATGAAGAGGATGCGAGATTGATAATCATCGAAGCTTGACTCCTATAAAACCATGGTGAGAACACCTTCCTTATGAATGGAGCAAGCAACCAAAGTATCTCCATTGTACCTAAAAACAAAATTCAAGTACAAACTGGTACCCAAACTCATTGGGTCCAAGGTAGTTAGAACAACTACAATACATAGGACAAGCTCCAAGTAAATATGTGCATATTAATATGAATTTGAATTTCATGCACATCTTAGCCATTTAGGATTTGATGGAGTTTATCCTATATATTGGATCAATGAAAGTAAGCATGCCAAAAGATATATAGTAAATATGCATGCACAAAACTTTCAAGAACCAAAACAAGATACAAATTGGACAAAGAACTAATCAAACCAAGAAGCCACTTACAAGAGTGAAAATAAAGAGAATTGTCCAAAATATATCAAGACCCAAATCAACACATGATTGAGGAAACCAAATAGAGAAGATACCAAAAAAAACATCAAAGAATAAACAAACCCTCTACACTTTTCATGATAGCACACAAAGTACCAAGACGAAAAGTGTTTGTCTTCCAAAGAGACAAGTCATTGGGAAAACAAACAAATTTAAAGACAACAAGTGTTCAAACGCATATAGGATAGTTCTTCCAATAATAGTGCATTATTTATGATCTTGCATTTGAATACAAAATGCACACAATGGAATCATTACTCTCCATATGTATTATTCAAACACTAGTCATGTTTAAATAAAATCAATTAGATGCAATACCAATTTAAAGAACGGTGATCTACTCAATGTAGGATAGCTTCCCCAAGAATAGTGCAACCCAAAGAAGTATGACTTTGACCATAAGTGCACAAGTAAGGGATCATTGCTTTTCCTAACTCAAGAAAGCATAAAACAAATTTTGAGTAGAGCAAGGAAGACACAAAGGAGTTTGAACCAAACAAAATCCTTGGCAAGAAACAAGGCAATATTAGAGCAAAGGCCAAAGTAAATATGATCAATAAATTTACCACATATTATTATAACTTGTCAAAGACAAGAGATGTATGGAGATATTTCTCGGTGGTAGAATTGTTCACAATCATATTCACAAAACATAAGCATGTGACAAAAGATAGGAATAACAAACATGCTTAGATAGAGATTCTTGAAGGCTTCAAATAAAATCGTAAAGCAAGGCAACAAGAAACTCTCGAACAAACAAGATACCAAAGAAGAGAGACGCAAGATATTTTAAGCAAATATGGGACTTGTTTGAGCAACATGCCACATAGGAACAAGATAACTAATGATATCAACTCTAGGTGGCAAAACCTCACATGTTCACATTTTCTAGGCTTGTAATATGCACATAGCTTATTACTCCCCCATAATGTGATAATCCATTGAAAACAACAAGAGGCAAAAATAAATCCAACAAGAGAAAGTTAATGGACATTAGAATTTGAATTTCTCATGAGGAAGACATACCATATAGAGACAAGATAATATTGATATATCAACACTAAGTGGTATTCCTCATGTACACACATTTTAGGATAGTAAAGTGCAAAGCATATTACTCCCCCAAAATGGGATAGTCCATTAATCTCCCAAAGAGCCAACTAAGATAAGAAACAATAGCAATGAAGGCTCAACACAAAGAACACAAGTACATGGAGTGCAAACCACCAAACATAACTAGATTACTCAAGATAGGTAACTAGGAAGCACTACACATACAAACACATGCTAGAAACAAAACTAACATATGCAAGGGAGCAAGCAACTTTCAATGAATATAGAATTAAATACAAGTTACCGCTTGGAGGAACATTGGGTAAGAGATATATATAATCCAAGTGACTTGGCATGAGGAAATAAAAAAGATGAAGATCCCTTAATTCTTCATAAAATAACCAAGTCTCCAATGCCCTCCAACACCACCTATTGATCAAGTTTGAGCTTGTTGGTCCCCAACCAAGTTGGGTCCTAAGAGGTTAGTCACAATAGGTTTGGCAACCCAAATGGTTCTTTTCTTGACACCACTTGGAGTACCAACATACTTGGCAAACACATTGCCCACATTATCCTTCCGAATGGAATAAACATTATCAACAAGAATAGGGTTGGATAATGTACCATTAGTGCATGAAGAAGCAAAGTGTCCCTTCTTGCGACAAAGGTAGCAACATCGACTCTTTTCTCTCTTCTCAATAGGCTTCTCAACAAGAGGAGCATTGGCTTGAGTCTTGTTAGGAGGTGGCCGTTGTTCAACTCGTGGTTGAGCATGAGATTGAACAAGAGGCCGCTTCCCTAGTTGCTTCTCACTAAGAGGCTTCTTCTTCAAAGGGCAAGATCTAACATGGTGCCCTTCAATCTTGCACTTGAAGCAAATAATCTTGGCCGGATCTTTGACTTGTTCTTGGCCCTTCTTCTTGTCAATAATGGACTTGTTCTTGAGATTGGAGTTGAATCCAAGTCCACTCTTGTCTTTGGGAAGTCTTCGCACTCTCAACATCTTGTCAAGTGTGGAACTCCCTTCATGACACTTTTCCAAGTCTTTCTTCAAAGAAGTGACTTGGGCCTTGAGCTCTTTAATTTCCTCTACATGGTTAGCAACAACACACGAACTAGAGGAAGTAGATGCTTCATTGTTAGAGCAACAAGGCAAGGAAAGCAGCTCATCACAAGATGTAGAAACATTATGAGAGGATGAGTTACTAATACTAGAACAAGGCAATATAGCATTAATAGAAGAGATTGTTCTAGTTACCACATGAGGCTCACAAGATGTTACCTTTGTAGTGATAGCCTCAAGAGCTAATTTTAGCTTAGTATGGGATGCTAGAAGATCCTCATGAGAGCTAGATAGCTTTTCATGGCTTTCTTCCAACTTACCACACTTGCTAGACATCAACTCAAGTTGAGCCCTTAGCTCAACATTCTCCTTCAAAATAGATGCTTCACAAGATGTGGAGTTAGTAGCACAAGCATCATTAGAAATAGAAGAAGATAACTTGGCAAGCTCATTATTTAACCTAGAGTTTTCCTCAATTAGATTAGCATTGCCAATAACAAATTCAACCTTTTCATTTTTAAGCACTTTATATTTAGCATTGGTATGGTCACGTGCTTTAGTGAGATAGGCTATTTGTTCATTATAGAGCTCCTCCATAGATTCAAGTTTCTCCTCAAGAGTAACTCGGAGCTCATACTCTTCCTCAAGAGACATAGTGAGGGATGCCTTTTCATCGGCATCACTTCTTTCAATCTCACCTTTAGTTTCAATTATTTTAGCGCTATAAATAGCAAAAGCCAATATTTCACTAAAAGGAGTGATAGCTTTACTACCTTTAGGGAGATCAAGAAGAACCAACTCACCCTTCTCCATTAAGGAGGCTTCGTCCTCAAACTCTCCATAAAATATATCCTCATCCTCATCCTCATCCTCATTATCACAAGATGTAGTGGGTTCCAAAGGTGGAGATACCTTTGAATCCCTAGCCATAAGGCACATATGAGAAATGGATGGCGATGATGAAGATATACTAGAAGAGCCATTAAGGTCCATGTCTTGTTCCACACAAAAGTGGGATTCCTCTACATTGTTAGCCACACAAGTACTAGAGGAAATGGAAGCATTATTTTCATGAAAACAAGACATAGGAAGCATATCATCATGAGATTTAGTTAAACAACTATTACATGATATGCAAGGACTATCAACACTAGCATGTATGGAATTTTGAGTGCTAGAAGATATTAAGTCCAAAGATAGATCATTGCAATGGGATAGAGATGAAGTATAGTCAATAGCCAATTCACTATCCACAATGCAATTTCTATCACCACTCACCATATCATTACCTTGTGAAAAATCACATGTTGGTGGAGTGGAGAAAGATGTGAACTCATCACGGCCGGAAGTGGATGGAGAACAATCATCCTCAATAATATTGGACACGTCATATATATCTTGAAGTTTTGTCCATAGCTCATGAGCGTTCCGAAAAGGCATGATTGATTTAATAACTACATCGCTCAAAATGCACAAGAGACCATTAGATACAAGAGTATCGAGATAAGAATTTTCCTCATCCTCTAAAGATAAATCTTGAGAATTCTTTGGAGGAGGAAAATCCATATCTACAATTCTCTTAACATACTTTGGACCCATGTCCTCAAGAAAATTAAGAATGCGAATTTTCCAAGCATCATAATTTCTACCATAGAATATAAAAGCGGGATCATGTTCTATTTCTCTAAACGACATCGTACTCTCTAGGATGTAAAGCCTAATAAAGAGAGACGAGGCTCTGATACCAATTGAACGGACAACGACGTCGCCTAGAGGGGGGGGGGGTGAATAGGCGCTTAAAACTTTTCCGGTTAAGGCTTGCTAAATGCGGAAATAAACTAGGTGTTTAAATTAACAAGCATACAACCTAAATATTCTATGGTCAACTAGATGCACCAACAACTTATGCTAAGCAATACAAGTAACAAGGTGATAGCAAGATATATAACTTCAAGCTCGAAGGCTATCACAATGTAAATTGCATAAGTAAAAAGCTCGGGTATAGAAATAACCGAGGCACACGGAGACGATGATGTATTCCCGAGTTCCTCCCACAAAGGGGAGTACGTCTCGTTGGAGGGGTGTGAGCTCACCACGAAGGCCTACTCAACGCCACAAAGGCCTCACCCTATTCTCCGATGAACCCCGCCACAAAGGCCTAGTTCACCTTCCACTATATGGCAACCTTCAAACCCGAGGCACGCATCCACAACTCAATTGGAGGCTCTCGGTGTCACCACAATCTTGGGGCACGCATCCACAACTCAATTGGAGGCTCCCAAGAACACCACAAGTCGTCTAGGGTCCAAGACCCAAGAGTAACAAGCTCACAAACTTTCAACTTCCACGAATCCTCGTGGAGAGAGCAAACCGATGCAACCGATGCAAATGGCAAGAGCACAAGTGCTCAAATCCTTCACTCTCAAATTCCAACAAAGCAACAAATGCTTATGGGGGAATAAGAGAGGAAGAACAATGGAGGAGAAACACCAAGAACTCCAAGATCAAGATCTACTAAGTTTCCCTCACTAAGAAGGAAGATGGATTGGTGGAAATGTAGATCGAGATCTCCTCTACCTTCTCCCTCAAAGATATGCAAGAATCATAGGAGGGATTGGGAGAGGGGCAAGCTTTCCAAGGTCAACAATGGTGGGAGAGAAGGGGAAAAACGTGCTTGGAAGACTTGGGGACCAATGGGGAAGAAAGCCCCCTTAAATAGGTCCCCACAAAAACTAGCCGTTTGTGCAGGAATCTGGGACCGGAATATCCGGTCCAAGTTTGGACCGGAATATCCGATCCGAAGATCTGCTCGAAACCTGTTGACTTTAACCGGAATATCCGGTCCCCTTGGAAAAATCCGGTACCAATAATCCGGTCCATGTCAGTGAGCAAATTGGTCTGAAAACTGCCCAAACCGGAATATCCGGTATGCCCCGAATAATCCGGTTCAAATAATCCGGTTCACCCCAGAAGGTTCAAGCTTCCAGTCCTTAGCCATTTTTCGCAGCAACCGGAATATCCGGTCCAGGATGAATAATCCGGACCAAATAATCCGGTTGACTCCAGTAGCTCGAACCTTCCAGTCCTTAGCCATTTTTCGCAACAAACTCCACAACCGGAATATCCGGTTTGAGATGAATAATCCGGCTCCAAATAATCCGGCTCATCTCTGTCCCGAATATGGACCAAAACTACACTAACCGGAATATCCGGTTGCCCGGAATAATCCGGCTAGAATAATCCGGTTGAGTCCGGAACAGAGAGGCTGAACTAGAAACCCCATAACTTTTGCAAAAGAACTCCGAACGAGGTAAATCCAATTGCATTGGAAAGATAACAGCAAGGAGTATCCAAACAAAAAGTGAAAATATTGATACCTCAAAGTATGGAGAAGTTACCACACATGGAAGGTGTGGGAACATTCTCAAAGACGAACGGAATATTTTCACCACCGAAAACGCAACAAGTTTTTCTTATGAAATCCGTTTTCGAGAAACCAAGGCTTGTCATGAAGATCACGACAAGCACTAAAACCCAAAGGAGACAAAAGCCAAATAAGAACCAAGAAAGATGATATGCAAAGTATGCAAAGGTTTGAGCTCTCCATAACGATTCGATCGAGTTACTCACTTGAGAGCCCCTCTTGATAGTACGACTATCTATCCTATAACCCGGTCTCCCAAAGACACGAGACCGGTAAAATAGAAAACCTATCAAGATTATACCTTTGCCTTGAGCATTCCACTTGAGCTAGATGATGACGATCTTGACTCTCTCAAGTTGGATCCTCTTTCTTGATTGCGCTTGCTAGCACAAACTCCGCTTGATGAAGACTTGCAAGTTGCTCCCCCATACACCATTATGGGAGAGACTAGCTCCCCCATACACCATTATGGGAGAGACCCTTCGGCAAATCTTCACAAGGCCACAATCTCTAAAAGGGTGGCAAGCATCAAGCATAGGATATCTTCTAGATGCTTCACTTGAGCTTCCACGTCAAGCTAGATGACGAACACCGCTTGACGATGACAAAGACCATGGGCTATAGGAAATCTTCCTTTTGGTTCATGCCCATGGAAAGATACCTAACCACACATAGAGATGCGACACACACATATCATGGGTTAGTTCACAAAGCTATATTTGACAATTGCTTACCATACCATGAGATACACAATCCCACTTGGTACAACTTGTAGCTTTGTGTGTTGATCGCTTGCTTGATCAAACTTGTATCTTTGCTTCTCACTTCTAAAGATGATGTCTTGAAGAAGATAATGAAAGATCACCTAATCCTTTTCTTCAAGACACACTAGCAATAAGCTCAACTCAAACCAAGACCATTCTTCATATAAATCCTTGAATGTAACAATGGCCATCAAGGAAGCTAATAGAGTTCAACACATGAACTCCATTATTTCCTATGAACAAGATCTACAAAGATAACTCAATGCAAACATTAGTCCATAAGGATTGTCATTAATTACCAAAACCACATATGGGGGAACCATGCACTTTCAGCCTGGTACTGCTCCTTGTGGATATCCACCTTCATGCAAAGCACGTTGCGCTGAAACCAGAAGAGCTTCCTGACATTGCGCAGAGTGGTGGAAGGATGGGGAGCACTAGAAGGGGCCACACCTCCCATAGAGGAACCACCCTCAGAAGGAGGAACAGGAGCAGGAACAACCTTCTTCCTCTTGACATACAGCCTCTTGAAATTATGTTCTTGCTTTGGCAGCTCATTGAACTCCCTCTTCATAGTGTCCTTTATAAGCATTATGATATATGGTCCATAAGGTATGGTGTTCCCACCAATCATAGCATTGCGCAACTCATGGAAGATAATATCCATGACATCCACAGTATAAGAGGTAGTAGGATCCTCATCCTCCATACACTACTTAGCCAAAATGAGAAGATTGCACAATGGACTGGTGAGAGCATCATTGTTACCTCCACTGGGCACCAAGAAGGACTGGAAGAGGCGCACGAGCTGATCATAGAAGGGGAGGAGCCCTTCCAGCTTCCCAATAGTGAAACCCGGAGCATAAATATCTGCCATGGATCTCTCTCGCTGTGGTCTCTCCACATCATGCATATGGTGACCAAGAGGAGGATGAGAGTTGTGCAAGTAACCAAGCAGACGACCCAGCCTGTGGAATGGGGCCTCACAAGGAGTGGACTGAGTCATCCACTTCAGACAACAAGGAATACTGGAGTCAAACACCACTGCGGACATGAACTGAACAACAAGCTCGGTGTTGTAGGGGCAGCGGGTCTCTAGAAGCCTCACAAGACCGAACCTCTCTATGATACTGGCAGCATCAGCAAACTCTTCCTTGTCCCTGATCATCTCAAACTTGGTGGGATGCATCTGACGGATGGGAAGCTTGTAGTCAGAGTAGATATCCTCATAGATGTAAGACTGCTCTAAGCACCAAAACCTAGCATCCTCACAATCAACATCACGTTGATTGTTGTACGAATCCTTCTGACGGATCTGAGCATAATCCTGAGTAGAGACATTTGTCTTGTAATTCTGCCTAGGTTCCTTGCCTTTATTCTTCCTTGATGGCTTTGTGGCAAAAGACTAGGCCTTGGCAACAGTTTTCCTTGGAGGGTGAGAGTCACCGGGATCCTCATCACTAGTGTCCTTGTACGAAGGACGCTTGCGAGGACCCAACTTGTCATCACGGGAGCTACCTGTGAAGGAGAATCATAGAGGAAGCAATTGGGTTAAGTGCACACAAGTCTAACAATGGAAGAATCATACGCCAAAACAATAGGGAAGAGTCCATGGTACGATCGAGAAACAATTCTAGCTATGATCAAAATAGTACTTGAGAAATTAGGGACAGAACTCAACCGGATATTAAGGTTCAGTTCTTTACCGGATATTCCGGTTTCGTGACAGAACATAGCCGGATATTCCAGTTCAAAAATGAACCGGATATTCTGACTTCTCTGCAGTACACAACCGGATATTCCAAGAGCATGAAAACAACACTAGATTGATTGAAACCTAGATTTGAAAACTAGATCGGTCACATGTGAATCTAACCTATTGTCTCTAGCATGTATAAGATACCCTAGGAAACAATCACAACCAAGCATTGGCAATAAAAGCACGAATCCATGGAGAGGTATGGTTATAGCACCAAGATTCAAAAGATTTGAACGTTACCGGTGTCCATGGATGAAGATGCTTGGATGGAAATGATCCCAAGGTGATGGAGAACAAGATCTGGGCAAGAAATCGCATATCCCGTGGAGGAAGTGGCCTGGGAGGCCAAGAATCAGAGCGGCGGTGAGTTTGTGGAGAAGGGGAGTTGGGGAAGAAAAGGCACGAACTTCCTATCTCCCCGTGCCCCTCCGAAAAAGTGGAGATGCGCCGGACCGTATATTCCGGTTCAAGTTTGAACCGGATATTTCGGTACCACCCGGATATTCTGGTTCAAAACTGAACCGGAATTTCCGGCTACCTTCTGATTCAAAACTTCCTAGTTTTAATGGAGTGACAAGTGTGCTAGATAGACTTTGGTTTTTTGGTAGAAAGGCTTAGGATAGAAATACCAAACTGAAAGTAGTACTTATCTCACTCTATAGCAAGAATCAAACAATCAAAAAGACCAATTAAGAGAGATTTTCCTACGAAAACACTAAGCGAGAAAAAACAAGAGAAATGCAATGAAATATCAAATAAACTCCAACTAAGATCCAACTCTTCCCAAGGAAGAGGTTGGTGGCCTAAGCCACCATGTAAGAGATCATGGTATGACACCGCGAAGATATATCTTGGGTGCATAGCCAATACTCGACATTGAAGCTCACAATTCAACATTAGAAAAAGAGAGATAACAATGAGTTTTTGCTTTGGGCATAATGGGGGAGGGAGAACCCAATGTGTTAGGATAACACTCCCCCTATGTCCATGCCTACACCTAAACCCAAACACGTCAGAACTATAGGGATTTGTGCAAGATCTTCAAGTCAAACTCCTAGAATCAATGATATTTAGCTCATTCCTCAAGAACATGAATATTGCATCATCGAGAGGCTTCGTGAAGATGTTCGCGAGATTATCCTTGGTGGGGAAATATTCTAGCTCAATATCACCTCTTGCCACATGATCCCAGATGAAATGGTGACGAATCTCAATGTGCTTCGTCCTTGTGTGTTGCACGAGATTATAGGCGATCTTCATGGCACTTTCATTGTCACACATGAGGGGAACCTTCTCCAAGTGAACATCGTACTCTTTGAGGGTTTTCCTCATCCATAGCAATTGGGTGCAAGCACTTGCGGCGGCCACATACTCGGCTTCGGCGGTGGAGAGAGATATGCAATTTTGCTTCTTGGAGGACCAACTCACCAAGGATCTACCAGGAAATTGGCAAGCCCCGGAAGTAGACTTCCTATCATCTTGATCACCGGCCCAATCCAAGTCCGTGTAGCCCTTGAGAGAGAATTGTGGCCCCTTTGGGTACCACAAACCAAATCTTGAGGTATCAACCAAATACCGAAAGATCCTATGGACCGCCACTAAGTGTCTTTCCTTAGGAGCCGCTTTATACCTTGCACACACACCAACACTCAAAACGATATCAGGCCTAGATGCACAAAGGTAAAGCAAAGAACCAATCATGGAACGATACAACTTTTGGTCCACATCTTTACCATCCGTATTGCGCTTGAGGTGACATTTGACTTGCATAGGTGATGGCTTCATCTCTGCACCTTGGAAATTAAACCTCTTGAGCATGTCTTGGGTGTACTTGGCTTCAGAAATGAAAGTCCCACGGGCCAATTGCTTGATCTCGAAGCCAAGAAAGAATTTAAGCTCTCCCATCATGGACATATCAAACATGTGAGTCATAAGCTTTGAGAAATCATTATTAAAAGTTTGGTTAGTTGAGCCAAAGATAATATCTTCCACATAGAGGTGGCATATGAAAATCTCTCCCTTTACCCTCTTTGTGAAAAGGGTGGGGTCGATCTTCCCAACTTCGAAACCACGGTCTTCCAACAACTCTCTAAGGTTCTCATACCATGCACATGGTGCTTGTTTAAGTCCATAGAGCGCCTTATCCAGTTTGTAGACATGGTTAGGAAAGTTGAGGTTCTCGAACCCTGGAGGTTGCTTAACATATACCTCCTCTTTTAGTGGACCATTCAAGAAAGCAGTTTTGACATCCATTTGTTGCAATTTGAAATTATGCAAAGATGCATATGAAAGGAGGATACAGATGAACTCAAGGCGAGCGACGGGAGCATAGGTCTCATCAAAATCAATGCCTTCCACTTGAGTGTAGCCTTGAGCCACCAATCTTGCCTTGTTCCTTATGACAATGCCATGGTCATATTGCTTGTTCTTGAATATCCACTTAGTGCCAATAACATTGTGGCAATCTTTGGGCTTCTCAACTGGCTTCCAAACTTTATTGCGCTCAAAGTTATTGAGCTCATCATGCATAGCTTCAACCCAATCGGAGTCCTCAAGAGCTTCAAAAACTTTCTTTGGTTCCACCATACATATGTGAGCTTGATGCTCACTAAAATGTGACCATTGCCTTCTTGTGGATCTTAGAGCTTGAACATCTTCCAACACTTTTTTGTCTTGAGCATCAATTTGCTTCAAAGCTCTTCGTATCCTTCTAGCACGACGGGCTTCGATCTCCTCATTATTGCAAGGAGGAATCACTTGATCATCTTGATCATTTGGGTCCCCGTCTTGACCAACTTGGCCTTTATCATCATCATCATCATCATCATCAACAACAACAACAACTTCTTCAACACTAGCTTCAACTTGAGCAGAGGAGGATGAGGATGGTTGATCTTGGCCTTGACCTTGACTAGCATGAATGATATGAGTGGTTGCATCTTGCGTAGTAACTTGGTCAATGAGAGGAGGGTCTTCAACATGTTCTTGGTTAGGTGCACCACTTGGCTCCTTGGATTGATCTTCTATTGTAGAGGAGGGCTCCACTTGAGTAGAGCATAGTCCTTCTCGAGTCGCCATAAGGTGTCCCTCAATGGGGCGGAAAAATCCCATACCCATCCTTCCTATGGCTTCTTGAGGTATTTCAACATCCACATTAGAAACATGAAATTGCGCCACTTGGGAGCCATCATTTTCCTCGGAAACCACACTACAAGATTCTATGACAATCCGCGAGGCTTTGTAAAAGACTCTATAAGTGTGGGATTCGGCACCGTAACCAACAAATATACCCTCAATAGTTTTGGATTGAAATTTAGACAACCTAACACCTTGATCAAATAGAAGCACTTACAACCGAATACACGGAAGTAGGAGACGTTGCGCTTGTTTCCGGTGAGGATATCATATGTAGTCTTGCCCAAGCCCTTGCGGAAGTAAAGGCGGTTGGAGGAGTGGCATGTGGTAGAAATAGCCTCCGCCAACATTGTCCTTGCCATGTCCAATAGAGTTCTATTCTTCCGCTCGGCTACACCATTTTGTTGAGGGGTGTAGGTGGCGGAATATTGACAACGAATACCCTCATCACTAAGGAATTCATTCAAAGTGTAGTTCTTAAATTCGGAGCCATTATCACTCCTAATGGCCATGATTTGGACACTATGTGGGCGTTGCACTTGGTTGGTGAAGTCGATGATAGCTTGTTGGGTCTCACTCTTGCACTTGAAGAAATAGACCCAAGTGTATCTTAAGTACTCATCAACAATCACCAAAAAATACTTCTTGCCTCCAAGACTTGCCTCGGGCACAGCACCAAAGAGATCAACACGGAGAAGCTCCAAGATCCTCTTTGATGAGATAATAGTCTTGGCCTTGTGGACGGCATCATGCATATTTCCTTCAACACATGACCTACAAACGTCATCTTTGGAAAAGGAAACATTTTCTTTTAGTACGAGGATAAGACCACCTTTGTGAAGACTTTGCAAAGTTCTCATGTTGACATGGGATAAGCGGCGATGCCACAACCATCCCACGTCCGCCTTTCCAAAAATACACATTGATTGAGAGTTGGTAGACTTCGAAAAGTCCACCACAAACAACTCATTTTCAACATGTCCCACGTATGCGACGTCAAGAGTCTTGCTCCTCAAAAGGACCACAATATCAGGATCAAAGAAGATGGAAAAACCCATCATCCCTAATGAACAAACTGAAAGTAAATTGTAACCAAGTGATTCAACAAGCATGACGTCCATGATAGTGATATCGGGAGCAATCAAAACCTTGCCAAACCCCGATACCTTAGACTTGGACTTGTCTTTATAGGTGACGGTTGCATCAATATCATTTGGGCGCAACTCCGTCACAATTTCTTTGCTTCTGGTCATATGACTAGTGCATCCACTATCAATTATCCATTTAGACCCACCGGAAGCATAGTCCTGCAAGAGATCATTGACTAGAGTTAGGACCCGAGAAGGGTCCCTTCATATTAGCAACAAGGGTTTTTGGAACTCAAATGGTGTAGTCAATGTAACCCTCAATAGGACCAACATATTTAGCTTGCACAACACCATAATAATCAACATATAAGAAGTGGTGTTTATTGTTAGTTCCCACGGAAATGCTACGAGTAGTGTTGTCCCTCATGACACCACAACTTGAAGCAACATTATTAGCTTGTGCCGGTGTGCTACGAGTAGTGTTGTACCTAATGACAAAACCACCCGAAGCACCATTGTTTGCCTTCTTCTTCTTGTTCTTCTTCTTGGCAACATAGCCAAGACCTTGCTTGCCCACTTGTTCCCTTGGAGCACTCATTTGTGGTCTAGCAAGAACCACATGAGGGCGAGGGGCAACCACTTGTGGAATAGAGACCACAACCTTCTCATGAGGGCCTCTTCCCTTTAGCCTTGCTAGATCTTCCTTCAACCTAGCATTTTACTCAATAATATTTGCATGATCACAAAAAGAAGTAGAGGTGCTAGGGTTGTTAAGTTGATTAAGTTGAGTGTGAAGTTGTTCATGCAACTCTTTGAGATAAGAATATTGACTCTCCAAAGCCTTGTGAGCCTTGGTTAGCTTTTCAAACTCCTCGGTTAGTTTACCATGACCAACACCAAACTCAACCTTATCCTTTTTAGCCTTTTTATATTTAGCAATTGCAAGGTCACGTTCCTTAGTGATATTAGAAACAAGTTAATTATGTGACTCTTCAATATATTCAAGTTCGTCCTCAAGAGAAACTCTACCATCATGTTCTTCCTCAAGAGTCATAGAGAGAGATGCTATCTCAACAGCATCCCTTCTTTAAATCTCACCTTTCTTCTCAAGAGCTGCATGGGCCTCTCCCAATTGGCTCATGAGATGATCAAAGTACTTCTTGGTCTACCCTTGTATGTTAGACATAAAAGCGTTCCAAAGAGATAATTTCATCTTCTACTCTAAGACTAGCATGATTTTCTAGTTCACTTGGGGTCTTAGAGTTCAGAGAAGGTGATACCTCCGAGGCCTTAGCCATAAAGCACTTGGCATTTGGGTGAGGATGATTCTCATTGGGGGATTCAAAGAGAGATGAAGATGATGGAGTAGAAGCAATAGCAAGAGAGGCAACTTCACTTGTGGGTTCTTCTTCTTCATCACTACCAGAATCATACTCCTCTTGAATCACAAGCACAAACTTGGTGGGGGACTTCTTGTTGAATGGTTTCTTCTTGAAGTGAAGTTTCATGTAATCAACCTTGGACTTGTCCTTGCGAATGAGCTTGCCACCATGGAGTCCTCTATTTTCATAGGGACACTCCGCAATGAAATGGTTCTTATCTTGACAATTGAAGCAAGACCTCAATCGTTGAGTCCCATCATTGCCATAGCGAAACTTGGTCTTCTCCTCAACATATGCCTTGGCCTTGGGAGGATCCCTCCAAAACTTTTGCATGGTGAGAGCAATAATATCCTTGAGGACGGGATCATATTCTTGATCCTTCAATGGAGCCAACTCCTCATGGCACTATTCTTCATACTCAACCTCTCTTGACACAACCTTGGCCTTCAAAGCAACTGATGCCCCTTTGTGCATTCCTATGGCCCTAGCACGGTTGTCAAGAGCATTCTTGGTTTGCACTTGTAAGAGCACATCTCTTGCATAACTTGGGTCGAGGTCAAAGAATCAAAGTCATGTATTCCTTGAATTCTCTTCAATCCGCAGGCTCAAATGGCATGAGAGAAATCATGTACTTCCTCTTGATCCAAGCATCATCAATGTACTTGGCACCAACATTGGAGAATGCGGTGGCAAGAGTCTTAAGCCTTCTGTACATGTATTCATGGCTCTCTCCATCATGCATGTAGAACCCTTCGGCCTCATTGCTCAAGGCATCATACCTATTCCTTTGCATGCTCTCATTGCCCACAAACATGACGACAAGAGCGTCCCATGTTTCCTTGGCAGTGGAATATTGTTGAAGATGAAGCATGTTGTTTGGACCCATGACTTGTTGAAGAATCGACAAGGCGGTGTAGTTGAGTTGACAATCTACGACTTCTCTTCTTGTCAAGTTCTTGGGGTCATGAGGCTTGTATCCATCACGAGTGACCCTCGAAAGCTCTGTACAAGAAGAGTTCAAGTGATTTTTCATGTAATATTTCCATTCACGAAAGGAAAAAGCATCAATTTTAGGTGGATCTCCCCTAGGAATTATATGAGTATATGGGACGGGAGGATCGGGAGAATAATGTCCTTTGACGGAGTGATATTCTCCATATACTTCCGTACCCTTATCGGTGGAGTTGTTAGCGGAAGCATTTTTAGATGGATCACCATCATCCCCTTTCTCGGTGCCATCCGGAACTTTGTCTGGAGGAGGTGAAGTAGAGACTTCTGGTTCCTTGGCTTTCATGAGTTGCAACACGAGTTGTCGCAATTCATCGATTTTGTTCTCCATGGATGAGGCCAATGAATTTTTTAACTCATTGAGATCATCAATAGAGACTTGCACCACGGAACCGGCAGTCTCCGTTTCATCTACCATACTTAACTCTTAGGCGGTTAAGCCCGATAAAAGAGCCGAGGCTCTGATACTAATTGAAAGTAATGTATGGGCACCTAGAGGGGGGTGAATAGGTGCTACGACCAATTTTAATTTTTCTACAAGTTTGGGCTTGACATAAAGGTAAATTCTCTAGATAATGCAACTATGGTGAATTTACCTATATGACAAGGATAACAACAAACACAATGCAAGTACAAGTAAAGGAGGAAGGGAACGAGGTAACCGATATGAAGCACGCGGAGACACGATGTAATACCGAGTTCCTCCTTTTTAAGGGAGTACGTCTCGTTGGAGGGGTGTGAGATCGCCACGAAGGCCTACTCAACGCCACAAAGGCCTCACCCTATTCTCCGATGAACCCCGCCACAAAGGCCTAGTCCACCTTCCACTATTGATCCCCTTTGAGGTGGAAATCGAATCCTTTACAAACAACTTGGGGCACACACCCACAACCAAATGGGGGCTCCCAACAATCTCGAATCACCAAGAGTAGAAAGATGCCTAGGTTCTCCACAAGAGGAAACCCTAGGATAGATCCCTCAAGCTAATGAGGGGGAAATGAAGAACGACTCGGTGAAGATGTAGATCGGGGCCTTCTCCTTCAATCCTCCAAAGATCAACAAGTTTGGTGGGAGGGATTGGGAGTTATGGAAGATTTGGTGAGCTCTTAAATGCTATTGAATGCTAGAGAGAAGAACTAGAGCTCAAGGAGGAAGAGGAGGGGTATTTATACCCCCTTCCTCAATGTCACACCCGAGTTTTTGGATTCTCGTACTATGTTCAAGAAGGCAAAAATTAGGGCCAACAATTATTTTTATCTAATAACAAGCTTTTTTGAACCAACATGTGTTTATGATCTTAATCCTATTTGCAATGCAAGTTTTGTTTCTTTATAAAACCAATAGCAAATTTTTCCTGAAAATAATTCTATAACTTTTCCCTATTGCTTTCCCTGATGTTACTGAGTGAATTTTATTACAAGACTTGGATCATTCTTGTTTGCATCTTAGAATAAACTTTTAGCTTTGTTGTATCCAAGAAACCAAAATTTCAAAATGATTTATGGAAGTTTTCTTTAAAGTTTTCTATAGAAACTATTCCCTGAAAATATAGCCAAGTTCCTGTTTTCCACCTTTGTTTTCACAAGGCTATGAAATGTTATTTTATGTTTTCTTGACTTGTATTTGTTCCTTGTTATATGGACTACAAATACATAAGCTTGGTTTGATTTATGAAATGATAAAAAAAATCTTTTTCTTGTTGTTTTTGTGGAAGAAAAAATAAGGCAGAAAGTTGTATTTTTAGAAAACAGAGAAAAACATAAAGTACACATTTTTCCCACTATGTTTTCATGGCTTTAAACTATTTCAATTTTGTTTCCAAAAGATGTTTCTGAAAGTTTACAACATTTTTAACAAGTTCCAACTTGGAAAACAAAAATTAGAGTCCATTTGGTCTCGTAAAACAATCCAAACTTTTTGCTCATTTCACTGTTTTCCAACACTTAGAAAAATTCCTAAGTGTTAACTGAGTTTTCTGAATTTTTGCAACAGTGCTGATACGATTTTGGGCAGATGTTTTCTTTGTCTTTTCTTGCAAGTTTTGAAGTGTGACTTTGTCCAATGTGTTGACTAGTATGTGTACTCGACCAGGAGCCTCTATCTTTGCTTCTAGATATTTTGTGGAGAGAGTGTGCAAGTGAGAGAAGAGGGAAGAGACAAGATGAGGTGGCATGGTATGGGTCACCATGCCTTGACCCTTGAAACCATGCCATTGAACTTTCCTCACACCAAGGGTCACCTTTGACTTGCCCCCTGGTTGGTTTTGTCCCTTGGCACCTAAGCTATGTTTGGAAATGACCAAAAACCCCTAGAGCACCCCAATACCAACCATTGGCATCAACCCGAGGGCATTTTTGCCACTTGACCAAAAACCATGGCTTTAAGCCACCCCAGCCATGCCCCTTGCACCACCACCCTCCCTCACACTCCCACACCCTCCCCAAGCAAAGAGAAGCCTTGAGCTAGACCCTGTGAGCTCCACGAGCTCCAAAGTTGCCGTCGGCCACCGAGCCCGAGCCCGAGGTGGAGCACCTCATCCACGCCCTCCTACCCCCCGTGGTCACCTCTGTTGCACTCCCCGTGGATCCTAGACCCACCCTGACATGCTCCTTTTCCCTCTTTCTTGCAGAGGCACCGCCGCCGTCCATTTCGCCGCCGTGGGCGCCCGGTCGTGCGCCGCCACCTGAGGCCACGGGCGCCGCCAAGCTCTGCGCCCCTCGACGCCCCTGCATCCCTACGTCCTCGCCGAGCCTGTGCCTGCGCTCTACGAGCACCCACGGTGAGCCACCGGCCACTTCCAGCGTCTCCGTCGTGCGTCCGGAGAGAAAGAGTGAGAGAGGAGGAAGAACAGCTGTGAGGCGTTCATCCCGCGATCAACGGCCCTCGATGAACGGGAGCTTTCCTGCGCGTGACCGCGCGCGCGCCGTGCGCTGGGCCGCTCCGGTCGTGAGTTGGGCCGCGCCGTAGTGAAGCCAGCCCGCCCCTGTTATTTCTTTTTCTTTTGTTTTCGTTTCAGAAAATGCTTGAAATCTTTGTCCCTGTGAAAAATAACTTTCATGCAAAATAAAATCAACCAAAATTCATGGCAGTAGGTTTATGTTTTCCAAACCATGTCCCATTGGTAGATCCAAGTTTACACCTTTTTTTGTCACAATACATGTTTTTCCACAGACTGTCTGTTTAGCCATTTTTGGCATAACTTTTTGGATGTGTATCCATTTTGGTCATATAAAACTGTTTTTGGTAGGTATTGAATAGATCTATCATTAGGACTTGGCCTCACATCAATGTCAGTTACCAAATGGAAATGCCATCCATTTTGGTAAATGACCAGTAGGCTTTTCTAAGATTTTTAGAAGGAGTTTAAAAATGATTTTTGAGGTAAATCCAATTGGATGAGTTTTTCTATGGCTATATCTATCTAATCCTAGCTTGGATGAATTTTTTTGAGCTCTAAATTATTTTTGGTGAGCCTTTTTAGATACAGCATCTTTTTCTGTTTTTGTTGTTATGTGTGTATTTGTTTGAAATAAAATGTGTGTTTGCTTGAGACTTGTTTCCTAGCTTGTATAGAGGTGTTACCACTTGTTATTAGGTTGTTTTCTTGCAGTACATCTACCATAGAAAGTGTGTGCATGTTTGGAAAATCATTTGGCTATAGAAGTAGCATTTGTTATTTTCCTAGTTTTATTATTTGGATTATTGTGTGAACCAATCTTGTAGGATTTTTTTTACCTAAGTTGTGATGTGGTTGTTATGAGTCCAGTACCATTTTGGTACTGTTATTTTTATGTTATTATCTCTGTTAGCTTGCACCTTATTTTATAGCAAATCATGTGTAACATTTGTTGCTTCTTTTCACTAGTATTGTTTTCATTAGTATGAATAGCCTTGTGTGGATTGCTTTGTTAAATTAATTTTGTCATGTGTGACCAGAGGCTTTGTTACCTATTAATGCCTTGGTATTAGTGGGCCCATAACCCACTGGCCCCATTGCATCTTTGGTTAGGGATCCAAATCCCCTACCATACATTTGTGTGAAAATAGCATGCATTACTATATGTTTGTCTAGTATTTTCCACCAAGGAAAATGGTAGTTGTTTTACTTGTTTGATTGAAGTGTTCAGTATTTCTTTGTGAATACTAGTATGTTTAGTGGTGGTTCATTTGTTAACATAATATTCCCTTAGGGGTATCATGTTAAGGAATGTTTCACTGTTGTTTGGTAAATTAAATATTGTTTGCTAATAGAACGCTTCCTAGTGAGTGATAAATTATTTGTAAATAGATTTGATTGAGTGTTTGGATTTTTGAAAGTGTTTAGTTGAGCTTGTGTTGAGTGCATATCTACTGGTTGTGTAGTTTACACCTTGATTGCTTGCTATTTAATTAATTAGAAAAGCATGTATTACTAGAATGGATTGATGCTTGCTTAGTACATGTTTTCATAGAATTATTTTAGTGTTTATGCTTACTAGAATGTGTAAGGTGTATGTGCTGTTAGTAGGTATTTACATTCATGAGTTGCTTGTTTAGGATCATGCATCCTTGTAGTGATGTTTGCTTCTCTAGTGATGAACTAGTGTCACCACTAGGTTTTATGAGTGCTCTAGTATTAATGTCTTTTTATTTTATAAGTGTATGACCATTCTAGCATGTTTAGGATGTTATTATTTCTATTATTATAACATGACTTGTGGAGTTTCTTGTTTCTATTAGTTGTAGAATACAATTATTTTCTTATAGCATGCTTGTGTAGAATTCTCATACTAGTATGCTATTAGTGCACTCTTGTTATTATGTTAATTGTTAGGGGTATTATCTCTTGTGATGAGTGTGTTTTAAATTATGGTATATGACTTGTTACCATTGATTGAGCTACTGGTTTGTATGTTTATTTTCATGATTGATGGATTCCATAACTTTGAGTAGACATTAGCCTAGTATATAACTAGCTTACTCATCTGTAGTATGTTTGCTTGCTGTTTGGAAATTGTCTGAGTATTTGCCTTAGCATGAGTATTGCACTGGTGCTATTGTTGTGTTAGTGTTGTTGTTGTGCTTAGTAGTATCTTGTTATCTAAGCATTAGTTTGGTAGTGAACTTGTTTGGTGATGATTGCTTGTGTGTTGTTAATACCCACTGCCAAGGATATTGCTTTGATTGATTGTTATTATTTTAGTAGTCTCACCTTTTGTGCCCACAAGCTATATTTTTAGATTCTTGAATATCTTATTATGAGAGTGGTGCACCCACTCCATATATGGTATGTAAGATGTGGGATATGGTTCTCAGCCATATGTTTGTCTGACGACAATTTTGTACCCTGAGAGTATGTGAGATAGTTTTCTCGATAACGTTTGAGTGATTGCGCTAGTATAAGTTTGCTTGTTGTATGTGTTGTTTAGTTTAGTTGTTTGTCCTTTAGTTTTGGGTGTGTGTCTTTTATTCTTTTACGACGCTAGAAAACGAAGAAGAAGAAGAAGCAGTTGTGGAACTGTGCATCAAGTTCAAGCTACTTCAAGGCCAGGGAAACTAAGATTTTAAGGCAAGCCATCCTGATGCTTGCTGTTACTACACTTATCATTATCTATCCTGCATTTTTTACTTCTGAAAACTTTTACAAAACTTTGATTACCAAAAACTATTTTTGAGTGGCTATTACTACTATTAACATTATATACTATTACTATGCCAGTAGTTGATACTTGGTGTACCAAGCCCATAACCACCATATGGTATTTTATTACCACCAAAAGTATAAGTCCCTAAGAGGACATCCTAAAAATATGATTTTTCAAAACAAAGGCTTTATGGAAAACCCGGTGGAAAGGCGAAACCTTATTCACCGGAGGATTGTTGGAAGTGGTCATTTTTGAGAAAAAAGTGTTTTTACAAAAATGACACATAACCTAGTCTTCGCCGGACAACCTTTACCGTACTGCCACCCTACCTCAACATGGGCACGGGGCTTAACTTGAAGTTTGTTCTTGTTAGGGTGTGTTCTATCTCAATTTTCTATAAGGTACGTGACTTCCCTCGAACCGAAATGCCAACAATCGTGAATCAAATAGGCATAAAAAGTGTGGGATTAATTAATCCTCCGGTCGCAACAATTGGGTCTCCTGCCTTGGCGATGTGTGACATGGTGCCGGGGAGAACAAACTCAACTGAAGATATAGTCATATTATAGCTTGATCATAGTGGATGGTTAGGATCAGTTATCTGATGTTCACATACTGTTGTTACAGTCCGTGGTTGTTCACGGCGGATGTACTGGATCTGGTGGATTGTGTACACCTCTGCAGAATAGAACTATTCGGAATAGCCGCTTCCTCGGATATGGACAATTGAATGGCCATGTTTCTAGCATTGTGTCAATCTTTTCAAAAAGGTGTTGGACTTGTGAAGTACTGAAAGGAGGAAATCTTGTACCGTGGAGGTACCGTTGATGAAAAGCCAGAAGTTGTTTTACAAGAAGTTTTGCAAAGAAAACCTTTCTTTTCTAAACAAAAACTGGAAGTTGATTCCAAGAAGTTTTGCAAAGAGAAAACTTTCTTTAACAAAGTTTTACAAAACCTCTTGTACATGTGATCACAAGAGAAAGAAAACTATATTATTTTCTTTTGAAGTATCTTCTTCAACAAAGATACAGAGATTTTCAAAGTCAACTATGATATATCTTTCATATATCATGGATAGTGAACACTATGTATAGCCTACCTATTACACCATATAAGCATACTTGCATTTTGGTAAGCTACATGATGGGTGTCTTGCTGAGTACATTCAAATGTACACATATTGGTTCTACAAGGAGGAGTACTGCGCTGATGGACTTGCGAACTAGGATCGTCTCCCGGTCAGCAGCCTATAGGTTAAGGCATGACTTGAGATCTACTACGTTTGTGTGTGTTTAGTCTTCCGCTGTGTGTGTTGTGTGTTTGCCCTGCGTGGCAGTTGTGTGGACTTGGCCATGTGACCATGCCTCTTTTGTAAGTGTCTGTGTAATCGTGTAATGGATATTGTATCTGTGTACCAACTTGATATGTTGTTCACGACGGGTGTGATCTGGGATCGTGAATGTATGCATATTGGAGGTGTCCTTGAGCAGTGGTTCTGGGGGACCTTACACTCAAATCTAGCCGTTTGGTTGGAAAACAGATACCGGAATATCCGGTCCAAGTTTGGACCGGAATATCCGGTCGGGAGATTTCTTCAGATCTGCTTCGAAATCGTTGACTTCAACCGAATATTCCGACTGGCCCGGAACAATCCGGTCCCAATAATCTGGTTGCCTTCTGTCCCGCGCTGGAACCTGAACCGAATATTCCGGTTGCCACGGAATAATCCGGTTCAAATAATCTAGCTAACTTCTGTGAGTTCCAACTTTAGTCCTTAGCCGATTTTGAGCAGAAACTTCCTTGACCGGAATATCCGGTACGATATGAATAATCCGGAACCAATATTCGGGCTCATCTCTGTCCCAAACAGGACAGAAAACATCCTAACCGGAATATCCGGTTTCCCGGAATAATCCGGTTAGAATAATCTGGTTCCTCACTATCCCAAATCTCTTAGCCCAATCTTCACCGACCTTTTTGGTGATCGATGCCGATGTTAAACATAACACCTGCACACTAAACACCTCGATAAATAATGTACTTAGTATTGTTAACTAACACACAAATCACCGGGAAAACGAAATGCACTTTCATGAGGGTTCTGGAACTCTCCCCGGCACCCTGCCGGGAGGGGGAATCATCACTTGAGGGCTGTACACCACCATGCCTGCCTCCGGAATGATGCGTGAGTAGTTCATCCTTGGACTACGGGTCTATAGCAGTATCTAGATGGTTGTTCTCTCCTATTTATGCCTCATGTTGTGTTTGGTGGGATCCGACGAATATTGAATGTTATGTCTCTTGATTATCAATCTATCATGTTCTTTTCATGTGTATGTGATGCATGTAAAATGCATACATGAACTTTTCATGTTATTACTTGTTTTTCCTACATATTAGCAACTTATATTCATGTTTTATAATGATTTGGGGGATTTGCTAAACAATCCCCCTTCTTTTGGTTCTAACCCTGTTTTTCCAGAAAACGTACTTTTTAGTGTTTCAGACTTTCCGGGAGCTTCGGGACTCCAAAAAGGGAAAGGCCAAAGAGCACGGTTCAGAATTTTCGAGACGAAGACCATGGGCCAAAGTAGAGGGCCAAAAGGCCAACCAGGTGGCAAAGAGGACCCTCCACACGGCCAGATTCCTTGGCCGCGTGAGAGGCCCCCTTTTTGCCCCCGTGGCTCCGATGCCGTCTATCTTTCTTCTCCCGAGTGTCTCGTGACCTAAAAACGACTATATAAAGGGTCCCCTGGCCTTTTCGAGGAGGAGGCGGCGCCGAGAGACAAAACCACAAAACATAGAGACAGAAGGCTGCCGCCGGAGAAGATCGGAAGGGGGAAACGCCGCCGGGATCACCCCCGGAGGGCTCCACCCCCCTCCGGCGTGTTCATCATCAACATCTACAGCAAGATCAGCTCCATCTCTCCACTGTAATCTCTTGGCAAACACGATGTATGATGCAATACTATATTCCCTTGATGTATTGTGTCTCCCCGTCTATGTTTGAGTAGTGAATTGTTCTTGGCAATGGTGAAATAGTTCGTTGATTGGTTGCATACAAGTTTGTTATCTTCTATGATTGTCTTTATGTACAATATATGAGTGCACGCATATGTTGGGGAATGCATGTAAGGTGATCACCGGTAGCATAATGGAGTGGTGGTGACTTGGGAGTGACATTAACCTGAGACCGAGCCACAAAGTTAAGTTATTGGGGGATATATATAGGGGACCTTAGAACGTAAGGCTATTGTGGGACTTTATGTCTTAATCAATCTTGTGCAGTCATTTACTTGGCCACATGATCCATCATAAGGGGTTGTAGATCATTTACTTGACTATACCTATTCATGGCTCCTTCCTAGAAGAAACAACTAAGACTAAAACATGTGCTTCACTAATTGTGACAACCACACGAACGAAACACCTATTGCTAGAACACTTGCTCCCTTGAGATATTTGCTGCTTGCTACTTGTGAAACTTGCTTAGAAACTTGCATTTTAAACTTTCTTCACTAGTTACTAGACAAACCACACTCCACGTCACTTGCTTTTAATTAGTTAGTTCCTTTTAGTCAAACTTATTGCTTTGAATAAACAGCCATATAAGAGGGTTATAGGCTTTAGAGAATATATAGCTTACCTTCAGCTCCTCGTGGGTTCGACACTCAAATACTTATCGAAAGGTACTACAATTGATCTCCAGCACTTGGGAGTCATCAGTATGTTATTTATGATCTTGCATTCTCATCGTTGTTAGTAGATGCTCTGGCCAAGTAGATTCTAGGGACTCCAAGAGGGAGTATTTTTGCTCGATAGTGGGTTCATGCCTCCTTTGCATCTGTGCTCGAGTGACAGAAACGTGACGGATGGAAGATGTGATGTTGCCATTAGGGAGAAAATAACGATGTTTACATTACACACTTTTCTTACTGTGATTATCTGTTGCTTGCAAGTTAATACGCATGGCTTTCTCGGATGACATTCTGAGTGTGGATTATTAGTGATAGATGCAGTTGGATGACGGTCTATGTATCTTGTTGTAATGCCCGCATGAATCACATAGTAATCATCATGTCATGCATATGCACTATGGTGTAGCTTGTATATCTGTGAATTGCCCAGCCGTAATTTGTTTACCATACATGCTATCTATCTGTCTTGGGAGAGACACCTCTAGTGAACTGTGGAACCCGGTCCATTTTCATCATACTGATAATACAACCACTGGAATATCTGTTTTCATATTGCTGCTACTGTTTTACTACTGCCATCACTGTTCTCTTTCATCTACTGCAAACAAATATTATTTTCACGTGGTACGTTTAACCTCTTTGTGTTCAGCAAAACCGGTGAGATTGACAACCTCACTGCTTCGTTGGGGGAAAGTGATTTGATTGTGTTGTGTAGGTTCCACATTGCTTCTGAACCGGTAGTGCGCCCTGCCACCTCAGCTGCATCAACCTTCGGAAGTGATGTCTTTCTCCTACTGGTCGATTCAACCTTGGTTTCTTTCTGAGGGAAACTTACTGTTGTGCTCTTCATACCTTCCTCTTGGGGTCTCCCAATGAACGTGTGTTACACGCGCATCAAGCTAAATTTCTGGCGCCATTGCTAGGAAGGAAGAGTATTTCTGCAAGGGGAGTCTCTCACTTCAAATCTCTTTACTTTGTTTTTGTTTTTCTTAGTTTTTTTTTGCTTATCTTTATCAAAAAACACACAAAAAAATATTTCTTATTCTAGTTGTCTTTTTTATCCTGTTTTAATCTTGCTAAAATGAGTACTCCTGAGAACACTAAGTTGTGTGACTTCACTAGCACAAACAACAATTATTTCATTAGCACACCTATTGCTCCACCGGTTCCTACTGCTTATTTTTATGAGATAAAGTATGTCCTGTTAAATCTTGTTATAAGAGAGCAATTTTCTGGTGTTAGGACTGATGATGTTGCTGCCCATCTTAATAAATTTTTTGAACTATGTGAGATGCAAGAATATAAAGATTTAGATGGAGATATTATTAAACTGAAATTGTTTCCTTTTTCTTTGAGAGGAAGAGCTAAAGAATGGTTGCTATCTTTGCCTAGAAATACTGAAATAGTATTGATTCTTGGACTAAATGTGAAGATGCATTAAAAAATATTATCCTAATGCTAAGATTATATCTTTAATAAGTATCATTATGAATTTTAAGCAACTTGATAATGAACATGTTTCTAAAGCTTGGGCAAAAATGAAATCTTTAGTAAAGAATTGTCCCACTCATGGACTGACTACTTGGATGATCATCCAAACCTTTATGCAGGTCTGAATTTTTCTTCAAGAAACCTTCTGGATTCAGATGCTGGAGGAACCTTTATGTCCATGACTTTGGGGGCAGCAACAAAGCTTCTTGAGGATATGATGGTAAATTATTCAGAATGGCACGCTGAGAGAGCTACAACATGTAAGAAGGTAAATTTTGTTGAAGAAACCCCTTCTTTAAGTGATAGGCTTGATGCTATTATGTCTATGCTTGTGAATTTACATGCTCCTATTGATCCAAACAATGTTCCTTTTTAGCCTCTTTGATTGTTAAAGAAGAGCATCTTGATGTGACTTCATTAAAAATAATAACTTCAACAACAATGCTTATAGGAATAATTTTGGTAGAAATAATTATAGGCCATATCCTCCCAATAATAATAATGGTTATGTCAATTCTTATGGTAATTCCTATAACAACAATAAAAGTGTACCCTCTTATCTTGAGAACATGCTTAAGAATTTTATTAGTACACAAACTGCTTTTAATAAATCTGTTGAAGAAAAGTTTGACAAAATTGATGTTGTTGCTTCTAAAGTTGATAGCCTTGCTCTTGATGTTGATTTTCTGAAACTAAAGGTTATGCATCATTATTTTAAAGATATCAAAACTTTGAATGCCATTCAAATTCGAATTTATGACAATGTTAGGATGTTAGCTGAATTGAATGCTAGATGGGAAAGGGAAGACGAAATAGCTAGAAAGAATAATATAGCTAATGTTTGCACCATTACCACCACTAGTAAAACTGAAGCTTCTCATGCTAGTAACCTTCTACTATCAATGGTAAAGTAATTGGTGTTGGCAATACTCCCATTTCTGCTGTTAAACGTTCAAAACTACCTGAAACTACTAAAATTGTTCCTGATAAAAGTGCTGAAATTTTTTGTAACATGGGAGACAATGGTCTCATTACCTTTGATAAAAATGATCTTGACTTTGATGATTGCAACATATCTAAAGTAATTAAGTTCCTACAAAATCTTGCTAGTTGTCCTAATGCTAGTGCTATGAATATGGCTTTCACAAAACATATTACAAATGCTCTCGTACAAATTAGAGAGGATGAATTAAGACGTGAAGTATCTATCACTAGGAAGTTAGATGATGGTTGGGAACCCATCACAAAAATGAAGGTGAATGATTTTAATTGTAATTCTCTATGTGATCTTGGTGCTAGTATCTCTGTTATGCCTAAGAAACTTTATGATATGCTTGATTTGCCACCTTTGGAGCACTATTATTTGGATATTCGTCTTACTGATAATGTTAGAAAGAAACCTTTGGGGAGAGTTGATGATGTTATTATTATGGTTAATAGTAACCTTGTCCCCGTTGATTTTGTTGTTATGAATATTGAATGCAATGATTCTTGTCCAATTGTTTTGGGAAGACCTTTTCTTAGAACTGTTGGTGCTGTTATTGATATGAAAGAGGGGAATATTAAATATCAATTCCCACACAAGAAATGTATGGAACACTTTCCTAGGAATAGAATGGAGTTTCCTTTTGATTCTATTATTCGAACAAATTACAGTTTGGATGCTTCTTCACTTGAAAACACTTTATTCCATTTTTCTGGGCCTAGCTAAAAGGCGCTACAAAAAAGCACTTCTTGGGAGATAACCCACGGTTTTATTTTTGCCTTGTTTTTTTACGTTTCCTTTGAGTCAAGGGGTGGTATACTTATGTAGAAACTACTATGTATCTTTGTTTTCATGTATTAGTTGTGCCAAGTGAAGTTTCTAGCAAAAGTTCGAGTTGGTTTTGGATTTCTACGCAAGAAACAGATTTCTGTTACCCACTGTAAAGAATCGCATAATTCACAGAAAGATCAAAATGACCTGAAAATTTTTGTGCTTATTCCCCAGCTAATTATGAAATTTTTTGTTCTTTACGTTTTTCGATTTGAGCAACTTAAGTGTCCCAAAAAAATCCGTCTTTACAGACTGTTCTGGTTTTGAAAGATTCTGCTTTTTTACTTGCATTCTCTCTTTTACTATGTCGAGTGGGTTTATTTGCTCCACCAAACATCAGTGGATGTAGTTAATGTTTAAAAAGTATCAATAATGCTTGTGTCCTTGCAGAACATGTGAGTTTTTAATTGTGCACTAACCCTCTAATGCGAATTACATTGAGTGTGGTGTGAAGGAAGTTTTCAAGGGGCAAGAGAAGAGGGTGATATAATGTGATCAAGAAGAGTGCAAGGTCAAAGCTTGGGGATGCCCCGTGGATAATCCCAGCAAATTTTAAGAAGACTCAAGCATCAAATCTTGGGGATGCCCAAGGCATCCCCTTCTTCATCAACAATTTATCAGGTCACTTCTAGTGAAACTATATTTTTATTCGGTCACACCATATGAATTTTTACTTGGAGTGTCTGTTTGTTTTTCTTTTGTTTTCTTTTGTTTTCCTTGCTGCAATAATATTGTTGGAGCCTAGCATTATTTGTGTGGGAGAGAGACACGCTCCGCTTTTTCATATGAATACTTGTTATGTTCGTATTCTTAGTTTTTCTTCTAGTTGCTGCAAATTTCCCTTTTAACTCATGTTTTTCATGCATCTCTTATTCAGAGCTGTTAGTTTTAGTATTGTAATGTTAGTACTCCCTTGTTTCATTTCTATTTCTCTTGGAGATTTTTTGTTTAGTACAAAAAAATTGGTGTTGGAAAGGAGTAGTACATTTTTCGTGCTTATAACGGTGCAAATAGAAGCTTGTATATACTATGTCCAGATTTTTTCATGTCATGCTAGATGTTATTTTAATTCTATGCTTAGTAGTTGTTATTGTAGCATGACTTGTCTCAAATAGCTGAGAGTGCTTAATGTGCCATTGAAATAATCATGAGTTTTTGTTGTTGTTGTTGTCATATTTAAGCATTAATTTGGTTGACTTGGTGCATGCTTACACCATGTTACTAACTACAAACCAGTAACTTATAGCCTCTATGATCATTTAGTTTTTTAACTTGTAATACCCTTTATGCTTTGATTAATAATGTGTTTGTCGCTATGCATGATTATGACCATTATTACTCTCTTGATTTGTCGCTCTCTTTTGCTAGCCTCCACATGTACTGAGTATGAGCTCTACTTGTGCATCCAACTCCAAAAAAAAAACCCAAACAGTTTGCCAAATGTGTCCACCATACCTACCTACATGTGGTATTTAACCGCCACTCCAAGTAAATTTCTCATGTTCTACCTTTAAAAATTTCAAAATTATTCCTATTTTTTCCCCTATTTTAGCTCATGAGGATGTAAATAGAGAATATTTATCTCACTTTTTGATTGGAATTTACACACCTGGACTAGTGGCTTCATCCGCTTATCCAAATGATAGAAGAGCTGGCAGCGGAGCGCCCAGCCGCAAAATTGGTTACTATTAAATTCTCTTCACTATTTTTGCCCCTTATTTATCAGTCAAAGCATAATTGTGTAAAAAAAGAGAAAGAAGGATGACCTTCTGACCCCATTTGCGTCATTCAATGGGAGCCACTCTTGTGAAGTCTAGTTGTCTTGTGACGTACTGTATTTTCTGTTTACGATTAGTTGACATAAGCACACACCTCTCTAAAAATATGTTTTCAATACCTCTGTTTAATAAAATAAAAAGCTCTAGCACATGAGTTAATCCCTGCTTCCCTTTGCGAAGGGCCTTTCTTTTACTTTTATGTTGAGTCTCCATCTTCTAACTTTATGCGCAGTTGAGAGAGCATAGTTGCCATTCTAAGTTTAATGTGCATTTGTCCTAGACACATTATTAATTGATTCATGATGTGTTATTATTTTCTCTCAAATTATTTGTTCTAGTCATCCACTTCAGCTTTGAAGGTGTCCTGGCATTTATGTTTTGCCCCACTCTTAAGGACAAGCGAAATATCACTTTGCCATGTTTTCTCTATGCTTGAAACAAACGTATAACTTTCGAGTGCATTATTATTTATGATCTTTTATTTGTGTTATTTTTCATGATGCAAGGTGATTGCTAGGTTTCATTTTTAAAATTATATCTATCATGTTTGTGTTTAAAGTACTATGATCTCAGCTATACTTATTCTTTTACAATTTAGATAATAAAGTTTATTTGGGTAGCTTGTCACCTCAGAAATTATTTGTTTTTATTGTTTACCTACTCGAGGACGAGTAGAAACTAAGCTTGGGGATGTTGATACGTCATAAGCGCATCCAAAATTTCTGATGTTCCATGTTGGTTTCATGCCATATGCTACATGTTTTCTTTACACTTTATGCCATTTTTATTGATTTCCTGTGACTAACCTATTGACAAGATGCCACAGAGCCAGTTCATGTTTTCTGTTATTTTTAGTTTCAGAAAAGTTGTTTTGGAAATATTCTTGGAATTGGATAATTCGAAGCCCATAAGTCTTAGAATTCCCGGAGGATCCACAGAGTCCAAAAGAGAACCGGATAGGGGCAGAGACACCATGGGTGGGCGCGGGTCCCCCTGGCGCGCCTAGGGGTGGTGTGGCCCCCCTGCTCGCCCACCGACGTTGCCCTCTCGCCTATTTAGTCTCCTCGAAAGGTTAACCCTAAACACTCGAGCCTTTTCCACGAAAAACATCTGCAGCCGCCATCATCGTCAACCCTAGTTCGGGAGGGTTCTGGATCTCTCCCCGGCACCCTGCCGGGAGGGGGAATCATCACTGGAGGGCTCTACACCACCATGCCCGCCTCCGGAATGATGCGTGAGTAGCTCATCCTTGGACTACGTGTCCATAGCAGTAGCTAGATGGTTGTTCTCTCCTCTTTATGCCTCGTGTTTAGATCTTGTGAGCTACCCTACAAGATCAAGATCATCTTATTGTAATGCATCATGTTGTGTTTGCTGGGATCCGATGAATATTGAATGCTATGTCTCTTGATTATCAATCTATCATGTTCTTTTCATGTGTATGTTATTTATGATCTTGCATGCTCTCCATTGTTAGTAAATGCTCTGGCCAAGTATGTAACACCTGGGGTGTTTTCCCTAAGATAGAAAATTGGTTGTTTTCTTTTTTGGCATTGCATCACATGCATCATCTGCACATTGTTTGCAAACCAATTCAAAAACAAAACAAAAATTCAAATCCATTTAAAAAAATTCAAACAATGCACCTGTGTTTTTCAAACTCAAATTGTTTTTCAATATAAGTTGATTGAAATTAATTTTTGCTTGGTTATTTCAAAAACCATTTATTTATGAAACACTATTTGGAATTAAAATGGCAAATTCAAATCAATTGGCAATTTGAAATTTTTGAAAATAAAGTTAACATACATTTGATCTTGCTATTAGGTATTTCAATAAAAATTATTTATAAAAATAAAACCCTAAAGACCTATTTCTTTTCTCTCTTATTCTTTCCTACAAAAAAAAAGGTAAACAAAAAAGAAAAAAAAAGAAAAACCCAGCAAGGGGGAGGCAGCCAGGCCCAACACCCAGCCCAGCAGCCCAACCCCCCCTTCTTCCTCGTACGGACAGACAGGAGGGGGGAGATCGTTGTCACCGAGGTCCCCTCCACCTGCTCCCCTCCTCCCTTAAATCCCCTCTCCCCCTCCTTCCCAAACCCTAGCCCTCCTCCACCCTTCTCCTTCCTCCATCGCCGCCGCCATCTTCCTCTTCCTCCCTTCTCCTTTTTCTCTGTAGTTTTCTCTGAACCCCAAGCACCTCCATGGCCGAGACTTGAGGGTCCCCTCGCCGTCGCCCTAGGCCACCTCGACGTCTGCTAACCTCGGGAACGGAACCGGGAGGTATCCCTCTTCCCTTTTGCTGAAGGGAGCAAGGCCGGAGGGCGACTACAACGCGCGCGCCGTCGAGCTCCTTACCGTCGCTGCCGTCTGTCCGCCACCGCCATCACCCCCTCGTCCGCAGCTCCCGATCTCTCGGGCCGCGGTGAGCACCACTCGCTCTCTCCTCTCCCCTCTCCCCTCTCCCCCTTCTCCTTCCCCCCCCGCGCCCAGCACGCGCCCAGCCGCGGATCGCCGCCGGCAGCCACGGTCCGACGATCTGTTCCCGTGCGTTCAGTTAACTGTTTTGGTTCAGTTCGACAGCAGCCCGCACCTTTGCCTCAAATTCTATCTCCCCTATACCTATCAACAACCGGATCACTAGCCCACTGGTAGCACCCGTGCCTGCACGCCCAGCAGCCCGAGTTCGATTCCCCTGAGGCGCAAAGCCACCCCCTTTTTGCCTCCTTTTCTTTTTATTTCCCGATTCCATAAACACAGATCTGATTCATTAATTGTAAAATCAATAACAAATCGAATTTTGCTCCAAATTCGGTGATTCAAGTTTCTGTGGATTCATAATTTTGTGCTCTTCCTGTTAATGTCAAAGTTTCAATATGTTTCTGTAATAATTTTTGCACTAAATAATTAAATACAGAAAATGCAATAAAAATTTGAAACTTTGGAATTTCATAACTTGAGTTCTGTTCATAAAATTTGAGCAAACTTGGGCTCTCAAAATTTGTCTTAACAAACTCTACACATTGGTATTTTATTTGGTCACAATTGAATTAAATTTGAACATGTTTTCTTCTGTTTACTAAAAAGGGCAGAATAAAAATGCTTATGAAAAATTGCATAATAAATTCAATAATGATCCAAAAATTATGTTTAATAGCTCAAAATGTTCAGTGAAACATTTTTGCTACATGTTCTCAACCTTTTCAATACAATTTTCTTTTACTGTTTTTCCTAATTAAAAATGGTTCAATAATTCAACACTTTAATTACACCTTTTAAATTGCAAAAATTCATAACTTGGGCAATTCAAATCCAATTCCAACATGTAAAATATGTTTTCCATCCCATTTTTCATGAACTTTGCAAATATCAACCTTGTTTGCTATTTTGAATAAATAAAATTGCTGAAAACAACTATTTCTTAATTAATGCATTTAAAATTGTCAATTTAATAACTTGCTCATCTAAAATCCAAATTCAACAAATGAAATATGTATTCCATCTAAAATTTTGTGTTCTTTCCAAATATGAATTTTGTTATCTGTTTGGAACAATTAAAATGGGTGAAAACAATAAATGTTTGTGTAACTCACTTAAGAGGCCAAATTTCATAACTCAATAAATAAAATTCCAAACTTGGTAAACAACATATCAAACTGAAACTATTGTTGTTTTCTTATTGTTTTCATCATCCATGCATCATTATAATCAACTTTCACATGATGGTTATTTGTAGATCATTTAATTCAACATTAATTCATGGGCTTTTTCATATGCAATCCAAATTGCATATGGGCCCATTTAAATATGTTTACCATGTCAACTAGTTTATCTTTGATGCATCCTTAAACTTGTCATGCATCCATATCTTGATCATGCTGGATCTTTTGCCGTAGAAGTAATTGTTGCATCCGGTGTTTGTTCTAGTTCGTTGCTTCTTCGCGGATAGGACGTTGAGATGATGTGAGCAACGACAAGTTCTGCGGATGTACCTCTACTTGCTGGATCTCAGGCAAGTATACTCACTTGCTACCTATGTTGCCTTTCCTCACTTGTTACCGATTCTTTCCGTTGTCTTTATGCTAGCCTTATGATTCGATGCTTGTGTCTCGATCCTATCATATGTTTACCTTGCAGCCATGATATAGCCTTTCCTGCCACTTCCTATTAACTATTGCTTGTTTACCTTGTTGGCCCTCGTGTCGTAGTTGCATGCTTAGAGTTGTTTGCGCTCAAGTCTTGTTGTCCGTCTTATCACCTGTTTAGTTGATAGTTGGGTTTCAACTTAATCAACAACATGTTAATGTTTTGGGTAATAATAATTTGTTGATAAGGCACCGGCAGGAGGCCCGACGTGGTTTTGAGGCATGCTAGTGTCGAACTTAATTAGGAAAAGAGTCTTGTCTACTGATCCATGATGAGCGCGCTAACCGCATGTGGGAAGCGAGTATGGGCGCCCTCCTCAACTTGATTCGATTCGCATCTCGTCCAAATCGCCTCATTTAGTTCGGGTTTTCCATTTGCCGCATGCATATGCAGGTGCGAACCCTTGGCGCCAGGGTGGAACTTTTGTAGTCGGCATTTAGGGAGACACGTTCTTAGAGTGCTATTTGGGTCCCCTTTTCTTCGTGGAGCTTGATTAGTCGTGCGCTCGACTGCACGGGGTTCGTTGGGCTTGGTGCGAAGAAGAGTTGGGTTGTGTTGAGTACCTCGCTTGGTGGGTTGATCCCCCGTCTGGCGGGATATTCTTACGTGTACGGCCAAATTGGTGCATGCATGCAGGGTTAAGTCTTCTCGAGAAGCCGTGTTGTCCGCGGTTATGGATGACTTGGTGAAAGTGCTGGCTAACAAGTACTCAGACAACTTACACTTAACGATGATAACTTGACTAGTAATATAGATTACCTCCACCATAAAAATGAATGTCACCTTAATCAACCGTGTGAGTTTCCTTGGGTTGCTTCCTTAGTAGGGGGTAACATTGGATGGGTATTGTTTGGTGAGTAGTTGTAGTTGGTTCTGATACGCTATCTTATCCCTTCCTTTTAGCCGGATGTTGTAGCGCGTCTCTGTAGTTAGTTAGTGTAGCCAGCTGCCGCTTCTTTGCAATAATCCCTTCCTTCCGTTGTACCCAAAGTATTTGTATCTTGTGATGATCGGTTACGCTGGTATCTTGTGAGTATGACTTGCCAGTACTTAACCGTACTGACCCACGAATCCATTTCGTGGCTGCATATTCAACATTGCAGTCAACAGGTTTGAAGTCTGACGACGTTAGCTTGGGAATCCCTCCGGCTTGGCCTGGGCAGGGATTGGACGCCATCGGTTATCTTCAGGACTCTTAGTCCAATTTGTATCTTGTCCGTAGTCGGACACTATGTTGTTTCTTCTGCTGTTATTTGGATCTTTGTATTGTATCAATTGTATCCTTGACTCGTTTGAGTCGTCTTGTATATATCTTTTCTGTTGTTGTTGCGGAATATTCGTGAACTATTGTAATGTTATCACAAGTGGCAACCTGGAATCGGTTATTATGCGGATTTGGCGGAAATGCTGAAATCTGCATAGTGCCCGATCTCGGGGCGTCACAAATGGTATCATAGCATGGTTTTCGATTCCCGATGTTGTCTCGATACGAATGGTTATCGAAGCAACGGGTCCGCAAAGCCTGTAGGATAACCTCGCTAACGGTCGTGTTTCTAGAGTGTCAAAAAACTATTTGTGCAAAAACTATTTTGGAAACATCTCAATAGGATTCTTGTTTTCTCCTTATCTCTATTCTATTTCTCCTCCTACCTTATTTGTTTTGGAGTCTCTTCCCTTATCTATCTTTCAAAGTTTTAGGATCCTACGTGGGTGGACGTTTTCTGAGCCTTTAACCTAATAGGTTCGATCATCGGAAGATTCCTGGTGGAAGAACATCGTCATCAACCCGAGCAAGAATCTCTTGTTAGTGGTGTCGAGAAGCCCTTCTTAGTGGTGTCGAGGAGATCAACTAGAAGCATGAAGAATATATAGTCGAACTTCTTTCCCCTCCCGGGTTAGGGGGTGGATTGCGAGGGCGCAATCCCTTGTTAGTGGTGTCGTCTGTAACACCTGGGGTGTTTTCCCTAATTTAGAAAATTGGTTGTTTTCTTTTTTGGCATTGCATCACATGCATCATCTGCACATTGTTTGCAAACCAATTCAAAAACAAAACAAAAATTCAAATCCATTTAAATTTTTTCAAACAATGCACCTGTGTTTTTCAAACTCAAATTGTTTTTCAATATAAGTTGATTGAAATTAATTTTTGCTTGGTTATTTCAAAAACCATTTCTTTATGAAACACTATTTGGAATTAAAATGCCAAATTCAAATCAATTGGCAATTTGAGTTTTTTGAAAATAAAGTTAACATACATTTGATCTTGCTATTAGGTATTTCAATAAAAATTATTTATAAAAATAAAACCCTAAAGACCTATTTCTTTTCTCTCTTATTCTTTCCTACAAAAAAAAAGGTAAACAGAAAAAAAAAAACCCAGCAAGGGGGAGGCAGCCAGGCCCAACACCCAGCCCAGCAGCCCAACCCCCCCCCCCCTTCTTCCTCGTACGGACAGACAGGAGGGGGGAGGTCGCTGTCACCGAGGTCCCCTCCACCTGCTCCCCTCCTCCCTTAAATCCCCTCTCCCCCTCCTTCCCAAACCCTAGCCCTCCTCCACCCTTCTCCTTCCTCCATCGCCGCCGCCATCTTCCTCTTCCTCCCTTCTCCTTTTTCTCTGTAGTTTTCTCTGAACCCCAAGCACCTCCATGGCCGAGACTTGAGGGTCCCCTCGCCGTCGCCCTAGGCCACCTCGACGTCTGCTAACCTCGGGAACGTAACCGGGAGGTATCCCTCTTCCCATTTGCTGAAGGGAGCAAGGCCGGAGGGCGACTACAACGCGCGCGCCGTCGAGCTCCTTGCCGTCGCTGCCGTCTGTCCGCCACCGCCATCACCCCCTCGTCTGCAGCTCCCGATCGCTCGGGCCGCGGTGAGCACCACTCGCTCTCTCCTCTCCCCTCTCTCCCTTCTCCTTTCCCCCCCCCCCCCGCGCCCAGCACGCGCCCAGCCGCGGCTCGCCGCCGGCAGCCACGGTCCGACGATCTGTTCCAGTGCGTTCAGTTAACTGTTTTGGTTCAGTTCGACAGCAGCCCGCACCTTTGCCTCAAATTCTATCGCCCCTATACCTATCAACAACTGGATCACTAGCCCACTGGTAGCACCCGTGCACGCACGCCCAGCATCTCGAGTTCGATTCCCCTGAGGCGCAAAGCCACCCCCTTTTTGCCTCCTTTTCTTTTTATTTCCCGATTCCAGAAACACAGATCTGATTCATTAATTGTAAAATCAATAACAAATTGAATTTTTCTCCAAATTCAGTGATTCAAGTTTCTGTGGATTCATAATTTTGTGCTCTTCCTGTTAATGTCAAAGTTTCAACATGTTTCTGTAATAATTTTTGCACTAAATAATTAAATACAGAAAATGCAATAAAATTTTGAAACTTTGGAATTTCATAACTTGAGTTCTGTTCATCAAATTTGAGAAAACTTGGGCTCTAAAAATTTGTCTTACCAAACTCTACACATTGGTATTTTATTTGGTCACAATTGAATTAAATTTGAACATGTTTTCTTCTGTTTACTAAAAAGGGCAGAATAAAAATGCTAATGAAAAATTGCATAATAAATTCAATAATGATCCAAAAATTATGTTTAATAGCTCAAAATGTTCAGTGAAACATTTGCTACATGTTCTCAACCTTTTCAATACAATTTTTTTTTACTTTTTTTCCTAATTAAAAATGGTTCAATAATTCAACACTTTAATTACACCTTTTAAATTGCAAAAATTCATAACTTGGGCAATTCAAATCCAATTCCAATATGTAAAATATGTTTTTAGTATCAACCTTGTTTGCTATTTTGAATAAATAAAATTGCTGAAAACAACTATTTCTTAATTAATGCATTTAAAATTGTCAATTTAATAACTTGCTCATCGAAAATCCAAATTCAACAAATGAAATATGTATTCCATCTAAAATTTTGTGTTCTTTCCAAATATGAATTTTGTTATCTGTTTGGAACAATTAAAATGGGTGAAAACAATAAATGTTTGTGTAACTCACTTAAGAAGCCAAATTTCATAACTTAATAAATAAAATTCCAAACTTGGTAAACAACATATCAAACTGAAACTATTGTTGTTTTATTATTGTTTTCATCATCCATGCATCATTCTAATCAACTTTCCATGATGGTTATTTGTAGATCATTTAATTCAACATTAATTCATGGGCTTTTTCATATGCAATCCAAATTGCATATGGGCCCATTTAAATATGTTTACCATGTCAACTAGTTTATCTTTGATGCATCCTTAAACTTGTCATGCATCCATATCTTGATCATGCTGGATCTTTTGCCGTAGAAATAATTGTTGCATCCGGTGTTTGTTCTAGTTCGTTGCTTTTTCGCGGATAGGACGTTGAGATGATGTAAGCAACGACAAGTTCTGCGGATGTACCTCTACTTGCTGGATCTCAGGAAAGTATACTCACTTGCTACCTATGTTGCCTTTCCTCACTTGTTACCGATTCTTTCCGTTCTCTTTATGCTAGCCTTATGATTCGATGCTTGTGTCTCGATCCTATCATATGTTTACCTTGCAGCCATGATATAGCCTTTCCTTCCACTTCCTATTAACTGTTGCTTGTTTAACTTGTTGGACCTCGTGTCGTAGTTGCATGTTTAGAGTTGTTTGCGCTCAAGTCTTGTTGTCTGTCTTATCACCTGTTTAGTTGATAGTTGGGTTTCAACTTAATCAACAACATGTTAATGCTTTGGGTAATAATAATTTGCTGATAAGGCACCGGCAGGAGGCCCGGCGTGGTTTTGAGGCATGCTAGTGTCGAACTTAATTAGGAAAAGTGTCTTGTCTACTGATCCATGATGAGCGCGCTAACCGCATGTGGGAAGCGAGTATGGCCGCCCCCCTCAACTTGATTCGATTCGCATCTCGTCCAAATCGCCTCATTTAGTTCGGGTTTTCCATTTGCCGCATGCATATGCAGGTGCGAACCCTTGGCGCCAGGGTGGAACTTTTGTAGTCGGCATTTAGGGAGACGCGTTCTTAGAGTGCTATGAGGGTCCCCTTTTCTTCGTGGGGCTTGATTAGCCGTGCGCTCAATTGCACGGGGTTCTTTGGGCTTGATGCGAAGAAGAGTTGGGTTGTGTTGAGTACCTCGCTTGGTGGGTTGATCCCCCGTCTGGCGGGTTATTCTTACGTGTACGGCTAAATTGGTGCATCCCTGCAGGGTTAAATCTTCTCGAGAAGCCGTGTTGTCCGCGGTTATGGATGACTTGGTGAAAGTGCTGGCTAACAAGTACTCAGACAACTTACACTTAACGATGATAACTTGACTAGTAATATAGATTACGTCCACCATAAAAATGAATGTCACCTTAATCAACAGGGTGAGTTTCCTTGGGTTGCTTCCTTAGTAGGGGGTAACATTGGATGGGTATTGTTTGGTGAGTAGTTATAGTTGGTTTTGTCGCGCTATCTTATCCCTTTCTTTTAGCCGGATGTTGTAGCGCATCTCTGTATTTAGTTAGTGCAGCCCGCTGCCGCTTCTTTGCAATAATCCCTTCCTTTCCGTTGTACCCAAAGTATTTGTATCTTGTGATGATTGGTTACGCTGGTATCTTGTGAGTATGGGTTATCCACTTGCCAATACTTAACCGTACTGACCCACGAATCCATTTCGTGGCTGCATATTCCACATTGCAGTCAATAGGTTTGAAGTCTGACGACGTTAGCTTGGGAATCCCTCCGGCTTGGCCTGGGCAGGGATTGGACGCCATCGGTTATCTTCAGGACTCATAGTCCAATTTGTATCTTGTCCGTAGTCGGACGCAATGTTGTTTCTTCCGCTGTTATTTGGATCTTTGTATTGTATCAGTTGTATCCTTGACTCGTTTGAGTCGTCTTGTATATATCTTTTCTGTTGTTGTTGCGGAATATTCGTGAACTGTTGTAATGTTATCACAAGTGGCAACCTGGAATCGGTTATTATGTGAATTTTGGCGGGAATGCTGAAATCTGCATAGTGCCCGATCTCGGGGCGTCACAAAGTAGATGCTAGTGACTCCAAGATGAAGTATTTATGCTCGATAGTGGGTTCATGCCTCCTTTGCATCTGTGCTCGAGTGACAGAAACGTGACGGATGGAGGATGCGCTGTTGCCATTAGGGAGAAAACAACGATGTTTACATTACACACTTTGCTTACTGCGATTATCTGTTGCTTGCAACTTAATACCCAAGGTTTGCTCGGATGACATTTTGAGGATGGATTATTAGTCATAGATGCAGTTGGATGACGATCTATGTATCTTGTTGTAATGCCCGCATGAATCACATAGTAATCATCATGTCATGCATATGCACTATGGTGCAGGCTTTATATCTGGCAATTGCCCAGCTGTAATTTGTTTACCACACATGCTATCTATCTGTCTTAGGAGAGACACCTCTAGTGAACTGTGGACCCCGGTCCATTTTCCTCATACTGATAATACAACCACTGCAATCTCTGTTTTCATACTGTTGCTACTATTTTATTATTGCCATCACTGTTCTCTTTCATCTACTGCAAACAAATATTATTTTCTACACGGTACGTTTAACCTTATTGTGTTCAGCAAAACAGATGAGATTGACAACCTCACTGCTTCATTGGGGCAAAGTGATTTGATTGTGTTGTGTAGGTTCCACGTTGCTTCTGAACCGGTAGTGCGCCCTGCCACCTCAGCTGCATCAACCTTCGGAAGTGATTTCTTTCTCCTACTGGTCGATTCAACCTTGCTTTCTTTCTGAGGGAAACTTACTGCTATGCTCTTCATACCATCCTCTTGGGGTCTCTCAACGAACGTGTGTTACACGTGCATCAGTACCCACCTTAGTAAAAGAAATTTAAACTCACATTCAATAAGCAAATTGTCCTATACTATTCTATTCTACTCACATCCTCCTTATTAGGCAGTAAAGTAATCACCCAAAAGATCAGTTTGAACAATTGCAAATCTCCTGAATAAAACTAAGCAAACAATGTCATTAAGGCACCCTTAATGACATGCCAAAATTGCTGATAAAACTTATTCGTAAACCCATCTGGACCTGGAGCTCTATGATGTTCCATCTAAGAAATAATGTCAAATAATTTCTTCTCCGAGAAGGAAAGCGTCAAAATCCTATTCGCATCGTTAGAGACTTGGGGTAAATCTTGAACCATAGGTTCTGTCAACGAAAAATAATATGGAGCCAATGGCCCAAACAACTTTTTATAGTATTCAGAAATAAAAACCTTTAAGTTCTCCTGCCCGACAATTGTTCCCTCATCTTTTTCTAACTAAAAATTTATTTTTTTGTGATGTTTCCCATTAGCAATAAGATGAAAGTACTTAGTATTATTTCCACCCTCTTAATATGCCTTACTGATAGCTCTCAAACGTATCTATAATTTCTAATGTTCCATGTTGTTTTCATGACATTTGCTACATGTTTCCTATACACTTTACATCAGTTTTATGGATTTCCTGGGACTAACCTATTAACAAGATGCCACAGAGCTAGTTCTTGTTTCCTGCTGTTTTTGGTTTCAGAAAAGTTGTTCTGGAAATATTCTCGGAATTGGACGAAACGAAATCCCAAGGTCTTAGATATCTTTCACGTACACGGAGTCCAGAGGGGTCCCAGAGGGGGGCCCTGGAGCCACCACACCATAGGGTGGCGCCTCCCCCCTTGGCCGCGCCACCAGGTGGTGTGGCCCACCTGGTAGGCCACTGACATTGCCCTTGCGCCTATTTAAGCTCCTCCTCGGGTTAACCCTAAATACCCGAGCCTCCATCCACGAAAAGTTCTGTAGCCTCCGTCATCGTCAATCCTAGTTCGGAGGGTTCTATAGCTCTCCCCGGCACCCTGTCGGGAGGGGAAATCATCATCGGAGGGATCTACATCACCATGCCTGCCTCCGGAGTGATGTGTGAGTAGTTTATCCTTGGACTACATGTTCATTGTAGTAGTTAGATGGTTGTCTTATCCTCTTTATGCCACCATGTTTAGATCTTGTGAGCTTCCTAACATGATCAAGATCATCTATCTGTAATGCTACATGTTGTGTTTGATGGGATCCGATGAATATTGAATGCTATGTCAAGTGATTATCATTCTATCATGTTTATGTTATTTATGATCTTGCATGCTCTCTGTTACTAGTAGATGCTCTGGCCAAGTTGATGCTTGTAATTCCAAGAGGGAGTATTTATGCTCGATAGTGGGTCCATGCCTCCTTTTCATCCATGCTCGAGTGACAGAAACATGACAGATGGGGGATGTGCTGTTGCCATTAGGGAGAAAACAACAATGTTTTCATTGTTTACATTACACACTTTACTTAAGGCAATAATCGGTTGCTTTCAACTTAATACCCGAGGTTTGATTGGATTACGCTCTGAGGGTGGATTATTAGTCATAGATGCAGTTGGATAACGGTCTATGAATTATGTTGTAATGCTCGCATGAATCACATAGTAATCATCATGTCATGCATATGGACTATGGTGCAGCCTTTATATCTGTCAATTGCCCAGCTATAATTTGTTTACCCAGCATGTTATCTATATTTTATGGAGAGACACCACTAGTGAAATGTGTACCCCGGTACATTCTTTTATACTAATAGTACAACCACTTCAAACACTGTTTTCTTTATTGCAATCATTGTTTTCCTTTCATTCACTGACATCATTGTTCTCTTTTCATTTGCCGCAAACAAGTTCTATTTTCCACATTATACATCTAATCCTCTGTGTTAGCAAAACTGGTGAGATTGACAACCTCACTGTTTCGTTGGGGAAAAGTATATTGGTTGTGTTGTGTGCAGATTCCATGTTGCTACTGAGCCTGGTAGTGCGCCCTGCCAACATCAGCTGCCAACAACCTTCAGAAGTGATTTATTTCTCCTACTGGTCGATTAAACCTTGGTTTTTTTCCGAGGGAAAACTTGCTGATGTGCTCTTCATACCTTCCTCTTGGGGTCTCCCAACAAGCGTACATCTACGCGCATCACTTACTTTTGCCCGCTGAGCCCACTTGGACTCCTCATTACGGCGGAGTTTGGCAAGATATGAATCAGCCTCCTTCTTAGCCGCCCTTTCGGCTTCAGACAGTGGAGAGCTTTTATCCTTAACATCTAGTTCATTAATGAGAAGTAATAGTTTATCTCGCAAAAAAACTTATTTTCACGACAAAGGTTTTTTGCCCAGCCTCACAGAAAACTGCGCAAATGCCTTATTTTATTTTGCCGTCGCTCAATAGGAGAGTTGCCAATCAAAATGGACATCCATTCAGCTGCAACTAACTCAAAACACCTGGTTAATGAAGCCACGCTAGCTCAAAAGAAAACCTAGGCTTATTCCCAATATGATTAGAAGACCCTGAGTCAATTAACAAGGGTGTGTGATCCGACCCTGCTCTGGGCATAGTTTGAACCGACACCATGGGATACTTAATTTCCCACTCAACACTTGCCAGTACACGACCTAACATCTCATAACCCAAGTATACTGCCTTCCAGAAAATTCTAACTCCTTCAAATCTAAGCTCTCAAATATGGCATTAAATATAAACAGACAGCAGGGATTAAAGTTATCATTATTCTTCTCTTTCCTTCAACGAATAATGTTAAAATCACCACCTACCACCATAGGTAGTGTCTCCCCTCACAAATGCAAACTAGTTCCGCAAGAAATTCCGGTTTCTTGTCGCCCTGTGCAACCCCATAGAGTACAACTAGCCCCCAAAGGAAGCCATCCTCCTTTGTGCGGACATGAAAATTCACTGAGAAATCTCCTACAATTACTTTCTGGACCGTCAACATCGTGTTCTTGAAACTGAGCAAAATACCACCCGGCCTCCCATGAGGCGGTAAACAATACCAGCTAAAATCAGCCCCGCCAGCCAATCGACTAAAAAAATGTGCATCAAACTTAGACCTCCCCGTCTCCATAAGCACAACAAAATCTAAGTGATGTTCTCTTACCGCTTCGTTTACTGCTAAGTGTTTTGCAGGGTCCCCAAAACCATCACTATTCCAAAAATAACCCTTCATTAAGAAACTATATTTGTGTTCTTCAGGCGCGCGCTTCTCCGCACTTTTTTACTTGCACTAGACTGTTTTTTTCTTCCGCGTAGGTACCACCTTGGAACCTTGAGTTGAGATATCCACATGATCCCCCAACCCCTCTTTCTCCTCTAGGTCACACTCTTCACAAAGATTAGACGCCTTACGCATAACCTGGGTGTCATCACCCCCAGATTGAATATTATTGTTTGGAAACGTTAACCCGCGAGACTCTTCTAAATTCTTAATATGTGCAATAGACTCATCAACTTATAACGGAGAAACACCTAAAGAGACCCCTAACTTCGAAGCGCGCTCAGAAATAACATCCTTCGAAAATGAAACAAATGACAATTTATTTGGGCTCATACCTGCTAGACGCGCATCCCTCTGAGCGGCGAGAAGAGATCCCCTCTCGGCAATAGGCAAATCAGCATGCGGGGGATTGCTAAGCCAGCAATCGAACTCAGCTCCGTAGCTACTGATTTCGAGATCCCTCTGAACGCCACTGATGACCCACAAGTATAGGGGATCGCAACAGTCTTCGAGGGAAGTACAATCCAAATTTATTGATTCGACAAAAGGGGAGCCAAAGAATATTTGTGAGCCTTAACAAGTGAGTTGTCAATTCACCTGCACCTGAAAGTACTTTTGTTCGCAATGGTTTATCAGTAGAACGGTTTTATAACAGCAGCAGTAGTGAAATAATAGCAGCAGTGAAATAAAAACAGCAGCAGTAGGGTTTCAAGTAAACAGCGGGATTAAATATTGTAGCCATAGGGATAGATGAACGGGCGTTGCATGGATAAGATAGTTCATATAATAATCAAGACATGGGCATTGCAGATAAATAAGATAAAGCATCCAAGCACTAAGTAACCATAGGCATGTATTTTGTAAATAGTCGTATGTGCTCGCAATGAGAACTTGCACAACATCTTTTGTCCTACCAGCCCGTTTTCAGCGGGGCCTCAAGGGAACTACTTGTAATTAAGGTGTTCCTTTTAATAGAACATAGGAGCAAAGCATTAACACTCCGTGAACAAATGTGATCCTCACATCACAGCCATCCCTTCCGGTTGTCCCAATTTATGTCACTTCGGGGCCTCGGTTCCACACAACCATATGTGTAAACAACTTACAGGTATGATCAAGAAACAATAATTATCATCGTGATTCAATAACATGTTCAGATCTGAGATCATGGCACTCGGGCCCAAAGTGACAAGCATTAAGCATAACAAGTTGCAACAATGTCAATAGCACTAATAGCGGATTCTAGGCACTATTCCCTAACAATCACGGGATTATTACATGAACAATCTCATCCAATCCCTACCGTCCCCTTCATCCTACAACGGGGGAATTAATCACACAAGTATGGGGGAAACATGGATGGTCGATGGAGAGACGTTGGTGATGACGATGGCGATGATCTCCTCCAATTCTCCGTCCCGGCAGGGTGCCAGAACAGGAACTTCTGATCCTCGAATCGAAGTTCGGGGTGGCGGCAACGCTCTGTTGTGTTTCTGTGGAATATGACGAACCCCCTCGGGTTTTAGGGTTCAAGGCATTATGTAGTCGAAAGGGGAGCCCGAGGGGGTGTGGGAGTGGCCCACACCACCAGGTGGCGCGGCCTAGGGGGGCGCGTCGGGGGGTGGTTTGGCCACCTCCTGGCCCCTCTCTGGGTCTCCTTCTGGCTCCTGGGGTCTTCTGGTGTTTTAGAGCCGATGGGCTCTTTTCTGGACAATTTTTCGAAAGTTGATTTTTATGCACAAAAATGAGACACCAAAGTAATTCTGCTGAAAACAGCGTTAGTCTGTGTTAGTTGCATTCAAAACACACAAGTTTAGAGGAAAAAAATAAGAAAAGTGTTCGGAAAAGGAGAAACGTTTTCGACGTATCAACTCCCCCAAGCTTAGCTTATTGCTTGCCTCAAGCAATTCAGTGACAACTGAGTGCGATAAAAGACTTTTACGAACACATTTGTTTCATATGATGTAAATATACTCACTATATTGTCAAATACTCAATTATGCTCATGATAAGATGCATGCAAGATACTGTCACTTAATAGCTATGCAAACCATGAAAAAGGTAACACCATATTAATAATAAACAACATGAAGCATAACTATTTGCAAGATTGTAATATTCATAATAGGATCTGATAAAGTGGTATCTCTCTTTCGCTTAAGTGTGGGGAAAAACATATATGTCAGGGCACCTCTGAAGTTCAAGGGAAGACTAGAAGTAAAGATATCAAAAGATACAAGTATCAAAGTTGTACTACAATTAACCGTATTGTGGGACAAGCACATTACACTAAAAATAACAGCCATTGCTCTCAAGAAGGTGCATAAAGTGAGAATGTGAAGACTCAACATAAAAGTAAAAGAAAGGCCCTTCGCAGAGGGAAGCATGGATCACTCATGTGCTAGAGCTTTTATTTTATTAAACAGAGGTATTGAAAATATTTTTAAGAGAGTTGTATGCGTATGTCAACGAATGGTAAACAGAAAATACAGTACGTCACAAGCCAACTAGATTTCACAAGAGTGGATCCCATTTGAAGGACGCAACTGGTATAGAATGTCATCCCTCTTTCTCTTTTGTTTACACAATTATGCTTTGACTGATAAATCAGGGGCAAAAATAGTGAAGGGATTTTGTGTGTATTAATTTGGGGCTGGGCACCCCGCTGTCAGCTCTTCTATCATTTGGATAAGCGGATGAAGCCACTAGTCCAGGGTGTGAAATCCAATCAACAAGTGAGATAAAGATTCTCTATTTACGTCCTCATGAGCTAAAACAGGTGCACAAAACAGGAATAATTTTAAGCAGCTTTTAAAGGTAGCACATGGGAAATTTAATTGGAGTGGCGGTTAAGTCCCACATATAGGTAGGTATGATGGACACATTTGGCAAACTTTGGGTTATGCGAGTTGGATGCACGAGTAGAGCTCATACTCAGTACAGGTGAAGGCTAGCAATAGATAGGGAGCCACAATCAAGAGATATATCATAATCATGCTTGTGACAAAACAAAATTAACCGAGGCATAAAATTGATACTAGAACTCTGAGGCAAAATAAATCATCGAGGCTTATTGACTTTTTGTTTTCAGTCTTAGCATGCGTGAGCATGTGCCAAGTCGATTCAAATGAAACAGTCAGAGGAGGCTACCACAATATCATACCCTTCTACGAATAGAACAATGCGAACACATATTTATATGACAGGTCATTTACTATTAATAAATTGGAACTAAACATGAGAGAGCATGAACTATTAAGCAGCCATTAAATCACATATATTTTATATGAACAAACTAAGCATGCTCACATGGATGGGTATATGTACAAAATGAAAGCAAATAGAGTTCATACCAGCCTCTCCAAACAAAACAAAATATTTTTGGATTTTTGAATATTAAACTGAAACAAGAAAAGAAAACAAACCAAATAAAGAAACTAAAGAACCAAACAAAGAGAAACAACAGAAATATTTTTGGTCTTTTTGTGTTTTGGAAAAAGAACAAAGCAATAAAAGGAAGAGAAATGAAAGAGACAAAAGAAAATGAAAACAAACGAAAGAAATGAAAAGATGGATATACAAAGAACTGACCGAACATGATATATAAATGAGTGTGATGTCGGTATACCTCCCCCAAGCTTAGGATTTTCGCCTAAGTGGAGATCAATCATAGCGCAGGAAATATCCCCACTATGGTGGGTCGTACCTCGCATGGTCGTACTCGGGCACTCAAGAGGAAGATGAAGCAGCAGGCGCATAGTCATAACCGGGGTGCTAGTATGGGATCCCTGTGGTGTCATAGGGCTGGACGAAATCACCATCGTACCCCTTGTCGGCATCCTCTCCTTGCTGGGGTTGATGCTCAAGGTATGTGTCCAGCTCACTCTCAGAAAGCTTCCATCCTTGCCTGCTATTAAGATTAAACAAAAGAGGTGCAGGCAAAAGTACTTCCCTAACAGTTTTAATAACTCTCCACCCGGATCGTTTGGAGAAAGTTAATTCAAAAGATAGATTATGTAAGTGAGCATGGGTAGAAAGATAATTATGTTGAACCATGGAAATAAGATCAAGCCTCTCTATAGGAAACTGAAGGTCTAGAGGGTGCGGCTCCAAACCATGCAAAGCTAGCAAGCGCGAGGCAATAAGACCTCCACAACCTCCGCCCTTCTCACGGTTATGGGAGAGACAATAAGCAATCAAAGTGCCAAAGTTATAAGACCGATCACATCTTAAGGTAGCTGCAAAAATGCCAAATCATAGACAGATAGCTTGTTGGCAATTTTTCTAGCTAACACACATTTAGAAATAAAATAGGAAAAGTATCGAATGCTAGGGAGTTGAATTTATCAAATTTTACCACACTCCCCTTTGAAGCATCTTCCTTGGCAAATCTCCTCATATAATTCCAGCAGTGGTTTAGGCTTCCCTTTTATCTTCTCACAAGAACTGGTACCTTGATAGCTGCACAAAAATCACTGAAAGGCAGGTTTACAGCTTTATTGTAAATTTTATAGTGGACCATATGGTTAGTTGAGGACCATTTAAAATGAAAATCATGCACCATAGACATAGTTAGTTTCACATGTTGGATAGGTTCATCCTCAATGAAACGGTCCAAGCCTGCATTATGCACAAGAGTGTTGAAATCCTCATGAATTTCCGAAATCCTCATGAATTCCTGACACGGATAAATTGATGGGAACACTCTCTCTTCACGGTGCACGAGCATGACCTCGTGCAACTCCAACTCATGATGGTTTAGTTGATGAACATTGTGCTCCATCTCTGAAATTTTTCAACAATCGTCACAAAAATTAATTTCGAACAACTATAAGGTGGAAACTACCATAGGGACTTATATGAGAGCTAAACATACATCAAAACTACATTATTTCTACTCAAATCAAGCATGCAAACTCACATAAGTTGTCACCTACAGTACCAAAATACTCAAGAAATACTTCACTAAACAAAATTCTACTTGGATCATCGGAGGACTCACATACCAGAGACCAAACGCACAAAATTTCAGCAGAAAGGATGGGCTGAAGAAGGAGATCGAAAATCCATAGGAAGAACAGCAAGAACACGGGTTCTAGGAAATGTTTTCAGTTTGGGAGGTGAGAGAGAAGACTTTGGCACTAGAGAGAGTAAGTGGAGGGCCAGAGGCCCACACCATGTGATGGCGCCACTAGGGGCTGGCCGCGCCACCCCATGGTGTGCCTGACTGGTGGGTCCCCCTGGGGTCTCACAGGTGGCTCTCTGCCTCATTTTTTACGTGAAAATTTATTATTTTTTCTGGAATTTTTTGAGAAACTTTATTTTTGAGGTATTTCCAGAATTTTAATAATTAATAAAAACTAGGAAAACGAAAGTGAAAAGGTGGAAAAACAAATCCAAAACCAACACTACAGAGGTTCTATGACACTCTAATGGAAGAATGTCCAAAGAAAACAAAGGTGGTAGTAGTGAAAAAAAAGTATGGATGGTGAAAACATGCATAACCTCAGTAATCAGGGTGAAAACATCATGAAAACATGCATAAGGATGGTGGAAAACATGATTGTACTCAAGTAGAAATGTGATAACAGAAGTAAACTTTGTGAAAACATAATGGGGAAGGTGAAAACATAGTGAAAACATTTCCCACTTCATTTAAAATCATTTTGTTAACAAGGGTGATCAATTCTTGTTACCAGAACAAATTTCATATAAAGCAAAACTTTGCTAATAACTAAATAATTATGTTACCTCAACCTTGATAGACATAGTCCCAATCATAATGATTTCATATTCTTTAGATGGCTTTGGAATAGGACAATAAAATTCTCCAATCTTGATGGTCTCAATATTTTCAATTGAATTTAGACCATATTTTCTATCAATCTTCTTGGGAAAATAAACAGTGTGCTCTTTATCATTAACATTAAAAGTAACTTTTCCTTGATTGCAATCAATAACAGCCCCTGCAGTATTAAGAAAAGGTCTCCCAAGAATAATAGACATATTATCATGTCAAGGCATTTCCAACACAACAAAGTCAGTTAATATCAGACAATTATTAGCTACTTGAACAGGAACATCCTCACATATACCCACAGGAATAGCAGTAGACTTATAACCCATTTGCAAAGATATATCAGTTGGTATCAATTTTTCTAGGAGGAGTCTTTTATAGAGAGTAAAAGGCATGACACTAACTCCAGCTCCCAAATCACACAAAGCAGTTCTAACATAATTATTTTTAATAGAACAGGGAATAAGATGTATACCAGGGTCTCCAAGCTTCCCAGGAACCTTGCCATTAAAATAGTAATTAGCAAACATAGTGGAGATTTCCTCATTAGGAATCTTCCTTTTGTTAGAGACAATATCTTTCATATATTTTGCATAAGGAGGCAATTAAATAGCATCAGTTAAAGGAATTTGCAAGAACAAAGGTTTCATCCACTCACAAAACATGTTCTAATGTTCTTCTTCCTTAGATTTGTGTTTCTTATTAGGAAAAGGCATTGGTTTTTGTACCCAAGGTTCTCTCTCATTACCATGTTTATTAGATATAAAATCTTCCTTAGTGTACTTTGCAGTTTTAGTTTTCTTTTCAGGTTCAGCTACAGGTTCTTCTTTATCAGAAGCTTCACTTTTATCATTACCACGTTCAGTTTCAGCATCAGAGATAGGTATAATATTAGGATCTTTAGAAAGTTCGGAGGATTCCACAGCAGTTTTATGTTTCTTCTTCTTTTTCTTCTTAGTATGAATAACATTATTATTAGTTTGCTGAGAATCTTGTTCAATTCTTTTAGGATGTACCTCGGGATATAAAGGATCTTGTGTAGCAATACCACTTCTAGTTCTTATTTCATAAGCATGTTTTTCTTTAGAAGCATTAACTAGCAAATCTTTTCGCACTTTAGCAAGTTGATCAATTTGAGTTTGAACCATTTGAAAATGTTTAACAAGCATTATAACATCATTAGAGGTTCTTTCTATAGTACCATGCAAATTATCAATAGCTCTAGAGTTTTCCATTAGGTGATTTTGCACTCTCATATTAAAATTATCTTGCTTAATCACATAATTATCAAATTCATCTAAACATTGATCAGGAGGTTTATTATAGGGAATATCTCTACTATCAATATATTGGAGAGAGTGTACCTCAATGGTGGATGAGTGAGGGATTGGCTTACATAATTATTTTATAGGTGGAAGATTCTTCACATCTTCAGATTTAATACCCCTCTCTTTAAGAGATTTCTTGGCTTCTCTCATCACTTCATCATTTAATTCAATCATTCCCCTCTTCTTGGGTGTTGGTGTTGGTGTTGATAATGGAGTAGGGGTCGGCTCAGGCTCAACCATAGTCCAATCATCATGATTTTGGCTTATTTTAGCCATTAATTCCTCAGCTTCATCTAGAGTTCTTTGCCTGAAAACACAACCAGCACAACTATCCAGGTATGTCCTAGATTCAACAGTTAGTCCATTATAGAATATATAAAGAAGTTCATTATTTTCTAGCTTATGCCCAGGTGTATCCCTAACTAAAGAACAGAACCTTGCCCAAGATACATGCAATTTCTCTCCTTCCAATTTCTTGAAATTAAATATATTTTGTAAAGCAACATTTTGAGCACTAGCAGGAAAATATTTCTGAAAGAAAACATTATCCAAACCAATAGGACTATTAATAGAACCAGGAGACAAATTGTTAAACCAAGTTTTAGCTTCATCTTTTAATGAGGAAGGGAATATTTAAACAACAAAGTAGCTACGTTTCTTAAGATCATCAGAGAATAAACTACTCAAAGAGGAGAGCTCATTCATATGTTTCATAGCACTTTCATTTTCAGTACCAAAAAAAGGTTCTTTCTCAACAATAGATATATAAGATAAATCAAGAGAGCAGTCATAATCCTTATCCCTAATATTAATGGGAGAAGTGGCAAACTTAGCATCAGGAGATAATTTATATTTAACAACACGACTTTCAATAAGACTTATAGTAGCATCTTTATCCTTCATACCATGTATTTCATCAATAAGATCATCATTAAGTTCAATATAGGAATCATCAAAATCATCACTAGGATTCTCTCTAAGCTCAGGTGAAACAGCAGGAGTAACATGATTTTTATCAGGAGTTTTAGTGCTTGCAATATTTTTAGCTTTAGCAATAGTCGCATCTAAGATAGGACCAAGAGAACCACTCTCATCAAGCATAGTAGAAGCATCATCAAAAGTATCAGAAGTATTTTGAGATTCAGAAGAAGTAGCATGTGTAGCATGTGGTGGTGTAAGTAGCTTACTCATAACAGACGGTGAATCAAGAGCAACAGAGGTGTTTAGAGTTGCACCTCTTCTTGTAGTGGATGATAATATAGGAAACTTTCCATCACGAGTCTTACCCATGATGAATGATGGCAGTAGATAATAGTACTCTCCGGTGAGCTTGCAAATAAAGCTATGCTCCCCGGCAATGGCGCCAGAAAATAGTCTTGATGACCCACAAGTATAGGGGATCGCAACAGTCTTCGAGAGAAGTAAAACCCAAATTTATTGATTCGACAATAGGGGAGCCAAAGAATATTTATGATCCTTAACAAGTGAGTTGTCAATTCACGTGCACCTGAAAGTACTTTTGTTCGCAATGGTTTATCAGTACTAACAGTTTTATAACAGCATCAGTAGTGAAATAATAGCAGCAGTGAAATGAAAACAGCAGCACTAGGGTTGAAAGTAAACAGGGGAATTAAATATTGTAGGCATAGGGATAGATGAACGGGCGTTGCATGGATAAGATAGTTCATATAATAATCAAGACATGGGCATTGCAGATAAATAAGATAAATCATCCAAGCACTAAGTAACCATAGGCATGTATTATGTAAATAGTCGTACGTGCTCGCAATGAGAACTTGCACAACATCTTTTGTCCTACGAGCCCGTTTTCAGCGGGGAATCAAGGGGACTACTGGTAATTAAGGTGTTCCTTTTAATAGAACACCGGAGCAAAGCATTAACACTCCATGAACACATGTGATCCTCACATCACATCCAACCCTTTCGGTTATCCAATTTTTGTCACTTCGGGGCCTCGGGTTCCGGACAACGATATGTGTAAACAACTTGCAGGTATGATCAAGAAAAAATAATTATCATCGTGATTCAATAACATGTTCACATATGAGATCATGGCACTCGGGCCCAAAGTGACAAGCATTAAGCATAACAAATTGCAACAATATCAATAGCACTAATAGAGGATACTAGGCACTATGCCCTAACAACCACGACATTATTACATGAACGATCTCATCCAATCCCTACCATCCCCTTCAGCCTACAGCGGGGGAATTACTCGCACATGGATGGGGAAACATGGATGGTCGATGGAGAGGCGTTGGTGATGACGATGGCGATGATCTCCTCCAATTCCCCGTCCCGGCAGGGTGCCAGAACAGGAACTTCTGATCCCCAAATCGAAGTTCGGGGTGGCGGCGGCGCTCTGTTGTGTTTCTATGGAATATGACGAAACCCCTTGGGTTTAGGGTTCAAGGCATTATGTAGTCGAAAGGGGAGCCCGAGGGGGTGTGGGAGTGGCCCACACCACCAGGTGGCACGGCCTAGGGGGCGCCGGGGGTCGGTTTGGCCACCTCCTGGCCCCTTTCCGGGTCTCCTTCTGGCTCCCGGGGTCTTCTGGTGTTTTAGGGCCAATGGGTTCTTTTCTGGGCAATTTGCCGAAAGTTGATTTTTCTACACAAAAACGAGACACCAAAGTAATTCTGCTGAAAACATCGTTAGTCTGTGTTAGTTGCATTCAAAACACACAAGTCTAGAGGAAAACAATAAGAAAAGTGTTCGGAAGAGGAGATACGTTTTCGACGTATCAGCCACCACCTCGTCCCTCTATGGGCGCGGTGTGGCCGCCTGCACAATCAGCTCCATGGGGCCTATGGGTTCACCTGACCCACGGGCGTCCCATAATGAACCACAGTCCGCAACCGGGGTCGAAGTAGCCAGCGGCCTCGTCGTCACTCCACCCCAGCCATGTCCTCCTGACCCGCGAGATGCTATCTCGGATGCCGCTGCATTTGCTCTCGTGGGCATCTCTGTCGTCGCCACGGTTGTAACCATGGGAGACGCACCATGGGATGCTGTCGTAGTATAGCCCAACACATCCTATACCATTATGTGTAGTACTAGCCCCTATATCCGTTCTCCAGTACACGCAATATAGATATAAAAAAAATAAGCAAATGCATCTCTTATTTAACGAATATCGACGAATATCCAGAGTACAAACTTTATTACAACTTTCATAGCGGAAGCTAGCACAAAACTTATTCAAGTATGATAAAGCTAATATAAGGGCATAAAGCTAATATAAGAGCTCCAGTCTTCAATTTGTGCCACATGCGAACAAACATGTTGAGTGGAGCCACGAGACCAACGTCGATTCGGGTCCGAACAACCTGCACGTTGGAATATGCAGCCACAAGGGACCAGTATAACTTATTGTACTGGCAAGTGACACTATGGTGGATATATGAAAAATGCTATCTTCTACATACTTATTTGGCAAAGTGGAGTTTTAAAGCAATATGCATAAAAGCAATTTTTCATATAATTTAATAGAAAGTAATTTTTTCACATATCATTGGACACTCTGGTTGATAGCAAAGTGCTCCTACCCATTGAATGAGCACACTGAAAACCATCAAACACTTCACCAATATTACCCATAATCAAATTTTAGTAATTGAGAAATATGGATGAGTGAGAATATATGGCATAGTTTCCCATCTAGTTGCTAGTTTGTTCCTAACCAATATAACACGACTAAGATCTTAGTTTTGAACCCTCACGAGGTTTGTGCCTCTTACCCGTGTTGGCAAATCAACCCCAAACATCATGATACACCATTAGTAACATGGAAGGATAGAAGATCAAGCCAGAATTCATAAGCAGTAGATTCCCAAACCACCATGCACCGTACCAACCTACCACTATTCTACATCTCTGGTCACGATGGGTTGGAGTCACCACAACTTATAAACGATGTCTAGCCCACACTAATATGAAACACGACTACACACAAGTAGCATCTATGAAACGAAACCAAACATATTCTCAGGATACTGGGCGACAGTCCCCACCTATAATTTGAACTCTGATGACAGCTAGCAATCCACCCAGTGGATACTTAATTATCATGTTGTTTTTTCATAAGCTATTAAAATAACAAGTCACATAATAACATGATAATATCCCCAGCCATGAATTACTACAAACAGGGCTAATCAATCTACCAATATTATGTTTGCCTAGCATATGGATTGCTACTGTCTAAGGAAAACATATGATTACTCCACTTGGGTGTTAATGAAGCAATCTAGCATAGCGATAGCACACAACTCCTACTCATGCATAGCTACAATAACAATTATAATTCATATAGGAAAATAGTAGAATCATGTGTGCCACTTGCCTTGGCGGTAGTTGAAGTCGCTCACGCACTCTTTGCAGCCACAACTATTATAATCGTCGCAATCTATACGTTGCACAGTAATACAATAAATAATAAGACAACAATATGCAACAAATGCATGCATGACAATTTAATTATGCACTAACACAAATTTATTAGTTCTCTAGTTGTATATAACATACATGATGCATGAAAAAAAAAATTAATGCAACAGAAAATAATTAAAACAATTTAAGTGATTAAATAAGGGTTACTTAAGGATCTGCAATATCTAATTTATATTAATTATCTAAAAAAGTTGGAAACATTTTTAACAAACAGATCTAATCAAGACAAAATCATACCTAAAATATTTGTTGAATTTATTATGAATTAATTACTACAGAAAGTATTTTGAAAACTAGAAAATAAACATTTAGTGAAATGTAGATTTTATTTTAGATCTGAGTAGATCTAAATTTTCTCTTTCCCTAGAGACCAAGTTTGCGTAAATCGGACTTACGGTTGATATGTTATGAATTTTACAAGATCCATAAATTTTTATGTGATTTTGAATCAATTACAATTTGAGAACTGACCAGAGTTGACCGTTTACTGGACTTTGACCGCTGACTGGACTTCGACCGCTGAATGGACGCAACGTGGCGTGATCATATGGGCTGAAAACGAATCTGGCTTGCTGGTTAATCTGAACGGACGTCGGCAATTTTCCGAGCGTGTCCTCGTCTCTGCGATTCTTCGACGGCTTGGCGGTAACGTCCAGCTGGTTCTCCCCTTCACAACGGAGATTTTGACGCGCTCAACGACGTCCCTAGACTTTCAGATCGACATCGGCGTTGCAGATTAGTTATGCGGACCTGGTGACTTTCCCGGATGAATTTGTGATTTAGAGAGAATAAGATGATGTGTAGTACGTTAAGAGACGTGCAGTAGTAGGAAAGACAAGGTTAGAGGCACTGGTGTGACCCGAGGCAGCGGTGACCTTGATCTGAACTCCTGGTGGCATTCCCGGTGGACACCATGCGTTCCAGCGAGATCCTAGGATTTAGATGCAAGCAAAAGATGTCAAATAGGTTTGGAGCTACTAGGAGAGTACGGGAGGCATGGTTAGATGTGTTGGTGTGGCTCGAGGCGGCGAAACCTTGATGGAATGCTTCGGAGGTGCTTCGGTGGACGTCAATCGCGTTCCTGCCGATTTTGGTGCCTAGATTTCGACGAAAGCTGGATTGCGGTCAATAGGGTGTCGGGATTATATAGGGGTAGAGACTTGGGGCAGGATGTAGGATTTTGAGTCGATTTTGGACGAAAAGATTCGCTCCCGTTCGGAGACCTTCCGTCGAACATGTTACGTGCGGCACAGGAAAGTGGTCAGGCCTGGATAAAGTGGATCGAAATTATATAAAACGATATGTAAGTCAAATCGAAAAACTCAAAGAACAAAAGTTATAGATAATGATAAGATGCAACTATAGTAAAAATTTGAGCGAAAGAGGACAAACGGTTAAAGAGTAATTAAACTTTTGCTGCTTCGGATCTGAGAGAGTAGATCGCGAAATTCTACGGCTATTATGGATTAAAAGAGGTGGGGTTTCTTGGGATGGATCGGTATTGAAGATATCTAGAACTCTCGTGAGAACTTGAACGTCAATCGAGCAACTCACGAACCGTGGCGAGCAAAATACTATGAAACATATTTGTAATTGAAGTTTCAAATTTGGAGCGACCTCACGGTTGGGGCTGGGGTATTTATGGGTGGAAAGGTTAGTGAAAAGTTGCTCCTTGGAGCAGCGAAGAAGGTAAAAGAAACGGATTTAAATTTGGACTCCCCAAGAAAGAGATATTCGATTTTGAATGGAGGTAGGTCAAGAAAAACGAGATTTCTACACAAACAACCATCCGTGCCTCCTGCACGCACATTGGCATGCTGTGGCTGGCTGGGACAGCCCAGTAGGGTCCGACTTTTTTTTAATATTTTTCTCAAAAAAATTATAATTTTTAAAATCTAACTCGGAATCGAGTCAAACAAAATTTTGAAATTTTGAAATTTGAACCTATGTCCTAATAGACTATTAGAGAGTTATTTTTGACAAAATAAAATATCCGAATATCCTTTGACTTATAAACGTCTTAGAGAAATATTTTGGGTTTTTTTTAAACATGATGGTGTTTTGGGGTTTAAAATGCAACACTCAAATGCAAGTTTTGAAATTATACCATGCTATGTATATGCTCTAAATGCAAAACATTCCCAATGTAAAATTTGGTATATTACAGATGCGTTGCCCCGCAGCCCGCCACAAGAGCCAGCCTCTGAGTCATGCAACACCACCAGACCAGGAGCATCGTGGAGGGCCGAGCCTCCATCGCTACCCTCCGGCATGGAGACAACCGGATCCCTCGCTGCCACGGAAGTGGCTTCACTGTAGAGTGCTCCCAGGAACTCGTCCGCACTCCTCCTCAACGAAGAGGCAACCGGTGTAGCTTCGGCTAGCTCGACTACACCCCTAGAGTATCCCTTCTCAAGTACGTCCTCATGGAGGCCCCCGTCCACGTCCACCACAGCGGAAACGACTGTCACCTCCTCGCAAACCAAAGGGCTCGTAGCATCTGTCAGAACATGGTCTTGCGCCTCGTCCAATCTGGCCTGCTTTCGGAGTAACGCAGAGAACATCACACCAGTTTTTTCATAACCGTTGTATTGGTAAACCGACCCACCCCCTTATTCAAAGTAGGTACAGCCACCACCAGAGCCCCTTTGTTCCCCGAAGCTGGAGCATCATTCAAGGAGGTTTTTGGCAGCACATCTCTAAAATCACCCCCATGTCTTTACCGTCGTCCTCATCTTTATCATCCTCGTCCTCTTTCTTATCATATGGACATCGGAGTCACCAGAAAAATCCTCTCCTTCAATCTCGAAAGAGAGATCGTAAAATCCATCCTTGATGAACATGGGGAACTTTAGCGGGATCTTAGTATGATCAAAGCATCCCACCAGAATACGAAGGACCCAGTGCTTCCGTGTGTACACCATGTGCAACTTCAAGGTCATCCCCAACATGTAGCCCACTGACCACGTCGCAACAAAATATCCCTTATGCCTATATGGGATCCCAGAAATAAGCACCCAAATTGGCGGAATTGCATCCAGAGCCTCAATAATCCGCGTCCATGAATCAATAGTCATCTCACATCCAATATTTGGAACCTTACATGCTCCAAAAGTTTTCAACCTCTCTAGCTCGATCTTCGATGGAAAAAACCACTTAAAACACATTATGACCCTTCTGCCTGACATCCCAGACAAAACTATTAGTAGGAACCAATGTTTGAAGCTGAGTAACTATCTAAGGTATGGTCATCTCATCCCTAGAAATAGTAATTGACACTAGCCGCACATTGTCCAGTTTAGGGCGGTAGTGTTCTGACAGTGGAATCCCCAAAAAACATGAGGTGATCGTTAGCATATCCATAAGTGATCGGATGTAATTTATGAGCTGCTAGCATGTGACAGACCACTCACATGAACTGGCCCCTCACATAACTCACAGAATGGCGCTGGAAAATCCGCGAGAAAATGTCCTGCTAAACCACAATGGAAACACTTCATCTTCTCGAACGTTTTCCCTTTCTTTTGCATCGCCCCCGCCACCACGGAAGAAAGTTGATCAGCCAAAATTATCTTCTCTCCCACAACTCTTGTTAGGGGCTGCACATCACCTTGACCCAAAGCACCAGCTGCCATAGCCTGGCTAGTCGATGGAGGAGCAACAACAAGTGAAGGCGCCGCTACCCCAGTAGGCACCGACTGAACCCCCGTCGCGAGCGCAATGTTGTCGTTAGGGCTGGCTCCCACCCCACCGTGCGGAGGTACCACAGGGGCAAACCGCTCCCTACCAGCTCCATATCGAGGTCCCCCATTCCTATACCCTTGATATCTGTAGCCTCCTCTTCCTCGTCCAAAATTCCCCGGGCCAAAATTCTCGTATCGTTGTCTTCCACAAAAACCACCATGGCCATGTTGTCGACCTCCGTTAGAGCAAAATCCTCTCCCGGCATAGAGGAGCGGCTCCATGACCATCCACTGTCAAACCCGGAGCATGACTTCCATCTGGCAGAGCAGCCGTTCCACTAGGCCCCCCTTGCACGAAGTTGGAGCCCGCAGCCATGGGCGGCAGACCGCGACCAGCGCCGCCACCGCGACCATTCCCAATGCTGCCACCACGCTTCCCAACTCCTTGACCACCGGTACACCGCGCCATGATCTTGCGATCACCTCCAGCGGCGGCACAACGTTTCTCCAGGTTAGCCCTAGGTACAGACGAGGACCAACGTCGGATGGAACAAAGACCCTAGAAGAGCAGCTGCGGCCAAACACCCTCGGGCCTGACAATTTATTTTTCTGACCATGTAGGCCCCGAGCCCATGCACGAGGTGAGCCATCGATTGAGTTTGAATTTCGTCTATAGGATCCACGTAACCTGAAGCTCCCATGAGCTACGGTCACTGCAGATGACGAGACCGAATGTCACCGTCGGAGGTGCACCATGATACGTCCATTTCGCATCATCGTTTTATATTGTTATTTTCTGTTATTCATCGATATATTTCATGTTAGTATGCACCCCTTATGTTATTTATGTTATGTTGCATGTTTCATAATTTTTGGAGAATAAACACCGGGACCAGAATTCTGATGGAAAAAAGCACCGTCGAGATACCCTATTTCAGAAGATCAGAAGAAGAGGGGGGACACCAGAGGTATCTTAGAAGTCTAGAAGAGGGAGCCAGCCACGAGGAGAGCCAGAGGGGGGGCCACCAGGGGCCCACACCATGTAGTGGCAAGCCCCCCTCGGCCCCGTCGCCACGTGGTGTGGCCACCCTGGCCCACCTCTGATGGATATTTTTGGCGTACTTGACCTCGAGGGAACCCTAAGCCCGAGACCATCATCGAAGAATTATTCCGTTGCCGCCTCAGGGCGGAAAACATCCAAGAGAGAAAATCTCTCTAGCAGGGAGAAATCTGCCGGGGAAATTCTTCTCCGGAGAGAGGAAATCATCGCCATCGTCACCGTAACCGCTCCAGGCATCATCAAGATCGTCATCATCATCACCACCACAAGCACCATCAGCATCATCATCCACCGTCATCCCACTGTAACAATTAGGGGCCTCTATCGTTGTTTTACTACAGATTGTTATTATCCATTATATCACCTCTTATTATGAGCCATATGATGTCTTGTGAGTAGTTTGTTTAATTCTTGAGGACATGGGAGAAGTCATGATGTTAGTAGTGAAGTTATATTGAAGTAATATCTCGTGGTTCGGTATTTAAGTTCTTGTGTTATTCTTCTAGTGGTGTCGTGTGAACGTTGACTACATGACACTTCACCTTTATGAGACTAGGATGAGGCATTGTGTATTTGGCTACTAATTGTGGGGTTGCCGGAGTGACAGAAACCTAAACCCCTGTTAGGAAACCAATGCACGATGGAGCGTAGAATCCCGGAGTTTTAAGGCTGTGGTTAGTTTATCTTAATTACTTTCTTGTATTTGCAGATGCTTACGAGGGGTATAATCACAAGTATGTATTAGTCCTAGTTGGGCGGTGCATTAGCATAGGTTCACCCATACAACACTTCACGAACCAATGAATATTAATCAACCGTAACGAAGCGAAACCACTTGACGAAATTCCCATGTGTCCTCGAGAACGTTTGGTAGTCAAAACTAGAACAACCGGCTTGTCCTTTGCTCTCAAAAGGATTAGGCCACTCGCTGCAATATTATTTACTGCACTTTATTTACTCGTACTTTATTTATCTGCTATATCCAAAACAACCAAAAACCCGTTTGCTAGTGTTTACAGTGAATCCTCTATCCAACCTGCTTGTCAACACCTTCTGCTTCTCGTTGGGTTCGACACTTTTATTTATCGAAAGTACTACGATACACCCCCTATACTTGTGGGTCATCACACCACCGTCCAGCTAGAATCGTTAACCACACCCTCTTCACATGGAAACACAGAAGGCTCCATGACCGGGATCTTTAACTTCCTCACAGGGACTGTGAACGTCATAGGATACAATGGCAAGGAAGATGCAGATAGAGGAGAAACAAGAGCCAAGATCGAAGCCGCATACCTTTGCTCGAACCTCCTATGGATTCTCTTCCGCATCCAAACCGATCCCTCCTGCGTGGATCGCGAAGGAGTGGACTGCGGCGTGGCGCAGATCACAAGCGGCACCTCCGAGAGATACCGCGACGGAGCCACCTCCTCTTCGTCTCCATCTTCTTTGCATTCCGATGAATCCTTATCGACGATGTGCCAAAGAGCCCAAAATCTCCCTCCAACATCGCCGCAAGCCCCACCGACCGTCGGTGACTTACCGACAGGAGAGCCAAATGCCGAGACGCATGTCGGCGTCTCTACCGCAGTCGCCCCCCTCGATCGCCTCCCCACTCACCTCTTCCATATGACAGCAGCGTAGGGAGGAGACAGAGAGGCTGGCGAAGGAGCGGCATGCCGAGATACAGAGCTACAAGGGCCACATGGTCGCTGAGAAGATGACCTCCAACCGCCAGATTGCTTCTGTCGGAAAGTCCATGCAAGAAGTGGAGGACGACTTCGTATAATTCGTGCGTGTGTACCCAGCCACACAATCTTCTCGACGTGTATGGTTGTTCACACAATCACATCCACTCGGACCGACTCAGAAAACGCTGAGTGTGTGTAACAAACCTTTATGCGTTGTGATGTACTAGCATAATACTTAAAACATTCTAATATCTGCCCTGAGGAGAATGTTCAATATGGCCGTTTCAGTGGAGTCATGTTTTTCGAAATATCTTAGTGCAAGAGGGAACTATGTACACGAGGAGCAAGCCCAAAGATGGCGGGATAAGAAAAATTAGTGGTACTATATGCCGCGAAATCTAGTCCGACCCTATTTAGTCGATCACCTCTAATGGGAGGTTAACTCTGACCTTAGTTTTTGGCACCAAAGACAACAACGACTAAGATTTGATGCGTTAGCTGTGGCATGATCCACGTGGACCAAGATCTCTGGCATTGGCGAGGTCTGAGATCTTTGGCACCGGGACCAGCTCCTCCCCTCCTCCCCACGTGATGTGAATCACATCATGAAGCCCCCATGCGTATTTTCAGAATTAATTATCAATTATGAAAATACGCATGGCGGCTTCATGATGTGATTCAAAAACACACCCGTTGGGCAACCCAGTGGAAGGCATGATGCAATAAAGTGGAAAATTTCTTTTGTTGACGAGACCAAGATTTTATCGAACTAGTAGGAATTTATAGTCTCCAGCAAGATACTCGTCAATCGGCGCTTTAACGAGCGTGAAGCTACACACAACATACAAAGTTTCCTTTGTCCCCAACTTTTCAGAAAGTTATCAAGCTTCCGGTCTTACTGATAATAAGAGAGTTAAACTTATAGTATGGTTGAAAGCAATAAAAGTAAAACAATACAGAGAGAAAGCGATGATGAAAACCAAGTAATATGGTTGAAAACAATGTAGAAGAATGGAACATGCCATAATTTCACTAGTGATGTCTCTTCAAAAGATAATAAGCAAACATGCTAGGTAAATAAATTACAACATTATGTAAAATTGTCCGATGGAGGAGTGGACTAGAGGGAACGTAGAGGAGTTGCAATGAAGGTAAGGACGAGAGCGGAACTTTTCGTCTTCCTAGCATGATCTGTACATATATATCTAGATTTTCCCGGCCCAAAGAAGATAATACATTATTTCGTGATTTATCACTTAGATTAGCTGTGATGGCCTTTAAATCCTATCATGAGCTCTAAATGCACAGCAATGACCAATCAATGAGTATAATACGACCCCACATTCTGGAATGAGCTCCGTGAGTGAACAAGTCTAAGACTTGTCTATTCACAAATAGCACAAGTATCTTTCTGCTGGAACTCGAAATTACCTCTAGTAAGCTGTTGAAATCAGGGAACACAATATCAATTGGCTACCGGTACGGGCGTATGGGTCAGTTCACACCGTTGCATTTTTTTTCTTTTGCATCAACACGATAATAAGTAGTCCAAATATTAAGGAATCATATCATCAAATTATTTACAAAAATAAAATAAAAAACAATCAACTAAATGGCTGCAACTATATCAACCACTAATAATAGCCACTCAAGGGTAACACGAGAGGTTCTCCAACAATGACACATTTAGGCCTTCTTTAGAACACATGATTAGAAAACAGAGGAACTAAAAAACGAAGAATTTGACAGGATTGTAGGTGCAAAACATAGGATTACAAAATAGAGGAAACTGTGAAAACAATCATTTGGATGAACCACTGGAAAATTGTCTCGATCCTTCGCGAACGAGTGTAAAAAAAGATTAGAGTGGGTGCTAAAATTCCTATAGGATTGGGATGTAGGAGTGCAATCCATAGGAATTTTGTACGTGTCATTCCTTTGATCCAAACTCCAAAATTCTTTTGAAAAATACTTCAATCGAAAGGCACGCCGCGACGACCTTATTGGATCCAACCAGGAGCTCGGGTCATGAACTTTCTATTGAAGGGAAGGCTCGGAAAACTCCGACCAATGCCTTTGACAAGGGAACACCGAGTGAACACCAGCATTGGTAAATTAAACTAATAAAAGTCATACCTACAACTTTCATCCCTAAACTCTTCACGTCGGGGTTTCAGCCACGAAGAGTAGATAAGCCAATCACGTGTGACCGTTGGACAAGGTCCAAACTCATACACCGAGCAAAATAGAATCGTCAAATCTATAGTCATGGTCGTCTTCATGCGATTTGTCGATTACTCCAACCCCTCCACCGAGTATGGGATAACTAATCAGGAGAACACGTCGTCGGAAAGCTCAATCAGATGGTCATGACCGCCGACCTGATGCTTCGTATGGACACTTTGATGCAGCACAACCTATTCCACCAAATCTCCCTACAACACCTAGTGGACCAATGACGAGAGCACGCGCAAAGGCTATGGAAGAAAATGTGACCTCGCTTCTATCTCTCTATGAATTCAACAACTTGGTGAATGGTGTGCTACCTCATGCAAATGCTCTATATGTGCTCAGCTACACCTGCCGAGAGGGCTCGAAGAAGGTGCCAAGGATGATTATCGTCAATTGGCTGCGGCGGAAGAATAGGAGAAGAGTGAAGAAGACATCTTCTGGAGCGTCCGGACAGACCGACGCATTCCACCTGATCGTCCGGCGCCAGTCACTCGCCGGACCAACCAACGCCCACCAGGCCGCCGGTACCTACCGGCACGAGTGCGGCCCCTCTCGGGTAAACCCCTCGCGCACGCTGGACGTACCGGCAAAAGGCGCCAGATCGTCCGGCGCACAAGGTCCCACCAAGCTACCGACTGAAGCAAGAAGAGGACTAGGCGCCGGACGTACCGGCGTTTCAAGTGCCAGATCGTCCGGCGACCCTGCCTACACGCAGAAAGGGCCTTTGACTCGTGTTTCCACCTCTCCCACCTACCCTTTTGCCCCTAGACTATAAATAGCCGCCCCCTCCTTCAGATCTATGCAGAGATGATGAAATATAACTTGTGAGATTTTGCTCTTACCCCCTTCGTGTGAGTCTACTCCTTACATGTATATCTAGGACCGAATAAGGCTACCCCCATCTACTCTTGTATTTGGATCGTATCAAGGTTACTCCGGAATTGCTGTCATTTCCCCTTAGGATTCTATCGGTGTTGTCACAATTTTTCTCGACTGACCCTCGAGGATCTATTGGTGCGGTGGAGTAGGGTTGAACTGGTTCCAGTCAAGGTGAGTTCGAGTGAGTTGTTTCCCGGAGGCGGCCGTGGGTTCAGTTGCCGCTATTCGAATCCTCTAGTTCGCACTAATTATCCGGTTACCTTGATTCTTTGTGCTTGGTGTCTTGCTTCTTCCCTTTGGGTCTTCCTTGAGATCGGACCACTCGCGTAGTAAACCGCTACACCACACTTCTTTCGGCCAGAAAACGAGACACCGATAGAAATAGAAGTGCCAAGAAGAGGGGGCAACGAAGGGGTTAACGGGGGAACCGCTCATATGCTCTAAAAACAACATAGTAAGTACATTACATGCATGATCTACAAGTGACCCAGTGATATGCATGCCAATCTGAGTCGTGACAACCGGTGTAACAGAGGGTCTCGAGCGAAGATACCCGTACTTCCAAGCTCATCGTGAGCATCGCCACGTCGTCCTTGTCTGAATAATTGAGCTCTGGGAGTGTCAGTCAGGCCCGAGCTCACACGTGAATCATCAATTATCCATTCAGTAGAGCAGAGGACGGACCGAGCTGCGCGCACCCGGGTTCCGGCGGCGCCTAGCCTAGTTACCGTGGCAGCCGTTCCCTTCACCTTCACCCATGGATCCCGCAAACCGGCCGGCTCGGATTTGCCTTGCCCTCGGCGGGCATTAACTCCACCACCTAGAATCTCAAGCATGGCAGAGGTGAATGAGCCTTTATAGAGCCACCATTACTGGACCTGTCCTGATGTGGAAACGGGCGGCAGCGCCTCGTGCCAGTGTCTCACTCTCGCCTAGTCGCCTGGCTGTATAGCCTAGAGGAGTGAGTGGACATCAGTGGGTCGAGCTAGCCAGCTACTGTGTGTCACTGCTTTGCGGCGCTGCAGCTCTCGCGCATTTCCATGGCGATCTCCAGGCTCCCCGTGCTCGTCGCCGTCTTGGCCTGCTTGTGCCTCCTGCGGGTCTCCGAGTGCGGTGGCAGCAACAGGCAGAACTACACCTCGATGTTCAGCTTTGGTGACTCCCTCACTGACACCGGCAACCTGATGGTGTCCAGCCCGCTGTCCTTCACCATCGTCGGCAAGTTCCCCTACGGCATGACCTACTTCCACCGCCCCACCGGTCGCTGCTCCGACGGCCGCCTCGTCGTCGACTTCCTTGGTGCGTGCCCGTCACCCAAAATGGTGCCTTCCTTGCGCATTTCGAATCGACATTTCTGTGATTCTATTTTTTCCTCTTGGCTGCAGCGCAAGCGTTTGGCCTGCCGCTGCTGCAGCCGTACCTGTCGCGCGGGAAGGATGTCCGGCAGGGCGTGAACTTCGCCGTGGGCGGCGCCACGGCAATGGATCCGCCATTCTTCGAGGGGATAGGGGCATCGGACAAGCTGTGGACGAACCTGTCCCTCAGCGTCCAGCTCGACTGGTTCGAGAAGCTCAAGCCTTCACTCTGCAACTCACCCAAGAGTCCGTGGCCATCTCTTCTTACTTGCGTCATCCATCACTTCCTAGTTAATTGGCCAGATTTCTGGGTCAATCCTATCTCTATAAAGTACTCATTGGCGGATTCTCCCTTGTGTCTTTTTAAAATCGAAGCAGATTGCAAGGAGTATTTCAGCAAGTCGCTGTTCCTGGTGGGGGAGATTGGGGGAAACGACTACAACTACGCCTTCTTCAAGGGCAAGACCTTGGACGACGCCAAATCCTACGTCCCCACTGTCTCCTCCGCGATTATCGACGCCACCGAGGTGAGCATTTTTCTCGAGATGCGACTCTCTACTGCTCAGTCTTCAGAGATGCAATATTTTCTCCATTGCTCTGTTGATCTCCTAGAAAAGTAGTCAATTCTCAATGCGCTGTTGCTGCATGTACATCGATTGGCTCAGAGGTTGATCAAAGCCGGCGCGATGCACCTGGTGGTGCCGGGGAACCTGCCGATGGGGTGCTCGTCGGCGTACCTGACCCTGCATCCCGGCAGGAACCGCAGCGACTACGACTCCGTGGGCTGCCTGAAAACGTACAACGAGTTCGCGCAGCGCCACAACGGCATGGTCCAGCAGAAGCTGCAGGTGCTCCGCCTCAAGTACCCCAAGGCCAGGATCATGTACGCCGACTACTACGGCGCGGCCATGTCCTTCTCCAAGAACCCCAAGCAATTCGGTGAGTGTGTGTTATCCTATCCCCCAACCATGCATTTTCCGTCCATAGCTAGCAGCACATATCGATCGATCGAACGAACCTTGGAAAGATATTATCCGGCCGGCTTGAATGGATGGACACGGACGCGTTGGAGTTTTGTGCGTGAAACGCCATGATGCGAATTCATTCACGACACTGACAGGGTGAAAGCTGCTCTGAACGGTAACCATGTCTGAAGGATGGATGGCCCGCAACGTGCGCCATCATCAGTGTGGCGGGGCCGGGGAGTTACGCATCGGCGATCCGATAGATTGTAGGGCTGTTTAGCAAAGATTCGGGCGATCTGAGTGTCGTTATTGATTATTCTTCTTTAGGGAAAGGTGAGCCGTGTTTGAGCATAAAAGGACGCTCACAAAGAGATGGTACAGTTCAGTGTGCTGGTCATCTCCAGTACTGGCTAACATGGTTTCCTGACACTGATCAATGTATCTTCCTGAGTGAGTGGTACTGGTGGCTATCTTATCTAGAGTTCCCGAAATTATGCATGTCCCTCTGATAGGATTTTGTGGAAGGAGCTGACAATTAATCCATCCTGGTACAGACCCGATGAGGAGTACACGATAAACACAAGGGAAACTCTACAGTCCGGTTGATACGCACTTAACAACGGGTTCATGTAGCCTTAGATAGATTTTTGTAGGGTCTGTTTCATCCATTGGCAGGTGAACTGTCGCATTGTTAACTAGTGGAGCTGAATGCTAACTTGGCAGATTGTGGCGGTTGCAGGGTTCAAGCAGGGCCCGCTGAAGACGTGCTGCGGCGGCGGTGGGCCGTACAACTTCAACCCGAAGGCGAGCTGCGGCGTCCGGGGATCCAGCGTGTGCGCCGACCCGTCGGCGTACGCCAACTGGGACGGTGTGCACCTGACGGAGGCCGCCTACCACGCCATCGCCGACAGCATCCTCCACGGCCCCTACACCAGCCCCAGGCTGCTCTGACCCTGAGCCTTGCTGTCTTCTTTCTTAAGCTAGTGGTGACTGATGTGTGTAACGGATGCTACTGGAGTGAGCTAGGGGTGAAATGTTGAAATATGACTGCGCATCTCTGCGACTAATCCTGGCAGGAGCAACGTTAGCGTTTTGGGGGCTTCCAATTCGGCGCTCTTTGCGTCAAAATGCGAGCATGCGCGTACCTTTACGGCCTATGGGCTCGGCCCATGTATTGTCCTCACACGTTAGATTACTTGCACGGTTTCATGGCGGCTCAAGGGAGGGGAAGTTCTTACAAGGACTCGGCCACATGGAAGTTTGGAGTGGGCTGGCCCATTAGGTGTCTGCATACCTACTTCACTTTTTACGTCACATATTTAGGATCGGAGAGAGTACGTAAAAGAAGCGCAAGCTGGATTTGACCCAGCGATGTGTGGCATCGGGGAAGCAAGCATCCAGCCACTGGGCTACCACGCCTCTTGTGTACATAATTCGTTTGATCGTTTCCAACCTTTTTATTGTCTCATTCTTCAATTTTTTCTTTTTCGTTTTATTTCTTTTCTGTTTTTTCTTTTTTATGTTTTATTATTTTTTTAGTTTTATTTTCCTTTTATTCAAAAATATTCGTTTTTGAAATCTGTTCTAATTTAAAAAATACGGTTAGACTTGAAATGTGTTCACGCTTAAAATCTGTTCAAAATTGAAATTTGTTCAAAATAAAAATTGTTCAGATTTAAAAAAAAATCATATTTGAAATTTGTTCACACTTTAAATATGTTTAAAATAAATAAGCGTTTAAATCTAAAATTTGTTCACATTTGAAATATGTTCATCATTCTAAAAAAATCTTAATATTAAAATTTGTATATATTTTCTAAATTCGTTCATTTCAATTTTGTGTTCATTTTCCTAAACTGTTCTAATTATGTTTGAATTCATTTAATAGTTTTAGATTTTCAAATTAAATCATGTAGTAAATAATTATTCATATTCTTTTTACACAAAAGTAGAGTGAAAAAAAAGCATACTTGTACTGGGCCTCAAACCGGCCCAGTAGTAGACTTGTTGTTTTGCCTCGTGCGGGCGAGCGCTTGCTCCGCCTCGCAGCGAGCGCAGCATAGGGAACCCCCCTATGTCTCCCTTGCTCAGCTCACGAGCGCTCTGGCTCAGCCTTGGTAAATGGGCCTAGCCCATTGCACGGAGCCAGCCGGAAGCGACCCACTCACACCATGGTACATGTTTTTTTTCTTCCGTGTTTTTTTGCATTTTAGTTTATCCTCTATATCTAAAAAGAAAATAGATATAAATTTCTTAAATGTTTAAATATGAAAATTGTTCAGATTTTAAAATCCGTTCACTTTCCAAAAGAAATATATATGAACAATTTCGGAAAATGTACAAATTTTAAAAAATGATGAAAACATTGAAATGCACAATTTTTTAAAAGCGGTGAACAAATTTTTAAATGATCAATTTTTACAATGGTAAATAATTTTTAAATATGAACAATTTTTAAATACGAAATTTTTTTCAAAGTGGTAAATAATTTTTTGAAACGAACAATTTTTGCATTTTTGTAAAAAATATGAACAATTTTCAAATATAAACGATTTTAAACATAATTTTTTTACTTATAAACAGTTCTCAAAATTTGATTTTTTTTAATCTGACCGTTTTTTCATTTGAACAAATTTTATATTTGAATATTTTCTATCCGAACAATTTTTAAATTTAAACATTTTAAAGTTTAAACATTTTTTTAATTAGAACATATTTCAAAACGAATATTTTCGAATAAAAGGAAAATAAAACTAAAAATAAATAATAAAACAGAAAAGAAAGAAATAAACATAAATAAAAAAATAGAAAAAAAATATAGAATAAAAAGATAAAAAGGAGAACATGGACCCGAATGGTGGTGTAACCTTGTGGCTGCTCCATGTGATCCCTGATGACAAGGTCGCGGGTTTGAATCCTCCTCCCACCCATTTTCGTGTTTTTTTATATTTACGCATATAAGTTAATGAGCCGGCTCGTTTGCGAAATTGCAGGCGAGCGAGTCGGAACAAGGACTCGCAATAAGCGACCAATAGTGATAGCGCAAGAGAGCGCCTTCCAGATTCGGATCCCAGCGAGCAGAAAGCCTCGCCTCCCTCACGCTCGAGAAGGGCACCTGCTCAAGTTTGGTTATATGGGCCTGGCCATTGCGTGTCAGGGCGCCAGTCAGAAGCAGGTACATCTCACGTTCCTATTTCCTACTTAGCTGGCCGACACATTTTGTTTCTTTTTTCTTTTTCAAATTCTTTTGTTAGAAAAAATTCATATAGCTTAAAATAAATAATTTTTAAAACAGTGAACAATTTTAAAATAACATGGTGAACAATTTCTGAAAATGAACAAATTTTGAAAACGAACAATTCTTTAATATGGCAAAAAATATCAAAAAATAAATAATTTAATAAAATTGTGATTTTTTTGAAAAATAAATAACTTTTAGAAATTGTGAACAAGTTTTAAAAATGGTGATTTTTTTCACAATGAACAATTTTTTAAAGAAACAAAGAAAAAAAAATATTTTAGCAAAGTGTTCATTTCATAATTTGTTCATTTCTAAAATGTGTTCATTTTAGAAAATTTGTTCATTTTCAAAATTATTTTAAAATTATTTATTTTCAAAATTTTGTTCATATTACATTTTCTTGTTCTGTTATTTATTTATTTATTATTTTTTTAAAAATATCCAGATTTTAAAATGGTTCGGATTTTTAAAATAGTGCAGAAAACAAATAGAAAAATGGCGCGGAAAACAAATGAAAAAAGAAACAAAGAAAAAAATTGGAAGAAAAAATTGAAAGAAGACACGAACATGTGATGGGCTAGCCCACACCGACGATCGATGCGAGCGAGTCGTAGTACCGACTCGCAGCTAGCGATATATAGTGTTGGCGCCGGCTTTCGACTCAGCCGCATGACTGGGCTAGTGGTCCAATAAAAAGATTCTGGTATTTTTTTTACCCCTCCAATCCATAAAAAATGTCGCTCACATTGTACTTACTTAGTATAAAATGAGCGACACTTTTATGGACTAGTGGGAGTAATATTTTATAAGATATTAATATTTTCAAAAAAGTCGAAAAATGAACGTTTTTTATTCTGAATGTTTTAAATTTAAACAATTTCAAATATGAACAATTTTGAATTTTGAATAAATTTTAATTAGAACAAATTTGAAATCAAACACTTTTCAAAATCTCAAAAGTTACAAAATATTGAACGTTTTATAATTTGATTTTTTCTAATTTGAACAAATTTCAAATATGACTAATTTTGAAATTAGAAAAAAAACGTATGTTAACAATTTAAATCCAAACCGTTTAAAAATCTCAAACATTTTATCAAAATCTAAACATCTTTCGAAAATAAAAAAGAAAAAGAAAGGGAACACAAAAAAAGATAAGAAAGAAAGAAAGAAAGAAGGAATATTAAAGGAAAGACGTCGAAACGGGCTGGTCAACTAGCTTCGTGCTTCAAGCGGACGAGACGGACCACGTCGCCTGCAGGCGGCATATAGGATTTATCCAAAATATATTTGCCTCCATAAGTGAAAAACCCACGGTATGCCCCGAGCGAGATAGTGCGTATGGTGGTTTACATGACGTTTTCTTCGGGGACGTCTCTAAAAGAAGGTACGTCTTAGAAACAATAAGCTACGTCTCCTTTTGTGATATTCCCTCTGTCCCAAAATACAAGGCGTTCTTAAATTTCGCTGACCATCTCGCTATGGTGAATTTCACGCATATCCTCACGCCGCTACCTAGTCGCGCGCTCGCACGAGGTCATAGATGAGAGACAATGAGATCACATTTCCCGGCGGTCGATTGGTGATCAGGAGAGCAGCGGGTGCAAGCCGGCGTCCATCCAGGATCTTCCCTCAACCAAACCACAACTGGGCGACAACGTCATGTTGGAGCCAACGCTGCAGGAGTCGGCCATGGCCGCGACGATTAGCAGGAACCTGCACGGCTCAGGAAGGCAAGATCTTCACGCCCTCGTCGATGTCGCTAGCAAGTAGGTCGAGTCATTGGCGGCAGCCTCGGGAGCCCAAGACCTTCACGGCTTCCTGAATGCCGTGGGCAAAGTAGGTCGAGCTCGCAGCGTCAAATCGCTAAGTCACCCTCCTTGGTAACCTCGGGTCTCGCTTGCGGGAGGTCGCAAGATGGAAGGGAGGAGGGCGGGGGACGTGTCGTGGTGGTATCACGGCAGATGCCATAGGATGGCTAAAGCGTTGGGGCCGATGGACGCTGGAGTTATCCGGGGAGGGATCGCACGGCGAGTAGCCGCGCGTAAGGTATCTCTAGCACTGCAAACAACAAGATCTACCCAGGTTCAGGGCCCTCGTGTGGAGGTAACACCCATACTCCTGCCTTTCTCTCTATATGTGTGTTTTCCGAGTAGCCACAATACACTGTATGCCTCCTGGCCGAGTAGCCACTCTGCTGCTCTCTCTCGGTCTGGTGTTGTCTCTAGTAAATAAATGCGAAGTGAAGCAACGTCCCTCGCGCAGGAGGGGGCAGGGCACCTTATATACTGGTGCCCCGCCGAATAAACAAAGACTGAAAGGTACGGTGATGTGACTTGACCACTGTGACGTTGGCATGCCTCCGACATCTCGCGCAGAGAAGTGCCGCGCCGTACGGCTGACAGCCCCTGTCCGCTCTGTCAGCCTCACAGCGTAGACCTCCATCCCGTCCTGTCCCCTCTGTACTTGACAAGACTGGACGGCTGCCTAACCCTGCGTCACTGATGATCACAAACCTAGTAAGTTGAACCGCACGCGGGTACGGACGCAGGGTACGCGGGATCTCCTGTCAGAACGGCTCCATTGACTTCTAACCCGAGTAGGGTTGCCATCCGCCTACTCAGAACAACTCCTCTACTCGGACGAACATAACTTCCTTGATATCTTCTCTTGGCCTTTGGTGGATACGGTAGGGTAGAAACCTACCGAGTAGCAGTACCCGGGTAGCCGTCTACCCGGTCAACAGCACCTTGACCTTCACTTTAGCACTTGCCTTACCCCTACTCGGGGGTAACCCCCCGACATTAGCCCCCGAAGCTGGTAGAGTCCAATGAAATTTTTCGCGGGGCCCTGCCAGCTTAAAACAAAACTTGTCTTCATGACTGAAAGAGGCCTAGTAACACCTCCACATGGCCCTTCATATCTTGCTTGAGTCTCTTCTTCTCTGAGTGGAACTCCCTTTCTTCTCCGATGCCGAGTAAAAAGACTTAGCGAAATTCCTGCCCACGATCCTGCGGGATCAGACCAAATCCAACTGCTCGTGTGACTAAGGGGCACGTGGCACACGCAGAGACCGCGACGCCTCGGCTCAAACGCAGGCCACGCGTCAGCCTCTGCGAGTAGGGCCCACGGCCCGTTAGGTCACCTCAACCGCACTCGAGAGCCCACGATCCGGACGTGGGATTAACTGCGCATGTTACGCGCGCGTTTTGCGCTGTGTGCGTTTCTAACGGTTGATTAACCCACGCCGCACGATCATTGCCCACGATCAATGCCACGTTCAATCTGCCAGTAACGGCAATCCGCAGAGGAGGAATAAATACCCCCGCGCCGCCCACTTTCCCTCTTTCCCGTTCTTTCCAATCTCCCGCTCCTCGTCTCCCTTGCCTCCGTCGAGCACTCCGCCACCGCGAGTACTCGTTGCGCCGCCGTGAGAGAGAAAGAGAGATAATCGCGACTGCGCAACTCCGTTGAGATCTCCATCTTCTCCGAGCATCTCCGCCTCCATGGCGCCCAGGAATCCCAATGTTGTCGCCCGAGCCGGATGGGAAAGCTCGGACGTGACGGCGGAGGACTACACCTGGCTTGTCAATACGCGCCGCATCCCTCCCGGCGTCGTCTGCCGCCATCCCGGCGACGAGATCGAGCCGGAACCACAAGAAGGTGAGTACGTCGTCTTCTTGTCCCACTTCAAACGGGGATTTGGCCTTCCTGTCTTAGATTTCTTTGCCGAATTCCTCCGCCACTTTGGCCTTCAACCCCATCATCTACCTCCCAATGCCATAGTCATGCTTTCCACACACGCCGCCCTATGTGAAGCTTTCCTGGGGGTTTATCCCACAATCCATACCTGGGCCCGATACTTTTTCCTTCGCCACCAAAAGGTTCCAAAACCTAGCGGCTCCACTGGCCCCCGCGAGATGACCAAGACCGGCGGCGCGATGATGCTCTAGCGGTCGACTGGTCATCAGCCGAGAGTGAAGGGATTGGACACCATGCGCAAATGGCAGCGGGGGTTCCTCTACGTCAAGAACGTAGCCCCAGAGGAAGGGAAACCCATAGAAAACAGGATAGGGCTTCCAGCTTTCGTCAACTCACTGCCCTCTAGGCAGAATTGGGGTTACGATCCATCGAAGAATGTACCCGATGTCCTCTCGGTCGAGAAGCGCCTCATCGAGTTGGTGAAGGCAGGGCTCATGCAGGATGGCCCCATCGGCTGCTGGATCTCGCACCGAGTGCTCCCGCTACAGAGCCGAGTGCACAAGATGTGCTACATGAGTGGTGCTCGGGACTGCACTCGGACGACTACGTTCGAGCTGAGCAAGGCGGAGGTGGCCATCTGGGCACGGTCCATCATGCAAACATCCCTCACCGAGAACTGGGCGTATGGCTTCGAGCCGTATAGCCGCGACAATCCTATTGAGCAGGTTAGTACTCTGTGCCTTGTGTTTGCACTCTGATACTGAATAGAATTCCTTAGCCTAATATGCTTTGTGTTTGCATGCTATCCCGAGTAGAACTCCTTAGCTTTATATGCTTTATGTTTGCATGCTATCCCGAGTAGAACTCCTTAGCTTTATATGCTTTATGTTTGCATATCTCAGCACATCCCGCGCCAGCGAGAGGAGGACAGTGAGGTCTTTACTGCCAACGGGACCAAAGACCGAGAAGATGATGACGAGACCGCCTACGACACCCAGGATACCCTTTGTATCCCCAATGCCGTCCAACCCGGTAAGTCATGATCTGGTACCTCTATTCGGGATTGGTCCGAAGATGACGAAGGTGACCAAGCTCATCTCTCTGCTCATTAGCAACATCCTTTGCCTTCCTTATCTGTTTCTAAATTTATTCCTTCCTTTACTCTGCAGAGGATCCTGGGGCGGACGACGAGGAGGAACTCATGGATGTTGATCCTCTGTCCGTGGCGGCTCCCATCACTCGGAAAAGAGTTGGCAGTGATGCCCAAGAACCTCCCCCAAAGAAAGCCAAGAAGAAAGGCGGAAAGAAAGTCGTCGCTTCTAGGAGAAAACCCCCTACTAGCAAAGGGTAAACGTTCCATCCGAGTACCACTTTGTTCCCGTTTCCTGTTGCGTTTTTCTCCTTCTGTCTCTCTGAACTTTTTCCTTTCTTCCAGCGCCCCTCTCGACGCTGATGCTGCTGCAGCCTCCACTCGCCCCAAGAGGAAAGCAGTCGTGCCCCGAGAGCAACTCGTAGATCTCTCAGACGACGATGAAGAGCAGGACGAGCAGGAAAGGACGCGCGCGTCCTCCCCTATCGACGTAGAAGAAGATATCGGCGCCGAGAACACTAGCGCCGGTGATGATATTGATCCCATCCTCGGACAGCAGCAGCCTGATGCGCAGCAAGCCGCGCAGGACACTGCCAACGACGAGACGCCGCCATCTCCCCCAGCTGCATCAGCTGAGGAAAATACTGAAGAAAACATCGAGCAGCAAGATGATGCCGCCTTGGAGCGGCCAGACGCCACCCCCGAGCAGCAAGACACCAATGCTACAGCCCAAGACGATCCCGCGGCCAGGCCGCGGGTAGAAGATGTTATTGATACAAGGCCTGATCCCGCTGCAGAGCAGCGGGTAGAAAAAGACGTGGTGGAGCCCATCCGCCAGGAACAAGTGCAGCCCGACGCTGCACCGGGTAGCCGGCCTCCAGTGCCGCCAACCCAGCAGGTGACTCCACCCAACGCTCCGATTCCTTCGCCAACTGCTTCTCGCCAAGTGCCTCCACCTGCTTCTCGGCCAGACAAAACTCCAAGCACCAGGAAGACTATTAAGTCTGGGACCGAGGCCGTCCGGCAGCAGCCAAAGCGCGCTGCTTCGCAAGCCGGACAGCAGATGCCGCCCCCCAAGTCGCAAGGCGCGCCAGCCGGGAATCCGGTGAGGAGCAAACAGTTAGCACTCTCCGCGCCCACCTCCAGCACCAACCCGGCTGCTTTTGGGTCTACTGGCCCCGTCGAGGAGCAAAGTGCAGGTGATGGCGGCCGCGAGAAACCCATCTATCCGGAGTACATGATGACTTTATCTCAGCGCCACGAGATCTCACTGGCAAAGGGAGAGAAGGGACTGGCTGTTTTCCAACAACGTGGCCGAGTATGAAGCCCTATTGCACGGCTGAAAGGCAGCCAAGGAGATGAACGTCAAGAGGATACGATGCTTCGGAGATTCGGACCTTGTGGTACAGCAGGTGTCAGGAACTTGGGATAGAAAGGACGCAACTATGGCAGCATACCGCAGGGAAGTTGATAGGGTTGCAGGATGTTTTTCCGGGTATGAGGTGGAGCATATAGACAGAAGAAAGAATGAGGCGGCCGACGCACTCGCTAGACTCGGCTCGCGCAGAGAGCCGGTTCCACCTAACGTTTTCCTGGACGAATTATGGCGACCATCAGTTAAAACCGAGTCAGAGGAGGAATTAGCAAATCAAGACCAGGATTCAGGACTTGTGGCCACTATACGTACTATTCCCGAGTGGACAGAACCGTTTTTGGCCTACCTATCGCGAGGCGAGTTACCACAACAGGAGGTATTAGCAAGGCAAATTTTGAGGCGAGCGAAGGGATATTCTATCATCAATGGGGAATTATATAAGAGAAGCACAACAGGGGTCTTTTTGCGCAGCGTAGCGCCAGAAGAAGGCCGACAGATTCTCAAGGAAATCCATGAAGGCGACTGTGGACATCATGCATCCACAAGATCTCTCGTGGCTAAAGCTTATCGACACAGATTTTTCTGGCTCACGGCTCTAGCGGATGCGGAACGATTGGTAGCAAGATGTGATGGATGTTAAAGGTACGCTCGCCAAACCCATGTGCCGGCTATGGAGTTGCGGACAATCCCGTTAACTTGGCCGTTCGCTGTTTGGGGTATGGACATGGTTGGCCCATTTCATATGTCACCATGCAAGAAGACACATCTTTTGGTGGCTATTGATAAGTTTACCAAGTGGGTTGAGGTTATGCCAGTTACTAATTGCGAATCAGCCACAACAGTCAAGTTCCTGAAAAGGATTATCTATCGGTTCGGGTATCCCCACAGCATAATTACCGACAATGGAACCAACATGTCCCTTGGTGAGATGGAGAAGTTCTGTGGCAACAATAGAATCCGGCTTGATGTCGCATCAGTGGCTCATCCGCAGGCCAATGGGCAAGTGGAGAGGGCAAACCAAGAATTGCTTCGCGGATTAAAACAACGATTACGAGTCCCCTGTATCAGGGCAGCTGGCGCATGGGTCGAAGAACTTCCTTCTGTGGTGTGGGGTATCAATACTACGCCTAATAGATCTACTCAGATGACACCCTTCTTCATGGTCTATGGCGCGGAGGCAGTACTACCGAGTGATATTATTCATGATTCACCACGAGTATCAGCATACGTCGAAGTGGAGAATGAAAAAACCCGGCAAGATGCCGTGGATATGTTAGAAGAGCAAAGGGAACAAGCCCTGGAAAGATCAGCTATATATCAGCAGGATTTACGAAGGTATCATAGCCGGCACGTGAAAACCCGGGTCTTCCAGGAAGGAGACCTGGTTCTGCGCCTGGTACAGTCGAACGAAGGAAAGCACAAGTTATCACCACCCTGGGAAGGACCGTTTATCATAAGCCGGAATTTGCATAATGGGTCATATTACTTGATAGATGCAAGGGAAGAGTCGACCACAGTTAATGACACCGCTCACACCACTTCATCTATGCAAGAAAGAGACAGACCGTGGAACGTGGCTCAGCTACGTCCATATTATACTTAGCAAAAATTGTGTTGGCATATGGAATTAAACGATGTAACAGGCAGCAGGTTTTCAGACGTACTCTTTTCCTATCCAGGGTACCCTTGGGGACTGGACGGGTTTTTAATGAGGCGGCTTGCTGACCTAGATTTTTTCATATCAAGTAAAGAGGTGATTATCAAGAAAAGAGATGGTTATTATCAGGTTCTGTACTCTCAGTATGATGCGTATATCTAGGTCTTGGGGGCTGGTCGCTTGAATAGCACAGTTACGAACTCAAAGACCCGGCCATGATGCCTATGAGTTATAAGGGCCGATTACTTGCAAACGAGTACGGCTACAATCTTATAACCGGACAAAGAAGTCCAAATTTCTTGGCTATTCTTACTTAAGCTCGATGTGACTCGCACTAAAGTGGCATGATTTGTTCGCTTACGATTACAGTCAGCCATGAAACCCGACGGGGCTTGACTGGCCACGTTTTCGTATAGATGTAACAACATGGTATCCACGCGAAAGCCGGCTTACAGTACAAGATAGTCAAAAGGGTCATCTAAACCACAAGTTATGCAGAGTACAAGGCTAAACAGCTGGAAACTCAACGATTATTAAGCATAACTTCAAATCCTATGTGAAACGACTCAGGGATCTTTGTGAATTTAGCAATCGGCAATTCGCTCTCCTTTCAAGATCAAGTGTCCTAGACTTGGAGATCCGGGTCCGGGTGACTTGAAATCTTGAAAAGAGAAAAAATTGCTTACTTGTTAGAATTCCAAAAACCCAAATATCCGAGTCTTGGGGACTTGGGGACTTAGAAGCAAATCCGCTTGTCAGCACCCATGAGACCCGGAAATCGAGTTTCACAAAAGGAACAATAAAGAAAGCCGGATATCGAGAACAGACGAGCTCAAGAATGGATAAATTTAAAAAGGCCGGAAGAGGCATAGAGTGTATCAAGACCTTAGCGTACATTACAAAATCCCGGTGAAAAGATATCAAAGGTGCACAGGCGCACCACCCAAAATATAATTGTTTAAACAGCACGTTGGCCGACCGGTGCATAAGAAGAGGCATTAGGGATCAGATATCACTCGGCGTTCATCTTGGCCTTGCCCTTGCCATCATTGGTGGTAGCAGCAGCACCCGGATCAGTAGTACCAGCCCGCGCAGGAGGTGGAACGACTGGTGTTGAGGTAGCGGGGGCAGAGCCGGCTTCAGCTTGCTTCTTGGCAGCCTCCGCCCTCAACGCAGCAGCTTCCTCCTTCCACCGAGCCAGCATATCATACGGCTCGGGAAGATCCGACTTAATCGCTTCACCAGCAGCATCATATGCTGGAACAAGGATATTAACATCCAGGTCGTCAGCAATCACGCTGGCCGGGTAACGGACCTCCTTCTGGACAGCCTGAAAATCCTTCACCGAGAACTTGGACCCATCAAGCTTGAACTCTGGGAAGCCGCCCATAAGCTTCACTAGCTCGAGCTTGGGGAAATAAGCCTTGGCAAGTGCAAGCCCCCGGGTTACTCCAACCCGGCAAGACGAGCGTTTCCAGTGCCAAATCCACTCAGGAATAGTGGAGAAGGCATCCAGCATCCTCTTCAGATCAACATGTCCTTTACCCGACCACCGTAATTCCTGAAGGATCCATTTGGTTCCGGCACATAGCTGCCGGATAACGCTCTTCATAGTTTTCAGCCTGGCAATGTCATCCTCATCCGGCATGGCTTCGTCCGGGCCTGAAGAAATGGAAACATAAGTCGGGAAAGCTCTTGCTATCTATCAAAAGGATAAACCTGGAGGAGGAAACGTACCAAGTAAGGCACGATATGTGTCAGAAATTTGGACAGAAAGGCTTGTTAGGTCATCTTCTGCTTTGTGAGCCCTTTTCCTATACTTCCGCATTATCATCCTATTCCTCCTGGCCTCAGCCTCGGCTGCTTCACGCAAAGCCACCTCCTTTTCAATGAGCTTGGTGGCGTCTGCCAGTTTCTCCTCAGATTGAGTCACGAAAGACTGCATGGATGCAAACAAGGATTAGTCGGGTAGAGGGGCAAGTTATTAGTCGCTTGTATAATAAAGTCCCAAGCAAATTGTGAATCAATTCACTCGGAACTTGGGGACTGGATAAGGGCACAAGCAACGTCAGTCGGATTTACCTCGTGTTTGGCTATTAAAGCCCCCAAGATGTTTTCTTCATTAGCCCTTAAAGTGCGCAGGGTTTCCAGCATCTGGGCAAACGTCAGTTCCTCGGGTCGAGTACCGGAAGAGCCGGCTGCCTGGTCGCCTGGTGGGGGAGCTCTCCCCGCCCTTGGGGTCGAGACCCGGACAGTTTGAGTACCCGGGTTGGGAGAACCCATCCTTGTATCCAGAACCTCGATCTCCTCGTCCACTGGTTCCGATGAGGAAGGAGATCCGGCGGCTCGGGGAAGCGGATTGTTCAGAGGGCCTTGTTCCTGGTTATTCTCCGTATCACCGCCAGTCGCGACGTCTACATTCTCAGTCGGCTTCTCTGCCCGATGGTTATCCGTCTCTACATTTTCCGGGTCACTGACGGTGACTTGAGTGCTGAAAGAAAGATGAGAAGAGGCAGTTATCAGTGGTGACGGTGACTTGAGTGGAAACTTGTCAGATGTCAAAGGAAATCATATAGCAAAAACTTACCCGGCATTCACGGTATAGTCCGGCGGGAGCTCGCCGCTGGAAGCAGATGAAGTTGCCCCGGGGACCATAACGGAACCCGGAATTGCCCGGCGCGTGGATGGTTGGGAGAAGGGTGGCGTCGAGGAGAGTCGGAAGGACGAGACAGAGGAGCACTGGCACGATGGGCGGAGGAGGTAGAGATGCCCGGGTTAAGAGGATCTTCGCCCGGAGAGCTCCGAGTTACTCTGCGTTTGGCTGGGAGAGAATCCTTCAAGCACGACGAGTTTGATAATTGATGGTTAAGTCGTCGCATGGCGTCAAAGGAGTAAGGTTCAGAGGATAACGAGGAGAAAGGAACCTTGGACACTGCCCCTCTGGCCTTCCTCTTGGCTCCAACTGTGGCTTCTGGATCAGATTCGGTAGCCTCCGGGTCATCCTCGTTGGTTTCACCTTCGTCCTCCAGCCCTGTGAACCGGGTGTGTGTTCGTGGGAAAAAAGTTAAACGGAAGGAAAATGATGCAAGTAAAGATTATACAAGTTCTGTGCAAATACCTTCACTATCATCAGCCGGCTCGTCCTCTTCTTCCGGGTCTCTGGAAGGGGGGGAGGGTTCAACTCTCCAGAAAGGGTCATCAGCCTAAGACAAAAGAATGAGACTAAGGGTTAGAAGCTGTATCAAGTCAAAATATGGAAATAAGTTGTGAATATTGGATATTACCGCTGGAGCCGGGTTTTCCCGAGTAAATGGGGGTAACCCGGTGATGCCCTTTATCACCTCTAGCTTCTCTGTCAAGAAGCCCTTGATGGTCTTGTTGGTATCGCCGGTCGCAAAGCTCTTGGTGGAGTATCGGAGCGCATCTGTGGTGTGCCCCGAATACTCGCACATCAATTTGGTGCGGATGGAGTTGGGTTGGATCCGAAAATCAACCCATGTTTTTATTAAATTGAGCCCGAGGAGGCCTTGGGCTGAGAGGATGGCTATCTTGGCTAACGAGGGAAGGATCGCCTCCCTGTCTGAGTCTGGTGCAAAGGCATATAAAGACTCGGAAGGTTTGAGGAGGCTCTCCGAGTAGCCCGGCAGTTTCTTTTCGCTGTCTGGGGAGGTATCGTGGCAATAAAAGAAAGACAACTGCCAATGTTTGACGTGCGAGTTTAAATTGAGGGTTGGCATCGGTGAATTCTTGCGGCGTTGGATGGATACCCCGCCGCAGGTAAGAAGCGCTCCGTCACCACTTTCGCGGCACGGCTTACATTGGAATAGTTCGATGAAGAGAGTCAAACTCGGCGGCATGCACAAGTACGACTCGGATAGAACGATGAAGTGGGTAATGTTCAACATAGAGTTAGGCCCTATGTCGAACACCCGGAGGCCGTAATGGCTTAAGACCTCCCTAAAGAAAGGGTGACCCGGAGGACGGAATCCCCGGGTCACGTGCTCTACGAAGCAGATTACCTCGTTATCGGCGGGTGTGGGCCGGGTCTCGTTGCCCGGCGCTCTCCAGTGAATGTCCTTCTGAGAAGGGAGAATTCGTAATTCGGCTAGCTCGTCCAACTTGGCCTTTGTAGCTGTGGAACGCCCCCAGTTGGCGGATATGGTTTGGGTAGTCCTTTCCTGAGTCGGCTGCTTTCCTTGCCGTTTGGGAGCCATGGGATCGACCTGCAAAACACAAGAAAAAGAGGCAAAGGAAATAAGACCCGGAAGTGTTGGATTATCCAAGTATAAGGTATCAAGAAAGTATGAAGCTAAGAATTATCCGGGTATCACGCTATGAGGTGGATGTTATAAGGTATCCGGGTGTTAAGTATAACCGTGGAGATTATTGGCCACTTACATATGGGAAAGCATTTGGGGAAGATGGATGGTTGCCCATGTATCTACTGCAAGCAAAATAGCTGGAAAAGGAGGATTTTCCGGGTGTTAATGAAATGAGCGGAAAATCAAGGAGGGATGGATCTAGATGGAAAAATTTGCGAGCGATTTTACGGGGGATTTGGTAATTAGTAATGGTAGGAGGATGAGTTGTAACTATCTAGCAGGTGGTTAAAGGAGTTGGCGAGCATCGAATCGATCTAATTTGATGCAATCGGAAGAACGACTCACGGGTTGACCTAGATCCAATCATGGATGAATTGAAAAATTGCGGGGCTAAACTAAACAAGTGCAAGGGGCTTACTGGAGATATTGGAGTCTAGCGCGACGGCGACGAACGGCGTGGCTCGAATGCCCCTTTGCGACTCTTGGCGAGTGGAACGAAGGCGCGGCGGTGAAGCTTGGCGGCGGCGCGGGATGGCTCGAGGGCGAATGCGGCCGGCGGCGGCTTTGCTTCGATGGCGAGCACGAACTTCTTGCGGTGGTGCTGCAAGGGTGTAAGGAGCAAGGAAGGAAAGGGGGAATTGAAGTGGAGCGATGGGTTTTAGGTTACCCTCGGAGCACTATTTATAAGGCGAGGGAGAGTCTATCCCAACGGCCGGAAGCCGGAAATTGTGGGGTAATGGCTATCTGCGCGGATTCTGCGAGATATGCGCCTGGAATTGAGCAAAGTATCTGGACAAAAAAGAGAAGGAGATCTACCCCATGATATCAGGGTCAATTATCGAGTATGGAATCTTGGCATTTTTATTAGGGTTTAGACCTGGAAAGTCAAACCAAAGTATTTGGGGGAAAAGCCGGGTTACTATATGGCCACCATGGAGTAAGGCCTAGCTGTCTATCAAAGCATCTTAACCCGACCTCCATATGTCTGTGTGTTTGGTATCTTTGCAGGGAATAGCGAGCTCTTCAAGGAGGATCCGTGAAGCCCAAGCTATTCTGGGGACTACTGATGGGGGCATAATAACCCAGTAGGCCAACTCCAAGGTGTAACTCGGTCCAAGGAACATGGTGCGCAATCTGGTTAAGGATAATGAAGCTTCTGGAAGGCCCAAAGTTTGTAGGCCTCGTAACCCGGATTGTGGGTTACAGTAAGGAAAGTTAGGGTTCATAAGCGGTGTCCGGATAGGATTCAAGCTGCGCCTTGGAGAATAGGGCCGAGGGGGTACGGGTGCTTTATAAACCGACCCCTAGGTCTAGTTTAGACAGAGATCTAAGAACCCTAGCAATATCGCCTGATATCGAGCATCTAGTGTAATCCCAGAGTTGAGTTATTATATCAAGATCGGAGACTCGGCGACTTTGATTGCCGGCTACCAGATCGAGTTGCATCATGTTTTCCTCTGAGCTAAACCCTCTCCCAAACGCCTGTGTCGTCTTGCCCCAAGATCAGTTACCCCCGGTAACGTCTGCCGTGATTATCCCACGACAGCAGGCCAAGCCGTGGCGACCACCAAGTCCAAGGGCAAGGAGGCAGCACCAGTTCCTGATCTCTTCTCGCGTGGCGAAGGAGATAGCGATATCGAATCGGAAGGCCTTACCACAATCCTGGACCGAGTGGGGTTTGTTGACCCAGCCTAGAACAGCAAAGCGCACGGCAACCCTAAATGGAATGGTCTTGAGTTGGGCCCGATTGACCACTACCGCACTGATTGGAACAAAGCCGATGTCGGTTCTGTTCCCATGACAATCGCAAGCCCCATCTGCACCTTGGCCGGGAAGCTATTCGTCATACGCAAGGCTGCCGAGGACGTCGAGCAAAGTTATGTTGTAAGTCTTTTCTCTCCTTCTTGCAATTTCCGAGTTGATGTTTCTCCTTTCTCTTCTCTTTTCCTCTTTTCCTCTTAGCCATTCCCCCAGTCCCTGAGATCCGGGCCGAGTAGGCAAAAACTCAACTGAGTTGCCGTCTACTCGGGACAAATCTTCAAAATATCTCAAACTTTTTCTCTTTTTTCTGCAGAATAGCCTCCAGAAGAGGACGAAATTGTTCCGCCGGCTACTCTGGAACCACCGCATCGCCAAAGACCGTATCGAGGCTCTTGAAGCCGAGAAGAAAGACGGCGCCGCGATGGAGCAGGCGACACTGGACCGCACTCTCCAGATTTCTGAAGTTGAAGGTAAGCTTTCAGCAATTCGGTTTGTGCATTTTGTGTTTACGCTCGTGTTTGCTTTTTGCTTCATCGTTGTTTTCTCTGCAGGCAAGCTCAATGACCTGATGGAAAAGCATCGGACTGCGAAGTCTTTGCTGCTTCCGCCCAGAGCAAGATTGCTACTCTGGAGGGTGAGTTACCTTCCTTCTCTGCACTTGTGTTTCTTTTTTACTTGGTTACTCTGCTGACACTGTTGTTCTTCTCGCAGAAGAGTATGAGAAATTCCGGGAGCAGCACCTGAACTGCCTCATGCCTGCCGAGGTGCAGCAGCAGCTTGAAACCCGAGAAGCGGAAATCGAGAAAGAGCGCACCACCAAGAGGGCGGAGTATGAGAAGATGCAGGTCGACCTGAAAGCTGCCCTCGAGGATGCCATCAACCAAGTTACCGAGAAGGAAGGGATTAAGAAGACCGCCAAAGCCAGAGAGAAGACGCTCGAGATGGAGATCTTGATGCTGAAGGAACACAACCAGCAACTTGTTCTCCAGATCGCAGATGCGCGCCGCATTGAAGACATGCACATCTCGGACGAGAATGACTGGAGGATCAAGCTGGGAGCCCTGCTGGTAGATTTAGAACGTGAGTTTTCTTTTCTCTGCACCTGACTTGTTTTTCTCTTCTCCGCCTTTTTCTACCTGGCTTTATCTCTTCTCTGCCTCTTTTTCTGATCCCAACTAGATCCCTACGCAGACATCTTCCCTGAGCTCCGCTCTGCTGGTGTGCCTGATGTGGAGAAGGCCAGACAGCTCCGGGCTGCGTCTGGAATGCCTATCGACAATACTTCCACCATCAGCGACTACCTCTTGAGTATCAAGTCGCAGATCCGCTCCCTCAAGGGCCTGGGCACCTCCATGGTGTCCACTGGATTCAGACTTCACAAGTTGTTCTGGCCGGATCAGGATGTACCAGAAACCTTCAGCGAGATCGCCGAGCACTTGGACGGAGTGAAGGCCGAGTTGAAGAAGTGGCGTGCCTCTGCAGCTCGGGCAGGAGCTGACGAGTTGCTACACTTCATCATCAGTTGGTATGAAAACCTGGATCTCAACAGGATCCTCACGATCCGTGAAGACTCCAAATAGACCAAGAACCCTGACTGCGTCACTCGCCGGAAAGTTGTGGCATACGAGATCGCCTCATACGCCGACACCGCCAGCTACATCAATGGCCTCCCTGCGCCAGAGAGAGAACCTGAAGAAGAGGATGATGAGGACAATGAAGATGATACCGAGTCGAAGGATGAGGCCGCCAAGCGAGCGTCCGAGAAGGGGAAGGCCAAGGTCATTAAGGGGACCGAGCAGCTGGTCAATCCGGAGGAGTCCGAGTTGGCCACCAACGTAGAGGCCGAGCAGCCGCAACCCAGCGCTCAGGAGGCCACCATCACCACCGAGATGGTGATCGAGCAGGCGGCTCCCGAGCTGGGCACGACTGGTGCTGTTCCAACTGATGTCGAGCCGCTGCTCAGGACCCAATCTACCGCGTCCACCTCTGCCACAGATCCCATCTCAGTTGCCACCGCGACCTCTGATCCAGCTGCCTCCGCCAACGTTGATGCCGACAATGCCGATGCGGACAACACTGCCACTACCAACAAGTGATTCCTGCAACACTTTTATATTGAACCTTTATCAGATCCCCGGTATGCCGGGTGCAGATGTAACCGTACAATTATTGTTTCGTTGCTACTCAGTTTTAATTCAGTTTGATATTTTAGCGACTCTGGCTTAATGCAGGGTTGCGTTTCTATGCAAGTCCCCGAGTTGCATTTTTTATCCACTCTTTCTTTTTATCTCAGCTCTTACCTGCAACTTGTTGCTTTTTTGGTAGTCGAGTCACAAGATTTCAAAGTCTGAGTTTCAAATACTTAGCCACTTAGAAAAATCATAGTAACGCTGCCCACCACTAAGCCGAAAAGAAAGAAAACAGTAAATAACACTCTATTCGGTTGCCACATGCTTTCTTTCCTTAGCAATCTTTCGTGTGTTCAGTGACCCTTTGGCTTGTTCTTTGGCTTGCCATGAAGCCGGGTTGCGGACAGCAGCAGAGTCGCAGAGTTGGATCGTGGGTTTAAACAAACTACTATATATGCTTTTGAAATTCTAAGTGGTTCAACCGAATAGACAAGGTAAAACAAAGTAAACACAAGGAGCAATTTGGACGAGGGCAGTCCCCGAGTTCGAATTCATATTACCGACTAGAATTTTAACTCGGATAAGAAAGTACATACACAGTTTGCTCATGAGTGAAAACGTCGGAGTAGAGCTACATTCCAAGGGCGCTTAGATTCCTCTCCAGCTCTATCTGGCCTGTTCTTCTGGGGTGCCTGTGCGTCAACTAGATAGTAGGCATCATTGGCAGAGCCTTGCTCACAATGAAAGGCTCTTCCCACAGAGGGGATAGCTTGTGCATCCCGGCCGTGCGCTGCACGAGCCTAAGGACCATGTCTCCTTCTCGGAAAACCCTTGGGTTCACTTTCCGGCTATGATAACGCCTCAAGTTTTGTTGTTAAACAGCTGAACGTGACAGAGTTAACTCTCTTGCTTCTTCTAGCAGGTCAACGTCATTTTCTCGAGCTTCTCTCGCCTCCGCCTCAGTGTAGAGGGTTACTCGGAGCGAGTCATGCTCTAGGTCAGTGGGCAACACGGCCTCAACTCCATATACCAGGAAGAATGGTGTGTATCCGGTTGATCGGTTAGGGGTAGTCCTTAGACTCCACAACACCGCCGGAAACTCGTCTAGCCAACACCCAGGTGTTTTCAGCAATGGCTCAATCAGCCTTGGCTTTATGCCGGATAGCACCATGCCATTTTCTCTTTCCACTTGCCCATTGGAGGCCGGATGCTGATGACTCCCAAGTGTAGGAGATCAATTGTAGTACCTTTCGATAAGTATTTGAGTGTCGGACCCACGAGGAGCTGAAGGTAAGCTATCTATTCTCTAAAGCCCTATAACCCTCTTATATGGCTGTTTATGCAAAGCAATAAGTTTGACTAAAAGGAACTAACTAATTAAAAGCAAGTGACGTGGAGTGTGGTTTGTCTAGTAACTAGTGAATCAAGTTTAAAATGCAAGTTTCTAAGCAAGTTTCACAAGTAGCAAGCAGCAACTATCTCAAGTATCTCAAGGGAGCAAGTGTTCTAGCAATAGGTGTTTCGTTCGTGTGGTTGTCACAATTAGTGAAGCACATGTTTTAGTCTTAGTTGTTTCTTCTAGGAAGGAGCCATGAATAGGTATAGTCAAGTAAATGATCTACAACCCCTTATGATGGATCATGTGGCCAAGTAAATGACTGCACAAGATTGATTAAGACATAAAGTCCCACCATAGCCTTACGTTCTAAGGTCCCCTATATATATATATCCCCCAATAACTTAACTTTGTGGCTCGGTCTCAGGTTACTGTCACTCCCAAGTCACCACCACTCCATTATGCTACCGGTGATCACCTTACATGCATTCCCCAACATATGTGTGCACTCATATATTGTACATAAAGACAATCATAGAAGATAACAAACTTGTATGCAACCAATCAACGAACTATTTCACCATTGCCAAGAACGATTCACTACTCAAACATAGACGGGGAGACACAATACATCAAGGGAATATAGTATTGCATCATACATCGTGTTTTCCAAGAGATTACAGTGGAGAGATGGAGCTGATCTTGCTGTAGATGTTGATGATGAACACGCCGGAGGGGGGTGGAGCCCTCCGGGGGTGACCCCGGCGGCGTTTCCCCCCTTCGATGTTCTCCGGCGGCAGCCTTCTGTCTCTCTGTTTCGTGGTTTCGTCTCTCGGCGCCGCCTCCTCCTCGAAAAGGCCAGGGGACCCTTTATATAATCGTTTTTAAGGTCACGAGACACTCGGGAGAAGAAAGATCGATGACATCGGAGCCACGGGGGCAAAAAGGGGGCCTCTCACGTGGCCAAGGAATCTGGCCGCGTGGAGGGTCCTCTTTGCCACCTGGTTGGCCTTTTGGCCCTCTACTTTGGCCCATGGTCTTCGTCTCAAAAATTCTGAACCGTGCTCTTTGGCCTTGCCCTTTTTGGAGTCCCGAAGCTCCCGGAAAGTCTGAAACACTAAAAAGTACGTTTTCTGGAAAAACAGGGTTAGAACCAAAAGAAGAAGGATTGTTTAGAAAATCCCCCAAATCATTATAAAACATGAATATAAGTTGCTAATATGTAGGAAAAACAAGTAATAACATGCAAAGTTCATGTATGCATTTTACATGCATCAACATCCCCAAGCTTAACCCATGCTCGTCCTCGAGTATGAAGGTGATAAAACTAACATGGACTTTGCATATTGAAACAATCATGGGATATCAAGGAGGATTATTCATGCTACATATAATCAAATGATTAATACTATAAATGAGTAGCAATATACAATTCATGTTGTAAGAAATATCAAATATGCAAGCAAAGATGCTCCATGAAAGTTCACAAAGTGTATAATTAAATAAAAGCACTATGGACCAAATGCATACACAAAATGAAAAATAAAATCCTATATTGGTCAAAGAATAGCATAATGGAAAATAGAAAATATGGTGGACACTTTGGAGAAAATTGAGTAGAGGTAAAACATGATCAAGTCTTATTTAGCCTCTAAATTATTCAACTAAAATTACTAACTGAAATGTGGTATCCATTGATCTAGGACTCTCATTGCCCCTTTATCACTAGCATCTTAAATGGTGAATGTTGAAGTAATGTGAATGACAAGGTGGTTGAAAGCCTCATGCCCCGTGAGTGTGAAAACCTACTCCATGATTACTCAACTTAAGATTCCTAATAAGCTTTGTACAATCATAATAAGTATTAATGACATCATAGAGAACCGCAAAGAGGTATCTCTTGCCCCATGACATGGAAACAATCCCATGTCACAATGACAATACAAACAAACGGAGTAGACTCATCATCCTTTTTATTTTCATTCACTATTATGCATAGCTTCTTATTTTATTGTAGGATGTGTTGTAGAGTCACTCAAGCTGTAAGTAAATTTCCACCATGTTAAAGCATGGCTTGGGTTAATGGCCCAATGCGTTTCTCTAGTCATATTGATACTTACTCATCAAAACTTACTATTCCTCTATTTCATTTCGGCATGGCAGGAGTCCAAAAACAAAAGTACATGATATAAACCAAATGTAAATTTTTGTGCAATGTTGAAAGCTTTCCGGTGATACACGTTTATAGCTAGCTCCCAACCACACACTTGTCAAACGCAAAACTTGTGGCTCCCATTATTGGGTCATGTTTATTAGATGCATAAAAAGTAAAGTGTGCCTTCAAAAGTTCGTGAGAGTCCTATCCCAAGTTCAACCCATGAAAATTAATAAAGTGAATATCTTAATTTAGAACATAAATAACACAATAACATGGTGAACATACTCGGAATAGCAATGAAGCTAATGGGAAGATATGGTGGACTCACTGGAAATACTTGGCTAAGGAGTGTTGGAAACAAGTTTTTACTTGTTGGAATTTTTAAATTTTTGGCTAGCAAGAGGGAGATAGTTGAACAGCTACTATGCATGCATATGTCCATAGAACTACTCATTTCATGACAAACTAAATAAACCAGCAATTAACATCAAGGACATGAATAAGAGATAGCTCAAGACAACATTATTGCAAATTTCTACACATAAAAAGCCTATAAATCATGCAAACATATGTAGCTCTTCAAATCAACCATGGCATCCCTATTCCAAGTCATAATACTAGCATCCAATACATTCCAACCCCAAACTCCAGTATCTCAATCTCATATAAAATGATGGGTGTGGTCTTATCAAAAAAAAAACTAAAAAAAAAACTAGACACTTCAAGTCTCTACGATAAATGCTTTGCTTAGAAAAACAGAAAGTAGACGTGTGCTAACCAAAAGAGTGTAGCTCCAGTGGGGTGTTCATCACATCCCCAAGCTTATGGCTTTCACCATTCTTGGATGTCTTGAGGCGCAGCTCCTCTATTCCCTGTGAAAAAAACTTCACAAAACCTGTTTCTCCCATTCTTTTTCTGTGGGGTGAGATTAGCAAGGACAAACAAATCACATGTTTGCTGTGCAAAATTCCAAATCAAATGCTCCAGTAGATAGACAATAAGGTTCATTATGTTGTATTTTCACTCTATTGCTTGAAAGAATCATGGAAATTCGATTCCCAAGCCCAAAGAGTGCATAAAACAAAAGAAGGCAGAATCTGTCCAGAAAAACAACAGCAGCAAAACGAACGTTTTTCCCTAAGCTAGACTCGTCAAAAAATTAAGCCAATTTTTCTGCTTACCGAGGACGAAAATTTGCATAACATACTAAATAAATAGCTCAATCTGACATACCGATAAAAAACGTAAAATCATACGGTGAGCAGACTCGTGCTGAAACAGAAATTTCATGCACTAGGATATCAACTTATAAGTCCAAATGGGTTTGACTTGACTCTTTATTGAAAACTCCAGAATGAAAAAAAAAACTAATCTCTTGAGACAGCAAGAGGACACTAGGAAAATCCAAACAAAAACAACCGGGTTGCCTCCCGTAAAGCGCTTTCTTTATAGCCATATAGCTAGGCTTTACTTACTTAACATCATGATGGTTGGAGTGAGGTGGCTCGGCATCCCCAATCTTGGATTCTTGTACTTATTTGATACATGTAGGGTAATCCCAGGGGTACATCCCCAAGCTTGATTGGTTGTCCCTCTTGATCTTTGTTCATCTCACTCAACTCTTCCTCCTGAAAAATTCTTCTTACACAAATATCAACATAAAACTTGATTAGAGGGGTTAGTGCCTCCATAAATAAAATCCACATAGGTACAGCAAAGACACATCATGAGTTGATTCTAAATATTAACTACTGTTACTACAGTTGTGCATTGCTCCTTGATCAAAAGAACCACACAAAACACAAGTAATGAGAGCAATGCAAAATAAAGACATAATCTGCCAAAAACTGAACATCACGTAAAGAGTGAATTTTTAGAGGCACTTAAGTTTCCCAAATCAGAAAACTTAAAACTAATGAAATATGTAGTGATAACTAAATATTGCTGTCGTAAATTATCAGGTCAAAATTCCACTTCTGTGATTTTAAACATTTTCTGCAGTGAAGTTCAGGAATCTGTTTTCTTGACAGCTAATTACTATTGTTTAATCCTATCTCTCATATAAGATTATTCTTGCCATTTAAGATGAGAAATAAGACAGAAATGTGATGTTACAGTAGTGAACTAATATTTTTATTGTTTTTAGCTTTGGAAAAAGTTTTAATGATAGAGACTTTGCAATGGTTTCATTGGCATGAACAACACATGTTCAAGGTCGACCCCAACTTCTCCATTACTCATCCTTCTCATTTACTTTCCCAATTTTTTTTATAAAATTAAAATCTTAAACTAAATGATACATAACAGTAGGTAAAGGCATTTTACATGTTGTAAATACATAAATGTGTTCTCAAACCGAATAGGAAATTAAAGCATAAGGAACACACCAAAAAATATTAAACAATTTATTTTTAAGTCTAACCCATTTCCTATGCATTGGCATTTTGTAATGAAACAAATAAAAGAAGCACATAATAGCAAGCATAGAAAGTTAGATCAAGTGCAACTTCAATACTTTCAGCATAAAGAGGGGAAACTTAATATTGTTGAAATATGTGTAACCATGTTTCCCTCTCTCATAATAATTGTCAGTAGCATCATGAATAGATTCAACAATATGAGTATCACATAAAACATTCTTATCATGAGCCACATGCATAAAATAATTACTACTCTCCACATAAGTAAAATCCTCATTAGTGATAGTGGGAGTTAAACATTCATAATTTTCATTGCAATCATCATATATAGGAGGCATAGCATCATCAAAGTGAATTTTCTCCTCCAAGCTTGGGGAACTAGAAATATCATGCTCATCAAAACCAACTTCCCCAAGCTTAAAACTTTCCATAGAATCAGCAAGTATATCATTTTTATCCTCAATAGTAGGGGGACTAAAAATATCATCTTCATCAAGACAAACTTCCCCAAGCTCAAGGTTTTCCTAAGCAATAAAGGTGTTCAAAGAATTAGTACTACCACAAATATGATTGTTGTGCAAATATTTTTCAATTTCTCCTCAAACACTTCATGTCCTAATTCAAGGTAGATATTATACAGTTCTAAAATTGTTTGGTTGTTTTCCATTTTATATTTTTTTTGTGTTTTAGGTTTATATGTTAGTGTGCAATGCAAATAAGAATAAAAGCTTAGCACAACGCTCCCCGGCAACGGTGCCAGAAAAGTGCTTGATGACTCCCAAGTGCAGGAGATCAATTGTAGTACCTTTCGATAAGTATTTGAGTGTCGAACCCACGAGGATCTGAAGGTAAGATATCTATTCTCTAAAGCCCTATAACCCTCTTATATGGTTGTTTATGCAAAGCAATAAGTTTGACTAAATGGAACTAACTAATTAAAAGCAAGTGACGTGGAGTGTGGTTTGTCTAGTAACTAGTGAAGCAAATTTAAAATGCAAGTTTCACAAGTAGCAAGCAGCAAATATCTCAAGTATCTCAAGGGAGCAAGTGTTCTAGCAATAGGTGTTTCGTTCGTGTGGTTGTCACAATTAGTGAAGCACATGTTTTAGTCTTAGTTGTTTCTTCTAGGAAGGAGCCATGAATAGGTATAGTCAAGTAAATGATCTACAACCCCTTATGATCGATCATGTGGCCAAGTAAATGACTGCATAAGATTGATTAAGACATAAAGTTCCACCATAGCCTTACGTTCTAAGGTCCCCTATATATATCCCCCAATAACTTAACTTTGTGGCTCGGTCTCAGGTTACTGTCACTCCCAAGTCACCACCACTCCATTATGCTACCGGTGATCACCTTACATGCATTCCCCAACATATGCGTGCACTCATATATTGTACATAAAGACAATCATAGAAGATAACAAACTTGTATGCAACCAATCAACGAACTATTTCACCATTGCCAAGAACGATTCACTACTCAAACATAGACGGGGAGACACAATACATCAAGGGAATATAGTATTGCATCATACATCGTGTTTGCAAGAGATTACAGTGGAGAGATGGAGCTGATCTTGCTTTAGATGTTGATGATGAACACGCCGGAGGGGGGTGGAGCCCTCCGGGGGTGATCCCGGTGGCGTTTCCCCCCTCCGATCTTCTCCGGCGGCAGCCTTCTATCTCTCTATTTTGTGGTTTCGTCTCTCGACGCCGCCTCCTCCTTGAAAAGGCCAGGGGACCCTTTATATAGTCGTTTTTAGGTCACGAGACACTCGGGAGAAGAAAGATCGACGGCATCGGAGCCACGGGGGAAAAAAGGGGGCCTCTCACGCGGCCAAGGAATCTGGCCGCGTGGAGGGTCCTCTTTGCCACCTGGTTGGCCTTTTGGCCCTCTACTTTGGCCCATGGTCTTCGTCTCGAAAATTCTGAACCGTGCTCTTTGGCCTTGCCCTTTTTGGAGTCCAGAAGCTCCCGGAAAGTCTGAAACACTTAAAAGTACGTTTTCTGGAAAAACAGGGCTAGAACCAAAAGAAGGGGGATTGTTTAGAAAATCCCCCAAATCATTATAAAACATGAATATAAGTTGCTAATATGTAGGAAAAACAAGTAATAACATGCAAAGTTCATGTATGCATTTTACATGCATCAGATGCGCAACAGATGCAACATCTAGTCGAATCCGCTTCTCCTTGCAGAATCTCGCAAAAGCACCCTCAGCAAAGTTTGTGCCATTATCAGTAATGATGCTGTGCGGGTAGCCATATCTCAGGATCACATCCTTCAGAAAACTCACAGATGTGACTCCATCGCACTTCCGAATAGGCTTGACCTCAATCCATTTGGTGAACTTGTCAACCATGACCAGGATGTGAGTCATGTTGCCTCTAGCCGGCTTGGACGGGCCAACCATATCCAAACACCAAACTGCAAATGGCCAAGTAATGGGAATGGTCTTCAACTCGGAAGCTGGCATGTGAATCTTACTTGCAAATCTCTGGCAGCCGTTGCACTTTCTCACTATGTCTTCAGCTTTCTTCAAGGCAGTGGGCCAAAAGAAGCCATGCCGAAAAGCCTTGTTGACTAGAGACCGAGAAGAAGCGTGATGTCCGCATTCTCCTTGGTGTATCTCCACCAGAATTTCTTCTCCTTCCTCTGGCTCAACGCAGCGTTGCAGCACGCCAGTAGGACTTCTTCTATGCAGCACCTTGTTGAAAATGGTGTAGCCCATGGATCTTCTCTGTATCTGTCTGGCTGTGACCTCGTCACTCGGCAAGGTGCCATCCGCTAGAAAGGATAATATGGGCAGAGCCCAACTCGGTGTCTCCCGCGTGGGAAACACTGGTTCGTCCACTTCCATTGGATCAGCCACCAATACCTTTTCTGAGTTGAGGGCAAGGTCCTGAGTCCCCGAGTATTCGGAAATGACCCCCTCGATGAATGCGACAGTCCCCGAGTTGGGAGGGGCAGTCCCCGAGTAGGAGGGGACAGTCCCCGGGTTGCAGGTGCCAGTCCCCGGGTAGGAGACGACAGTCCCCGGGTTCTCTTTTGCAGCCTCCCAGTCGATCTCCATGGGAACAGCTTCTTCTCCTGGTAGTGAAGGAACAAAGATAGACTCCGAATTGGGGGATGGCTTGATGGATGGCTTTCTCAAATGCTCCAAGGCAATCCCAGCCGGGATGAACTGCCGAGAAGACCCCAACTTGGACAATTCATCAGCTGCGTCATTCTCTGCTCGGTGTATATGTTGGAACTCACATCCTTCAAAGAAGCCAGTCATGGTTTGCACCAGAAACCGATATGATGCCATGTTGGTATCGAGAGCATCCCAGGTGCCGGATACCTGCTGCACCACCAAATCCGAGTCGCCATAACAGATGATGCGTTGCACACCAACCTCCTTGGCTACCTTCAAACCGTGTACCACGGCCTCATACTCTGCCACATTGTTAGATGCCTTGAAATGAATCTGCCGCACGTATTTGAGTTGATCTCGCTTGAGTGACGTAAGCACCACGCCAGCACCAAGGCCTTCCTTCACTTTGGAGCCATCAAAATGCATCCTCCAGTAGTTGGTTTCTGGCGAAGGAGGCTCATACTGCACCTCAGCCCAATCCACCAGAAAATCTGCTAAGATTTGTGACTTGATGGCTTCTCTTCTTGCGTAAAATGGAGTGTACGCGGCTAGCTCGATCGCCCACTTGGCTACTCTGCCACTTGCATCCTTGTTGCCCATGATGTCCGAGATGGGAGCGGAACTCACCACCGTGATGGGATGCTCTTGGAAATAGTGATTCAGCTTCTTGGCGCCCAGGTACACGCCGTAAGTCATCTTCTGGTAATGCGGGTAGTTTTGCTTGGAGTTGGATAGCACTTCACTCAAATAGTACACTGGCCGCTGCACAGTCTTTCCTTCCTTTTCTCGTTCCACCACAATCACCACACTGACTACCCGGTTGGTAGCCGCAATGTATAGCAACATTGGCTCTTTGGGTAGCGGACTAGCCAGGATAAGAGCGCTACCCAGCATGGCCTTCAACTCCTTGAATGCCACATCAGCTTGTGGTGTCCAGACAAACTTTTCACTCTTTTTCATGAGTTGGTAAAGAGGCAAGGCCTTCTCGCCCATTCTGCCCAGGAAGCGGCTCAGAGAAGCCAGGCATCCAGTAAACTTCTGCACATCCTTCAGGGATCTCGGCAAAGGCATGCTCTCTATAGCTTTTATCTTTGAAGGATTGGCCTCAATGCCCCGACTGGATACCAAGAAGCCGAGTAGCTTGCCAGCCGGGACGCCAAAGGTGCATTTAGTTGGGTTCAATTTCATCCTATACTTGCGCAAGTTGGCAAAAGTTTCCTCAATGTCACTAAGCAGAGTATGTGTTTTATTCGTTTTGATGACAATGTCATCTACGTACACCTGCACATTCTTGCCAATTTGATCATGCAAACATTTCTGCATGCATCTCTGATAGGTTGCCCCAGCATTCCGCAACCCAAAGCACATGACACGATAGCAATAAGCCCCGTACGGGGTAATAAAGACATCTTTATTTGATCATCCGGGTTGAGAGCTATCTGATGAAAACCAGAGTAGGCATCTATGAAAGACAAAAGCTCACAACCAGCAGTGGAATTGATCACCTGATCTATGCGGGGTAGAGGAAATGGATCCTTGGGGCAGGCCTTGTTCAGGTCGGTGTAGTCCACGCACATACGCCATGCGGTGTCGGCCTTGGGGTCCTCCTTCTTCTTCTCAACCATAACCGGGTTGGCTAGCCAGTCCGGATGCAATACCACCATGATAAAGTTGCTTATCAGCAACTTGGTGATCTGATCACCGATAGCTTTCCTCCTCTCATCACCAAAGAGGCGCATAGCCTTCTTAACCGGCTTGGCATCATGCCGCACATGCAGCGAGTGCTCAACCAACTCCCTCGGGACGCCCGGCAAATCCTCATTGGACCAGGCGAAGACGTCCCGATTCTCACGGAGGAAGTGGATGAGCTCGCTTTCCTATTTCTCTCCCAACCCAGCGCCAATGATGGCAACACGGTCTGGGAACTCAGGATCAACCTGGACCTTCTTTGTCTCTTGGGATGCCTGGAACGCAGTCCCGTACTGGGAACTCGGCATGCCAGGCGCACCACCTTGCGCTGCTTGCGCCATAGCCACCACCTCGTACATCTTCTTCTTCTCGGCCGCAATGACCATGGATTCCGCCAGCTGAGAACTAGCAGAGGCACACTCCAAAGACCTCTTGTAATCACCAGAGATGGTGATGACTCCATTGGGACCAGGTATTTTCATCTTCAGGTAAGCAGCATGGGTTGAAGCCATAAACTTGGTGAGGGCAGGCCTACCGAGAAGAGCATGGTAGGGGCTCTGAAGATCAACCACCTCGAACTGGACGCACTCGGTGTGGCAGTTCTCCCTGGTGCCGAATAGGACATCCATCCAGATGCGGCCGATTGGAGCACAAGATACTCCCGGCACAATTCCGTGGAACGTGGTCTTGCTGGGTAGCAGCATGTTCTCGGCAAGGCCGAGCTTCTCAAGTGTATCCCGGTACATGATGTTGATGCTGCTGCCGTTGTCTATCAGCACCTTGCTGAACTTGACATTCTTCTGAGGTCCTAGGAAAGTGGGATCCACCACCAGAGAATAGCTACCCGGATTAGGCATCACCTTGGGGTGATCCGCCTTGGACCAAGTCACCTCCTGGTCACACCAGTGCAGATAGTAGGGCACAACCAGGATCACGGCGTTTACCTCCATCGCGTGCCTGCGCTGCGAATGCTTGTCGTCTGGCTCGGTGGTGAAGATCATGTAGCTCTCATGGTGCTCCTGGTACTGGTTGCGGTCTCCACCACCATTGTTGCCGTTGTTGTTGTTGCCTTGGTTGTTGTTGTTGTTGTTGTTGTTGTTGTTTCTGTTGTTGCGGGTGTAGAAGTTGCGGTTGCGGTTGTTGTTGTTGTTGTTGTTGTTGTTGTTGTTGTTGTTGTTGTTGTTGTTGTTGTTGTTGTTGTTGTTGTTGTTGTTGTTGTTGTTGTAGTTGCGGTTGGCTCCCTGAGACACTTGATTCACATTCTCCCTTCTTGGAAACACTGCAGCCTGGGAGCAGCTACCCGAATAGGCTGCACATTGGCATTCGCAGCCGGCAGAGGAGGAGGAGGGGGCAGGTCTTCATTCTTGATGCGGTCCCACCAGCTGCACTGTCGGGTAGTGTGGTTGGCTGGCCTACTCGGATGCCGAGTATGGAAGCTGCATGGCCCATCCTTCATGTTTCCAAAGATAAAACTCGGGGCTGAATCCGAGTTGCCGCTACTCTGCTGGGGAGCAGTGTAAGGCTTCTTGATGCCTTGGCCCTGATTCTGGTTTTGCCCGTATTGGGCTCCAGCAGTTTTTTGCCTTTGGATACTCCCAGCAGCCGTGGTCACAGCATTCACCTCCTCTGGATCATACCGAGTATCAAGGCGGTCTCCTCTACGCTTGTTGCGGAAGTCATTGCGCCTGTTGCCGTCCTGGAACTTCCTTCTCGGCTCAGGAGAATCGAGCAGAGGCTGAGTAGGATCACCGAGTGCATACATATCTGCAATCTTGATTGTCTCGGCGAGAGTACTCAGCATCTCTCTCTGCAGATTCTGCCACAACATGTTGTCATGCCTGCAGCCCTGAGCGAACCAAGTAATGGCCTGAGCCTCATTCACACCTTCGCAGGTGTTCCTCAAAGTGCTCCACCGAGTAAGGTACTCTCGGTCAGTTTCCTCTTCTCGCTGATTGCAAGCAGACAGTTGCTGCGGCCTATTCGGCCTCTTGTAGGTGCTGGTGAAGTTGCTGATGAAATCTTCCGAGAAGTCTAGCCAGCAGTTGATACTGTCCTTGGGCAGATTGTTGAGCCAAGTCCGAGCGGGGCCCTCTAGCATTTGCGGAACATACCGCACAGCCCATCTCCGGTTGCCGCCTGCAATGTGCACAACAGTAACATAGTCACTCAGCCAGTCTTCCGGCTTGGTGCTGCCATTGTAGCACTTGGTACCCCTGGCCAGCTGAAAATGGTTCACGGAGGGCTCCTCCATGATGCGACGACCAAAGCAGTCTGGGCCGGGTGGCCCCTTGTTCTCGAGTTGAGCAGACCGATTGATCCGGTCCAGCTTATACGTTGCATCACTAGGCTCCAACATGCGGTCACCCACGCGATCACTGACATCTCTTGGATCAGCATAGCCAGCTAGACCCATCGCCGAGTAGCCATCATCGTAGCGGTTCTCCTGCACAACTGCGGGCTGCACCACCGGGTTGGCTGCTGGCGCAGCCGCACGCGGCTGTGCTGCCGCTGGCTGCTGCGTCTTCTGCCGAGTAGGCTGAGCAGCATGACGCCGAGAAGGTCCTGCATGGTTTCCTGCTTGCTCCTTACTGTGAGCTTTAGTGGCTTGATAGCCTGCTCCTGCAGAGTTGTGTTTCTGACCGGACTGCTGCGGCACAGCGTGCTGTTTTGCGGCGACAACCGGGTCGTACACCTGCATCTGTTTGTTTTTTCCAGAGTTCACACTCTGGTCTCTATCCCCACCGGGAAGCGGTGATGACGTCTGGTCATGAGATCTCATCCCATGCGAGTGAACAACATGGGATGCGCTAGCACCCGGATTGGCTTTCCGGAACTCCTCGTTTTGCCTGCCAGCCTCTAACACTAGCTCGTTGAGTCTCTACTACTGCCTAGCGCGCGCGTCGCCAGTGAGATGCGGCAACTCAGCAGCCACTGCCTCTGCAGCCCTAAGAGTTTTGGCGGGGGTGCTGTATCTAGGCCTACCAACAGTGTCCAAACTAGCAGATTGGCTAGCAGCCCTACCATCTCTAGCCAGCTCAGCACCTAAGTTGCGACGAGTAATGCCTATCTTGCTAGGCAGCCTAGAAACAGGAGTAAAGCCATGCGCTGCATTGTACTCATTTTGCGCAAGGTTGAGCTCAAGACTAACCTTCTCCAGCTCCTGGGTCTCCGCGAGTAGCGCTTGACGCTGCTGCTCGATTTGCGCCCTCATGGCGGCGAGTTCCGCCTCGTTGGGTTGCGGCATACCCAGCTGCACGGTTACGCCTCCGCGAGCAACTGGGATCGCCGTGGACGTGGAAGGAGGCAAGTTCTGGTCCTTCTCGTAGGGCTTGTGGAACCTAGCACCCACAGGTTCCTCGATGACGGCAGCGGCAGCGGCCGCGCCCTTCCCGGCATCGATAGCCGGGCCTGTCATCATCACCTCCACGCTGTCCGCAGAGCAGCCAGTTGGCTTCCCGCGGGCAGCGAAGTACAGCAGGAGGATCCTCCGCGACGAGCACCACCTCTGGAAACTCGCGGATGACGGTGGTGGCGACGTAGACCAGGTGCGTGCCGAAGGAGAGCACCGAGCCACCTGCAGGCATGGGCTTGCTGCCGAAATCTCCGGAGTTGTCGGTGACGAAGTCGAAGGAGCCGAATCTGTGGACAAGGCCACAGACCACGCGCTCCCCTGAAGCTGAAACCGGTCCCGTCCGAATGTGAACTCCAGCCAGCGCCGCTGCCTGCCCCACGGTGGGCGCCAACTGTCGTGGTGGTATCACGGCAGATGCCATAGGATGGCTAAAGTGTTGGGGCCGATGGACGCTGGAGGTATCCGGGGAGGGATCGCACGGCGAGTAGCCGCGCGTAAGGTATCTCTAGCACTGCAAACAACAAGATCTACCCAGGTTCAGGGCCCTCGTGTGGAGGTAACACCCCTACTCCTGCCTTTCCCTCTATATGTGTGTTTTCCGAGTAGTCACAATACACTGTATGCCTCCTGGACGAGTAGCCACTCTGCTGCTCTCTCTCGCTCTGGTGTTGTCTCTAGTAAATAAATGCGAAGTGAAGCAATGTCCCTCGCGCAGGAGGGGAAGGGCACCTTATATACTGGTGCCCCGCCGAATAAACAAAGACTAAAAGGTACGGTGATGTGACTTGACCACTGTGACGTTGGCACGCCTCCGAGATCTCGCGCGGAGAAGTGCCGCGCCGTACGGCTGACAGCCCCTGTCCGCTCTGTCAGCCTCACAGCGTAGACCTCCATCCCGTCATGTCCCCTCTATACTTGACAAGACTGGACGGCTGCCTAACCCTGCATCACTGATGATCACAAACCTAGTAAGTTGAACCGCACGCGGGTACGGACGCCGGATACGCGGGATCTCCTGTCAGAACGGCTCCATTGACTTCTAGCCCGAGTAGGGTTGCCATCCGCCTACTCAGACCAACTCCTCTACTCGGACGAACATAACTTCCTTGATATCTTCTCTTGGCCTTTGGTGGATACGGCAGGGTAGAAACCTACCGAGTAGCAGTACCCGGGTAGCCGTCTACCCGGTCAACAACACCTTGACCTTCAATTTAGCACTTGCCTTACCCCTACTCGGGGGTAACCCCCCGACATGACGCTAATTTCCTGGTGAGCGGAGAGGGAGGCCCATCAGCGGGCGTGGGCTTGAGTGAAGCGGTCGGTCCAGAGGCAGGCATGCATCACAGAAAATTGACGGGGTTAAGATGACGATGGAAACATTTTAAGGCAAGCGGAATCGATTCCGATCAAAATTACCTTGCGATCAAATCCAAACTGCCGCACGTATTCTATAAAAAATTAGCACCCATATACACCAACCTAGCTGCATCAATTGATAGCAGGTAGCAGCTATCTTGTCCGCATCAATTTCCTATCCAGCTACCGCAACAACAACACCTGCGACCACAACACCACATCTAATTGGTTGGCGACCACCGACTGATCCATGGACGAGACGCCCCACCGTGACGCTGTTGACGACCACCGATTGTAAACTTTTGTTCAAAACTACTACATTTGTAAACGTTTGACCGAGAGGGTATGACAGTCCGGGTTTCAATACTGCAAGTAGGCATTGGCGAGCTGGGGCAAATGGGTCCCCTGGTCCACAATTTTCTTTTCTGATAACCGCCCTATAAAATATATAGATTATCACCTAAATTCATGTGAATTGACAACATGACCCCCTCCGTCTATTATTATTGGCTCCGTCCCTAACTACAACTATGGCGTCGGCCTCAGAAGGCCAAGATCTTCAGGCCCTCGTCGATGCCACTGACGAAGTTGGTCGAGCCATTGGTGGCGGCCTCGAGAAGCCAGGATCTTCACGTCCTCCTCAATGCTGCGGGCGAAGTGGGTTAAGCCAGCGTCCAATCGTTGGGTCACCCTTTTCGGTGACTTGTCTCCCTTGCGGGAGGTCGTGACATGGGAGGGAGTAGGATGGGCAGCGCTAATTTACGGGTGAGCGGAGAGGGAGGCCCAGCTGCACCTAATGGGCTTGAGAGGGAGGCCCCGAGGAAGGCACGCATCACAGAAAATCGACGGGGTTCAGGTGAAGATGGACACCGTTTTAGCGAAGCGGAATCGATTCTAATCCAAATTATCTCGCGATTAATTTCAAACTGGGACACGTATCCTAAAAAGAATCCGCACCCATGTACATCTACCCTAGCTGTGTAAATTGATATACATGTTGTGGCGAGCTGGGGCCATGGCCCCCTTATGTCCGATTTTTTTTTTCTGAAAACCGCCCTATAAAATATATAGATTAGCGCCTAAATTTGTCTCAATTGACTACATGGCCCCCTCCGCCATGTAGTGTGGGGCCCCTAGGCCTCCACCGCCTCTGCCCTTTCGCCTAGTTAATCCCCCGAGACATAAACCCTAGGAGGATCCCACTTTTTCCCGAGAAACGCCCGAGGCCGCCGTCATCGTCATCCCGAGATCGGGAGGGTTCTAGAGCTCTCCCCGGCACCCTGCCGGAGGGGGAAATCATCACCGGAGGGGTCTACACCACCATGCCCTCCTCCGAAGTGATGCGTGAGTAGTTCATCCCTGGACTACGGGTCCATAGCAGTAGCAAGATGGTCGTTCTCTCCACTTTGTACCTCATTTTTAGATCTTGTAAGCTGCCTATCATGGTCAAGATCATCTTTATGTAATGCTACATGTTGTGTTTGCTGGGATCTGATGAATATGCATATGCACTACGGTGCAGCCTCCATTTATGTCAATTGCCCAACTATAATTTGTTCACCACACATGTTATTTATCTTTCACGGAGAGACACCACTAGTGAAATGTGGACGGTCCATTTTCCCCATACTGCTAAAACACCTACTGCTTTCATACTGCTTTCATACTGCTTTCATATTGCTCTCATACTGTTTCTAATGTTTTCTTACTGTTTTCCACACCATACGTTTAACCTCTTTGTGTTCAGAAAAACTGGTGAGATTGACAACCTCACTGCTTCGTTGGGGCAAAGTGATTTTATTGTGTTGTGTAGGTTCCACGTTGCTGCTGAACCGACAGTGCGTCCTGCCATCTCAGTTGCATCAACCTTCAGAAGTTCTTCTTTCTCCTACTAGTCGATTCAACCTTGGTTTCTTATATGAGGGAAAACTTGTTGCTGCACTCTTCACACCTTGCGCTTGGGGTCTCCCAACGAGCGTGTGTCTACACTCCATCAGTGGGAAGTGCTAATTGACTGGTTAGGGAGGCCCAAGAGCGGGGGTGGTCTTGAGAGGGAGGCTTAGAGTAAGGCACACATGAGGGAAAATTGACGGGTTTCACGTGACGATGGAAACAATTTCACGCAAGCGGAATCGTTTCCGGTCCAAATTACTTGCGATAAAATCCAAAATGCCACACGTATCCTAAACATAATCAGCACCCATGTACACCTACCCTAGCTCCATCAAATGATAGCTGGTAGCAGCTATCTTTTCTGCATCAATTTTATATCCAGCCGCCGTAACGACATCACCTGGAGCCACTCAGCCACATTTATTTGGTTGACGACCACCGACTGATCCATAGACGAGACACCCCACCATGACTCTGTTGACGACCATCAACTCTAAACATTTGTTTGAAACTACTATATCTATGAACTTTTGTTCAAAACTAATACACGTGTAAACATTTGACCGAGAGGGCGTCACAGTCATGGTTTCAATACTGCAACCAAGGACGGAGACAGGTGGTGGCGTGCTAGGGCCATGGCCCCCTTGTGCCAGATTTTTGTCTTCTGAAAAAGCGGCCTATAAAAGATGTAGAATTGCGCCTAAATTTGTCTAAATTGACTACATTACTCCCTCCAAAAAATCTAGTGTCTAATTGGCCCCTCTTTTCACCATTTCTATCTCTGTCCCTAACTTCAACCATGGAGGCGGCCTTAGGAGGCTAGGATCTTCATGCCCTCATTGATGCCACTGGCGAAGTAAGTCGAGCCATTGGTGGTGGCCTCAGGAAGCCTGGATCTTCACGACCTCCTCAATGCCGCTGGCGAAGTGGGTCAAGGCGGCGGCATCCAATCGCTGGGTCACCCATTAGTGTCATGTCTCGCTTGTGCGAGGTCAAGAGATGGAAGGGACGTGGGTGGGCAACGCTAATTTTCCTATGAGCGAAGAGGGCGTGGGGTTGAGAGGGAGGCCCGAAGGAAGGAACGCATCACAGAAAATCGACAAGGTTCAGGATAAGATGGACACCGTTTTAGGAAAGTGGAATCGATTCCGATCCAAATTACCTTGCGATCAAATCCAAACTACCACATGTATCCTAAACAGAATCAGCACCCTTGTACACCTACCATAGCTTCCCCAATTGATAGCAGGCACCAGTTATCTTTTCAGCATAAATTTCCTATCCAGCCGCCGCAATAATAGTATTTGTGGCCACACCACCACATCTAATTGGTTGGCGACCACCAACTCATCAATGGAAGAGACGCCCCACCATGACGCTGTTGATGACCATCGACTATAAGCGTTTGTTTGAAGCTACTACATGTGTAAACTTTTGTTCAAAACTACTATACATGTAAACGTTTGACCGAGAGGGTGTGGCAGTTAGAGTTTCAATACTGAAACCAGGGACGGCGACCGAGAGGGTGTGGCAGTTAGGGTTTCAATACTAAAACCAGGGACGGTGTCGGGGGGTTACCCCCGAGTAGGGTAAAGACAGGTGGTAAAGGCCGCTTACAGAAGAGAGGTTTGGTCGAGTAGCCGACTACCGGGTACTCGCTACCCGGTCGACTGCTACTCGGTCTCACCTCAAGATGACCAGAAGGAGATATTAATCAAGTTCTACCTTGACGAGTAGAAGGTTTGGCCCGAGTAGAATTGGCGGGAACCTACTCGGGCAGAAAGTCAAAGGAGCCGTTCTGACACAGGATCCCGCGTATCCTGGGTCCGTACTTGGCAGCATTCGAACTACTGTTCACGTGGGGACGGCCTGCCTGACAGTGACAGCATGGAAGCAGGCCGTGGCAGGATAAGGGGGGCCTACTCTGTGCCTAGGTACAGTGATACCAGTCTGTCCCCTAGTTTTGCCCAACGACTTTACAGAAGCAGCCAAGATCAACGACCAAAGCTGTCAGCGGGTACTCGGAGAAAGGACGGTGTGCACACTATGTCGACACTTGTCTAGATGTGGACGTATCCGGCTGGGCACCGTGTATATAAGGTGCCCCGCCGCCTCCTGCGCGAGACACGTACACACAGGCTCATAGTGAACCCTAGAAACCCTAAGTTCTTGACCTAGCCCTACTCGGAGAGGAGAGAAAGGCTACTCGGTAGCGTTACCTTTTGTACTGTGGCTACTCGGAGAGACATCGTAATACATAGAGAAAGGCAGGAGTAGGGGTTTTACCTCCTCACGAGGGCCCTGAACCTGGGTACATCGTGTTGTTTGTGTTGTGTGGATCTCACCTCACGCGGCTACTCGTCGCGTGATCCCTCCCCGGACACCTCCAGCGTCCATCGTCCCCACATCTTTAGCCATCCCATGGCATCTGCCGTGACACCACCACGACAGTTGGCGCCCACCGTGGGGCAACCAGCGGCGCTGGCTGGAGTTTCTGTTCGGACGGGATCTTCATCGGCGGAGCGCGTAGTTTGTGGCCTTGTCCACAGATTCGGCTCTTTCGACTTCGTCACCGACAACGCCGGCTGTTTCGGCGGCATGGCCATGCCCGAGGGCGGCTCGGTGATCTCCTTCGGCTCGCATCTCGTCTACGTCGCCACCGTCGCCAACAGCGCCTACCCCGAGCTGGTGCAAGACGCGGAGGATCCTCCCGCGGTGGTTGTTGCTCGCGGAAGGCCTGCGCGCAGCTCTGCATGCTGCGCTGAGGTGATGGTGACGGGCTTGGCGGCAAACACTGGCGCAGCTGCTACGGGCGCTGCGGCCGTCGTCGAGGAGGTTGACGACCCGCCTGCTGGTGGCAGGAACCACCGGCCCTACGAGAAGGAGAGCAACCTGCCACCTTCCACGTCTACGGTCATTCCCGCGTCTGCTGCGCGAACCGGCATGCCCACGCCCACCGACGTCGAGCTCCTAGCCGCAAGGGAGCAGCTCGAGCGGCAACGCCAGGAGCTGCTCGCCGAGCAGGCGGAGTTGGAGAAGATCAGGTTGGAGCTGAGCTTGGACCAGCTCGAGTACAACAAGGCCCATGGCTTCACGCCAGTCGCCAGGAGGCCCAGCAGAGTGGGTGCTACGCGGCGCAACCTGGGCGCCGAGATGGCGACGGTTGCGGAGGAGCCCGCGCAGTCCGCCACCGCGAACACCTTCACAAGGCCAAGGTACAGCACACCCGCCAAGACGCTCAGAGCTGCGCAGGCTGTGGCTGCCGAGTTGCCGCGCCTAGATGGAGAGGCGCGTCTCAGGCAGCAGGAGAGGCTCAATGAGTTGGTGCTGGAGGCCGCCAGGCAGAACGAGGAGTTCCGGAAGGCCAATCCGGGAGCTGGAGCCTCGCAGGTAGTTCACTCGCATGCGGCAAGATCTAACGATCAAGCCTCATCTCCGCATCCTAGCCGCGAGAAGAGCCGCAGCGGGCGTTCGGGTAGAGACAGGCAAATGCAGGTGTATGACCCGGCTGCTGCCGCGAAACAGACTGCTGTGCCGCAGCAGCCCGGGCAGGAACACAACGCTGCAAGAGCAGGCTCTCAAGTCCATCAAGCTCAAAGCCGTGTCCGAGAAGCCGCGCGTCCGGGTACTTCTCGGCAACCCGCAGCTCAGCCTACTCGGCAGAGGCAGCAGCCGCGCCCAGTGGCACCATTCGCCAACCCGGTGGAGCAGCCCGCAGCTATGCAGGTGGATAGGTATGATGATGGCTACTCGGCTATGGAGATGGCTGGTTATGACATCCATGACCGTGTTGGTGAGCGCGTGTTGGCGCCTGGAGATGCAAGGCACCAGTTGGACCGCCTCAGCTTGTCGGCGCGGCTTGAGAGCACGGGTCCTCCTGGCCCCGAGTGCTTTGGCCCGCGCATCATGAACGAGCCATCCGTGAAGGGCTTCCAGCTCGCAAGAGGCACCAAGAGCTACAATGGTAGCACCAAGCCTGAAGATTGGCTCAACGACTACGTCACCGCAGTCCATATTGCGGGTGGCAACAGGAGATGGGCGGTGCGCTACGTGCCGCAGATGCTAGAGGGTCCAGCTCGCACTTGGCTCAACAACTTGCCCAAGCACAGCATAAACTGCTGGCTGGACTTCTCGGACGCATTCGTCAGCAACTTCACCAGCACCTACAAGAGGCCGAATAGGCCACAGCAGCTCTCGGCTTGCAGGCAGCGAGAAGACGAGACGGACCGCGAGTACCTTACTCGGTGGAGCACCTTTAGGAACACCTGTGAGGGTGTGAATGAGGCACAGGCCATCACTTGGTTTGCGCAGGGTTGCCGACATGGCAGCATGCTTTGGCAGAGATTGCAGAGGGAGATGCCGAATACCCTGGCCGAGACCATCAAGATTGCGGATCAGTACGCACTCGGAGATCCTACTCAGCCACTGATGGATTCCTCTGAGCCGAGAAGAAACTTCAACAGCAGCAAGCGCAACGAGTTCCGCAACAAGCGCCGAGTAGATACTCGGTATGATCCCGAAGAGGTGAATGCAGTGAATGTCGGAGGCGGTGGTGGCCAAAGGCAGAAACCTGCTGGAGCCTACGGGCAGAACCAGAACCAGGGCCAAGGCAACAAGAAACCGTTCCGCACTGCGCAGCCGGGTAGCGGGAACTCCGAGCAGCCGAAGAAGTTTGTCTTCGATGACATGAAGGATGGCCCATGCAGCTTTCACACTCACCACACCTCAAGGCCTGCGAACCATACTACTCGGCAGTGCGAGTGGTGGGATGTGATCAAGAGTGATGGCTTGTCTCCTCCTCCTCCCCTGCCAGCAGCAAATGCTACTGTTCAGCCTACTCGCGCGCCCGCAACTCGGCCGCCAGTCTATCCGAGAAGAGAGAATGTCAACCAGGTGGCTTTAGGAGCCAACCGGAACTTCAACAACGAGAGATACCGCAACAACAACAACAACTACAACCGCAACAACAACAACAGAGGCAACAACAACTATCAGGGCAACAACAATGGCAACAATGGCAACAATGGGGGCAATGGCTCCAACCAGTACCAAGAGCACCACGAGAGCTATATGATCTTCACTTCCGAGGCAGTCGACAAGCAGTCACAGCACAGGCGGGCCATGGAGGTCAATGCAGTGATTCCGGCTGTCCCTCACTACATGTATTGGTGCGACCAGGAGATCAGGTGGACTCGGGCAGATCACCCCAAGGTGATGCCCAATCCGGGTACCTATGCTTTGGTGCTGGATCCTACCTTCCTGGGCCCCGAGAAGAATGTGAGGTTCAGCAAGGTGCTGATCGACAACGGCAGCAGCATCAACATTGTGTACAAGGACACACTCGAGAAGCTTGGCCTGGCCGAGAACATGATGCTGCCCAGCAAGACCACTTTCCATGGCATTGTGCCCGGGATCTCATGCAACCCGATTGGCCGAGTGTGGATTGATGTGCTATTCGGCACTCGGGAGAACTGCCGCACAGAGCGCCTGCAGTTTGAGGTGGTGGATCATCAGAGCCCATATCATGCTCTACTCGGCAGGCCTGCTCTGAGCAAGTTCATGGCCTCTACCCATGTGGCTTATCTGAAGATGAAGATCCCCGGCCCCAATGGCATTATCACCATCTCGGGAGATTACAAGAAGTCCATGGAGTGTGCCTCTGCTAGCTCCCAGCTGGCGGAATCAATGGTGATTGCTGCCGAGAAGAAGAAGATGTACGAGGTGGTGGCCATGGCTCAGTCCGCACAGGCTGGCGCACAAGGTGTGCCGAGTACCCAGCATGGTACTGCTTTCCAAGCTGCCAAGGAGACCAAGACAGTCCAGGTTGACCCCGAGTTCCCGGAGCGCGTGGCCATCATTGGTTCCGGGTTGGCCGAGAAATAGGAAAGCGCGCTCATCCACTTCCTCCGTGAGAATCGGGATGTTTTCGCCTGGACTAATGAAGATCTACCAGGAGTCCCGAGGGAGTTGGTTGAGCACTCTTTGCATGTGCGTCCTGACGCCAAGCCCGTGAAGCAGGCTTTACGCCGCTTCGGGGATGAGAGAAGGAAGGCCATCGGTGATCAAATCACCAAGCTGCTGATCAGTAACTTCATCATGGAAGTGCTGCACCCGGACTGGTTGGCCAACCCGGTCATGGTCGAGAAGAAAAAGGAAGATCCCAAGGCTGCCACCGCATGGCGCATGTGCGTCGACTACACCGACTTGAACAAGGCATGCCCCAAGGATCCTTTCCCGCTACCTCGCATCGATCAGGTGATCGATTCCACTGCCGGCTGTGAGCTGTTGTCTTTCATAGATGCCTACTCTGGTTTCCACCAGATTGCACTCAACCCTGCTGATCAAATAAAGACTGCCTTCATTACCCCGTACGGGGCTTATTGCTATCGTGTCATGTGTTTTGGCCTGAGGAATGCGGGTGCAACCTATCAGAGATGCATGCAGAAATGCTTGCATGACCAGCTCGGCAAGAATGTGCAGGTGTACGTAGATGACATTGTCATCAAAACGAATAAAACACATACTCTGCTTGCCGACTTGGAGGAAACCTTTGCTAACCTACGCAGGTACAAAATGAAACTGAATCCGAGTAAGTGCACCTTTGGTGTACCAGCTGGAAAGCTACTCGGTTTTCTGGTTTCTAGTCGGGGCATTGAAGCCAATCCGTCTAAGATAAAAGCTATTGAGAGCATGTCTTTGCCGAGATCGTTGAAGGATGTGCAGAAGTTCACGGGCTGTCTGGCATCTCTGAGCCGCTTTCTGGGCCGAATGGGCGAGAAGGCTCTGCCTCTGTACCAGCTGATGAAGAAAAGCGACAAGTTTGTCTGGACTCCGCAAGCGGACGTGGCATTCAATGAGCTGAAAGCAATGTTGGCTAGCGCTCCCGTCTTGGCTAGTCCGCTACCCAAGGAGCCTATGCTGCTGTACATTGCGGCGACTAACCGAGTAGTCAGCGTGGTGATAGTGGTGGAGCGAGAAGAAGAAGGCAAGAGTGTGCAGCGCCCAGTCTATTATCTCAGTGAAGTGCTGTCCAGTTCCAAGCAAAACTATCCTCACTACCAGAAGATGACATATGGTGTGTACCTGGGCGCCAGGAAGCTGAAACATTACTTCCAGGAGCACCCCATCACGGTTGTGAGCTCAGCTCCCATCTCGGACATCATGGGTAACAAGGAGGCGAGTGGCAGAGTAGCCAAGTGGGCGATTGAGCTAGCCGCGTACGCTCCCGCGTATACGAGAAGAGAAGCAATCAAGTCTCAGGTACTGGCGGAATTTCTTGTGGACTGGGCCGAGATGCAATATGAACCTCCTGCTCCAGTTTCCAACTACTGGAAGATGCACTTTGATGGCTCAAAGGTGAAAGAAGGCCTTGGTGCTGGCGTGGTGCTTACATCACCTAAGCGGGATCAACTCAAATATGTGCTGCAGATCCATTTCAAGGCATCCAACAATGTAGCCGAGTACGAGGCAGTGGTGCATGGTTTGCGAGTAGCAAAAGAGGTTGGTGTGCAGCGCATTATATGCTATGGCGATTCAGATCTGGTGGTGCAGCAAGTCTCAGGTACCTGGGATGCTTTGGATGCCAACATGGCATCGTATCGCTTCCTGGTGCAGTCAATGACTGGGTTTTTCGAAGGCTGTGAGTTCCAGCACATTCACCGAGCAGAGAACGAAGCCGCAGACGAGCTGTCCAAGTTGGGATCTTCTCGGCAGTCCATCCCGGCAGGGATTGCCTTGGAGCATTTGAGGAAGCCATCCATCAAGCCCTCCCCCAACTCGGAATCCATCTTTGTTCCTTCTCTGCCAAGTGAAGAATCTGACCCAATGGAGATTGACTGGGAGAGCGCTGCAGGGAACCCGGGGACTGCCGTCCTCTACTCGGGGACTGCCACTCCCTACTCGGGGACTGCCACTCCCTACTCGGGGACTGCCATTCCTCACTCGGGGACTGCCACTCCCTACCCGGGGACTGCCACTCCCTACTCGGGGACTGCCATTCCGTACTCGGGGACTGCCGCCCTCAACCCAGAAGCTGTCGCATTCATTGAAGAAGTTCTCGCCAATCGGTCTGGGCTGCAGAGAAGCGCTCCTACTCCTCCTGTGCAACCACCAGAGCCTGTCCCAATGGAAATGGATGAACCAGTGTTTCCCGTGCGGGAGACACCGAGTTGGGCAATGCCCATATTATCCTTTCTAAGGGACGGCACTTTACCTGAAGATGAGGTAACTGCGAGGCAGATTCAGAGAAGGTCCAAGGGCTACACTATAGTCCGAGATGTGCTGCACAAGAGAAGCGCCACTGGTGTGCTGCAACGCTGTGTGAGCCCAGAAGAAGGAGAAGAAATCCTGGTGGAGATACATCAAGGGGAATGTGGGCATCACGCCTCTTCTCGGGCTTTGGTCAAGAAAGCTTTTCGGCATGGCTTCTACTGGCTCACTGCATTGCAGCAAGCAGAAGATATTGTGAGGAAGTGCACTGGCTGCCAGATGTTCGCAAGTAAGATTCACATGCCAGCTTCCGAGTTGAAAACAATTCCTATCACATGGCCGTTTGCTGTTTGGTGCTTGGATATGGTTGGTCCTTTCAAGCCGGCTAAAGGCAATATGACACATATCTTGGTCATGGTGGACAAGTTCACCAAGTGGATCGAGGTGAAGCCTATTCGGAAGTGCGATGGAGTCACAGCCGTGAAATTCGTGAAGGATATAATCATGAGATATGGCTACCCGCACAGTATCATCACCGACAATGGCACCAACTTTGCAGAGGGGGCAATGGTGCGATTCTGCAGAGATAAGCATATCCGACTGGACGTTGCGTCAGTCGCGCACCCTGCCTCCAATGGGCAAGTTGAGAGAGCAAATGGGATGGTACTGGCAGGCATCAAGCCAAGGCTAATTGAGCCACTGCTGAAAACACCTGGGTGTTGGCTAGAAGAGTTGCCAGCGGTGTTGTGGAGTCTAAGGACTACCCCTAACCGGTCAACCGGCTACACGCCATTCTTCTTGGTATACGGGGCTGAGGCCGTGTTGCCAATAGACTTAGAGCATGACTCCCCCGAGTAGCCCTCTACACTGAGGTGGAGGCGAGAGAAGCTCGAGAAGACGACGTTGACCTGCTTGAAGAAGCAAGAGAGCTGACTCTGTCACGTTCGGCTATCTACCAGCAAAACCTGCGGCGTTATCATAGCCGAAAGGTGAACCCAAGGGTTTTCCGAGAAGGAGACATGGTCCTTAGGCTTGTGCAGCGCACAACCGGGATGCACAAGTTGTCTCCTCCATGGGAAGGGCCCTTCATTGTGAGCAAAGCGTTGCACAATGATGCGTACTATCTTGTAGATGTGCGCCCATCGCAGGCGAACAGGGCAGATAAAGCTGGAGAGGAAACCAAGCGTCCCTGGAATGTAGCTCTACTTCGTCGTTTTCATTCGTAAGCAAAAATGTGTATGTACCCTCTTATCCGAGTTGAAATTCTACTCTGCAATCTGAAATTGTTCTCGGGGACTGCCCTCGTCCAAAATTGCTCTAAGTGTTTTTCCTACTCGGCTTGTTCCTTTGTCTATTCGGTTGCTCCACTTCAGAACTCAAAAGTGCATTGAGTACTGTGTTTAAACCTATATGCCAACTCTTCGACTTTGCTGCTGACCGAAACCCGGCTTCATGGCAAGCAAGAGAACAAGCAAAAGGTCAATGAGCACACGAAAATCACTAAGGAAGAAAGAGTGCAGGAACCGAGTAGATTGTCGGTTACTTTTTGTTCCCCGTTTTCGTCTTCTCGGCTAGGTGGTGGGCTGCGTTACCATGATTGTTTCTAGCGGCTAAGTATTTGCAGCTCTGCTACTTGATTCTTGTGACTCGAATACCAAACAAGCGACAAGTCGCAGGTAGAGCAGAGATGAAAAGACAGGGTGAATAAGAAATGCTACTCGGGGACTCGCATGGAAACACAACTCGGCATTAAGCCAGTGTCGTTCAAATTGATTAATGTCAACATAAACAGAGTGGGCATAAAAACTGAGTAGCAAGCAAGATAAAGGTAGTCTGTTACATCTGCTCCCGGCATCCCGGGGATCTGATAAGAGTTCAAGTGAGAAAAGATTGCAGGTTGCTTCAAGTTGAGGAGGCGGTGTTCTCGGCGCTGGCCTTGGTTGAGGTTTCCTCGGCGGCGGTCTTGGCAGCAGTTTCTTCAGTGGCGGTCGCAGCAGTTGTTCCTTCCGTGCTAGCTTGAGTGGCATCCGCTCCCGTCTGGGCGGGTGGCGGATTCCGTCATCTCGGCATCTTGCTGGGCGGCGGCCTGGTCAGAAGTGGCCGTGGCCACCGAGACGGGTCCTGGAGCCGAGGAGGAGCATGAAGTGTGGCCAGGAGGGGGCACCGTGTCGTCGAGAGCAGCACCTGAGGAGGTGCCGAAGTCGAGTGGCTCGCTGTCGATGTGCGCCCCTTCGTCTTCATCGCTACTCGCGACAACGGCAGTTTTTCCCTTCCCGGCCTTGCCCTTGGGAGATTCGAAGAAGTCACCAAGTTCTTCCTCTTCGTCATCATCTTCTTCGTCCTCGTACTCGGTGTCGGGTTCGGGGACGCCATCGATGTAGACCTCCGTCTCGGCGCACTCTGCGACCTCATACGCAATCTGCTTGCGCAAGGCCACGCTCTCGGCATCCGTCTCCCACTTGGAATTATTGCGCTTCCCGCGGATGCGCTGCATATCCAGGTTTTCATACCAAGATGCTATGCAGAGAAGCATCACGTCCGCACCAGCACGGGCTCCAGAGGCTCGCCATTTTTTCAGCTCGGCCTTCACGTTCTCCAGCTTGAGGGCGAGATCCCGCATGTTCCTTGGCTGGGGGTCATGAGGCCAGAACAGCCGGTGGAGCTCAAAGCCCACATGAATCAAGTCAGTTCCGACGCCGGCCAGCATTTCGAAGTAATCTTTGAGCACCAGCAAGCTGTCCTCGATTTCAGCCCTGGTGTCAATTGGCTCACCCAGCGAAAGGCGAACTGCTCGGGCCTTGGCTACCGTAGGCGCAGAGGTAGAATCAAGACGAGGCCAGATATCTGAAATAGCAAGTAGCAAGATCAAAAACCGAGAAGAAAGAAGAAGCAGAGAAGGAACAAGACCGAGAAGAAAAGACGCAATGAAGAGAAAACTTACCGATCAGTTGGCGGCGCAGCTGCTGCAGCTTGGTTTTCCAGGACTCCTCGTTGCCAATATGCCTGGATTGGATCAGGCGCAAGCTGTCCATCTGAGCAAAGAGATCAGCGTTGGTTTTCTTCAAAGTTTCGCACTCAGCCTCGAGGGCCCTCTCCTTGGCCTTGAAAGTGGTCTCGGCCTTGGCCTTCTCGGCGATTGCCTTGTCCCTCTCGGCGCCAATCTTGACGGCATCTTGGAGTGCTTTCTGAAGCTGGACCTGCAGCTTCTCCATCTCAGTGGTGTGATCCTTCACCAGAGTAATGGCCTGGTCGGATAGCTGTTTCTCCACCTCTGCTGGCTTGACGCAATCTTGGTGCGCCTCAGCAAATGACTTATAATCTTCTGCGAAAAGATAAGATGAGGTCAGTAAACGGGCAGAGAAGAACCAAACTCAAGGTCACACCGAGTAAACAGCAAACTCACCTTCAAGTTTCTTTATGGTGGCCTCGGCGTTCTCCACGAAGCTACGGCATTTTTCATGCTCATCGGCCAAGGCCTTCAGTTTGTCTGCAGAGAAGAAAAGGTTAGCGCGTGAGAAAGCAGAAGCGGGCGTAAACATAAAACGCAGAAACCGCGTGGCTAAAGGCGTACCTTGCACTTCGGCCAGCTGTTGGGTGCTGTCGTTTGCATTTTTGCTCGCGGCCTCAGCAGCTATCTTCTCCTTCTCCAGCGCAGCAATTCGCCTCCTGGCGATGGAGTGGTTCCACAGAAGGATGCGGTACAAGTGTGTCCGCTTAAGGACGCTATCCTGAGAAGCGAGAAGAAGCGAGTTAGAAAAAGCAGAGAAGATTCAACCCGAGTAGGAGGCTACTCGGGGAGTATCCATCTACTCGGCCAGAATCTCGGGGACTGGGGGTGATGGTAAAGAACAAGGAAGGCGAATAGAGGAGAAGGAATCTCAACTCGGAAAAGGCAAAAAAGACTTACTGCGTAGCTCTGTTCGATATCTTCGGCATTCTTGCGGTGCAAGAACATCTTGGCTGCGAGGGTTGCGGTATCAGTGGAGACGGACATGGGCTGGTGTCCCAGGTCGATCTTGTTCCAATCTACGCGGTAGTGGTCGATGGAGCCAAGGGTCAAGCCGTGCCATTTCTCCTCTCCGAGAACCCTGCTGTCCCACCTGGCGCTGATGTGGCCAACAGTGTCCAGTACCTGCTCAAGACCCTTGGAGGTTATTGGCTTGTCTTGGGCTCCCCGAGAAGCAATATTGACGGGTTTGTTTTGAGCTGGATCGAAGGGAGGAGTATTCCTGGCTACAACTTTCCTTCCCTTCTGAATAGCTAAAGCTTTATCTTGGGGAGGGAAGCCGATGGTGTGTTGTTGGCTAACCTCAATCATATACTCCGGGTAGCAGGGCTGACCAGCAGCGCGAGCATCAGCCGAGAGCGCAGCAGGAATGGGGCCGGACTCGCGGATCACGAGCGCTCCGCCTGCGGATGCGCCTTGGTCTCTGGCCCTTTTCTTCGTTTGCTCCTTCTCGATTCCCTGCTTCTCGAGATCCTCGGGTTTCTTCCCGTCAGTCTTGGCCTTTGCCTTCTCGGCGACTGCTTTCTCGGCAGCTTGCTTCTCGGCCTTCTTCTGCTCAGCCCTGGCTTTCTTCTGCTCGGCCTTGGCTCTCTCAGCAGCTTCTTTCTCAGCTTTGACCTTCTCGGCGGCTTCCTCCTCGGCCTTGACCTTCTCAGCAGCTTCCTTCTCGGATTCCCTTCTGACAACCTCGTTCCTCAGAGCATCAAGGGCCTGTTGCCTGGTTACTCGCCCAGGAGGGCTGGATGTGTCCTTGCTCTGTGGCGACGAGGAGGAAGTTGGTGGTGTAGGGCCTTGCGCAGTCGGTGGCGTAGGGCCTTGCGCAGTTGGTGGCGCCGCAGATCCATCGCCCGGTGCAGCTCCTGGCTGAACACTACTCGGTGCGCCGCCTGGCAGTGGGTAGACATCTGCTATGGTAGCATCCGCGGCGGTGTCGTCTTTCACCAGATGCTCGGCAGTAATGTTCTCTTGTGCGGCAGCCTCGGTGGTGGGCTGCTCCCGTTCTACTCCTGGCCGCTCAAGGGCGGCGGCGTCTTGCATTTCTTGTTCTTGGTTCTCCTCGGCGTTGCTAGCCGGAGGAGAAGGGGGTCTCTCTTCGTTAATGATGGTATCTTGTGCTGCTGGCTCTGGTTCTGCTCCTCGAGCATCACTAGCCTGTGCGCTGGTGGCAGCAGCATTGGCGGCGTCGTTCTCATCGTCAACAAGGTCGATCAGGGGTACTGCTGTCTCCCTGTCTTGGTCGGACGCAAAGGCTGCGTTCGCATCCATGGCAGGACTACAGAGAAGAAAGAAATCAGGGATTGGAAGAAGATTCGGGAGAAAGCAGTACTACGCGAGAAGGAGGGCAAACGAGAAGAGAACTCACGCAGTGGTGGATTTAAGCTGTCGTCGGGGTTTCTTTACAGTAACCTTCTTCTTCTTCTCGGCGGCCTCCTCCTTCTCGGCGGGCTTCCTCTTCTTGGCTGGAGGTGCCTGTGCTCCGCTGCCGGTCCGCTTGCGGGTTTCGGGAGGGGCAGTAGACAGAGGTTGGACGACAAGGGGCGCATCGCCCTCGTTCTCGTCCTCATCCTCGTCGTCCTTCTCCGCAGCGGCCTCATCTGAGAAATTCAAAAGAGAAGAAGGAAGAATCAGAAACAGCAATGCAAGGGGTTGGTGTTTCTCAGAAACAAACAAGATGAAAATAACAATACCGTGAGAGCCTTCATCCGACCAAGTGCGGAGGGCATCGCGCTTGTCAGGAACGGGGCTGCTCTGTTCCGCGTCATCAGAGGGCAGCATGTCATCCTCCTCGCGATCGTCGGACCAGTTCTCCTCAAAAACTTCGCGACTCTCAATCAACTGTCGAGTAAGAGTCTGAAAGACAGAGAAGGATCATAAGTCAACCGAGTATCATGATGGAACTCTACTCGGATAGGCGTGCAAACACAAAGCACACTAAGCCTATGCAATTTTCTAAGTATTCTACTCGGATAGGCGTGCAGACATAAAGCACACTAAGCCTATGCAGGTTTCTAAGTGTTCTACCCGGATAGGCGTGCAAACACAAAGCATACTAAGCCTAAGCGTGAGTCGACTAAGTGCTCTACTCGGTGCACCAGGTGATTGCTAGTCGGGGCGGAAAGGGAAGTTATCTACTCGGGAAGCAGAGGCGAAAACAGAGTAGGAACAGCGTACCCGGGCAATCGGTTGCGTGCGGCTGTACGGGACGAAACCATACCGCCACTTCTCGCTAAGGCTTGTCTTCAGAATGTTCTTGGCATGATAGGCAACGTCGACGTCGTCGATTTCGATGGTGGTGGTCCTGGTGCAGTCGCGGGGGCCTCCCATGTAACACATGAGATGGCAGCGCTCCTGCAGAGGGAGCACTCGGCGCTTGATCCAGCACACCACCGGGTCGTCGTTCTTGAGGCCCAGTTTCTTCAGCTCGCCGAGTCTATCTTCTATCTCAATGGCGATTTCGTCGATGGTGGGCTTCTCCTTCCAGTTTGACCCGAGTGGAGCACGATTCCTCCAAGCGGGCAGGTTGATTCGATCATCAACCGCACCCCCTTCCGTGGCGGGGACATTCTTGACATAGAAGAACGACTGCTGCCACATTCGGCAGGAATCCAGCCCCTGGATGCGGGGATGATTCGTCCCGGTCCGCTGCACCATCATGGCACAGCCCGTGTCGGTGGCGCGGCCGATGCCTGCGGCGTCTTTCTTCCCGACTGACTGTTGGCGAAGATTAAAGTACCTGAGCCATGTATCAGTCGTGGGCCTGATGCCGAGGAAAGCTTCGCAGACCACGGCATGGTAGGCGAGGAAGACGACCGCGTTGGGCGGCAGATGATGCATCTGCAGCCCGAAGTGATCGAGGAACTTGCGCAGGAAGTCGGAGGCGGGCAGTCCAAAGCCGCGCTCGAAGTGCGACATGAAGACCACCCGCTCGCCGTCCCGTGGAGCTGGCACAACCTCGTCGTCGGGTGCCCGGCACTCCACGCCGGGGGGAACCCTTCTGCTGGTCACGAGCCAGGCGAGATTGGCCTTGGTGACGGAGGAACCCGCCCAGCTAGCCTTGGCCATCGTTGCGAGTGGGAGGAGTGGATGATTTTCGAATGGAGTTGCTCGGTGGAGTGAGTCCGCGGCGGCGCGGAAGCTTGCGCGGCGGCGGAGGGCTCGGTGGCGAAGAAGAACAAGAGGCAGAAGGGGAAAAGTGCAGGGAAGGGGAAAAGGAAGTTACCGCGGGGGTATTTATATCTCCCTCGCGAGATTACCGTTACCACCGCGGAAATGGGATCGACTGTGGCGTGTGGTGGGTCCTGTGGCCGGCTAGAAACGCACACAAGCGCGGGCTGCGCGCGTAACGGCCGCATTTGATCCCACCATCAGATCGTGGCCAGTAATTGCGCGTGATGGGACATGACGGCCGGTGGGCCCACAGCGTGAAAACTGGACGCGTGGCGTCGTGTCCTGGGCAACCAAACGACGAGGTCGTGGATGCTTGACACGTGGGCAGTGCCTGCGTGAAGGGCTGGATGTTGCTCTGCGCTGCAGAGGCTCAGTTTGCGAAATTTCGCTAAGTCTTTTTACTCGGTTACAGAGTAGAAAGCAAGTGATACTCGGAAGAGAGGAAACTCAAGGTACTTTCCAGATAGCTACTCGGAGGACCTACTCGGCATCTTGAGGTTCGATGGCTGAGACGCAAAGGCTGGTTTTAAGCTGGCAGAGCCTAGTGAACAAGTTCGCAAGACTCAACCAGCTTCGGGGACTGCTGTCGGGGGGTTACCCCCGAGTAGGGTAAAGACAGGTGGTAAAGGCCGCTTACAGAAGAGAGGTTTGGTCGAGTAGCCGACTACCGGGTACTCGCTACCCGGTCGACTGCTACTCGGTCTCACCTCAAGATGACCAGAAGGAGATATTAATCAAGTTCTACCTTGACGAGTAGAAGGTTTGGCCCGAGTAGAATTGGCGGGAACCTACTCGGGCAGAAAGTCAAAGGAGCCGTTCTGACACAGGATCCCGCGTATCCTGGGTCCGTACTTGGCAGCATTCGAACTACTGTTCACGTGGGGACGGCCTGCCTGACAGTGACAGCATGGAAGCAGGCCGTGGCAGGATAAGGGGGGCCTACTCTGTGCCTAGGTACAGTGATACCAGTCTGTCCCCTAGTTTTGCCCAACGACTTTACAGAAGCAGCCAAGATCAACGACCAAAGCTGTCAGCGGGTACTCGGAGAAAGGACGGTGTGCACACTATGTCGACACTTGTCTAGATTTGGACGTATCCGGCTGGGCACCGTGTATATAAGGTGCCCCGCCGCCTCCTGCGCGAGACACGTACACACAGGCTCATAGTGAACCCTAGAAACCCTAAGTTCTTGACCTAGCCCTACTCGGAGAGGAGAGAAAGGCTACTCGGTAGCGTTACCTTTTGTACTGTGGCTACTCGGAGAGACATCGTAATACATAGAGAAAGGCAGGAGTAGGGGTTTTACCTCCTCACGAGGGCCCTGAACCTGGGTACATCGTGTTGTTTGTGTTGTGTGGATCTCACCTCACGTGGCTACTCGTCGCGTGATCCCTCCCCGGACACCTCCAGCGTCCATCGTCCCCACATCTTTAGCCATCCCATGGCATCTGCCGTGACACCACCACGACAGACGGAGACAGGAGCTGGCGAGCTGGGGACATGGCCCCGTTCCAGTTTTTTTTAAAATACCCTATAAATATATAGATTAGCGCCTAAATTTGTCTGAGTTGACTACATGCCCCCCTCCAAACAACCTAATGTCTAATTGGCCCCCTCGTTCTATCATTCCTGGCTCTGTCCCTGACAGCAATCATGGCAGTGGCCTTAGGAGACCAGGATCTTCAAGCCCGAGTCGATGCTGCTGGCGAAGTAGGTCGAGCTACTGGCTACTTCGGGAGGCCAAGATCTTCACGGCCTCCTCAATGCCGCTGGCGAAGTGGGTCAAGCGGGCGGCGTCAAATCGGTGGGTCACCTTTCTCGGTGACTTGTCTCGCTTGCGGAGGTCGCGAGATGGTAGGGAGGTAGGTGGGCAATGATAATTTCTGGTGAGTGGGGAAGAAGGCCCATCAGCGGGGGTGGGCTTGAGAGAGAGGCCCAGAGGAAGGCACATATCACAAAAAATCGACGGGTTCAGGTGATGATGGACACAGTTTCACGCAAGCGGAATCGATTATGATCCAAATTACCTTCCGATCAAATCCAAACTTCCACATGTATCTTAAACAGAATCAACACCCATGTAAACCTACCCGAGCCGCGTCAATTGATAACATGTTCCAGATATCTTTTCCACATCAGGTTTCTATCTAGGTGCCGCAACTATAGCACGTGCGGCCACCCAACCACATTTCATTGGTTGGCGGCCACCGAATGATCCATGGACGGGACTCCCCATCGTGACCCTTTTGACGAACATCGACTGTAAATGTTTGTTCCAAACTACTACATGTGTAAACGTTTGTTCCAAACTACTACATGTGAAAATGATTGACCGAGAGAGTGTGTTAGTCAGGGTTTCAATAATGCAATAAGGGATGGAGCCAGGTAATGGCGAGCTGGGGCCATGGCCCCACCCGTGCCAGAATTTTTTTCTCCCAAAAACCGCTCTATAAAATATGTAGATTACCGCCTAAATTGTCTAAATTAACTACATGCCCCTCTCCAAACAATCTAGTGCCTAATTGGCCCGCTCGTTCTATCATTCTTGGCTCTGTCCCTGACTGCAACCATGGCGGCGGCCTCAGGAGGCTAGGATCTTCACGCCCTCATCGAAGCCGCTGGCGAAGTAGGTTGAGCCATTGGTGGCGGATTCTGGTGGCCAGGATCTTCACGGCCTCCTCAATGCCGCTGGCGAAGTGGGTCGAGCTAGCGGACTCAAACCGCCGGGTCACTCTTCGTGGTGACTTGACTCACTTGTGGAGGTTGCTAGGTGGACGGTAGGAGGGTGGGTAGTGCTAATTTCCTGGTTATTGCAGAGGGAGGTCCGGAAGCGGGGTGGGATTGAGAGGGAGGCCCAGAGTAAGGCACACATCAGGGAAAATTGACGGGGTTCACGTGATGACGGAAACAATTTCACGCAAGTGGAATCGATCATGATCCAAATTACATTGCGATAAACTCCAAAATGCCACATGTCTCCTAAACATAATCAGCACCCTTGTACACCTAGCCTAGCCGTGTCCTTTGATAGCAGGTAGCAGGTATCTTTTCCGCATCAATTTCCTATCCAGCCGCCGCAACAACAACACATGCGGCCACTCAACCACGTTTATTTGGTTGGCGACCACCGACTGACCCATGGACGAGACGCCCCACCGTGACCCTTGTTACGACAACCGACTATAAACTTTTTTTCAAAACTACTATATGTGTAAAAAGTTGTTCAAAACTACTACACGTGTAAAAGTTTGACCAAGAGGGTGTCGTAGTCAGGGTTTCAATACTGCAACCAGGGAGGGAGCCATGCGGCGGCAAGCTGGGGCCATGGTCCCCCTGTTCTAGTTTTTCTTCTTCTGAAAACACCCTATAAATATGTAGATTAGAGAATATATTTGTCTGAGTTAACTACATAGCCCCCTCCAAATAATCTAGTGTCTAATTTTCCCTCTCGTTCTATCATTCCTGGCTCTATTTTTGACTGCAACCATGGTCTTCAAGCCCGCATCGATGCCGCTGCGAAGTAGGTTGAGCCATTGGCGGCTTCGGGAGGACATGATCTTCGTGACCTCCTCAATGCCCCTGGCCAAAGTGGGTCGATCCCTCGGCTTCAAACCGGTGGGTCACCCTTCTCGGTAACTTGTCGCACTTGTGGAGGTCGCGAGATGGAAGGGAGGAGGTGGGCAGCGTGATGTCTACGCACGCTTCTATTCTTGTAGACAGTGTTGGGCCTCCAAGTGCAGAGGTTTGTAGAACAACAGCAAGTTTCCCTTAAGTGGATTACCCAAGGTTTATCGAACATAGGGAGGAAGAGGTCAGAGGTATCCCTCTCAAGCAACCCTGCAATTACGATACAAGAAGTCTCTTGTGGCCCCAACACACCTAATACAATTGTCAGTTGTATAGGTGCACTAGTTCGGCGAAGAGATAGTGAAATACAAGTGATATGGATAATTGTAAGTGATAATAGCAATCTGTAATGAAAATGGCAGCAAGCAAACATGGAGCAGAACTGAATGTAAACGGTGTTTCAATGCTTAGAAACAAGGTCTAGGGATCATACTTTCACTAGTGAACACTCTCAACAATGATAACGTACTACGCTACTCTGAACCACTCTCCGGTTAAATAACAAACACCAATTCATTGCGTAGGGCTGCAAAAAGCACTCCTCAAAGTCGCATTCCCATGTCTAGTTAACCCCATGCTGTCACTATGAGCGCCCTAGAAGTTACTAGACAAACACCACAATTTTATAGGGTCATCCAACACAAGATATAAATATCATGCTAAACCACACAGTGTACACACTGTCACCTTTACACCGCGATCAAACTGTTTACGGAGATCTCATAATAAAACCACTTGAGTAGCATAACAGATGAAGAGTAACATCTACTTATTCAACTAAATTACAAAGCTGACGATCATATAAATATCACACCATGGGAGAGAGAGATGAAACACATAGCTACCGTTAGAGCCCTCAGCCCCGAGGGAGAACTACTTCCTCCTCATCATAGGAGATAGCAACAACAATGAAGATGGCGGTGGAGTCGATGGAGATGGCTCCGGCGGCACTTCCCCGTCCCGAAATGGTGCCGGAACATAGATTTCTGTCCACCGAAACTTGTCGGCAGCGGCGGCGGAGCTACGGAACTTTTCGTGGAAAAAGGCTGCTTTTTTTAGGGTTTATGCATCGGGGGGCATATATAGGCGAAAGGGCGATGCCGGGGGTGGCCAGGGGGCCCACACCACCTAGTGGCGCGACCAGGGGGACCCGCGCCACCCTATGGTGTGGCCACCCTTGTGGCCCCCCTCCAGGTCTCTTTGGGACTTCCTTGACCCTCAGGGACTTCTAAGACTTCTGGATTTTGAATCGTCTAATTCCGAGAATATTTCCAGAACAACTTTTCTGAAACTAAAAACAACAGAAAACAGGAACTGGCTCTGTGGCATCTTCTCAATAGGTTAGTCCCCGGAAATTGATAAAAATGACATAAAGTGTAAGGAAAATATGTGGGAAACAACATGAAAACAACATGGAACATCATAAATTAAGGATATGGTTATGACGTATCAACATCCCCAAGCTTAGTTCCTACTCGTCCTCGAGTAGGTAAACGATAAAAACACATAATTTCTGAGGTGACATGCTACCAACATAAACTTGATCATCAATAATGTAAAATCATAAGTAAGTTGAGATCATAGAACTTTAACACAAGCATGATAAACAGAATTTTAATAATAAAGCATAGCAATCACCTTGCATCAAGAGGAGTAACACAAATAAAAGATCATGAATAACAATGCAACGGAAGTTATACGTTTGTTTCAAGTATAGAGAAAACATGTCAAAGTGATATTTTGCTAGTCCTTTAGAGTGGGGCAAAACATAAATGACAGGACACCTTCAAAGTTCATGAGGAAGACTAGAAGAAATAATTAGAGAACAAGCAATAACACATCATGAATCAATTAATTATGTTTTTGGGACAAATGCACATAAAACTTAGAATGGCAACTATGCTCTCTCAAGTGGGCATAAAGTTAGAAGATGGAGACTCAACATAAAAGTAAAAGAAAGGCCCTTCTCATAGGGAAGCATGGATCACTCATGTGCTAGAGCTTTTATTTTATTAAATAGAGGTATAAAAAGCTTGATACTCCTCCCAACCATCTTACACAAACCATGGCGAACAGAATCCTCGGGTGCCTGCCAACAATCGCATACCGTGGAGGAGTGTCTATATTTTAAGAGAGGTGTATGCTTATGTCAACGAATGGTAAACAAAAAATACAGTACGTCACAAGCCAACTAGACTCACAAAAGCGGCTCCCATAGAAGGACGCGTCTAGGTAGAAGGTCATCCCTCTTTCTCTTTTGTTTACACAATTATTCTTTGTCTGATAAATCAGGGGCAAAAATAGTGAAGAGAATTTGTGCTATTAATTTGTGGCTGGGCACCTCTCTGCCAGCTCTTCTATCACTGGATAAGCGGATGAAGCCACTAGTCCAGGGTGTGAAAGTCCAATCAACATGTGAGATAAAGATTCTCTATTTACGTCGTCATGAGCTAAAATAGGAGCACAAAACAGGAGTACATTTGAAAATTTTGAAGGTAACACATGAGCAATTTACTTTGGAGTGGCGGTTAAATGCCACCTGTAGGTAGGTATAGTGGACACAATGCGAAAACTTTGGTTTTTGGGAGTTGGATGCACGAGTAGAGCTCATACTCAGTACAGGTGGAGGCTAGCAAAAGACTGGGAGCGACAAATCAAGAGATCATAAGAGCCATAATCATGCATAGAGACATAAACATCATTAATAAAAGCATAAGTGGTACCACAAGTTCAAAAACTAAACGATCATTGAGGCTATAGGTGACTGGTTCATGGTCATAAACATGGTGTGAGCATGCACCAAGTCAACCAAATAAAACATTCAAAGGAGAACACCACAAATTTATGCTTCAATATGACAAGAACAACTCATGATTCTTCCAATGGAACATTAAACACTCTCAGATATTTGAGGCTAATCATGCTACTAAATAACCACAAGGATTTATAATTAAAATAACATCTAGCATGATATGAAAAAGTCTAGCCACAGTCTATACAAGCTTCTACTTGCACTGTTAAAAATTCTACCACAAGAAGCAGTTCCTTTTACCAACAAGCACCATAAAAAACATGCCTTAACAAAAACTCTCTAAATGCTACAGAAAGGAAAAATGAGAGTACTCACATAACACTACTAAAACTAACAGGTCTGAACAACAGATGCAATGAAAAAAAAGCTAAACATGAATTTTTGCAGTAACTAGAAGAAAAACTAAGAATATTAGCATAGCAAGTATTCAAGCAAAAAAGAGGAGTGTGCCTCTCTTCCAAACAAGGAATTCCAGGGTCCAACTATATTATTTTAGCAAGGAAAACAAAATAAAAACAAACAAACGCTCCAAGTAAACTTCATATGATGTGACCGAATAAAAATATAATTTCACTAGAAGTGACATGATAGATTGTTGATGAAGAAGGGGATGCCTTGGGCATCCCAAGCTTAGATGCTTGAGTCTTCTTGGATGAATATGGGGGCATCCCGAAGCTTTGACCTTTCACTCTTCTCGATCATATATATCACCCTCTTCTCTTGACCCTTGAAAACTTCCTTCACATCACACTCAAAGAGTAATTCGCATTAGAGGGTTCGTGCAACAATGAAAAATCCATGGGTTATGTAAGGGCACAAGTGCTATTGATAATTTTAAACATTAGCTACAGCCACTGATGTTTCGTGAAGCAAAGAAATCCACTTGATATCGTAAAAGAGCAAATGCAAGAAAAATGGCAGAATGTGCCAAAACCAGAACCGTCTGTAAAGATGAATTTTTCGGGGCACTTACGTTGCTCAAATCAAAAAACTTAAAGACAAAAAAGTTGCGGAATTAGCTGAGAAATAATCACAAAAAGTTTCAGGTTATTCTGATCTTTCTGGATTTTTAGGATTTTTTACGGTGGACAGCGGAAATCTGTTTCCTGCGCAGATTTCCAAAACCAAATCCAACTTTCGTTAGAAACTTTACTTCGCACAACTAATACATGAAAATAAGCATACAAATGAGTTTCTACAGAAGTATACAGACCCTTGACTCAAAGAAAACAGAAAAAACAAAGGAAAAAATAAAACCATGGGTTATCTCCCAAGAAGTGCTTTTCTTTAAAGCATTTTAGCTAGGCATGATAATTTGAGAAGATGATCACATGAGAAATATTAACTGAAGCAAAAGAGAGCATCAATAAGCAAATGTAAAACAGATTTAAGTCTAACCCACTTCCTATGAAAAATAATCTTGTAGAAAAACAAGTCATGAAAGCACAAAGTGGCTAGCATAGGAAGGCAAAACAAGTGTAACTTCAAAATTTTCAACATAAAGAGGGGGAACTTGATATTGTTGAGATGCATAAAATTATGTTTACCACTCTCATAATAACTTTCAATAGCATCGTGAATGAAATTAACAATATAACTATCACAAGAAACATTCTTATCATGAGCCACATGCATAAGAATAGTCATTCTTATTAATAGTAGTGGGAGCAAATTCAACAAAATGGCTATCATTGTAATTCCAATCACCATAATCATCAAATATAGGAGGCATATTATAATCATAATTAACTTTGTTCTCAATAGTAGGTGGACTCAAAATAACATATTCATCATTGTAATCATCATATATTGGAGGTAAAGTATCATCAAAGAAAATTTCCTCCTCAAGAATTGGGGGACTAAAAATATCATATTCATCAAAACTTGCTTCCCCAAGATTAGACTTTTCCATAGCATTAGCAATAATGATGTTCAAAGAATTTATACAAATAACATTGCTACTAGCATGCAAGTAAAGTTCCATAGGTTTTTTTAATTTTCTCTTCAAACACTTCATGTCCTAACTCAAGATAAAGATTGTAAAGTTCCCTCATATTTTTGTTGTTTTCCATTAAGCTTAATTAGTAAAAATAAAAACAAGGAACAAGTAAAAATAAGCCTAACTAGTGAAAACAAGAAACAAAAAGATATAATTGCAGAATCTAAAGGAAATAACTTCGAGCACTCACAGAGGATGTGAGTACCTTTTACCTTACCTCCCCGGCAACGGCGCCAGAAAAGAGCTTGATGTCTACAGACGCTTCTATTCTTGTAGACAGTGTTGGGCCTCCAAGTTCAGTGGTTTGCAGAACAAGATCAAGTTTCCCTTAAGTGGATTACCCAAGGTTTATCGAACTCAGGGAAGAAGAGGTCAAAGGTATCCCTCTCAAGCAACCCTGCAATTACGATACAAGAAGTCTCTTGTTTCCCCAACACACCTAATACAATTGTCAGTTGTATAGGTGCAATAGTTCGACGAAGAGATAGTGAAATAAAAGTGATATGGATAATTGTAAGTGATAATAGAAATCTGAAATAAAAATGGCAGCAAGCAAAGATGTAACAGAACTGAATGTAAACGGTGTTTCAATGCTTAGAAACAAGGCCTAGGGATCCTACTTTCACTAGTGAACACTCTCAACAATGATAATGTGATTGAATGCATAAATATCTCTCTTCACTACGCTACTCTGAACCACTCTCCGGTTGAACAACAAACACCAATTCATTGCGTAGGGCCGCAAAAAGCACTCCTCAAAGTCGCATTCCCATGTCTAGTTAACCCCACGCTGTCACTATGAGCACCCTAGAAGGTACTAGACGAACACCACAATTTCATAGGGTCATCCAACACAAGATATAAATATTATCCTAAACCACACGATGCACACACTGATCACCTTTACACCGCGATCAAAGTGTTTACGGAGATCTCATAATATACCACTTGAGTAGCATAACAGATGAAGAGTAACATCTACTTATTCAACTGGATTACAAAGTTCACGATCACATAAAGATCACACCATGGGAGAGAAGAGATGACACACATAGCTACCGGTAGAGCCCTCAGCCCCGAGGGAGAACTACTCCCTCACCATCATAGGAGACAGCAACGGCGATGAAGATGGCGGTGGAGTCGATGGAGATGGCTCCGGGGCACTTCCCCATCCTGGCAGGGTGCCGGAACAGAGATTTCTGTCCCCCGAAACTTGTCGGTGGCGGCGCGGAGCTACAGAACTTTTCGTGGAAAAAGGTCGATGTTTTTAGGGTTTATGCATTAGGGGGCATATATAGGCAAAAGGGCGATGTCGGGGGGTGGCCAGGGGGCCCACACCACCTGGTGGCGCGGCCGGGGGGACCCGTGCCACCCTATGGTGTGGCCCCCCTCCGGGTCTCTTCGGGACTTCCTTGTCCCTCCAGGACTTCTAAGACTTCTGGCTTTTGAATCGTCCAATTCCGAGAATATTTCTATAACAACTTTTCTAAAACTAAAAACAACAGAAACCATGAACTGGCTCTATGGTATCTTGTCAATAGGTTAGTCCCGGGAAATCGATAAAAATGACATAAAGTGTAAGGAAAACATGTGGGAAACAACATGGAACATCATAAATTAAGGATGCGTTTATGACGTATCACAGTGGTAATTTCCGTGTGAGCAGAGAGGAAGGCCATTATTAGGGGTGGGCTTGAGAGAGAGGCCCAGAGGAAGTCACGCTTCACAGAAAATCGAATGGGTTCAGGTGACGATGGACACAGCTTCAGGCAAGAGGAATCGATTATGATCCAAAATTACGTTACGATCAAATGCATACTGCCACACCTATCCTAAACAGAATCAGCACCCATGTAAACCTACCCTAGCTGCATCAATATATAGTAGGTTTCATCTATCTTTTCTGCATCAATTTTCTATCTAGGCGTGGCAACTACAACACCCGCAGTCACCCAACCACATTTAATTAGTTGGTGACCACCGACTGCTCCATGGACGAGACTCCCCACCGTGACCCTTTTGACGACCACCGACTATAAACATTTGTTCCAAACTACTACATGTGTAAACATTTGTTTGAAACTACTACGCGTGCAAACGGTTGACCGAGAGGGTGTGGCAGTCAGAGTTTCAATACTGCAACAAGGGACGGAGCCAGGCAGTGGCGAGCTAGGGCCATGGCCCCACCTGTGCCAGATTTTTTTTCCCTGAAAACCGCTCTATAAAATATGTAGATTAGTGCCTAAATAGTATGAATTGACTACATGGCACCCTCCAAACAATCTAGTGTCTGATTTTCCCCTCTCGTTCTATCATTCCTGGCTCTGTCCCTGACTGCAACCATGACGGAGGCCTTAGGAGGCTAGGGTCTTCACGCCCTAATCAAATCCGCTGGAGAAGTAGGTCCAGCCATTGGTGGCTGCTTCGGGTGGCCATGATCTTCATGGACTCCTCAATGCCGCTGGCGAAGTGGGTCTAGCCGACAACGTCAAATTGCTGGCGTCACCTTTGAGGTGACTTTCCTCTCTTGCGGAGGTCGCGAGATGGAAGGTAGGAGGGTGGGAAACGCTAAGAGCCTAGTTATTGGAGAGGGAGGTCCAAAAGCGGGGGTGGGCTTCAGAGGGAGGCCCAGAGTAAGGCACACATCAGGGAAAAATCGACGGGGTTTACGTGATGATGGAAACAGTTTCACGCAAGCAGAATCGATTCGGATCCAAATTACCTTGCGATAAAATCCAAAATGCCACATGTATCCTAAACATAGTTAGCACCCATGTACACCTACCCATGCTGCGTCAATTGATAGAAGGTAGCAGCTATCTTTTCCGCATCAATTTTCTATCCAGCCGCTTCAACAACAGGGCTAGAGGCCTAGACCCGGCTTACAGAGAAGCGGGTGTATCACCGGCAATGTTCAGGATATCGCTTATCGTTAACTTATCGGTCGGCCCATGATAAGAGATATATCGGCTTATTGCCCGATAAATCGATTTTATCGGTTGACTATTTATTAGACAATTTTCTTGTAAATCCCAAATTGTAGCACTAAACCATGTAAAATATGCTGTAAAAATATCTAATATCGTCACTAAAAATTCAAAATTATGATATATAGATATATTATCTTCAATAATGCTAAATTTTTTATGATGGATGTCATTAGTCACATGTTACAGTGCTGGAAAATCGATATATCGGTTGAGTTATCGGTATATCGATCGATAAATCGCTTGTAAGACTGATAAAATGGTCGAATGATAAACTACGCCGATATTCATTTATCGTATCGGTCACCACTTTACAAACGATAAATCGGCATATCAGATGATATTTTGAACAATGATCACGGGTACATTTGAGAAGACGCGCGCTAGGCTGGAAGCCTAGACCCGTCTTTCTACTCGTAGAAGGATTAAGACTTAGTTTTTCTAGGGCGAAGCAAAGAACGAAGTCTCCTTCCTCAGGCCAGATCCCTAGAATCGGCCTCTTTCCGAAGACCCAGTTTCCATCGTAAACCGGCTATGAAGTCCGTGTAGATGTAAACTAGGAATCCGACTTCCGGGTGTAACCCGGATCCTTGTGCAAGTCCTGGAACCCAGCCACTATATAAGGGGGTTCTTGGAACATCGGAAACTAAGTTCTAGCTCATAGAAATAGCTCTCGAGACATCGGAAACAAGAATCTCTCCTTGTGATCGAGACCTCGAATCACCAATAGTAAAGAAGCAAGAGTACATTTAACTGTCCATAGATGGGACGAATGTGGGCAACCTTGTGTCTCTCATTTCTGCCATAAACCATTCGATACTTCGTTTAGAAGCGATGGCCTCACAATCTAGTTCTCATATGAGGACAGTTGCCGTGACGACTGATGTCTACGCACGCTTCTATTCTTGTAGACAGTGTTGGGCCTCCAAGTGGAGAGGTTTGTAGAGCAGCAGCAAGTTTACCTTAAGTGGATCACCCAAGGTTTATCGAACTCAGAGAGGAAGAGGTCAAAGATATCCTCTCAAGCAACCCTGCAATTACGATACAATAAGTCTCTTGTGTCCCCAGGACACCTAATACAACTGTCAGTTGTATAGGTGCACTAGTTTGGCGAAGAGAGAGTGAAATACAAGTAATATGGATGATAATAAGTGATAACAACAATCTGAAATAAAAATGGCAGCAAGACAACATGTAGGATAACTGATTGTAAATGGTGTTTCAATGCTTAGAAACAAGGCCTAGGGATCATACTTTTACTACAGAACACTCTCAACAATGATAACATAGTTGAATGCATAAATATCATCTCTTCACTACGCTACTCCAAACCACTCTCCGGTCCGATAACAAACACCAATCATTGTGTAGGGATATAGAAGTACTCCTTAGAGTTCGCATTTCCCCATCAAAGTAACCGCATGCTATCACCATGAGACATAGATGGTTCTAAACAAACATCACAATTTCATAGGGTCATCCAACACAAAATATAAATATCATGCTAAACCACACGGTGCACACACTGTCACTATTACACCGTGATCAAAGTGTCTACGAAGATCTCATAAAAAAACCACTTGAGTAGCATGACAGATGAAGAGTAACATCTAATTATTCAACTAGACTACAAAGCTCATGATCACACAAATATCACACCATGGGAGAGAGAGATGAACCACATAGATACCGGTAGAGCCCTCAACCCCGGCGGAGAACTACTCCCTCCTCATCATAGGAGACAACAACTGCGATGAAGATTGTGGTGGAGTCGATGGGGATGGCTACGGGGCACTTCTCCGTCCTGGCAGGGTGCCGAAACAGAGATTTTGTCCCCCGAAACTTCTCAGTGGCGGCCGCGGAGCTACGGAACTTTTCGTGGAAGGGGGCGGATTATTTTAGGGTTTATGCCTCAGGGGGATTATATAGGCGAAATGGCGATGTCGGTGGGCAACCAGGGGGCCCACACCACCACTGGGCGTGGTCGGAGGGGGAATCGCGCCCCCCTATGGTGTGGCCTCCCTGCCCCCCCCCACCGGGTCTCCATTGGGATCCGTTGACGCTCCGAGAATTCTAAGACTCTAGGATTTTGTTTCGTCCAATTCCGAGAATATTTCCAGAACAACTTTTCTGAAACCAAAAACAGAAAAAAACAGGAACTGGCTCTGTCGCATCTTGTCAATAGGCTAGTCCCTGAAAATCCATAAAAATGACATAAAGTGTATAAGAAACATGTAGCATATGGCAAGAAAACAACATGGAATATCAAAAATTATGGATATGTTTGAGACGTATCAAGCATCCCCAAGCTTAGTTCCTACTCGTCCTCGAGTAGGTAAATGATAAAAACAAATAATTTCTAAGGTGACATGCTACCAACATAAACTTTATCATCATAATGTAAAGCGTGTAAACTAAGATCAAATGAGTAAAGGCTGTGGTTTATAGTTGATATAGAGTAATGTATAAACCATTAGGAAGAACAAAGTAAAACTTTTTAAAGAATCAATACTAAGAACAATCCACTGTCCAAACTATATTAAAGATGATTTAAGCTTCAAGAACAACAATATAATCATCCTAAGCATCCAACTCTCACAACAACTCATGTTAGGATCAAGTCAAGCGACAACAATACACACATGGAAAAATCATGAAACTATTTGGGCACTCAAAACAAGCAAGCGTTTTGTATTGGTTCCCGACATCAGGATGTTATGGCTAAAAGAAAATTATGGGGGGTTTGGAAGGTCAATGGAAGAAAGTCTCACACAGCTGAAAGTGATCATTAGACAAAAGGAAGTATTATAATCGAAGCTATGCAAGGATTAGTGATTGCCACACAACGGATGCACATAGAGCTATAAGTGTATGAAAGCTCTCCAATGTAACTAGTGGGGGTGCATACAACTTGCTTGCTCACGAAGACCTAGAGCACTTTTGAGGAGGCTCATCATTGGAATATACAAGCCAAGTTCTATAATGTAAGTTCCCCACTTAGTTATGCAAGTCATAAAATGAAAACTCTCTCCAAGCTGAAGTATTGGTGTTGAATAAGCACAAGTGTGGAATAAATGATAGTAGTGTTCCCCTCACTCTTTATTATCTCTCTTTTGCCCTCTCTTTTTTTTTCTCTTTTTGGGCTTTTTCTTATTTTCATATATAATCTCACTGGTAGGGGCAACACTCTATTTTACAATGAATCATCACACTTTTAGTACTCATTAATGAAACTGAAATATCTCTGATGTATAAAACTGAATGCTCCTGCCAGTGTCGCGGTATGCAAAATAACAATGGAACATGTAATAAGTAACATAATGATGATGGATGTTGTATGGCAATATATCTCGGAATGGCTATGGAAATGCCATGATAGGTAGGTATGGTGGCTGTTTTGAGGAAGATATTTTAGGCTTATGTGTAGTAGAACAAAGTCCTCCCACGGGGTTTGGATGCACTGGCAAAGTTTGCACCAACTCTCAATGTGAGAATGGGCAATGCATAGTACCAAAGAGGCTGCAAATATGGATGGTGGAAGTGCCAGAAAACCGCAACTTAGAACTCACAAGTTAAAAGATTACATATAGAAATTCGATTATCCAAAGCATAATGAAGATCACTCCAAGAGGGTCTGTGGCAGTGACAAGTCACTGTTGGCTACCCTGACCGTAGCGCATAACAAAAATCCATCACAGTTGTTATCCGCAGAGGAAGTCATATACCATTAGACCGTCAACTGGTTTTTCGAGTGTGGCACAGTTTCAAGCTTCTAGACCAGCGATTAATTGTTTTTACTTCACTAGGCCAGTAGGTTTACTATTAAGCATATTAATATCTCAAAACAACAGCAAATAATCAAGTGACACAGTTTTATAGCAATGAAACAAGAGAGTGCTAACATAACTCTACTAGAACTAATAGCTCTGAATAAGAGATGCATGAAAAACATGAGCTAAAAGGATTTGCAGCAGCTAGAAGAAAAACTAAGAATACTTGTATGGAAGAAAACGAGTATTCAAATGAAAAATCGGGGTGTGTCTCTCTACCACACAAAGAATACTAGGTTCCAACTATATTTATTGCAGCAAGGAAAAAACGGAAAAAAACGCTCCAAGTAAAGTGCATAAGATGTGACTGAATAAAAATCTGGATTCACTAGAAGTGACCTGATAAGTTGCTGATGAAGAAGGGGATGCCTTGGGCACCCCCAAGATTAGATGCTTGAGTCTTCTTAGAATTTGCTGGGAAGAACCACGGGGGCATCCCCAAGCTTCGGCTTTGCACTCTTTTTATCACATTATATCACCCTCTTCTCTTGACCCTTAAAAACTTCCTTCACACCAAACTCAATGTAATTCACATTATAGGGTTAGTGCACAATAAAAAATTCACATGTTATCCATGGACACAAGCATTATTAATACTTTTTAAACACTAGCTACAGCCACTGAGTTTTTTTTGGAGCAAAGAAATCCACTCAACATAGTAAAGGAGAGAATGCAAGTAAAAAGGCAGAATCTATCAAAACCAGAACAGTCTATAAAGTCAAAAAAATTCAGGGAACTTATGTTGCTCAAAACGAAAAACGCAAAGCTAGAAAAAGTTTTGGAAATAGCCTAGGATTAAGCAAAAAAAAATTGCAGGTAATTTTGATCTTTATGTGAATTTACACGAATTTAACGGTGGACAACAGAAATCTGTTTCCTGTGTAGAAATCGAAATATAACCTCAACTTTCACTAGAGACTTTACTTGGCACAACAAATATAAGAAAATAAAGATACAAAGGAGTTGCTATAGAAGTAAACAACAAATTGACTCAAAGAAAACAGAGAAAAACAATGCAAAAATAAAACCATGGGTTATCTCCCAAGAAGTGATTTTCTTTAACGCCTTTCAGCCATGCATGATAATTTGAGAAGATGATCACATGAGAAATATTAATTGAAGCAAAAGAGAGCATCAAGAAGAAAATTTAAAACAAATTTAAATCTGACCCACTTCCTATGAAAAAGAATCTTGTAGAAGAACAAGTCAATAAAGCACAAAGTGGCTGGCATAAGAAGACAAAATAAGTGCAACTTCAGAAATTTTAACATAAAGAGGGGAAACTTAATATTGTTGAGATGCATTAAACTATGTTTCCCTCTCTCATAATAACTTTCAGTAGCAAGTTTCCCTTAAGTGTATCACCCAAGGTTTATCGAGCTAAGAGAGGAAGAGGTCAAAGATATCCCTCTCAAGCAACCCTACAATTATGATACAATAAGTCTCTTGTGTCCCCAACACACCTAATACAACAGTTATTTGTATAGGTGCACTAGTTTGGCAAAGAGAGAGTGAAATACAAGTAATATGGATGATAATAAGTGATAATAGCAATCTTAAATAAAAATGGCAGCAAGCAAACATGTAGCAGAACTGATTGTAAATGGTGTTTCAATGGTTAGAAACAAGGCCTAGGGATCATACGTTTACTAGTGAACACTATCAACAATGATAGCATAATTGAATGCATAAATATCATCTCTTCACTACGCTACTCCGAACCATTCTCCGGACGGATAACAAACACCAATCATTGTGTAGGGCTATAAAAGCACTACTTAGAGTTCGCATTTCCCCATCCAGGTAACCCCCATGCTATCACCTTGAGACCTTGATGGTTCCAAACAAACACCACAATTTCATAGGGTCATCCAACACAAAATATAAATATCATGCTAAACCACACGGTGCACACACTGTCACCATTACACCGTGATCAAACTGTCTATGTAGATTTCATAACAAAACCACTTGAGTAGCATGAAAGATGAAGAGTAACATCTACTTATTCAACTAGATTACAAAGCTCATGATCACATAAAGATCACACCATGGAAGAGAGAGATGAAACACATCGCTCCCGGTAGAGCCCTCAGCCCTGGCGAATAACTACCCCCTCCTCATCATAAGAGACAACAACGACGATGAAGATGGCGGTGGAGTCGATGGAGATGGCTCCAGGGGCACTTCCCCATCCCGGCAATGTGCTGAAACAAATATTTCTGTCCCCCGAAACTTGTCGGTGGCGGCTGCGGAGCTACTGAAATTTTCGTGGAAGGGGCTGATTATTTTAGGATTTATGCCTCCGGGGGATTATATAGGTGAAATGGCGATATCGGTGGGCAGCCAGGGGGCCCACACCACCCCTTGGCGCGACCAGAGGGGGAACCGCGCACCACTATGGTGTGGCCTCCCTGTGGCCCCTGCGGGTCTTCTTTGGACTCCGTTGACGCCCCGGGAGTTATAAGACTTTGGGATTTTGTTTCGTCCAATTCTGAGAATATTTCCAGAACAACTTTTCTGAAACCAAAAACAATAGAAACAAGAACTGGCTCTGTGGCATCTTGTCAATAGCTCAGTCCCAGAAAATCCATAAAAATTACATAAAGTGTATAAGAAACATGTAGCATATGGAAAGAAAACAACATGGAACATCAGAAATTATGGATACGTTTGAGACATATCAACGACCCCAACAATAGTTGGCGTTCACCGTGGGGACAGCTCACTGAAGCATCGTTTTTTTGGAAGGAGCCTTACCTGGTATCAAGAAGCTTGCATTAGTCCGGCTCTAGAGGAGTTGGTGTGGAAATTATTATAACCATGATCCGGCCCGGAGTTCACGTTTGTCGAATTCGGTTTTTTTGGTCCCCTTCGGAGGAATTCACTTCTTCGCTGGAGGATCAAACTCAGAACCTGTTTAGGAGTCACACTCGTTTTATGGAGAAGCCACTATCGTCCACTCAGATGGAGAATCGTTGGTCGGTAAATATGATCTCGATGAAACCGGCTATATTGAGCAGATTTTTGGCGAAAGGCTAGGAGCAGACCTAGAGGAAGACGAATAGGAGGTGTTGCAGGAACCAGTATAGCACGAGGCCGTCTATATGCCAGGGAATAATCGGCAACCAAGGTATGATGCCAATGGTAATATAGTTCATGTGACAGTTGATAAGGAATCAGTTCTGGGAGCAAACATGAATACAGTTAAAGGAGTGCCAAGAGCATAAGGATCAGATTTGGATGTACCACTTGTGTTTGCACCAAGACCTAGCCTAACAGAGATGGCAGATGCACTCAACGCGTTGCTTCAAACCCCAATCACGGCTTGAAACTTGGAATAGCGCAACACGGATATGGCAAGGCTTCCGGAAGAGCGAACACGCGTTTGCCGGGAGCTACAGAAAGAAGTAGATCGTATAAACGAGGCACGAGCAGGCATCTACCAGGAATCTACTTGCCTAGAAGCAGAAGGAATCCACACGTGCTGCCGGCAGAAGGAACTATCCATGGTACACCATAGACGTCATCATACCCGACTACCCCCAAGTTTTGGACCAATGAACCTTTTTCACACCCCGACGAGTACACCCATGGGCAACACTTGAGTACCTGTTGGACCTCCTGTTGGGACTCTAGGAGTCAGACCTGCAGTGCCACCACCAGAAGCCAACGCAAAACCAAATCCACCACCAGTTCAGCCAACCCATTTTCAGACTATTCTACAACAACCAATAAACCCAGTTCAGACGCCAATTTATCAACAGCTACCATAGCCGGATCCCTAGCCTCAGCAACCAGTACGCTTCCATACGCCTGCTGGTTATTTTTATAATCTAGTTTATAATGTCTGGGCAGCAACAAACAACGTCTCCCTAATTCCTATCAACGCGAATAACCCGTTTGAAGTGGAAACGTGGAAGGCAATTGAGAGTGTCCAGGAGCTAAATTACAGTGATCAAGTTTGCCTTCACTCAACCCCCTACAATAGTCATAACTTAGTGGCAAGGAGTCATCATGGGAACTCGCTTGTCCCAGCCGGGTCTAGTAATGCAAACCGGCAGAGGGATCAGCCAATGCAAGTTCAACAGAGACAAGCGGTCTCACATGCCCCGGTTATCACCAACACTGGGCATAGGGCGGCAAGTGTTGCGATCAGGATTCAAGATTATGTCCAGCTGTCAGTTCGCCCACCAACCTTAAACCCAGGAATTAGTGTGCCAGTCACTACTGGGTCTCGAAGGATTGGAATCCAGTTTATAGGTCCGACTATAAGGAATGAACGCATCCCAACTGATTTCAAAGGACCTCGAAAGGTCACTAAATACACCAAAGATATGGAACCAACAGATTGGATAGAAAGTTAGGAGATGGCTATGGTAATTTTGAAAGTCAGCGATGTTGTATGCACGAGATATCTATGTATGATGCTGGAAGGACCTGCAATTTGGAAGGTCGCTAGATGGAAGGGGGAGGGTGGGCATCGCTAAGAGCGGAGATGGAGATCCAGCAGGGGCCGTATGCTTGATAGGGAGGCCTAGTGGCAGGCACACATCACAGAAAATCTATGGGGTTTAGGTGATGATGGAAACAGTTTCAGGCAAGCGGAATCGATTCCGATCCAAATTATCTTATGATCAAATCTAAACCGCCACATGTACTATAAACATACTCAACATGCATGTACACCTATCCTAGATGCATCATTTGATAGAAAGTAGGATCTATCTTTTCCACATCAATTTCATATCCATCCGCCACAACAACAACACTTGAGACCACCACATCTAATTGGTTGGATAGCACTTAATGGTCCATGGACAAGACGCCCCACAGTGATGTTGTTGACGGTATCTTTGTCTCTGCCACCCGACTTCACCTTCAGCAACATCTGAAAGATCGAGAGGGTTAACTAGAGAGAGGGGGTGAATAGGTTAACTACAAATTTGACTTCTTTTTCAAGAGTTATTGCTCAAATATAGATTTTCTAGATTATGCAACTAGGACAAAAATTCTATACGTTAACCAAACAATACTAGCACAAGTTATTAAAGTAACTAAGATAGTAGAAATAAGTAAAGGTAACTTGAGGAATAACTGAACACAATGACGTAGAGATTTATTTATAAGTTCACTTCGCAATGGAAGCTAATCTCTGCTGGAGCGGTGTAGTGCCACCATAGTGGAACACCGATTAGCCGTAAAATGGCACACCGTATCTCCTTCGTGTCCAACCACCAAAGTGGATAGGCACAAATCACTATGTTGCCGTTGAGGTTGACAACTAGAACTTTTAGAAGGATGAGGCACACTGTACAACTTGGAGGGTCCTCATCAAATCTTGGAAGCCTCCAAGACTCCCATCAACAAGATCCACGGGCACTCAAATCTTCGGGGTCACCAACAAGGATCTAAGCTCCAATGAACTAAGAGCAACAAGATTCTAGGTTCCAATGAACCAAGAACTACAAGATCCCTAAGGGATTAGTGGGGTGGAGGCGAATCGGTTTGGTGGAGTTGTAGATCTAGTGGTTCTCCTCCAAATCCCAAGGGATAAGGGCTTTTGTTGGGTATTTTGGGAGATCTTTGAGTTTCGAGGTGGTAAAAAATGGTGGTGAGAGAGAGCTTCAAGTGACAAAGTCTAAAGAAGGAAGAAGACCCTTTTTATAGTGGTAGGTGAAAAGTGGCCGTTGGAGGAATCTTCTGTCTGCAGGAAACCTGGCCTGGGAACCCGGCCTGGCCGGCTAGGAAGGCCGGCTTGAGTATAGAGGGCCCGACCTTTTCGCAGAGAACCCGGCCTCAACCCGGCTGGCTAGAGACCCTGGAATAACGAGCAGAGAGCCTATCCTAGGCTGACATTCCAATGACCACGTCGGCTAGGGACCCGAGTGCCTTGGCACTGGTTGCGCCAGCCCGGCCTAGGCCTGCTTTTTTGCGCCTAGGTCGGCAGGTAACCAGACCAGCGCGGCCTAGGGAGGAGCTCCCCGGCCTAGAGCCTGGCCAGGCCGGCTTGGCAGTCTCCACTTCACCCCTTTCTTCTTCTTGTTTTCTCTTTGTTCCATTTGCATTTTGAGGGGGCATTGCAACCATTTGCAACATCTCATATTCCTAAATAATACTATAATAAAGTGATTAAATCTTCTGAGTGTTGTAATGAAACACCAAAATAATATTAGGGGACAAATTTCTCCCCCTTTTGATGTTTGATGACACCACATAGAATTGCAACAAAAAATATATAAATTTAAGATTTGCAAATGGACTAGCTCCCCCTAGATGTGTGCCATAATTTTGAATTTTCATAAGGTCTAAGGGTCACACCAAATAAGGTTTCTATCTCCACAAGATTCTATATAACGACATAACCTCAAAATAGCTAGCAAGATGAATATAAGGTTAATTGAGCATAAGTTCTAGTACTAGATCATTGGGCTATATTAATAGTTCACTTTGCACTTATCAACACTTAGTAATACATGCATCCATAGTAATGACCATAAGAAAATAATAGGATTAAGCTCACCATAGTCTTCATCATATTGAATAATAACCCGAGGATGTCATAATATTTCGATAACCAAGCTCCACGAACATAAAAAACAAATAGAGAGCTCAACAAAGATATTAAAGAAAATTGCAAAGGGAAGAAGCAAATTGATGATATGCAATGCCCCCCAATGCAAATCCCCGGAAGACCTAATAGACCTCTCTTCCCCTTGGCATCAAGACACCAAAAAATGGAGAAAGAGATGCTACGCACCCAAGGGATCAAGCTATCAAGTACTCATCCTCCTCGTCATCTTCATCACATTCCTCATTATCATCATCATCATCATCTTCTTTGCACCTTCTTTAGCCCATGGAATAACAGATCGACTGGAATTTGCTTGATTTGCATTGGCAGGCCAAAATTGGCCAAGAGAAGACACATCATCACCCAAACAATAGGTGTTCTTTGACTGCCACGATTTTTCAGAGAGCTCATTAGATCTAGAAGCACATGGGATCTCAAGCTTTTCCATGATGATACTTTGATTGTGACGAGATTACTTATCCCTTTTATATGGCTGGTAGGCCTTGGACTAGTGATCAATGAAGAAACAATTCATCTTTTGAACAACACTCTTGATATCGAACTTGTTCTTGGGTGATTGTCGCACCCGGACTTCTAGGGGATAGTCACAGTCCGTTAAACAGTAGATAAATGGCTTGCGGGGCATACCGGCACCCGCATCTCAATATGAGCAGGCCAACACGTAAACGTGTGACAACCATTCTCTTACTATTCATCGTCTGCGCAAACCATCCCATAGAAATCCAGATACTTCCGTTGACGTACTTCAAAACATACACACATGGTACGTCAACGGCATTGGAACAAGTGATATCACAACAGATCTCTACGACACAAAAGATTGAAATAAGTTGCAAATAGCTCTCATTAGAGCAGAGATAGCAAATACAATCATCCAGAGGACACATGTCCCAACATATCATCATTACAACACAGCGGAAGCATTCAACATGTCTGAGTACAGACAAGAAGCAAATAGGCCTAAGAGGCCGGAAACGAAAAGACGGAGCCCATCCACGAAGTCTCGGATCCTGCCCGGGTCCGCTATCTACTCGTCAGCAGCCTCGTCAAACTCCACGTAGTAGCCACCATGGGGATCCTCGGAATCGTCGGTCTGCGGAAACCACAGCCCCAAAGGGGTCAGTACATAAACGTACTGGCAAGCAATACTCACAGTTCACCAAAGTGTAGCCCGTCAACACCAAGCACAGATGCTTTGGGTTCAACGGAAGGAAGGGGATATAAAAGATGCTGCAACTGGCTGCTCTAACCAACTACAGAGTTACTACCACTTCCGGCTAACAGAAAGGAGATAAGATCGCGTATCGTAACCAACCTATCAACTAACCTCAAACAAACCCATCCTGGATCTCGCCCCTTATCCAAAGAAGCAATCCGAGGATAACTCACACAGTTGGATTAATGATGGTTCAGATTATTGTGTCAATAAGCCTATTACTAGTCAAGTTGTTAATCATTGGGTGCAAGGTTGTTAATCATTAGGTTTAAGTTGTCCTGAGTACTTGTTAGCCAGTACTTTCACCAAGTAGTCCATAACCGCGGAAAACACGGCTTCTCGAGAAGATTTATCCCTGCAGGGGTGCACCAATTTGGCCGTACACGTAAGAATAACCCGCCAGACGGGGGATCAACCCACCAAGCGAGGTACTCAACACAACCCAACTCTTCTTCGCATCAAGCCCAAAGAACCTTGGGCACACGGCTAATCGAGCCCCGAAGAAAGGGGACCCTCATAGAACTCTAAGAACGTGTCCCCCTATATGCCGACTACAAAAGTTCCACCCTGGCCTGGGCTCGCAAAAACATGCATGCGGCAAATGGAAAACACGAACTAAATGAGGCGATTTGGACGAGATGCGAATCGAATCAAATTGAGGGGGGCGCCCATACTCGCTTCCCACATGCGGTTAGTGCGCTCATCATGGATCAGTAGACAAGACCCTTTTCCTATTAGGGTCGACACTAGCAGGCCTCAAAACCACAAGGGCCTCCTGCCGGTGCCTTATCATCAAATTATTATTAATAATAACATTAGCATGATTCATTGTTTAACATCGAGCCCCCAGAACATAATGAAATAGTAACAGAAAGTAACGGGTAACAGACTCGAGCAAAACAACCCTAAGCATGCTAGTAAGACACGGGCCACAAGCAATGGTTATAGGTGTGGAGGTGAGGCAATATCAGGGTTAAAGGATACATGTGATAGGTTCGTAACAGAAGCAACTAATCATAGGGTTAGCAGAATAGACAACGGAAAGTATCGGTAACCAATGTTGAAAGGAACACAGTGGTTCATGTGAGTGATAACTTGCCTGCAAACCTAGTAGCCTGGTACTGAGCTAAATCCTTAGAAGGGGTGTCGTAAGTATCGTCGGTCTCAACGTCGTCGTTTATCCGAGAAGAAGCAAACAAACAACGCAGAGAGATAAACAATCAATAACATGGCATAGTGCACAAACATGGGATGATGCATGACCATTTAACAAAATAAATTAGTTGACAAGATAACAACATGATTAAATGGACCCATATGCAATTGGATTGCATATGAAAAGCCCATGAATTATGGTTGAATTAATTGTTTTACAACTAAGCAACATGTGAAAGTGGATTAGCATGATGCATGGATGACGAAAACAGAAAAATAACAACAATAGAACCAATTGGAAATAAGGTTTACCAAGTTTGGAAATTCATTTATTAAGTTAAGAAATTTTGGTTTCTTAAAGGTGTCACACAAGCATTTGTTGTTTTCACCAAGTTTAATTGTTCAAAACAGATAACAAAGTTTATATTTGAAAAGAACACACAATTTTAGGTGGAATACATGTTTCACTTGTTGAAAAAGGATTTCAAATAAATTATTTATGAATTAAACAAGTTTAAGCAAGAATTAAATGAATTTAATTAAAACATGAACTTATGTGGATTTTTATTTGAAAAGTTCATACTTTTATGGTTGGAAAACATATTTTATGTTCAAAAATAATTTAATTTGATCAAGTTATGAATTTAACAATTTTAAATGAATTAAAAAGGTTTAATTTATTTAACCAATTTTAATTATTCAAAACATGAAACAAATTTTATATTTGGAAAGAGGGTTTAATTTTGCATGGAAAACATGTTTCATTTGTTGAAATTGGATTAAAATGAGCAACTTATTATTTTGGCAATTTTAAATGCAATAATTAAGAAACAGTTGCTTTCAGCAATTTAAAATATTCAAAACAGCAAACAAAATTTATATTTGGAAAGTACATGAAAATTTTATTGGAAAACATATTTAGTTTGTGGAATTTGGAATTTTTATGCCCAAGTTATGAATTCTGCAAGTTTAAGTGAATTAAGCAAGTTTTTAAATATTTCACCAATTTAAAATATTCAAAACAGTAAAAAAAATTTATATTTGGATAGAGCATTCAATTTGGGACAGAAAACATATTTAAAAAGTTAAAATTGGAGTTAAGATGAATTAATTATGCATTTTTACAAGATTTGGTGCAAATCTGCCATTTTTAATTCATTAGGGACTTGGAAATAATTTTTTACAGGGCTAGAAAATAAGTAGCAAGGACCTAGCTGTGAATTCTGTGAAGTGCGGGGTCAAAACAAATGAGAAAAAAGATTTGGTTTTTTGGTGCGCAGGGGGGATCGAACCCTGCACCTCTGCCTGCGCGCGCTGGGTGCTAACCAATTGGGCTGCTGAAACTTTGTGAGGGAAAGGGGGCAGCGGGGGGTAAGAGGTGTGGCTGCGGGCTGTTTCTGAATTTTGCACGTAACTGAACCTGCACGTACGCTCGCTGAACCATCGACGGAAAGAAACGATCGCTGCTGGCGGCAGCTGTGGCGATCGAGTGGCCGTGGTGCGTGGTGTGGGGTGCGGTGTGGACAGGTGCGTGCAGAGGGAGGAGGGGAGCGAGAGGGGGACCGAGGGGCCGAGGTGCTCACCTCGAGCGCTCGAAGCAGGAGGAGGTCGGGGCGGAGGAGCAGGGCGGACAGGGAGTTGGCCGGCGGAAGGAGTGGACGGCGGCGGCGCGGTAGGGCTCCTCGGGGGAAGCCGAGGAGATGGCGAGGAAGAGGGAAACGCGAGTGTTCCATTCCCGCCGCGTGCTGCTCTCGACGGGCGGCCCCAACGTCCACAACTACTCCGACGAACTACGGCCAAGGTTTTGTTGCAGAAGCAACAGAGGAAAACAGCAGCAGGGAGGGGGTTTCCGAGAGGGAGGGGGAGAGTTTGGCGGCGGCTGGTGAGGGAGAGGGCTTGAGGCTAGCGAGAGGAGGTGGTCTAGGTTTTATTGCGACGTACGAGCTCGTACGGCAAGAGATCGGGTGGAGGAGGGGGAAATCACACGGTGGTGCTGTGATCGTACAGGGATGACGACACCCGAGGAGGAAGACGACAAGCTGAAGGGGTATCGGGCTAGATAGGTGGGCTTGGGTAGTGGGCTGAGAGAAAAGAAAGGGCTGGGCTAGCATGTCTCCCTCCTTATTTTTTTTTCCTTTGTTAGTTTTTTTTTGCTGATTGGAATTAGGAAGAAAATGGAGGGTTTTAAGTTAGTGAAATTTTAGGAAAATTTTGGGGAAGTTATTTAGGTCATCAACAAACAAATTCCAAGTTCTGATTTACAAATAATTTGAAATAACTTGCTGTTTGCCAAAAATGGTTTAAATTTGAATTACTTTGAGCATTGATTTAATCATTTAAAACAAGAATTTATTTATTTTGGGACCCTATTGTTTAATTAGAAGCAATTGATTAGGATTGTTGTGTAAATTTTATAATTTCAAATTGGGCAATGCTTGTGGTTTGGTTTGAATTTTTTGAATGCAATTTGGAATTAAGTGTTTGATTAAAAGCCCTCATTTTAATAGTTGATCATTATGGAAAATCATTGGAAACAAATGGAGTTTTGAGTTGGACTTTTTATTTGAAAAAGATTGTAACATGACAAGTATGAAACAAAGGTTGAATATTGTTTGAATTTCCATTGTGAAAACAAATAAAAACAGATGCAAACCAAATGAAAACAAATGGAAACAAATGATTGTTTTGATTTGAAATATCATTTGGAAATTGTAACATCACAAGGATGAAACAAAAGGTTTGAATTTTGGTTTGAAATTCAAATATAAAACAAAGGAAAACAAATGAAAACAGTTGGAAAACAAATGAAAACAGAGGAAAACAAAAGGAAAACAAGCAAAACAATTGCAATCAACATGATGCCATGATGCAAAACATAAAATAACAGAGAGCAAACATTCTAATGGCTATTTTTCATACTTGGGATGTTACAAAACGCCCCCCCTTGAAGGAATCGCGCCCCGAGATTCCTACTGAGAAAAGAAAAGAAAAGGTCCGGAAACTTCTTGGGAAGATCCTCTTGAGCTGTGACACGTGAAACACATCGTGCACCTTGGATAGTTTTTCTGGAATTTCAAGACGATAGGCATTCCTGGCAACTCTTCTGGAAAGACGTCAGGGAATTCGCAAACCACCGGAACATTTTCGAGTAAAGGTAGAGGTTTTGCATTGAGGGTGTATAGCTGGATAGAACTTGATTCATTTGGCGAATAGACTATCTGGAATGTGGTGCTTCAGGAATGCTTCCTTGAAACAACCCCAGGTGATAGGAATGCCAGCTCTCATAGCCTGGTTGTTTTCGAAACAACAACAACCTTTCTGGCCAGATAGACTTGATATTTGGGAAGTTTTGATTAGACGCCGGTAGAAGAATTGAAGCGGAAAACAACAACAAGATTTGAACGGACGAAAAGGATGTTGAGAAGAACAGGATAACAAATCAACATCGGGAAAACACGAGAACAAAGCACTCCTGAGGTACTACGGAAAAACCCATCCGGGTTTCTAAAGGATCAATATCTACTGCTTAAGGAATAGAGGATCTGCTTCCGGGGCTTACACGCCTCCGTTCTCAATCGTGAGTAGGCAACATGATAATTCATGTCACAACCACCTCCATTCCTATGGTCTAGTAGATATAACCATCCTAGAGAAACCAGAATTCGTGAAATCCTAACTTGAAAGTTTAGATGAGAATAGGAAAACAACGTTGCACTTCCTTACCAGAAAAAGGGAGGGTGGGTGGGGAAAGAAGAAAAAGAACATAATTCCTACTCTCACGTTTCATTTTTCCTATATAGCTACAAAATAGTTTCTAGACTCAACTGCGACCAGTAAAAAGGGATCGTACAGGCAGACAAGCTCTGATACCATTTGTCACACCTGGACTTCTAGGGGATACTCACAGTCCGTTAAACAGTAGATAAATGGCTTGCGGGGCATACCGGCACCCGCATCTCAATATGAGCAGGCCAACACGTAAACGTGTGACAACCATTCTCTTACTATTCATCGTCTGCGCAAACCATCCCATAGAAATCCAGATACTTCCGTTGACGTACTTCAAAACATACACACATGGTACGTCAACGGCATTGGAACAAGTGATATCACAACAGATCTCTACGACACAAAATATTGAAATAAGTTGCAAATAGCTCTCATTAGAGCAGAGATAGCAAATACAATCATCCAGAGGACACATGTCCCAACATATCATCATTACAACACAGCGGAAGCATTCAACATGTCTGAGTACAGACAAGAACCAAATAAGCCTAAGAGGCCGGAAACGAAAAGACGGAGCCCATCCACGAAGTCTCGGATCCTGCCCGGGTCCGCTATCTACTCGTCAGCAGCCTCGTCAAACTCCACGTAGTAGCCACCATGGGGATCCTCGGAATCGTCGGTCTGCGGAAACCACAGCCCCAAAGGGGTCAGTACATAAACGTACTGGCAAGCAATACTCACAGTTCACCAAAGTGTAGCCCGTCAACACCAAGCACAGATGCTTTGGGTTCAACGGAAGGAAGGGGATATAAAAGATGCTGCAACTGGCTGCTCTAACCAACTACAGAGTTACTACCACTTCCGGCTAACAGAAAGGAGATAAGATCGCGTATCGTAACCAACCTATCAACTAACCTCAAACAAACCCATCCTGGATCTCGCCCCTTATCCAAAGAAGCAATCCGAGGATAACTCACACAGTTGGATTAATGATGGTTCAGATTATTGTGTCAATAAGCCTATTACTAGTCAAGTTGTTAATCATTGGGTGAAAGGGTGTTAATCATTAGGTTTAAGTTGTCCTGAGTACTTGTTAGCCAGTACTTTCACCAAGTAGTCCATAACCGCGGAAAACACGGCTTCTCGAGAAGATTTATCCCTGCAGGGGTGCACCAATTTGGCCGTACACGTAAGAATAACCCGCCAGACGGGGGATCAACCCACCAAGCGAGGTACTCAACACAACCCAACTCTTCTTTGCATCAAGCCCAAAGAACCTTGGGCGCACGGCTAATCGAGCCCCGAAGAAAGGGGACCCTCATAGCACTCTAAGAACGTGTCCCCCTATATGCCGACTACAAAAGTTCCACCCTGGCCTGGGCTCGCAAAAATATGCATGCGGCAAATGGAAAACACGAACTAAATGAGGCGATTTGGACGAGATGTGAATCGAATCAAATTGAGGGGGGCGCCCATACTCGCTTCCCACATGCGGTTAGTGCGCTCATCATGGATCAGTAGACAAGACCCTTTTCCTATTAGGGTCGACACTAGCAGGCCTCAAAACCACACAGGGCCTCCTGCCGGTGCCTTATCATCAAATTATTATTAATAATAACATTAGCATGATTCATTGTTTAACATCGAGCCCCCAGAACATAATGAAATAGTAACACAAAGTAACGGGTAACAGACTCGAGCAAAACAACCCTAAGCATGCTAGTAAGACACGGGCCACAAGCAATGGTTATAGGTGTGGAGGTGAGGCAATATCAGGGTTAAAGGATACATGTGATAGGTTCGTAACATAAGCAACTAATCATAGGGTTAGCAGAATAGACAACGGAAAGTATCGGTAACCAATGTTGAAAGGAACACAGTGGTTCATGTGAGTGATAACTTGCCTGCACTCCCAGTAGCCTGGTACTGAGCTAAATCCTTAGAAGGGGTGTCGTAAGTATCGTCGGTCTCAACGTCGTCGTTTATCCGAGAAGAAGCAAACAAACAACGCAGAGAAATAAACAATCAATAACATGGCATAGTGCACAAACATGGGATGATGCATGACCATTTAACAAAATAAATTAGTTGACAAGATAACAACATGATTAAATGGACCCATATGCAATTGGATTGCATATGAAAAGCCCATGAATTATGGTTGAATTAATTGTTTTACAACTAAGCAACATGTGAAAGTGGATTAGCATGATGCATGGATGAGGAAAACAGAAAAATAACAACAATAGAACCAATTGGAAATAAGGTTTACCAAGTTTGGAAATTCATTTATTAAGTTAAGAAATTTTGGTTTCTTAAAGGTGTCACACAAGCATTTGTTGTTTTCACCAAGTTTAATTGTTCAAAACAGATAACAAAGTTTATATTTGAAAAGAACACACAATTTTAGGTGGAATACATGTTTCACTTGTTGAAAAAGGATTTCAAATAAATTATTTATGAATTAAACAAGTTTAAGCAAGAATTAAATGAATTTAATTCAAACATGAACTTATGTGGATTTTTATTTGTTCAAAGCATTGGAGCAAATTCATATTTGAAAAGTTCATACTTTTATGGTTGGAAAACATATTTTATGTTCAAAAATAATTTAATTTGATCAAGTTATGAATTTAACAATTTTAAATGAATTAAAAAAGGTTTAATTTATTTAACCAATTTTAATTATTCAAAACATGAAACAAATTTTATATTTGGAAAGAGGGTTTAATTTTGCATGGAAAACATGTTTCATTTGTTGAAATTGGATTTAAAATGAGCAAGTTATTATTTTGGCAATTTTAAATGCAATAATTAAGAAACAGTTGTTTTCAGCAATTTAAAATATTCAAAACAGCAAACAAAATTTATATTTGGAAAGTACATGAAAAGTTGATTGGAAAACATATTTAGTTTGTGGAATTTGGAGTTTTTATGCCCAAGTTATGAATTTTGCAATTTTAAGTGAATTAAGCAAGTTTTTAAATATTTCACCAATTTAAAATATTCAAAACAGTAAACAAATTTTATATTTGGATAGAGCATTCAATTTGGGACATAAAACATATTTAAAAAGTTAAAATTGGAGTTAAGATGAATTAATTATGCATTTTACAAGATTTGGTGCAAATCTGCCATTTTTAATTCATTAGGGACTTGGAAATAATTTTTACAGGGCTAGAAAATAAGTAGCAAGGACCTAGCTGTGAATTCTGTGAAGTGCGGGGTCAAAACAAATGGGAAAAAAAGATTTGGTTTTTTGGTGCGCAGGGGGGATCGAACCCTGCACCTCTGCCTGCACGCGCTGGGTGCTAACCAATTGGGCTGCTGAAACTTTGTGAGGGAAAGGGGGCAGCGGGGGGTAAGAGGTGTGGCTGCGGCCTGTTTCTGAATTTTGCACGTAACTGAACATGCACGTACGCTCGCTGAACCATCGACGGAAAGAAACGATCGCTGCCGGCGGCAGCTGTGGCGATCGAGTGGCCGTGGTGCGTGGTGTGGGGTGCGGTGTGGACAGGTGCGTGCAGAGGGAGGAGGGGAGCGAGAGGGGGACCGAGGGGCCGAGGTGCTCACCTCGAGCGCTCGAAGCAGGAGGAGGTCGGGGCGGAGGAGCAGGGCGGACAGGGAGTTGGCCGGCGGAAGGAGTGGACGGCGGCGGCGCGGTAGGGCTCCTCGGGGGAAGCCGAGGAGATGGCGAGGAAGAGGGAAACGTGAGTGTTCCACTCCCGCCGCGTGCTGCTCTCGACGGGCGGCCCCAACGTCCACAACTACTCCGACGAACTACGACCAAGGTTTTGTTGCAGAAGCAACAGAGGAAAACAGCAGCAGGGAGGGGGTTTCCGAGAGGGAGGGGGAGAGTTTGGCGGCGGCTGGTGAGGGAGAGGGCTTGGGGCTAGCGAGAGGAGGTGGTCTAGGTTTTATGGCGACGTACGAGCTCGTACGGCAAGAGATCGGGTGGAGGAGGGGGAAATCACACGATGGTGCTGTGATCGTACAGGGATGACGACACCCGAGGAGGAAGACGACAAGCTGAAGGGGTATCGGGCTAGATAGGTGGGCTTGGGTAGTGGGTTGAGAGAAAAGAAAGGGCTGGGCTAGCATGTCTCCCTCCTTATTATTTTTTTTCCTTTGTTAGTTTTTTTTTGCTGATTGGAATTAGGAAGAAAAAGGAGGGTTTTAAGTTAGTGAAATTTTAGGAAAATTTTGGGGAAGTTATTTAGGTCATCAACAAACAAATTCCAAGTTCTGATTAAATAACTTGCCGTTTGCCAAAAATGGTTTAAATTTGAATTACTTTGAGCATTGATTTAATCATTTAAAACAAGAATTTATTTATTTTGGGACCCTATTGTTTAATTAGAAGCAATTGATTAGGATTGTTGTGTAAATTTTATAATTTCAAATTGGGCAATGCTTGTGGTTTGGTTTGAATTTTTTGAATGCAATTTGGAATTAAGTGTTTGATTAAAAGCCCTCATTTTAATAGTTGATCATTATGGAAAATCATTGGAAACAAATGGAGTTTTGAGTTGGACTTTTTATTTGAAAAAGATTGTAACATGACAAGTATGAAACAAAGGTTGAATATTGTTTGAATTTCCATTGTGAAAACAAATAAAAACAGATGCAAACCAAATGAAAAAAATGGAAACAAATGATTGTTTTGATTTGAAATATCATTTGGAAATTGTAACATCACAAGGATGAAACAAAAGGTTTGAATTTTGGTTTGAAATTCAAATATAAAACAAAGGAAAACAAATGAAAACAGTTGGAAAACAAATGAAAACAGAGGAAAACAAAAGGAAAACAAGCAAAACAATTGCAATCAACATGATGCCATGATGCAAAACATAAAATAATAGAGAGCAAACATTCTAATGGCTATTTTTCATACTTGGGATGTTACAGTGATGCAACTGGGGCTGAAGTATCACAGGCACAATTGCCAGAAGAAGAGCTAGGGACCTCCTCAGAAATGACTGTGTGAGCCCTCTTGGACTTTGGATGAGCACCCTCAAGAGAGGGACCATGGAGAGGAATCATAGTAGGAGTCATCTGATAGTTGAAGACGAGTGCAACTAGAATCTTGGCCTCAAAGAGAGCCAAAAGATACTGACCATAGACGAGAACCTTCTTATCAAGGATAACTATCTTCATCTGTTGCCACATGTAGTCCAGGACATCCAGATTTTTACCCACGTCCTTGGCTCGAACAATATGGTGAAGGAAATTGATAAGCCACTTCCGAACTTCACCCTTCTCGACATACTTCACATTGATAGTATTGCTCAGGATGGTGTGGATGACATACCAAAACTCGGTGAAGTGCGTGGACTTAGGTATATACTTAGATCCAATCTGAGGAGGATAGCAATGATGAATGCCTTCTCGGGCCTTTAACATACACTTCGTCTCACCATGGATCCGAGTATACACCATAGGAAAAAGGAAACTCCTCTAGGACGAAAAGAGCACCAAACTGAGCAAGTGTGGCGGCACACTTGACACCACCACTCATCCATGTCATAGAGCGAGGACCCTCTGTTAAGTGAATGGTGGCGTAGAATTTCCGAAGAAGCTCTGGTGCAAAGGTGAGACCACTGATGACCCACAAGTGTAGGAGATCGCAACAGTCTTCGAGGGTAAATATAGCCCAATTTATTGATTCGACACAAGGGGAGCCAAAGAATATTTATAAGACTTAACAATCGAGTTGTCAATTCAATTGCACCTGAAAAGTATCTCGCTTCACACAATTTATTAGTAGTAGCAGTGATATAGCAGCAGTAGCAATTTAATAGTAACCGTAGCAGGAAAACAGTAGTAGCAATAGTAACAACGAATGAAAACGGAATAAATAGTAGTGCTAAAAACACCGTAGGCATAGGGATGGATGTAAGGGTGTTGCATAAATGAGACCAACCATGTAATGGAGGTAACAAAGGGAAGCACAAATATATAAGAGTATATCCAAGTCACAAACTATCATAGGCATGTTTCCCGAGAATTGTCGTACGTGCTTGCAATAATAACTTGCACGGCATATTTTGTCGTACCATCACGTTGTTGCGGGGCCGAACATGAACTAATGGTAATTAAGGTACTTGTTCTACCAAGCACCGGTGCAAAGCATTAACATGTGGTGGAAACATGTAATCCTCGAACTAAAGACCATCCCCTCTGATATCCCAACCATGTCACCTTGGGGTCTCGGGTTCCGGACAATAATAAGTGTATACAACCAGTAGATATGATCGAAAACAACAATTATACTCATGAAAACATAACATGTTCAGATCTGAAATCATGGCACTCGGTCCCTAGTGAAAAGCATTAAGCACTTCAAGTTTCAACAACGATAATAAACAACACTAGTGGATACTAGGCATCAAGCCCAACCAATCTCGTGATCTATTACATGATGAATCTCATCCGATCCCTACCATCCCCTATGCCTACAGCAGGGAATTACTCACACATCGAAGGGGTAATCATGAGGGTTGATGGAGAGGTGATGTAAATGACGATGACCCCCCCTTGAATCCCTGTCTCGGTAGGTGATACGTCTCAAACGTATCTGTAATTTATCATGTTCCATGTTGTTTTCATGCCATATGCTACATGTTTCTTATACACTTTATGTCATTGATACGTCATAAACGCATCCATAATTTCTGATGTTCCATGTTGTTTTCATGTTATTTTTGCTACATGTTTCATTTACACTTTATGTCATTTTTATCGATTTTATTGGACTAACCTAATGAAAAGATGCCACAGAGCTAGTTCCTATTTTCTGATGTTTTTAGTTTCAGAAAAGTTGTTCTGGAAATATTCTCGGAATTGGAAAATTTGAAGCCCAGAAGTCTAAGAATTCCCGAAGTATCCACGGAGTCCAGAAGAGACCCGGACGGGGGCCATAGGGGCCCCACACCATAGGGCGGCGCGCCCCCTAGACGCCCCATGGGGTGGTGTGGGCCTCCTGGCCGCCCACCGACGTTGACCTTTCGCCTATTTATTCCCCTCGAGAGGTTAACCCTAGATATATCCACCTTTTCCACGAAAAACATCCGAGGACGCCGTCATCGTCAACCCGAGTTCGAGAGGGTTCTGGAGTTCTCCCCGGCACCCTGGCGGGAGAGGAAATCATCACTGGAGGGCTCTACAACACCATGCCCGCCTCCGGAATGATGCGTGAGTAGTTCATCTTTGGACTACGGGTCCATATCAGTAGCTAGATGGTTGTTATCTCCTCTTTATGCCTCATGTTTAGATCTTGAAGCTGCCTTACATGATCAAGATCATCTTATTGTAATGCTACACGTTGTGTTTGCTGGGATCTGATGAATATTGAATGCTATGTCTCTTGATTATCAATCTATCATGTTAGATTCATGTGTATGTTATTTATGATATTGCATGCTCTCTGTTGTTAGTAGATCCTCTTGCCAAGTAGATGCTAGTGACTCCAAGAGGGAGTATTTATGCTTGATAGTGGGTTCATGCCTCCTTTGCACATGTGCTCGAGTGACAAAAATGTGACGGATGGAGGATGTGATGCTGACGTTAAGGAGAAAACAATGATGTTTACATTACACACTTTGCTTAATGAGATTATCTGTTGCTTGCAACTTAATACCCAAGGATTGCTCGGATGACATTCTGAGGGTGGATTATTAGTCATAGATGTAGTTGGATAACGGTCTATGAGTCTTGTTTTAATGCCTGCATGAATCACATAGTAATCATCATGTCATGCATATGCACTACGGTGCAGACTTTATATCTTTCAATTGAACAACTTCAATTTGTTTACCACACATGCTATCTATCTGTCTTGGGAGAGGCACCTCTAGTGAACTATGAACCCCGGTCCATTTTCCTCATACCGATAATACAATCACTGCAATCTATATTTTCATACTGTTGCTACTGTTTTACTACTGCCATCAATGTTCTCTTTCATCTACTGCAAACAAAAAGTGTTTTCCACACCATACGTTTAACCTCTTTGTGTTCAGCAAAACCAGTGAGAATGACAACCTCACTGCTTGGTTGGGGCAAAGTGAATTGATTGTGTTGTGTAGGTTCCACAGTGCTTCTGAACCAGTAGTGTGCCCTGCCACCTCCGCTGCATCAACATTCAGAAGTTGCTTCTTTCTCCTATGTTCGATTCAATCTTGGTTTCTTACTGAGGGAAAACTTGCTGCTGTGCTCATTACACCTTACTCATGGGGTCTCCCAACGAGTGCAAGATCTGCACCATCAAGACATTTTCTAGCGCCGTTGTCGGGGAGGAAGAGAATTTCTGCAAGGGGAGTCTCTCACTTCCAATCTCTTTACTTTGTCATTGTTTTTCTTAGTTTATTTTATTTTTTCTTGTTTGCTTCTCTTTATCAAAAACACACACAAAAATTTATTATTATAGTTGACTTTTTAATCTTGTTTTCAGTCTTGCTAAAATCAGTGTTCCTGAAGTTGAGGTTCGTTTTTTTAAACAACAAGGGGGAGAAAGCCTGAAAGATGCTTGGTATAGAATAAGTGATGCTCATCATAGATGCACTAAGAAATATTCCACTTTAATCCTTCTTAGGAATTTTTATGTTGGTATTACTAGCTGGTATAGGTATGTTCTAGACAATCTTACAAGTGGTAATTTTCTGGGAACTCCTGCTTTGGAAGCCTGTAATTTAATTGAAATTTTAGTTGGAACACCACCTACTAAGGTTGTTAAAACTGAGATCACTTTAGATGATGTTATTAAAGAGCTAAACTCTATGGAGATTTTTTTCCAAACTTCCTCGATAATGCTAGCAAAGTTAATGAATCAATAGTAAGTATCAACAAGAGAATTACTGTTTTAGAGGCTAGAATTATCCATGATAGTCAGAACTTCAGGATTAGTAAATTAGAGGAGGCTATGGAAACTTTAAGCTCAAATTTTTCATCTCTTAAGTTTAAGAGGGAGAAAACTTCTATGGGAAAAGATAAAAAAATTGTGTATGTCCGCAAGGTGCCTAAACCAAAACCCTCTAATGTGCTTAAAATTAATAAAACTTTTAGTGAAACTAAAAGTGATTTACATGTTGAATCATCTTCAGGGGTACCTAAAGTACCAATTGATACAAGTGGTGTTTTGGAGGAAATTATTGATTTGGATGCTTCTTCACTTGAAAACACTTGATTCCATTTTTCTCGGCCTAGCTAAAAGGCGTTAAAGAAAAGCACTTCTTGGAAATAACCCATGGTTTCATTTTTTGCTTTGTTTTTCTCTATTTTCTTTGAGTTAAGGGTTTGTATACTTCTGTAGCAACTTATTTGTATCTTTATTTTCATGTATTAGTTGTGCCAAGTAAAGTTTCTAGCGAAAGTTGGAGTTGGTTTTGGATTTCTGCGCAGAAAACAGATTTCTGCTGTCCACCGTAAAAAATCGTATAAATCACAGAAAGATCAAAATGACCTAAACCGTTTTGTGCTTATTCCTCAGCTAATGCCAAAACTTTTTTGTTCTTTACGTTTTTCGATCTGAGGAACTTAAGTGCCCCGAAAAAATTCGTCATTACAGACTGTCCTGGTTTGGCAGATTCTGCCATTTTTCTTGCATTTGCTCTTTTACTATGTCGAGTGGATTTCTTGCTTCACGAAACATCAGTGGCTGTAGATAATGTTTAAAAGTATCAATAGAACTTGTTCCCATTCAGAACCCATGAGTGTTTTATTGGGCACTAACCCTCTAATGCGAATTACATTGAGTGTGGCGTGAAGGAAGTTTTCAAGGGTCAACAGAAGAGGGTGATATAATGTGATCAAGAAGAGTGCAAATACAAAGCTTGGGGATGCCCCCGTGGTTCATCCCAGAAAATCCTAAGAAGATTCAGCATCCGCTTCTTCATCAACAATTTATCAGGTCACTTCTAGTGAAACTATATTTTTATTCGGTCACATCAAATGAATTTTACTTGGAGCGTCTTTTATTTTTCGTTTTGTTTTCTTTTGTTTTATTTTTGTTTTTCTTGCTTCAATAATATCATTGTAACCTATCATTCTTGTTTGGGAGAGAGACATGCTCCGCTTTTTCATATGAATACTCGTTATGATCGTATTCTTAGTTTTTCTTCTAGTTGCTGCAAAATTCCTTTCTAGCACCTGTTTTTCTTGCATCTCTTATTCAGAGCTGTAAGTTTTAGTAGATTTGTGTTAGTACTCTCTTGTTTCATTGCTATATATCTTGGAGAGTTTTTGTTTAGTATAAAATGCTTGGTGTTGGAAAGCAGTAGTACAGTTTTCATGCTTATAACGGTGCAAATAGAAGCTTGTATAGACTGTGGCTAGACTTTTTCATGTCATGCTAGATGTTATTTTAATTCTAAGCCTAGTGGTTATTTTTTTAGTATGACTTGTCTCAAATAGTTGAGAGTGTTCAATGTGCCATTGAAAGAATCATAAGTTGTTGTTGTCATATTGAAGCATAAATTTGTGGTGTTCTCCTTTGAATGTTTTATTTGGTTGACTTGGCGCATGCTTACACCATGTTTATGACTACAAACCAGTCACCTATATCCTCTATGATCATTTAGTTTTTGAACTTGTAATAAAATTTATGCTTTGATTAATAATGTTTTTGTCGCTATGCATGATTATGGCCATTATTGCTGTCTTGATTTGTCGTTCCCAGTCTTTTGCTAGCCTCCACATGTACTGAGTTTGAGCTCTACTTGTGCATCCAACTCCAAAAAACGAAAGTTTGCCAAATGTGTCCACCATACCTACCTACAGGTGGTATTTTCCTCCAAAAAATAAATGATCATGGAGGCTATTCGTGACTGGTTCATAGTCATAAACATGGTGTGAGCATGCGCCAAGTCAACCAAATAAAAGATTCAAAGGAGAACACAACAAATTTATCTTCAATATGACAAGAACAACTCATGATTCTTTCAATGGCACATCAAACACTCTCAGCTATTTGAGGATAATCATGGTACTAAATAACCACAAGGATTTAAAACTAAAATAACATATAGCATGATATGAAAAAGTCTAGCCGCAGTCTATACAAGCTTCTACTTGCACCGTTAACAATTCTACCTCAAGCAGCAGCTTCTTTTCCCAACAAGAACCATACAAAACATGCCTTAACAAAAACTCTCTAAATTCTACATAAAGAAAACATGAGAGGACTCACATAACACTACTAAAACTAACAACTCTGAATAATAAATGCAATGAAAACAAGAGCTAAACAGGAAATTTTGCAGCAGCTAGAAGAAAAACTAAGAATACTAGCATAGCAAGTATTCAAACGAAAAAGCGGAGCGTGTCTCTCTCCCAAACAAAGAATTCTAGGATCCAACATTATTATTGCAGCAAGGAAAACAAAATAAAACAAAGGAAAACAAAATAAAACAAAAGAAAAACAAACATACGCTCCAAGTAAACTTCATATGATGTGACCGAATAAAAATATAGTTTCACGAGAAGTGACCTGATAGATAGTTAATGAAGAAGGGGATGCCTTGGGCATCCCCAAGCTTATCTGCTTGAATCTTCTAAAAATATTCTTGGATGAACCACGGGGTAATCCCCAAGCTTTGACCTTGCACTCTTCTTGATCACATATATCACCTCTTCTCTTGCCCCATGAAAACTTCCTTCACACCACACTCAAACAGTAATTCGCATTAGAGGGTTAGTGCAACAATTAAAAATGCATTGGTTCTGAATGTCACATGTGCTATTGATACTTTTAAACATTAGCTACATCCACTGATGTTTCGCGAAGCAAAGAAATCCACTTGACATCGTAAAAGAGCAAATGCAAGAAAAATGGCAGAATCTGCCAAAACCAGAACAGTATGTAAAGATGAATTTTTTCGAGGCACTTACGTTTCTCAGATAGAAAAACTTAGAGAACTAAAAAGTTGCAGAACAAAAAATTTCAGATCATTTTGATCTTCCTAGATTTTATACGATTTTTTACGGTGGACAGCAGAAATCTGTTTCCTGCGCAGAAATCCGAAAACCAACTCCAACTCTCGTCAGAAACCTTACTTGGCACTACTAAAACATGAAACGAAAGATAAAAAGGAGTTTCTATAAGTATACAACCCATTGACTCAAAGAAAACAGAGAAAAACAAAGCAAAATAAAACCATGGTTTATCTCCGAAGAAGTGCTTTTCTTTAACACCTTTTAGCTAGGTCCAGAAAACGGAATCAAGTATTTTCAGAAGGAGGGGCATTCAAATCAAGATTTGGCAATTCCTTAATAATGCATTGTATTTTATCTAAGTGAGTTTCAGAGGCTCCTATCTTAGAACTTTTAGGCTTACTATCTTCATCAAATAAATTCTCTAGAACAATCCAATCAAAACTATTTTCTTGGGCTTCATGCAGTGCTATCAATTTAAAGGGGATTGGTATTTTATCCTCCTTTTCATCATTGGATTAAGTTTTTTCTAGGGCACTAACAATATGTACACATGAGCCAAGCATATTGAAACGATCACAGACTTTTCTAGCTTCTATAGCAACATATCCAAATTCTTTAAGCATAGGTTTCTAAGATAAAGTTTCTTTTCTCAACATCTTCAATGTTATTTAGGTTGAGAAACATATGTTGTAATATCAGGTGAAGGTTAAAAAACCTAGCTTCTAACATGTGAACTAAAGAAGTGGCAACAGTCTCATAGTTTGGAGTAAGTTCTACTATGGATTTTTCATGCTTACTAACATTATGAAAGAATTCTTTAGTAGTGTCCTTTCCAAGTATAGAACCACTTCCTACCGGAAAATCTTTCAGGGTAAACTTAGGGAACAACATGACGAAAAATAACAACGAAGTGACAAAAATAACAACTAGAATAACAACAATTTTTTTGTGTTTTTGATAAAGAGAAGCAAACAAGATAAATTAAAATAAACTAAGCAAAACTAAAACAAAGTTAAGAGATTGGAAGTGAGAGACTCCCCTTGCAGAAATTTTCTTTCTCCTCGGTAACGACGCCAGAAAACTTGTTGATGGCCTTAATGCCCTTGTTGGTAAACCCCAATAGAAAGGTTGTGAAGAGTGTAGCAGCAAGTTTTCCTTCGGAAAAGAAACCAAGGTTGAATCGACCAGTAGGAGGACAAGCAATCTCTAAAGGTTGATGCTGCTGTGGTGGCAGGGCGCACTACCGGTTCAACAGCAACGTGGAACCTACACAACACAATCAAATCACTCTGTCCCAACGAAGCAGTGAGGTTGTCAATCTCACCGGTTTTGCTGAACACAAATAGGTTAAACGTATAGTGTGGAAAATAGTAGTAAGAATATGAGAGCAGTATGAAAGCAGTAGGTGTTTTATTAGTATGAGGAAAATGGATCGGGGTCCACAGTTCACAAGTGGTGTCTCTCCGTGAAAGATAAATAACATGTGTGGTGAACAAATAACAGCTAGGCAATTGACAAAATGAAGGCCGCACCGTAGTGCATATGCAAGACATAAAGATTACTATGTGATTCATGCGGGCATTACAAAAAAATATATAGACTATCATCCAACTACATCTATGTCTAATAATCCACCCTACGAATATCATCCGAAAAAACGTTGGGTATTAAGTTGCAAGCAACAGATTATCGCCGTAAGCAAAGTGTGTAATGTACACAATGTAAACTAGGTAAACACCGTTGTTTTCTCCCTAATGGCAACAAAACATCCTCTATCCGTCACGTTTCTGTCACTTGAGCACAGATGAAAAGGAGGCATGAACCCACTATCGAGCATAAATACTCCCTCTTGGAGTTACTACCATCTACTTGGCCAGAGCATCTACTAATAACGAAGAGCATGCAAGATCATAAATAACATAAGCATGAAGATAACATGATAGATTGATAATCAGAAGACATATCATTCAACATTCATCAGATCCCAGCAAACACAACATGTAACAATACATAAAGATGATCTTGATCATGATAGGAAGCTCACAAGATCTAAACATGAGGTACAGAGTGGAGAGAACAACCATCTAGCTACTTCTATGGACCCATAGTCCATGGATGAAGTACTCACGCATCACTCCGGAGGAGGTCATGGTGGTGTTGACCCCTCCGGTGATGAATTCCCCCTCCGGCAAGGTGCCGGGGAGAGCTCCAGAACCCTCCTGATCTCGGGATGACAATGACGGTGGCCTGGGGTATTTTTCGGGATGAAGTGGACAATATTTAGGGTTCATGTCTTGGGGGGATTAAATAGGCGAAAGGGCAAAGGCGGTGGAGGCCTGGGGGCCCCACACCACCCACCGGCGCGGCCAAGGGGGTCGCGCCGCCCTATGGTGTGGGCCCCCTGAGATCCTGCTATTCCTTGATGGTGCCTTGACGGGGAGACTTCTTGATGATGATGAATTTTAAGTCCCCGGCAACGGCGCCAGAAATTCTTGATGGTTGTGATGGCATGTTGGGAACCCCAAGAGGAGGGTGTGATGAGTACAACGGTAAGAATTTTTCTCAATTAAGAACCAAGGTTATAATTCCAGTAGGAGAAAGAGGATCTTCGGAAGGTTGATGCCACTGAAGGTTGATACATCTCCAACGTATCTATAATTTCTGATGTTCCATGATGATATTATGCCAATTGCTACATGTTTTGTCCCTTCTTTATGTCATTTTTATCGATTTTCCGGACTAACCTATTGACAAGAAGCCACAGAGCCAGTTCCCTGTTTTCTGTTGTTTTTAGTTTCGGAAAAGTTGTTCTCGAAATATTCTTGGAATTGGAAAATTCGAAGCCCGGAAGTCTTAGAATTCCCGAAGGTTCCACAGAGTCCCGAAGAGACCCGGAGAGGGGCCACAGGGGGGCCACACCATGGGGTGCCGCGTCCCCCTTGGCCGCGCCAGGGGGTGGTGTGGGGCCCCTAGGGCTCCACCGCCTTTGCCCTTTCGCCTATTTAAGCCCCTCCGAAGGTAAACCCTAGGCACCTGATCAAAAATCCCCGACAAGTTCCGCAGCGGCCGTCGTCGTCAACCCTAGATCAGGGGGGTTCTAAAGCTGTCTCCCGGCACCCTGCCGGAGAGGAGATCATCACCGGAAGCCTCTTCATCACCATGCCTGCCTCCGGAGTGATGTGTGAGTAGTTCATCCTTGGACTACGGGTCAATAGCAGTAGCTAGATGGTTGTCTTCTCCTCCTATGCCTCAATGTTTAGATCTCGTGAGCTGCCTAGCATGATCGAGATTGTTCTTATGTAATTCTATGTGCTGTGTTTGCTGGGATCCGATGAATATTGAACTTATGCCAAGTTGATTATAGTCTTTATTGCATATGTTATTTGTTATCTTGCATGCTTTCCGTTGCTAGTGGTTGCTCTGGCCAAGTAGTTGCAAGTGACTCCAAGAGGGAGTATTTATGCTCGATAGTTGGGTTCATGACTCCTTTTCTCCTGTGCTCGAGTGACAGAAACGTGACGGGGGAGGATGTGTTGTTGCCACTAGGGAAAAAACAGCGGTGTAAGTGCCCGCGTGCACAATCATTGCTTACATTACACACATTGCTTAATGCGATTATCAGTTTTTTACAACTTAATACCTAAGGAGGTTCAGATGATAACCTGAGGGTGGATTATTAGTCATAGATGCAGTTGGATTACGGTCTATGTATATTGATGTAATGCCCGCACTAAAGATCATAGTAGTCATCATGTCATGGAATGTGCACTACGTTGCAACCTCTATTTGTCAATGGCCTAGCTGTAATTTGTTCACCCAGCTTGCTATGTTTTATGGAGAGACACCACTAGTGAACCTATGAACCCCGGTCCATTTTCCTACACTGTTAAACAAACCACTACAATGTCCTGCTTTCTTTACTTACTGCAAGCATACACCATTTTCCACACTATACATCTAATTTTTTTTCAGCAAGACCGGTGAGATTGACAACCTCACTGTACCGTTTGGACAAAGTATTTTGGTTGTGTTGTGTGCAGGTTCCGCGTTGTTGCTGATACCGGTGAGCCATCACCACCGTCATTGGCATAACCTTCCGAAGATCCTCTTTCTCCTACTGGATTGATAACCTTGGTTCTTAACTAAGGGAAATTCTTACCACTGCACTCACCAGACCCTCCTCTTGGGGTTCCCAACACACAGGAATTTCTGTCACCATTGCCAGCATCAAGGAATTTCTGGCGCCGTTTCCGGGGAGAAAGAAGACTTGTTGCAAGGGGAGTCTCTCACTCTCAACCTCTTTATTTTGTTTATTGTCTTGTTTTTTATTTTTTTGTCTTGTTTTGCTTCTTTATATCAAAAACACAAAAAATTTAGTTTAGTTTATAGTTGTTATTTACTTTCTTGCTTTTATTTTGCTAGAATGAGTATTCCTGAAGTTGAAGTTCGTTCTTTTAGGTAACAGGGGGGAGAGAGTTTAAAAGATGCTTGGTATAGAATAAACAATGCTCATAATAGGTGTACAAAAAAATATTCTACCTTGATACTCCTAAGGAATTGTTATGTTGGTACTACTGGTTGGTATAGGTATGTGTTAGATATTCTTACGGGTGGAAATTTTCTAGGAACTCCTGCCTTAGAAACCTGCAATTTGATTGAAATTTGGTAGGAACACCCCCGCTATGACTGTTAAAGCTGAGACCACTTTGGAGGATGTTATTAATAAACTAAACTCTTTGGAAATGAACTTACCTATTTTCCTTGATAATGCTAGCAAACTTAATGAATCAATAAGAACTATTGATAAAAGAATCACTGCTCTAGAAGCTGGCAACACTCATGATGATCTATATTCTAGGATTGGTAAACTAGAGGAGGCTATGGGAACTTTAAGCTCAACTTTTTCATCTCTTAAATTCAAAAAGGAGAAAGCCTTTGTGGAAAAAGAGCAAAGATTCATGTATGTTCTCAAAATAACTAAACCCAAATCTCAATATGTGCTGAAAATTGCTAAAACGATTAATGAAACTAAGAGTGACCTTCATGTTGAATCTTCACAGACACCTAGAGTGCCTATTGCTGCAAATAATGATTAAGAGGAAGTTACAGATGTTGATGCTTCTTCACTTGAAAATAATTGAGTTCCTTTCTATGCCTAGCTGAAAGGCGTTAAAGAAAAGCGCTACCGGGAGACAACCCGTTTTATTTCTCCGTTTTCAACCCATTTTCCGTCGTTTTCTTTTGTTTTATTTGCATCTGGGTGTTGTATCTTTCCTTAGCAACCGCGCTATATCTTTTCTTCTGTGTTTTTGTTGAGACAAGTAAAGCCTCTAGTGGAAAGTTGAGACTATATTTCGGATTTCTGCGCAGGAAACAGATTTCTGTTATCCACTGTTAAATTCGTATAAAATCACGGAAAATTCAAAATGACCTGAGTTTTTTTGTGAACAATCCTGGGCTATATACAAAACTTTTTTAGTTGGACAATTTATGATTTGAGCAACAGAATATTTTCGAAAAAAATGATATTTACCTGCTGTCCTTTTTTAACAGATTTCACCCAATAATTGCATTTGCATCTTAATCTCTTTCTTTTGGTGTTCTTTTGAGAAAAAGAGTTTTAAAAGAAGTTGTGACAGTAGATAATGTGTTTTTGAGTGTTAGGCTTGTGTTGAAACTAAACCATGTGAATTTGTTGTTTCTATTGCACTAACATTGATAATGAAGATTGTGAGAAGTTTTCAAGGGTCAAGAGAAGAGGATGATATGACGTGATCAGGAAGAGTGAAAAGCCTAAGTTTGGGGATGCCCCGGTGGTACATCCCAGCAAATTCCAAGAAGACTCAAGCATCTAAGCTTGGGGATGCCCAGGGCATCCCCTTCCTCATCGATAAATTATCATGTCACTTCTAGTGAAACTATATTTTTATTCGGTCACATCTTATGTGCTTTACTTGGAGCGTTGATGTCTACGCACGCTTCTATTCTTGTAGATAGTGTTGGGCCTCCAAGTGCAGAGGTTTGTAGAACAACATCAAGTGGATTACCCAAGGTTTATCGAACTCAGGGAACGAGAGGTCAAAGATATCCCTCTAAAGCAACCCTGAAATTAAGATACAAGAAGTCTCTTGTGTCCCCAACACAGCCAATATACCTGTCAGGTATATAGGTGCACTAGTTCGGCGAAGAGAGAGTAAAATGCAAGTAATATGGATGGCAATAAGTGATAATAGCTATCTGAAATAAAAATGGCAGCAAGCAAACATGTAGCAGAACAGGCGGAAAACGGTGTTTCAATGCTTGGAAATAAGGCCTAGGGCTCCTACTTTCGCTAGTGGACACTCTCAAAAATTCTCACATAATTGAATTAATAAATATCATCTCTTCACTATGCTACTCTGAACCACTCTCCGGTCGAATAACGAACACTAATCATTGCGTAGGGCTTTAACAACACTCCTCAAGTCTATATTACCTCTCTAGGGCACCCTAATGTCACTACGAGCGCCATAAATTAGTAAACAAACGCCACAATTTCATAGGTTCAGCTTCCAACACAAGATATAAATATCATGCTAAACCACACGGAGCAGACACTTTCACCTTTGCCCCATGATCAAAGTGTTTACGGAGATAACAAAACCACTTGAGTAGCATCACAGATGAAGATCAATCTACATATTCAACTAGATTACAAAGCTCATGATCACATAAAGATCACACCATGGGAGAGAGAGATGAACCACATAGCTACCGGTAGAGCTGTCAGCCCCGGGGGAGAACTACTCCCTCCTCATCATAGGGGACAGCAACGGTGATGGAGATGGCGGTGGAGTCGATGGAGATGGATTCCGGGGCACTTACCTGTCCCGGCAGGGTGCCAAAACAGAGATCTGTCCCCCAAAACTTGTCGGCGGCGGCGGAGCTACGGATGTATTTTGCGGAAAAGGTCGATTCCCCTAGGGTTTATGCATCGGGGAGTATATATGGGCGAAAGGGCGATGCAGGGAGGTGGCTAGGGGGCCCACACCCCTAGGTTGCGTGGTCAGGGGGACCCGCGCCACCCCATGGTGTGGCCACCCTGAGGCCCCCCTACGGGGCTCTTTGAGACTTATAGATGCTTCCGGGGCTTTTAGGACTTCTGGCTTTCGAATTTCCAATTCCGAGAATATTTCCAGAACAACTTTTCTGAAACTAAAAACAGCGCAAAACAGGGAACTAGCTCTGTGGCATCTTGTTAATAGGATAGTTCCGGAAAACATAAGAAAACGTAGGAAAACAAGCGGAAAACATGTAGCAATTGGCATAATATCAACATGGAACACCATAAATTATAGATACGTTTGAGACGTATCAAGCATCCCCAAGCTTAGTTCCTACTTGTCCTCGAGTAGGTAAACAATAAAACAAAATAATTTCTGAGGTGACATGCTACCACACAATCTTGATCATAATATGTAAAGTAGAGCATGTAAACTAGGATCAAATGAACTAAAGCTGTGATCTATATTTTATATCAACAAGTTATGCATAAACAAGGAAGAAATAAGTAAAACTTTTAATGAATCAATGCTAATAGACTATCAACCGTGCAAAGTTTATTAGAGATGATTTAAGCTTTCAAGAACAACAATATCATTCATGTCAAACAATCTTCACAACCCGTGTTAGGACCAAGTCAAGCTTTCCACACGATGCAATGCTTGAATCTTAAACTATTTGTGCACTAAAAACAAGCAAGTGTTTAGCGTTGGTCCGTAACACCGGGATGTTATGGCTAAGAGAACATTATGGGGGGGGGGTTTGGAAGGTCAATGGAAGAAAGGCTCACAAAGCTGAAAGTGGTCATTAGACAAGAGAAAGTCTTACAACCAAAGCTATGCAAGGAGTAGGGATTGCCACACAGCGGATGCACACAGAGCTATAAGTGTGTGAAAGCTCTCCAATGGAACTAGTGGGGGTGCATCCAACTTGCTTGCTCATGAAGACCTAGAGCTCATTTGAGGAGGCTCATCATTGGAATATACAAGACAAGTTCTATAATTTAAAGTTCCCCACATAGTTATGAATGAAAGATAATATGAAAACTCTCTCCAAAATGAAGTATTGGTGCTAAACATGAAGCACAAGTGTGGTATAAAGGATAGTGATGCGCCCCCTCTCTATTTATTCTCTCTTTGGCCCTTTTTATTTTCTTTTTGGGCTTTTTTATTTTTTATTTTATATATCCTCACCGGTAGGGGCAACATCCTATATTACAATGAATCATAACACTTTTAGTACTCATAACTCATAAAGAAATATCTCTGATGTCTCTAACTGCATGCTCCTACCAGTGTAGCAGTATGCATAAATAACCATGAAGCTCATCATCAAGTAACATAATGGAGGTGGATGTTGTGCAGAAATATATCTCGGAATGGCTATGGAAATGACATGATAGGTAGGTATGGTAGATGTTTTGAGGAATAATATATAGGCTTATGTGTAGGAGAACAAAGTCCTCCCACGGGATTTGGATGCACTGGCGAAGTTTGCACCAACTCTCAATTTGAGAAAGGGCAATGCACAGTACCGAAGAGGCTAGCAAATATGGATGGTGGAAGTTCTAGGAAACCGCAACATAGAATCACGAGTTAAATGATTGCAGCAAGAAAATCATCTTACAAGGAAAAGTGCAAATCACTCCAAGAGGGTCCTTGGCAGTGACACGTCACTGTTAGCTACCCCGACCGTAGCACGTACCAAAAGGCCGATCAGAAATGTATCACTCGTAGCAATCATATACCATTGTTTCTATAAGCTGGTAATTTAACTGTGGCATAGCTTCAAGTTTCTTAGACCAACCATTAAAAGTTTATACTTACTAGTCCTTCCCGTTTATCCATTAAGCAAATTAATATCTCAAAACAACAGTAGTGATTCAAGTGAAGCAGTTTAGTGATCTACAAGACCATGCAAAATTTTCCACTATACCAACTATCACATAAGAATTTCTATTCCCAACCAAGCACATAATGAGAACCACCTAACCGCAAAAGCTAACAACTCTGAATAAGAGATGCATGAAAACAAAGGCTAAGCGCAGTACTAGCAAAAAGTGAACACTCACAGAACAATAAGAATGAAAACTAGAGTGTTCTAAGCAATGAAAACGGAGCGTGTCTCTCTCCCACACAAGTATAATAAGATCTAACCATAAACTACAGCAAAGAAAACTAAACAAACTGAAAGCAAAAAATAAAATACGCTCCAAGTAAAGCACATAAGATGTGACTGAATAAAAATATAGTTTCACTAGAAGTGACCTGATAATTTGTTGATGAAGAAGGGGATGCCTTGGGCATCCCCAAGATTAGACGCTTGAGTCTTATTGGAATTTTCTTGGATGTACCACCGGGGCATCCCCAAGCTTAGGCTTTTCACTCTTCTTGATCACATCATATCATCCTCTTCTCTTGACCCTTGAAAACTTCCTTCACATCAAAATTCTCACAATCTTCATTAGCAACGTTAGTGCAATTGAAATAATAAATTCACATGGTTCAGTTCCAACACAAGTCTAGCACTAAAAAACACATTAGATACTGTCACAACTTCTTTCAGAACTGTTTTTCTCAGAAGAACACCAAAAGAAAGAGATTAAGATGCAAATGCGATAAACGGCAGAAATCTGTCAAAACAGAACAGCAGGTAAAGATCGATTTTTTCAAACATCTTCTGTTGCTCAAATCAAAGAGTGGTCTTCTAAGAAAAGTTCCGTATAAAACTCAGGATTAAGCACAAAAAATATCAGGTCATTGTGAATTTTATGTGATTTTTAACGAAATTAACTGTGGACAGCAGAAATCTGTTTCCTGCGCAGAAATCCGAAATATAGGCTCAACTTTCCACTAGAATCTTTACTTGGCTCAACAAAAACACGAAAGAAAAGATACATTGGGGTTTCTAAGATAATAGACAACACCCAGGTGCAAATCACACCAAAGAAAACTAAATAAAACGGGTTGAAAACAGCAAAATAAAACGGGTTGTCTCCCGTAGCGCTTTTCTTTAACGCCTTTCAGCTAGGCATAGTGATTTTTAAAAGATGATCACATAAGAATAAGAGTTGAAGCACAATAAGAGAGCATCAAGAAGCAAATATAAAACACATTTAAGTCTAACCCACTTCCTATGAAAAATAATCTTGTAGAAAAACAAGTCATGAAAACACAAAGCAACAAGCATAGGAAAGCAAAATAAGTGCAACTTCAAAATTTTAAACAAAAAGAGAGGAAACTTAATATTGTTGAGATGCATAAAACCATGTTTCCTCTCTCATAATAACTTTCAGTAGCATCATGAATAAAATTAACAATATATCCATCACATAAAACATTCTTATCATGAGCCACATGCATAAAAGAATTAATACTCTCCACATAAGCAGAGTCATCCTTATTAATAGTAGTGGGAGAAAATTCAACAAAATATCTATCATTGTTATTCTCATCACCATAATCACCAAATATAGGAGGCATAGTATCATCAAAATAAATTTTCTCCTCAATAGTAGGTGGACTGAAAATATCATAGTCGTCATTGTAAACAGGTGGAACTAGAATACCACAATCACTATAATCATCATATATTGGAGGAAAGGTATCATCAAAGAAAATTTCCTCCTCAAAACTTGGGGGACTAAAAAGATCATTTTCATATAAACTAGATTCCCCAAGCTTAGACTTTTCCATAGCATTAGCAATAATGGTGTTCAAAGAATTCATAGTAGTAACATTGATATTAGCATGCAAATAAAGCTCCATAGGTTTTTTAATTTTCTCTTCAAACACTTCATGTACTAACTCAAGATAAAGATTATAAAGCTCTCTCATATTTTTGTTTTTTCCATTAAGCCTAACTATTAAAAACAAGAAACAAAAAGAATAAATTGCAGAATCTAAAGGAAATAACTCCGAGCACTCACACCCGAGGATGTGAGAACCTTTTACCTAACCTCCCTAGCAACGGTGCCAGAAAAGAGCTTGATGTCTACGCATGCTCCTATTATTGTAGACAATGTTGGGCCTCCAAGTGCAGAGGTTTGTAGAACATCAGCAAGTTTCCCTTAAGTGGATTACCCAAGGTTTATCGAACTCAGGGAGGTAGAGGTCAAAGATATCCCTCTCAAGCAACCCTGTAATTAAGATACAAGAATTCTCTTGTGTCCCCAACACACCCAATATACTTGCCAGGTATATAGGTGCACTAGTTGGGCGAAGAGAGAGTAAATTGCCAGGTATATGGATGATAATAAGTGATAATAGAAATCTGAAATAAAAATGGCAGCAAGCATGTAGCAGAACAGGCGCAAAACGGTGTTTCAATGCTTGGAAATAAGGCCTAGGGCGCCTAATTTCGCTAGTGGACACTCTCAACAATGCTCACATAATTGAATTAATAAATATCATTTCTTCACTATGCTACTCTGAACCACTCTCCGGTCGAATAACGAACACTAATCATTGCGTAGGGATTTAACAACACTCCTCAAGTCTATATTACCTATGTAGGTCACCCTGATGTCACTACGAGCGCCATAAATTAGTAAACAAACGCCACAATTTCATAGGTTCACCTTTCAACGCAAGATAGAAATATCATGCTAAACCACACGGAGCACACACTGTCACCTTTTCCCCGTGATCAAAGTGTTTATGGAGATAAAAAACCACTTGAGTAGCATAACAGATGAAGATCAATCTACATATTCAACTAGATTACAAAGCTCATGATCACATAAAGATCACACCATGGGAGAGAGAGATGAACCACATAGCTACCTGTAGAGCCCTCAGCCCCGGGGGAGAACTACTCCCTCCTCATCATAGGATACAACAACAGCGATGAAGATGGCGGTGGAGTCGATGGAGATGGCTTCCAGGGGCACTTCCCCATCCCGACAGGGTGCCAGAACAGAGATCTGTCCCCCGAAACTTGTCGTCGGCGGCGGCGGAGCTACAGATGTATTTTGCGGAAAATGTCGATTCCCCTAGGGTTTATGCATCAGGGAGTATATATCGGCAAAAGGGCGATGCCGGGAGGTGGCCAGGGGGCCACACCCTTAGGTGGAGCGGCCAGGGGGGACCCGCGCCACCCCATGGTGTGGCCACCCTGTGGCCCCCCTCCGGGGCTCTTCGGGACTTCTGGATGCTTCCAGGACTTTTAGGACTTCTGGCTTTCGAATTTTCCAATTTCGAGAATATTTCCAGAACAACTTTTCTGAAACTAAAAACAACAAAAAACAGGGAACTGGCTCTGTGGCATCTTGTTAATAGGTTAGTTCCGGAAAACATAAGAAAACGTAGGAAAACAAGCGGAAAACATGTAGCAATTGGCATATCAGAAATTATAGATACATTTGAGACGTATCAAGCGTCTTTTTTTATTTTTTTTCTTTTTCAAATAAGCTTGGTTGGACCCCAGCATTCTTTTATTGGAGAGTGACACGCTCCGCTTTTTCATGGGAATACTTTGTATTCTTAATCTTTGTTTGGCTGCTGCATTTATTTAGCTCCTGTTTTGCATGCATCTCTTATCTAAGAGCTGTTAGTTTTAGTAGTGTTATGTGACTACTCTCATTTTTGCTTGCTGTATCATGAAGAGTATTTTTGTTAAAACATATCTTGTATGGTGCTTGTTGGGAGAAGAAATTGCTGCTTGAAGTAGAATTTTTAATGGTGCAAGTAGAAGCTTGTATGGACTGTGGCTAGAACTTTTTCGTATCATGCTAGATGTTATTTTAGTTTTAAATCCTTGTGGTTATTGAGTAGCATGATTAGCCTCAAATAGCTGAGAGTGTTTAATGTGCCATTGAAAGATTCATGAGTTGTTTTTGTCATGCCGAAGCATAAATTTATGGCATTCTCTTTCGAATGTTTTATTTGGTTGACTTGGGGCATGCTCACACAATTTTTATGACTATGAACCAGTCACTAATAGCCTCTATGATCATTTAGTTTTTGAACTTGTGATAGCGCTTATGCTTTGATTAATGATGTTTATGTCGCTATGCATGATTATGGCTCTTATGCTCTCTTGATTTGCCGCTCCCACTCTTTTGCTAGCCTCCACCTATAGTGAGTATGAGCTCTACTCGTGCTTCCAAGTCCCTAAAACCAAGTTTTCTCATTGTGTCCACCATACCTACCTACATGTGGTATTTAACTGCCACTCCAAGTAAATTGCTCATGTGTTACCTTTAAAACCTTCAAAATAACTCCTGCTTTGTGTTCCTGTTTTTGCTCATGAGGACGTAAATAGAGAATCTTTATCTCACTAGTTGATTGGATTTCACACCTTGTACTATTGGCTTCATCCGCTCATCCAAATAATAGAAGAGCTGGCAGCGGGCTGCCCAGCCCCAAATTAATACACACAAAATCTCTTCACTATTTTTGCCCCTAATTTATCAGTCAAAGCATAATTGTGTAAACAAAAGAGAAAGAGGGATGACCTTCTATACCAGTTGCGTCCTTCATATGCGAGCCGCTCTTGTGAAATCATAACTTTCTCTAATAATAGAGTCAAAAGGTAGCTTCATCCTGTTTCTAGGAAAGTGTTCCATACCTTTCTTGAGTGGGAATTGATATTTAACACTCCCCTCTTTCATATCAATAACAGCACCAACAGTTCTAAGAAAAGGTCTTCCCAAAACAATAGGACAAGAAGCATTGCATTCAATGTTCATAACAACAAAATCAAAAGGGACAAGGTTATTGTTAACCATAATAAGAATATCATCAATTCTACCATGAGTTTTCTTCTTAGCATTATCAGCAAGATGAACATCCAAATAACAGTGTTCCAACGGTTGTAGATCAAGCATATCATAAAGCTTTTGAGGCATAACAGAGATACTAGCACCAACATCACACAAAGCATTGCAATCAAACTCATTTACTTTTGTCTTAATGATAGGCTCCCAACCATCATCTAATTTTCTAGGGATAGATGTCTCAAGTTTTAGCTTTTCTTCCCTAACTTTCATGAGGGCATTGGTAATATGTTTAGTAAAGTTCATATTCATGGCACTAGCATTGGGACTTCTAGCAAGATTTTGTAGGAACTTAATAGCTTCAGAGATATTGCAATCATCAAAATCAATATTATTATCATCAAAAGTAATGGGACCATTATCTCTCACATCTCTAAAAATTTCAGCACTTTTATTAGAAGCAATTTCAGCAGTTTGAGGCAATTTAGCACGTTTCACAGAAGGGGTGGAGTCTTTGTTAACACCAACTAATTTACCATTAATAGTAGGAGGTTTACTAGCACTTGGAGCTTCAGTTTTACTAGTTGTAGTGATAGTGCAAACTCTAGCAATATTGTTCTTTCTAGCCAATTCATCTTCTCTTTCCCATCTAGCACGTAATTCAGCCATCAACCTAACATTATTATCAATTCAAAATTGGATGGCATTCAAAGTTTTACTTTCTTTAACATCATGTGGCAAAACCTTGAGTTTTAGAAAATCAACATCAATAGCTAGGCTATCTACTTTAGAGGCAAGAGCATCGATTTTACCAAGCTTTTCCTCGACAGATTTATTAAAAGAAGTTTGTGTGCTAATAAATTCTCTAAGCATGTTTTGATCAGTGGTAGAGATAGTTATTGTTGGAATTGCCCTAAGAATTACCATAGCCATTATTAGGAGGATAGGTCTTATAATGGTTTCCACCAAAATTATTTCTATAAGCATTGTTGTTAAAATTGTTATTTCTAATAAAGTTCACATCAACATGCTCTTCTTGAGCAACCAAAGAGGCTAAAGGAACATTATTTGGATCAACTTGAGCTTTACTATTAAAAAGCATAGACATAATAGCATCAAGCCTTTCACTCAAAGAGGAGGTTTCCTCAACATAATTTACCTTCTTACCTTGTGGAGCTCTCTCAGTGTGCCACTCTGAATAATTTATCATCATATCATCAAGAAGCTTTGTTGCATTTCCCAAAGTGATGGACATAAAGGTACCTCCAACAGCTGAATCCAACAGGTTCCTTGAGGAGAAATTCAGTCCTGCATAAAAGGTTTGTATAATCATCCAAGTAGTCAGTCCATGAGTGGGACAATTCTTCACCATAGTTTTCATTCTTTCCCAAGATTTAGCAACATGTTCATTATCAAATTGTTTAAAATTAATTATGTCACTTCTCTGGGATATAATCTTAGCAGGAGGATAATATTTTCCAATGAAAGCATCTTTACACTTAGTCCACGAATCAATACTATTTCTAGGCAAAGATAGCAACCATTCTTTAGCTCTTCCTCTCAAAGAAAGTAAATAATTTGAGTTTAATAATATCTCCATCCACATCTTTATATTTTTGCATCTCACATAGTTCAACAAAATTATTAAGGTGGGAAGCAGCATCATCAGTACTAACACCAGAATATTGCTCTTTCATAACAAGATTTAATAAAGCAGGTTTAATTTCATAGAAAGCAGCAGTTGGAGCAGGTGGAGCAATATGTGTGTAAATAAAATCATTGTTGTTTGTGATAGTGAAGTCACACAACTTAGTATTCTCAGAGGAACTCATTTTAGCAAAATAAAAGCAAGCTAATAAATAACAGCAATAAAGTAAACTAATTTTTTTGTGTTTTTGATAAAGATAAGCAAAACAAGAGCAAAATAAAAACAAGAAAATAAACAAAATAAAGAGGTTGAGAGTGAGAGACTCCCCTTGCTAGAAGACTTCCTTCTCCCGGCAACGGCGCCAGAAAAATTCCTTGATGGTGCAGATCTTGCACTTGTTGGGATACCCCAAGAGGAGGGTGTGATGAGCACAGCGGTAGGAGTTTTCCCCTCAGTTAAGAACCAAGGTTATCAATCCAGTAGGAGAAAGAGGACCTTCGGAAGGTTGATGCCACTGACGGTGGTGATGGCTCACTGGTGTCAGCAACAACGTGGAACATGCACACAACACAGCCAAAATACTTTGTACCAACAGTACAGTGAGGTTGTCAATCTCATCGGTCTTGCTGAAAACAAAGATTAGACGTATAGTGTGGAAAATAATGTATGCTTGCAGTAAGTAAAGAAAGCAGGAAATTGTAGAGGCTTGTTTAACAGTGTAATAAAATGGACCGGGGTTCATAGGTTCACTACTGGTGTCTCTCCATAAAAAATAGCATGCTGGGTGAACAAATTACAGCTGGGCAATTGACAAATAGAGGTTGCACCGTAGTGCACATTCATGACAAGATGACTACTATGATATTTAGCGCGGGCATTACAACAATATACATAGACCATAATCCAACTGCATCTATGACTAATAATCCACCCTCAGGTTATCATCCGAACCCCCTTAGGTATTAAGTTGCAAGCAACAGATAACTGTATTAAACAAAGTGTGTAATGTAAGAAATGATTGTACACGCGGGCACTCTCACCGCTGTTTTCTCCCTAGTGGCAACAACACATCCTCCCCCTTCACGTTTCTGTCACTCGAGCAAGGCGAAAAGGAGGCATGAACGCACTATCGATCATAAATATTCCATCATGGAGTCACTAGCAACTACTTGGCCAGAGAAACCACTAGCAACGAAAAGCATGCAAGATCACAAATAACATACGCAATAAAGACTATAATAAACTTGTCATAAGTTCAATATTCATCGGATCCCAGCAAACACAGCACAGAGAATTACATAAGATCAATCTCGATCATGTTAGGAAGCTCACGAGATCTAAACATGGAGGCATATGAGGAGAAGACAACCATCTAGCTACCGCTATGGACCCGTAGTCCAAGGATGAACTACTCACGCATCACTCCGGAGGCAGTCATGGTGATGGAGAGGCCTCCGGTGATGATTTCCTCTCCAGCAGGGTGCCGGAGACAGCTTGAGAACCCCCCTGATCTAGGGTTGACGGTGACGGCGGCTGTGGAACTTTTCGGGGATTTTTTATCAGGTCTCTAGATTTTTCCATCCGGGGGGAATAAATAGGCGAAAGGGCAGGGAGCCCTAGGGGCCCCACACCACCCCTGGCGCGGCCAAGGGAGGGTGCGCCACTCCATGGTGTGGGCCCTCCTAATGCCCCTCTTCGTCTCCTCTTCGGTGTTCTGGATGCTTCCGGGGAAAATAGGCACTTCGGGCTTTGTGGGGTCCAATTCCGAGAATATTTCCAGAACAACTTTTCTGAAACCAAAAACAGCAGAAAACAGGGAACTGGCACTTGGTATCTTGTTAATAGGTTATTCCCGGAAAACATGTAAAAATGACATAAAGAAGGGAGAAAACATGTAGCAATTGGCATAATATTATCATGGAGCATTAGAAATTATAGATACGTTGGAGACGTATCAATGACTCCCACATATTCAATGAAGATCATCATCAATTGAACAATGATGTCATAATCCATATTCCGTTTCCTTTGTCTTGCGATATTTTACTTACCCAATATTCAATTATCGGTATCACCATACCTAGTTCAATCTCGTTCCCGATAAGTATTCTTTACTCGTTTCGTAACACACCAAATGAACACTTGTACTAGAGTCAGTTTACAATGGTAAAAATCTAACACCCATGGACTTTGGCGTTGATCATGTTTTGCTCGTGGAAGAGGTTTAGTCAACGGGTCTGCAATATTCAGATCCGTGTAAACTTTGCAAATCTTAACGTTGCTTTATTGAACACTTTCTCGAAATTGATGAAAACGGCGTTTGATAGGTTTGGCGCTTTGGTGAGACCTTGGCTCCTTTGCTAGAGCTATGGCACCAGTGTTTTCACAGTGGATTTCCATAGGGTCCAGCGCACTTGGACCCACACCAAGTTCAGTACGAGTTCCTTTAGCCAAATCACTTCCTTTGCCGCTTCCGAAGCAGCCATATACTCCACCTACATTGTAGACACTGCAACGACACTCTGCTTGGAACTCCTCCAGCTTACTGATGTGCCATTCAAAATAAACACACATCCTAATTGATATTTGATTCATATGGATCAATGTTGTGCTAGTCTATGCCACATAATTTAAAAAATTTATGTTCTACGTAGTCCGCCAAGATCACTATGCAGATAACGAGGCATGCCCATACATGCAAGGATCGGGATCACGACTCATTGGGCAGCGAAATCAATATAGTCGAAGAAGAGATCTGAACAATTGTAGATCCTCACAACTAGGCCTAGTTGCAAGGATGTCGCTAAGCCTCCCACATCAAGGATTACACGTGTAATCCCTCTGATGGTATGCATGTGTACGGTTGTGTCAACCCGTCAGTCCTCCGCCATCTAGGACTCGACACCGAGAAAAAGAGACATCCTTCCGGTGTTGCTAATTGGTAGCTCAAATCAACTATGGTTGGAGCTATATGAATCTGGAAGTTCTCAACACATGAGAGAGAATAGCTAATTAGACCTAGGTCTAATCGGGAGAGTAGAACTCAAAACCCAATTAGAAGAAGATCTAGTTTAATTAGATGGGTTATAATTAGAAGCTCTAATTAGACCCTCTAATTCTACTGGAGGGAGAGACTTCTCAAAATTATATGTTCTCTCATAGCATTGGGGTCCTTTTTATAGTTGGAGGAAGAGGGAGGGTTTCCAAAAAGGGAGATGAGTCCTAGTTGAGCTAGGAGGGGCTTGGCCACACCAAAGGAGGTGGCCAGCACCCCTCTCCTAGCCCAACTCGGATTGGCTCCAAGTGGAGACCAATCCCACCTCCCTCTTTTCGTTTGCCCCTTTTTCTTTTCTCCCTTTTCTCTCCAGATAAATTCAAGAAAAATACCAGGATAATAATTACCAATATGTGACGCCACTGGAGCCCACCTAGCATCCCCTAAAATTAGGGGTGCAACCCCGAGGGGCAATTGCTGCCCCCTCCGATATTCCCCTCCCCCCTTCTCGGTTTTCCCCCGAAACTCATCCGGAACCTTATGAACCCAATAGATAAAATCATCAATGTTATCTAGAGATGTTAGAGACATATTTCTAACATCCTGGGATATATCATGTCCTCCGTTATCTCTCATATAATTTCTGCCATTCACCAGCACAATTTCTCCCTTATAGTAACTTCACCGAAACAACTCCGATTGACACCGGACTTGTTTCTATGACATCATACCGACATCAATTCATAAAAACAATAAATCTTGTGCATCCTACTTGTATCACTAGTTCCATGAGGGTTGTTTCTGTGTCCAACCTAAGTATGAGTCACCAATCCAACTTACTTTTATTTACTTTGGTCTTTTTTAGGGACAATGTGGGTGATTATTGTGTTGCTTCTGTTTAACTTTCATATTATTTATTTCATATGTCTGCACCCATCATTTAATTATTATTTCCAACATGTTTAATTCTTGCTTTCGTTTTCCAATGCTATATTTCTTGTGTTTAGAGATGGCGAGGTGCTACGTGGTGTTCAAAGATAGGGTTCTAGGAATATACGACTAGTGGGAGGACTGTTTGAAGCAAGTGACCAAGTTCAGCGACAACTCCTACAAAAGCTACTACACTAGAAAGACGACGGAAGCTAGGTGGTTCATCCACCTTGAGGAACATAAGAAGAAGAAGAACCGGATGAATACCTTCGTCGCTGCAGTATTTCTCACCGTGATTGCCGTTGTACTATGTTTGCTCCGATTTTAGTTGACTAGCTACTCCCTTTGTAATGTCATGATGAACCATTCATCTATTCGGTCTCGAGACCTAGACGTATTTGTCTAATATTTTTACAGACTTGTAGCTATTTCAGGATTCTAAATAATGTGATGGACTACAATATATTGTGTGTTGTTCTAGTCACTATTTCGGCTAAAATATGATAAACTTTGTCTATCTATACTATTATGTAACTGAAAGTATATTCAAATTGTATACCATATAAATATGTGTACAATGTATTAAAAAACGTGATAGGGCTACCTGTGGCACACCAGACAGCACTACGCGTGGCGCACCGGGGTAAGATACCAGTGGCAGAATCAAAGCCTTTTCTCAATTTTCTATTGATAAAAAACATAAGTAAGAAAAGTAGCTATTCTTCCACTTTCCCTCTATTTCCTATCGGATTGTCGGTTGTTGATGGTAGGTTTGATCTAGAGGTAGACAAGGCATTACTTTGGCTTCTCAATCTGGATTCGTGCGGCAAAAATGATGATACTAGGGAAATGAGAATGCCCCCCAAAAGGGGCATTACCGAATGTAACTTCCTTTTTTAGATGGCCCCTTAGACGAAAGGGTCCTCCACTTGAAGTCCATAATCAAAGGAAAAGCTACTCAATATCAACAATAATTATAATTATACTATAGTAACCACTAAGACTTAGAAATAGCAGTGGCATAGAGCCACAACAAGGATTTTCCCTAGTGGTGTTGGTGGCTTGGAGGGGGGTGTGAAATCGGTATTAATCGATTATTATAGGTGGTTCTCCACTTTGGGGGTTGAGGAGGTGTAGGATAACTACCTAGGCGAGTCGCTCGAAAAAACATAGGCTCAACGCGGCAATAACTGCCAATCGCGTAGTAAGAACAAAACACAACAAACCAGAAAATTGCTGGCCACACATCTGTGTCACACAATGTGGATGGTGATTTTCTTCACAGGATGAGGGATGTATGGGAATTTACCATGGAAAATCCGAGAAACTGATGGAAATTCTGAATGTCAAAACCTTTGAGAGTACATGGTTGTACATAATGTGGTGTTAAGTTCATGCATCAATATTTGGTAAAAGGATGCAGAGTGATATAGGTGTTGGGCATGTAAAATAGTATCCAAAAAAGGGATGATACAACTACGAATTTGACTCTAGATTACTTAAGGCAACAAATAATTTCCTTCGAAACTTCGTACATGCCATCAACAATATGTGGTACCTAATATGCGATTTTTTCACTTCACACAGATCAAAGATCCAACCAGGGTGAAGATTCAATCATGTTCTTGGATAGGGTGACATTATAATCATTGTGTCATAGTGTTGAAAAAAAAAGTTGTGAAAACAAAATAAGAGTCGGAAAGAACTTGAGTAAAACAGGAGCATTGGATGCGATGAAGAAATAGAAGGGAGTAGATGCATTTGGTGTTGTGCGAAGTCAAGGAAGTAACAACAAAACTATTGATTAGTTGTTCAAGTCCAAGGTATGTTCGTGCATGAATACTTTAAGATGGTGGAGAGCATATTCGCCGAGGTGAAGTTTATTTGAATTGTGTTGATGTTTATGAGTTTGGTTACAACTATTCTTTAATTAGCAAAAGATTAAGTGTTTGAGTCAGATCCACGAAACTTGAGTTAATATATAAATGGACTGCAAGGTAGCTATAATAGACTAAAATAAATTAGTTGCCTAGATAAAAGATCAAAACGGGTAGATCGTCACCCATGGAGGGGATGCCGGATCTCGATGGCAGATATAGTTCTGATGACCTCGACAAAAAATCTTGGTCTTGGTGTTGCGATTGCTAGTCCTTGCATTATCGGCGCGTGGCTCTGATTTCTGATGTAATTTGTATTCGAAAAAGTTTCACATGGTATAATTATTTATGAAAAAAAAATCCACGTAGTATTAGTCATTGATGGTCAAATTTACATAAGAGAAAACGAGACACTATGTAAATATAGACCGAGAAAGTAATTAGTACAAACAATTTAAAATCTTTAGGGAACTACAACTTGAAGCATTTGAAGCAGAGAAGATGACACATAAAAAATCGCTTGGGCACACAAGGATATCTTTACCCACAGCACTCCACCTCCATAGGTGTCATACGAGTCATTCACAACTTCGCATTTTTACTCATTTTTACGATCATTGTTCTTGAGGTAGTATGCATCCTGAATATACAGAGTGCCATTGTACTCTTTTGACTTGTAGGGGGTTGATGCAAAATCGTCCTAAATTAAGATATATGCAACATGGGCCCTTTTTTTATTTGTCTGCATGTTTGTTTCCTTCCCTTTAGTTTTCATTTCTTTTTTCAGTATTCAGCACCCCTCGTTATGGATAAAGTGGAGGAGATCAATGCTTGACTACTAGAGTCCATTCTCAATATATATACTACAATGTATGTACATAATCTACTAGACAAATCTTCTGCAAATGTTATCGATCGCTATCGCTAGCTTCACCTTCTTCGTCCTCTAAAATATATCATTTTGAAGACACCTTTAATATGCAAACTTGATCTTATTAATCGTACTACAATATATTTATAGAATATTATAGTATTGTATATTGGAATTTATGGGGTAGGAATGTTCGGTTTTTGTACGGTGGCGCTATGGTTAAGGCCTTCTGATGTTCATGAGAATGACCTATGGTTGGATTCATCATTATCGACGCACATGTAGTGTTTTCTTCTTGAATACGTAGCCTAGAAGTTATGCATTTTTTCGTTTATTTTAATGTTTTAGCAAAAGGTTATTGGTAGTCTAGTGAAGTTACTATCACAAGACGTACTACCTCCGTTTATTTTAAAAAAAAACTTTGTTCGGATGCTAAATTTTGAATAACGAATAATATATAACTGTGTCCATCAACCAATGTAGAAGTTGGATTATTCTCCCTTTTGAATAAAAATTGTCTTGTCTTCCCGGTCGAGCATCATCCGTACCATGACAGATAGTTGATGCGGAGGGTCGGCTCGACTACTCGTGGTAAGTCTCTCGCGTGGTAGTACAAATTTTTTTATATCGTGAAAGAGATGATAGCATATGCTCATTCCACCCAAAAAAAAGGAACATTTTCAAATGTCAAAAAATCCCCAACAATAATTTGGCATGAATTTTTTATGTTCCAACTTCAAGTTTCACGGAAAAACCGACATTTTTTATGATATGTGTATAAATGGCAAAAAAAAATCTCATGTAAAACCTTTTTTACACCAAATTTGGACACAAAAATGTAGGCTTTCTCGAAACGACTTTAGGAGCACATAGTACATCAACATATACACGATTTTCTGTTGTTGTATAATTTGTTTACGTTTTAAAGTTTTAAAAATGTATTTTAAAAATCGGAAGCATATGCTCCCAAGTGGCAAAACGCTACACCTGGTGAAACCACTTTATGAGACAAATTTAGAGGTGCTTTCCATTTATATCTAATTTAAGTACTCCCTCCGTTTCAGTTTACAGGTCGTGCACGTACTCCTAGGTCGTCAATTTGACCAACATAACACAATATATATATTTAAAAAATAGATCATTATATACTTCAGATGTCGTATTTTCAGATGGTATAGTTTTTATTATATAAGTTATATTACATTGGTATAATTTGCGACGTAGATATACATGCAGGACCTGTAAACTGAAAGGCAGGGAGTAGCTGAAAATATATTAGTACTCCCTCCGATCCGGTAAATGTGTCGGGAGAATACAACTATGTACCTAGAAGTTTCCTGTACAACCGGCGACATTCTTTTCAGATCGAAGGTAGTAGTAAAAATTCAAAGTTTGGCCTGGCTACATATAAAACAACAAACAAGAGGACTATAATTAATGGTGTCGGCCTTTGAGAATCGGCGGGTCCGCAAAGGGCCCGTAGAGCCAGCCCTTGGCAATGTGACCATAGGCAGCCTCCGTGAGGTGGACGCCATCCCAGCTCCAGTGGTTTGATGGGTCATCGCAGGCGTAAGCGCCGGGGTTGCCACACATGGATGTGAGGTTAAAGTTGTACTTGCCCACGCCCGGCGCGCCGCAGCATGTCCTCGGCGTCTGCCTCAGGAACCCTGCAAAATATAAAATGGGGAATGAGCATAAGGCTATCGGGGCCTGAAGAACTCGGCCTACGTCCTAATGTTTAATTGGCCATGGCAAACTGAGCCCAACAAGAGGTCTATGCAACTATGGTGTGTGTGTGTGTGAATCACTATGCCTCTATTGACTATGTCATGTTTTGCGTAGGACATCAAGTGACCTGCCATATGATGTAGATAGGTTTTAGTTTGGTTCCAACGCTGATAACGAGTTCACATAAAGTTAATGTTACTTGCACTTAGTCTTAAGACCATTTCCACACAAGTTAGCGACATTATCACCACGAGTTTGACCAAAATCATGTATGACCATTTCTAATGCTGAACGGCAAGAAACAAATACTACTGACTATACGAAGCGCCATTCCAAGAAGGCGACTCACCCCACTTCTCGGCGTGGAGGACGAACTGCATGACGGCGGTGTAGTAGTCGGCGTAGACGATGCGCACGCCGGGGTGTTTCTTCTGGAGCTCGGCGATCTTCCTCTGCAGCAGGGCGTTGTGCACCCAGGACAGCGTGTTGAGATCCTTGATGCAGCCGCTGCGCGGGCCGTACATCTGCGGCGCCTTGGGGAAGATGGACAGGTACATCGGGAAGCAGCCGTTCGGCAGCACCCCCGGCACAACCAGATCCACTGCGCCCTCCGCGATCAGTTTCTGCGCCGAAGCACACACGATTGAGAACACTGCACATGTGGAAATGAGACATATGTATAGGCATGTCTGTGGGACACGCACCTCGATTCCCTTGCCGATGGAATTCACGATGTGCGGCACGAAGGTGTGCACCTGCTGCAGCGGGAGAAACGCGGCGATCGACGCGGCGTAATCATTCCCGCCAAATTCGCCAACGATGAATAGTGACCGCCGGAAAAGGTCCCTGCACTCTGAATGGCGATCGAGGCCGGCCCCGATCGCCACGCATGCACGTTAGCCACAAGCGTCAAGCCAGTGGATCGAACACGTCGTATGTACCATAATACTATGTGCATAACTGAACCTTTTGGGGAGTTGCAGATGGATGGTTTCATGTCATGAAACCACCCCAGCTGCGTGTGCAGGGAGCCGGAGCTCCAGACCGCGCGCCCCAGCCCGCGCGCCTCAAAGAAGCTCGTGTTCAGCGCCGTGCCGCCGGTGACCGCGAAGTTGGCGCCCCGGTGAAACGACGCGTTGTGCGCCTTGGACGGCGGCGGCAGCGGCAACCCCAGCTCTTGCGCTGCACAAGCCAGAGGCAGGGAAGAAGATCACTGCTCCAGTCAACATGAACCCACAGACAGTACGTCGATCGAGCGGAAGGACGTGCGCGTACCGATGAAGTCGACAACGACGCGGCCGTCGGAGACGCGCCCCGTCGGGTACCCGAAGTGCGTCATGCCATACGGCGGCCGCGCCGTGGCGAGGTACGACGGGATGCCGTCCACGCAGAGGTTGCCGGCGTCCGCGAGGGAGTCACCAAAGTTGAAGATAGCGGCGTACTTCTGCGCGGTCGTCGCCTGCAGCGGCCAGAGGCCAGCGACGAAGAGCACGAAGCAAATCAACAGCTGACACCTCATGATGATACGTACGAGTACTACTACTGCGCGCAAAGTCGTGGCCTCCGGATCCCTGGCTGCTTGTTTGATCCTATTTATATGTTGTAGTACGTGCCCATGGTATTTTGCTTCCTTGACCACTACTGTCCGAGGTAGTAGTATTTTGCTTGCTTGACCACTGCCTGGTTTCAAAAAGGATTTGTGGAGTTGGTCTTAGGATGAAGTTCTAATGTATGTACAGTTTGCGATAGCTTGTAGTGTTCTTTCCTTTATGACCAAGTCTTGATTTTCTTTCCCCATGTGCAGTAGAGCGCAGAAGTCTTGGCCTCTTTGGGAATTTGCATACTCTGGCAATGAGATACATACATCAGTGCAAAATAAAATGAACCCAACGACAGTACGCGCAGTCCAATTACAAATCAAGGGATTTGTTGTGAAATTAGTCAATTGAGTAAATTATAAGTGTACCAAGAACTACATATCATCCAACTCAAATGAAAACTGAATTTTGATATTCAATATAACTATTGAAAAATATATTTTTTAATAATTTTCGTTGTTAAGGTAAACCGTCAATATTTTCAGGGGTGGCATGTTTCTGATTCGGTAAAGCAACATAACTCTTTTATCAACCCTACCAGAGGCTGCTGTGTGTCTGGAACAGCAAGGACAGGTTTACACATCTTTACCGAACCTTGAGGTTCTTCCTTTGTCGCCCAGGGTGGGAGGGTGGACTTTGTTGCTCACGAGGGTGCATACCCTAGCTCTTCTCGTAACCTGGGAGGGGGTGCTGGATCGAGCACGCTTGGTATGCCGGTGGAGGCAGGGGACAGCTCGCGGGCTGCTCAAGCCGCGTTGCAGATTTTTGCACGCGCAAGGTCTGCAGGGCACAGTTTTGACTACGTTTTTGCCTGCCAGGCAGAGTTTTTCGCCATGTTTATCTGCCGGGAAGGAGCAGTCTGTGCCGGTTTCTTTTATTGTGCTGAAAGAATTAGCAAGGCTACGAGGTGTTGCTGTGTTGCAGCTAACGCGGCAGAGGCTTTGGGAGGAGGGGTTGTTAGAACAGTGATCTACCGGCTAAACCTTAGCAAGGTGGAGGTTTGTTTTGTCCTGATCAGTGACAAAACCGACCTACTGTAGCAACCGCCCTACTGTAGCAACCGACCTACAGTAGGGATAGGTGTCATCCCTGGTGCACAGTGCTTGCCTATATAAAGGGACTTGTGTGTGAGATATCTTACTACAACACAACACACCCAAACAGAGAATCTGATCAATTAGAGCACTGGAGCATTGGGGCAGCACACCTCAACATCTTGAGGTCATCAAGGAAGAAAAACAAGATGGCAACACCTCAGGATCAAGGTATGTCTCTACACTTACTCCTATTGTGGTTCAACTATTGAGCTAGATGATCCTATCACATCCAACAATGGTATCAGAGCAATCTAGTTTCAAGGTTGAACCCCTATTATGCTAAGATTATGATTCTATGTTGCTGTTAAGGGCACATCTTTTCCATATGAGTTATGTGCAAAGCATGTGCCCTGTTGAGTTGCTTGAGAAAGTTAGATATGTTATGATTATGTCCATGTCTAGAATTATCATCATGCTCATGTATGCATATAAGTTGTTCTTCCTGATTATGCTGAGATAGTTTTCGGATCAAGCCCTAGATTGTTTATGTTTAGCCCTGTTTTTCCTCAAGTGCTAGCCCTAACAAGTACTAAAGTGAAGCTAGGGTTTTCAGTTTAAGTTGTTATAAGGGAGGATTAAGGCAATATAATTTGCAAATTCTAAAGTTTGACTCCAATCTTTTGAAACCCTAGTGTTCAAATCCTTATGTTTCCCTCTGTAATTAAGTTATTGTTTCGGTTTGGGCATGAAATCAATAGGGGAATGAATAAATCATGAATTGCCTAAGCTGTTCTTCCCCAAATCCCAAACCCTAATGCGTTGAAATCCCCAAATTATCTCAAGAATAAGAACCCTAATCCTAAGATTGAGGCGGAGGATGTTTTACCTGAGGGTTTCGTCGATGCCGCTGGCCACGACGTCGTCGGAGCCGCCTCCTAAGCTTGACGGGTGCGCTCGGGCACGCATCCGAGCGGCCGTGCCATCCTCTGCACCGGCCGTTGGTTGCGCCTCCTCGTGCGCTCACCGTCGCAGGAGGTACGCCGCGCCGCCGGGCCTGGCGCAGGCAGTCGAGGCCGACGCGGGGACGCCTCGCTCGTGCGCCATCGCCGCGCAAAGGGGCGTCGCCCAGAGCCGCTCGACGGAACTGCGCGCCGCTGCACGCAACTCCGGCGAGAGGGCCTGGACGACGCCGGCGCTCTCTCTCTCTCTCTCTCTCTCCCTCCGGTCCGCGCGGTGCTCGTCGTCGTCGCCTCTCTGTCGTCGCCGCCTCCTTGCTCGTCGCCGCCACGGGTAAGAGAAGAGGAGGGGAAGTGAGGCTAGGGTTCACGGGGAGCTACGGGGGCAGTTTTACTCCACCGTTTTGCACTCCTGACCGTCGGATTGCCATCCGACGGTTCGCAGTGGCTGCAGCATAAATGGGCCAAGGGCCCAGGCAGAGTCAGGGGGAGTAAGTGCTAGCTGGGGCAGTTTTGGCCCAGTTCAGCAGAACTGTTATGCCAAGAAAAAAAAATTACAATTAATTTATTACCTTTTTTGGGCTAAAATATATAAGTTTTAGGGCTAATTTTGAGCCACAAGTTATTATGATCTTTATTGTTAGATAATTCTTCATGTTTATGTGTTTTTGCCAAAAAAAAAATGTTAATGCTTTATATTATACTTAGTTCTTTCCTTTAAAGTTTTTGGTTTTATGTGATGATTATTGTTGTCATTATGCTATATGTCTTTCGCTACAAAATTAAATCAATAAATCCTCAAATTAAGCATGGCCTATATCCATCATTCTGGCCAAAGCTGATTGGTGGGCATTTGGCCTATGAAATTTTATTGGCCCGGTTCACTTCTGGCCAAAGCTGACATGGACCGGATTAATAAGAGAAGTTTAACCACGAGGATTCAATAAAGTGTGGCATGTATCCATTATTCTGGCCAAAGCTGATTAATGAATACATGACCACAAAACTTTTGTTGTTCTTATCCATCTCTGGCCAAAGCTGTTTTGGTTTTGATCAATGAAAGAAGTTCATTATATTTTTGGTACTCATTACAACATTTGTTATATTTTCAGTATCTAATGCCTCTCAAATTGCCGGAATAATTAACGGCATAGAGCAACTAAATGGTAGCAATTATGCTACATGGAAGGAGAAGCTTGAGATCACTCTGGCTTTGCTGAATGTTGATTATGCCCTCCTTCATGATCCTCCCGAAGCACCTAAAGAAGGTGTTGAAAATTATGATGCCCTGAAAAGGGACTATGATGATGAGAAAATTAAGTGGGAGGATTCAAATCGTAAGTGCCTCATGATCATTAAGGGCTCCATTACTCAAAGTATGAGAGGAGCCATCCCAGATTCTCAGAGCGCCAAGGCTTACCTTGGAAAGATTGAGGATCAATTTAGAGGATCATCCAAGATTTATGCAACGAGCCTTATCAGGAGGCTTATTGATGAAAGGTATGATCCCACTGGGAGTCTCAGGGAACATATCATGAGGAAGATTAACATGGCCGCTAAGCTTAAAACAATGGAAATGGAAATCTCAGAAGGCTTCCTTGTCCATTTTATCATGTCATCCTTGCCTCAGGAGTTTTCTCCGTTTACCATCAATTACAATGCGATGGATGCTAAGTGGGGCATTGATGAAATGATGGCCAGGTGTGTACAAGAGGAGGAAAGGCTTAAAGCCGGAAGGATTGATCATATCAATCAATTTAAGCACTCTCAAAAGAAGAAGTATAATAAGTTTGTGAATGATCATATAAAACCTAGGCCTTCTCAGCTTAAAAATAAAGGGCAATCTTCAAAGCAGTTTCAGCAAAAGAAGCCAGAAAGGGCCCCTACTGCAGACGAAAAGGATCCTAACGGATGCCGCTTTTGTGGAAAAAGCGGTCATATGCAAAAGGACTGCATAGGGTTCATGAAATGGCTCAATAAGAAAGGTACTGATTTTGTTACCTTCATTGATGAATCTCTGTATGTTAATTATGCCACCAATACATGGTGGGTTGACTCAGGTGCGACAATTCACGTTGCAAATTCTTTACAGGGATTCGATATGAGGAGGACCCTAAGAAGAGGGGAAAGAACCATTAGAGTTGCTAATGGTGTTGAAGCTAATGCCGAGGCAATTGGAGAATTCACGCTTGTACTTTGTACTGGTTTTATGCTTCGATTACATGATGTTCTTTATGTACCCTCTATGAGACGGAACTTAGTGTCTGTCTCATGTTTAGATGATGATGGTTTACACTGTAATTTTGGGAACAAGAGATGTATAATTATGTGTGATAATAAAGATGTTGGTCTTGCCTTCCGACAAGACAAACTTTATCTAGTTTCCCTTAGTGATTCCATAAATAATGTTGGCCCTTCCTCAAATATGAATGTCAGTACCAAACGTAAACGAAATAATGATGAGACTTCTTCGAAATTATGGCACTATCGTTTGGGCCATATTTCGAGGGGGAGAATTGAGCGTCTCATTAAGGAAGAAGTTCTCCATCCTTTAGATTTCTCAGATGCGGATACCGGTCATTGCATTGATTGCATCAAAGGGAAATATGCTAAAAAGATTAAGAAGAATGCAAATCGAAGTACGGGAATTTTGGAAATAATTCACACGGATATCTGTGGTCCGTTCAATGTGAAGTCGGTGGATGGCTTTGATTCGTTCATAACATTTACTGATGATTTCTCCCGTTATGGATACATTTATCCTATTAAAGAAAGATCAGAGGCATTAGACAAGTTCAAGATTTTCAAAGCTGAGGTTGAGAATCAAAGTAATAAGAAGATCAAAGTTGTGAGGTCTGATCGTGGTGGTGAATACTACGGGAGACACGCTTCTTATGGCCAAATTCCTGGACCTTTTGCCAAGTTCTTACAGGAAAATGGCATAGTAGCCCAATACTCAGCACCGGGTGAACCCCAGCAGAATGGAGTGGCTGAAAGAAGAAATCGCACACTTATGGATATGGTACGAAGTATGTTAAGTCACTCCACTCTGACGGTAAGCTTATGGATGGAAGCTCTGAAGACAGCTGCACATATCCTTAATAGGGTTCCTAGTAAATCAGTTCCCAATACACCGTATGAGTTATGGACTGGAAGGAAACCAACCCTGAACTATTTTCATGTGTGGGGCTGCCCTGCAGAGGCCAGAGTCTTCAATCCAAACATAGGAAAGTTAGACCCCAAGACGGTCAGTTGCCATTTCATTGGTTATCCTGACAAATCTAAGGCATATCGATTTTATTGTCCAAATCAGATTACTAAGTTTATTGAAACAAGACACGTTGTGTTCTTGGAAGATGAGATAATGAGGGGGAGCATGACATCCAGGGATATAGTATTGGAAGAAAAGCGGGAATATGTCCCGACACCTATGATCCAAGAACCAATATTGCCAATACATGCTGAGGTCGCACCTCCAGTTGAGAGGACTTCTAATTCAACACCTGCTGAGATTCCTGCGACTACTTCAAATGTCACATCTAACGATGTTCCTATTGAACCTGCTCAGCAGCCTCCGGTAGTGGTTGAAGTACCAAATGTTGAACCTCTCCGAAGGTCACAGAGGCCTAGAAAGTCTGCTATTCCTGATGATTATCTCACTTATATGAGTGAGGATGTGAATGAGCCGGTATTGGATGATGATCCCACCTCATTTAAAGAAGCCATGCAAAGTGGTCATTCATCTAAATGGCTTGATGCTATGAAAGATGAAATCAAGTCTATGAACACAAATGATGTTTGGGACTTAGTAGAGATTCCCGAGGGAGCCAAAATAGTAGGATGTCGATGGGTCTACAAGACCAAACATGACTCCAAGGGTAACATCGAAAGGTTCAAAGCAAGGCTTGTGGCCAAAGGCTTCACACAAAGAGAAGGGATAGATTATAATGAAACGTTTTCCCCTGTCTCTTCCAAGGATTCATTTAGAATAATTATGGCACTCGTGGCTCATTATGATTTGGAGCTACATCAGATGGATGTTAAAACGGCATTTCTGAATGGTGACTTACATGAGGATGTATACATGGCACAACCAGAAGGTTTTGTTGTGGAAGGAAAGGAACATTTGGGATGCCATCTTAAGAAATCCATTTATGGATTAAAGCAAGCCTCAAGGCAATGGTACTTTAAGTTTAATCAAGTCATAAAGAAGTTTGGTTTCAAAGAAAATGAAGTGGACAATTGCATATATGCTAAGTTCAGGGGGAGTAATTTTATCTTCCTGATTCTATATGTTGATGACATATTATTGGCGAGTAGCGATAAGAATATGCTATTGGAAACCAAAGGGTTTCTCTCTTCGAAGTTCGATATGAAAGATCTTGGTGAAGCCGCTTATGTCTTAGGCATTGAGATTCACCGAGATAGATCCAGAGGGATCTTGGGGTTATCACAGAAGGTATATATAGAAAAGGTACTAAAGAAGTACAACATGCATAATTGCTCAGCCTCGCCTGCTCCTATAGTCAAGGGTGATAAGTTTGGGACTTTTCAATGCCCAAGAAATGAGTATGAAGCTGCGCAGATGAAATCAGTTCCTTATGCTTCGGTTATTGGAAGTATCATGTATGCACAAGTGTGCACTCGCCCTGACTTAGCATTTGTAACCGGGATGCTTGGCAGATACCAGTCTAACCCAGGGCCGGATCACTGGAAGGCTGCGAAGAAAGTCTTGCGTTACTTGCAAGGAACCAAAAGCCTCATGCTCACATATAAGAGATCTGATAACCTCGAGGTGGTGGGTTATTCAGATGCTGATTTTGCGGGGTGTGTTGACACTAAGAAATCCACGTCAGGTTACATCTTCACCCTCGCAGAAGGAGCTATATCGTGGAAAAGCTCCAAACAAAGTGTTACTGCATCGTCGACAATGCAGGCTGAATTTGTGGCATGCTATGAGGCAACCGGGCAGGCGGTATGGCTGAAGAACTTCATCCCAGGTTTGAGAGTGATTGACAATATATCTAAGCCACTCACTCTTTACTGCGACAATCAACCAGCAGTGATATATTCGAGTAACAACAAGTCAAGTGGTGCTGCCAAACACATTGACATCAAGTACCATGTTGTGAAAGATAGAATCCAGGATCATACAATAAGCATTAAGTACATAAGCACTAAGTCGATGCTAGCGGATCCACTTACAAAAGGCTTGCCCCCCAATGTATTTAGAGATCATGTTGCCGGCATGGGGCTGGTAGATAAGCCTTTAATCCTGGAATAGTTGGGATATATATGACACCATCTCCCCATAAGTCTGAGGATTCATTTTGAGATTAAATAGGACCATAGTCACTTGGTTCAACGGTACTTAATTGACTGTTGTAATCTATTGTCTTGGTATACCCATTTTCTTGAAAAATGAGTCTGTAAGTTTGTAATAAGTTTAAGATAATAAGTTTATGGAGCTCCTGAGTTAAAGAAGTTTCATTTTGATATAAGGTAGTGTGCTATAGTCACTGCCTCTCAATGGCGCTTGATATTGATCATTGTGTATGCTTTGTCTTGGTGCATTATCTTGTTGAAAGATGAACTTATAAGTTTAGCCTTACGATCAAGGGGGAGAATGTTAGAACAGTGATCTACCGGCTAAACCTTAGCAAGGTGGAGGTTTGTTTTGTCCTGATCAGTGACAAAACCGACCTACTGTAGCAACCGCCCTACTGTAGCAACCGACCTACAGTAGGGATAGGTGTCACCCCTGGTGCACAGTGCTTGCCTATATAAAGGGACTTGTGTGTGAGATATCTTACTACAACACAACACACCCAAACAGAGAATCTGATCAATTAGAGCACTGGAGCATTGGGGCAGCACACCTCAACATCTTGAGGTCATCAAGGAAGAAAAACAAGATGGCAACACCTCAGGATCAAGGTATGTCTCTACACTTACTCCTATTGTGGTTCAACTATTGAGCTAGATGATCCTATCACATCCAACAGGGGTTGGATCGAGTACACTGTCTACTTCCCTTGTTTACTGTCCACGTACCCCAGGAGGGGGTATGAGATCGAGTAGGCTTGGGGCAGCGGTGTTGCTGAGTTCGGGAGATGACCCGAAGATGACTATGATGGCATCTCAAGGGGTGCACACGGGAGCTGTTGAGGATGTTGTTTCAAATTGCAAGGTGGTGGACTTTGGTGGTGCGCCTGACCCTTTGGTGATGGGAATTCGTTCCATTGATCGCATTTGGGCACAGACTAATGTGTCTGACCACACGATGGAGAAGGAAATGGAGGTGTCCTATAGTCGGGATCCTCCATGAGGTAAAAAATTAAATCCAACCTTTTCGATTCTTGCGTATTCGCAAGAGCAAATTATCGATAGAGCGAGTACTCTAGGTGTTTCTCTAGGTAGTTATAAGTCTAATTTTTTTCTGCTAATAATATTGTGGAGTCTGAAAGTGCCTGGCTGTCCAGGTGAAAGAGGATAACTGCCCTCATAATCTAGTGTTGGCTAAATCCTCGAGTCTCTCTTGGGATTTACAAGATGATGAGAATATGGAACCTCAAACGGAGATTCCAATTATTTCTGAAAAAATTAAAAAGACTCGCAAGAAGAAGATCTCTTCAAACTCAAATATAAGGCGGAGTACGCGATTTAGAAAACAACTAGATAATTAAAATGCAAGGTCTATAAGTTTTTTTTTTGGAATAGTGAAAGTTTTAGGGACTTTGAAAGCATTTTTTTGTTCCTGAAACGGTTAGGGAACAATGGATAGACTTCATCGCCTTGTTGGAGACAGGAAGGAATAATTTTGTCTTCTCATTTTCTAAATAACTTAGTAGGAGGGATGGACTTCTACTAGTTTTGTCTCCCTCCTCACAGGAGGTCGAAAGGCACGCTAATTGGTATAAATGTTGAAACTATCCAAGTCAAAAACGCTGACGCGGGTGATGAGGTTATGCGGGGGTATCTCTTGACATGGCCCAAAATCCGGAACACCAGGGTGGCTCGCGTTGTTATAAGGATAGGCCTTATAGGGCGGCCCAACAGGCCGAAGCGGAAGGCTATAACCTGGCGTACGAAAGGCGGAAAAGTGGAAGGTTCCGACTTGGAGAAGAAGCCGGACAATCGTGTCCGTCTATAGCTAGGTTAGAAAATAGACGGTTGGCATCGCTATGTAAGACCTAGCCCGGCTCTGCATATAAATCGGACAGGAAGAAACCTATGGGGACAACCACAACCAATCTCGTTGTAATCTATACACGCGTTCGCCCTTTGTGAATCTTGTAGGAAGTAGGGAGACGGCTCTGGCTAACCTGAACCTGGGTAAACTTGTGTCCCCGGTCTACGACAAAATTCACTCAACGTCTCTCTCCCACATATCTAGTCAAGACATGGCACTCATAGCTTGTCTAAATCTACAAACCCTCGGCAGTTGGTGCCCACCATGGGGCTAGCCACGTCCAGAGTAATGTTTCGAGCGGGGATATTAGGAGGAATCGAAAAAACCATGACCGTTAGAGGCGCCGAATTCGTCGAGACTGGCGGCTACATCGTCGACGACAACTCCTACATGCCGGCAAATGACTACCTCTCCAGCCCCTACATCTTCCCGATCGGTGGCCACAACATCTTCATCGAGATGACGGCTGAAGCTTTGGGACTAGGCGGAGAAAATCAATTTTCTTCGTCCACCATCCTCCCCGTCGAAGAAGATTTCGATGCAGGACTGGGATCCGATCTAGCTCATACCTATGTGGCAGCCGGTCGGGATCTATTTTTTGCCTGTCGCCAGACCGATGATGCCACCAATCCAAGCCATGGAGCAGTTAACGCCGAATATCATTATGTCGGCAAGATCGGAGCGGAACATGCCACCATGGCGGAAAACTCTAAGCCTGAATCTATCTTACATGTAATAAACGGGCGAGTCGATTCGGAAGTTGGATCGGAAACACCGCCACTTTAGACTATGAATCAGATTCCGACGAAGGATCCGAAAGCGATTTTGCAACCAAAGTGCATAATAGTCGATGAAGAGCATATCAAAGTTATAACCTCCTCCAGCTGGAGAGCATATCAATGACACCTCCAAAGAGGCGACAACTGCAGAGGTAGCAGCCGCGGAAGAGCGGCCTATAGTCGATGAAGCGTCAAATGCCAAAAAGACGGCCAAGGAGAAAGAGGCTTGGAAAAAGAAACAGAAGGCTGACATGCGCGCTCTCGACAAAAGAACAACAGCCAAAGTTAGCAAGCCACCGCGTATGTTCGAACAAGGTGGATGTAGTAGTCGACCTCCACAACAAGGCAAAGAAGTTTGGACCGATAAGCATGAGATTAACATGCTCATTGCACCTCTGAGGAAAGACGAAACACCATACATGTTGGAGATTAGGAGAATCGCCCTTCTCAATTAGTCGCGGAATCTGGTGAGTGCCCGAAAAGAACTCCAGGAGAGGATTGAAGAAAGAGGATACAAGCATCCTACAAAAAAAATTCTGTCAAAAACAAGAAGACCCAGCGTCGGTTAGCCGAGCTAGATGCCGATATCGAAAAGCCCGCCATTAGGCGGGTCAACAAATCGATTGGGCAACTCTCCCAACACGTAAAAATTCCATAGGGGAGAAAGTGTACGGGGACACCAGTCCAAAACACAACTACGGCCCTTGCTATTCTGAAGAGTAGGCATTACTCGCCAGAGAACAAAATTCACTATATTGAAGGCTTGATCATGCAAGCCCTATGTCAGCATGATAGAGGCGAAAACTCCGGCAAGTTGCTCGAAGATTCAAAAGTCTGCCGAGCAGCCGGTGGCGACGGCGGTGATAATCCACAAGTATAGGGGATCGCAACAGTCTTCGATGGAAGTAAAACCCAAATTTATTGATTCGACACAATGGGAGACAAAGAATATTTATAATCCTTAACAAATGAGTTGTCAATTCAGCTACACCTGAAAGTAGACTCACTCGCAGCAGTTTATCAGTGGTAACAGTTATATAAAAGCAGCAGTAGTAAAATAACAACAGGAGTAAAATAGTAACAATAGTAGTAATCATGGAAAACAACAGGATTAAAATATTATAGGCATTGGGAATGGATGAACAGACGTTGCATGGATAATATAGTTCATATAATAATAATAACCTGGGCATTGCAGATAGATAATAATAAAGCATACAAGTTCTAGGAAAATCATAGGCATGTTTTCCAATTTAGTCGTACGTGCTCGCAATAAGAAACTCGCACAACGTTGTTTGTCCTACCAGTCTGTTTGCAGCGGGGCCTCAAGGAAAACTACTGGGAATTAAGGTGCTCCTTTTAATAAAGCACTGGAGCAAAGAATTAACACTCCATGAACACATGTGATTCTTACCTCGCAGCCATCCCCTCCGGTTGTCCCCTTTTCTGCCACTTTGGGGCCTCGGGTTCCGGACAACGACATGTGTAAACAACTTGCAGATATGATCAAGAAACATAATTATACTCATGAAACAATAACATGTTCAGACTGAGATCATGCCACTCGAGCCCTAGTGACAGGCATTAATAATAACAAGTTGCAACACCGGTATATAGCACTAACAACAGATACTAGGCACTATGCCCTAACAATCTGACATTATTACATGAACGATATCATCCAATCCCTTCCATCCCTCTCAGCCTACAGCGGGGATTACTCACACATGGATGGGGGAATCATGGATGGTTGATGGAGAAGTGGTGGCGATGACGATTGCAATGATCTCCTTTGAATCCCCGTCCCGACAGGGTGCCAGAACATGAACTTCTAATCCCCGAATTGGGTTTCGAGGCGGCGGCGGCGCTCATGTGTGTGTCTCTAGAATATGACGAACTGATATGTTATAAACGTATCCTTAATTTCGGATGTTCCATGTTGTTTTCATGTTTTTTCCTACATGTTTGCTATACACTTTATGCCATTTTTATCGATTTCCGGGAGTAACCTATTAACAAGATTCCACAGAACTAGTTCCCTGTTTTCTGATGTTTTTAGTTTCAGAAAAGTTGTTCTAAAAATATTCTCGGAATTGGAAAATTCGAAGCCCGAAAGTGTTAGAATTCCCGAAGGTTCCACGGAGTCTCGAAGAGACCCGAAGAGGGGCTATAGCCACACCATAAGGCGGCGCCCCTGGCCACGCCTGGGGGTGGTCCGGTACCCCCAGGTGCCCTCTGCCATCGCTCTTTCACCTATATAATCCCCCCGACATATCAACCCTAGAAATATACCACTTTTTCCCGAGAAACACCCGAGGCCGCCGTCATCGTCATCCCGAGATCGGGAGGGTTCTGGAGCTCTCCGCGGCACCCTGTCAGGAGGGGAATTCATAAACCGGAGGGGTCTACACCACCATGCCATCCTCCGAAGTGATGCGTGAGTAGTTCATCCCTGGACTACGGGTCCATAGCAGTAGCTAGATGGTTACTCCTCCATTTTATGCCTCATGTTTAGATCTCGTGAGCTGCCTCACATGATCGAGATCATCTTTATGTAATGTTGCATGTTGTGTTTGCTGGGATCCGATGAATGTTGAATGTTATGTCTTCTGATTATCAATCTATCATGTTATCTTCATGTATATGTTATTTATGATCTTGCATGCTCTCCGTTATTATTAGATGATCTGGCCAAGTAGATGCTAGTAACTCCAAGAGGGAGTATATATGCTCGATATTGGGTTCATACCTCCTTTGCATTTGTGCTCGAGTGGCAGAAACGTGACAGATGCAGGGTGTGCTATTGCCATTAGGGAGAAAACAACAATGTTTTGTCTAAGGATGATTCTATAGTTTACATTACACACTTTTCTTAATGCAATTATCTGTTGGTTGCAACTTAATACCCAAGGCTTGCTCGGATGACACTCCGAAGGTGGATTTTTAGTCATAGATGCAGTTGGATGACGGTCTATGTATCTTGTTGTAATTCTCGCATGAATCACATAGTAATATTTATGTCTTGCATATGCACTATGGTGCAACCTTCATTTTTGTCAATTGTCCAGCTGTAATTTGTTCACCACACATGTTATTTATCTTTCACGGAGGGACACCTCTAGTGAACTGTGGACCCCAGTCCATTTTCCTCATACTGATAATACACACACTGCTTCTACAGTTTTCACACTTCTGTTATCGTTTTCGTACTGTTCTCATATTGTTTCCCACACCATATGTTTAACATCTTCGTTATCAGCAAAACCGGTGAGATTGTCAACCTCACTGCTTCGTTGGGGCAAAGTGATTTGATTGTGTTGTGTAGGTTCCGTGTTGCTTCTGAACCGGTAGTGCGCCCTGTCAACTCAGCTGCATCAACCTTCTGAAGTTACTCCTTCCTCCTACTGGTCGATTAAACCTTGGTTTCTTTTTGAGGGAAAACTACTGCTATGCTCATCATACCTTCCTTTTGGGGTTTCCCAACGAGTGCAAGACCTGCACCATCAAGTTATTTTCCAGCGTCGTTGCGGGGATTTCAAAGTCATCAAGAAGCAACCACCCCCTCGTCAACTCTTGCACCAGCTATTTTTTGGCGTTGTTGCGGGGGTGGAAGAGAATTTCTGCAAAGGGAGTCTCTCACTTCAAATCTCTTTACTTTGTTTTAGTTTTGCTTAGTTTATTTTATTTTGTCTTGTTTGTTTCTCTATATAAAAAAACACAAAAAAAAAAGTTCTTATTCTAGTCGTTATTTTTGTTTTATCATGCTTGCTATCAATGCTTGATGTCTTTGAAACTAGAACTTATAGGCAAGGTGGGTTCATGGATGAACAACAAAAATATTATAAGGAACACCGCTTGTCACAAAAAGGGATACACTTATGTGAGAAATTTAATAAATTGCATGACTATGCTAAAAACTTGTGCTCGACCTATAATGTTACTTATTGCTTTGATAAATCTCGTTGCCGTAGGAGGTATAAATTCGTCCATTTTCAATGTGATTATAATGATAATGTTACCATATCTTCTTATGTTAAGGGAAATTATGAATTTAATGATGTGGAACAAACTGAAGAATTTATTGCTTGGAAGGGTGCATTCGAAATTGCCTATTTGCTTGAAAGTATTGATGATGCACCTTATAAATATGAGATTTATGCTATACTTGAATATTTCTTTGATAATTACAAGGATTGTAATTACTACATACTTGAATATCTTAATAGATGCTCTCCACCAAAGGAAGTAACTGGTGCCTTGCAGGAGCCTATGGAAGAAGAAATCGTTGAATCTCGAAGCTCATTGGATGAAAACGAGGAGGAGAGTAATGATCAAGAGGAGGAAGAATGTAGCTACCCATGTCCACCTCCAAATGAGAGTAACTCTTTAACCCATAATTGTGATGATCCTATTGATTCTTTTGAAATATCCCTTTTTGATGAAATTGATACTTGTTATACTTGTGACCTTGATACTACTATGAATGAAACTTGTGAGAATGATATTGCTACTGTTATTTATGATGATCCATGCTACTTTGATAAATCCTATGAGAATCCTCGATTTATTCCAACTATTGATATGCATGATAATGAGAAAGTTTGTTTAGAAAATTTATATGATAATGCTCTAGATGATGGTCCTATGTTACTTTATGTTATAAATTATAATGCTACTGAAAGTAGGATTGGTATAATGTTCCATATACCTTTTAAGAGTGACCAATCATCTTGTTTTGCTATTGCTAAAACTGGGGAAAAAGAGGAGCTGATTTTAAATTTTTATCCCACTATTTTGGAGCTTGATATGAATTATGTGCTTTTAGACCATGACAAACATGCTTTATATGATAATTATGTTGTTGAGTTTGTTCTTGATGCTACTGGAAATTATTATGAGAGAGGAAAATATGGTTGTAGGAATTTTTATGTTACTAAAACACCTCTCTTTTTGTTGAAAGTTTTGAAGTTTCTCTTGTTCTACATTCCCATGATTTCTAGTTTGAGCTTCTTTAATTTATTTATTTACAAGATTCCTATGCATAGGAAGTGGGTTAGACTTAAATTTGTTTTATACTTGATTATTGATGCTGTCTTTTGCTTTAAATCATATTTCTTATGTGAAGATCTTATTCACTTGAAAACACTTGATTCCATTTTTCTGGGCCTAGCTAAAAGGCGTTAAAGAAAAGCACTTCTTGGGAGATAACCCATGGTTTTATTTTTGATTTGTTTTTCTCTGTTTTCTTTGAGTCAAGGGGATGTATACTTCTGTAGCAACTCCATTGTATCTTGGGATTATTACTCATGTGCCCTCGATTCCTTAGTTTTGGTCACTCTCCCCCACGCTTGAAAGTTTTACTCACTTTTCCCCATCTCCTTAGGTGAAACTCTCCCGAATGGTCACACCTGACGGTGGTGTGTCTTCCGTTAACTCTGACTAGTGGGGTTGTGTGGGACTGTGTCGCTCGTTGGACCTGACAAGTGGGACAAGTGCGGCTGCGTTTCTGTGACATTGTCCGTTGGGCCGTTGTATGCTTCGTACGTCGTAGAAAGGGCCGAGTTTGTTGATAATTAAATTCAGCCTGCTAGCATACCCACGCGCGCGGTCAGACTTTTATGCATGTCATCGTTTCAGCCTGCTATGCATGCGCCCGACATTGGCATTGATGAGCGCAGCGTTGACTAGTTTACGTGATTAAAAGGCTGCGATTCAGCCGCTACCTAGCAATGCACGGCTGCGATTCAGTGGTAACGCTTCCATGCACGTAGCCACCTAGCCACGCACGCGGGTTTGATTCGGTCGCCACCTATGCACCTAGCCACATACACAGCTTGATTCAGTCGCACGTGAAAGTGCATTCACGACACACATCGAGGAAGAACTCCGTCTATTATTTAGACACCATTTCTTTAGTTCTTTTTGCTCTATCCCCGTGAAATCTTTATGTTGTCAGCAAACACCAAAAAGGGTGAGATTGAAAGTGCATTCTCGATATCTCGCTGTTTTGTGTGTTTGTTAACAACATAAAGAGGCTACTAACCGTACGTGCTATTTTGTCAAAGGAATTGGTCTTAATTCAACACGTATACGGTGTCAAAGAAATGGTGAAGAATTCGAAGATCAAATGGATTTTACATGGCCAAAAATAGAGCTTCAAAGGGAAGCCCGGAAAATTCCGGGCCAATCTGGGCTCCGGAATACATCCGGAATAATCCGGTCACTATGGGAAAAGGCTCTGTTGCAATCCGGAATATTCCGGAAGATTCCGGTAGCCGGAATTTTCCGGGGTCATTCCGGCCACAACGGGTTTTTGTTCTGTTGGCATCCGGAATGTTCCGGGGGCCATTCCGGCCACGACGGGATTATGCTCTGTTGGCATCCGGATTGCTCCGGATTATTCCGGGGGTCCGGAATATTCCAGACCATTCCGGGCTGGTCGAAATCAGGCTAAAAAACGGCTAGTTTTGTTGGAGGCTATAAATAGAGCCTCACTTCTCTCTCCAAGGGTTAGCTCTTCCCAGCATTGAAGACACCATTAATGGAGCTCACCCACTAGCAAGATCTCCCTCCTCCTCCACCCAAACTCGTTGATTCTTTAAGGATTGAAGGAGGACCACCGGATCTACATCTTCACCAACCGGATTTCCATTTCCCTCTCATTTGCTTGAGAGATCTTTGCTTAGGGTTTCCTCTTGTGGAGAACCTAAGCTTCTTGTTCTAGTGCTGATTCAAGAAGAGTTGGGAGCCCCCAATTAAGTTGTGGGTGTGTGCCCCAAGTGTTTGTAAAGGATTCGATCCCCGCCTCAAAGGGGTTCAATAGTGAGAGGTGAACTAGGCCTTTGTGGCGCAAGTTCATCGGAGAATAGGGTGAGGCCTTTGTGGCGTTGAGTAGGCCTTTGTGGCGAGCTCACACCCCTCCAACGAGACGTACTCCCCTAAAAAGGAGGAACTCGCAAATACATCGTGTCTCCGTGTGCTTCCATCGGTTACCTCGTTCCTCCCTCATTACTTACTCGCACTCGTAGCTTTATTGTAGTTCTTGTTGTTTTAATTGTTGTCCTAGTTGCATTAGTTGCTTGCCTTGTCATATAGGTAAATTTACCATTAGTTGCACAATCTAGAGAATTTACCTTCTTGTCAAGCCTAAACTTTAAGTAAAATTAAAATTGGTCGTAGCACCTATTCACCCCCCATCTAGGTGCCCATACTTTACTTTCAATTGGTATCAGAGCCTCAGCTCTTCTATCGGGCTTAACCGCCTAAGAGTTTAAGTATGGGAGATGATTTGGTCGACGCTCCGTCCGTTAACAATGTGACCATGGATGATCTCAATGCTTTGAGAAATTCATTGACCTCATCCATAGACACAAAATTTGATGAGTTGCGTCAACTCATGGCTCAACTCCTCAAAGGCAAAACACCGGAGGTTGTCGAATCATCCCTTCCGGAAGAACCGGAGGGTGCCAAGAATGGGGTAGATGGTGATCCACGTAAAACTGCTTCCGCCGAACAATCCGCTAAGAAAGGTGCGGGTGGAGAGGAAGGATATCATGCCGTTGAAGGCCGATACTCTCCCGATCCCCCCGTCCCCCATCCTCATATAATCCCTAGAGGAGATCCACCTAAAATTGATGCTTATTCTTTTAGTGAATGGCAATACTACATGGAGACTCACTTGAACTCTTCTTGTATAGATCTTTGGAGGATCACTCGTGACGGATACAAGCCATTTGATCCCAAGAATCTCACAAGAAGAGAAGCCGTAGATTGCCAACTCAACTACAACGCCTTGTCCATCCTTCAACAAGCCGTGGGCCCCAACCACATGCCGCATCTTCAACACTTCTCCACCGCCAAAGAAACATGGGATGCACTTGTCATCCTGTTTGTTGGGAATGAGAGCATGCAAAGAAATCGATATGATGCCTTGACCAATGAGGCCGAAGGGTTCTTCATGCGTGATGGAGAAGATCATGTTGAGATGTATCGAAGACTCAAAACTCTTGCCACCGCCTTCTCTAGTGCGGGTGCCACATATATTGACGATGCTTGGATCAAGAGAAAGTACATGATTGCCGTGATGCCATTTGAGGGCACGGACTTGAAGAGCATTCAAGGAAGACATGATTTCTCCTCAATGACATCAACTCAAGTAATGCAAGAGTTGTGCTCCTACAAAGTGCAAACCAAGAATGCGCTTGATAACCGTGCTAGGGCCATTGGAATGCATCAAGGAGCATCCATTGCTTGGAAGGCCAAGGCTTTGTCAAGAGAGGTTGAGAATGACGAAGATGGAGATGAGGCATTGCCTCCTTTGAAGGAACAAGACTATGATCCCGTTCTAAAGGATCTCATTGCTCTCACCGTGCAAAAGTTTTGGAGCAATCCCCCAAGGGCAAGAAGTTTGTTGAAGAAAAGACAAAGTCTCGCTATGGAAATGATGGAGCTCAAAAAGTGAGGTCTTGCTTCAATTGTCAAGATAAGCATCACTTCATTGTGGAGTGCCCGTATGAAAATAGAGAGCTCCATAGTGGCAAGCTCATTCGCAAGGACAAATCCAAGGTTGAGTACAAGAAACCTCATTTCAAGAAGAAGCCGTTCAACAAGAAGTCTCCTACCAAGTTTGTGCTCTTGACTCAAGAGGAGTATGATACCGGGAGTGATGAAGAAGAAGAAACCACAAGTGAAGTGGCCGCTCTAGCTATTGCCACTACTCCATCATCTTCATCCCTCTTCGAATCCCCCAATGATGATCTCTCTCAACGTAATGACAAGTTATTCATGGCTAAGGCCACGGAGGTATCTCTTTCCCCCACCTCTAAGACCCCTAGTGAACTAGAACATCTTGCTAGTCTTAGAGAAGAAGAAGAAATGATCTCCTTGGACCACTTTATGTCTAACATGCAAGGGGAGACCAAGAAGTACGTTGAGTATCTCATGAGGCAATTGGGAGAGGCCCAAGATGCTCTTGAGAAGAAATGTGAGGTTGAGAGAAGGGATGCGGATGAAATCGCATCTCTCTCTATGACTCTTGAGGAAGAGCATGATGGTAGAGTTTCTCTATAGGATGAACTTGAATCAATTGAATTGACTCATAATGAACTTGTCTCAAACATCACTATGGAACGTGATCTTGCTATTGCTAAATATAAAAAGGCTAAAAAGGATAAGGTCGAGTTTGGGGTTGGTCATGGTAAACTAACCGAGGAGTTTGAAAAGCTAACCGAGGCTCACAAAGATTTGGAAAGCCAACACTCATCCCTCAAAGAGTTGCATGAACAACTTCAAACTCAACTTAATCAAATTAACAATGCTAGCACCTCTACTTCTTCTTGTGATCATGCAAGTATTATTGAGGAAAATGCTAGGTTGAAGAATGAGCTGGCAAGACTCAAGGGTAAAGACCCACAAGTTGTGACATTTGTGACCCCTTCCCCACAAGTGGTTGCACCTAACTCTAATGCGATCATTGCTAGACCACAATTGAGTGCACCAAGGCAACAAGTGGGAAAGCAAGGTCTAGGCTATGTAGCCAAGAAGAAGAACAAGAAGAAGAAGAGCAAGAAGAAGACCAACAATGGTGCTTCGAGTGGTGTTGTCATTAGGGACAACACTACTCCTAGCTCACCCGCTCAAGCTAACAACATTGCCTCGAGTAGTAGTGTCATGAGGGACAACACTACTCGTAGCACTTCCGCGGGAACTAACAACCCACACCATTTCTTATATGTTGATTATTATGGTGTTGTGCAAGCTAAATATGTTGGTCCTATTGAGGGTTTCGTTGACTATACCATTTGGGTTCCAAAGACCCTTGTTGCTAATATGAAGGGACCCATCTCGGGTCCTAACTCTAGTCAATGATCTCTTGCAGGGCTATGCTTCCGGTGGGACTAAATGGATTCTCGATAGTGGATGCACTAATCATATGACCGGAAGCAAAGAGCTAGTGACGGAGTTGCGACCAAATGACATTCAAGCAACCGTCACCTATGGAGACTCGTCCAAGTCTAAGGTATCTGGGTTCGGCAAGGTTGTGGTGGCTCCTGATATAACTATCGTGAACGTCATGCTTGTCGAATCCCTTGGTTACAATTTACTTTCCGTCCGCTCCCTTGGAAAGATGGGTTTTTCCGTCTTTTTCGATGGTAATATTGTGGTCCTTTTGAGGAGCAAGACTCTTGATGTCGCTCACGTGGGACATGTTGAAAATGAGTTGTTCGTGGTGGACTTTTCGAAGTCAACCAACTCTCAAGCAATGTGTCTTTTCGGGAAGGCGGACTTGGGATGGTTGTGGCATCGCCGCCTATCCCATGTCAACATGAGAACTTTGCAAAGTCTTCACAAAGGTGGCCTTATTGTTGGACTAAAAGAAAATGTTTCATTTGCAAAGGATCGCGTTTGTAGGTCGTGTGTTGAAGGGAAGATGCATGACATCGTGGACAAGGCCAAGACTATTATCTCATCAAAGAGGATCTTGGAGATTCTCCATGTTGATCTCTTTGGTGCCGTGCCCGAGGCAATTCTTGGCGGCAAGAAGTATTGCTTGGTGATTGTCGATGATTATTCAAGATACACTTCGGTTTATTTCTTCAAGTGCAAGAGTGAAACTCAACAAACCATCATCGACTTCTCCAACGAGGTGCAACGTCAACACAATGTGCAAATCATGGCTGTTAGGAGTGATAATGGCTCGGAGTTCAAGAACTATACATTGAATGAATTTCTTAGTGAAGAAGGCATTCGTCATCAATACTCCACCACTTACACTCCTCAACAAAATGGTGTTGCCGACAGGAAGAATCGCACTCTCTTGGATATGGCAAGGACCATGTTGGCGGAGTACTCTTCTCCCTAATATTTATGGGCCGAGGCCATATCCACCTTATGCCACTCCTCCAACCGCCTCTACATCCGCAAAGGCTTGGACAAGACCCCATATGAGATCCTCACCGGTAACAAGCCCAACGTCTCCTACTTCTGTGTATTTGGTTGTAAGTGCTTCTATTTGATCAAGGGTATTAGGTTGTCGAAATTTCAATCCAAAACTATTGAGGGTATCTTTGTTGGTTACGGTGCCGAATTCCACACTTATAGAGTCTATGACAAAGCCTCACGGATTGTCATAGAATCTTGTAGTGTGGTTTTCGAGGAAAATGACGGCTCCCAAGTGGCACAATTCCATGTTTCTAATGTAGAAGATCAAGCCAAGGAGCCAACTATTACACCTAACCAAGAACATGTTCAAGACCCTCCTCTCATTGATCAAGTGACTCCGCAAGTCGTACCCACTCCTCTCACTAATGCGAGTCAAGATCAAGGCCAAGATCAACCATCTTCTTCATCCTCTCCTCAAGTTGAAGTTAGTGTTGAAGATGTTGTTGATGATGGTGATGATCATGATCAAGGCCAAGTTGGTCAAGATGGGGACCCAAATATCAAGATGATCAAGTGATTCCTCCTCGTAATAATGAGGAGATCGAAGCCCGTCGCATCAAAAGGATAAGAAGAGCTTTGAAGCAAATTGATGCCCAAGACGACAAGGTCTTGGAGGATGTTCAAACTAGAAGATCTACAAGAAGGCAATTGGCTCCTTTTTGTGAGCATCAAGCTCATATCTCTATGGTGGAGCCTAAGAAAGTGTATGAAGCTCTTGAGGACTCCGATTGGGTTGAAGCTATGCATGATGAGCTCAACAACTTTGAGCGCAACAAAGTTTGGAGATTGGTTGAGAAGCCTAAGGATTGCCACAATGTTATTGGCACTAAGTGGATTTTCGAGAACAAGCAAGATGAGCATGGCATTCTTATTAGGAACAAGGCAAGATTGGTTGCTCAAGGTTACACCCAAGTTGAAGGCATCGACTTTGATGAAACCTACGCACCCATGGCTCGCCTTGAGTCCATCCGTATCCTCCTTGCTTATGCATCCTCTGATAATTTCAAATTACAACAAATGGATGTGAAAAGTGCTTTCTTGAATGGTCCACTAAAAGAGGAGGTATATGTTAAGAAACCTCCGGGGTTCGAGAATCTCAACTTTCCTAACCACGTTTACAAACTTGGCAAAGCTCTCTATGGTCTCAAACAAGCACCTCGTGCTTGGCATGAGCACCTTAGGGAGTTGTTAGATGATCGTGGTTTCGAGGTTGGGAAGATTGACCCCACTCTCTTCACCAAGAGAGTAAAGGGAGAGCTTTTCATATGCCAACTATATGTGGACGATATCATCTTTGGCTCAACTAACAAAGCTTTCAAAATGAGTTCTCTAAGCTTATGACTGACAGGTTCGAGATGTCTATGATGGGTGAGCTTAAATTCTTCCTTAGCTTTGAGATCAAGCAATTGGCTCGTGGGACTTTCATTTCTCAAGCCAAGTATACCCAAGATATGATCAAGAGGTTTAATTTCCAAGATGCTAAGATCAAGACATCTCCTATGCAAGTCAAGTGCCATCTATCTCGTAATCCAAAAGGGAGTAAGGATGTGGATCAAAAGCTTTATCGTTCTATGATTGGTTCTTTGCTCTATCTTTGTGCATCTAGGCCCGATATCGTTTTGAGTGTAGGTGTGTGTGAAAGGTATCAAGCGGCTCCTAAGGATTGCCATTTAATGGTGGTCCATAGGATCTTTCGTTATTTGGTTCATACCCCAAGATTTGGTTTGTGGTACCCAAAGGGGGCACAATTTTCTCTTAATGGATATACGGATTCCGATTGGGCGGGTGATCAAGATGATAGGAAGTCTACCTCCGGGGCTTGCCAATTTCTTGGTAGGTCCCTAGTGAGTTGGTCTTCCAAGAAGCAAAATTGCATATCCCTCTCCACCGCCGAAGCCGAGTATGTTGCCGCCGCAAGTGCATGCACTCAATTGTTATGGATGAGGCAAACTCTCAAGGAGTATGGAGTTCATTTGGATAAGGTGCCTCTTTTGTGTGACAATGAAAGTGCCATCAAAATTGCATACAATCCGGTGCAACATACAAGGACCAAACACATTGAGATCCGCCACCACTTCATCCGTGACCATGTGGCAAGAGGAGACATTGCACTATCTTATGTGCCCACAAAGGACAATCTTGCGGATATTTTCACGAAGCCACTTGACGATGCAAGATTCTTGTTCTTGAGGAATGAACTAAATGTGATTGATTCTAGGAGTTTGACTTTAAGATCTTGCACACACCCCTATAGATGAAACGTGTTTGAGCTTAGGTGTAGGCATGGACATAGGGGGAGTGTTATCCTAAAACATTGGGGTCTCCCTCCCCCCATAATGCCCATAGCAAAAATTTCATTGTTATCTCTCTATTTCTAATGTTGAATTGTGAGCTTCAATCTTGAGTATTGGCAAAGCCCCCAAGATATATCTTCGCGGTTGCATACCATGAACTCTTACATGGTGGCTTAGGCCACCAACCTCTTCCCACGTGAAGAGTTGGTTCTTAGTTGGATATCTTGTCGTTATTGTGTTTTTCCTTCCGAACACTACTTCTCGTTGCTATTTCGATCTTATTTGTTTTTCCCCGAGAAGTAAGACTAGGAAACCTAACCCCTTGTGTTTTGCTCTATTTGTCCTCTCTCATGTTCATCTATGCATATTCCGTACTCCACACATCAACACTTCGTTCCTAGCCTTTCAAAACTCGCCCTCCGGAATTTTTGGAGCTGTTTGCTGCTTCTGCCGGAATTTTCCGGCCATCCGGATTTTTCCGGATCATTCCGGAACTCCGGAATTCTCCGGAATATTCCGGACCTCCGGAAATTTCCGGACCATTCCGGATGGGCAGTTTTTTCTATAAATACCCCCGCACGCACGGGTGGACGGTTTTCCTCCACTTCTTTCTCTCCTCCCGTGCCCTAGCCGCCTTTGTTCGTCGATTTCGTCCCCGTTGCCCCTAGGGAGGATTGTTGGATCCCTCCTTTGGACAAGGACTTCCCCATGGACGGTATGTTGTTTGGCATCTATTATTTCTCGTTTTGATTGGTTGATTTTGGCTCCAGATGCAATCTCAACTAGGGTTTGATATAGTTCCAAGTTCTTTCAATGTGTTCATCTTGCCAATCACTACCTAGATGCCATGTTATCATTGATCTAGTCTAACCACTCAACAAATCTAGACATAGATCCAAATCGTAGATTGTGACCATCCCACAACTTCCCGCACGTAGATCTACTTTAGGTTCATCTCTTTGGTATCCCTTGATGCTTGGTTTAGTTGTTAAGTCAAAAATTCGAAGTTTTGGGCAGTTCCTCAAATAAAATCGAGGAGCCCGGAAAATTCCGGCCCAGCCGGAATATTCCGGACCATTCCGGCCCAGCCGGAATAATCCGGACCATTCCGGAATTTTCCGGATGCTGCCAGAAATTCGAGTTTTTGCACTAAACCAAACCTTTCGGAGTTCCTTTGACCCGTATGGCATATGCACTTATCTTTGCTACTCCTTTGTCCTCTATTCTCAGGTCCTGGAGCTCGTACTGGTCAGAAAAGGAAGCAAACCAGTTCGAGGGGTGCTCGTCCTGTCAGGGGTCGCTCTTTCGCTTCTCGTGGGGCATCTCTTGATGATGATAACACTGAGAGGGTTCCTGATATTGATCTGAAAGAGTGCTCTATTACTCAGTGGAAGTTCATCAAGTGGAAGAACCCGTACAGTTTTCCTGATTACACCTGTGAGGATCCTCGGTTCTGGACAAATCTACAGTTCAAGTGTTGGAACGAGTTCTATTCTACTCAGCAGCCTCTTACTTGTGTGCAAGCTCGGGTGAACATGGACGTCTACAATAGGTACAAGAACTCAGAGCTCCTCCATGTGCATGCCTGTCTGGAGAAGCTTGGATTGATTCCTCTGTTTGACAACACAGAGAGTGAGTATTGCCCTGAGTTGATTGCTCAGTTCTGTTGCACTCTCCACGCCACGGGTGATGTCCGGCGCTCCATGACTTGGATGTGTGGGGAGGAGAAGATCACCAGTAACTTGTCTGAGTTTGCTGAGGCCTTGGGTTACACCTGGACTGCCACCTATGCTGATCATGGCTACAAGATTCATGAAGCCCCAGAGTATGACATCTCGAGCCTGGACTTTTGATATCCTCCCAATGTCAAAGGCAAGACTAAGCCTTTCAACTCCAACATGTACCCCTACTACAACTTGCTCTCCAAGATCTTCCGTGCCTCCATTGTGATCAAGGCCGATGATTTCTCCGCTATGAGGGCCTTCATGGTGAACCTCATGTTCCTCACTAGGCCTAAGAACCAAAGGAGGATTGATGTGATGGACTTCATCTACCGGGAGATTTGCCTAGGGGTCATGGAGAAGAGGAAGCCCGCCTATGGCCCACTCATTCAGAAGTTCATCAATGCCAAGGTGGGGATTGAGGTCATGGAAAACTATGAGGTGGTCAAGTGCAAGAAGATGGCTCCTCGGTTGATCAATGGTGATGAGATTCCGGAGTTTGCTAAGGGAAAGTCCAAGTCCCCCTCGGCCACTCCTTCTTCTTCCTCCAGTGGCATTCCTGAGAGTCCCTCTAGTGGAATTGCAAAATTCTTCAAGTCTATGTTCAACATGTGCAAGGACACTAGGGCCATTGCCCATGAGGCTCGTGAGTTGGCATCATTGGAATACTCCTCCTCATCAACATCCGCTGGAGGAACCCCCGAAGTAGAAGTCATCATCATGGATCTCGGGCATCTCAATGGGGACAAGATCAACAGCAGCAAGAGAAGGAGGATCGGCAGGCACTTCAAAACCAGCAGCCCTGCGGTCGGCGTTCTGAATACGAAGACGACTTTGATTCTGCTGGGCTTGGAGGACGTGATGTTGAAGAAGAGGAAGAAGGAGATGATGAGGAAGGCAATGGAGAAGATGACGACATGGAGTGATCTCTTGGGGCGCTAGTGGACTCTTTGTCCCTTTTTGGCGTCTTGATGCCAAAGGGGGAGAAGGAGTCCCCATATTAGGATTCCACGGGCTTTGCAAGGGTTGGGGCACAAGTCTTTTGCCTTTTGATTTCGATCTTATAGGCTTGTGCTCCGGTATCTTTCGTTTCCTTCGTTTTAAAACTTCGTACTATGTGTGTGGAACCTCGTGACGTATTCGTGTCACCCTTCCCGTGGTTATGTTACTATTATCATGTGTACGATTATTGTCTATCTTTATCTATGCATGTTATGTGAACTTGTTTAGACGGCTTGGTGTTTAAAACATAGGGGGAGCAAAGCCTATGAAGTGTGTGTCTCACGATACACATCGAGGAAGAACTCCGTCTATTTTTTAGACACCATTTCTTTAGTTCTTTTTGCTCTATCCCCGTGAAATCTTAATGTTGTCATCAAACACCAAAAAGGGGGAGATTAAAAGTGCATTCTCGATATCTCGCTGTTTTGTGTGTTTGTTAACAACATAAAGAGGCTACTAACCGTACGTGCTATTTTGTGAAAGGAATTGGTCTTAATTCAGCACGTATACGGTGTCAAAGAAATGGTGAAGAAATCGAAGATCAAATGGATTTTACATGGCCAAATACAGAGCTTCAAAGGGAAGCCCGGAAAATTCCGGGCCAATCCGGGCTCCAGAATACATCCGGAATAATCCGGTCACTATGGGAAAAGGCTCTGTTGCAATCCGTAATATTCCGGAAGATTCCGGTAGCTCTAATTTTCCGGGGTCATTCCAGCCACAACGGGTTTTTGTTCTGTTGGCATCCGGAATATTCCGGGGGCCATTCCGGCCACAACGGGATTATGCTCTGTTGGCATCCGGATTGCTCCGGATTATTCCGGGGGCCCGGAATATTCCGGACCATTCCGGGCTGATCGAAATCAGGCTGAAAAACGGCTAGTTTTGTTGGAGGCTATAAATAGAGCCTCACTTCTCTCTCCAAGGGTTAGCTCTCCCCAGCATTGAAGACACCATTAATGGAGCTCACCCACTAGCAAGATCTCCCTCCTCCTCCACCCAAACTCGTTGATTCTTTGAGGATTGAAGGAGGACCACCGGATCTACATCTTCACCAACCGGATTTCCATTTCCCTCTCATTTGCTTGAGAGATCTTTGCTTAGGGTTTCCTCTTGTGGAGAACCTAAGCTTCTTGTTCTAGTGGTGATTCAAGAAGATTTGGGAGACCCCAATTAAGTTGTGGGTGTGTGCCCCAAGTGTTTGTAAAGGATTCGATCCCCGCCTCAAAGGGGTTCAATAGTGAGAGGTGAACTAGGCCTTTGTGGCGCAAGTTCATCGGAGAATAGGGTGAGGCCTTTGTGGCGAGCTCACACATCTCCAACGAGACGTACTCCCCTAAAAAGGAGGAACTCGGAAATACATCATGTCTCCGTGTGCTTCCATCGGTTACCTCGTTCCTCCCTCATTACTTACTCGCACTCGTAGCTTTATTGTAGTTCTTGTTGTTTTAATTGTTTTCCTAGTTGCATTAGTTGCTTGCCTTGTCATATAGGTAAATTCACCATTAGTTGCAAAATCTAGAGAATTTACCTTCTTGTCAATCCTAAACTTTAAGTAAAATTAAAATTGGTCGCAGCACCTATTCACCCCCCCCTCTAGGTGCCCATACTTTACTAGTTTGTGAAAAAGAAAAGAATCCAAACTAAAAAGTAAGTAAGATAAATTTATGAACTACTGTAGTTCTGTGTATGCTGAGATAAGGTCAAAAATCACAACATATTTGTGAACTAAATAAGGTTCGATATCAAACTACTCGAAAAAATAACTCATTTTTTGCGCGTGCATGACAACTAACCTGTGGAAAAAAATAATAACATTATTTCGCTTCTTTTTTTGGCATTCTTAAAACCCTTTGCATTTTGGGAACACTTTGTATTTTATTATCACCTCCAGCAAATAGAAGAGGGTGAGAAATCAAAACTCAAAGAAATGAAATCTCTTTGAACCGTTGAAAGAAAAAAAAATCAGAGCATCGCGTGTTTGTGGATTTTTTCTAGAACTCGGTGTAATCAAACTGAAGCTAAACTGAACTGAAGACAGTGTTCCTATGAAGAAGAGATGATCTAGAGGTATTTGTGCTACGCAAGTAGTGCTAATTGTCGTCTGGTCAACTAAAAAACTAGGTACGGTAATAAACAAACATAGATGATCTCGAGAGATGCGTATTGAAATCCATCGCATTAAAGTTTCATGACATGGACTTAATATGCAGTTAACAGTACACAACATCTCTAACGAGGGTTTACGATAATGTAAAGAAATCCTACAGCAACAATGCAAAAATAAAATCCTAAAGCTATCATATTTTCTTGCTGCATTACTTGAATCATCTGCTTCAAGTTCTTGTTCATCTTCTTCAATTCACCCTTCAGATTTGCATCCCCCACTGTCGGAGCACCCTTCAACTCTGCATTCCCCATGTTCTTCACGGATGGAGGCAGATTGAGCTCGAGGGTTGGAACCCCCTTTAAATCAATCAAGCCCTCTTTTTGAAGCCTCTCCACATAGTCATCCATCCACTCGAAATGATTGCATTTTTTCACGATCTTGAAACAAAATAATGAAGCATAAATCCTAACTCCGTGGATGCAAGAAGAGAACCCAGATCTGGAAACGAAAAATTCAGAGCTAAAGGATGCGAGAGGAACGAAAATCTACCTGCCCCTCCGTCCTGCTCTCGCATCTGACGAACTCGCGCCCAAAGTTTCCATTTTTCTCCTCCTTCGAAGTCCACCGCTTCAGTGGCTCGGTGCGTGGGCAGTCCGGACACCGCTGCATCGGCACTGGACCATACGTAGGCCACGAGGCACGGGGGGATGAAGTGGAGGTCGATATTTCACCGGAGAGGAAGAAAAACTGCTCTGTCGCCGAGATCCAAAGGGGAGGCCAGCACGGGCTGCTGTGTGACTGTGTCGATGAGTGGAGGAGGGCACGGGTTGTTGTGTGACTGTGTTGATGTGTCAAGTGGAATACAACGGCGCGGCCAATCAGGATTTAGAACCAGCCTCCTGTGGATCGCCCACCCTTCTAGAAGACCGAACTCTGATCTCAACCGTCGGCGCCATCCAACAGCGCGGAGATGGCGCGCGGGCCTATCCCCAGAATTCCTTCTAGAAGGTCAGATCTTATGGCTAGCATTGGCGGTAGGGTATGATCGGATGGCTGACGTTCGACGCTAGGGTTTTGAGGTTACGAGGTTATCGGGGTTTTGGGGTTTTGGGGTTATTAGGGTATGACAGAACTTCAAATGACCATAACTAATTCAAAAAAAATAACAAAATGGAAACGAAGCGTAGTTTGTCAGCTTATAAGCTATAGTTACTAGAAAAAATATAAACATGCTATCGGAACATTTTCAAAAAAAATCATTTTCACAAGCGAGCCATCAAAATCAGGTTCAAATGGCCATAACTAATTCAAAAAAAATCAAAAAAATGCACGGCAAACTCATATAGTTGTCATATGTGACATGGGTATGAGAAAAAATATAAACTTGGTGTCAAGACATTTTTCATGAAAAAGGCTTCTCACAAATGAGCAACCGTGTATAGACATGTTAAGATTTCGATGGAGAGTGAACGAGTGTTTTGGTTTTGAAAAATTCAAATAAATCGAAAAAATCACCAATGCTTCCTCTTGGAGTGAATAAGACGGTTCTGAACTTACTTTTACATTTTCATATCTCAAAATTAAAAGGATTTTTTTTCAAAAAATAAATAAATAATATGGAAAACAATTCAATAAATAGTGAGACTTCGACTGAACACTATTTAGATGGAATAAGTGTCACCTAAAAAATATTGGCTCATTTAGAAAAGGTCGGAAAAACTTGATTACAAATGGGGCTGTTTACCATAGATTCAGAGCTCATTTGTAGCATGTTTCTCAAATATTGGGATTCAAATGTTGGTGAAAGTTCAACTTTAGCTCAAACAATTACTAAGGAGCAACATACTTGAAATTTTTATACAACTTCAACTTTGGCTCAAATTATAATTTTGTTCCAAATTCAAATATTGCTTCAAATTCAACCTTTGTTTCAAATATGCATTCTGACTCACATATGATACGAAAGCACAAACTATTATTAAGACTTATAAGTTACCAGTAGATCTAAAGTTGACAACACAAACACCTAACTACAAATCCATCAAATTCAAATTCATAGTTCGAATTCAAATCTTCGACCTGCTCCTTGTGTGAGAAGATGGCTTCACCATCTTGCTCCGGGTTTCCCTAGCTGGAGTACTCTTTGGAATCATCTTGTTCCTTCTGATCTTCCCTTGGGGTTGTGGCCGTGGAGGTTGTGACGGAGTAATTCCACTCGGCGAGCACTCGACGGCAAGTTGGCGGTCATCTATGTGTTCAGTAATCCTTAAAGGAACAACTGGTACAATTACTCTGTCCTCTTCTTCTCTTATAGCCTCAAAACCATCAAGAGCCATGGATTCAAATTCTAAGCCATCCGATGCTGACTGAACTTCATTTTCTTGGGCTATATCCTCTTCTTCTCTTATAGCTTCCTCTCTACACCTTTTCTTCCCTCTGCCTCCATTTATCCTAGTGCTGAGAAATAAAATTATAATACATATGGAGAAAAGAGAACAAAATGCATAAAAAAGGGAATGCACACACATACCAAGGTGCTGCTTCAACGAGGAGTGCATCTTCAGACTAAATTGCTGTTGCATGGTCCCCTCCATCTTCAATCTCCATTGCTGATGCGTTCTCCTCTGCATTTGCTATTCTCCATCGGTCCTCTTCTCCAAATGATGCATCCACTGGATTGGAACAAAGCCTAGCAATGTGCCCCAGAATTCCACATTTTTTGCACGCCCTCTTTTTTGGTACACGACCCTCTTCACCTGCTCTGTACCGATTTTTTCTTGGTCTCACTGGTGGTCTAGTCAGTAAAGAAGAGTGGAGTTTGAACCCTGGATCTACTATGTTCCATTAGGTCTTTTCCCACGAGTGCAGGCACATTGTGAGCATAAGCAACCTCAAATTTAGCAACAGAGAAATACTCAGAGCAATAATGATCAACCTCACCATCTTCACCCCCAATCAGAGTCATCAGATGTAGAGCATTAATGCATGGCTTCCCACGAATCTGCCATTGCCTACAACTGCATTCCTTAGTGGCTAGGTTCACTGGATACCTCCATTCTCTATTTTTACTGTTAGTGTACGCTACCTCAGCCTCGTATGTCGACGATCGAATGCATCTCATCTTCAGTCCTCTTGCCTTGTGATGCAATGCCTTAATCAGTGATGAGAGTATAACATGGCCAACATATTGTGTTTCAGCAATTCTTTTGCGAAGATCCATCTTTATCATGATCATCTGCTCATCTTGTCAAATGCTTGCCAAACCAAATAACCCTTCACTGACTTGAACTTTGCATTGAAGCATTCTGCAAGATTACTGATCACATAGTCTACTTTGCATATGGTGATAAATTTTCTTCGTGACCACACCTTTCCATGATGTGCATCCATATACTCATTCACCTCTGGATGTTTCTGAGCATACAACACTCTCAAATGGTGCTCATGCTTCCTTTTGCTGAATGTGTATGATGCTGGCCATAAGTTCTCATAAAAACCTTTTCCTTTGAACTTCTTTTTAAAATTTTGCGCTAGGTGTCGCATACATTCCCTATGCTCCACTCCAGGGAATACAATTTTTACTGCACTCTCTAGACCTTTGCAAGCATCTGTATGTACAGCTAAACCTGGGGGTGTGCCTATAATGTTGCACAACTACTGCAGAAACCAGACCCAATTTTCCTCAGACTCTGCCTCAAAAACACCAAATGCAACTAGGAATAGCCAGTTGTGTCCATCAACTGCAGAAGCTGCTACTAGCTGTCCTCTCCATCTTCTAGTCAAATTGGTAGCATCTACAACCAAATAAGGCATGCGTCCATCAAGAAACCCCTGCCAACAAGACTTGAAACATACAAAAGCCCTTATGAAGCACTCCTCAAATGTCTTCCCTTTTATTTTGAATGGAACTGTATGCTTGTCAATTTATACAACACTACCTGGACTAGCCATCTCCACTTCAGCCTTGAAGGTGTAAAGAAACTCAAAAACATTCATTCCATTGACCATTAATCCTGTCAAGAGCCATTTCTTTAGCTTTGAAAATCCTCATGTAAGGAATTACAATCTTATACTTCGCAAAAAGCTTCCCTTGGAGTGATGTTGGACCAAGACCAGGTTTTTCTCTCAGCCAATCCAATATTGCATCTGCCACCCATCAATTTTTTGCTAGTTTGGATTTTTTTTTCCTTCCCCCCTCCCCCTCCAGGCGGACATGTGTGCTTGTGTGGGTCTTTCTTTATCTGAAACAAAAGAAAGGGTACAAAATAATGGATAATAAACATTACTCAATGATCTGAAATAAAATAACCAATCAACTTGGAGTACCTGAATCAGTTTGCTCTTTAGCATACGGGATGCATGCAACCTCCACATACACCTGTCATATGGACAATAAACTGTGAACCTTCTTGGCTCACTCCTTTTAATCTTATACAAATTTTTAGTAAGAATGCAATATGTAGTTACTGCATTCCGACAGTCCACCATCAATTGGAATATGTTGCCTTCAGTAAGCTCAGGATTCTCCCCGTTCCACTCAATTGTTGGCACGTCGTCACCATCGTATTCATCCAAAATTAAGCTGTCATTGTTCTCCGCATCCTCTTCATCGTTAGTGTCATCAAACCTAGCTCGGCTCATGGGCTCCTCCGGATATTCATCATCCACTGCTTGCTGACTGGCTCTATCTAGCAATTTAGGGTACATCATCTCGTCTTCATCATCATTTCCAAGCACTTCCTCGTCAGGTTCTGCATCTTCTTCTACAACAACCATAGCAGGTACAGGAGAAGAAGTAGCACTACCGGCAGCAGATTCAGCAGCAGACATATTGTGGATCCACGAACCACTCGTTTTATTTGGTATCGACCTACAAGGAGTCCCGGGGTGCCGGCTATTAGCAGAGACAGATGATTGCCGAACACCCTTCCCCTTGACTGGTTCTACGCGTGGCTGAAGCACGTCGATATGAAGTTTATCGAAACGGCTGCCAACATTCCGAGTAAAAATACAACCCGAGATGCTCGTCGCAAGTTAGTGGGAGCAATCTTTACTCGGTACTGCTGAAGTAACTCAGTTCAATAGCATCAGCATTGGTCCACGGATAGGCTGAACGGAGGGTAGTGAGAAAATCTCGAAGCAAATGTTTGTTTCTATCACAACCGGATAGAAAAACGAATGAAGAAAATGCGGTTTAGTACCACGCAACACACTAGTTCCATTCTAACCGACAGCCGGAAAGCCAGCGCAGGATCAATCCTATTTAGTTCAAACATACGGATGTAGTTAGGCACGAGACAGAGGAGAGAAATTGGAACGATTCAAGCTAAAAAATGTCAAATACGACCTTACTTACAAGCTAGAACACCAATTCAAGGGGAAACGTTGCTTACCCGGGTCTAATCCATGAAGTATCTGACGTTGATTCGACCCAATCCACTCCATAGCTGAGGGCATTCTGGGGGTCCTGGATCAACATGGCTTCAGAGATGGTGAGCTGTGGTTGATGGTGAGGTGGGGTAGATGAGCTGGATAACGCGGCGGAGGGGATGGTGATCTAGGGTTGATTTGCTCTTTTACGATGTCAAGTGGAATTCTTTGCTTCACGAAACATCAGTGGCTGTAGCTAATATTTAAAAGTATCAATAGCACTTGTGCCCATACAGAACCCATGGATTTTTTATTGTTGCACTAATTCTCTAATGTGAATTACTCTTTGAGTGTGGTGTGAAGGAAGTTTTCAAGGGTCAAGAGAAGAGGATGATATATGTGATCAAGAAGAGTGAAAGGTCAAAGCTTGGGGATGCCCCCATGGTTCATCCTAGCAAATTCTAATAAGACTCAAGCATCTATGCTTGGGGATGCCCAAGGCATCCCCTTCTTCATCAACCATTTATCAGTTCACTTCTAGTGAAACTATATTTTTATTTGGAGCGTCTGCTATTTTTTATTTTGTTTTTCTTGCTGCAATAATATCATTGGAACCTATCATCCTTGTTTGGGAGAGAGACACGCTCCGCTATTTCGTTTGAATACTCGTTATGCTCGTATTCTTAGTTTTTCTTCTAGCTGCTGCGAAAATTCTTGTTTAACTCTTGTTTTAATTGCATCTCTTATTCAGAGTTGTTAGTTTTAGTAGTGTTATGTGAGTATTCTCATGTTTCTTGATTTATTATTTAAAGAGTTTTTGTTAAAACATATTTTGTATGGTGCTTGTTGGGAAAATAAACTGCTACATTTGGTAAAAATATAAACGATGCAAATAGAAGCTTGTATGGACTGTGGCTAGACTTTTTCACATAATGCTAGATGTTATTTTAATTCTAAAGCCTAGTGGTTATTTAGTAGCATGATTTGTCACAAATAGCTGAGAGTGTTTAATGTTCCATTGAAAGAATCATGAGTTGTTCTTGTCATATTAGAGCATAAATTTGTGGTATTCTCCTTTGAATTTTTTATTTGGTTGACTTGGCGCATGCTCACACCATGTTTATGACTATGAACCAGTCACTAATAGGCTTCGTGATCATTTAGTTTTTGAACTTGTGGTACCACTTATGCTTTGATTAATGATGTTTATGTCGGTATGCATGATTATGGCCATTATTGCTCTCTTGATTGTCGCTCCCAGTCTTTTGCTAGCCTCCACCTATACTGAGTACGAGCTTTACTCGTGCAATCCAACTCCCCAAAACCAAAGTATTCCAAATGTGTCCACCATACCTACCTACATGTGATATTTAACTGCCACTCCAAGTAAATTGCACATGTGTTACCTTTAAAACCTTCAAAATTACTCATGTTTTGTGTTCCTGTTTTTGCTCATGAGGATGTAAATAGAGAATCTTCATCTCACTTTTTGATTGAATTTCACACCCTGGACTTGTGGCTTCATCCGCTTATCCAATTGATAGAAGAGCTGACAGCGGGGCGCCCAGCCCCAAATTAATACAAACAAATTCTCTTCACTATTTTTGACCCTGATTTACCAGTCAAAGCATAATTATGTAAACAAAAGAGAAACAATGATTACCTTCTACACCAGTTGTGTCCTTCAAATGAGAGCCGCTGTTGTGAAGTCTAGTTGGCTTGTGACGTACCTTATTTTTTGTTTACCATTCGTTGACATAAGCATACACCTCCCTATGAATAGACACTCCTCCATGGTATGTGATTGTTCGCAGGCACCTGAGGATTTGGTTAGACATGGTTTGTGTAATATGGATGGGAGGAGTGTCAATCATTTTATATCTCTACTTAATAAAATAAAATCTCTAGCACATGAGTGATCCATGCTTCCCTCTACAAAGGACCTTTCTTTTACTTTTATGTTGAGTCTTCATCTTCTAACTTTATGCACTGTTGAGAGAGCATAGTTGCCATTCTGAGTTTAATGTGCATTTGTCCCAAAAAAATTATTAATTGATTCATGATGTGTTATTGCTTGCTCTCAAATTATTTGTTCTAGTCTTCCTCATAAACATTGAAGGTGTCCTGGCATTTACGTTTTGCCCCACTCTTAAGGACTAACGAAATATCACTTTGCCATGCTTTATCTATACTTGAAACAAACATATAACTTTTGATGCATTGTGATTCATGATATTTTATTTGTGTTACTTATCATGATGCAAGGTGATTGCTATACTTTATTGTTAAAGTTTTATTTATCATGCTTGTGTTGAAGTTCTATGATCTCAGCTTACATATGCTTTTACATTATTGATGATCAAGTTTATGTTGGTAGCATGTCACCTCAGAAATTATGTGTTTTTATCGTTTACCTACTCGAGGACGAGTAGGAACTAAGCTTGGGGATGTTGATACGTCATAAAAGTATCCTTAATTTCTGATGTTCCATGTTATTTCCTACATGTTTGTTATACACTTTATGTCATTTTTATCTATTTCCAGGACTAACCTATTAACAAGATGCCATAGAGCCAGTTCCCTGTTTTCTGTTGTTTTTAGTTTCAGAAAAGTTGTTCTAGAAATATTCTCGGAATTAGAAAAATCAAAGCCCGGAAGTCTTAGAATTCTTGAAGGTTCCACGGAGTCCCGAAGAGACCCGGAGAGGGGCCACAGGGGGAGCCACACCATAGGGCGGCGCCCCCTGGCCGCGCCTGGGGGTGCTCTGGGCCCCCCCAGGTGCCCTCTGCCATCGCTCTTTCGCCTATATAATCCCCCCGACATATCAAACCTAGAAATATACCACTTTTTCCCGAGAAACACCCGGGGCTGCCGTCATCGTCATCCCGAGATCGGGAGGGTTCTGGAGCTCTCCCCGGCAGCATGCCGGGAGGGGAATTCATCACCGGAGGGGTCTAAACCACCATGCCCTCCTCCGAAGTGATGCGTGAGTAGTTCATCCCTGGACTACGGGTCCATAGCAGTAGCTAGATGGTTGTCTCCTCCACTTTATGCCTCGTGTTTAGATCTCGTGATCTGCCTCACATGATCAAGATCATCTTTATGTAATGCAACATGTTGTGTTTGCTGGGATCCGATGAATGTTGAATGCTATCTCTTCTTATTATCATTCTATCATGTTATCTTCATGTATATGTTATTTATGATCTTGCATGCTCTCCGTTATTAGTAGATGCTCTAGCCAAGTAGATGCTAGTAACTCCAAGAGGGAGTATTTATGCTCGATAGTGGTTCATGCCTCCTTTGCATCTGTGCTCGAGTGACAGAAACGTGAAGGATGGAGGATGTGTTGTTGCCATTAGGGAGAAAACAACAATGCTTTGTCTAAGGATGATTCTATTATTTACATTACACACTTTGCTTAATGCAATTATCTGTTGCTTGCAACTTAATACCCAAGGTTTGCTCGGATGCCACTCCGAAGGTGGATTATTAGTCATAGATGCAGTTGGATGACGGTCTATGTATCTTGTTGTAATGCCCGCATGAATCACATAGTAATCTTTATATCTTGCATATGCACTGCGGTGCCCCCCTTCATTTCTATCAATTGCCCAGCTGTAATTTTTTCACCACACATGTTATTTATCTTTCACGGAGAGACACCACTAGTGAATTGTGGACCCTGGTCCATTTTCCTCATACTGATAATACACACACTGCTTCTACTGTTTTCACACTGCTGCTACTGTTTTCGTATTGTTCTCATATTGTTTTCCACACCATACATTTAACCTGTTTGTTATCAGCAAAACCGGTGAGATTGACAACCTCACTACTTCATTGTGGGCAAAGTGATTTGATTGTGTTGTGTAGGTTCCATGTTGCTGCTGAACCGGTAGTGCGTCCTGCCATCTCAGCCGCATCAACCTTCTGAAGTTACTCCTTCCTCCTACTGGTCGATTAAACTTTGGTTTTTTTTAGGGAAAACTGCTGATGTGCTCATCATACCTTCCTCTTGGGGTTTCCCAACGAGTGCAAGAACTGCCACCATTACGAACCCCCTGATGTCTTAGGGTTACGAGGCATAATTATTCGAAAGGGGAGCCCGAGGGGGTCTTCGGGTGAAATAAGGTCTTTGTGATCTTTTCCGGGAAATTTCTTAAAAGTTGATTTTTCTGCAAACAAAAAGAAGACACTAATTCTGCTGAAAACAGCCTTAGTTCGTGTTAGTTGCATCCAAAACTCACATGTTTAGAAGAAAACAATACCAAAAGTGTTCGGAAAAGGAGATACGTTTTGGACGTATCAGGTGGTCCCTTAGAAGAACCGGGAGATTCTGTTTCACACAGAAGTGGCGCCAACGACCCAAAGAAAAAACTGAAAGATCGCGACACTGTGTCACAAATAGGTTCCAGTCTCGGAAAAGACGTGAAGGAGCATGCGCACGAAGACCGTGGTCGTGATTTTGAGACAACATTTGAAGCACACCACCAAAGAGCAGGACGAGATGAGACCCGTGATGGCGCCAGAAACCACGATGCCAGAGACCGGGGAAGGGAGGAACGCAAGAGCATACCACCTCCCTAGGAACCAACCGCAAATCACGACAGATACGAGCACCTAAAAAGTATGCATAGATCTCGTTCTCCTCGCCACTCTCGTTCGACTCAGCGCTCACGAGGAGCCGACAACGTCACACGAGGAAGAACACCACCACGGCAGCACATAGGTGGAATCCGGGGATGCAATGCCAATGAGAAATTGAGGGTTCACAGCGCAGTGCAAGCTACCTACAGCGTCGAAAAACCAAAGGTGGAAAATGTCACTACTACGATACCCACAATCTTAGCCGGTTCTCGTACATAGGCCTGCGGCAGTTTCCCTGGCCGGTTTGCCGCATATGGTGCTAATAATCAGGCACATCATAGCTAGTTTCGCAGACCGTCTAGGAAGCGCCTTCCCTCAGACGGTTGTAAAAATTGGCCGACTCTGATGTCAGATCCACGGATACCAGGGTATCCTGGGCCGACCACTGCGGGTCCAGCCCAACCGGTACGGGAGAAGCCTATACTGTGCCACCACCAGGAACGAGCGGTTAGGCCACATTCTCAGTGAGAATGGCTCCTTGGTGAGGGACCACTTCCCTTAGCATCATCGTCGATCGCTAGAGAAGATCCTTGCATCACTTCTCGCTCCTCTCCAGGGGCGCCTTCACCCACCCGGCGACAACCCATGTGGGGGTGATGTCCGAGCCTCTACCCGAGTGACAGAAGCGCCACAGGGCCGCAGATTCGCTTTGGTTGCAGTTACCATTCTCGTGTATAAAGCGTGGAGCATCGCTGCACGCGTCAAAGCCTTGACCGGGGCTTTTCCCTCCGGTGCAAGAAGACCAGTCCACCACTACACGACGGAGGGAGCGTCATCGGAGCCTCTGATGGATGACGTTGGTAAACCCCAAGAAAAAGGTTATGAAGTGTGCAGCGGCAAGTTTTACCTCATAAAAGAAACTAAGGTTGAATCGACCGGTAGGACGACAAGCAACTTCTGAAGGCTTGATGCAGTTGATGTGGTAGGGCGCACTACCGGTTTAGCAGCAACGTGGAACCTACATAACACAATCAATTCACTTTGCCCCAACGAAGCAGTGAGGTTGTCAATCTCACCGGTTTTGCTGATAACAAAAAAGGTTAAATGTATGGTGTGGAAAACAGTAGGAGAACAATTTGAAAACAATAGTAGCAGTGTGAAAATAGTGGAAACAGTGTGAAAACAGTAATTGCAGTGATTGTATTATCAGTATGAGAAAATGGACCGGGGTCCACAGTTCACTACTGGTGTCTCTCCATACAAGATAGATAACATGTGTGATGAACAAATTACAGTTGGGCAATTGATAGATATTGAGCCATGAATGACATGATGATTACTATGTGATTCATGCGGGCATTACAACAAGACTCATAGACCGTCATCCAACTGCATCTATGACTAATAATCCACCCTCAGACTATCATCTGAACAAACCTTGGGTATTAAGTTGCAAGAAACGGATAATCACATTAAGAAAAGTGTGTAATGTAAACAATGTAAACATCGTTGTTTTCTCCCTAATGGCAACAACACATCCTCCATCCTTCATGTTTCTGTCACTCGAGCACAGATGCAAAGGAGGCATGAACCCACTATCGAGCATAAATACTCCCTCTTGGAGTCACTAGCATCTACTAACAACAAAGATCATGCAAGATCATAAATGACATACACATGAAGATAACATGATAGATTGATAATCAAGGGATATAGCTGTCGAATATGCATCTCAACAAGTCCCTCGGGTGGACCGATAGGGTTTCAATTAGGAGAACATGTAGGCGCTGGTGACAATCGTCGGCTAACAGGGGCACGATTAACCCAGGTTCGGGGCCCTCGTAGAGGTAAAACCCTTACTCCTGTTTCTGTCGATCTGTATTAGCACAATAGATCGGTTACAATGGGGGTGCTCGAGTCGAGAGTAGATCTCAATCTCAAGGCTTAGGTGGTGCGGTATTGCTTGGTCCCCCTCCTGGTGGTTCTCCTGGCCTTATATAGTTGGCCAGGTCTCAAACCGTCCCCGGGGGGGGGTTACAAACCCTAACCTAAAGTCGGTTACAAGTTTCCTTTTTCGATCCGCAAGGCTTTGCGGGTGGGCCTTGATTGGGGCTTCTAGAACTGTCTATGGCATCTCCCTTCGGGCTTGGGTCTTGGGCCTTGGACCGGGTAGGCTTATCTGATAGGTCCGGGATTCATCCCTTCGTCAGTAGCCCCCGAGCGTTTTACTCGATTGAGAATCTCTCGGGTAGACGCTCAAAGTTTGTCTTGATTTCTTTTCGATTGATTGCTTTAATCGCTTGGTATTTAGAGGGCGTGTACCCTGTGTACGATGCGTTTCTTGTACTCGAGTATCGAGCGGTGAAGGTGCCTGTGTGTTGGCAGTTTTCGCAGAAGGATGTGGCTCAGTTGCTTGGCTCTCCTGAAACCTCAGGGCCAATTAATTGCATCTAGGGAAAAAATAGTTCCAGCCTACACAGACTCGAGACCTCCGACTCGAATCCGGCGAGGTGATCATTGCGGCTGGCCGTGGAGGTCTTACCGAGTCGAACTTAACCTATAGGGGTACCTGGCGCGTCCGCTAGGATTTTTCTTCGTGTTGTTGACACGGAAATTTACCGGAGGATGCAGCTTAAGTGCGATTCCAGGCCCTCAAGAGAGATCTTTTGGGTCTTACCTTCGTATCCGAGAGAATCGACATCCGGATGTGCCTAGTCGGCTGAACGATCCAGGGTAAGGATGTGTATACATCGTGTGTCAAAGTGGCAGGAACTGCTCACTCGCGAGTATTATTTTGAGTGTATTCGAATGGGAAGGTTTCCCTTGTTGCACTTGTAACTTTAGGCCCATATGAAAGAGTTTTCGTGTGCGGGGAGCTTGTGCGAAAGAGTTTTCGCGTCTTGATGTATCTATACGATAGAAATTTCGTGTTATGGAGCTTATGCGAAAGAGTTTTCGCGTCTTGATATGTCCATACGAAGGAAACTTCGTGTTATGGAGCTTATGCGAAAGAGTTTTCGCGTCTTGATATGCCCATACGAAAGAAATTTCGTGTAAGGGATCCCACCCGAGAGGATTTTCGGATTTGATGAGGTATGCAATGATGTCATTGCGCACTTGTTTGTTCTGGCTCCTCCCGATGGGACGTGACAGAGCGGAGCAGAGCGTGATGGCCCACCTTGTCAGCTTTTAGACCAGAAACGAGAGGTCGTTTCCGGTTTTCCCAAGAGCCACGCTGAACGGACAACGATGTCGCCTAGAGGGGGGTGAATAGGCGATTAAAAATTTCCCGGTTAAAGCTTGCTAAATGCGGAAATAAACTAGGTGTTTAAATTAACAAGCATACAACCTAAATATTCTATGGTCAACTAGGGCACGAACAACTTATGCTAAGCAAGACAAGTAACAAGGTGATAGCAAGAGATATAACTTCAAGCACGAAGGCTATCACAATGTAAATTGCATAAGTAGAAAGCTCAGGTAGAAATAATCGAGGCACACAGAGACGATAATGTATTACCGAGTTCCTCCCACAAGGGGAGTACGTCTCGTTGGATGGGTGTGAACTCGCCACAAAGGCCTCACCCTATTCTCCGATGAACCCCGCCACAAAAGGCCTAGTTCACCTTCCACTATTGGCAACCTTCAAACCCGAGGCACGCATCCACGACTCAATTGGAGGCTCTCGGTGTCACCACAATCTTAGGGCACACATCCACAACTCAATTGGAGGCTCCCAAGAACACCACAAGTCGTCTAGGTTCCAAGACCCAAGAGTAACAAGCTCACAAACTTTCAACTTCAACGAATCCTCGTGGAGAGAGCAAACCGATGCAACCGATGCAAATGGCAAGAACACAAGTGCTCAAATCCTTCACTCTCAAATTCCAACAAAGCAACAAATGCTTATGGGGGAATAAGAGAGGAAGAACAAAGGAGGAGAAACACCAAGAACTCCAAGATCAAGATCTACTAAGTTTCCCTCACTAAGAAGGAAGATGGATTGGTGGAAATGTAGATCTAGATCTCCTCTAACTTCTCCCTCAAAGATATGCAAGAATCATAGGAGGGATTGGGAGAGGGGAAAGCTATGCAAGGTCAACAATGGTGGGGGAGAGGGAGAAAAACGTGCTTGGAGGCTTGGGGACCAATGGGGAAGAAAACCCCCTTAAATAGGTCCCCACAAAAACTAGCCGTTTTGTGTGCAGACTGAGCAGGATATTCCGGTCCAAAACTGGACCAAATAATCCGGTCCGACAGGAATATCCGGTCTAAAATGAATAATCCGGTACCAAATAATCCGGTTGGGTTCTGTCGCAAACAGGCACCTGAACCGGACAATCCGGCTCCTCCTGAATAATCTGGTACAAATAATCCGGTTGACTACTATTAGTTTTATCTCCAGTCCTTAGCCGTTTTCGGCTGAGAACTTCGGAGTGGAGGGACAGATGCCAACTGGATATTCCGGTTCAAACTTGAACCAGAATTTCCGCCCCCCGCAAGACTAACAAAAACAACAACACGAAAACTGCAATAACTTTTTCATCCGGACTCCGTTTTTTATGATCTTGGGCTCGTTGAAATCACCACAACGAGCACTACAATAATATGCAGAGAAACATAATTGTCCACCAATGGAAGATAAAAACCAAATGGGGAAAATTTTGGCCTCTCAAAAAGGAACAACCCATATAACATCATACACGAAAACACACATAACTTTTGCGAATGAACTCCGAACGAGGTAAATCCAATTGCATTGGAAATATAATAGCAAGGAGTATCCAAATAAAAGTATGGAGAATTTACCACACATGGAAGGTGTGGGAACAAAGTCAAAGACGAACGGAATATTTTCACCACCGAAAACGCAACAAGTTTTTCTTACGAAATCCGTTTTCGAGATACCAAAGCTTGTCATGAAGATCACGACAAGCACTAAAATCCAAAGGAGACAAAAGAAAAATAAGAACCAAGAAAGATGATATGCCAAGTATGCAAAGGTTTGAGCTCTCCATAACGATTCGATCAAGTTACTCACTTGAGAGCCCCTCTTGATAGTACGACTATCTATCGTGTAACCCGGTCTCCCAAAGACACGAGACCGGTAAAATAGAAAACCTATCAGGATTATACCTTTGCCTTGAGCATTCCACTTGAGCTAGATGATGACGATCTTGACTCTCGCAAGTTGGATCTTATTTCTTGATTGTGCTTGCTAGCACAAGCTCCGCTTGATGAAGACTTGCAAGTTGCTCCCCCATACACCATAATGTGAGAGACTAGCTCCCCCATACATCATTATGGGAGAGACCCTTCTCGGCAAATATTCACAAGGCCACAATCTCCAAAAGGGTGGCAAGCATCAACCATAGGATATCTTATAGATGCTTAACTTAAGCTTCCACGTCAAACTAGATGACAAACACTGCTTGACGACGCCATAGACCACGGGCTATATGAAATCTTGCTTTTGGTTCATTCCCATGGAAAGATACCTAACCACACATATAGATGCCACACACACATACCATGGGTTAGTTCACAAAGCTATATTTACAATTTCTTACCATACCATGAGATACACAATCCCACTTGGTATATCTTGTAGCTTTGTGTGTTGATCACTTGCTTGATCAACCTTGTATCTTTGCTTCTCACTTCAAATGATGATGTCTTGAAGATGATAATGAAAGATCACCTAATACTTTTCTTCAAGACACACTAGCAATAAGCTCAACTCAAACCATGACCATTCTTCATATAAATCTTTGAATATAACAATGGCCATCAATGAAGCTAATAGAGTTCAACACATGAACTCCATTATTTCCTATGGACAAGATCTACAAGGATAACTCAATGCAAACATTAGTCCATAAGGATTGTCATTGATTACCAAAACCACATATGGGGTCACCATGCGCTTTCAATCTCCCCCATTTTGGTAATTGATGACAATCCCTTTTTACGAGGGTTTATATGATGAATTAAGCAACCATGCTAAACTAAGAGAAAGGATGCAATAGCATGGAAAGGCAAATGCTTAAGAACGAAACTAAAGCATAAACAAAATTCCCTTAAACCCTCTAAACTTCTCCCCCATTGGCATCCATTGCCAAAATGGGCAAAAAGATTAGAATGCCAATATAGTAAGAGCTCCCCCATAGTGTATGCATTCCTCATGATATGAGTGAAATCAAGTGCATATATCCAACTATAAATAGATGGATGGAGATCAAACTATATTGAGGATCCAAAGATTTACAAGCAATGTCAAATTGAAGGATACTTTCACAAAAAGGCAACCAACCAAAGGATCCGAAAAACCGATTGAGAAAAATCAATAATTTGATAAGATCAACCAAGTGTTCTAGAAAATCAAGAGGGAACTCCCCAAGGTACATGCACAATGTTAGGTTTGAATTACTATATAATGTGCACAACATGGACTCATCACTCCCTTATAGATAATTTTGAACACAAACAAGAGAAAGAGAATAGATTGGAAATGAAGCAAAGCAACTTGCAAACAAACAAAAGTTTAGAAATTAAGATCAAGAAGCGACAAATAAATACTTACTCAACCGAAATAGATGGGTGTGACAAGAAAAAACATTTTTAGGAGACTAATAGGATGATAAAATCATCAACATAGACTTTCAATGTATGAGGCACATAGTGCATATCATGTCTTTCCCATACACACAAACCATCAAAGGATAAAACACATAGGTCAACAAGCTTATTAAGATGCAAAAGGAATACAAAAGAAAAGCAAAGCTTGTGCCTTTTAGGAACCACCAAAGAATATAAAGCAATAAAACGTGGTCACTAAAGAAAAAAGACTATCAATTAAAGATGTAACTATTGTCGTGCGTATAAGTTTCTAAGTGGACACCAATCACAAAGATATATATCCACAAAGAAACATGCACACACAAAATAGGTACAAAGGTGAAGAACATGATATCCAAGAGAGGTTCATAAATATATCAATAAGATTTTTGCTTGAAAGCAAAGCACTAAGCTTAGTTTAATCTTAAGGGGATATAGATGAACAAACAAAACTCATCAAAGCATCACAAATATCACAAGGTAAAAGTGATAGTTGGAATGCGTCGATAAAGGTAACGCATATCACAAAAGATTCAAATGGTTTTTGAGAATTCATCAATATTTATATGAGAGACTTCAAGTAGAAGTTGCTAGATTAATATATTTGGGATTGGTGAATCATGAAAATGATTATAGATATCCCCTTAGTATGTAATCATCCTGGCCTACTCATAGTTGCAATAAAGATGCTTTTGATAAGACATTTGCAAGAACCAAATGAAATGCAACAAAGGGAAGTCATGCCAAGAAGCAACCTACAAAAGGTTGAAAGCTAGAAATGTATGCAAGGGATAGATACTTGTTACCGAGACGACATTGGTGATGAAGAGGATGCGAGATTGATAATCATCGTAGCTTGACTCCTATAATACCATGGTGAGAACACCTTACTTATGAATGCAGCAAGCAACCAATGTATCTCCATTGTACCTAAAAACAAAAATCAAGTACAAAATGGCTCCCAAACTTATTGGGTCCAAAGTAGTTAGAACAACTACAATACATAGGACAAACTCCACATAAATATGTGCATATTAATATGAATTTGAATTTCATGCACATCTTAGCCATTTAGGATTTGATGGAGTTTATCCTATATATTGGATCAACGAAAGTAAGCATGCCAAAAGATATACATAGTAAATATGCATGCACAAAACTTTCAAGAACCAAAACAAGATACAAATTGGACAAAGAACCAATTAAACCAAGAAGCCACTCACAAGAGTGAAAAGAAAGAGAATTGTCCAAATTATATCAAGATCCAAATGAACACATGATTGAGGAAACCAAATAGAGAAGATACCAAAACAACATCAAAGAATAAACAAACCCTCTACACTTTTCATGATAGCACACAAAGTACCAAGACGAAAAATGTTCGTCTTCCAAAGAGATAAGTCATTGGGATAAAATACAAATTTAAAGACAGCAAGTGTTCAAACGCATATTGGATAGTTCTTCCAAGAATAGTGCATTATTTATGATCTTGCATTTGAATACAAAATGCACACAATGGAATCATTACTCTCCATATATATTATTCAAACATTAGTCATGTTTAAATAAAATCAACTAGATGCAATACCAATTTAAAGAACGGTGATCTACTCAATGTAGGATAGCTTTCCCAAGAATAGTGCAACCCAAAGAAGTATGACTTTGAACATAAGTGCACAAGTATGGGATCATTGCTTTTCCTACCACAAGAAAAAAAAAATTTGAGTAGAGCAAGGAAGACACAAGGGAATTAAACCAAAAAAAACATTGGCAAGAAACAAGGAAATTTTAGAGCAAAGGCCAAAGTAAATATGATCAATAAACTTACCACAAATTATTATAACTTGTCAAAGACAAGAGATGTATGGAGTTATTTCTCGGTGGTAGATTTGTTCACAATCATATTCACAAACATAAGCATCTGGTAAAAGATAGGAATAATAAAAAACATGCTTAGAAAGTGATTCTTGAAGGCTTCAAATAAAACTCGAAAATGCAAGGCAACAAGAAACTCTCTTACAAAAAAGATACCAAAGAAGAGAAACACAAGATATTTTAAGCAAATATGGAACTTGTTTGAGAAAAATGCCACTTAGGAACAAGATAACTAGGATATCAACTCTAGGTGGCAATACCTCACATGTTCACATTTTCTAGGCTTGTAATATGCACATAGCTTATTACTCCCCCATAATGTGATAATCCATTGAAAACAACAAGAGGCAAAAATAAATCCAACTAGAGAAAGTTAATGGACATTTAAACTGAATTTCTCATGAGAATAACATACCACATAGAGACTACATAATATTGATATATCAACACTAAGTGGTATGCCTCATGTACACACATTTTAGGATAGTAAAGTGCAAAGCATATTACTCCCCAAAAATGGGATAATCATTAATCTCCCAAAGATCCAACTAAAATAAGCAACAAGAGTAATGAAGGCTCAACACAAAACACACAAGTACATGGAGTGCAAACCACCAAACATAACTAGATTACTCAAGATAGGTAAGTAGTAAGCACAACATATACAAACACATGCTAGCAACAAAACCAACACATGCAAGGGGGCAAGTAACTTTCAATGAATATATGAATTATATACAAGTTACCGCAAGGAGGAACATTGGATAAGAGATATATATATAATCCACATGACTTGGATTGAGGAAATATAATTGATGAAGATCCCTTAATTCTTCATGATATAGCCAAGTCTCCAATGCCCTCCAACAACACCTATTGATCAAGTTTGAGCTTGTTGGTCCCCAACCAAGTTGGGTCCTAAGAGGTTAGTCACAATAGGTTTGGCAACCCAAATGGTTCTTTTCTTGGCACCACTTTGAGTACCAACAAACTTGGCAAACACATTGCCCACATTATCCTTCCGAATGGAATAAACATCATCAACAAGGATAGGGTTGGATAATGTACCATTAGAGTATGGAGAAGCAAAGTGTCCCTTCTCACGACAAAGGTAGCAACATCGAATCTTTTGTTTCTTCTCAATAGGCTTCTCAATAAGAGGAGAATTGGATTGAGTCTTCTTAGGAGGTCGCCGTTGTTCAACTCGTGGTTGAGCATGAGATTGAACAAGAGGACGCTTCCCTAGTTGCTTCTCACTAAGAAGCTTCTTCTTCAAAGGGCAAGATCTAACATGGTGCCCTTCAATCTTGCACTTGAAGCAAATGATCTTGGCCGAATCTTTTTCTTGTTCTTGGCCCTTCTTCTTGTAAATAGTGGACTAGTTCTTGATATTGGAGTTGAATCCAAGTCCACTCTTGTCATTGGGAAGTCTTTCACTCTCGACATCTTGTCAAGGGTGGAACTCCCTTCATGACACTTTTCCAAGTATTTCTTCAAAGAAGTGACTTGGGACTTGAGCTCTTTAATTTCCTCTACATGGTTAGAATTAACACAAGAGATAGAGGAAGTAGATGCCTCATTGTTAGAGCAACAAGGCAAGGAAAGCAACTCATCACAAGATGTAGAAAAATTATGAGAGGATGAGTTACTAATACTAGAACAAGGCAATATAGCATTAATAGAAGAGATTGTTCTAGTAACCACATGAGGCTCACTAGATGTTACCTTTGTAGTGATAGCCTCAAGAGCTAATTTTAGCTTGGTAAGGGATGCTAGAAGATCCTCATGAGAGCTATATAGCTTTTCGTGACTTTCTTCCAATTTCCCACACTTGCTAGTCATTAACTCAAGTTGAGCCCTTAGCTCAACATTCTCCTTCAAAATAAATGCTTCACAAGATGTGGAGTTAGTAGCACAAGCATCATTAGAAATAGAAGAAGACAACTTGGCAAGCTCATTATTCAACCTAGAGTTTTCCTCAATTAGATTAGCATTGCCAACAACAAATTCAACCTTTTCACTTTTAAGCACTTTATATTTAGCATTAGTATGGTCACGTGCTTTAGTGAGATAGGCTATGTGTTCATTATAGAGCTCCTCAATAGATTCAAGTTTCTCCTCAAGAGTAACTCGGAGCTCATACTCTTCCTCAAGAGACATAGTGAGGGATGCCTTTTCATCGGCATCACTTCTTTCAATCTCACGTTTCTTTTCAATGATTTTAGAGCTATAAATAGCAAAAGCCAATATTTCACCCAAAGAAGTGATAGCTTTACTACCTTTAGGGAGATTAAGAAGAACCAACTCACCCTTCTCCATTAAGGAGACCTCATCCTCATACTCTCCGCAAAATAAATCCTCATCCTCATTATCACAAGATGTAGTGGGTTCCAAAGGTGGAGATACCTTTGAATCCTTAGCCATAAGGCACATATGAGAAATGGATAATGATGATGAAGATTGACTTGAAGCACCAATAAGGTCCATGTCTTGTTCCACCAAAATATGAGATTCCTCTTGTGACAAATCACATGTTGGTGGAGTGGAGAAAGATGTGAACTCATCACGGCTGGAAGTGGATGGAGAACAATCATCCTCAATAATGTTGGACACATCATATATATCTTGAAGTTTCGTCCATAACTCATGAGCGTTCCGAAAAGGCATGATTGATTCAATAACTACATCGCTCAAAACACACAAGAGACCATTAGATACAAGAGTATCGAGATAAGAGTTTTCCTCATCCTCTAAAGATAAATCTTTAGAATTCTTTGGAGGAAGAAAATCCATATCTACAATTCTCCTTACATACTTCGGACCCATGTCCGTAAGAAAATTAAGAAAGCGAATTTTCCAAACATCACAATTTCTACCATAGAATATAAAAGCAGGATCGTGCTCTATTTCCCTAAACGACATCGTACTCTCTAGGATGTAAAGCCTAATAAAGAGAGACGAGGCTCTGATACCAATTGAACGGACAACGACGTCGCCTAGAGGGGGGTGAATAGGCGATTAAAACTTTTCTGGTTAAAGCTTGCTAAATGCGGAAATAAACTAGGTGTTTAAATTAACAAGCATACAACCTAAATATTCTATGGTCAACTAGGGCACCAACAACTTATGCTAAGCAAGACAAGTAACAAGGTGATAGCAAGATATATAACTTCAAGCATGAAGGCTATTACAATGTAAATTGCATAAGTAGAAAGCTCAGGTAGAAATAATCGAGGCACACGGAGACGATGATGTATTACCGAGTTCCTCCCACAAGGGGAGTACGTCTCGTTGGAGGGGTGTGAGCTCGCCACAGAGGCCTACTCAACGCCACAAAGGCCTCACCCTATTCTCCGATAAACCCCGCCACAAAAGGCCTAGTTCACCTTCCACTATTGGCAACCTTCAAACCCGAGGCACGCATCCACGACTCAATTGGAGGCTCTCGGTGTCACCACAATCTTGGGGCACACATCCACAACTCAATTGGAGGCTCCCAAGAACATCACAAGTCGTCTAGGGTCCAAGACCCAGGAGTAACAAGCTCACAAACTTTCAACTTCCACGAATCCGCGTGGAGAGAGCAAACCGATGCAACCGATGCAAATGGCAAGAACACAAGTGCTCAAATCCTTCACTCTCGAATTCCAACAAAGCAACAAATGCTTATGGGGGAATAAGAGAGGAAGAACAAAGGAGGAGAAACACCAAGAACTCCAAGATCAAGATCTACTAAGTTTCCCTCACTAAGAAGGAAGATGGATTGGTGGAAATGTAGATCTAGATCTCCTCTAACTTCTCCCTCAAAGATATGCAAGAATCATAGGAGGGATTGGGAGAGGGGCAAGCTATCCAAGGACAACAATGGTGGAGGAGAGGGAGAAAAACGTGCTTGGAGGCTTGGGGACCAATGGGGAAGAAAGCCCCCTTAAATAGGTCCCCACAAAAACTAGCCGTTTTGTGTGCAGACCGAGCAGGATATTCCGGTCCAAAACTGGACCAAATAATCCGGTCCGACAGGAATATCCGGTCTAAACTGAATAATCCGGTATCAAATAATCCGGTTGGGTTCTGTCGCGAACAGGCACCTGAACCGGATAATCCGGCTCCTCCTGAATAATCTGGTACAAATAATCCGGTTCACTACTGTTAGTTTTATCTCCAGTCCTTAGCCGTTTTCGGCTGAGAACTTCGGAGCGGAGGGACAGATGCCAACCGTATATTCCGGTTCAAACTTGAACCGGAATTTCCGCCCTCCGCAAGACTAACAAAAACAACAACACGAAAACTGCAATAACTTTTTCATCCGGACTCCGTTTTTGATGATCTTGGGCTCGTTGAAATCACCACAACGAGCACTACAATAATATTCAGAGAAACATCATTGTCCACCAATGGAAGATAAAAACCTAATGGGGAAAAGTTTTGGCCTCTCAAAAAGGAACAACCGATAAAACCTCCTACATGAAAACACACATAACTTTTGCGAATGAACTCCGAACGAGGTAAATCCAATTGCATCGGAAAGATAATAGCAAGGAGTATCCAAATAAAAGTACAGAGAAGTTACCACACATGGAAGGTGTGGGAACAAAGTCAAAGACGAACGGAATATTTTCACCACCGAAAACACAACAAGTTTTTCTTACGAAATCCGTTTTCGAGAAACCAAAGCTTGTCATGAAGATCACGACAAGCACTAAAATCCAAAGGAGACAAAAGCAAAATAAGAACCAAGAAAGATATATGCCAAGTATGCAAAGGTTTGAGCTCTCCATAACGATTTGATCAAGTTACTAACTTGAGAGCCTCTCTTGATAGTACGACTATCTATCCTGTAACCCGGTCTCCCAAAGACACGAGACCGGTAAAATAGAACACCTATCAGGATTATACTTTTGCCTTGAGCATTCCACTTGAGCTAGATGATGACGATCTTGACTCTCTCAAGTTGGATCTTCTTTCTTGATTGCGCTTGCTAGCACAAGCTCCGCTTGATGATGACTTGCAAGTTGCTCCCCCATACACCATAATGGGAGAGACTAGCTCCCCCATACATCATTATGGGAGAGACCCTTCTCGGCAAATCTTCACAAGGCCACAATCTCCAAAAGGGTGGCAAGCATCAAGCATAGTATATCTTCAAGATGCTTCACTTAAGCTTCCACGTCAAGCTAGATGACGAACACTGCTTGACGACGACATAGACCACGGGCTATATGAAATCTTCCTTTTGGTTCATTCCCATGGAAAGATACCTAACCACACATATAGATGCCACACACACATACCATGGGTCAGCTCACAAAGCTATATTTACAATTGCTTACCATACCATGAGATACAACATCCCACTTGGTATATCTTGTAGCTTTGTGTGTTGATCACTTGCTTGATCAACCTTGTATCTTTCTTCTCACTTCAAATGATGATGTCTTGAAGATGATAATGAAAGATCACCTAATACTTTTCTTCAAGACACACTAGCAATAAGCTCAACTCAAACCATGACTATTCTTCATATAAATCTTTTAGTATAACAATGGCCATCAAGGAAGCTAATAGAGTTCAACACATGAACTCCATTATTTCCTATGGACAAGATCTACAAGGATAACTAAATGCAAACATTAGTCCATAAGGATTGTCATTAATTACCAAAACCACATATGGGGGCACCATGCGCTTTCACACGAGCCATAAATGCGCACGATCTGCTGTAAACATCGTGGCAGAGGTAACTGCGTACCGCCGGCTCGTTTCCACTCCACGCGTGGCAGCCGCGATCGGTGCCACGTCACAAGATCTACGGTACAGATCGATTTGGCTTGCGTATAAGTAATTGCCCTTAGGTGGAAAGTAATTTTCCTGGCCATTTGCTCTCCTTCTTCCACCTCGCGCACACCTCCTTATCTGCAAGCACCCACGAGCTCTCATGGCTAGAGGGAAGAAGCGCGACGCTACCACATCGTCATTGACGGTGGCTCAGGACGTCCCCACGCCACCTGCCGTGAGGACGGGCGACTGGCGTTCCGCCAGCACCACCAACAAGAGCATCAAGGAGATGTAGAGGGAGGGGCTGCTTCCCCCCGAGGGCGAAAAACGTGTTCGCCTGAGCAAGAAGGAGGAGGTACCGAATCCCCGCGCGAACGAGCGCGTGATTTTCGCGGATCACGTCTCGCGTGGCCTCTCTCTCCCTCTTCATCCTTTCCTTCTTGGATTGTTGTATGTCTACGGCATACAGCTCCATGACCTGCCTCCAAATGCGATTCAGCACATCTCGTCCTTTATCGTACTTTGTGAGTGTTTCCTGGGAATTCGCCCGCACTGGGGCCTCTGGAAGGTCCTGTTCAAAGTGCAGGTCTTCCATGAGAAGTCGCGGCTAGGCGACCAGCTGGGGGAGCCGCTTCGCACCGGCGGCTTCGGGATCCAAGAGAAGACGGATAACTCCTATCAGGAGATGCACTCCGTCGATCCGCACAAGGATGGCGGAGGAAGTGGTTCTACGTTGCCGATAACAGCGCGAGTGGGGCTCACGAATTCCACCCGTTCGCTGTTTTGAAGCGAAGGAAGTCTTGGGCGCACAAGCTCACTGTCGAAGATAGCCTGATCGTCTCCCCACTACTCGCGAAAGTGGCGAACCTTCGCGATCAGACAATGGGGGTTGCGTTGAATGGCTTGCACCTGGCGAGCGTGTTCCTTCGGCGTAGGATTCAGCCTCTACAAGAGAGGCCATCGACTATGTGGGAGTATCAGGGCAGTTCAAGACCCTAGCCGCGTCTGCCAAGATATCCCCTCGAATGCCGAATTCGAGAAGAAGATTGCGGCTATCACCAAGCTGAATGTAGGCGAGTCCTTCGCCACCTGCTCTTTTGATCCATTCGAGGCTCCAAAGCCCCCTCCATCCGAGGTAAGTTTTCTTCTTCTCTTTTTTATTCTTTTTGCCATCCGAAAATCTATCGACTGAGGTTTCTCATCTTTTCTACTTCTTCTTTCGTAGAGTTTGAAAATAGCAACATGCTACCCGCCAGTCTCGGCTGAGGATGCCTCGGACCTCCTAGCGAGCAATGTTGAGACCCCTCTCGACACCAGTGTTGCTGAAGCCGACTCGAGCTCCGAGCACGATTCTTCAGACGACGTGGAAGAGTCGGGTAGCGATCAGCTCCACCACCGCAAGCGCCGCAGGCAGGGGGGATGATGAAGCCAGTTCCAAAGACAGTTCCTTGGGTGGCGGATCCGGCAAGGCGACCGAGCCTCTCCAGGTGACGCATATGAATGTGCTTCCTCCCCCGGCCCTCAAGTCGAAGGTTACTACCGCCTGGAATGTGGACATTTTGGATGACGACGACGAGGACGAGTGATTTTGTTGTTCTTTAGTCGAGAATCTTTCCCATTTTCTTGTGTCTTTGTTTAATAATTATTTTTCTTCCATAGCATCCTCCAAGCCATCAGCCCCGGCCAGTATGCTTCTTCTGTTCCCTCTGTGAAGAGGAAAAAGGCAGTCGCGAGCGAAACTCCAGTTGCATAGGCCATCCAAAAGTCTCCAAGTCCCGCACAAGCAGCTGCGGCTCCAGATTACAGGGTTGCCTGGCTTCGCGGGTGGAGCCTCGGCGAGCAAAGAAGTTTCGGGTAGCTCGGCGGACCCTCTGTCCATCACCCAAGGCCAGGTAATTTTCATCGCGTCTTCCGTATTTTCTGCTTTGCTTGATCATGATTTATGTCGGGTGCAGGACAGTGCTCCCGATGGGAGTAGTCCCCGAGGTCGTGGTTAATCGCTTGCGATTGGCCACAAACTCAAGTTTAAGCTTTTTTCCTTTCTTACTTTTCTTGATTTTATCGGGTGCACGGCAGTGCTCCCGATCGGAGTAGTCCCCGAGGCTATACTTGACTGTGTACAGTCGTGAATAGGCTCAAGAGATTTTTCCCCCTAACTCGACTTTTCTCTCGTGCTTTTGCAGTCTCTTCTTGACTCCCTTGCTGCCATCGGTCGCCGAGTGCTCTTGGCTGAGGCGGATTGCGTTTCCCTTCGGGTGGATCGTGATCGACTCATCCACGATGGCCAATCTCTTCAAGATAGGTTAACCCACTCCGTTTTGTTGTTTCCGTTGATCGCGAAAATTTCTTAAGCTTTATTTGTTCCTTTGTAGCTCAAGTTACCCGCTTGAAGACCGAGAGAGCTGAAGCCATCGCTCGGGTAAAAACCCTTGAGGCTGAGTTGGAGTCCTCCCAAAAGGAGCTGGATTCCACTCGCAAGAATTCAGCTGACTTCGAGGGTAAGCTTGTCGAGGCTCAAGAGGCGCTGAAGCAGTTGGAGGAGGCGGGTGCCAGACGTGACAGTGACCTCGTTGGCATCATCCGCCCTTTGGCGCAGAGGTTCGCGGGTAAGCCATTCTTGACTATCTCTTTGCTGCAATGTATCTTAATTTTCTCTTTCGGAAATTTATGATATCCTTTTTGTAGATGTCCTTGGGGTTGCATTGAAACTACCTGGGAGCCAGCGAGTGGACGCCCTGATGGATTCCTGCGCCCAGTTCGAGGAGCATGCAAATGGGATCTGCTCCCTCGTCGGTGAAGCCACCCGAGTGTTGACGCAGTTCCACGAGCGCCTTCTGGTGGATGCAGTGGTTCCACCTACATTGGGCGTCCTTCTGAAAGTTTTCTTGGAGGATGAAAATCTCCTCCAGACTTATTCAGTCGCCCAGTATGAATGCAGGGGCTAGGACGACTATCCAATTTGCGCTGGCGCATGGAGTCTCGGACCTGGAGAAGGTGTACTCGAGCCTTCCCTACGACGCTATCACATGCTTAAAGGTAGCGCTCCGTCCCTTTGGCGCTCCTGCTGAGGTCCTTGACAAGAAGCTCTCCGAAGTGCTTGCCCGTGCTAGTCGCAAGGGGCAGCCTGCTGCGAGTGGCAGTACTTCTGCAGCCCCGTAGGATAGTTTATTTTTGCTTTGTTCGTCGATGTAATGAACCTTGGGATGTATTCCCGCATTTTCTTTAATCAAAGTGTTCCTTGATATTATTACTACCAGATTGTTGCGCTTTACTGTCTGTTTCCGCGCTCCCGATGGGAGTAGCCCCCGAGCACCTGTTAGATAGGTGGTGTATTTCTCGAGTGGGGTCTTGTAGTGTTTATGAAGTTGCTTCATTTCTTTCCAGGTAGTGGGTCCTAGCGCAGAGTCTTCGAGTGGGTCTGCTGCGCGGGTGGACCCCCTTGTTGCTGCTGCTAGTACATTTGCCTCGCTCCGTGACCGCGTTGCGGATGGTGAGCGCAAACTGAAAGCGCTGTGGGGCGTGGCTGATGTCGCCAAATCAAAGGAGAGACTCGCGGCTGATCGTGAAAAGATTGTGATGGAGGAGCTGGCGGCCGTTGCGAAGGATATGCTTTGTAAGCCCGCAAGCCCCCGAGTGTTTGGCTGCTATGCTTCCCTTTCTGTTTTGACGTGTTTGCTGAATTTTGCAGTTGTTGAACCCGATGGGCCTTGCGAGACTCACTGGGTGGATACCCACATTTCCTATGAGGCGGGTAGCTCCAAACCACATGCAGCCAATTTTTGGTCTGATCGCAGTCGAGGCTTCGTTTTGGCCACTTTTAAGTATCGGGCGAGCCAGGCGAAGATTCTTCTGGAGTCCTGTCACGAGGCTCTTTCTTCTGTGCATCGGACGTTTTATCCATTGGGTACCATTCCAGAAGGATGGAGCGGTTTGCTAAGGGTCTTTAGTCGAGTAGGAGAGGTTCGGGAGTGCGTTCTCCAGCAACTTATCTGTGGAGATCATGTAGCACTCGCCTTTGTTCGGGTGTGGCATCCTGGGATCAACTTTAACTCGGTGGCGCGGCTTCCCAACTCTCCAATTGACTTTTCTCCTCACCACACGGTCGTCCAACCCGCAGCGGAGCGGGTTATTCGACTAACTTCCGAGGAAATTTATCAAATGCTTGCGGAGAGGAATGCTCACCGTTAGATGTAATCGTACGATGGACCTTGTTGTACCTTGTATTTGAAAATTGCATTTTATGCTAGTTATGCGTTTCCCCCGTGTGTTTGGGGTGTATACATGTTGTTTTTAGCATGTAAAATTGAAGATGCGAATAGCTATGGTGGAAGAACCATGTATTTTATTGATATGGCTGAGAAGCCATGTATTTCTTCGAGCTACAGAATGGCTAGTACAGCCTTATTTCTTGCGAATAGAATAATCCTAAGGGTAGAATTTGCGGAGGTGCGCAACATTCCATGGGTTGGAGTAGATGCCACCAGTCTTCGGGTTCTTCAGTCGGTACGCGCCACCTGGGATAACTTCGTGTATTATGAAGGGTCCTTCCCATGGTGGCTCGAGCTTGTGTCCTTCCTTCTGCTTGAGCCGCAACATTAAATCTCCGACCACGAAAGCTCTGTGGCGTATACGGTGGCTGTGATAGTTGCGCAGTGATAGCTGCTATACCGCCGATCTTGCGAGTGCAATGTCTCGAATTTCGTCGAGTGCGTCCACGTCTTCTGCGAGTGCCCTGTTTGAGGTTTCCTCGTTGTACGCGACGACTCGTGGAGCGCTGAATTTGACGTCTTCGGGCAGGACGGCCTCGGCTCCGTAGACCATGAAGGATGGCGTACAATTTGTTGACCGATTTGGCGTTGTGCGGAAGCTCCACAGTACTGATGGTAACTCCTCGGCCCAGTGCCCTTCTTCTGGGTTCAAGCGATCAAGTAGCCGCTTCTTTAGGCCAGCTGAGACTAATCTGTTGGATCGCTCGACTTGACCGTTAGTTTGCGGGTGAACCATCGAGGCGAAGCTGAGGGTGATTCCCTTTTTCTCGCAGAATTCCTGTGTTTCCTTCGCTGTGAAGTTGCTACCGTTATCGGTGATGATGTTGTGTGGTATGCCAAATCTGCACACAATGGAGTCGAGGAATTTCACGGCACACTGGGCGCTGGCGGAGGTGACTGGCATAGCCTCTATCCACTTTGTGAATTTGTCAACTGCTACTAGCAGGTACGTATATCCTCCAGGTGTCGACTTGCGTAGTGTCCCTACCATGTCTAGCCCCCATTGCGCAAAGGGCCAGGTGATGGGGATCATGTGTAGTTCCGTGGCAGGGGCGTGTGGCTTGGGCGTGAATCTTTGGCAAGCATTGCATTTGTCGACTAGGTCCTTTGCGTCTCTGGCTGCCGTGAGCTAGTAGAATCCTACCCGAAAAGCTTTGCCCACGATTGCCTTCCAGCTGGCGTGGTGTCCGCAATCTCCTTGGTGTATGTCTCGCAGCAGTTCCTTGCCATCCTCGGGTGCTATGCATCTTTTCAATATTCCTGATATGCTCTGTTTGTATAGCTCTCCGTTGAGCACCCAAAAGATTTTGCTGCGTCGTACTATTTGTCGGGCCTCGCAAACGTCTGCTAGGAGCTGTTTGTTGGACAAGTAGTCGAGGTATTTCTGCGTCTAGACTGGCTCGACCAGAAAAACTTGTCTTGAAATATTGTGGCTGAGCTCGATGACAGCGATTTGCGGGCTGACGTCCGTCTCCAATGCTGCGGGTGCTCCCGCTGGCTTTTTGACCTTGACTGAATGCTTGATCATTCGCTAGAAGTATATTCCTGGCGGTATGGGCGTGTTTGTAGACCCCATGTTTGCCAGTTTATCTGCTTCCTCGTTGCTGGATCGTGCAATGTGCTTTAGTTCGCACCCTTTGAAACTTTCATCGAGCAGATTATACATATCCCGATATGGGACCATGTTATCCGCGATAGCGTCGCACTCCTTCATCGTCTGCTGTACGATGAGGTTTGAATCTCCATAGATCATCAATCGGGTGGCTCCGCAGGCGATCGCCATTTTCATGTCGTGAAGGAGGGCCTCGTACTCTGCGTCGTTGTTGGATGCCGGGTCATCGGGTGGGAAATCCAACCTCAGGAAGTACTGCAGTTTGTCTCCCCTAGGGGATATGAGGACGACCCCGGCTCTAGCTCCTTCGTTCCTCTTCGACTCGTCGAAGTACATTATCCAGCTGCTCGAGTATTCTGGCGGTCCTAGTGTTTGCAGTTCTGTCCACTCGCTCAGGAATTCCAAGAGTACCTGTGATTTCACAGAATTGCGCCCTGCATATATGATGTCCTAGGCGCCGAGCTCGATGCTCCACTTTGCAATTCTTCCGGATGCCATGGGATTGTTCATGATAGTACCGAGTGATGCGTCATACGATGGGAAGTAGTGCTTGAGTTTTCGAGCTGTGAGTACCACGCCATACGCGAGTTTTTGGTAATGAGGGTATCGATGTTTGCACGGCGAAAGCACCTCGCTGATGTAATATATTGGTCTTTGGATGACGTACGCCGCCGCTCGACCACGATGACTGTGCTGATGACTTGGTTAGTTGCGGCTAGATATAGGTATAAGGGCTCCTTCTCTTGTGGTGTTGCCAGGACGCGCTTGCTCTGCAGTAGTTGCTTCATATCGAGGAATGCCTTTTTTGCTTCGGGTGTCCACTCGAACTTATCTGTCTTGTTCAACAGCTTGTAGAAAGGCAACGCTTGCTCGCCTAGTCTTGCAATGAATCTGCTCAGGGCGGCTAGTCGTCCTGCGAGCTGCTGCACACCGCGGAGATTGGTTGGCTCCTTCATTGTCAGGATCGCTTGGATTTTCTCCGGGTTGGCTTCGGTTCCTCGAGCGTACACCAGATACCCGAGGAGTTGTCCTGCAGGGATGCCAAAGACGCACTTGGTCGGGTTGAGCTTGATCATGTATGCATTCAGAGCGTCGAATGTTTCTCTGATGTCGTCGAGGAGCGTGTCCTCCACTCGAGTCTTGATGACGATGTCGTCAACGTACACCTGTACGTTCTTGCCAATGAGCTTAGCGAGGTATTTTTGCATGCAACGCTGATATGTTGCGGCTGCGTTTTTTAGCCCGATGGGCATTGTCGTGTCGCAGTAGACACCGTGAGGTGTGATGAATGCTGTCTTTTCCTTGTCTTCCTTCTTCATCCTGATCTGATTATAGCCCGAGTAGGCGTCTAAGAAGGAGAGGCACTGGCAGCCTGCGGTGGAGTCCACGATCTGGTCGATACGTGGTAGGGGAAAGTTATCCTTGGGGCATTGTTTGTTCAACGACGTGTAGTCGATGCATACGCCAAGGATGTCAGTGTTTTTTCTTCGGGGCCAGCACTGGGTTTGCTAACCAAGTGGATATCTTTATTTCTTTGATGAACTTTGCGGCGAGTAGTCTGTTCACTTCTTCTCCAAGTGCTTTTTGCTTTGGCTCTGAAAACCGTCGGGTTGTCTGTTTGATAGGCTTGGCGTCTTTGTAGACTTTGAGTGAGTGCTCGGCGAGCTCCCTGGGTATCCCTGGCATATCTGAAGGTTGCCAGGCTAAGATTTCCCAGTACTCACGGAGGAGTTCGACGAGCGTGCCTTCCTATGCTGGCGAGAGGGTAGTGGACACCATCGCCGTCTTCGCAGGCTCCGTCGGGTGCACTTGATGCTTTCGAGTGTCGCTGTTTGCGCTTAACTCGAGCTCTGGGGCATTCTTTTTAGTGAGAGGTATCACGGAGTGGTCCGTGGTTTTTGCTATCTCTTCCAGCTCCTCCTGCATTTCGAAGGATTTGACGATCTCGTTGAACTCTATGTCGCACTTATTGGATTTTTTGAAGTCGCCGTCGATGGTGATGGTGCCATGTTCCCCAGGTAGCTTGAGCTTCAGGTAGGCGTAGTGTGGTACCGCCATGAATCTGGCGAATGATGTTCGGCCAAGAATAGCGTGGTACTGTGAGGGCCAGTCGACTACTTCGAAGTCGAGGAATTCTCGTCTGTAATTGCTTTGGTTGCCGAGCACCACCTCCAAGTTGATTGTTCCGAGTGGGAGGACTGCCTTCCCTGGTACTATCCCGTGAAAGGATGTCTTTGATTCCGCGAGTCCGTCCAGTTTCCTGTTCATCCTATGGAGTGTGTCCGCGTAAATGATGTTGATCCCGCTGCCTCCGTCCATAAATACTCGGGCAAGTTCGTAGTTGCCAATCTGCGTCTGGATGACGAGTGCGGCGTGTCCTGGCCGATAAACTCGCGGGGGATAGTATTCTTTGGAGAAGTTATCGGTTGGTCAGCCATCTTCAAATACTCGGGTTTGGACGGTGGAGCTTGGACATCCATGAATACTTGTCGAGTGTTTCTTTTCTAGGCCCTGCGGGACAGGCAGACTTTCTGTATCATCCCCAGGAGTCCTGCTGGGTTCGGGTACCCATTGCCTCCATGGTTTGCGGCGGGTGGTGCGGGTAGCGCGGCCAGCGCTGCGTTTTGGTTTCCTGGTGGAGGTAGGACCTGTGGCTGGTGGAAACCCTGGTGTCCTCCTCCTGGGAGCTGTGGGTAGCCCTCATTGAATGCCGCTCTGTTTTTCTTCGAGAAGGCCTCGTGTATGTCAAGGAACTTTCGGCAATCCTTGAGAAGGTGTGTTGCCTTGGTTTTGCCAGTGCGCTTATCTGTAAATAGATGTAGCGTGCAGTAACCATCGAGGTCCTCCTCGGGAGTTTTATCCTCTGGCTTCGGCTTCCATTCGTGATTTCCATGATGTCCGCTGTCGCGATTTCTCGTGAACTCTGCCGCCACCAGTTCTTCACGATCGTCTTGATCGGAATGCTTTCTCCTCTTATTTCGACCATGGCGGTTGTCTTCAGGTGCTGGTGAAGATGCCTTTTCATTGCGCACCGAGTCCTCTCTGTTGGCCCATCTGTCGACTATAGCCATTAGCTCTCCGATGGTTTTGGGTGCGGCTCGCCCCAATTCTTCTCTGAAGGCGGTTCACCGAGCTCCTTTGGTAAAAGCTTCGACTGCGTCCTCTTCCGATATGTTTCCCGCCGTATTCCTGAGTGTGGTCCATCGTTGGATGTATTCGCGACTAGACTCACCACTCTTTTGCCTGCAAGCTCGCAGTTCTTCGATGGTCGCGGGTCTTTTATATGTTGCCTAGAAGTTCTTGCGGAAGTCGAAGGTTAGATCGTCCCATGATCCGTAGCACGCCTTCGGTCTTCCTTCGAGCCAGCTGCGCGCAGCGCCTACAAGATGTAGGTTAAGGTACTGCATAGCTGTGGTCTTGTTTCCACGTTGGCATTTTACTGCCGTGAGGTAATCCGACAGCCAGGATTTGGGCTCCAGCGAACTGTTGTATTTTGGCACTTCCGTAGTAAGCTTAAACCTCCTGGGCATTGGTGCCTTGTGGATGTCGCGAGTGAAGCATAGTGCGCCGCAGGCCTCTTCGTCAGAAGAGGTGGATGGGGAACGTGCGCGGTTCCTGGCTGCTCGGGCCTTGTCGACTTTGTTTTGCGCGATGTCAGATCGCGCGTTGTATCCAGGCTGGTCGTGATCGACCTCCTTCCGCGGCTCCCTTCTGCGGTATCATGAGCGGCTGTTGTGGTGCCGCAGACTGCGATCTCGATCTCTCGGGCTGTCATCGCTGCTACTCGCGCTGTCATCGCTGCTACTCGGGCTGTCGCCGCGTCGTCGAGCTTCTTTTCCGCGGGCGCGCTGAGGTGACTTCTCCTTCTTGGGCGATATACTCCAGTGTCTGCGGGTCGTTTCTTCGTCCTTCCTCTGTGCAGTCGCGTTTTTGTGGCCTTGGGCTGCGAGCCTTGCGGCTGCCATGCCCAGCCCCTTCTGGACTTGCCTGTATTGCTCCGCGCGGGGGTCATTCTCCCCTGGCTGGTTTGCCTGCAGATAAGTGGATGCAGTCAGGACCGCGGCGGCAGGGGTAGTTGGGTGCACGTTTCCGTCATCGTCAATGCGCATGAGCGAGGTATCGAGTGTCTTGCTGATCCCGCTCAGAGATTCGCCATCCATGGATGTGGTCTTCGAGACATATCTCTTCTTTCCGGGATGGTTTCCTACAGAATGTGTCTTGGAGAGTGCCGCACGGCGCTGGCTTGACTCGTCCGCTAGCTTTTTCCGTTCGGCCAGATCCCTGCGAGATTCTTTGATCGATGTTGTCGCTTTCACTAGAGGATAGTGGTATGCGGTTAGATCTTCCTGAGAGGCTCCTTCTTCAATCGGCTTGGCTGAGTGTACGGCCGTTTTTGCTTTGAGCCAAGCTGCTCGTGATACTTTGATGAGCTCGCGTTCCCTCGCGCTCTCCTCCATCTCTTCGGGTGGGTCAGTTGATCCTGCCATGCAGACCTGAGCCAGATATGGCCCGTGAGTCCTAGGCGTGGATTGGAGATCTTTCCGAACCCGAGAGGGTTCCTCTGCAGAGATGGTGTGGAAGTTGCAAGTGCTTAGGCGGATGGATTCGCCACTTTTTGCTAGGTCGCGACTCACGTAGTTGGGTAGCGAGTCGACAGCTTCAGGCTTCGAGACCGACTCAGAGTCCGATCCTTCGAGATTGGTTTTCTCGGGGAATTGCAAGATCCCCGCTTTGTAGGCGTAGAATTGGAAGCTCCCGAACGTCAAGGTGACGCTCTTCTCCAGTTCGCTGAACGCCGAGCGTGATTCCGGCGAGTGGGGCGCGACGATGACCGACTCGAATCGGATCGGATTGGTTGGAGTTGAAGTTCCGGGGCTCCAGCTGAAGATTGGTGATGATGAGGCCAAAGATGTCGTATATCCAGTGCCCGTCATTCCCACAGACGGCACCAATTGTCGAATATGCATATCAACAAGTCACTCGGGTGAACCGATAGGGTTTCGATTAGGAGAACATGTAGGCGCTGGTGACAATCGTCGGCTAACATGGGAACGATTTACCCAGGTTCGGGGCCCTCGTAGAGGTAAAACCCTTACTCCTGCTTCTGTCGATCTGTATTAGCACAATAGATCGGTTACAGTGGTGGTGCTCGAGTCGAGAGTAGATCTCAATCTCAAGGCTTAGGTGGTGTGGTATTGCTTGGTCCCCCTCCTGGTGGTTCTCCTGGCCTTATATAGGTGGCCAGGTCCCAAACCGTCCCCGGGGGGTTACAAACCCTAACCTAAAGTCGGTTACAAGTTTCCTTTTTTGATCCGCAAGGCTTTGCGGGTGGGCCTTGATTGGGCCTTCTAGAACTGTCTATGGCATCTCCCTTCGGGCTTGGGTCTTGGGCCTTGGACCGGGTAGGCTTAACCGATAGGTCCAGGATTCATCCCTTCGTCAATAGCATTAAATATTCATCGGATCACAACAAACACAACATGTAGCATTACAATAAGATGATCTCGACCATGTAGGGCAGCTTACGAGATCTAAACATGATGCATTAAGAGGAGAGAACAACCATCTAGCTATTGATATGGACCCGTAGTCCAAGGATGAACTACTCACGCATCATTCCGAAGGCGGGCATGGTGGTGTAGAGCCCTCCGGTGATGATTTCCCCTCCCGGCAGGGTGCCGGGGAGAGCTCCAGAACCCTCCCGATCTCGGGTTGACGATGACGGAGGTCTTGGGTGTTTTTCGTGGAAAAGTGGGATATATCTAGGGTTAACTATCCGATGGGGTTATATAGGCGAAAGGGCGATGGCGGCGCGGCCAGAGGGCGCGCCGCCCTATGGTGTGGCCCCTTCCGGGTCTCTTTGGGACTCTGTGGAACCTTCGGGAATTCTAAGACTTCTGGGCTTCAAATTTTCCAATTTCGAGAATATTTCCAGGACAACTTTTCTGAAACTAAAAATTGCAGAAAATAGGAACAGGCTCTGTGGCATCTTGTCAATAGGTTAGTCCCAGAAAATCGATAAAAATGACATAAAGTGTATAGCAAATATGTAGCAAATAACAAGAAAACAACATGGAACATCAGAAATTATGGATACCTTCATGACATATCAACATCCTCAAACTTAGTTCCTACTCGTCCTCGAGTAGGTAAACGACAAAACAAATAATTTCTAAGCTGTGATACGTCATAAATGTATCCTTAATTTATGATGTTCCATGTTGTTTTCATGTTATTTGCTACATGTTTGCTATACAATTTATGTAATTTTAATGGATTTCCGGGACTAGCCTATTGAAAAAATGCCACAGAGCCAGTTCCCTGATTTCTGTTGTTTTTAGTTTCAGAAAAGTTGCTCTGGAAATATTCTCGGAATTCGAAGCCCAAAAGTCTTAGAATTCTCGAAGGTTCCACGGAGTCCCGAAGAGGCCCGGAGAGGGGCCATAGGGGGGCCACACCATAGGGAGGCGCGCCCCTCCTGGCCACGCCTGGGGGTGGTGTGTGCCCCTCGGGCATCCACCTCCATCGCCCTTTCGCCTATTCATTCCTCCCGATACGTCAACCCTAAAAATATACCACTTCTTCCGGAGAAACAACATCGGCCGCCTTCATCGTCAACCCGAGATTGGGAGGGTTCTCGAGCTCTCCCCGGCACCCTGCCGGGAGGGAAATTCATCACCGGAGGGGTCTACACCACCATGCCCGCCTCCGGAGTGATGCGTGAGTAGTTTATCCCTGGACTACGGGTCCATAGCAGTAGATAGATGGTTGTCTTCTCCAATTTATGCCTCATGTTTAGATCTTGTGAGCTGCCTTACATGATCGAGATCATCTTACTGTAATGCTACATGTTGTGTTTGCTGGGATCCGATGAGTATTGAATGCTATGTATTCTGATTATCAATCTATGATGTTATCTTCATGCATATGTTATTTACGATCTTGCATGCTCTCCGTTGTTAATACATGCTTTGGCCAAGTAGATGGTAGTGACTCCAAGAGGGAGTATTTATGCTCGGTAGTGGGTTCATGCCTCCTTTACATCTATGCTTGAGTGACATAAACGTGACGGATGGAGGATGTGTTGTTGCCATTAGGGAGAAAACAACAATGTTTACATTACACACTTTGCTTACTGCGATTATCTGTTGCTTGCAACTTAATACCCAACGTCTATTCGGATGATATTCGGAGGGTGGATTATTAGTCATAGATGAAGTTGGATGACAGTCTATGTATTTTGTTGTAATGCCCACATGAAACACATAGTAATCTTTATGTCTTGCATATGCACTATGGTGCAGCCTTCATTTCTATCAATTGTCCAGCTGTAATTTGTTCACCACACATGTTATTTATTTTCTATGGAGAGACACAACTAGTGAACTGTGGACCCCGGTCAATTTTCTCATACTAATAATACAGCCACTGCAATTACTATTTTCACACTGCTCTACTGTTTTCCTATTGTTCACATACCGTTTTCCACACCATACGTTTAAACTCTTTGTGTTCAGCAAAACCGCTGAGATTGACAACCTCACTGCTTCGTTGGGGCAAAGTGATTTGATTGTGTTATGTAGGTTCCACGTTGCTGCTGAACCAGTAGTGCGCCCTACAATCTCAACTGCATCAACCTTCTGAAGTTACTCCTTCCTTCTACTGGTTGATTCAACCTTGGTTTCTTTCTAAGGGAAACTTGCTGCTGTGATCTTCATACCTTTCTCTTGGGGTCTCCCAACCAACGTGTGTTCACACGCATCAAGGTGACATGCTACCAACATAAACTTGATCATCAAAATTGTAAAAGCATATGTAACCTACGATCATAGTACCTTAAACACATGCATGATAGATATAATTTTAACAATGAAACATAGCAATCATTTTGCATTATTAAAAGTAACACAAATAGAAGATCATGATTAATAATGCATTTGAAAGTTATACGTTTGTTTCTAGCATCAAGAAAACATGGCAAAGTGATATTCCGCTTGTCCTTAAGAGTGGGGCAAAACATAAATGCCTGGTTACCTTCAAAATTTAAAAGGATGACTAGAACAAATAGTTTGAGAGCAAGTAATAACAAGGTATGAATCAATCAATAATATTTTTGGGACAAATGCGTGTCGCACCCTGATTTCTAGGGGATACTCACCGTACGAACTGGATAGCAGATGCTTGGATTATGGGGCATAACTGCTCCCACGTCCCAGCTTCCTGGTAGGCCTGCGCTTATGCGCGACAACACAAGCCCTGCTATTCCATCGTCGATGTAAACTATCCACTAGAGATCAAAGGCACTTCCGTCGACGTACTTCAAACCATACACACATGGTACGTCAACGGCGTTTAACAAGTGATATCACAACAGATCTCTACGACACAAAAGATTGAAATAAGTTGCAAATGGCTCTCATTAGAGCAGAGATAGCAAATACAATCATTCAGAGGGCACATGCCCCAACAATACATCATTACAATACAGCGGAAGCATTCAACATGTCTGAGTACAGACAAGAACCAAATAGGCCTAAGAGGCCGGAAACAAACAGACGGAGCCCATCCACGAAGTCTCGGATCCTGCCCGGGTCCGCTATCTACTCGTCAGCAGTCTCGTCGTACTCCACGTAGTAGCCACCATGAAGATCCTCGGAAACGTCGTCTGCGTAAACCACAGCCCCAAAGGGGTCAGTACATAAACGTACTGGCAAGCAAGACTCACAGTTCACCAAAGTGTAACCCGTCAACACCAAGCACAGATGCCTTGGGTTCAACGGAAGAGAGGGGATATAAAGATGCTGCAACTGGCTGCGCTAACCAACTACAGAGATTCTACCACTTCCGGCTAACAGAAAGGAGATAAGATCGAGGATTGTAACCAACTGGAAGATAACTTCAAACAAACCCATCCTGGATCTCGCCCCTTATCCAAAGAAGCAATCCGAGGATAACTCACACAGTTGTAATAATGATGGTTCAAATTATTGTGTCAATAAGCCTATTACTAGTCAAGTTTTTAATCATGGGGTGTAACATGTTTGATTATTATGTTTAAGTTGTCCTGAGTACTTGTTAGCCAGTACTTTCACCAAGTAATCCATAACCGCGGAAAACACGGCTTCTCGAGAAGATTATCCCTGCAGGGTTGCACCAATTTGGCCGTACACTCAAGAATAACCCGCCAGACGGGAATCAAACCCACCAAGCGAGGTACTCTACACAACCAACCATTCTTCGCATCAAGCCCAAAGAACCTTGGGCGCACGGCTAATCAAGCCCAGAAGAAAATGGACCATCATAGCACTCTAAGACCGTGTCCCCCTATATGCCGACTACGAAAGTTCCACCCTGGCCTGGGCTCGCAAAAACATGCATGCGGCAAATGGAAAACACGAACTAAATGAGGCGATTTGGACGAGATGCGAATCAGGTCAAGTTGAGGGGGGCGCCCATACTCGCTTCCCAAATGCGGGTAGTGCGCTCATCATGGATCAGTAGACAAGACCCTTTTCCTATTAGGGTCGAAACTAGTAGGCTCCAAAACCTCTCATGGGCCTCCTGCCGGTGCCTTATCATCAAATTCATTATTAATAGTAACATTAGCATGATTCATTGTTTAACATCGAGCCCCCACAACGTAATAGAAATAGTAACAGAAAGTAACGGTTAACAGACTCGAGCAAAACAACCTAAGCATGCTAGTAAGACACTGGCTCAAACAATGGGTTGTAGGAAGGGAGATGAGGCAGTATCAGGCTTAAGGGATTCATGTGATAGGTTCGTAACAGAAACAACTACTACTAAGGCTAGCAGAAAAGAACAACGGAAAGTATCGGTAACCAATGTTGAAAGGAACACAGTGGTTCATGTGAGTGATAACTTGCCTGCAAAACCCAGTAGCCTGGTACTGAGCTAACTCCTTAGAAGGGATGTCGTAAGTATCGTCGGTCTCAACGTCATCGTATATCCGGGAAGAAGCAAACAAACATTGCAGAAAGATAAACAATCAATACCATGGCATAGGTGCACAAACATGGGGTGATGCATGTCATGTTAATAGATGCATCAGAATAAACTACTTGACAATATAACACAATTTAATTGGACCCATATGCAATGTGAATTGCATATGGATGCAAGTGGTTAAGGGGGAAGCAATGATCTACATTTGATTGACAAGTGTAAGTGGTTAAACATGATGCATGCATGATGATAACAAGAAGTAACAAGTTAGATGCAACTGGAAAAGGAATAAAACAAGTGTGGGATTTTTATTTGTTATGTTAGGAATTTTGGTTCCTTATTGATGTCACACAAGTAATTATTGTTTTCATCAATTTAAACTGTTCAAAACCAATAACAAAGTTTATATTTGAAAAGGTTATCAAATTTTAGTTGGAATACATGTTTCACATTTTGACATTGGAATTTGGATTATTTATTTATGAATTAGACAATATTAAACAAGTTTTAATTGGATTAAACAAGATTTAAATTGATTAGGCAATTTTAATTATTCAAAACAGAAAACAAAAATTATATTTGAAAAGGTTGTTCAAAATGGTATGAAAAACATATTTTATTTGACTTATTTGGAAATAGCATGAATTAGTTATGAATTACTACAAATTGCATTTGAGTTATTAAAATTTGAAATTTAAAAGTATTTTGAAAACTCAAAACAGAATACAAATAAGTTATTTGGAAAGGTTATGAAATTTTGAACAGAAAACATATATAACTTTTAATTATTGGGTTTATAGTTTAAAAGTTATGAATTTTTGAAGTTAGGGTGTTATTCTGCCAATTAAAGATATTAGAAAACAAAACAGAAAAATGTTTTAGTTGTTGTGTTACAGCCACGGGGTCTAACCCCAGCCACTGACCCGTGGGGTCGTGGCCAGCGTGGCAGCCAACACGGCGTGTGCGCTGTGAGGTGGCAGCGGCTGTCCCTGACGGGTGGGGTCCGCGCGGGGAAGAAAATCCCCAAAAAGGGGTGGCCGCGGGGGATCGAACCGTGGCGGATCGCGTGCGCGCGCGGTTGCTCTGCCAGTTGAGCTGCGACGAGTCTTTGACAGGTAAGCCTAGCGAGCAAGGTTAAGGTGTGTTTCTGTCAGGTATTTCGTCTGACGAAACTGAACCTCGAGCGACAGAACAGAACGGAGACAACCGCCGGCGACAGCTGCGCTGCGCCGCGGTGCTCGTGGGGGCCGAGATGCCGCGGATCGTGGCGTGCTTGTGCGGGCGGTGTGGCCTCGTTGCGAGCAGGTGTGGACACAAGCAAGGAAGGGAGGAGCGGACGAGCTCACCTCGCTGCTGTCGAGGTGCTGACGGACAGAGGCGCCGCCGTCCTTCTCCGGCGACGGTGCGGTCTCCACGACCTCTCCCAGGAAACGGAGAGGGCACGAGCATCTCCAGGGGACATCCACCTTCCCATTCCCACCTTCGTATGCTCCTCGAGGTGAAGGTGGTGGCCGGCGATGAGGGGCTAAGGTGGAGCTACGGTGGTTGTTTCGGTCAGGTGTTTGCAGGGTTCAGAGACAGCAGTTCCAGGGAGAGGAAGGAAGATGGCGGCGCGGAGGGGGTGGTGCTAGGGTTGAGGGCAGAGGGAGGGAGGTGGTGGCTACTTAAGGGGATAGGGCCAGTACGGCATGCCATCGGAAGGGCATGGAGGTGATCGGAGGGCTATACTGCAGTCGTACAGGATGACGACATGGTGGGGAAGAAGAAAGCGACAGGGGGTTACTGGGCCAGGAAAGTTAGTGGGCTTAGGGGAAGGGAGAAGGAAAAATGGGCTGGGTTGCTGGGCTGGGGTTATCTGCTGCCTCCTCTCTCCTTTGTTATTTGCTTCTTTTATTTTTATTTTTTTGCTGAATACCAATTGGAGGAAAAAGGAGATCTTTTAGATTAGTAAAAATATTAGAAAAATTAGTTTAGGCTTATTAGGTTAATAGCAACAAATGCTAGCTTTTGTTTTCATAGAGTTTTCAGAAATTATGGATGTTTAGGAAATAAAGCAAAATTGAAGGCATTTTTAATATTACTTAAATATTCTGAAAACAAGGCATTTGGATAGGGTTTTCCCTAGGGTTTCAAGTGATTTAAAGATTACAAATATGGTGGTGAACTTTAAGGTTTCAAAAGGTACTGATTTTTGAGAATTGGTTTGAATTTGAGCAAATGATTTATGAATTATTTGATTGGATTAATTGATTGAATAAAACCAACAATTTTTTAGGAGTTATCAACATGGAATAAAATGAAAGCAATTTGGTTGTTGTTATTTGAACTCTCACTTTGGAAATTGTAACATCACAAGGATGAAACAAAAGGTCTGAATTTTGGTTTGAAATTCAAATGGAAAACAAAGGAAAACAAATGAAAACAGAGAAAAACAAATGGAAAACAAACAAAACAAATGCAATCAACATGATGCCATGATGCAAAACATAAAATAACAGAGAGCAAAACATTCTAAAGGCTATTTTTCAGACTTGGGATGTTACAAAACGCCCCCCCTTGAAGGAATCGCGCCCCGAGATTCCTACTGAGAAAAGAAAAGATCCGGACACTTCTTGGGAAGATCCACTTGAGCTGTGACACGTGAAACACATCGTGCACATTGGATAGACGTCAGGGAATTTGCAAACCACCGGAACACTTTCAAGTAAAGGGAGAGGTTTTGTATCTAGGTTGTATAGCTGAACAGAACTTGATTCATTTGGAGAATAGATTATCTGGCTAGAATGGTGGAACAGAGTTATCAAATCAATACCAAGAATGACATCAATGTCAGAATTGCCAAGCAACATGAGAGAAACAAGGAATATGTGGCCTCCCATTAGAATTGGATTGTTCTTACTTATCTTGGAAGTCAACATTTGAGATCTCGGAGAGTGAACAAAGTTTTGATTGCTTAGTGGAACCAGAATTGGGTTGTATGTTGTGGAAAAGATTGTTGACATAAAGGAATGTGATTCTCCGGTATGAAATAACACTTTAGCTGGATAAGAGTTTACGAGGAATTTTGATTAGACGCCGGTAGAAGATTTGAAGTGGAAAACAACAACAAGATTTCAACGGAAAGGATGTTGAGAAGAACAGGATATCAACATCGGGGAAAACGAGAACAAAACTCCTGAGGTACTATGGAAAACCCATCCGGGCTTCTAAAGGATCAATATCTACTGCTTAAGGAATAGAGGATTTGCTTCCGGGGCTTACACGCCTCCGTTCTCAATCATGAGTAGGCAACATGATAAATCATGTCACAACCACCTCCATTCCTATGGTCTAGTAGATATAACCATCCTAGAGAAACCAGAATTCGTGAAATCCTAACTTGAAAGTTTAGATGAGAAGAGAAAACAACGTTGCACTTCCTTACCAGAAAAAAAAGGAGGGTGGGTGGGGAAAGAAGAAAAAGAACAGAATTCCTACTCTCACGTTTTGTTTTTCCTATATAGCTACAAAATAGTTTCTAGACTCAACTGCGACCAGTAAAAAGGGATCCTACAGGCAGACAGGCTCTGATACCATTTGTCGCACCCTGATTTCTAGGGGATACTCACCGTACGAACTGGATAGCAGATGCTTGGATTATGGGGCATAACTGCTCCCACGTCCCAGCTTCCTGGTAGGCCTGCGCTTATGCGCGACAACACAAGCCCTGCTATTCCATCGTCGATGTAAACTATCCACTAGAGATCAAAGGCACTTCCGTCGACGTACTTCAAACCATACACACATGGTACGTCAACGGCGTTTAACAAGTGATATCACAACAGATCTCTACGACACAAAAGATTGAAATAAGTTGCAAATGGCTCTCATTAGAGCAGAGATAGCAAATACAATCATTCAGAGGGCACATGCCCCAACAATACATCATTACAATACAGCGGAAGCATTCAACATGTCTGAGTACAGACAAGAACCAAATAGGCCTAAGAGGCCGGAAACAAACAGACGGAGCCCATCCACGAAGTCTCGGATTCTGCCCGGGTCCGCTATCTACTCGTCAGCAGTCTCGTCGTACTCCACGTAGTAGCCACCATGAAGATCCTCGGAAATGTCGTCTGCGTAAACCACAGCCCCAAAGGGGTCAGTACATAAACGTACTGGCAAGCAAGACTCACAGTTCACCAAAGTGTAACCCGTCAACACCAAGCACAGATGCCTTGGGTTCAACGGAAGAGAGGGGATATAAAGATGCTGCAACTGGCTGCGCTAACCAACTACAGAGATTCTACCACTTCCGGCTAACAGAAAGGAGATAAGATCGAGGATTGTAACCAACTGGAAGATAACTTCAAACAAACCCATCCTGGATCTCGCCCCTTATCCAAAGAAGCAATCCGAGGATAACTCACACAGTTGTAATAATGATGGTTCAAATTATTGTGTCAATAAGCCTATTACTAGTCAAGTTTTTAATCATGGGGTGTAACATGTTTGATTATTATGTTTAAGTTGTCCTGAGTACTTGTTAGCCAGTACTTTCACCAAGTAATCCATAACCGCGGAAAACACGGCTTCTCGAGAAGATTATCCCTGCAGGGTTGCACCAATTTGGCCGTACACTCAAGAATAACCCGCCAGACGGGAATCAAACCCACCAAGCGAGGTACTCTACACAACCAACCATTCTTCGCATCAAGCCCAAAGAACCTTGGGCGCACGGCTAATCAAGCCCAGAAGAAAATGGACCATCATAGCACTCTAAGACCGTGTCCCCCTATATGCCGACTACGAAAGTTCCACCCTGGCCTGGGCTCGCAAAAACATGCATGCGGCAAATGGAAAACACGAACTAAATGAGGCGATTTGGACGAGATGCGAATCAGGTCAAGTTGAGGGGGGCGCCCATACTCGCTTCCCAAATGCGGGTAGTGCGCTCATCATGGATCAGTAGACAAGACCCTTTTCCTATTAGGGTCGACACTAGCAGGCTCCAAAACCTCTCATGGGCCTCCTGCCGGTGCCTTATCATCAAATTCATTATTAATAGTAACATTAGCATGATTCATTGTTTAACATCGAGCCCCCACAACGTAATAGAAATAGTAACAGAAAGTAACGGTTAACAGACTCGAGCAAAACAACCTAAGCATGCTAGTAAGACACTGGCTCAAACAATGGGTTGTAGGAAGGGAGATGAGGCAGTATCAGGCTTAAGGGATTCATGTGATAGGTTCGTAACAGAAACAACTACTACTAAGGCTAGCAGAAAAGAACAACGGAAAGTATCGGTAACCAATGTTGAAAGGAACACAGTGGTTCATGTGAGTGATAACTTGCCTGCAAAACCCAGTAGCCTGGTACTGAGCTAACTCCTTAGAAGGGATGTCGTAAGTATCGTCGGTCTCAACGTCATCGTATATCCGGGAAGAAGCAAACAAACATTGCAGAAAGATAAACAATCAATACCATGGCATAGGTGCACAAACATGGGGTGATGCATGTCATGTTAATAGATGCATCAGAATAAACTACTTGACAATATAACACAATTTAATTGGACCCATATGCAATGTGAATTGCATATGGATGCAAGTGGTTAAGGGGGAAGCAATGATCTACATTTGATTGACAAGTGTAAGTGGTTAAACATGATGCATGCATGATGATAACAAGAAGTAACAAGTTAGATGCAATTGGAAAAGGAATAAAACAAGTGTGGGATTTTTATTTGTTATGTTAGGAATTTTGGTTCCTTATTGATGTCACACAAGTAATTATTGTTTTCATCAATTTAAACTGTTCAAAACCAATAACAAAGTTTATATTTGAAAAGGTTATCAAATTTTAGTTGGAATACATGTTTCACATTTTGACATTGGAATTTGGATTATTTATTTATGAATTAGACAATATTAAACAAGTTTTAATTGGATTAAACAAGATTTAAATTGATTAGGCAATTTTAATTATTCAAAACAGAAAACAAAAATTATATTTGAAAAGGTTGTTCAAAATGGTATGAAAAACATATTTTATTTGACTTATTTGGAAATAGCATGAATTAGTTATGAATTACTACAAATTGCATTTGAGTTATTAAAATTTGAAATTTAAAAGTATTTTGAAAACTCAAAACAGAATACAAATAAGTTATTTGGAAAGGTTATGAAATTTTGAACAGAAAACATATATAACTTTTAATTATTGGGTTTATAGTTTAAAAGTTATGAATTTTTGAAGTTAGGGTGTTATTCTGCCAATTAAAGATATTAGAAAACAAAACAGAAAAATGTTTTAGTTGTTGTGTTACAGCCACGGGGTCTAACCCCAGCCACTGACCCGTGGGGTCGTGGCCAGCGTGGCAGCCAACACGGCGTGTGCGCTGTGAGGTGGCAGCGGCTGTCCCTGACGGGTGGGGTCCGCGCGGGGAAGAAAATCCCCAAAAAGGGGTGGCCGCGGGGGATCGAACCGTGGCGGATCGCGTGCGCGCACGGTTGCTCTGCCAGTTGAGCTGCGACGAGTCTTTGACAGGTAAGCCTAGCGAGCAAGGTTAAGGTGTGTTTCTGTCAGGTATTTCGTCTGACGAAACTGAACCTCGAGCGACAGAACAGAACGGAGACAACCGCCGGCGACAGCTGCGCTGCGCCGCGGTGCTCGTGGGGGCCGAGATGCCGCGGATCGTGGCGTGCTTGTGCGGGCGGTGCAGCCTCGTTGCGAGCAGGTGTGGACACAAGCAAGGAAGGGAGGAGCGGACGAGCTCACCTCGCTGCTGTCGAGGTGCTGGCGGACAGAGGCGCCGCCGTCCTTCTCCGGCGACGGTGCGGTCTCCACGACCTCTCCCAGGAAACGGAGAGGGCACGAGCATCTCCAGGGGACATCCACCTTCCCATTCCCACCTTTGTATGCTCCTCGAGGTGAAGGTGGTGGCCGGCGATGAGGGGCTAAGGTGGAGCTACGGTGGTTGTTTCGGTCAGGTGTTTGCAGGGTTCAGAGACAGCAGTTCCAGGGAGAGGGAGGAAGATGGCGGCGCGGAGGGGGTGGTGCTAGGGTTGAGGGCAGAGGGAGGGAGGTGGTGGCTACTTAAGGGGATAGGGCCAGTACGGCATGCCATCGGAAGGGCATGGAGGTGATCGGAGGGCTATACTGCAGTCGTACAGGATGACGACATGGTGGGGAAGAAGAAAGCGACAGGGGGTTACTGGGCCAGGAAAGTTAGTGGGCTTAGGGGAAGGGAGAAGGAAAAATGGGCTGGGTTGCTGGGCTGGGGTTATCTGCTGCCTCCTCTCTCCTTTGTTATTTGCTTCTTTTATTTTTATTTTTTTGCTGAATACCAATTGGAGGAAAAAGGAGATCTTTTAGATTAGTAAAAATATTAGAAAAATTAGTTTAGGCTTATTAGGTTAATAGCAACAAATGCTAGCTTTTGTTTTCATAGAGTTTTCAGAAATTATGGATGTTTAGGAAATAAAGCAAAATTGAAGGCATTTTTAATATTACTTAAATATTCTGAAAACAAGGCATTTGGATAGGGTTTTCCCTAGGGTTTCAAGTGATTTAAAGATTACAAATATGGTGGTGAACTTTAAGGTTTCAAAAGGTACTGATTTTTGAGAATTGGTTTGAATTTGAGCAAATGATTTATGAATTATTTGATTGGATTAATTGATTGAATAAAACCAACAATTTTTTAGGAGTTATCAACATGGAATAAAATGAAAGCAATTTGGTTGTTGTTATTTGAACTCTCACTTTGGAAATTGTAACATCACAAGGATGAAACAAAAGGTCTGAATTTTGGTTTGAAATTCAAATGGAAAACAAAGGAAAACAAATGAAAACAGAGAAAAACAAATGGAAAACAAACAAAACAAATGCAATCAACATGATGCCATGATGCAAAACATAAAATAACAGAGAGCAAAACATTCTAAAGGCTATTTTTCAGACTTGGGATGTTACAATGCGCATTAAAATTAGAATGACAACTATGCTCTCTCAACTGTGTATAAAGTTAGAAGATGGAGACTCAACATAGAATTAAAAGAAAGGCCCTTCGCAGAGGGAAGTAGAGATCGCTCATGTGCTAGAGCTTTTTATTTTATTAAACAGAGGTATAAAATGTTTGACACTCCTCCCAACCTTCCTTACACAAACCATGGATAACCGAATCTTCGGGTGCCTTCCAACAATCACATACCATGGAGGAGTGTTTAATTTTTAGAGAGGTGTGTATGCTTATGTCAACGAATGGTAAACAGAAAATATAGTATGTCACAAGCCAACTAGACTTCACAAGAGAGGCTCCCATAGAAGCACACATCTGGATAGAAGGTCATCCCACTTTTTCTTTTCTTTACACAATTATGCTTTGACTGATAAATCAGAGGCAAAAATAGTGAAGAGAATTTGTCGTATTAAATTTGGGGTTGGGCACCCCGCTGCCAGCTTTTCTATCAATTGGATAAGCGGATGAAGCCACTTGTCCGGGGTGTGAAATCCAATCAACAAGTGAGATAAAGATTCTCTATTCACGTCCTCATGAGCTAAAACAGGGGCACAAAACAGGAGTAATTTTGAAAGTTTTAAAGGTAACACATGAGCAATTTACTTTGGAGTGGCGGTTAAATACCACATGTAGGTAGGTATGGTGGACATATTTGGCAAACTTTGGTTTCTGGGAGTTGGATGCACGAGTAGAGCTCATACTCAGTACAGGTGGAGACTAGCAAAGATTGGGAGCGACAAATCAAGAGAGCATAATGGCCATAATCATGCATAGCGACAAAAACGTTATTAATCAAAGCATAAGTGGTATTACAAGTCAAAATGTAAATGATCATAGAGGCTATAAGTGACTGGTTTGTAGTCATAAACATGGTGTAAGCATGCGCCAACTCAACCAAATAAAACATTCAAAGTAGAACACCACAAATTTATGCTTCCATGCGATAAAAACAACTCATGATTCTTTCAATGGAACATTAAACACTCTCAGTTATTTGAGACAATTCATGCTACAAAAATATCCACTAGGATTAGAATTAAAATAACATCTAACATGACATGAAAAAGTCTAGCCACATTCTATACAAGCTTCTTTTTGCATCGTTATAAATTCTACCACATGCAGCAATTTCTTTTTCCAACAGGCACCATACAATATAAGTTTTAACAAAAACTATCCAAATTATACATCAATTAAGAAAGAGAGTACTCACATAACTCTACTAAAACTAACATCTCTGAATAAGAGATGCATGAAAACAAACAGGAGCTAAAAGGATTGCAGCAGTTAGAAGAAAAACTAAGAATACGAGCATAACAAGTATTCTAATAAAAAAGCGGGGTGTGTCTCTCTCCCAAACAAGAATGCTAGATTCCAATGATATTTATTTCAGCAAGGAAAACAAAAGAAAACAAAACTAAAAATAAAATACGCTCCAAATAAATTTCATATGATGTGACCTAATAAAAATATAGTTTCACTAGAAGTGACCTGATAATTTGTTGATGAAGAAGGGGGTGCCTTGGGCATACCCAATCTTAGATGATTGAGTCTTATTATAATTTTCTGGGATGAACCACGGGGGCATCGCCAATCTTTGGCTTTGCACTCTTCTTGATCACATTATATCACCCTCTTCTCTTGACCCTTGAAAACTTCCTTCCCACCACACTCAAAAGTAATTCACATTAGAGGGTTAGTGCAACAATAAAAAATTCATGGCTTCTGCATGGGCACAAGTTAGATTGATACCTTTAAAAATTATCTACAGCCAATGATGTTTCGTGAAGAAAAGAAATCCACTTGACATAGTAAAAGAGCAAATGCAAGAAAAATGACGGAATCTGCCAAAACGAGAACAGTCTGTAATGACAAAAAAAATTCGGGGCACTTAAGTTGCACAAATAAAAAAATGTAAAGAACGAAAAAGTTTGGAATTAGCTGAGGAATAAGCACAAAAAAATTCAGGTCATTTTGATCTTTCTGTGAATTATACAATTTTTACGGTGGACAACAGAAATCTGCTACTAGGCCGCTCAAGCAACCGGGGCTGGTTTCTCTGCTAGCTCCCAGTCCTCCACTTGGGAGCTGACCAGCTCCACCGTGGAAGTCACGCCAGTGGATGACCCAGAGGAACCCCGCGCACACGGGGCTCGACATCCTCGAGCCCATGGCACGACATCCTTCGCCTCGGGAAATGCCACCGCCGACTCAGAGTTGCCTAGCTGCCGAGAGCGGCGGGCGAGCGCTTGGGCAGGATGCTGCTACGCATTCTCCAGGGACCTGTGGGAGGCAGGGTGGGCGTTCGCGTTCCGCCCACGTCTCCCACCTCGCTACACCAGCAAAGTTCCCCCGATGGGCTTTCTACGGAGGTATGAAGCACGGGTCAGCGCCGCCGGGAGATGCGACAGGTGCCTCATGAGTACTTTCCCCTGGCGCTCCACGACCCAGCACTCGCCTAGTTGCTTAACCTCCCTGATGTAACACCCGGGGGATTTCCCCCAATTAGATTTGGTTGTTTTTCTTTTCGCATTGCATTGCATCTTATGCATTGCACTTTGTTTTCAAAATCATTTAAAAATTCAAACCAATTTAGAAATTCACCCAAAATTCAATCAAATTCAAATTAGCAAATATTTTAAAATTTTCAAAAACAAAAGTTTGTGCAACTGGGAATTTTAAATGCTGATTGCATAGAAATTGTTTTCATAATTTTTGGAGTTTTCAAAACCCCCTCAAATTCTATTTCTAATCACCTGTTACAAACAAAAAAAAAGAATAAAAAGAACCTCTGGGGGAGGCAGGCCAACCGGCCCACCTACCACCCCAGCAGGCCCCCAGCCCACACACCTCTTTCCTTCTCCTCCGTACAGGCACGAGGAGGGCGTGGTCGAGCTCCTGTCGCTGTCCACGCCAAAAGCAGAGCACCACCCACCTTCGAGGTCCCCCCTCTCCCTCCTTATCTACCCCTGGAGGACCCCAGAAAACCCTAGCCTCCCCCTCTTCTTCCTCTCCAACCGCCGCCACTTTTTTCCTCTCCTTTTCTTCCTCTGTTTTCTCCACCACCATACCACCATGGCCGGGGATGGTAGGTCATGGAGCCAAGGCCATGGTCGACGAGAAGGGAAACCGAGGATGGGAATGGAACCGCCTTCTCGTTCTCCGTCGACTACAACCAGGAGTCGGACCTGGGAGGGACGAGCAGCGCCGCGCCATACTCGCCGAGGCTGCTGTCCGTCCGTGTGGAGCTCCACGGGCACGCCGTGATCTTCGTCTTCGATCGGCCCACGACGTCGTCGCCAAGCCGCAGCTGCGCGCCATCCCTCCCCTGGTGAGCAGCCGAACCTCGCAGACATCCCCCTTACCCTTCCCTTGCTCTGTGGCCTCGCCGTTGTGCGGGTTGTCCCCGGTGTTCGCTTCCCGTCCGTCGTTAGTCTGTAGCCTGAAGAGCCAATCTTCAGTTTCGTCAGATAACCCTGCGCTTCTACACTCTATCTTGTTTCAGATCCGTATACAATCACACGAGCGCACACAACACAGTGGCTAGCGACTCGATCCGTTCGCTGGGAGACCCGGGTTCGATCCCTCGCAAGGCAAATTGCCTCCACCCTTTTTTCGCATTTACCACGCGCGAGCAGGCCCCACCGATCATTGACCCTTTCTGCCACCATGTCCACACCCGCCTCGTCAGCGCCCGCGTGGCGCCAGGGCCCGCTTGTCATCCTCTCTGGGTAGTGAACCCAGCGGTGAAACTCCCCCGAGATCCAGATCTGGATCCAGAACATGCACCGAGGCCCCTGCCCTTCTACTTTTTGTACCGGAGCCCTTCCACACACTGTTTCCACCACGAACAGGTCCCTGCCTTTTCTAAATAATACCCCAATATTCAAATGCACATAACTAATTCGTTTTAACTCCAAATTTGAAAAGTAAAATATGTTTTCCATGCAAAATTAAATAATCTCTCCAAATATAAACTTTGTTTTCTGTTTTGAATAATTTAAATTGCTGAAAACAATAATTCTTTGTTTAATGCATTTAAAATTGCCAATTTAATTACTTGCTCATTTCAAACCCAAATTCAACATATAAAATATGTTTTCCATTCAAAATTTCCTAATCTTTTCAAATATGCAATTTGTTTAATGTTTTGAATAATTAAAAATTATAATATATTCTGTACTTTATTTAATTCATTTAAAATTGCATAAATCATAACTAATTCGAATTTAATGTGTAAAATATGTTTTCCAACCAGAAAAATGCAAGGAACATTAATATGCCATCCATGCTCATGTTTGCATCTTGTAATGTGCATTTTAGCCTGTGTTATGCCTATCAACTAAATAACAACATATGGAATATGTTGGGGTATTAACTAAATATTGCCCTATTCCATTTAATCTTGTTTAGCTCACCTACTTATTGTTTTCCATGTTAATCAACATTTAATATGATGGTTAGATAAACAACTTAAACCATAATTAATTGTCCGGACTCCGGGTCCGATTAAATTGTCTAAGTTGTACTTTTGCGTTGCATCTCGCATGTCATGCATATAAAATAGGATCATGCTGGATCTTTTGCCGTAGTAGTAATTGTTGCATCCTGTGTTTGTTCTAGTTCGTTGCTTCTTCGCGGATAGGACGTTGAGATGATGTGAGCAACGACAAGTTCTGCGGATGTAACTCTACTTGCTGGATCTCAGGCAAGTATACTCACTTGCTACCTATGGCTGCCTTTCATCACTTGTTGCCGATTCTTTCTGTTGTCTTTATGCTAGCCTAGTATTTTCGATGCTTGTGTCTCGATCCTATCATATGTTTACCTTGCAGCCATGATATAGCCTTCCTTCCACTTCCTATCAACTGTTGCTTGTTTACCTTGTTGGCCCCCGTGTCGTAGTTGCATGCTTAGTGTTGTTTGCGCTCGAGTCTTGTTGTCCTTTTTCATATCACCTGTTTAGTTTGATAGTTGGGTTTCAATTTAATCAACAACATGTTAATGTTTGGGGTAATAATAATTTGATGATAAGGCACCGGCAGGAGGCCCGGCGTGGTTTTGGAGCCTGCTAGTGTCGAACTTAGGAAAAGAGTCTTGTCCATTGATCCATGATGAGCACGCTAACCGCATCCGGGAGGTAGTATGGGACCCCCCTCGACTTAGACCTGATTTGCAGCTTGTCCGAAGAGCCACACTTAGTTCGGGTGTTCCATTTGCTCATATGCATGAATGGGTTGGCCCCCCATGGTTACTGTTGATGATGATGATGATGCATATAGGGCGAGGCCTGTATTGCCGGGGTGTTGCGTACTGCGGGAGTTTTGCACACTTGCGCTGAGTATTCGGCTGCGTGGCTGGGACCTTAAAGCTCCGTGGCTCCTAGGACAGGTTGTAGAGACGGTTTGGGTCGTGTCGAGCCAACCTGAGTTTTAATTGGTGGCTTGAGTGTGTACAGGTACTGTAGCGCACCCTGCAGGGATAAATCTTCTCGAGAAGCCGTGTTGTCCGCGGTTATGTGATGACTTGGTGAAAGTGCTGGCTAACAAGTACTCAGACAACTTACACCTAATGATGATAACTTGACTAGTAATATAGATTACCTCCACCATAAAAATTAATGTCACCTTAATCAACAGCGTGAGTTTCCTTGGGTTGCTTCCTTAGTAGGGGGTAACACTGGATGGGTATTGTTTGGTGAGTAGTTATAGTTGGTTTTGTCGCGCTATCTTATCCCTTTCTTTTAGCCGGAAGTTGTAGCGCGTCTCTTTAGTTTGTTAGTGCTGCCCGCTGTCGCTTCTTTGCAATAATCCCTTCCTTCCCTTGTACCCAAAGTATTTGTATCTTGTGATGATTGGTTACGCTGGTATCTTGTGAGTATGGTTTATCCACTTGCCAGTACTTAATAGTACTGACCCACGAATCCATTTCGTGGCTGCATATTCCACATTGCAGTCAACAGGTTTGAAGTCTGACGACGTTAGCTTGGGAATCCCTCCGGCTTGGCCTGGGCAGGGATTGGACGCCATCGGTTATCTTCAGGACTCTTAGTCCAATTTGTATCTTGTCCGTAGTCGGACACTATGTTGTTTCTTCCGCTGTTATTTGGATCTTTGTATTGTATCAGTTGTATCCTTGACTCGTTTGAGTCGTCTTGTATATACCTCTTCTGTTGTTGTTGTGGATTATTCGTGAACTGTTGTAATGTTAGCACAAGTGGCAACCTGGAATCGGTTATTATGTGGATTTTGGCGGAAATGCTGAAATATGCATAGTGCCCGATCACGGGGCGTCACACCTGACAGTTCTGTGTGCACATGGGAGGCCATGCGCACACAGTTCCTCCAATACTTCCGCCACTGTGACTGTATTCCCCACGGTGAGCCCGAGGGTCCCGTGACCCTCTCGCGCTTCGTCGTTGGACGAGGCAGTCCCAGCTCAGCGGGAGCTCCCGACGCTACTCCCTCAACTCGCTATGCCACATGCATCCTCGGCGGGTCGCTAGATTCGCCCTCCGGGCGCCACCTCAAGAAGGCCTCGCGCGAGGTCACGCCGTCCACCAAGGGTATGAGCCGTCCCCGTGACCTCTCAAGTGGTCGCAGCAGGAAATCTCCTTCGATGTCGCCGACCACCCCAAGACCACTGGCTCCGTGGGAGCCATTCTGCCGGTCTGCACACCCACGATCAATCACGTCGCCATATAAAAAACGCTCGTGGATGGAAGCGCGGGACTCAACATGATCTCTCTCGAGACCTTCGAGAAGTTACGTATTCCACGCGACCGCCTGAAGGCTACCAGGCCCTTCACCGGCGTGACTAGTGGCACTACCGTTCCGCTCGGGAGGGTGCATCTGGAGGTCAAGTTCGGCACATGCCTGAACTATCACACTAAGGACATCGGCTTGACGTCATCCACATCGGGCTTCACTACAACGCCATCCTCGGCTACCCCGCCTTGTCCAAGTAATGAGGATATAATAGGGCTCCATGGTGCTTAAGTTGGAAGGAAATATTGAGCCTCACTGATGTTAATTATAAGGTGAATTCTTTCCTAGTAATAAATAGTGTTTGTGTTTATAAGAATATTATACTACCTAATCATATGCATTATGTATTAGTAGGGTTATGGATAGTACAAACATGGATGTTGGAAGACCTCAAGTACCAAGGCTCTTAAATGCTACACACTACAAGTAAGTATATATTACCTTGCAATCCTATTGTACACAACCACTCTTTGCCTAGGTAATTACTCCATTTGCATGCCTTACTGCAATGGAATAAACCAAGACAAAATGATCCTATAGTAGTTGTTGTCTAACTTGTTTCCATATAGGACTAAGTACCATATCAATTGAAGTACTTCTTCTTGATTATGCTAAGCTTCTCATGGCATCTGTTGATCCTTCATGGTGTTGATCACATCGTAGGAGTAGTAATGTAGCCTCCATCAATGCATATGCCTTGTCCTGCTACTATATATACTATAGTAGTTCAACTCTAGACTTGATAACTAAGGATATGGTGTATACCCATAGTTACCAAGGTCTAATGACTCTTAATTGTTCTTGAACATTTTTTCCTGGAGACTCTTATACATACTCTATACCATGTTCTACTCCATCCTAATCATTCATAGAATGGGGAAATCATCACTTTGACTTAATCATCACTGACTATGTCAGAATTCTTTCTCTCAATAAAACTGATATATGCTAAACTTCAAACTAATCATACGTAGGTATAAAGAAAATAGATAAGTAGATTTACTCAAGTTGAGTAAGAACATTCTATACAAGTATGATCGTATCATTCTCAAGTGGATGATCATCATAGTTGTAGGAAATGTAGTTTAGATAAGGTGGCTTCCAATAGTTCTTTACCAACCTACAGATCTCCTAAAAGGTTTTAAACCTAAGGTCGCTTCGCTCTGATACCATTTGTGGTGACCCAGCACACCACTGCATGTGTAGTGCACAAGTCGATGACATAATACTCACAGAAGGACTTACCTGTGAATATTACATCCCTCAGAGTAGTACAATAGAAACATAGCAGGACCAGGCAAGCTATAGGATACAAACTTCATTACAAAATCTTGAGAATATCATTGATGAATCAAGAAGATCTCTTGAAAATGAAACATCAGAAGAAGAAATTCGAAGCTTCCAAGCTGGAGAATTACTCTAGCTCAAAACCTAATCCTCTATGGCTGATGTCAGCCCTAATCTATGGCTTGTAAAAGTTAAGTCCACGAATGTTCTACACCTACACCTTCATAGCATCTCCTCCTCTGGCTTTGGTGATGATGATGTTTTACTGGCTAAGTAAGGGATGACTCCACCGAGCTTCATGAGATAACGATGGCTTCACGATGACGACTTCCACAGGCTTCAAGAAGGGGATCAAACGGGAACGAATGAGTAACGAGCGTTACTCAGAAAGTTCATGATACATAGTGGGTAGTTTGATGCACTAACTACAGCTTCAGACTCGAACGAGTCATAAGCTAATGCAAGGTTTTTGTAAATCTTTCTTCAAGAGGTTGCTTTTAATTCTGAAGACTATGCCCGCCAGATCTTCACAGGACTAGAACTTCATGGAGTTGCCTTTCCTGCGGCGTTCGCAGCTCCTTCCCGGAACAAGGGGTAACATGCCACATCCTTTTACACTCTGCAGAGGTGCGTTACTTTACCCATCGGTGAACAAGACCATGTTGCACAACCAGGCTCGAGATCCTGTCCACTCCCACTCAGGTGTGGGGCCCGGTTGTTGGTCCAAGCCAAACCGTGCTTCTCCGCACAACGCATGCCCACCCATTTCTGCCAGCAGGTTGAGCGCCTGATTCCACCCCTCATGATGGATATCTACCCGCCCCTAGCAGACCATCATAGACCCGCAGAGTCCGTGGGAATTAAGGGATCCCACCCATGTGCATGTAGTCTCGCAAGACCTACAGCGTACGTCTCTGGCAGCCCGTTGACATGCGAACGAGAAAAGATCACGGCTGACTTACTCCCCCCATAGAAGACCCATGGTTAACGGGAATTTACGGCGCAAGAATCCTGATGGAAGTTGTGATTAATCCTAGGTAATACTTTCCCGTGCAGATGGAACCTTCCTGTGACCTATTCAACTTACCATGGTTCCATCCGCCCACCAAACAGAACACTACCACTCGGGTAGTCATTCAATTAGTCATATTATTATAAAAATAGGATCATGCATTCTTTTGAGACAAGGTGGTAATACAATAGAGTTTTTGCAATTAGTTTGTTATGAAGTACTGCAAAGGATATGAGCGAGTGATGAACTTGCCTGAGATTGAAATAACAATAATAAACCAGGTGTTTGGACTTCGAGGGTCTCGTAGAAAATCCTGACATCTGAAAGATAGCAAAGTAGTCCTGTTAAGGACAAGAGAAAACAATGGCAATATGATACATGCATAATAATTAGATGCATCGTGAAATATCCTGAAAAATACCCACAGCTTACAAGTGTAAGCCACGTTTTATACGATATCACAATCACATATGTTTTAGGTGAATTGTTTCATTACTCGAGGTGATGTGGTTATTACTTGTTTTAGATTTACATGTGTTTCACTTTAAGTTAGCAAACAATTTTTATCATGTTTAAGTAGAAGTATTATTGTATGGTTGGGTAAAAAGACAATGACACATGGAAATCAACTGTTGAAAAGATAACAATAACATTTTATCCTGTATTCAAAAAGGGTAGATGTAACATCCCCGTTTTGCTACAATAGGGTTTGTGGTGTTGAGTTCATGGCATGGCATGCATGAAAATTTTGAACTAAGTTTTACATTGAATTTTAAAACTTGCCCAAAAACCACTTAAGGTGGTCACCCAAAATTTGTTTTAAAAACATTCTCAATTTTGGCAAACAAAAACATGGTGACCTTGGAAATTTCTTAAGGTTTCCAAAACATATTTTGGTTGTTTTTTCTGAGTTCATTTAGGTCCCCAAACCTTCGTTTTCCTCGCAGTTTTTAAAGGCAGAAGGGCTTCGTTGTAAAATCTCTAAAACTGCAGGGGGTTATGGAGGAAACCCCCCTGTCGTCTTCCTCCTCCTGCCAGAAGGCAGGAAGGTCGTCGACGTCGCGCGCGCCGCCTTCGGTCCGCTCCCTCCCGCGGATAAGGGCAAGGAGGCGTGCCCCTCTTCCTTACCTCCTTCTCCTAGCTCCCTGCCCTCCTCGCGTTGTCACTGTGAGGAGAAAAAAAACTCAAACCCTAACCGAACCGTGAGGTCCGCCGGTCGTGGTCGCCGTTCCGGCCGCTCCCGAGCTCCCTCGAGCACACCAAGGACGTCGTGGTCGTCTTCTCTCCTCCCTAGGCCAAGGAATCGAGCTGAGGAGCTCTTATTCGCTGCCGCTGTTCGCATCTTCCCCGCCTCCGGCCGCCGCGTCCATGGGCGATTCCGGCCGCCTCCGTCCATTCCCTACCTCCTCGAGCCCTCCTAGAACATCAGGGTGAGCTGTGGAACTCCGTGGTGCTTTTAATTTCGAGTTTGGCCGCCGTTTTCATAGCCGTCATCGTGTACCGCCGTCGCCGCCGCAAAAGCTGCTCGCCGGCGCGTCTCCGGCAACCATACGCCAGCGGCGCCGCCTCCCCTAGCTTCTCCACGGCGTGCTGCATCTTCTCCACAAGATGGCTCCGCCCAATTTGCGTGGAATCGACCGATTCCTTGCACAACATAGCCTCTGTGGCCATTGATGAGGTCACCGTGACGTCACTATGACGTCACAATTCAGTTTTCTTATTCTTTTAGAAAAAAAGAGTAATACATTGACACGTGGGCCCCCTCTGTTTAATAAATCCAGAAAATGTTTTAATGTTGGAAAATCAATAACTATTAAGATATAAGTCAGAAAAATATAATAAAAATATGGTTGTCTTCAGAAAAATGTACTCTTTCCAAATATGTAATTTTCATACATGTTTGACAAAGTTGATTTTTGCACATTATTTGAATTTGTTTAATTCATTAAAAATAGAAAAATAAGTTTTTATTCAATAAAATTAGAAAATTAATAGTTATATACCATTTTGCTCAAAATGACAAATGCAACCTATTCATGATGTTTTCAAACCCATTTGAGCAATAAAATTTGTACCCACTTCTAAGATCGCCCGAAACCCCCTCCGGGGTCTATTTCGGGTTAATTTCAGTAAATTGCATATCCGTCATACGAACCCTAGCAACCCAACGATCATGTTTAGGGCTTTATCTCAGTGCATTAAATTGCTCATGCATACATATTGCGCATTGCATCGATGCCATGTTTGATTGTTTCTCTTCTTTTCGGTGTTGTTCCCCCTCGGTAGAACGCGACTCCGAAGTGAAGGCCAGCAAATCCAATGGCGAATACTTGATCCTAACCGACAAGTCAAGCACTTATTCCCGAAGAATTTCTCCGGTTTTCTTGAAGCAAGGCAAGCATAACCTCTTATCTGCCCATCTATGATTTCGAAAGACTTTTCATTCTCGTACAAATGCATTCGATTCCAATGTATCTTGTGTCAGTAGATAGAGTTATCCTATTTATTTGCATAACCCAGATATCATGATTCAATGCTCCTAGCAGACATAGGATTTGTTTGTGTGAATCGCCAGAGCCTCAAATATGCCATGCTTAGTCATACATGTCTGTTGATCTCTGCTCCATCCGGTTGATGAATCAGAGCCGCGAATGAATCTAGTATGATAGTATGTTGTGGAAAGTTAAGATAACTTGGTTAACATGACTTAAAGGTGTGGATGACGAGACCACAGAGGGTCTGTGGTGGTTGTCTCGTTCATGCCCCTAGGAGCGAGTTCTCGTCTTCGAACCAAGACTGAGCGTGCATCCACACGGGGATTGGATTCCCCTCGGTCTCAACTTGCCTAGTTTGTTCCATGAGTTGCCTAGTTCGGGCTTTCCATTTGGATTTGCGGGGATATCAAAACGTTTTCAAAACTAGGACGTGGCGATGTATCGGCGCTCTGCGGGTAGGTAACCGTCGAGCATTGCGCACAACGATAGAGACCCGGCAGGAGATGGCCACTCCCTATTGGCGGTCCATCTCTACTCGGAGCGACTCATGGAATAGGCGAAGCAAGGGAAAGATCGTGGTCAACCTTCATCTGCCGGCACTTCCCGGACTAGTGCTAATCATGTGGCATTAAGAGTTGTTTGGTACGTGTGGTTAAAGTTGTACACCCCTGCAGGGTTAAATCTTTTCGAAAAGCCGTGTCCGCGGTTAAGGACGACTTGGTGACGGATTCTGTGATCATAGATAACTTGAACAGAAGGACTAAAACTTGTTGATAATGAATGAAGGATGCCTCCTCGGAGATGCCGAGAGGGGTTACCTTGTAGATTGAGTTACCGGAACAACTTGAGGAGGTGATCTTTGAAGCACGAGGTGCTGATATGAGTTGGTGGATTAAAAAGATGATGATTTCAGTAGTTGAGTAGCTTTCTCATCTGTTTTCAAAATATTCCATGAGACGTGCTATTCCTCCCTCAACTTGGAAAACAAAGATGGCTTTACGCAAAACAACCTTCATGACTCTTTCTAAAAGAAGCAGATATATAATAGGTTAACTAAGTCTTGTTGAGTACCTCCCGTACTCATGTTTGCTTCAACTTGGTTCAGGTGGAGTTCCTCACTTCAGTGGTGAATCAACGTGGACATCAACGAGTAGTTTGGGGTTCCCAGGTAGCAGCCTGGAATCTATGGACTGGGACGTCGCCTTATGTTGCGGCCTCTTAGGCCTTTTTGGTTCTTGTTGATTAGCAACATAATTTGCTTTCCGTTGTCTGATGTAATGTTGGGTCGTGTGACCTCTGCTTGTAAGCTATACTCTAGTAACACCTGTTTAATACAACTTCATGTCTAGAGTGTTGCTTTGGTCGGTTGTTGGTTTCGAGCTCATTGTTATACAGTTTTGGCTATGCCTGCATAGTTGTCGCAGTCGAGGGGTTGTGGAGCCGATGATCCATGTCCGAGCCCGCCTGTCGATATGATCGGCCTGGGGCGAGGTAACCCCAGTAACCCTCGATTGTTGTTGCACTTTCTGGACACATAGCAGCTCTGTATAACTTTGGTCCCGTTCCTTCAGTTTCATTCGATTCGTGGACGTTTTGATATGCATAGTTGGTTATGACTAGCATGGATACAAGGAGTAGTAGACTGGGGATCCGGACTACGTGCCGATGAATCCAGTCTGCCTGCCGTTGTTTGTTGCGGCCGGGGCTGGTAACCCTGAAGCCCTTGTGAGTCCATGGCTAGGAGCACATAACAGTATGTATACCTTTGGGTCCGGGGTCGTGACAAGTCTTGGTATCAGAGCAGGACTGCCTGTAGGAAAACCTTACTGCTTGGTTGATGTCGAGTTTAGTGTTTGTGAAAACTATTTGAAACTTTAAATGGATTGTGAAAACCTTCTTAGGATTCTTTTTACTACTTGTCTAGTATCGCTCTAACTCTGGGTCTCCTTACCTGTTTTGGATTTGAAAAGGTTCCAGTTATTCAAAACTTAGGTGCCTTCGTTGGCAAGGACGTTGTTTACCAAGTTGACCTAGTGTTAAAGTTTCTGGAGTCTTGTGTGTTTAAAAGTCCGTTATTTCCTAAACTGGGAGATTTCCTTTCCATCCTAGTCTCTCAGAGTTGTGTGGATTTTACATTCTTCACATGTTTCAAAGCTAAATCCTGAACCTCGAGATTTGCTTTTCATCTCGAAGGTACCCGTTATCCTCTGCTCAAGTTCTTCCGGAGCTAAGTTTGTCTTCTTGGAAAGACATTCCGTGATTGCTATTCGTAGTGTCCTCCAAGGCACTAAGATAGTAGTTACTCCTTTCTCTAAGTTTTTAACCTTGGACTTGAACCGAAGGTCCCGGAATGTGCTGAATTGTGGTGAGTTGAGTTATGTGGTTTCATAACCATGTGATTCTCACTCTACCAGTACAGGATGCTGACCTTTAACCCAAGTTCTGTTTCTTTGGATCCTGAAGAATCCGTTCTACCTCAGGATGGCTAGGTAATCTCTACTCCAGTAGCCATAGGTCTTCTCTACTGGAACAAAAAAGGATCACAGCAAGAGTGACCATCCTGAATTCCACATCTTCGTTCTTATTTCAGTTATACCAACTCCTTTGCATGGGTTTTACAAATGAGTATGACTCTGTGCAATCAACATGATCTTAGGAGTTCTCTTGGACATGTTCCTATCTTCTAGTTGCTTTCACAACTTTATCCGTTGTTTGGACACCAAGTTGCATATGTGTGTTGGATTCTCCCAATGCATTTGCTTTCGTGTTCCGTCAGAACGTTCCACCTTGGAATGTCAGGAGAAACAAACTCCAGTACCTCGTTCATCTCCAGGACCAGGTCAAAGTTTTGTAATTCGCAGATTAAAGAAGTTTCACTAGCTTCTATTCTGTTCTACCTTTGAATATCACACTCTTACATATCAAGAGGCTATGTTCAATTTCATGGCTCTATTGATGAAGTGATGGTCTCACACATGCTTACCCACCTTTCCTCCAAGCCTTAGGGCTCGAGATGCATGGGTGTGTATTGACATGTGAATCAGATATTCCTAACAACTCTTACTGCTTTGAAAAATCTAAGAAACATCTGTATCCTTCTTAGCACTACTGGTCACCCAGCCTCTTTTTGAAGTTAACTGTGTTACCAAACCCGTTCATTCCGGTTCATATCCTCGGTCAGAGAGTTAGGTTCATGCCAAGCTCTCATGTTCATATCAGTTGCTTTGAAAAGCAAGCCTCCTTTCAAATTCCTAGACCTAACGGTAGGTTGTGATATTCTGGTTGTCTTTCTAGAAGTATCACCAGGTTTTACCTGACCGTGATGTCTAAACCAGGAGTAATTTGAACCACTCCTCTCCCCAAGAAACTACGCTAGACACCTTGGACTAGTGGTTGAGCTTAAACAACAACTTGGAGAGTTGAAAGGCAAAAGCTCCGCCAACTTGTTCCTTTGATAAGGGATATCTAGTTTTCCTCGTGTTGAAGCATGATAGTATCTCTTTAATGGACATGCTGTCATTCTACCTTGATTTGATTTGGGCTATCGTTAGATCAAGTCCAGATTCAAGGACTATCCTGATGGTGTTTTCACTCATGGTGTTTGGCCCGAGTACACCTCATGTCCTTTGGTCTGACCAATGTTCTGCCTTGTTCATATATCATATGAAACCCCTCTTCTTGGAGTGTTTTGATAAGCGTGTTGTCGAGCCCATTGATGACATTCCTATTATTCGCCAGTTGCAAGAGGTTAATGTTTGAACACTTGGCACTAATGTTGGAAACTTCGAGAACCATCTTTGTTCCATTACGAAGATTTTGCTCTCGGTGTTGCGAGTGACTTTCTTCGGTTCATGAGCTTATGGTGAAAGTTTTCGCCCTGGATTCGAGAAGAGTTTTCTTGTTCCTTCGGGAATAATCCCAGTTGGTCATGCACGTGTGGTCTATCCTTGAGATGGTAGGTTGTTACCCTCCATTTATTTGAAGAAGTTTGCATCCACGCAAGGCCACTGACTGACTATCTGTGAAAGAGAGGAAGTCTATGAACTTCGTTATCTCTGTAATCATCTTTCCCACAAGGACTCCGATGTGTTTTGTTGCAACTAAACCATGTAGGTGCAACCGTCTTTCGCAAGTTGCTAATACATGAGTTCTACAATCTCACTCATCCTCTTGAGTGTGGCATCGTAGTCAGTATCTTGTGAATCTAGCATATGTATCTCGTTGGTAACCGGTGCAACCTCTTTGATCAAACATGTTAAGTCTGAGTTATCAACCCGCTAACCAGAGCTGAATCTCAAGCAGCAACGATGGTTGGTGTTCCCTTAAGGATATTGATCTAGGTCCATTTGAAAATCCGGCATGGTTGATGTTGTGGTTGACACAATTAGCCGGAAGGCCTAATGTCATATCTCCTTGAATCCGTGAGAACAGCCACTCTCAGTGAGAATTCTGGTGTGGTTCGTTCTAACAAGTTTCCGTCGCCGTTCTTCCGAACCTAAGTTCAAAATTCACTTGATGACCTATAGAAGGCTTGTCATGAGCCCGCTGTCGGTATCTAGAACATCTAGGAGAACCTGGAAGTTGATTCTTCCAATGTCTCTTTTTCAATCCTCCAAACCTTTGTTTCAGTGGAAACAAGTTCATCAGGAGAACATCTCGTGGTGTTTCGTAACCACCATTTCTCAGTTCCCTTCTTCAAGTTGTTTGTACTTGAAGCTTTGTTCCCCTCACACATTGTGTGAATTTGTCAGTCACTTCAACCGTGGGATCTTAACCATGTGGTAAAAGTATTGCTACGTCAAATCCACCATAGGAAAGAGATTCCCTATTCCTTCTGGTGTTTCATTTCTCATTGGTTAACCAGCCTTACGGTGTCCCAACATCCTATGGTTACTCATATTCTGTCGTGAAGTAACATCCCGATCTTTGACAAAGTTTTCGACAAAGTTTTGACGGAGTGAAAGTTCCTTCATCTTCCGTGTCCACTCCGAAGAGTGAACATGATCCTGTATCAAATTCTCTCTGACGCACGATTACAGTGTTTTCTCGTGTTTTTCCTCGTCTGTGGATATTATGTTTTGGTATCCAAGACCATCCTCTCCATCTTGGTATTCTGTTTGAAGAAACCTCGATGTCAAAGTTTGTTCAACCTATCTTTTCCAAAAGGATTTAAAGTCTTGTGCAAAGCTCATATTCTAAATCCTTTCCAGAACATTCGTCCATAAACTTGAAACCATCTTTTATTCCCTCCGTTATCTTGATGTGTTTCATGCCTGCTAACTCAAAAGTTCTTATGAACATCCTTTCATGAGTTACCCATGATAAACTCGATCTTCGTGAAGATCATTTCCTAAGAGTTTTCCCTCTCACCTAAGGTGTGGCCACTTAAGAATCTTCGCAAGTGCTACGGATCAACCTCTTCGAGAAAAAAACCGTAAGGTTCGAGAAGATCATCCAAACCGGTGTTCCTTCTTTCTTCTCCTTCGGGAATCTCGGGACGAGATTCTTGTAAGGGGGGTAGATTTGTAACATCCCTGTTTTGCTACAATAGGGTTTGTGGTGTTGAGTTCATGGCATGGCATGCATGAAAATCTTGAACTAAGTTTTACATTGAATTTAAATTAAAACTTGCCCAAAAACCACTTAAGGTGGTCACCCAAAATTTGTTTTAAAAACATTCTCAATTTTGGCAAACAAAAACATGGTGACCTTGGAAATTTCTTAAGGTTTCCAAAACATATTTTGGTTGTTTTTTCTGAGTTCATTTAGGTCCCCAAACCTTCGTTTTCCTCGCAGTTTTTAAAGGCAGAAGGGCTTCGTTGTAAAATCTCTAAAACTGCAGGGGGTTATGGAGGAAACCCCCCTGTCGTCTTCCTCCTCCTGCCAGAAGGCAGGAAGGTCGTCGACGTCGCGCGCGCCGCCTTCGGTCCGCTCCCTCCCGCGGATAAGGGCAAGGAGGCGTGCCCCTCTTCCTTACCTCCTTCTCCTAGCTCCCTGCCCTCCTCGTGTTGTCACTGTGAGGAGAAAAAAACTCAAACCCTAACCGAACCGTGAGGTCCGCTGGTCGTGGTCGCCGTTCCGGCCGCTCCCGAGCTCCCTCGAGCACACCAAGGACGTCGTGGTCGTCTTCTCTCCTCCCTAGGCCAAGGAATCGAGCTGAGGAGCTCTTATTCGCTGCCGCCGTTCGCATCTTCCCCGCCTCCGGCCGCCGCGTCCATGGGCGATTCCGGCCGCCTCCGTCCATTCCCTACCTCTTCGAGCCCTCCTAGAACATCAGGGTGAGCTGTGGAACTCCGTGGTGCTTTTAATTTCGAGTTTGGCCGCCGTTTTCATAGCCGTCATCGTGTACCGCCGTCGCCGCCGCAAAAGCTGCTCGCCGGCGCGTCTCCGGCAACCATACGCCGGCGGCGCCGCCTCCCCTAGCTTCTCCACGGCGTGCTGCATCTTCTCCACAAGATGGCTCCGCCCAATTTGCGTGGAATCGACCGATTCCTTGCACAACATAGCCTCTGTGGCCATTGATGAGGTCACCGTGACGTCACTATGACGTCACAATTCAGTTTTCTTATTCTTTTAGAAAAAAAGAGTAATACATTGACACGTGGGCCCCCTCTGTTTAATAAATCCAGAAAATGTTTTAATGTTGGAAAATCAATAACTATTAAGATATAAGTCAGAAAAATATAATAAAAATATGGTTGTCTTCAGAAAAATGTACTCTTTCCAAATATGTAATTTTCATACATGTTTGACAAAGTTGATTTTTGCACATTATTTGAATTTGTTTAATTCATTAAAAATAGAAAAATAAGTTTTTATTCAATAAAATTAGAAAATTAAAAGTTATATACCATTTTGCTCAAAATGACAAATGCAACCTATTCATGATGTTTTCAAACCCATTTGAGCAATAAAATTTGTACCCACTTCTAAGATCGCCCGAAACCCCCTCCGGGGTCTATTTCGGGTTAATTTCAGTAAAATTGCATATCCGTCATACGAACCCTAGCAACCCAACGATCATGTTTAGGGCTTTATCTCAGTGCATTAAATTGCTCATGCATACATATTGCGCATTGCATCGATGCCATGTTTGATTGCTGCTCTTCTTTTCGGTGTTGTTCCCCCTCGGTAGAACGCGACTCCGAAGTCAAGGCCAGCAAATCCAATGGCGAATACTTGATCCTAACCGACAAGTCAAGCACTTATTCCCGAAGACTTTCTATGGTTTTCTTGAAGCAAGGCAAGCATAACCTCTTATCTGCCCATCTATGATTTCGAAAGACTTTTCATTCTCGTACAAATGCATTCGATTCCAATGTATCTTGTGTCAGTAGATAGAGTTATCCTATTTATTTGCATAACCCAGATATCATGATTCAATGCTCCTAGCAGACATAGGATTTGTTTGTGTGAATCGCCAGAGCCTCAAATATGCCATGCTTAGTCATACATGTCTGTTGATCTCTGCTCCATCCGGTTGATGAATCAGAGCCGCGAATGAATCTAGTATGATAGTATGTTGTGGAAAGTTAAGATAACTTGGTTAACATGACTTAAAGGTGTGGATGACGAGACCACAGAGGGTATGTGGTGGTTGTCTCGTTCATGCCCCTAGGAGCGAGTTCTCGTCTTCGAACCAAGACTGAGCGTGCATCCACACGGGGATTGGATTCCCCTCGGTCTCAACTTGCCTAGTTTGTTCCATGAGTTGCCTAGTTCGGGCTTTCCATTTGGATTTGCGGGGATATCAAAACGTTTTCAAAACTAGGACGTGGCGATGTATCGGCGCTCTGCGGGTAGGTAACCGTCGAGCATTGCGCACAACGATAGAGACCCGGCAGGAGATGGCCACTCCCTATTGGCGGTCCATCTCTACTCGGAGCGACTCATGGAATAGGCGAAGCAAGGGAAAGATCATGGTCAACCTTCATCTGCCGGCACTTCCCAGACTAGTGCTAATCATGTGGCATTAAGAGTTGGTTGGTACGTGTGGTTAAAGTTGTACACCCCTGCAGGGTTAAATCTTTTCGAAAAGCCGTGTCCGCGGTTAAGGACGACTTGGTGACGGATTCTGTGATCATAGATAACTTGAACGGAAGGACTAAAACTTGTTGATAACGAATGAAGGATGCCTCCTCGGAGATGCCGAGAGGGGTTACCTTGTAGATTGAGTTACCGGAACAACTTGAGGAGGTGATCTCCGAAGCACGAGGTGCTGATATGAGTTGGTGGATTAAAAAGATGATGATTTCAGTAGTTGAGTAGCTTTCTCATCTGTTTTCAAAATATTCCATGAGACGTGCTATTCCTCCCTCAACTTGGAAAACAAAGATGGCTTTATGCAAAACAACCTTCATAACTCTTTCTAAAAGAAGCAGATATATAATAGGTTAACTAAGTCTTGTTGAGTACCTCCCGTACTCATGTTTGCTTCAACTTGGTTCAGGTGGAGTTCCTCACTTCAGTGGTGAATCAACGTGGACATCAACGAGTAGTTTGGGGTTCCCAGGTAGCAGCCTGGAATCTATGGGCTGGGACGTCGCCTTATGTTGCGGCCTCTTAGGCCTTTTTGGTTCTTGTTGATTAGCAACATAATTTGCTTTCCGTTGTCTGATGTAATGTTGGGTCGGTGACCTCTGCTTGTAAGCTATACTCTGGTAACACCTGTTTAATACAACTTCATGTCTAGAGTGTTGCTTTGGTCGGTTGTTGGTTTCGAGCTCATTGTTATACAGTTTTGGCTTTGCCTGCATAGTTGTCGCAGTCGAGGGGTTGTGGAGCCGATGATCCATGTCCGAGCCCGCCTGTCGATATGATCGGCCTGGGGCGAGGTAACCCCAGTAACCCTCGATTGTTGTTGCACTTTCTGGACACATAGCAGCTCTGTATAACTTTGGTCCCGTTCCTTCAGTTTCATTCGATTCGTGGACGCTTTGATATGCATAGTTGGTTATGACTAGCATGGATACAAGGAGTAGTAGACTGGGGATCCGGACTACGTGCCGATGAATCCAGTCTGCCTGCCGTTGTTTGTTGCGGCCGGGGCTGGTAACCCTGAAGCCCTTGTGAGTCCATGGCTAGGAGCACATAACAGTATGTATACCTTTGGGTCCGGGGTCGTGACAGTAGAGCTTATGACAAAGGGTTTAGTTGAAAATGAGGAACTAGTACAACTAACTCTATCATCACAATACTTGCTAATGACTTGTGATGATAGGTTTTAGTAGGTGTGAAAACATGAGGTTTATTAGTAAGGAAAATTATGAGGTGGTAGTTATTTCTGGTCAGAATGAAATATAATAAAATTCCAGTATATGTTTAGAAACAAGTTTATAAGTTAAATAAAATGTTTTATGTTTGACATATGTGAATTGGAAATGCTTCTCTCTTTCATTTGATATATCATTTTATGTTTTCTGAAAATATTTAAATAAGTTATAAATTTATTAATTTAAATGAATTAAATGACTAGGCAAAATATTGTACCCATGAAAACTTGGTCAAATGACTATGAAAACATCATAGATGAATTGCATTTTTCTTTTGAAGCATTTTGGTATATAACTTGTATTTTTCTGATTTTATGAATTATTTATTATTTTTCTCAATTTTAATTGATTTAATTTAATTAAAGAAAATATTTAATTTTCAACTTTATCAAATATTTATAAAAAGTTGATGAACATTTAGATTTTATTTTTATAATCATTTTCATACCTTATTTGTATTTTTCTGATTATTAGTTTAAAAGTTATTGAATTATTAGTTTTTATTGATTTTCTGTTTTATTTTAATTTGACACGTGGGGCCCACCTTCCTTATTTAATTTTAATTCAAAATAAAGAAAAAAATGTGCATGACGTGATGATGATGTCATCACTGCATCACCTCTGCAGGGGATTTGTTCTGTGGATTTCAAATCGAAAGCTACACCAGGAATTGATCCAAATCGACGATTGCTACCGCTAGAGGGGAACAAGGGGACCCTATGGGTGGCAACGCCGCTGGTTTTGAGTCGACAAAGACACGCCGGCGACGAGTTTTGCGGTGGCCGGAGACGTGGCACAGTGCGGTGATGAACCAGTCCACCAATCAGCAAATAAAGAGCACATGGAGATGTGTATGCTCACCATAAGCACGATGCAGCAGTCATCAAGAAGAAATACGGTCAGATGCGACGACGGCGTCCGAAATCTGATGGCAGCCGGAGGTGAGAACGATGGTGAAATTCCGGGGATTCCGTCCATGCAGCCCCTGATCTTGCTCGAGGAGAGGGAGGAGAACACGGCGAATCCGGTGATGCCCTCGGTTCCTCACGAGGTGGCCGGAGACGGTATCAGAGAGCGGTGGCCGTGGATTATGGTTAGGGTTTGGTTCCGGTTCATAGATTCAGAGAAAGGAGAGAGTGTAGGCGAATGAGAGAGAGAGAAGAGGCGGCACGGCGGGTCGGCTCTCCTTATCCTCAAGAGGAAATAGGCACACAGGAGGTGGCACTTCCTCGATGACTCGACGGCGGCCGACTCTGCCTTCTGGCCAGAGACGAAAAAGAAGGAAAGAAATTTCCACATTTTGATAACCCCCTAAAGGTTTTACAAATTACATTCTAGTCCTTCTGTTACTAAAATGAGAGGAAAACCTATGTTTCCAGGGTGTTTTTGTAACTAGAAAATTAATAAAAAATATATTTGAATTCCTCATCAAATTTTACATCCCACCATATTTTATTTTGGTGAATTTGAAGAATATTTATGTTTTTTATTTAGGGTGCTAGATTAAGTGATTTTTGTTATTTCTCTCAATTTAATTTATTAAATGGCTTTAAAATTTATTTTAGGCATGCATAACATATCTATACACACATATGGTTCACCAAGTGGTGTGTTCTCAGAGGACCATTTTAGATACAAATTCTTTTTAGAAGATAACTTGGTAACATTACTTGGTATTGTTTCTGTGTATTGAAATGAGAATCACTTAATAGAGAATTGTATCCCATGACATACTAAATTATTTTTATTAGGTAATGAACTTGTTTTCTCTTACGAGGGTTTGTTATTACCTAATTGAAACTCCTAGCAAGTTTGGTTGACATTTTACTGAGGTATGTGTATTCTATGTTTGTTGTTTTTAGTACTTGATCAAATGGAAAACATATGTGGTTTTGTAATCTTATTTACTTGTTTTCCACATAGGTTCCAATTGTGGATAATATCTAATGTTGTTTTAAAACATGTAATCATTTACATGGTTATATATAGATGAGTTTTTGTTATCATCTGTTAGTCTTACATGTGAAAAGGATTTGGAAAACAAGGTTTTAAGCTTGTTTTCATCTACCTCCACATATCAAGACATGTGGATGTAATGGCTTGTTATTATCCCATACTTGATAGTTGTTTCCATTAAAGATATTATTATGAGTTCCTCATCTCTGATGAGCTTGACAGAGGTTATTGATTCTCTATTATATCCTAATGATTCACTGGATAAATTCTTATGCTCGCTTACTGAGGCAGTGTTGCTTCATGTGGTCTTCTATTGCTTGATGTTCTTCTCTTTAGTTTCCACTAGCCTTCTGTTTTAACCTTGTGTCAATTGCAAGTAATATCATCTCCTTGATTCAATCTTCAACTATCTCACCCTTGTGGTGAGAACAAACAGTTATTTCAAGCAAAGATTTTACTTAGATGATTATATTATGGTTTATTGTTTCCTTAGTGTTATTCTTTCTATTGGTTGATGATAAAAGGAGTGTAGGTGTAGTTTATGACATCAGTTAGCCTTAAGCATATAAGAAGAATCTGTTGACAAGTTTGCAAGGCTTGTCCCCAAATTACTTTTCATATACAAGAGACTGAGATGTACTAGGTTATTCAACCTTCTGTTTATTTGTGTATGACACTCAATTATTTGAGTATACAAAAGTGATATGTTAACAAGGTCTAGAAACTTGTTACCAAACTACTTCTATATAACACTGACATTGGAGTATCACATTATTTCAAGAGGGTTAATATGATCAGATCAAGTTATAAGAGTTTCCAAGTACTCTTACAGTAGCTTAGAGTAGCACTTCTATCCCACTCTAAATAATCTTCTTGGATATCTTCCTGTGGTAGTTCCTTCTGTCTTGTGGTTTGCTTCTCTTGCAGAATGTCTTAGAGAGGATTGGGAAACAAAATACTATAGTCTAGCAACATAACAAGATCTAGATTAAGAGTTAGTTCATGCTTTTATTCCCTTTCCATAATCTTCTCATTTTGTTTCCCATAGGATAGATACTTGTCTCATACTGATTGGTTTTACTTAGCTTTCAATTCACTTCCTCTAATAGTGATTATAGCTTGTTGTTATTCCTTAGTGGTATCCAGATATACTTTAATCATGGAATTGTTGAATTGAGTAGAGATGTGGAATACTTATGGAATGATGTCTTAATAGTAATTTGATCAAATGGTTCATTGATGTGTTGAGCTTTCATATGATCACTTGTTTGAGATGATTAAAACAATGAGCATGTGAAAGTGATTGAGCTTAAGGACTTTGATCATGGTTGTTAATTGGTTACTCAGGGTGCCATGTTGTGATTTTATATTCTTGATTTGTATTTCTGATGCAGACATAAAGGTTTGGAATATCATATGTAATGATCAAGGTTTAACAGTAGTTTAGGAAGTTTTATTTCTTCTTTAAGTTACTACTTTTATGGTTGATGAGATATGTACGTATTTGATAAATATGTTAATACAATTATCAAGTCATTTCCCCACTAGTGGGTTTTGAGTTAACACTAGTTTGTATCTATTGTGTTCTATTAAACCTTTGTTATTTGATTGTGAATGTGCACTTCACAATTATGAGATAGTTTATAAAGGTGTGATGTGACTGGTTGATAACTTAGAGAGTTGTTTTTTTATAGGTGATGGCATCTTTGTTGATGAGATGGTTAAGTTGTGTATTACTCATTGGTGAAAGTATGATCATCAATTATGAGATTTGGATTCTCACCCCTCTTTGGGTTCTAGATACCTAGTGAATTATCCCAAGTTACTTATAGACTTGAGGTTAGACTTGTTAAGAGTTAGTATTGGTCACAACCAATTATGGTTTGAGTAACCAGATGATTTGGTTTCTAGAGATACTATGTTATAAAGATCACTCCAAATGTACTCTTGACTAGATGAACTAGACCTATTTCATCATGTCAAGTGAAACTTTGGTCACTTTGATTCGTTTAAACTTTCGCGCCAAAATTTCCTATAATTTTAGATGCATGCTTTGCAAATGCACATATTAAATTTAGATCCTTATAACTTCCCAAACTCTGGGATGTTACACCCCTCTCTCTTCAATAGTCCCTACTTGCGTGTGGAAGGGATATAAAATTTTAAACCAAAAACCCTATCCTCTAGTTGTATTGCTGCCAAGCATTCATCTTGAAGTATACCTGCAAAGTTGTGTGATATCTTGTTGTTCCACTAGGAATAAGGGGATACAGGACCACTCGTGATCTTTGATTTTGTGTGCAAGAGTGTGTAGTTGAGAATATCCAAAGGGATTGATTTATGTTGCATTGGATCGACGAACTCCCGTCGGTCCTGTGGTCCATCCGCACCACCGCAACCAATTCCACGGGGGCAACGCCTTTCTTCCTAGTCTATGGGACTGAGGCCGTTCTCCCTGCTGAACTTGGGCTTGGCTCTCCCTAAGCCCTAGCCTTCAACGAGGATAGGCAGGGGGAACTCCACGCTAAACACCTAGTGCTTCTCGAGGAGGCGAGAACCCGAGCTACTACCCGTGCAGCTCGGTATCAGCAAGGCCCCCGGGGCTACCACGACAACAACATCAGGCCACGCACACTGGAGGTGGGTGACCTGGTCCTGAGGAGGATTCTCTCCCGAGAGGGCTTACACAATCTCTCTCCCATGTAGCAGGGTCGTACCGGGTAACACACCTCGCACGACCAGGGGGGTGAACGCCTGGAGACAGAAGACGGCAAGCTTGTGCCAAACCCGTGGAACATCCAGCACGTGTGGAAGTTCTACCCATAGTACTTGCTCGCTCCACGTGAATCTCCTAGGCCGTGGTGACGCACACTCGAGGGGATCCCGTGACGCCACGGTAAAAACTATGCCAGAACCTCTCTCTGTGAGGGTCTCGGGGGGCTCTCACCAGGCGTGATGCCTGTCCGCGAGAGCCTCTACCCACACAAGTGGGAAGCCGTATGGCAAACCTTTGCACCTGAACTCGCGCGAGTATCAACCCCATGACGATGGGAGTCCGGTGTCTGCACGGTGGCATCAAGTGCTTCTTGGGCGACCGCAGGATCATGACATCCCTAAACATTGTAATGAAAAGCCTCACCCTAGCAGTAAAGGCCTTTATTGCTGACTGTCCTTATCGTCTCAACAAGCTTTCTTCTCTTAGGGAGCGCGCATCTTCTACTTCTTGTCGAGCACACCTCGCGAGCGGGGGCTGGGATCGGTACCCATACACCGGTGAGACCCAATCATATTAAACCCAAGAGGCCGAGCTCTGTCTAAATGGGTTGCTACCGTGCATGACACCTCAACCAAGTACTTGGTACTGACTTCCTTTCGAGGTACCCACGAGAAGAGCATCATACACACGTCTTTCCCTCGCTGCAGAGATAACCACCCGCCTCTCGAAGAAACCATGCAGGAATTCCACCAAGGAAATATGAAGCATCTCGACAAGGAACCACCACAGGAGTCCCCACAGACGCAACACACCATCAAGCAGCCCGTGCAGAGCTAAGTCCAATTATCCCTGATGTACTCTCAGAGGCACACTACTCTAAGGAAACACCGCAATAGATCTCCACAAAAACACAAGGCACATCCTTTTTCATATTCAGCTCTCGAAGCACATTTCAGTACATAACCACGTTGCAGGATTCTACATAAGGCAAAAAGAAGCGCAATGAAAGTAGGAGAGCTATTCCCTCACCGCAACTATGGAAGAAGAAAAGACGGCGACTGAACACGGCTGAACCTGTCTCGTCACAGCTAAGAGACATGATCGGCTGAGGAGGAGTTGCCGAGGAGAAGGAGAAAGAAGAGGAGACTGGATGAAGGCCGAGGAACCACAGAAAAAGGAAGGTTGACTGATAAGGATCGTCAGGCCTTCCCTCTGGACGAAGGCACTCAAGCCCCGGTCGAGTCATACTCTTCACCCTCCACCTTGACAGCCGACAAATCTTCCTCGTCCTCCTCTTCGTCAGCATCATCTTCATCATCGTTTTCGCTTGTCGCTTCTTCCGCTCTCAATGCATCACTCCTCACGCTCGCCACGACGCCCACATATCTTCACGAAAAGTCGATCTCCTCCATCGAAGCAGAGATGGAGAACCTTGCTCTCCTCAAGCCTCTTAGCGTGGGCAAATGCCTTCCACCCCCTTGCCAGCGGCAGGTGACTGGCGGAGCAAAACTCCGTGGACGCCCACTAGGGCCTATTGATGAAACCCACCACCTAGAGCCAGAACCCGCAAGGCGGGTTGCGCGACGGATCTGGCGAAGGAGTCAGGGAGCCTCGGGCGACTGCGGAGGCGACCACAGACGGCCACCAGGAACTCGTGTGCCAGCACACGGGTATCCTCCGCCCAGCGGGGCAGAGAGTTCCCCATCACGTCGCGACCACGAGAAGCCCGGCAGTCTGCCGCGCTGGCCCCGAGCGCTCACTCCGGCTCGGACTGAATACCCCTCTGGCTCGTCCCCGGCCACCAAGACACGCCTCATGCTGCGCCGGGTTCGGCAGGGAACCTCGACCTCGCCCTCTGTGAGCATGCGAAACCTCTACCTTTCTTTCTCTCTCTGAAGGTGGGGAACTGTGAGCGGAAAGGAGCAAAGATGGCATTGAGGAGAGAGGGGGACCCCCCCTATTTATGCATGGGCTGAAGGACAGCACCATGCCCGTTCCATCTTCTCGCTGGCACATACATCAAAGCAAAAAGGGGGCACGTCCCGAGGGGGACGTGACCAGAAGCCAAGACAATTACTGCTTTGTGGCGTCCCGCCAGAGCAGTCATTATGACGGGATGTTTCCGCCACGCGTGGGAGATCGTAGGATTCTCCCACGAACCGTCACGCCACGTGGCGAAGCTGACCCGCGGTTTAAGAGCCCAAGCCGCTTCGCCTCCTCCCGACGCGCGCGCGTCATGGGCCCGGGGGCTACTGTCAGACCCACGGATATCAGGGTATCTTGGGCCGATCACTGCCGTCCCAGCCCAACCAGTACAGGAGGATCCCGTACTGTGCCACCGCCAGCAACGGGCGGTCAGGCCCCGCTCTTAGTGAGGATGGCACCATGGCGAGGGGCCACTTCCCTTAGCATCCTCGAGTCTTGTTTAGCTGGAAAAAATAAAATAATTAGTTAGCTTTCCCATTTGCATGCATATAAAAAATATATATAACTACATGGCCGAGTTTTTTGTACAGTACTCCCTCCGTTCAACAATACTTGACTTCCATTCGTCCAAATATAAATATTTCTAGACATATTTTAGTGTATAGGTACATTCATATTTGGACGAACGGAAGTCAAGTATTGTTGAACGGAGGGAGTACATTGCAAGGCACTGCGGAGGCAAGGGTGCAAAGCTGCTAGAAAAAGTGTTTCTTGTTTACACAATTTTGGCAGTACTAGGCAAACCTTCTAGCACTGTGTCGAAGACTCCAGACATGTAAAATTCACCGGCACCATCAAGTCTTGTATGGACTCTGTTGTATGGAAGATTTTGGCGCCTCCGAAATGTAAAATATTCGCTTGGCTTATCATCCAAGACCGTGTTTGGACGGCGGACCGCCTGCAAAGGCGCGGGTGGCCGAATGGGAGAGTATGCCCCTTTTGACGATGCCCTGATGAAACAGCTAGCCACCTTCTTTTCAAATACCGGTACTCCATCCGGATATGGACCATGATCAAAGATTGGCTCCACCTTGAGGATTTCGATCCTTCTTTGTGGCATAGCTACGGGGATGTGGAGGAGTAGTGGACGACGACTACCCTTGCCCATAATGGACGAAGAAAGGCTTTGGCCTCCTCTTCATTCTTGTCACTTGAGATCTTTGGCTTGAACGGAATGCAAGAACCTTCCAAAATACGAGCACGATGCCGACAATCATCTTTGCTAAGATCAAATCGGAAGCTAGGAATTGGGTCTTGGTGGGCGCCAAACACTTGGGTCTTTTAATTTTGGGAGAGTAGGCTAGTTGATCGGAGGATGCACCTCATTGCTTGTTGCTAAAACATTGTTCCATACTCCTTCTCTATTAATGAATTAAGTCAAACCTTTTGCCTTTCCTTTGAAAAAAAGGACTGCAGACACGTTAACTCGCATCACATATCCATATGATAAGTACTAACAAGGTCAGTATGTACTTGAAATTGCTAATCTTGGCAGCTTTCCCCCCCCCCCCCTCCCCCATATTTGTAAGCGTTAGATGCGACGGTGCATACTATTACTATATGTAGATATAGTTTTTTTTCACTTGAAATGCCTGAGCTTACTTTAAAGTTGAAGCTTCATATTGTCGTGTAAGACCGGCCACATCTATAATTTGTCAACGAAAAACTACATGTGTAAAATATGAATGCATTAATAAATAACTTTTTAATAACACATGAAATTTATGGAAGATGGTATTTCAGCTATGTTATGAATGATTCAAAACATCTAAGAAACACGTAGACGCATTGAGATTTGTATCTCTGTTTCAAATAGAGAAATACTAATCTCACCCCCTCATTAAAAATGAGACTATTGTTTGATTACTCCATCGGTTCATGCAAAAGAAAAACGATATGGATATTATGAAAGTTAAACTTTCAACAGTTTTCCTAATAATACTAATTAGACTTTTGAAATAACATATGTCTAAATACTCCATAATAGTGTTTGAAGTCACATTGACAAAATACCATACTATGTCCAAAATAGCATATTGAAAATACAGACGATTATACAGGAGGCTCCTTTCACATCATAATAAAAGAAATGGTCTTCTATCCTACCTTTTGCGATCTAAGTTATTCGTTAAATCTACTCATCAACATAACCCATGACCAAACAAGGTATATATTATATAATTGTTATATTGAAACAACTGTACTGAACAGAAGCTAGAAAATGCCGAAATAGTCGCTAAAATAGTTACCGGGCTAAAATTACACCAATAAAAAACATACAGACAATTTTACTATCTGATAAATTTTACATAATCATTGTCACAAGGTTGTAATGAAATACAAGTATATTTTCCTCGACGGTTCCATATGAGGACTACTATGTATTTCCTATACTTCGAGATAGTAGTTTGTAAACTAGAAGAATACCCTGGGCGTTGCTGCGGGGGCCTCTTTAGAAACTACAGTATAATGTTAATAAAAGCTTATAAGAGATGGGATACATTATGTTTTCTAAGTGAATATACAAAATTCAGCTAGATCATAGTATATAGTTTAATTTATTAATATAAATAATTGGATGGTTTAATAAATAGATACGGTGTAGCTTGTATATAGTAATTAATAAATATTAGTGGAGATGACATGGACAATTGATTGGCTAGGAGAATGGATGATGTGGATAAGATTGCATGTTGAGATAGAAAAATAATTAATGCATGTTTGTGGGATTTTGCTTTATAAGAACTATAGATTATCACATGTCATACAATGTGTCTAGCCCGTGCAATTAGCATCCCTTTTATCGAAAATCAAAATGAATTCATAATTAACTTGTAGGTGGAATTGCTCCAAGTTAACAATACATTGCACAAATATACATGGTACCGCACACACAGGATACCAAATTCAACGCATGTGCAAAACAAGAGAAACCCATGCAGTCAAACACACGCACGCATTAGCCGCGGCAACGGTTGATCTTGCTGCAGCCGCGCGAATAATTGTTCGCCTGGACAGGGCGTCGGGCGGGGTCGGCGATCAAGCTGCTGTTGATCCCGAGACCAGTGTAGCTGATAAAGCCGCCGCTTGATAGGATCCGTCCGCCGTCAGCCTCCTGTCCCGCCAACATGAGGCTAACTAGCACCAGGGCCACCAGCGCAAGCTTCATTGTCACCTTCCCCATGCGTATGCGCTCTTATTCCTGTGTTTTTTAGGCAAGGAAACTTGGTATGGAGCGGTGATGTAAGTTTGCTTTTTATAGTGTGTCAGGTGGAAATGTTGGGATGACATACCCTCTATTTTAAGGTAGCACCATGCCTAAAATATGAGCGGGCCAGAGGAAAACAGAGGTTTGTACCATATTTAGGTAATACTTTCGAACCGAACACAACTGTTCCAAACAAATAGAGCTTGAAAGTCTCTATCACACGTTGCCTTTTTAATGAAAAGGTAATATCTCAAGAGTAGGGAACCCACAAATAGAGCCCCAGCTTCATGTTGGAATTTTCTTAAAATAGAAATTAATGTTTCCAAGTTTCAAATAATTTTGAAAGAAATTCTGGATATAACAAATGATATATTCTAACATTGTGCAAAATATTAACTCAAACTAATTCATATTATAGGCTACACAAAATTAAAAAATCAGGAAAAATTTAAAAGTTGGTAGAACAAAACATTTTCAATATCGAGTTTTTTTTTCAGGTTTTTTTGAAACTTTGAATTTTTGGTTTTGAATTTTTTTCAGGGCTCACTCGATCTCGGGAGCCATTTGTTCGTTTTCCCCAAGAGTAACTCTATAGGTTCTCTCAAAACTCATAGTCTACAATCATTTTAGTGGATCTCAATATATCATAAATAACCGTCCTTTTAGTAGATTCCCGATTCGGTAGAAGTGTTCATCCCATAAAATACCGTCAATTTAGTAGATTCCTGATTCTATAGAAGTGTTGATCCCATAAAATAGTCGTCCTTTTATGGCCATGGGGATAGACGTGCACCGGATGATCATCTGTAATATTTTTTACGGTATACCGTAAATGGAGACTCCCGTCCTACATATTTATAACATGGAGATCGATTTTATTAGTTATCATAAATCATACTCCCTCCGTCCCAAATTATAAGGCGCCCTTTAATTTCGCTGGTACGGTGTCCAACTTTGACCATGATTTTTTCTTATAACATATCCATAAAATTAATAGTAAAATATATGAAATGAAAGAATTTTACAAGACGAATCCAACTATACCATTTATACGTTCTAACTCCATAATTTATTATATATTGATGGTCAAAGTTGATCATCAAAGACCACCAAAAAAATAGCGCGCCTTGTATTTTGGGACGGAGGGAGTAGTGGATTTGGCGGGAGGGAAATTTAAACTCAAACCGTCGTCTCAACTGCGGTCGAATACCTGATGTATAACAATATGGTGCCCCCATTCTGATTGATTTTTGGAAAAAATAAAGCAAAATGACACCGTGCACCATACATACGAGCTCGTATGAGGGCACCTGCATTGATGAGCTCGAGCGCCTCCGTGGGGCTGTTGGGTCGGGGCGAAGCAAGGCTGATGAGTTTGAAGGTGGATGAATTTAGGGAAGAGTGAGACCTCGGTACGGGAGAAAATCCTTGTTTGTCTCGATTAGCTCTTTATGTTACGTTGATGTAGAGGGCTGCGTCATTGGTATCAACCCAGGGGTCGCCGACCCCGGTATGGTAAGGTCGGATGGCTGCCTAACGTAGATTATGACACACTTTTTTTGTATGTATGGATCCTTCATTGTTAGTCTGCTCGTTGCTTATTCTTACCGTTTGGGGAAGTAAAAAAAAATGAGAGGACAAGGTGTTGGGCCATGACTCTGCCTCATGCGACTTGCTGCTTGGGACGAATCAGGAAGGTGATGGAGCTCGAGGGTGCGGCTCGACATTGCCATGCTGGCTGTCCAAGCCAAAGACGGGTGGTATTGATGACTGATCCTGACCGTACTTCAAATTTCTTTCCTACATGTCATCCTTTTATATTTTAGTTGAATAGCAAGAAAATCACAAAGCTTTGTAATTTTATGGTGTAATCTCCCAAGTTTGTAATAATAGTTATGTACCATGTAGGGAGATCAACCTGAAAAAAAAAGAAACAATTTTAAGCATCGTCGAAGGATATAGGAGAAAATCACCCCCCCCCCCTCCTTCACCGTCCGATCTATATAAAACTTCAAATCTTGTCCATCCAGGCCTCATAGCATAACTCCACCCGCGTAGCAGATTTTTTAAAAAATATTGCGATATGATTGTAGCGTTTCTTCCCGTGGTAAGTTCAAACCTTACAAAAAGCATCACATCATTTTTGAAACACCTATGCAACAAAATTTTTATTATGATGCAAAAATTCCCCATCGGTCACAACAAATCCCCATACGTCACAACATAACTCCAAGATAAAAGATAGCATACACGTGCAACATGGGAGAACAACCTTTGTAGCTATCTACAAAAGTATTTGCAACATTGAGGCAAGATTTGCAGCACAGTACCATAATAAATGCAGCATCTCGCTTATTTTATGGCATTTGGAAAAATACAAAAAAACTTATGAGAAGGCTTTTTTGACACCAAAATTTTGTATTTCTATACACAAAATAGATTTTCCATGAAACAACTTTATGAACATGTAAAACATCGATACGTTACGTGTGAAATCCTTTTTCTGATTTTTTTTATTTCAAAACCCGGGGGCTCGAGGGTGGCAAAACACCACCCATTGAGGCCATGTTTGGCAGAGGTGTTTTGAGCTGGGTTTGTGGTGTATTATCCTAGACCAATATGAATATACGGGAATCCATGCGTGAGCTGTTTGGCCGACAGGTCTTGGGCAGGCTCGGCCCATCAATCCCCGCGCGACACACGTAGGGTTGGGGTATAATCGAGACACTTATGTCCCCACTGAAAGGGAATTTATGGCCTTAATTATTTTGGTGGTTGTTGATGATAAGATTAACTTGGGGACTAACAATTATTGCTAAGTGAAATTATACAGGTTTTTAGTCCCCATTGTTTGTGTTGTGAATCGTGTACCGTTAAAAGGAAAAAGAGACTCTCAAAGTGACGGAGGTCGAAGACTAGCGATAGCTTTTCGGTTTTCATTGAGTTTAGGGATCCCGCACTAATAAGGGAGGATCAAAAAGGTTGTTTTAACTATGTGCTCAAAGTCTCTTCCTAGTGCTCTCAATCTACCTTTTTGGTTCTAACTGTTTCGGGTTTGTGGGAGCACTGCCAGACGGTCCGTCGTTTTTCTTGCGGGACCGTCCGGCGCCGAATCTGCTCCAGCTCGAGGAAAAATCCAAGGGCCACCGCGCGGATGACGGTCTAGACCGGCACCCTTCTGACGCATGCGCCGGATCGGCCGGCGCCATTAGTCGGATCATCCGGCGGTGTTTTTTTCTATACGTGTTCGCCGCTTCACTGCCGGTGTAGACCGGCAGCTCTGCGGCTGCTCTCGGTTTGGTCATCGTCCGACACCTGACCCTAAGCACAGATCCTTTTCCAGAACAAAACTTGTGGAAGGACCTCGCCGGATCATCCGGCGATACAAGTGCCGGATCGTCCGGCGCATGTTTTTCTACACTGAAATGGCTAGTTTTCCACCCATATATATAAGTGACTTACCTCTTCAAGGTAGACCATCCACTTATTCCTCATTTCCAGATCTGGGCCACCATTACACACTCTCAAGCTCCCACGCAACATATCCTCCCCCTCGAGCGTTTTGAGAGATTTCGCGAGAGTGAAGCTCATCCCTTGCAAGATCCAAAGCTTTCCCCCTCTCTTTGACCAATCAATTTCGAGATTTGAGCATTGTGTTAAGCTGTCCTTTGATCTTGTTACTCTTTGAGCTCTTGGGATCTCCTAGGCGGAAGGTGTCCCCCGTAAGCATCCAGCTTGTGGATATGCTGCTTCGGGAATGTTTTACAGGTTCCAAGGTCGCCTCAAGACATACCACTAGAGTATTGAGCTCTTTCTTAGTGGAAGAGGTTCAAGAAGAAGAAGGTGAGCCTTTGTGACGTACGGGTGTCCTTCGTGGTATCCCACACCTCTCCAACGTGACGTACTTCTCTCCCAAGGAGAAGGAACACTAGAATACATCTTCGTCTCCGCGTGCCTCGGTTATTTCTATTCGAGCTCTTTCATTATTGTATCGTTTTGCATCATATAGGTTGTTTTCATCTAGTAGTTAGCCACATCTTATTTATCCATGCAGCCTAAAACTTGTGAAACAAGGAAGAAAATTTGTAGAAACCTATTAAACCCCCGCTAGGTTACCGTCTCTATCCTTTCAATTGGTATCAGAGCCAAGGACTCTTTTTAAGGGATTTACCGCCTAAAGTTTGAGATTGTTAATCCAAAGGAGGCCGCTAAGTTAGCGGAAGAGCAAGCTGCGAAGTTAGCTGCTGATGAGGAAGCCATATGGGCTACTCGTGATGCTAACCTCATAGCCACTTTGGAAAAATAAATGAGTATAAGGGTGGCCAACGAGGTTGAGTGAAGGTTGGCACTTAAAGAGGATCCCTCGGCCGCTAGTGTTAGTGGTGGTGGGATTCCCCAAAGTGTCGGCCTTGGCACAAACAAAGATGGACCCTCTTATAATCTACTTGGAATGGACTATAACCCACCACCTATCAAAATGCCATATATGACTAATGCGGGTCCTCCACCCGTTTTTGATGGAACTCACTTTTCCTATTGAAAATCTTCTATGGAATCTTATTTTCGCAGTGTGTGCGAGGATCTTTGGGAAGTTATGGAGAAAGACTACAAGCCTCTTGATGCTAACAGCTTGTCACCACGTGAGCGCGTGCAACTCCAACTCAACTCCACTTCTCATGACAAGATTCATGCTTCTCTCCCAAGGCCTCTCTACAATCAAGTCCACCGAGTTGAATCTGCCAAAGATTTGTGTGATAGAATCATCATTCTTCAAGAAGGAACCTCTCTCATTCAAAAGACCAACTACGAGTTAGCCAAGAGAGAAATGGGTCTTCTGGTGATAAAGGATGGTGAGAAGTTGTCAAGAGCCTATGCAAGACCTGATGCACTTTGGGTAAAAATTCAAGGTCTTGGTTGTGAGAAATACAATGATGGGTTTGATGTGAACGATGAGTTCATAAAAGGAAAAATCATTGATATTGTGTGCCCCGATGAGCAACAACTATCTCTCATCATGCAATTCATGGAATCCCACAAGCAAAATGTCACCGGATGATTTGGTTTCTTTCTACATTGCCAATGAGAATTGTGTGGTACAAGCAAATCAATCAAGAGACCTTGCCCGCGCCATGAAGACTCCCAACCTTTCTTTGAAGGCCAAGATTGTCCGTATGTACGAAGAGGAAGTTGAGGAAGAAATAGAAGATGACCAAGAAGAATAGATGACATCAACAAGTGAATTAGATGTGGATATTGCCTTCTTCACCAAGAAGTGGGGAAGATCTTTTTGAAGAAAGGTTGGAAATTCCTCCATGGATGTGAGGAGAAACTGCTACAACTGTGATCAACTGGGCCACTTATCCGATAAGTGTCCTTATGAGAAGAGAGAGGACAATCCCAAGTATGACAGAGAAGCAAAGAAGAAGTTGCTGCCCAACCCCATCAACAAAAGATCAAGCGCCGACAAGGCCAAGAGAAGGGAGAGGGATTTCTTGGGCACCAAGTATACCTCGGAGGATGAGGATGAGGAGGAGGAGACCGTAGGAGTGTATGGATTGGCTCATGGTGAACACGGCTCGTTCTTTTCATATGACTACACCAAAGACTGCTCCTTCCTCCAAGAAAAAATCTCACAAGTGCCTAATGGCAAAGGGACCAAAGGTTAACTCTAAACGCATTCCCTATCCTCCTATATTTAACGCAAATTCACCTATTCCTTCTAGTAAGGTAGATGATGATGATATGAGGATGTGAATGCTAGAATGGATAAATTGCATAAAGTTATGATCTCCCTTCATGAAGAGACTCGAGCTCAATTTGATTACTTAATGGATACCATCTCCTCTAAAGATGATATCATTGAGGAACTCGAAACCCATGTTGAAGATGGGAGACGGAGATTCAATCTCCTTAAGCAAGAGCTCACCAATGAGGAACATAATTCTTTCACCCTTTCCCAACAAATAGAAACATATGAACTTGACAATGCTAAGAATATGTTTTAATAGATAGAGATCTTGAGATGTCTCAAGTTATTGATGCCTCTACAAAAGAGCTAGAGGTTTCTCATGCTTCTCTAACAAAGGACCTTGAACATCTTGAGAATTCCCATAAGCTTCTAAAAGATGAGTTCACTAGCCTAGAAGATAAGTATGATCAAGTTAGAGCTTGTAAGAAGGTAAATACTAAAATTGGCTCCTCAATTACTGCCATTACTATTGATAATGCTGCTTGTGCTTCTAAACCTTTGGATGTTCAACCTTCTCTTGTTAGGAAAATAAGAAGTTGAAGGAACATCTTGACAAGGAGCGTCTCACTAGCATTCAAAGTAAGAAGCCTCTTAATGAGGTTCTTTCTACACAAAAGGTGAGGCCTCCTAAACAAGGACTTGGGTACAACCCAAGAAACAATAACAAGAAGGCCGATCCTCCCAAGAAGATAAATTTTGTGCAAGTAGGGCATAAGGAGGATAGCAATGACAAGAATATTGTGGGGGAAGGGAGTGCCACTAGGGTCAATCCTAACCACCACTTTGTAGGAAAATTTAATCCATCATATGTGCTATGTAAGGGCAGGCAAGGGGATGTGTATGCTAAATATGTTGGACCTCGTAATGTTTGTGCTTTTAGATGATATTCTATTTATGTGCCTAAGGTCCTTGTTACTAATGTAAAGGGACCCATTGCTAAATGGGTTCCTAAATCAAAGAATTAATCATGTGTAGGGGTTTGTCTCCAGTGGTCCTAGATGGGTGTTTGATAGTGAATGCACCAACCATATGACCGGAGCAAAAGAGATGCTTGACAAGTTTACTGAAGATGTTAACCGCAGGTCAAGCATCACCTTTGGGGATAATTCACAAGGAAAGGTATTGGGAAATGGCAAGGTGGCAATCACGAAAGACTTGTCTCTCAAGAATGTCATGTTTGTTGAATCCCTTGGCTATAACTTGCTTTCCATTAATCATATTACTCTCATTGGTTATAATTCCTATTTTACTAAGAATAATGTGATGGTCTTTAGGAGTGATAATCTCGAATCGGTCTTTGTTGGACATGTTGAGGGCAGCCTTTACGTGGATGATTTCTCAAAAGGGATTTCCTCTCCCTCAATGTGTCTAATGGCCAAGGTTGACAAGGGATGGCTGTGGCATCTCCGGCTATGCCATGTCAACATGAGAAATCTTAAACTACTCCTTGAAGAAAATCATGTCATTGGACTAGTCGATGTTGACTTTTAAAGAGATCATGTGTGTAGTGCATGTATTGCCTGGAAGCAAAAAGGGAAGGCTCACCCCTCCAAGAGCATCGTCACCACTTGTATGCCTTTGGAGCTCCTTCACTTAGATCTCTTTGGGCCCTCCAACTATGATACTCTTGGTGGGAAAAGATTTGGTCTTGTTATTGTGGATGATTACTCAAGGTAGACTTGGGTATTCCTCCTCAAGTACAAGGATGGGATCCAAAAGTTCTTCATCGACTTCACCAAGCAAGCTCAACGCACCTATAATGAGGTGATCAAGGCTATCCGCGCCGACAATGGATCCGAGTTCAAGAAGTACACCATGCAAGATTTCATTGAATGGGAAGGCATCAAGCACCAATATTCCACTCCCTATACACAAGAGCAAAATAGTGTTGTGGAGAGGAAGAACCGGACAATCATTGAGATGGCAAGAACTATGTTGAATGAATTCAAGTCCCCATATAATTTTTGGGTTGAAGCCATATCCACAATTGTTCATGCAACAAACTGGCTCTTCCTCCATTCCTTCCGCAACAAGACCGCATATGAGCTTATCACCGGGAATAAGCCCAATGTCTTGTACTTCCGGGTATTCGGGTGCAAATACTTCATCAAGAATAAGAAGAGAGGCATGGCAAATTCGAATCTAGAACTATTGAAGTAATTTTTGTTGGATATTCATCGGAATATCACGGCTATATATTCTGCAACAAGTCCACTGGACGTGTTGAAGAGTCTAGTGACGTGGAATTTGACGAGAATAACGGCTCTCAAGTGGAGCAAGTTGCTTCATGTGATGTAGGTTATGGAGATCCTTCTCAAGTCATCAAGGCTATGGTCATTTGGCATATCTTTCCTTGTGAGACTCATCAAATCCTGGATCAAGCACGTGATGGAGAAGGAACAAGCTCAACTCGAGACGAGCCCACCACCTCATCTCAAGATAAACACATTCCTCAAGAGGAGAATAATATCCAAGAACAAGCATCGAGCTCTCAACCCTTTGAGCAAGTTCAAGAAGGAGAACTAATTGGACCTATTTCTCAAGAACAAGCTAAAATTTATCCACAAGAACAAGTTAAAGTGGAGCCTCAAGTTCAAGCTCAAGTGGAACCTCAAGTGCAAGATTCTCCTCCACGAGAGTTTGTTGATTACAAGGGCATTACACGAAGCATAAAAAACTCCAAGAAAGCAAGCGGAATTTAGCTCAACAAAATCCTAGGGAGTATTTCTAAGGGTGTTGTCACCCGTAGAAATATGGAACATCTAGCTAAATTTAGCAAGCATCACTCGTTTATCTCACATTTTGAACCTCTTAAGGTGATCGAGGCTTTGCAGGATCCGGATTGCATTGTGACCATGCAAGAGGAGCTAGAGTGCTTCACCCGCAATGAGGTTTGGTCTCTTGTGGACAAGCCCAAGGATAATAGGATTAAAATCATTGGGACCAAATGGGTCTTCAAGAACAAGCATGCTGAGAATGGGATGGTCATTCAAAACAAGGTAAGGTTAGTGGCGCAAGGGTTTGCTCAAGTAGAGGGTATGGATTATGTGGATACCTTTGCGCCCGTGGCTCGTCGAGAAGCTATTCGTCTATTGCTTGCATTTACATCCTTTCATAACTTCAAGCTTTATCAAATGGATGTGAAAAGTGCTTTTATTAATGGTCCCTTGAAAGAGGAGGCATATGTTGCTCAACCCCTGGGTTTCGAGGACCCCAAATTCCCCAACCGTGTGTATAAACTCTATAAGGCGCTCTATGGACTCAAGCAAGCACCACGAGCTTGGTATGAGAACCTTAGGGATTTTCTACTCAAGGATGGGTTTGAAATTGGGAGATTTGAATCTACCCTTTTCACAAAACAGTTTAAAGGGGGAGGAATTTTCATATGTCAAATATATGTTGATGATATTATCTTTGGTGGTTCATTTGAATGCTATAACAAAGCTTTCTCTAAGTTGATGACAAGGAAATTCGAGATGTCCATGATTGGGGAGTTGAAGTATTTCCTTGGATTTAAAGTGAGGCAACTTGATGAAGGAACTTTCATCTCCTAAGAGCAATATGCGAAGTACATGCTCAAGAAGTTTGATATGGTTAATGCTTCCATCGCCAAGACGCCCATGCAAGTGAACGGGAAACTGGGAGCATGCAAGAAGGAAAAGGATGTGGACATAAAGTTGTACGTTTCTATGATTGGCTCTTTGTTGTATCTTTCCGCTTCTTATGTTTAGTGTTGGAATGTGTGCTCGTTATCAGTCCGCTCTGAAAGAGAGCCACCTTGCGACGGTCAAACAGATTCTTAGGTACCTTGTTCTCACTCCAAGTCTCGGGCTGTGGTATCCAAAGGGGTTTACCTTTGCACTTCATGGCTATTTGGATTCCAATTGGGCTGGTGATAAAGTAGACCGGAATTCGACCTCCAGGGCTTGCTAATTCATTGGCCAGTCATTGGTGAGTTGGTCATCCAAGAAACAAAACTTTGTATCCGTATCCACCGCCGAAGACGAATACATCGATGCGGCATCTTGTTGTGCTCAGTTGTTCTGGATGAGGCAAACCTTGAAAGACTATGGTGTGTCTCTTGGTCTGGTGCATCTTCTATGCGAAAATGAAACCGCAATAAAGATCGCCCATAACATGTCCAACATTGTCGCACCAAACACATTGACATTCGCCATCACTTCGTGCGTGACAATGTCTCAACTGGTGATATTGCTCTCACTTATGTGGGAACAAAACACCACTTGTATGACATTCTCACTAAACCTTTGGATGAGCCCCGGTTTGTGGAGTTGAGAGGAGAACTTGGTATTCCTGATTCTAACAACTTGGATTGAAATTTGCACTATTTCCATTTCGCTAATCATATTATCTTGTTTAGAAGTGATGCACGTGTGGGGGTACCATCTTACCATGTCTCGGCATGATGCATACCTATGAGTGCTACATCATAAAAATCTAATGCATATAGAACCCAACCATGTCTCTTCATGGTATCTTGGCATTTGTGCTCTAACATAGGGGGAGAAATCGTCCTCCAACTTGCCTCTCATAATTGGTTGCCTTTCTCTACTCAAATTGTGTTACCTTGGATCTTCTAAAAACGTGGTTCGAAATACACTTGTTGAACTCTTATGTCCTTTTTTTCAACATGTGTGTGTAGAACAATCCTTTGAGCTATCTTGTTGTGTTTTTCAAAACGCTTGTCCGAATGGCTTCCCTATATTTTAATCTTCTAACTTGCTTCTTTTTGGGGGGAGCTCTTTAGGACATTTTCATCCCTAGACTAGCTGTACCTATGCCACTCATTATCCCATAAACTACTTCTCAAAAATATGTATACACATTTTTTGATCCAATGTTTCGTGGCTAGTTCTGTTCCTCTAAGAAAATCAGTTTTGTTTGTGCTCTGAAATCGGTCGCCAGATCGTCCGGCGAATTTGCCAGATCATCCGGCACCTGATTACAGACACAGAAAAGGACCAGAGTTTCTTTCACGGGTCCGGATCGTTAGGTGCCTTGCACCAGACCGTTCGGCGTCTGGGTGTGGGCTCGCGCGTGAGCGTGTGTGTTGTTCGTGTTTTGGTATTTTTTGCCGGATCGTCCGGCGGTACCCTTTCGGGTTAAAAATGTGGGGCGATGCGGAGAAGAGTTACTTCTTCCCCACTCGACCCCGACCTAACCACCGTCGCCGCTGCCACCCTTCCCTTTCCGTCCGGCCACTCCTCCACCACCAAAGTGCCCCCCCCCACCACATGTGATATACTCCTCCACCAACCATATTTCCCTGAGATTGGGGGATTCGGTCCTTTGGGGCACGTTCCTCGCCGCTCCGGTTTCTCCAACGAAGATCGCCATAGCCCATCTCGTTCCCAAGTTAGGGGTGATGGGAAGGACGAAGGAGACTGCTAAGAAGAAGGACAATGACTACCCGATTCCTCGCAGTATATCTTTTTTCTTCCCTTAAATTCCGTTCATATCACCATTCCATTGTAATCTTAGGGCATTATCTCTATGTTTTCTCTAGCCCTAAGTACAATTACCACCTAGGATATATCTCCAAACTGTTACCTCATGGATTTTTTGCAATACATTTTGGTCTCATTGTGTGGCTTGATTATTTATCCTCTCAACCGTACAATGGGCTCAAAATTGTTGTTGTTCCATGAATTTGAGTTTTCATCCGGATGTGTGTGCACTTATCTATGCTTCCGTACCTTCTATTTTTCACAGCTCGAAGTGGCTCTAATGATAGTGATGATCAAGGCCGAGTTTCCAAGAAGTTTGTCAGCCATGGTGACTTTAGGGAAGGAGGTAGTTCAGCTCCGCGGCAGTCTGAGGATGATAGTATGGAGGCAAAATCCCAGAAGGATTTTGGTGATCCTACGCCCTCTCCTAAAACCAAGGCAATAGGAAAATTTGTCAACATGGGCACCGCAAAGAAACCAAAGAAGGTAGTTCACCGAGCCTCAACTAGCATCATTCGTAGGCCCTTTCCTAAAAAGGAAGGCCTTGTGCTTATGAAGAAGATTCCCATAAAGGCTCGTGGTTACAAGCCCAACAATTGGTCCAAGGTTGCTAAACAAGTGTTTCTTGAGCAAAGGAGGGATGTCAGTTTTTTACGCTCATGAGAAAGATGCCACAGATTCTCGTTTCTATTCTAGTGTGCATCAAGATATATATGAGAGCATTATCATGAAGAAGGCACTAGCTTCTCCTCTCCTTACTCAGCAATATGTGAATATGAAGTTCCTTGTGGAGAACAGTGATAAGAGTCATGCTGCTTTGGATGTTCTTGGGAGATTGGAGCTTTTTGAGTTGGTGCAGTTTAAGTATGATTGGAATGAGGAGGCGGTCATGCAGTTTATGCCACCTATGAGTTTCGGAAGGATGATCCAAGAACTGTTGAATGGATGACCAATGGATAGTGTTTTACCGTTACGCTTGCATATTTTGCTAATCTCTTTGATCTTCCTCATGGTAATGATCTCTATTCCATCCATGGTGCATCTCAAACTGGTGAGTCCATGCATTATAGTGCATTAGCTCCTCTTAATGCTCACGAGGGTGCCAAACTGTACATTAATGGGGCTATGGACATTGTGACTCTATTCAAAGAACCATATCAATTCCTGTTCAAAATTATTTGCAAGACTCTTGTTGCCAAGAAGGTAGATTTAGCCTCTGTCAGAAACTTTGCTATTGACCTTATGATATTCACTGAGACTCATCCGGATGCTCAGTTTGATAAGGAAGATTTCATCTACAATGAGATTTGTCTTGCTTCTTACACCCAAGGTGAGAGGGGCTTTTCGTTTGCCCCTCTTATTCAGTGCCTCATTGATCATGTGACTGGGCTGAAAATTCACAAGGAGTGTCGTCATAAATCTTGGACTGCTGACCTTGATGGTGCGGTCAAACCTCTAACCGCCAAATCTCGTGCAAATGGTTCATTCTTCAAGGGATGGTGCTCCCTCTAGATTTGAGAAGTTCATGGATGCTGCTGTCCGCTCTGTGTTTGGCATGTGCAAGGCTAATCATGATGATATTCATGAGGTCAAGAATGAAAGCAGGGCAAAAGCTAACAGGCTCAAGGGGCAGCTTCCTGAGAAAGCTGTTGATGTGAGCCATGATGAGCCTATTCTTCCTCATGATGCTGCTGCTCCCTATGATTTCCCTCTCCACGGCTTTGAGGATTACTTCCCAAATGCAGTCCATGATGATAATGAAGACCGCTTCAAGTGATTCTTGGGCTGGGCTTTTACTCTCTTTTCCCTGTTTGGTACTTGTTGGGAGAAGTAGTATATTAGGTTGCTTGGGGGGAGGGGGAGCTCCTGGTTTAAGTTTACATGTCCCTATTCCTTCCTTGATTATCTTGGGCATGTGAAACTTTCCTTGTTTTATTTGTTTAAGACTATGTCTATTTGATGTTGGATCTTAACTATTCATTTGGCTATGTGAACCTTGTTATGTCTAAGCTTAATTGTTTATCTCATATCCTATGTTGGTTAACTTGTGCAAATCCTTTCTATCTAATATCGTTATGTGATTTAGGGGGACTTCTTCCTCATGGTTGTCCTCGGATATGTGCTCACATTCAGGGGGAGCACTCCTAGCTCATAGATACGATGTTTTGTGCATAAATTTTATTGTCACTAACTACCAAAAAGGGGGAGATTGAAAGGGAATTTATGCCCTAAACTATTTTGGTGGTTGTTTATGATAAGATTAAATAACGATTATTGCTAAGTGAATTATAAAGGTTTTTAGTCCCCATTGGTTGTGTTGTGGATCGTGTACCATTAAAAGGAAAAAGAGACTCGCAAAGTGACGGAGGTCAAAGACTAGCGATAGCTTTTCGATTTTCATTGATTTTAGGGATCCCGCACTACTAAGGGTGGATCAAAAGGTTGGTTTAACTATGTGCTCAAAGTCTCTTCCTAGTGCTCTCCATCTGCCTTTTTGGTTCTAGCTGTTTCGGGTTTGTTTTGGTGTGTAAACTAAGTTGTGGGAGCACTGCCGGACAATACGACGTTTTTCTTGCCGGACCTTCTTGCGCCAGATTTGCTCCAGCGCGAGGAAAACCTGAGGGCCGTCGCGGGGCTATCGGTCTACACCGGCACCCTTCTGACGCCTTCTCTAGATCGGCCGACGCCATTTGTCAGATCGTTTGGCGGTCTTTTTGCTACACGCGTTCGCCGCTTGACTGCTGGTGTAGACCGGCAGCTCTGCGGCCACTCTTAGTTTGGTCACCGGATGGAACGGTGTTCCGCGCCGGATCGTCCGACACCTAACCCTGAGCACAACTTCTTTTCCACGGCGGAACTTGTTTAAGGACCTTGCCGGATCATCCAGCGATAAAAGTGTCGGACCGTCTGACGCATGTTTTTCTGCACTAAAACGGCTAGTTTTCCACCCACCTATATAAGTGACTTACCTCTTTGAGGTAGATCATCCACGTATTCCTCGTTTCCAAATCTGAGCCACCATTACACACTCTCAAGCTCCCACACAACAAATCCTTCCCCTCTCGAGCATTTTGAGAGATTCCGCGATAGTGAAGCTCATCCCTTGCAAGATCCAAATCTTCCCCCTCTCTTTGACTAATCAATTTTGAGATTTGAGCACTGTGTTAAGCTGTCCCTTTGATTTTATTACTCTTGGAGTTCTTGGGAGCTCCTAGGAGGAAGTGTCGCCCGTAAGCATCCGGCTTATGGATTTTCTTCTTCGAGAAAGTTTGTACAGGTTCGGAGGTCGTCTCAAGACCTACTACTAGTGGATTGAGCTCTTTCTTAGTGGAAGAGGCTCAAGGAGAATAAGTCAGACTTCGTGGTGTACGGGTGTACTTCGTGGTATCGCGCACCTCTCTAACGTGACGTACTTCTCTCTCAAGGAGAAGGAACACGGGAATATATCTTCGTCTCCGCGTGTCTAGGTTATTTCTATCGAGCTCTTTCATTATTGTATCGTTTTGCATCATATAGGTTATTTTTCATCTAGTTGTTAGGCACATCTTATTTATCCGCACATCCTAAAACTTGTGAAACAAAGAAGAACATTTTTAGAAACCTATTCACCCCACCTCTAGTTTATCGTCTCTATCCTTTCACCCACGTGTTTTGTGCGGTCCGCGGCGCACGCCGCTCGCAACAACGCCCTAATCTACTGTAACATTCATGATATTTGGAGAAACTCAATAATAATATAAACTTAACATTTTTGTTTTCCACTAATGCAAGCCACAAAAAACAAATAAAACTCACACACAAAGAAACTATTATATGTTCTTCCAATATTTTTTAAAATTATATGTTATCAAACCCTAAATTTTTATCAAAATAAATATTCATGCATAGTATTTGTTTCTCTTTCTACGAACATTACCATGAAAGGTTTTCCTTCAGAATATGTTTTCCCAAATGTTTTTTTCAACTTCTATCCATCAATAATAATTCCTCTTTCAATTATTTGATTAATTAAAATATTTTCAAAGCCAAAACTAACCATATCATTTTTTAATTACTATATCAAATTCGAACTATAAAGTGTTTTCATGAAGTACTTTGCTTATAAAAATAAATTAAATGACTATGGGAAACAATATTTTAAAAAGTGTTTGTCTCTGAATTTTATTTGGCTGTAAACTTTATTTAGCTATTTTTTTCTATTTTAAAACAACATTAAGTTACTATTAGTAGTTATTAAAAATTTGAAAATAAAATTATTTTAAATGTGTGGAAGCAACACATAAATATTTTTATATGAAAGACATCATCTTTATGAAATTTTAGATATTGGTTTGAAGTCATTTGAAATTATAAAATAGAAGTTACGGAATAAAGAAAATAGAAAAAAAGGGAAAATGACGTCATCGTGACGTCACCCTTCTCCTTCCTCCCGTGCAAGAAACGAAGTCCGATACGGGCTAAACTCCTCGCGTCGATTTCATGCGATTGAAGTCATGATTCTCATCCCCGGGACCTCCTATATATAACCACGGCCCCCCTCCATCTTCCCCTCTCTCTCCCGTGCGAATCACGCCGCTAGGCCGCTGATTTTTCTCATTCGGAAAAGGAAACCCTAGACGACGACCCCTTACAATTCTAGCACGGTGAGCCATGAATCGAGGTCCTCGAGGCCACCATCCTCCTCCCTTCGCACGCACGCACCTCACTAACACTTTTTATAGGACGCCTTCGCCACCATCGTGCTTGTCGTCCCATGCTGCGTGTATTCGTCATCTTCGTTGAGCTGGAGGACCGCCGTAGCACACTTGCCATAAACTCCAGGAGGCAGCACCACCTTCCCGCCATTCTCCAACGAAAAATCCGGCACGGAGGTCAAGCCCTAGATCTAGAATCGTCCGATGTAGATCCAACCGTCCCTGTTAAATCACTTGATCGAATCGGTACGGCCGATCAGAGTCAGCCGCGTGTCCTGCCTCATCAGCGCACCCACGTCAGCAACACGTCTACGCCGCGTCAGCTGGACCAACCAATCAGGAGAAGCCACATGGCTAGCTTTTTTTGAATTTTCTCCCGGTAGATTTAATCTGACATTTTTGCAGAAGAGCCCCTGGAACTTAGAACCTTCGTACCTTTTGAACCATGACTCCAATTTTAGCAAACATAGACTTTTTGAAAATCTCTGAACATGTAGAATCTTTTAGCACTATGAAAAATTAAATTTGAGAAACTTAAATTTGTTAAAATTCAAATATAATTGTTTGATATTTTTTAGCATAGTTCAAATTCTACAAATCTAAAAATTTCAAATAAAATATCCTTGAAAATCTTAGGATGTGTACTTCCATGTTATCTGTCACAAATTAATTTTGAATCAATTAAAATTGAATTTAGATTTTATTGGCTTTTTTATTATTTTTTACTTAGTTTAAATTATGTAAATATTTTCATTATGTTTTGTTTAGAAATTTTGTTGTAGGTAATAACCTTAGACCAGAAAGACCAAAACATAAGACATTGGGCACCTTGAAACCATGCCCATGTAATTTTGCTCTAGATGGCCCTTCTAGTTGAAAACCACTAAGTCAGGAGATGTGAAAACCATGAAGTGCAAGGAAGATGCTCCAATTGTCAATTTGGGATTCTCAACATGAAGCTACTACAAGGAAGACCAATGAAGGACTTAGCAAATAAAACAGACATCAGAAACATTCCCATGAAGTAGACACACTTAGAAGAAAATTAGGAGGATCTTCAAGAAGACCAACCACATCTTTCTCTAAGTTTTTATCATCTTTCTTTTCTTTCCCTTAGACTTTGTAGTATGGCTAAGTTAGATCAAGACAAACCCCTAGTTTGTATAAAAACCATAATGTGTTAGAAATTTCAATGAAGTCACCACCAAGGAGGAAGCTACAAAGGAGCCCGAAGATGATCCTCAAGAAGACCAATCTTGTGAATACTTGGAGCTACAACTTATTCAAGATGATTAGTATCAAGTTTGTGTTTGTTTAAGACTTATAATTAGTTTATCAAGTCAGATGAGAGTTTTTGACCAAGAATTCAACAAGAAGCCTTTCATCAAGAAGAACAACTTCAAAAAGAAGCCAAGTTAAGAAGAATACTCCCCCAGAAGATGATGAAGAAGAAGAGGAACAATTTACAAGTAGTTTTTGAGGGAACTCTAGAAATCTCATCTATTTATTTATTTACATATGACCAAGTCTCTAAAAGTCTAGATAGGTGCTTCACATGATTTTCTTGAACCCAATAAGGAGGACTACAAGTAAGGCCATTGAAGGACATGCATAAAGGCTTAGAAGACTTGGAGAAACTCAAGGCAGAAATAGAATTGGACCAAGACCTTTTTGTGATATTTTTTATCAAAGACCAACCCATAGTCACAAATGGCAAACTCTAACTACAATGAATTAGTTTATTTTGTGCGCTGAAACTAAATGTTTTCACATGTTTTCCTTTGCTTTGTATGTTTTGTTCGTTAGCGTTTTTTTTGTGTGTTTTCAATGTTTAGATTGTACGGAGATCAACCATTTTTGTGTGAAGAAAGTGGGTGAGTCAACACAAACTTCAAAGAGGCAAGTAAGACTCCATCAACTACCCATTATTTTCTATATGCATTAGAACTTTTGAGTAGTATGCATGATAGGAAATTTACTAAGTTATATTATGTTGTGCTATTATCCTAATAGTGTGTAGCCATCCTTTACTTGTTACTTTATATTTGCTAAGCTTAGTAGATGCTTAGCCATGCTATCAAAAATTTGTACTAGATTTTGAGAAAAAAATATAATTATTAAGCTTAATGAATCCCCTGGGTGGATTCGTTGTTTTGGATGATGAGAGTTGAGTGTTGTCTCAAGGCCCTTTTCCAAGGGTTAAACCTCAGGTATTCACTTGACGATTGTCACCCGGGAACTAAGAAATTACTATGTCTTTCTAAGTTTTGATGCTTCCAGTGCAGCCTTTAGTCATATTGGCTATGTCTTGATCAATTAAATTGAATGAACTCACAAGGCTTGACAAGCAAATGAAGAGGGTGTAGGTCGAACGGGTCAAGCCAAACGGTGGAGGAATTTCTTCTGAAAGATCTCGTCTCAGTCATCTCCTTTCTTTAATACATTCTGAGTGTATAGGATGTTTGGGCTGATTTGAGTCGAAAAGTGAAAGTGCACAAACTCTGCAGAGTCAACAAACTAAGATCTTAGTCATGTCCCCGGTCATGCACAATTTGAGCAGTTGGAAAAGGAATGACGGAAGAATCTCATCATGCCAACTTCTTAATAAAATTTTGATGGGTGATCATGGGTAGGAGTTTTCACTGGTTTCTATCAGTGGTACTCCTTAATTTATTTCAGGTTCTATTAAAGATGAAAGTATTTTGTGAAAAGAGATAGGAGAAAATTAGCTTTATGCAAACTTAGCCAAATCTCCACTCAGCCAAATATGCATGTAGTTGTATTCTTGCCATTTATATCGACCATAGTGTTACTTATCAATACATTAAATTGTATCGACCCCCTTGTGACTGCATATTTCATTTTGCAGATGGATCAGGTGATGAGTGAGTTTTTCGTTCAGGATCTCGAGTATACAACCAATATGTCTTTGCCTGCGACACGTGATTGAAGATGAGGCTCATTGAAGTACTATGTTTTTCATTGTAACTCCGTGTTTCCTGGTAGTCTTGTGAGACTATGCAGGTTGTAATGATAATTTTGTAAAGACTTCATCATACGATGTAACAGATTTTGACGCATTTGCATGATATTTTATTTTATACTGTGGTGCTAGCAATTGATTTATGGATTAGCACAATAACACATTTGTTCTTGCATAATTAAATGTGGGAACGCTACCTCTCCCCTCGTGGCGAGACAAACGAAGCCGCCGGTTTTGCCAGACCGCAACCAAGCACTCTGCAACTCCGCCATAGCCCCTCTTCTCCGACGAACCCTGGAATTTCAAGTCCACTCTCTCCCTGTTTAGATCTTATATCCGAAGGTTATTGATGCATGGGGTGAGATCTAGTTCTTGCCCAGATCTTGATTGCTCCGAATCTCCAAAGTTGTAAAGTTTGATCATCTCACGCCCCTTCATATCCAGTGCTATTTTTGTTATTTTCTTCCATCTCATATATTTCCAATTCCATGTTTTACACTCCATGATATAACCAAGATTGTAAACCGAAATAAGCCATATGCCAAGCAGATGAACAAGAGGGGATTATCGATGAAGAAGGGGATTGTAGTGTAACAACGTGTTTCGGGTGTGAAGAGTGTTTTCACCTAATCCTTCCGAGAAAATACTCTCAAATACTCGTTGACACACTCTTGCCAAGCGAGGCCTAAAGATTGATCAACGGACACACATATATATTTCACCCCAAGGAAGAGCACAAACGCGAACCAATTAATTAATTAATTAATTTGCACACGACATGTTTGTTCTTTGCACGTTTTGTAGTATCATCGTGTTTGTCATTTACCTCCATTCCTTTCTCTACAGTAAAACCAATGCGGCAGGCACCACCATGTACGCAAAAAGGAAAAAACAATGCTCTGTACTACTACTACTCGTGGTTCCGGGTCTCGACGATGGGCGGGTCGGCGAAGGGCCCGTAGAGCCAGCCCCTGGCGATGTGGCCGTAGGCCGCCTCCGTGAGGTGGATGCCGTCCCAGCTCCAGTGGTTGGACGGGTCCTCGCACGAGTACGCGCCCGGTTCCCCGCACTTGGACGTGAGGTTGAAGTTGTACACCCCCACCCCTGGCGCCCCGCAGCACGCCCGCGGCTTCTGCTTCACCATCCCTGCCACCAAAAATACACACAGCCAAACCAAACCGTTAGATCGTGCCTAAAATACTCTGGGAGTATGGTGATGCAGTGAAGTCCAGACAAATTCAAGCCATCATTTTTTGTTGGTTTGTTTGGTTCCAACCCGGATTGCCCGGATCACGACTTGCGTCATGCATACTTCTGCGTACTCTCCCTTTTGCCTCTTCTCACGTGGGAGGCGGCAATCAGTGGACCAGAAAAAAGAGTACCGCGGAATACGCCTTCGACTAAGTAGCAGCGGTCAAAATCTGACGGAGTTGCCATGGCATGCAGACAGTGATTAACCCATAGTTGGTGGTTATACACTTGTCACCACATTAATTTTTCAGTACCAATAAACATGAAAGTGGTGACGGATCAGTGCACATCTGCACACAGCTACATGTCCAATTTCCCCCTCCGAGATAGAGATCGGCTAGCTAGTTGAACTGGATCAAATAATTATGTCGAGCGGTCGTCCATGGCGAAAGAAGAATGGAGGTTCCATCGATCGATTAGCCAGTTATGTCATCGATCGTTTCGTTAGGCGTCACATCAACGCCTCGTCATGCCACACGTACGACGCAAATTAGTACTAGTATCTGTGTAGGATGGAGTAGTACCACTCCAGATTTCTTATTAATCAGTCGCAATGTTGACGACGGGAGCAAGCTAGCTACCCCATCTAGACAGCTTACCGGCGAAGCTTTCTTCCCTGGAAAATTTATCGTCCAGTCCTATTCGCGGGAAGAGTTCAAGGTCTTTGCACATTTGAGCACGAAACCTCGTAAAAATAGGAAGGTTCTGGCTAACCACCAGTTTGGATTGTCGCCCGGAAATGCATGCACGCTCTCGTCACCCCGTTGATTCTCTTGTTCCCATACGTATGGTGTTTCCGACCGCAACGTAATATTCACTATGAGTTTGGTGTTTATGTATTTCAAATCCCTTTGCAAATATCAGATCGTCGATTGTTTCGTATGAAAAAATTTCAGAACTACCCTTCCATAAATAGTTCTCAAGTGGAGTATCTAGCCATAAAAATGTTAATACATCACTTTACAATAATTGATCGAGTGAGTAGTAGTTTTTGGAAATTTTGTATCGAGGTGTACTTTTGCGAATGTTCTAAACCTTTTTCCTTCCAAAAGTGTCGGGAACAGGTGGTGGGTCCATGTGTCAGAGCCCGTCTACATTCCGTAACGAACCGAACTAGTAACTGCCAAGACGCAAACTGCCAAGACCACAGAGTTTCCGGGCGAGGAGCAGAGACGAAATGAAACGAAGAGATGGGGAGAGAGACGGTTGACTTACCCCACTTCTCGGCGTGGAGGACGAACTGGATGGCGGGCGTGTAGTAGTCGGCGTAGATGATGCGCACGCCGGTGTGCTTCTTGCGGAGCTCGACGATCTTCCGCTGCAGCGCCACGTTGTGCACCCACGACAGCGTGTTCATGTCCTTGATGCACCCGCTCTTCTCGCCGTACCCGTCCGCCTGCTTCCGGAAGATGGACAGGTACACCGGGAAGCAGCCGATGGGCAGCACCCCGGGCACCACCAGCTCCACCGCGCCCTCCGCGATCAGCTTCTGCACGATGCCAAAGCGATGTATGTGAGGTGCAGCAGAATTTGGATGGCGATCGATGAGAGGTCCGTTTGGAAACGATCTAGCGTACCTCGATCCCCTCGGCGATGGAGTTGACGATGTCCGGCACGAACTCGTGCGCCTCCTCCAGCGGCCGGAACGCGAACAGCGGCGAGTTGTAGTCGTTCCCGCCGAACTCGCCCACGATGAACAGCGACCGCCGGAACAGGTCCCTGCACTCTGATCCATCGTACCCACAGCCGCAATGCATGCTCGTCAGTATGTGCATACGGGAGAAAGTCATATGTGCCTGTATCTAGCTAGCGATCGATAACCAACCTTCGGGGGACTTGCAGATTTTGGGCTTCATCTCCCGCAGCCACTCGATCTGCGTGTGCAGTGAGCCGGAGCTCCAGATCGTCTTACCCAGCCCTTTCGCCACGAAGTAGTCCCTGTCCAGCGCCGTCGCCCCGGTAATGGCGAAGTTGGCGCCATAGTGGAACGTCGCGTTTTTCGCCTTGGACGGCGGCAGAAGCGGCAGCCCCAGCTCCTGCGCTGCTCGCACATACAGACAGCCCAAAACACAGTTCAGAATACGAATGATTCGCTGAGTGTAATCACGCATGATGCAAGAACAGATGATCGTCCAGCTTAATTAATTACCGATGAAGTCGACGACGAGGCGGCCGTCGGAGCATCGCCCGGTGGGGTACCCGAAGTACGTCATGCCGTACGGGAGCTTCGCCGTGGCGAGGTAGTCCGGGATGCCATCCGTCACCAGGTTGCCGGCGTCCACCAGGGAGTCCCCGAAGTTGAAGATGGCCGCGTACTTCTTCGCCGCCGCCTGCCGGCCAGCCAGCAGCACCAGGAGGAGGAGGACGACGCTGACCGATATCTGGCGCCTCATCATGGTGGCTGGCACGAGCTAGCGTCGTACACGCCGGCTGTGCTTGCGCGCGCGCCTCGCGAGGTTGGTGTCACGTATCGGATCAGAGCCTTGTCCGAGTTTAATTGCTCTGCTCGATCGGCCCGCTCTCGGTTTAAATCCTTGTGCGGAGTTGGTCCACGGGTGTACGGTGGGGCTTAAACTAATGAAAGGATCTCTCTCTTGATCAAGGTGCGAGGGGATTGGCCTCGTGGTTTGATTAAGTCTTGGTTTCCCGGGAGAGAGTGGGGCGAGATGATTTAGTCATGAGGGCGATGGAATAATCCAGCAATCCGTCCAGCCAGCCAGCCAGCTACGGCTCGGTCAATAGTCTCCATGACGCGTTAACGGGTTCGGGTTAGTTTGAGCCCCCTTCTTGTTTCTTTCACATCTTTTCATTATTAGGCACCAGAAAAACTTTGCAATAAAAATAGCCGATTTCGATGAGAAATGTAGTGTTTTATTGTTCCATCCAGCTACCATCACGAAGAGAGATCAACATTAGAAAAATAAATAGAGATCATATCCAAACGTATGTCTTTATTGTTATATACAAAAATAGCCTACCTGTGCTAGGATGGTTAGAAGTGTGGTTGTGTCACCAACCCACCTGAGTTCAAATCCCAACTTTGACGATGGTGTTTCTTATTTGAGGCGGAATACTCTTTAGTGGGAGGCGACGTTCCCATCGACAGCGAGGCGCGCGTGGTGACTTCGTAATCTTAAAACTCGATCCGCTTGCTTCGGTCTCTCGGAGGTGCTCATAGGGGTAGGATGTGTGTGCGTGCGTTCATAGGGGTGAGTGTATGCGCGTTTTTGTGAGCGCTTGCGTTGTACCGTGTTTTGCAAAAAAAAAGTTATAAAAAAATACTAGGAGTACATTCATCAGTTGTTTGAGATCTTTTGTAATAATAAAAAAACATTTTTAGGTTTCTGATCCATATTAAACTATTATTATTATCTGAACCCCCATTCTATATACAATCTACAAATCAAAATCACTATCATATATGGATATGTGGAAAGGAAATGACGTCTCGGAAAATAATCCTATACGACCCGTTCATACGACCCACATCATGTACCGTTAATCAAATCTTATAGCAAGTCCACCACTTACCCTTGATTACCGTAAATCAAGTCTAACCGCTTATTTGCAGCGTGTATGGCACCCGAAGTGGTCCACCGATGGGTCGTAGCAGTACGGGTCGTATAAGACTTTTTTTCCCGACGTCTCTGGTGTTGTTCTTAAGAGACATCGGTGGTGTAAACCATAGCCATGCCTAGTACCTCACGCGTGCTCCTCCCCCCTTACGCCATAATCGGTATCATTTTTATGGGACATCCATGGTCTAAACTCTTGCCACACCTAGTACCACCTCCATGCAGTAAGTGAAAGTGCATCGACCTTCCTAAGTGTTTTTGAGTTAATGGCAACACAATTAAGCGTCTAACTGTGCGTCTAAGCTTTCCAGGAAAACAAAGATTGACGCGTAAAGAGAGAAGATCTCGTAAGCTGTGTTATCGGGCTAAAACTGACCTAGCGGTAGCACCGGTTTGGCCGGCGGTAGTACCGCTACCATCAGGGCGCGGTAGTAGCGCTGGATGTACCGCATCAGAGAATTCCTCTATGTTTCTAGCGGTACTTTAGTGTTTGGCCTGGAGCAAAAGCATGCTCAGCGGTAGTACCGTTACTTCTAGCGGTAGTACCTGTTTCATTTAGGAAAGCGGTAGTACCGGTCAAAGTACAGTTGTCAAGTTTTTGCTCACGAGTGTCCCATCGGTACTTGAGCGGCACTGACAGACTACTACCGCCAGCCTCGATGAAATAAAATCAAAAGGGTGGCTTGCGGTAGTATCGGGAGAGGTGCCGGTAGTACCACTTCATCCATCAGGTTGAGGATGTATCGCCAGGGTCCAGCACGTAGTTCCCTGCAGTACCGCCAAAACACCAGCTAGCGGTAGTAATGCTATGCAATAAAATGCACATAACATTCAGATTTCTAGGGACCCTATTTAAGGGGTCTTCTTCCCTAATGAAGAGCTGCTCATCCAAGTTCCTTTCTCCTCCATTAATACAATTCTTTAAATGCTTAGATCTTCCTATTCCACCACACAAACCTAACGCCCTTCAAGGATTCGGTGGAGAAGACCTAGATATGCACCTTCACCGAGCCACAATTCGATTCCCCCCCATTTACCCTCTTGGGACCTTGTAAATATCATGGTTGCTTTATCATCCTAGATAAACCCTAGTGCTTGTAGCTTCCATCTCGATTCAAGAAGGTTTGGATTGTTGAGAGTCTCCAATTAAATTCTGGAGTTGCCTCAACCTTGTGTAAGGTGTGGTGAACGTCTTCAAGTCGACCTCATAGGGGAAACGAGCATCTCCCTCACTGGAGAAGCTCAAAGAGAATAAGGTATGCATCTCTGTGCTATTGGAGTGCCTAGGTGGCGCCTTACCTCTCCAACATACACGCATTTACCTTGGGAAGGAACTACGGGAAACATATCCTTGTCTCCTTGTTTACACTTGTGATTTATCTCATGCTTTACATATTTCTTCCGTTGCATACTTTAAATCATATCATATAGGTTGTTCATCTAGTTACATATCTAGTTAACCTTGTGATTCATCTTGTTTTGCCAAATATGAAAGAAACAAATGAAAAATTGGTAGTCACCTATTCGCCCTCCCCTATGGTGACTATCCTTGTACTTTCAGTGTGTATCAGAGCCTCATCTCTTATACTAGGCTTAACCGCCTAAGATAAGTATGGTTGATACGAGTGATCCTACTTCGAAGGAAATGTCCAAAGTGACCAAGACTATAGCTGACCTAGAGGCTACGGTTGGAATCCTCCAGACCGACCTATCCAAGGTTAGCTCTAGTCTTAGTTTAGACATTTCCAAAATGAAGAAGATGATGCAGCTCTTGATGGGTAAATCTAAGGAGTCTGAGGCACCTCTTGAACTCTCCAACGAGGAAGAGGAGGATGGGGAAATCCCCTCTTTCTCCCTTCTGAGTCACCTGGCGGTGCTTGTATGTGTTTTTTGTCCCTAGCCTCTTCAAGAAAGTTGTTCCTTTTAAAGTGCCGGAGGCGCTGCCACATGGTATGGTGAGCAGTACAGTCGGTAGTGACCGTACTGGCAGTCATTAAGTGCTTCTGTGACTAGTTTCTGATTTTCCATTTTGCAAAATTAATTGTTTTCCTCCAATTATCATCAATGTGCCTCATTTCCTTCCTTGTTGGTACTAATCCTGAAATCTCCACAAAGAAATGAAACATCTCAAAACATTGCGGTGTTTCGATCAGTGCAGGAATGAAAACCAAATAAAAATCAAATGAAATAAGGGGAAATGGCTAGAGAAAATCATGCCAAAAATAGAGCCATCGGAAGTTATGATCAGATTGTTCATGTTTCTTATATGATCTTGTTAATATTATCATATCCATGTTTTATTTACATTCTTGAAGCTCTCTAATGTGTGTGGTTACTTGTGGCAACGTGATTGCATGTATCTCTAAAGGAGGGTTTTGTGCTAGATAGTAGGTTCATGTCTCTTTTGTGCCTGGACACAAGTGACAGAAACATCTAAGGATGAGGATGCCTTGTTGCTACTCATGGTAAAACAGTGATTTTTTATGTCTTTTATGATTATGAATATTTTTTACATTATGTATTGTGCTTAATGCAATTATCTTTTGCTTTGCAACTAAATACGAGCAAGACGCTAGCATATAAGCGCTCTCAAGGTGGATTATTAGTTCTAGATGCAGTTGGATTACGGTATATATATGTTTGACTTAATTCCTACATGATATTATCAAAATGAAATTTTCTTTGTCATAATTATTTTTGTTCAAATTCTATCAATTGCCCAGCTGTAATTCGTTCACCTAACATGTTTGCTTGTTTATCTTTGGAGAGACTCCACTAGTGAAACTATGCCCCCGGTCCATTATTTTACATTGATTCCAACCTAATTTACTTGCTTTCAATCATTAATTTCTTGCTGGTAAGTTTTACTTTTATTGCTTTCATCGCTATTTTCCACACTATACATTTAACCCCTTTGTTTTCAGCAAGATGCGAAGCTTGACAACCTTCCTGAAACGTTGGGGCAAAGTCAGTTTGTGCATTGTGTGTAGATTCATGCTACTAAATGGTGCATGGCACTTTGCTGGAGATGTCTAAGTCCTGCTGGTTCGATAAACCTTGGTCTCAAACTGAGAAAAAACTTCCTGCTATGCTACATCACCTTCCTCTTAGGGTCCCCAATGGGTGGTGAATGTTCACCACATCAAAGGCCCTTCTACCTTTTTTATAGAAACAGAAACATGAAATCACTCTGTTACATCAGAAAGTGGAGAGTGCACTCTTCATTGCCCAAAGGAAGCAGACCTAGTATGAATAGCAACAATGAACCTAATGACAAGTTAGGAAGCTCTTACCATTCTTTCATCGAGAAAGTGTTGTGTTGATTCAGTGACATATGATCCCCTAGCCCAGCTCTCGCGGACCCCACTTTGGATGATGAATTCTTCATGTGAAGATTCTAGAGGAATTACCTGTGTCCAATCCAGTTGAAACATGTTCATACACTATTACTAAATTAGTAGGCCAAAGGACGTGGATAGGATCTCTTAGTTGCAGTGAAGTCATCCAAGTCAGCCTAATGGTAAGTCCACTATGCTTGTAGTATAAATTATTTATTGTTGGCATTACTTTGCTTACCTCATCTGCAAAATAGCTCACCTCAGGTAGTCAATGCAACTCCTATCTAGTATACCCTAGGGAGAAGTAGGAAAAGATGTTTAATACTAACAATTAACCGGTGGGATCGATGATATGAATTCCAAAAGCGAAAAATCTAGCTGATTTCTAATCTTCATGGTCTTGTTCTGGGTCTTCTAGCTATCCATTTATCTCTCTCCTCGTCGATACTATCAGAATAAAAGTGTGACGAGTGTGTTGCGGGTTAAGCATCTCTATTTTCTACTAGGCGAAGTGCCCATGTATGAGGCGAGCATCGGGATAAGTTAAGTGACTATGTAGGGAAAGTATATCGATTAATAAAATGAACTTCTACATATACCATAATATTATCTATCTATTCTTAATAGAAACATGTTGCCCATCTATTCTTAACAGGAGTAGAAATGATGATTGCCTACTACCATCATCCACCACTTCAATCTTATGCGTTTATAGATAGATTGGTAAAAAACAAACATATATTTACCCTTAATCTATCAACTAAACCATCTCTAGAGACAGAAAAAATATACTCCCTCCGATCCATAAAAAGTGTCGCTCGCTTAGTACAAAGTTGGATCAGAGGGGGTATGATTTTTATTGACTTGCATAGGACAAGTACTAAAGATGTCATCACATAAGTTATGTGGTCAATTTCTCTAGTAAATATATCCTGAAATAAAGGCAAAAACTATTCAAATATGAATAAATAACTAAGATTGTATTCAAACTTGATTTGACAAATGTATTATTCTTTATTATGGAGCACAACAATCCATATCTATATTTTCTATTTCGTTTATCATAGAGACTCAACAAGTAAATGTCCAAGAAAGCGGAATAAAAAAGCTTAGTAATTGTAGAAAACCAACTACAATTTTGCGATGTGACAATTTTTCTCTTATTTGTTCTCGATGTGACAATTTTGCTATCATCAACCACTTCTTTTGTCGGCCCTTAATAGTTTTCTAACACCAGTAGATTTAGTTTAGTAATTTCTTTTAGTTGAAGTGTTAGGTCTTATTTGACCTACGAAATAACAACTTATTTGTTGAAATGTTCCAAAATTTTCTAAAATAAAAGGAAAAAACTTTCTACCTTCTAAAACTAAGGAACATGACATATTCACTTCGACCACAGTCACCCACACATGCCTATCCAACTGACTATTTTTATTATTCTCTCTTCAACCTTCCTTTATATTATGTTAATTTTTTCTTTCAATCCAATATTTTCCTTGTTTGGGTCCAAATTTTCCTAGAAATCATGATCATGGACACATGTCAAAAAGTTCTGCTAGGTCTCGGAGGAAAACACATGAGCAAGTTATTTGACGACTGTCTCACTTTTCCGCTTGTTATGTTTTGTATAGTATTATAATTGGCACCCGACTTAGAATGATCGTTTCCGAGTGTCCGTGAGAATAAACTTGACAAACTTTTTGGTACTGGGAAACTTTGTCGTTTCTATTTGTGTGGCAAGGCAAAGATGGACAGGGAAAATGATCTATATTCATAAGTTAGATCTTGTCTCCATTTTTTAACTCTCGGTTTTAGTTCATGAGGGAATTTATGGGAGAAGAGGCGGCGCGAGGGGAAACCAGAGGAGAGCCCATAGGTTTGGGCCGTGGCCCCCTAACCCACGGTTAGCGACCGCGTTTCAGGCGGGTGGCCCTTCCCTGGCAGTTTTTTAACCCCTTTGACATGTCTCGAAAAGTTGAGTTTCTGAAACTTTCTGATATTTTTTTGAACAACTTTATGTTTTTCCTTTTCTGCGATGCACAAACAATAAAAATAGAAACTAGCACTTGGCGCCAGATTAATATGCTAGTCTAGAAAATGCTATAAAATGATATTATATCACAGTAGAAACATGTAGCAATGATATACAAGTAGCATGAAACAATCAAAAAATATGTATATGTTTTGGACGTATCAGGGACCATATGAGATACTTTTGTCTTCACAAAAAAATAAAGATGTGTTTTATCTTCTGATATCCACATTGTAAGTACGAGGCTCATATTTTACTATTTATAACTGTTGGCCTGTATTATTTAATTTTATGAATGATATAGAAAAATTAAAATAATAGGACATGCCATTGTAATGACGCAAGAAAATTGACCATTAATTAAGTGGTTGAAGCTAGAGCATCCAAGCCACACAATCATGTTACATGCGACAATAAATACATGTGATTGAGAGTGTAGAACAACCAGAACAAAGAATGGGACAATATGAAAATATTTAAAGAACAAATCTATCTATCTATCTATACTTCTTATAAAGTAAAACCCCACTAACATGCATTAATTATTTTTCTAACTAAACATGCAAGCTATCCACATCATCCATCCTATTAGCCAATCAATAGTCCATGTCATCTCCACTAATATTTTTAATTATTACATGGAACCTACATATTATTCATTTATTAAATCATCCAATTTTTCAAATAAATAATTTATAATGCATACTCATCACATGTCTATTAAAATTTACTATCTCGAGATCAATTGATTTTTACATGTTTCTTTAGACAACATAATATATCATACATGTGTTTTTAGATAATGACTTTGAGACTCCGCCCTCTGCACTGAAATGGTGCATATGAAATTTATTATAATTCTAAATGGATCCCGCTGCAACGCGCGGTGTATCCTTCTAGTATTTCTTATAAGACAAAACTCCACTGAGATGCATTTATAATTTTTCTATCTCAACATGCAAACTATCCACATCACCCACCATTTTAGCCAATCAATTATCCATGTCATCTCCACTAATAATTGTGATATTAATATTACATGCCGCATAATCGTGCCATCTTTTTTCAACCATATAATTATCCATGTCACTAATATTTATTTCTTAAAATATACAATAATTTCACACGAATTAAATTTAGCATATCGATTATGTGATCAATTGAATCTTGATAATAGAATATTTCATACACCTTATATCCATTTCGGTTATAGAATATTTTTTAAAGAGATACTCGCTGCAACGCGCGGGGTATTCTTCTAGTAAATAAAAATACTATGTCCATTCATAAGTAGATGAAGTTGCCGAAATTTTCCAAATATATATAAAAACATATTCAATCCGACCAAAATAAAAACAATGTCATTAACTTTGTCTTAATTTGTATTTTATTTTTTTCAACATATTCATATACAATAGAATGGCTAATTTTCATAATATAGACGTTCGTATCTAAAATGACATCTATATTAGAACATAGTAAATAAATGAGAGAAATAAAAAAATTAAAATACAACAAAAACAAAATTCTCTCACTATTTTACTGGCCTACCTTGTAACAAGGATAAATCAATTACTTTCAGCTCATCAAGCAAATCTATATTGTTGTTTCTTTCAAGAGATCATTTAAATTTTAGTTGGACACGGCTCTGGTGAACCCTCGTGCATTCTCAATTGATCCGCAGTGGATAGGCCTTTAATTTTTTTTTGCCTCCAATTCATCCAACCGAGAATATAAACATTTAATGACCTCATGAACTGGTCTCACGTTACGTATCAACCATAGTTTTTGTTACCGGTCTAACATCACGTGCATAAACACACATCGGTGTTTTTACAAATAACGTAGTAATATTAAAGTTTTATGTTGTATTATTTCAAGAACACGCATAGGGCTCTGGTGACAAAGAAATAACCTAGTGCTCGGTTGATGTCACTGCCGCCTCTCCCCGATGGCTTTCTTCTCCTCTTGTAGCGAGCCCCGGCAACTACCACGGCATGACCGCCGTCCTCCCCGAACGCGGTCGATTCTACCGCGATGCCTCACTACCCAACAATACCCCCAAGGTTCTCCGCCGCTGGTCTAAGGCTACTCAGGGCCATCCCGTTAAGTATGGCGAGAGGCCGCATCTTTTTTGGCGACCACAACCACCACTTTAAGTTTCTTGCTCGCCTTCACCGGGGCAAGCCGCGTCGACAACGACCCTGTCTTGCAATATTCCTCATCACCACCGTCGTCATTGGCTAGCCGCCTCGTTGCCTTCGCCGACTAAGGGCTCCGACTCCTCTCCCCACATCTCTCGATTTGTTCGGTGGGTCGTGATGAAGGAACAGAGGAGGAGGTTAGTATTAAGGTGGGGAGGGGGGCACTCTCACGAACCTTGATAGAATGATGATCTAACGGCGGAGGAGTCGACCGAACACCAATCAAGTTATGGGTTAAGCTAAGAACTAGCAAAATGGCAGCTTCAAATCGCATAATTTGATATGCATAAAACGAGAACTTCAGATTTTTTTTTTTTGAACGGGAAGAGGGATCTCGAAGGACCCCGATAGCTGCATTTATACCATTGTCGGTGGAGTACAATTTACATGGAGGACCTTACAAGAGAAAGAAAATGCTTCATATTTTGGAACCGTCAAACCACTAAGGGCATGTTTGTTTCTAGTATTTTGTGGGGGATTAGTGGGGACAATCCCCACAGGGATTGGGTGAATCCCCAAACTTCACCCAATCCCCTCAAATCCCCAATCCACTAGGTAGGGGTAGTGTTTTAGGTATTGAGAAAAATGCACTAGAGTTTGGGGATTTTGGGGAAAGGTGGAGCTAAATCCGATCAAATACACTAGAAACAAATGAAATGTTAGAAATAGGTGGGGATTTGAGGTTTATCGGGATAATCCCCACTAATCATTTAGAGAACTCTAGAAATAAATAGGGCCTAAAGGGTTGCGCGCGTAGTAGTTGAAAAAAAAAAGTAAAAGAGATCTCTTGCAGGTCATGTCAGGAGAAACCAACGTGGTGCATCGTTGAACGAGATTCGAACAAGAGCCGCCAAGCACGTTTTTTTAGTTGCACGGCGTTGTTGAGGAAGCTTACATGTGGCCAGCCCGGGTCGTTGGGCAACCGTAAGTTTTATCCATTGGAACCGGAAGATTCTTCGAACTACTAGCTGCTAGCGCGCAGTAGCACAACAGCAGCGGCGCGCGCCCGATCCGAAGTTCCGAAGTCCCTGAACCCGGACCCGGCATTCGCGCCTGCAAGTTGCGAGCTCGCTGCCAAGGAAGGAGCCGGCGAGAAATTCCGTGTCACATGCTCGGCGGCCAATGGAAGCCTGCACGCACGTACGCCCACGTACTAGGCTTCGATCGGTCGGTCGCGGAGAAGGTCCCGTCGGTAGTTGCGCCGTTGCTGTCACCGGTAGTGACGTCTGCCGTCTGCGCTGGAACGAGGCATTTCTGAATTCTGAAAACTCCAAGTGTGTGCGTCATGGGAGGGAACTCCGGTAGCGTCCACCGGTTTGCTGCTTTGACCTCGGGCCCAGCTCCCACCACTTGTCTCCTACCACCTCTTCCCCTGTATTTCCATATGCCCAAGAGCAAAGATAGCTCTGACCTCTCAACATTCTTCGCCTCGGCAGCCTGCAGCGGGCACGATTGCGTCGTGATATCACTGATATGTGTAGCGGAGAAGAAACCATATTCCGAGTATTTTAGACGCTGCTAGAGGCGATGAAAAGGAGTGTTACTAATTAATTCGTGACTTGTTTATCATCGACGACTTTGAGCTGTGAAAGAGATAACTTCTGACAAACAATATTTTGCTAGGCTGGCCAAAGATTTGAGAAACGAGCAACTTGCGAGGGATTGAAGGCCGGGGATTCTCCACGCACGACACACCAAATACAGATTCCAGCCAAGCTGCAGTAGTACTAGCACATATACGCAACGCTCCAACAAACGCTCCGCGCGATTGATCGATCCATCGATGTCATCATGTCACGCTTGCAGTTGGAGGCTCTAGTAGTATTATCGATGGCTATCATCACTAGACTAGTCCAGCAGTTCCGTGCCTGCCTGCACAAAAACGACATACCTACACTACAAGAAAATAGTCACATAGAGACGCTCAATCTAATGGCTGGAGGCGCTTTATTTCATCTCTAAGGCATTATAGAGCCGCTCATACAAAACGTCTCTCAAGCGTCTCCCGATGCACCGTCACAAAGATAGTAAAGACGTTTTGTCGTGCGTGTCTAAAAGAGAGGAGACGCCCCATATTGCATCTTTAGAGGCCTAAAGACGCTTTGGGTTGAGGAGTATCATGGAATCTTTACCGTCCATAACTCCCTATGAACACTGAATTAGGTATTACCAAGCTAGTGACGCCAGGTTTCAGTTTACTTTAATTATATAAATATTTTTTGTCTGAACAAAATGAGAACATGATACATGACGTATTATAAGCGAAAGATCTTCCATTGATGAAGCATTTTCATATATAAAGTTAGTGGTACACCGATTCCGAAACAAAATCAGCTCTGGCTTCTAGGAAAAGTAAAATTTATTACAGAGAATGAAGTTGACGACACGTCCTAGCACACTTGGAAAGAATCATATATACAAATTTACATACATTTTCATATTATTTTTTCTGCCTCTTAACTCATATGAACTATCAAACAACTTTCAACATGCAGACTTCCGGTCTCCTCTCCAAGTACGTTGTATTTGTAGATGTCATGTATTTCCATCCAGCTATCTGCACGTTACATTTATCAAACTTGTTAGTCAGTATTTCCTAAACAAAATAACATGCAAACTTCACATAATGAAAGTTCCTCTGGTTCCTGTTCCTGTTCGAGGAAAGTTGACACCATAATTTTTTCTACAGAAAAGTATTGTACTCTGACATACCAGAAGTAGCTCCGGACCCTCTAATGTTATGATTTGAGTATGAGGAAAACCTTAGTGCTTAACTAAGTATAAAGTCTTTATTAAAATGGTAATACTAGAAATAATAAATGATATAGTTTAAGTCCTAACCAAGAATTTTGTTCCAATGCATTATGCATCCTTCTGCATCAAAGAACAATTCAGAAGTACTGCAGGTTAAATAAAACACAAAACACACATGAAAGTATATCAAATTGTAGCTTCAAACTCATGCGTACTGATAAGATGCCTCAACCGGAGACTATGATCTATATAAATTTGAGTAAATAAAAATATGAGGACAGAAGAACTCACAATACTCCATTACGGATTCTGATTACTTTGTGAGCGCTCTTGAGGACTCATGGTTTTAGATTCCACATAACTGCAACGGACAAGTCCCGAAGATTCACCTCTCGTCTACATGAGCTAAGAAATTGCATAAGAACCGATTAGTAGAACTACAAGTCTTAGGGCATAAACAAGCTTTGCAGTATAACATGTATGTTGAGGATTTGGTAATCTTGTCGCATACCAGGAAAGGTTTTGCCACACATTCGCTCCAGTTCCTATGGCAAACAGTTGTTGTCCTAATCATGTCCGGCCTGTTTCTATGGCATAGACATCAAACCGAATCATCAAGATACGCACTTATAAGTTGGTACTGTAATCCGAGGAACTAAATTAGAGGACACCTAGCAAAAACATAATCATGTTAGGATTTTTAAAAATAAAACAGATTGACATACCAGTCAAATCACAGAAGTTAATCAACTCTTACAATAACTGGAAGTTCAAACAAAGTTTCACATCATCGCAGAAGTGCATGCAAAGTAGTATTGTAAAGGTTGAGGAGACAAGTAACGTAATTTAATTAGGGAAAAGGGGACTGCCACCTGCTTTCGGGGGATCAAGCTAGCAGAAGATGTTACTTGACTGGGACCCCATGGCCCTAGAAGACACTTACCGTGGTAGTGGAGCTGCCAATGAAAGGCGGCCCACGAAGGTGCCACCAAGTTCAAACCCTAGAAACAAAATAATATATCATGTGATTGGCAGATTGGTGATGAAATTGGAAAGGGAAAGTAAGAAACGGAAATACCTAATAGCCAAATAGGACAGCAGCAGGTTCGGCGAGGGAGTGCCGTTTAGGCATGGCCGCTGACGCAATGAGGGTCAAACCATCTTGGATCCGATTCACAGTTTCCACAGGCGGCACAAAATAGAAACGCAAAGTTCACATATTAACCAAAGGCCATAGGAGGAACCGGAGCACTGAATCGAAGTATACAGATCTCATAAGGGATATGATGAGGAATCCAGCGAAGGTTGCTCACCATCTTGGATCCGACGACGACCAACGATGGTATTTAATTCCGCCATTTGCGTGGGGCGATGATACCTAGCGCTCCCTGGGGGTGAACCTGAAGGGAGGAAGGGATGCTAGGTTTTGCACGCGTGGGTTGGGAGGCGGCGGTAGTTTTTTTTCCAAGTCATGTGATGGATGGGAGAAGAGTGGGTCGTGGGCTTGGGGTCTTGTTGGACTCGTTCTTCTCATTCAATATGCAAATGAGACGATATGTACAACGTCTCAAAACAACGTCTTTATAAGTTGTGCCCTTTAAAAATAGAGACGAAAATAAAAGCGACACATGGACGACGTCTCTATGTGACCGTTTTGTTGTAGTGCTACCAATAATATCCCTGTACTGTAGCGGACGCTTCGGTGACAGCAGGAAGGAGCTTGCATTTTCCCATAAAAAGAAGCGAGCACGACGAAGGTAGCTAGCTAGCACACGGGACACGGCGGCTTAGAACGTTTTTCTTTTTGGATGCATGCTAGCTACAGCTACAGCCATGAAATTAAAACCTGTCAGCTATATATATACTACTATACCTGCTTCGATCAATACACATTATTCGTGAAGACTTGATTAATTTCGCTCGCTCAATTAGTGTGGTGGTTGCCAACGATCGATCCATCGACTGGCCCCTCGTTGTTAGGTAGCAGGGGCTTAAAACGCCGAAAAAAAGATAACAAATGGATGTACAGGCACCGTACATGCGGAGGAGTGACCGATCACGGCACATGATCGAGCAACTGCGCCACGCTAGCTCGGGACTTGGAGGGATTCCAGTTTGCGACTAATCTGCACCCCATGCATGGTTGAGGAATCAGCTTCGTTCACCGCAAATGTTACTACTCTATTAACGATGATGATCGGTCTATCTACTTTCCTTTTAATCATTTGAGATGGTTCGTTTGTTTGCTTGTGGCACCGATCTGAATTCCAGCTCCGTGCACTGAACTCTCGGGGGCCTGCAATGGCGACCGGCTGGCTGGCTGGCCGGCCGTGACCGCAACGGCACCAGGGTACAGCGAGAAAAATTTGGGAAGGCTCTGCTCGTGCTCGGTGATTGGGTTGGTCCCGGAGGGAACTGTAGTTCGTAGCCCGACGTGCTTCCTCCGTCGCTGTCAGGAGAAGTTTCAAAGCCCTGCTTTAGGTGTCTGCTGCAAAGGTGAAACGCAAACGCAAGAACCGGTTTGTCGCTAGCTATACGGTTTACTTGCGGCTGTCTTGCGAGCGCTTGTTACTTCCGTGCTGACATGTTTGGGTGCGGGTCCTTTGCGATTTCACGGTGAAGGAATCCACCAATCTCTGCTGCTTTTCTAAAAGAAAAAAAAGGATCATGATAGGAACCGTAGAACCTTTGCTGTTTTCACAGGGCTAGAAATTAGAGCTTGCAAACTTGTGCTTGAGCTTTTGCTTGGCTTGTCTCCTTCACCCCTACTATTCACCACCCTCCACCCAGACATCTCTCACGAGTTGATGCCCTTACCTGGAAAAGTAATCCTGGTTTTGCACGGAACATCGATGGATGGCATCGCAACTAATCTGCATATGCATGAAGTAGCAGGGGTGAACAGACGTCTTCTGATGAAAATTTTGGAATATGGCCAACCTGTATGTTGATTCGGATGTAGTAGGTGGCTGGCAAGAAATGCAGTGAAATGAACGTGGCAGGTTAGCACTAGGATCTCGGGAACCTTTGATCGTTGTGTTTATGTATGTCGGGGCATCCCCGCTTTCATGTGTGGCCGGGTTTCCGCCACTTCCTTTGAGTGGCGCATGTAGATAGTTTAATTAGCTGGACAAGTCGAGCATTCGGTTGCCCTCTCGTTGCCCCCGCGAGGTGACGGAGGAAACCCTCATCTGCCACCGTCGGGCCCCTTCTCCCATGCTTCTCCTCCCTCGCCGCCGCCATATGAGCATGGCGGGGCAAAACCCTAGTCTACGGCGGTGGCGGCGGGGTATTCTTTCTCCCTAGTGAGTGGGATCGGTGCAGGCCGACGACCTAGAGTCTTGGCGTAGTGTTACCACCGGTGCCATGGTGTGCCGGTGCTTCTATGCGCTTCAGCGCGTGGGGGCTACAGTGGCGCGGTAGATCGTGTGGAGGTGGGGTGCGTTCTGGATCGTGGCGGCTGCGAACGTCAATCTCCGGCCGCATGGGAGGTGGTTGGCACGGGTTGCAGATGGATGTTGCTGACCTTCTTGGCGGCGGCGGCGGCCGTGATACGTGCGGTGGTGGGGGCTCGATCTAGGTCCTTCGGGGTTCGGTTGGCTTGACCAGCTCGTTGGGTACGTCTATCGAGAGTTCTCGGTGGCTGCATCGTGGGCCAGTTAGCGGCATGTATGGAGATGTGTAGCTGCCGATGGAAACCAAGGTCGATGGCGGCGCCTTTTGGCATTGTTGCCCTTTCGGAGGCATCGTCATTTTAGTGCTTGTTTTCTTGCTTGTGTTGCTCCGAGGGAAACTAGCTTACGGTCACCCGATCGACTTCACGGGTGATTTTCTGACAGAAGGCGCCAAATACGAGGGAGAGAAGAGTCCGGCAATGTGGACGACCATGACGAGCTTCTGGTCCTCTCTGATCCATTTCCGTCTGAGCTTATATGTGGATGAGAAGGAATGGGAGAAACCGTTTAGAAAATTTCAAAGAGATGAGGTTGAGGGATAGGTATTTAGGAAGATGGGGCCCAAATGTACGAAGTAACCGTGGACACGGTCGCCCGGATAGGAGCCGCTTCGGGGGAACCCTAGATATGGGTCTCCAGGATCGGAGGATGACGGCACTTATGTGTCGTTCTACCTTGAGGGCATAATCTTTGGAGCACATGTTGGCTGGAGAGGCATGGAGATGGTGCGATGTTGCATTTACCGCATGATGACGCCGAGTCTCGGCGTTGTGGCGCAACGAGTCTCGACGATGAATGCGTGATGATGGACGTGCGCAGGGTGGTGGCGCTTTCGGGCGTTCTGGTGGCTTCGTCGACAGGCTTGACAAGGTCAATATGTTGATATTCTGAAGATGGGACTGCGGAAGACGGCGGCAATGGCTTCTAGAGCAAGCGCAACGTCACCCGTTTTGAGTCTGCTGGACCGATTAGTGCCCATGACCAGCCATCGGGCGGATCGGTTGAGGCCTTCGCTTGTAGGTAATGTGCGTTCATGTGAGGTTCAGGCAGACGGTTCTGACCATGGTCACCCCATTCATCAAGTTGGTAGATGTACTGACACATGTTGCGAGGAAGGTTGTTTTAGGCTTTCTTTTGTGTTACTGTGTAAGGCTATGTTGAATACTCAATAAGAAAATGCGTGTGATCAATCGTGATACAGTAGCCGAATTTTGACCTTCATTTTTTTTAGAAAACAAGTCAAGCAATTTTTCCGCTTAGATAGAAAAAGAAAATAGCATTTTTCCGGTCAGTCCCCTAAAAAGAAAAGCAATTTGATGACGCAGTACATTTTTTTTAAGATGCGTAGTGCTTTTTTAGGGAAACTAAACGAGTTCTTTTTTTTTTTTTTTTTTTTTTGCAAACTAACCTGTGGTTGGATGGTTAGGAGGGTGATTGTACTCCTAGCCCGTCAGAGTTCAAACCCCAGGTTTGACATCTGTGTGTTGCATTTAGGCGGAATATTCTTTCAGTGGGGGGCGGCGTTCCCGTCCACAGCGAGGCGCCCATGGTGACTTCGTCAATCTCAAAACCCGCCGGATCGGTCTCTCGGAGATGCTCATAGGGGTAGCGTGTGCGTGTGTGCGTTCATAAGGGTGAGTGTATGCGCGTGTATATGAGCGGTTGCGTTTATACTGTGTTTCTAAAAAAAAAAAAGCTCTTTTTTAAGGGTGGGAAAATTAACCTAGCGCTTCATCACGTACAAGGGAGAAAAAAAAGAACCGATATGTCGGGAACGTCCAGATCTTTGCAACAATGATGGCGATGGTGTCAATGTGGCCGTCAAGGCCCGGAAGGTCATTTTTCCCTCTTCGGCTTACTTGGGCTTGATTCTTACATGAAGTCAATGAGGCCCATAACACACAGCCTTCTTTTAAACAGGCGGAGTACTTTTTTTTAATGGAACGGAGTACTTTCTTTCTTAGTGCGGCCATATTATTGATCGGCCACAAATGGGACGCTGGATTTTGAGCTGATTGGTACATGGTCAACTTCCGAATGGCTCTCCATTGCTCGGGGATCCCCTATACACCACCTAATGCGAGTGTTTGTACCGACTCGCCCACTAACGAGTTGTAATTGGGCCGGCCCATCAATTGAGTTTTCTAACAGAAAAATTATGCGAAAATAAGCTGGGGCAGGAATCGAACCTCCGACTTGCCAATCCACGAAACGGACGCACAACCGTTTTAACATTTTTAGTCTTCTTTTTCTTTTTTTCTTTTTCCATTTCCTTTTTTGTTTCATATGGACTATTTTTAATTTTGATCAAATTTATGTTTGAACAATTAAAAAAATTCAAACATGAACAAATGTTACATATGAACAATCTCCAGATTTGAACAATTTTAAATTTGAACGATTTTTCATTTGAGCAAATTTTAGATTTGAACAGTTTTTTAGCCGAACAAAATTTGAATATGAAAAAAATATAAATTTGAACATTTTAAATTTTTGAACAAAAAAATCAAAACAGAAAGAATTAAACGAAAAAGAAAAAAAAAAGAAAAATAGGAAAATGGAGACGATAAAAGATGAGAAAATAAAATGCCCGCTGAGAATGGTTACGCAGGCGAGTCCTAACTCGAACTCGCTATATGTGTTATATAGTGGCCGCGCATTGCTCGGGGGCAAAAGAAGTGTGCCCTTCCTTTTGAGTCGGACTTGTGGGTATCTTTCCTCTTTTGCTTGCAATTTTTTTCTTTAATTTGCTGTTTATTTTTTAAGGGAAATCGTGAGCTTTATTGATTATAAACTAATGTTTTTACAATCATTAGAGATCAAGCTCGCCACGCAGGATGATCTGCTTAGAGCATCTCTAACAACAACCCTATATAGGGCAGCCACTTTAGGTGTTACATATAAATTTGGCAATGGGGCCCATTCCCTGATCCCTGGTGGTTAATTCACCTATTAGGGGACGGTTTTGGTTAACGTTTAATCCCCGTGGTGCTCTTATCAAAGAGAAAACGCTCCCCACTGGGCAAGCGGGGGTTGGGGATTGATCACCACTATCCTCGTGGTTTCCCATTAGTTCCGGCTAGGCCACATCACAATTGAGGGGTATGTGATACATACGAAACCCTAAATCCCACATCTATGCTCACATTTTCCCTCCCGTCCCCAGCTTCCATAACCCCCATGCCCATCTCCAATCGACTGCACGCCGTCACTCTTGCTCTCTAATCTGCATATCTTCCACCCCCTCCAGTCTTCACTGCCACGACCGCATCTGCATCATCTATTCCACCCAACATTGTTGCCTCTCAACAACCTTTGCATCCTTTCACTGCCGATGCCGCCTCGTATCTCAGCGTGGAAGCAATGGAATCCAAGGAGGTGCTCTCAAATTTTTGTACTCATTGTCACTAGCTTAGCGGAAATGGATAACCCGATGGTTATTTGATCTCCGCTGGGAACGGGGCACTACCAAATTCTGTGCGATCAGGAACGTTTTGAACGGAACGTTTTGATAACGTCGCGTGTTTCCTCCGCGGATGGCTAAAAAGTGGAGTTTGCTCTCTACGTATTTGTTTGGTCCGCCGCAGACTGGGTTTTCCTGACTTTTAGCTAGTTTTACGTCGCGGATTTTCGTCTCTGGCCCAGTAGCCCACTAAGAGTCTAGTTGCCTTCGATGAAACTGACTTGGTCACGTAGAACGTCGCGAATTTTCATCGGACCACACATCCTGCCATGTTTGACTGGCTACGACCGACCAGTTGATGCCTGGACCCCACTTGTCATCCACGGTAAATAAGCATGCACATAATCTTCGAAATTAAGCATGCACATAATCTTCGAAATCATCACAGTTAACATTACAGTGAACAAGCCGTTTCTGAAACAAATCACAAAAAGAAAAGGATAGACACCGGACCTAGCGTCCTAGCCAAGGGTGCGCCGCCGGGCCTCCGCCAGCGCCGCCGCATCTTCATTCTGCATCAAATGGCAGATCGCTTCCGTGGTGTCGGCCTCTAGCTTGACAGTGAAAAGCCGGGCGAGCCTCGCTTGCCGGAGCTCTTCTGCCGCGAAACTCTCTTCTGCAGGGCCTCGTTGTGGAACTCGACGGCGAGATACTCCTCCTCTTCTTCCTCCTCGACGTCCGAAGGTGCGATGTGATGGAGGGATAATAACTCGGTAGGCCAACTCCTAGGTGTAACCCGGCCCAAAGGACGCTGTGCAGGATCCGGCTAAGGATAAAGAAACTTCAGGAAGGCCCACATTTGTAGGCCCTGTAACCCGGTTTGTGGGTTACAATAAGGAAAGTTAGGGTTTGTATGCGGTGTCCGGGTAGGATTCAGGGTGCGCCTTGGAGGACAAGCCAGGGGGTACGAGTGCTTTATAAACCGACCCCTAGGTTTAGTTGAGAGAGATCTAAGAGCCCTAGCAATATCGCTTGGTATCGAGCATCCAGTGTAACACGAGAGTTGAGTTAATATCTTGAGATTGGAGACTCGGCGACTTGATTGCCGGCTACCAGATCGAGTTCCATCATGTTTTCCTCTGAGCTAAACCCTCTCCCAAACGCCTGTGTCGTCTTGCCCCAAGATCAGTTACCCCCGGTAACGTCTGCCGTGATTATCCCACGACAGTTGGCGCCCACCGTGGGGCCTGCGTCCAAAGGTGTTTACGTCACGGGAGAAGCTCGGAAGAACATGGAGAATCTTGTCGTAGGCGAGATCTACATCGACCACGAAGGGGATGAGATGGTGGACGATTCCGGCTGGGGGCCAGAGTCGGATCACCTCGAATCCGGATCTATTGTGACGATCGGCCAGATCAGCATCTTCATCGGTATGGTACGTACATCTGATTTAAAAGGACAATATCATGTGCATACTACAGGAACTTCTAATAGGGACAAAAAGATACTCAAGCAAGCTGTGAACTCGGTTTCCTCGGCTGTTCCGGGATACCTGAGATGGGCGGAACAAGAGATAACGTGGAGCAGAAGAGATCACCCGGAAAGAATAGAGCACCCAGGAGTCTTAGCATTGGTAGTCGCACCACAGGTTAATGGTTACGAGTTAAAAAGGGTCCTGATGGACGGTGGAAGTAGCATCAATATCTTGTACTGGGAAACTTTTTCACGCATGGGTCTCAAAGAGTCCCAGCTACAGAAAAGCTCAACAATTTTTCATGGAATAGTGCCGGGTCACTCGGCATGTCCCGAGGGGAAAATCGCGTTGGAGGTAGCTTTCGGAGAATCAACGGATAATTATCGAGTTGAGTGGCTCACGTTCGAGGTGGTCAAATTGCGCAGTCCTTATCACGCACTACTTGGAAGACCGGCTTACGCCAAATTCATGGCCAGGCCGTGTTATGTGTATTTGCAGCTGAAGATTCCGGGTCCTAAGCAGACCATCACCATACATGGAAGCCGGGATATAGCGGCCGAGTGCGACGAAGGAGATTCGGTAATGGCCGAGCAAGCTTGCAGAAAAGAAGAACTCAAGTATTATCGGTCTCAAGTAGATCCGGATGATGGAACCGCATTGAAAAGGCCGAATACTGAGGACGAAAGAGCAAAATTCAAGGCAGCACAGGACACCAAGATGATAGCTTTTGTCGAAGGTGATCCCACTAAGCAATTTACTATAGGGTCTAACTTGGACAGCGAGCAGGAGAAGGCACTTGTGGAGTTTATTCGTTCGAATGCGGACGTATTCGCTTGGACACCTAGCGACATGCCGGGTATCCCTATAGAGTTGGCAGAGCACAGTTTGCATGTAGCTCCCAAGTACAGGCCTGTGAAGCAGGGCTTGAGGAAGATGAATGAGGAAAGAAGGAAAGCTATAGGTGAAGAAATTGCTCGGCTATTGATAGCCGGCTTCATCATGGAAGTATTTCACCCGGATTGGTTAGCAAATCCAGTGCTAGTGATGAAAAAGACCAATGAGTGGAGGATGTGCATTGATTTTACGAGTCTCAACAAGCATTGCCCAAAGGATCCGTTCGCACTACCAAGGATAGATCAGATCATAGATGCAGTAGCTGGGAGTGACCTATTATGCTTTCTGGACGCTTATTCCGGATATCATCCGATTAAACTCAAGAGGGAGGATTGGGAGAAAACATCGTTTATAACCCCTTTTGGGGCCTTTTGTTACAAAACCATGACGTTTGGGTTGAAGAACGCTGGCGCAACTTATCAACGGTGTATTCAGAAGTGCTTCGAGGACCAAATTGGACGCAACGTCCATGCTTATGTGGATGATGTGGTTATCAAGACCAGGAAGGCAGAAACATTTATCGATGATCTAAAGGAGACGTTCAAGAACTTAAGGAGGTATCAGATGAAGCTTAACCCGACAAAGTGCGTATTTGGAGTTCCAGCCGGGAAATTACTTGGCTTTATCGTTTTCGAGAGAGGAATTGAAGCAAACCCGGACAAAATCAAAGCTATCCAAAGTCTGAAAAAGCCGGAAAATTTGAAGCATGTTCAAAAGCTCACGGGCTGCGTAGCAGCCTTGAGCCGATTTATATCAAGACTCGGAGAAAAGGCAATACCCTTGTACCGGCTCTTGAGGAAATCCGACAAATTTGTATGGGATCAAGAGGCGGATGAGGCGTTCGAGACACTAAAGAAGCAGTTATCTGAAGCACCAGTACTAGCGGCCCCGGGTCCTAAAGAGCCTATGTTGCTATACGTGGCAGCTGGCCCCCGAGCCGTCAGTGCAGTAGTGGTTGTGGAGCGTAAAGAGGATGGGAAAGGTTATCCAGTCCAGAGGCCGGTTTATTATGTCAGTGAGGTATTATCAGAGGCAAAGCAGCGCTATCCGCATTGGCAAAAGCTGGTTTTCGGGGTCTTTATGGCCAGCCGGAAACTGAAGCCGTATTTCCAGGAACACCCCATAACAGTGGTTAGCTCAATACCAATGTCGGATATCATCAGAAACTCGGATGCGACCGGAAGAATAGCCAAATGGGCGATAGAAATGGGGGATTATCACATCAGCTACGAGCCCAGGTCAGCAATCAAATCTCAGGCTTTGGTTGATTTCGTTAATGATTGGACACACACAGGCATGACTACCATGGTTCCAAACTCCGAGTCATGGATCATGCACTTCGATGGATCAAAGCAGTACGAGGGATCAGGAGCTGGAGTGGTGCTAACATCACCCAAAGGAGACAAATTGAGTTACGTACTACAAATTCACTTTGACTGTTCCAACAACGTGGCCGAGTATGAGGCCCTATTGCACGGCTTAAAGGTAGCCAAGGAGATGAACATTAAGAGGATACGATGCTTCGGAGATTCGGACCTTGTGGTACAGCAGGTGTCAGGAACATGGGATAGAAAGGACGCAACTATGGCAGCATACCGCAGGGAAGTTGATAGGGTTGCAGGATGTTTTTCCGGGTATGAGGTGGAGCATATAGACAGAAGAAAGAATGAGGCAGCCGACGCCCTCGCTAGACTCGGCTCGCGCAGAGAGCCGGTTCCACCTAACGTTTTCCTGGACGAATTATGGCGACCATCAGTTAAAACCGAGTCAGAGGAGGAATTGGCAAATCAAGACCCGGATTTAGGACTCGTGGCCACTGTACGTGCTATTCCCGAGTGGACAGAACCGTTTTTGGCCTACCTATCACGAGGCGAGTTACCACAGCAAGAGGTGTTAGCAAGGCAAATTTTGCGGCGAGCAAAGGGATATTCTATCATCAATGGGGAGTTATACAAGAGAAGCGCAGCAGGAGTCTTTTTGCGCTGTGTAGCACCAGAAGAAGGACGACAGATTCTTAAGGAAATCCATGAAGGTGATTGTGGGCATCATGCATCCACAAGATCCCTTGTGGCCAAAGCTTATCGACACGGATTTTTCTGGCTCACGGCTCTAGCAGATGCGGAACGATTAGTAGCAAGGTGTGACGGATGTCAAAGGTACGCTCGCCAAACCCATGTGCCGGCTATGGAATTACGGACCATCCCGTTAACTTGGCCGTTCGCTGTCTGGGGTATGGACATGGTTGGCCCCTTTCATATGTCACCTTGCAAGAAGACACATCTTGTAGTGGCTATTGATAAGTTTACCAAGTGGGTTGAGGTTATGCCAGTTACTAATTGCGAAGCAGCTACAGCAATCAAGTTCTTGAAAAGAATTATCTACCGGTTCGGGTATCCCCACAGCATAATTACCGACAATGGAACCAACATGTCCCTTGGTGAGATGGAAAAGTTCTGTGGCAACAATGGAATCCGGCTTGATGTAGCATCAGTGGCTCATCCACAGGCCAATGGACAAGTGGAGAGGGCAAACCAAGAATTGCTTCGCGGATTAAAACCACGATTGCGAGTTCCCTGTATCAGGGCTGCTAGTGCATGGGCCGAAGAACTTCCTTCCGTGGTTTGGGGTATCAATACTACACCTAACAGATCCACTCAGATGACACCCTTCTTCATGGTCTATGGTGCGGAAGCAGTGTTACCGAGTGACATTATTCACGATTCACCGCGAGTATCAGCTTACGTCGAAGTGGAGAACGAAAAGACCCGGCAGGATGCTGTAGATATATTAGAAGAACAAAGGGAACAAGCCCTGGAAAGATCAGCCATATATCAGCAAGATTTACGGAGGTATCATAGCCGGCGCGTGAAAACCCGGGTCTTCCAGGAAGGAGACCTGGTTCTGCGCCTGGTACAGTCAAACGAAGGAAAACACAAATTATCACCACCATGGGAAGGACCGTTTATCATAAGCCGGAATCTGCATAATGGATCATATTACTTGGTAGATGCAAGGGAAGAGTCGGCTACAGTTAATGACACCGCTCATACCACTTCATCTATGCAAGAAAGAGACAGACCATGGAACGTGGCTCAGCTACGTCCATATTATACTTAGTAAAGACTATATTGGCAAGTGGAATTGCACGATGTAACAGGCAGCAGGTTTCAGACGCACTCTTTTCCTATCCAGGGTACCCTTGGGGACTGGATGGGTTTTTAATGAGGCGGCTTGCTGACCCAACATTCTCGTATCAAGAAAAGAAATGGTTATTCTCATGTTCTTTAATCTCAGTACGTTGCATATATATAGGTCTTGGGGGCTGATTGCTTGAATAGCACAGTTGCAAACTCAATGACCCGGCCTTGATGCCTATGAGTTATAAGGGCCGATTACTCGCAAACGAGTACGGCTGCAATCTTATAACCGGACAAAGGAGCCAAACTTTCTTGACTTTTCTTACTTAAGCTCGATGTGACTCGCAATAAAAGTGGCATGATTTGCTCGCTTACGATTACAATCAGCCATGAAGCCCAATGGGACTTGCCTGACCCTGTTTTCGTATAGATGTAGCAACATGGTATCCACGCGAAAGCCGGCCTATAGTACAAGATAGCCAAAAGGGTCATCTAAACCACAAGTTATGCAGAGTACAAAGCTAATAGCCGGAAACTCAACGTTTATCAAGCATAACTTCATTACCTATGTGAAACGGCCCCGGGTCTGGGCTTAGCAAACAACAAACTCGTTCTTTTCGAAAAGACCACATATCCCAGACTCGGAAATTCGGGTCTTGGCGATTCGGGATTTTGGAAAAAGAAAAAGTTGCTTAGTTGCTAAGGCTCAAAAAACCCAAACATCCGAGTCTTGGGGACTTGGGGACTTAGAAGCAAGTCCGCTTGTCAACACCCATGAAACCCGGAAACCGAGTCTCACAAAAGGAACAATAAAGAAAGTCGGATATCAAGAGCAAATGAGTTCAAAAGTGGATAAATTTAAAAGGCCAGAAGAGGCATAGAGTATATCAAGACCTTAGCGTGCATTACAAAATGCCGGTAAATGATATCAAAGGTGCACAGGCGCACCATCCAAAAAATAATTGTTTAAACGGAACATCGGCCGACCGACGCATGAGAAGTGGCATTAAGGAGCAGGTATCACTCGGCATTCTAAGCCGCGGCGTCCATCTTCGCCTTGCCCTTGCCATCGCTTGTAGTAGCAGCAGCACCCGGATCAGCAGCAGCACCGGCTCGCGCAGGAGGAGGAATGACTGGTGTGGAGGTAGCGGGCGCAGAATCGGCTTCAGCCTTCTTTTTGGCAGCCTCCTCCCTCAACTTAGCAGCTTCCTCCTTCCATCGGGCCAGCATGTCGTACGGCTCGGGAAGATCCGACTTAACCGCTTCACTAGCAGCATCATATGCAGGAACGAGGGAATCGACATCTAAGCCGCCAGCAATCACGCTGGCCGGGTAACAGACCTCCTTCTGGACGGCCTGGAAATCCTTCACGGAGAACTTGGACCCATCAAGCTTGAATTCCGGGAAACTGCCCATAAGTTTGGCTAGCTCGAGCTTAGGGAAGTAAGCCTTGGCAAGTGCAAGCCCCCGGGTTACTCCAACCCGGCAGGACGAGCGTTTCCAGTGCCAAATCCACTCGGGGATAGTGGAGCAAGCGTCTAGCATTCTCTTCAGGTCGCCATGCCCTTTACCCGGCCACCGTATTTCTTGAAGGATCCATTTGGTTCCGGCGCATAGCTGCCGGATAACGCTCTTGATAGTTTTCAGCCTGGCAATATCATCCTCGTCCGGCATCACTTCATCCGGACCTGCAGAAAGAAATGGAAACATGAGTAAGGAAACTCCGGCTATTTATCAGAAGGACAACCAGGATGAAGAATCGTACCAAGCAAAGCACGATACGTATCAGCAATTTGAACAGAAAGGCTCGCTAGGTCATCTTCTGCTGTGTGGGCCCTCCGCCTATACTTCTTCATTATCTTCCCACTCCTCCTGGCTTCAGCCTCGTCCTCTTCACGCAGATCCACCTCCTTTTCAATGAGCTTGGTGGCCTTTGTCAGTTCCTTCTCAGATTGAGTCACGAAGGACTGCACGGATGCAAGGAAGGATTAGCCGGGTAAAGGGGCAAGTTATCAGTCGCTTATACCGTAAAGTTCCAAGCAAATTGTGAATCAATTCACTCGGAACTTGGGGACTAGATAAGGACACAAGCAATATTAGTCCGGTTTACCTCGTGTTTGGCTATTAAAGCCTCCAAGATGTTTTCTTCATTAGCCCTCAAAGTGCGCAGGGTTTCGAGCATCTGGCCAAACGTCAGGTCCTCGGGTCGGACACCAGAAGAGCCGGCAGCCTGGTCACCTGATGGAGGAGCTCTCCCCGCCCTTGGGGTCGAGACCCGGACAGTCTGGGTATCCGGGTTGGAAGAACCCATCCTCGTGTACGGAACCTCGATCTCCTCGTCCACTGGTTCGGACGACGCGGGAGACCCGGCGGCTTGGTGAAGTGGATCGCCCAAGGGGCCTTGTTCCTGGTTGTTCTCAGTATCACCGCCAGTTGCGGCGTCTATGTTCTCAGTCGGCTTCTCCGCCTCCTGGTTATCCATCTCCACATTCTCCGGGTCACTAACTGTGACTTGAGCGCTAAAGAAAGGGAGGAAGAGCAGTTAGCAACAGCAATTGAAAGTTATCAGGTATGAAAGGATGTCGTATAATAAAGACTCACCCGGTATTTACAGCGTAATCAGGCGGGAGTTCGCTGCTGGAAGCAGATGAAGCCCCCAAAGGGACCGATAGTGGGACCCGAAATCGCCCCGCGAGTGGGTGATTGGGAGATGGATGGCGCTGAGGAGATTTGGAGGGGCGAGGAAGAGGAATATCGGCACGGAGGTTTGGCGAGGAGGAGATACCCGGGTTAAGGGGATCGTCCCCTGGTGAACTCCGGGTCACTCTGCGCTTGGCCGGGATAGAATCCTTCAAGTGCGAGGAGTTAGATAGTCGTTGGTTAAGTCTGTGCATGTTATCAAAAGAATAGGGTTCGGAAGACATGGTGGAATAGGGAACCTTGCGCACCACTCCTCTGGTTTTCCTCTTGGCCCCGACTGTGGCTTCCTGATCGGATTCGGTGGCCTTCGGGCCGTCCTCCTCTTTTTCTTCTTCGTCCTCCAGCCCTGAAGATCGAGTATGTATCAATGGAAAAGAGTTAAGTGGAAAGAAAGTGACGCAAATAAAGATAGCACAAGATTCGGATAAGCACCTTCATCATCGTCAGCCGGCTCGTCCTCTTCTTCCGGGTCTCTGGAAGGGGGGAGGTTTCAATTCTCCAGAAGGGATCGTCAGCCTACGACCGAGAAAATGAAAGCAAGAATTAGAGGCCGTATCAAGTCAAAATGTTGAAATAAGTTATGAGTACTGGATCTTACCGCTGGGGCCGGGTTTTCCCGGGTGAATGGTGGCAACTCGGTAATGTTCTTGATCACTTCCAGCTTTTCCGTCAAGAAGCCTTTGATGGTTTTGTTGGTGTCGCCGGCTGCAAAGCTCTTGGTGGAATATCGGAGTGCATCCGTGGTATGCCCCGAGTACTCGCACATCAATTTGGTGCGGATAGAATTGGGTTGGATCCGGAAATCAACCCAAGTTTTCACTAGATTGAGCCCAAGAAGGCCTTGGGCGGAGAGGACGGCTATTCTAGCTAGTGAAGGCAGGATTGCTTCCCTGTCCGAGTCAGGGGCGAAAGCATTGAATTTTTCGGAAATATCAAGGAGGCCTTCTGAGTAACCCGGCAACCTCTTTTTGCCGGGTGGGGAGGTGTCCCGGCAATAGAAGTATGAGAGTTGCCAGTGTTTGACGTGTGAATTAAGAGTAAGAGGTGGCATTAGAGAATTCTTGCGACGCTGGATAGAGACTCCGCCGCAATCAAGAAGTGCTCCGTCGCCGCTTTCGCGGCACGGTTTGCACTGGAAAAGTTCGGTGAAGAGAGCCAAACTCGGTGGGGTGCACAGGTATGACTCGGACAGAACGATGAAGTGGGTAATATTCAACATAGAGTTAGGCCCTATGTCGAATATCCTGAGGCCATAATGGCTCAGGACCTCACGAAAGAAAGGGTGACCCGGAGGACGGAATCCCCGGGTCACGTGCTCTATAAAACAGATTACCTCATCCTCGGCAGGTGTGGGCCGGGTCTCATCACCCGGCGCCCTCCAATGAATGTCTTTCTGAGAAGGAAGGACCCCCAACTCGGCCAGCTCGTCCAGCTTGGCCTTTGTGACTGTGGATCGCCCCCAATTGGCGGATATGGATTGGGTTGTCTTCGCCTGGGCCGGCTGTTTCCCATGCCTTTTGGGAGCCATGGGATCAACCTGCAAAACACAAGGAAAAAAGGTACAAGAAATAAGACTCGGAAGTATTGGGTTATCCGAGTCTGGAGTATCAAGAAAGTATGAAAACTATCCGGGTATCACACCATGGAGTGAAGATTGCGAGGTATCCGGGTATTAAGTACAACTATGGAGATTATTGGTCACTTACGTATTGAAAAGTATTTGGGGAAGACGGATGGTTGCCCATGTATCTACTGCAAGCAAAATAGCCGGAAAAGGAGGATTTTCCGGGTGTCAATGTTATGCGCGGAAAATTGAGGTGAAATGGATCTAGATTGGAAAACTTGCAGACGATTCTACGAAGAAATTGGTGATTAATAATGGTAGGAGGATGGGGTGTAATCATCAAACAGGTTGTTAAAGGAGTTAGCGAGCGTCAAATCGATCTAATCCGGTGCAATAGGAAAAACGGCCCGCGGGTTGACCTAGATCCAATCTAAGGTGAATCGAAAAATTGCGGAGCCATTTTGACGAGTACTTACTGGGAGGAGCTTGAATCTGGCGTGGCGGCGGCCGATGTTGCGGTCTGGATGTCCCCCTGCAACCCTTGATGATCGGAATGAAGGCGCGGTGTCGGAGTTTGGCGGCGGCACGGAACAGTTCAAGGATGAACGTGGCCAGCGGCGGCCTTGCTACGATGGCGGGCTTGAGATTCTTGTGGAATTGCGGAGCGCATGGGAATAAGGAAGCAAAGGGAAGGTTGGAGTGAAGCGTTGGGATCTAAGTTACCCTCTGAGCTCTATTTATAAGATGTGGGCGGATAAACCTATCCTAACGGGCGGAATCCGGAAATTTTGGGGATAACGGTCATCTGTGCGGATTTTTTGAGATATGCTTTAAGTATTGAACTTGATATCCGGGCAGAAATAAGAAGGAGATATTTTCCGTGATATCAGGGTTAATTATCGAGTAAAGTAAGTCGGGCTTTTGGCATTTTTATCAGGGTTTAGACCTGGAAAGCTAAGCCAAGTACTTGGAGAAAAGCCGGGTTACTATATGGCCACCATGGAGTTGGGCCTAGCTATTTATCAAAGCACCTTAACCCGTCCTCCATACACTTGTGCGTTTGATATTTTTGCAGTGAATAGCAAGCGCTTCAAGGAAGAATCCGTGAAGCCCAAGCTATTCTGGGGACTACTGATGGAGGGATAATAACCCGGTAGGCCAACTCCAAGGTGTAACCCGGCCCAAAGGACGTTATGCAGGATCCGGCTAAGGATAAAGAAACTTCAGGAAGGCCCACATTTGTAGGCCCTGTAACCCGGTTTGTGGGTTACAATAAGGAAAGTTAGGGTTTGTATGCGGTGTCCGGGTAGGATTCAGGGTGCGCCTTGGAGGACAAGCCAGGGGGTACGGGTGCTTTATAAACCGACCCCTAGGTTTAGTTGAGAGAGATCTAAGAGCCCTAGCAATATCGCTTGGTATCGAGCATCCAGTGTAACACGAGAGTTGAGTTAATATCTTGAGATTGGAGACTCGACGACTTGATTGCCGGCTACCAGATCGAGTTCCATCATGTTTTCCTCTGAGCTAAACCCTCTCCCAAACGCCTGTGTCATCTTGCCACAAGATCAGTTACCCCCGGTAACGTCTGCCGTGATTATCCCACGACACGATGGGTGGAGCCGGAGGTGGTGGTGCGCGGGACGAGTTGGCCTGATGCACCTCGCGCCGGTACGCCTCGTGGGCACGCGCACGCTTCGTGCCTTGCACGCTGCGCCGGGGAAAGTACCTGTGGATCTGCTGCTGGCGGCCCTCCTCGCGACGGCCAGACATGGTACCGGTGGATCTGCGCACAGCGAAGGGGAGTAGAGAGGTGTGGCACAGACGGACAATTTGGGAGTAGAGAGGAGAGCGTTCTGCGCCCGTATTGGGAGCCGCTGCATTATCCACAGTTTGGGAGTGGAGAGGAGAGCTGACCGGGTATCCCACGTGGTGAGAGTGTCAACCAAATTACCGAATCTATAGGAGATCTAAATCATAAAATGCACTCCGAAATGGAATTGAATTGGCATGGTTTTAAATTTGCAGCAATGAATACCCTAGTACTAATACTAATATACTGCCTCCTCGCCCTCTTCGATGTCTGTTCAGCGCCATCATCTCTGTTACATGCACTCTGAAACATAGGAGATTTATAGTAATTGAAATTAGCATCACAAAAGATTCAACAACAGGTCCACAGTTAACCAGAACTTTTTTATGCCAACATCCACTCCGAAGCCACATCCACAGTTTCACATCATCCAGCGGATATTTTCCTATGCAGCATGCATTCCGAAGCCACATCCATAGGTTCACATCATCCACCGGAACTTTCCGAAACCGCGTCCACAGAAACACCAACAAAAAAGCATCATACATGTTTAGCACATCTACAAAAAAGAAGCAGATATACTTCCAAACATACAAAGATGAGTGACAAAACTGCCTCATGTGTATAAATGACACAAGTACAGAGGTGATAAACCACTAGACCCGGTGGCATAAACAAACTACTAGGTCCTTGTAAACGCTACTAGGTCTAGGGAAGACTCCCTCTGCATTTTAACATTGCACAGTTTAATCATCGGCACTCTGATCAAAGACAAATATGACACTCTTTTTTCTATGGTACGCCAACTGTTGGAGACATTGCTGCATATTAATCATCGGCAGAGAACCAAGCCTAGATAGGGGCCTCATAGTAAAGAAGCACACACAAATCAATGAAATTGTCGAACAGTTGCCAAGGAATATGCATAACCAATATGGCTCAGGCATTACAGACAAAATCATAATTGGTGCCTCATAGTAAAGAAGCATACAGAAATCAATGAGATCATCGAACACTTACCAAGGAAGATGCAAAACAAACGTAGTTGTACATAACACTAGGTAAGTGCTAATATCTAACCAAGAGAAGGTGTAGAGTTTAGTCATCGGCACACAGAATAGAGAATGAACATAAAATAAGCAAGCCTCATACATACATTGCAAAAAACGTCCAAAGGGTCAAGCTCCAAAGGACCAGGCAGCATGAACAAACAATGTCCGTGTAAACGCTACTAGGTACTGGGGAGTAATCCTTTGGATTTTAGCATTTCACAATTTAATCATCGGCACATGCAACAAAACAGAGAAATGAATAACAGCTAGACTCATTGGCAAGCATTGCAGGTTGACATAGTCTAATTAAAGAGCAAAGTAGTTTTACCTCATTCCATAATCTTGCAAGAAACTTAGAATGTATCTCAACTTCACATTGATGTCCTCCGCACTCTCCAACAGGGTGTTTTTCCCCTCTGGAGCATGTCGCACTTCTCTTCGGCTACTTTCAAAGTTTTCTTCGCACTCTTCAGCTCAGAATCAAGCTTAGTAACCAAGCCGTGCATGATCAGATAGTTTCTCTTTTGTTCCCGCAGTTCCAACTCGAGTGCTAGCACTTTTCAAGCTTTCATCGCCATGTCCAGCCTGTCCTCGCAGCGGACAAAACAGATTAGCTTCTCAGCGCTGGTATCATCAGCCAGTTTGCAAACTTCATAGAGACGATGAGATTTAATTGTCTCAACTGACTGCTGCACCAATTTCTGAATTTCAGTACGCGACATGCTGCAGAAGTCACGGCCTGCACTGTGATCCTATAGCCAAATACGAAAAGAATAAAAATCAAAGAAGTGTCAACGAAGGCGAAAGGAGATAGATGAATCTTAAGAGAACATTTGACTACAGGACTAATTTATATGATATTTACCTCGGCTATCCGAATAACATGGGGCTTTGCGAGCTCTGAGGCCTTGTTCTGGTCGATCTCCATTTGGGTGGGGTAAACGATCTACGAGGGCCCTGTAATGGTAGCGTGAGCTAGATCCATGGTCGGTGGTAACTTAAAACATCAACGGTGACCTACATCCGCCGGCATTTAACCTACATCCGCCGGTATCAAACCTAGATCTGTCGGCATCTAACCTACATCGCATGGTTTAGTTGAGGATGGGGAAGGGAGGGAACCATGGCTTACCGGTCATTGTTTGAGAACGACTCCGAGGACGGGGGGAGTGCGAAGTCATGGCAGCCGCCGTTGGGGCGGGAGGGCAAAATGGAGGCTTTCTTTGGAGGTCGCTTTCAGTGGAGGAGTATGTAACATCCCAAATATGAAAAACAACCTTTAGAATGTTTGCTTTGTTAATTTAAGTTTTGCATCATGACATCATAATCATTGCATTTGTTTTGCTTTTGTTTTCCATTTATTTTCCTTTGTTTTCTTTTGTTTTCCATTGTTTTTCTATTTGAATTTCAAACCAAATTTCAAATTTTGTTTCATACTTGTTCTGTTACAAATTTTAAAATGAAAATTTCAAACCCAAACATCATTTTGTTTCCATTAAAGTTGGAAGATCAAACCATTAACTTGCTTAAGTTAAATAATCTAATTAATTCAAATTTCATTGAAAATTCAATTAAATTTTCAAACAGCAACCATTTTTGAAATTTATGAAAATTACAAAACACTCCAATCATTTGTTTCAAATAAACTTGAAATTAAAAACTTTTAATTGCTTAAGTTTCAATAATTTATTTATACCAATGTTTCACTCAAATTCAAATGAAATACAAACAACAACCAAAAATTCAAATTTTGAAAAAACAAAACTTGGCACAGTTGGGTTTTGTAAATAACAAGATATAAAATTTATCCCCAAATTTTTCTATCACAAAAACCCTCTCATTTTTTCTTCCTTTTCTTTTCTGCAAAAAAAAACAACAGAACAGAAAAAAAAATAATAATAAAAAACGCAGAGAGGAGAGAGGGCAGGCCAGTGGGCTGAGCCCAGCCCACTAGCACGGCCTGCTTACCTCTTCGCTCTCTTCCCCCTGTACGGCGCGCATCGGAGGCGCCCACGTCGACGGTACGGCGGAGGGAACGGCCACAGCGCGTTCCCCTCCTCCTTATAGCTCCACCGCTGCCCCCTCCGTGCCCTAGCTCTCCCCTCCACCTTTCTCCCTCACGCGGCGCCGTCGTTTTCCTTTTCTCCTCCCTCCTCTCTCTCTGTCTCTGAACCTACACCGATCACCACCGCCGCCATCTCCAGCTCGTCGCCGTCGCCACGATGCGCCGCCGTGCGGGATAGGTACGGGAATCGATTCCCCGTACCACCCTCTTCCTCCTCGACCACTCATCGGTGGCTGAGAGCCACCGGATCGTCGCCGCCGTCCACCTCGACGTCGTCGGCCACCACAGCACCGTCACCTCCCCTCTGATTCCTCCCGGTGAGCGCCATCTCTCTACCACCCTTTCCCCTCTCTCTCATCTCTGCACGCTCGCGCACGTACCCCTTGCACCCGTGCACGCACCCAAGCAGCAGCTCTCCGCCGGTGACCGCCGCTCCCCTCTGTCAGTTTCAGATAGCTGAAACTTGTTCAGTTTCAGTTAGCGCAGCTAACTGAACGTTATACCCCCCGCGCCTCCTCCTCTGTCAGCAAACGCGCAACAGCGCAGTGGCAGCAGCACTACACGCGCACGCCCGCGGCACGGGTTCGAGCCCCCGCCCGCGTGGATTAATCCCCCAATTTTTGCCTTTGCCACGCGGGCTGCGCAGGCCCACCTGCCAGTGGCCGTGGTGGCCACGTAGGCCCACACCCGCGTGCCACGCAGCGCCAGCTGGGCACTGGCCCACAGGCCAGTGACCGAGGGGTCGTTTTTCTGGGTAGAAAAGGTTCCGAGGGACCTAATCTGAATTTTATTTTCGCACCTAGGTCCCTGGACCAATCTGTATGTTTATAAAATTGCAGAATAGCACACAAAATTTCAAATTTGAATAACTTGTGCATTTCAAATCCAAATAAAATAAATAAAATATGTATTCTGAACCAAATTTAATTCTCCACCTGTTTGAATCATTTGTTTTCTGTTTTGAACATTTCAAATTTTTTCAAAATACAAATTCAAACAACTCTTTTCAAATTTGGTTAAATTTATAACTATTCCAAATTTAATTCAAATACCACATATAAAATATGTTTTCCATGCTAAATTGAACCACCTTTCCAAATATAAACTTTGTTTCCTGTTTTGAATAATTAAAATTGGTTAAATAATTTAAACCTTGTTTAAATCATTTAAAATTGCTAAATTAATAACTTGGTCAAATTAAATTCTTTTTGAACATATAAAATATGTTTTCAAACCATAAAATTATAACCTTTCCAAATATGAATTTTATTTAATGTTTTGAACAAATAAAAAATTCAAATAAATTCAAACTTGAATTAAATTCATTTAAATCTTATTTAAACTTGTTTAATTCATAATTAATTCATTCTAATTCCTTTTCCAACAAATGAAACATGTATTCCACCTAAAATTGTGTGTTCTTTCCAAATATGAATATTGTTATTTATTTTGAACAATTAGAATTTGTGAAAACAGCAAATTCTTGTGTAACTCCTTTAAGGAGCCAATTTTTCATAACTTAATAAACAAAATTCCAAACTTGGTAAACTTCATTTCAAATTGAAGCTATTGTTGTTTTCTTTCTGTTTTCCTCATCCATGCATCATGCTAATCCACTTTCACATGTTGTTTAGTTGTAGATCATCTAAACCAACCTTAATTCATGGGCTTTCCATATGCAATTTGCATATGGGTCCATTTAATTATGTTACCAAGTCAGCTATCTTATCTTTGATACATCAATTAAATTGTCATGCATCATCCCATGATTGTGCATTATGCCATCTCTCTGCGTTGTTGGTTTGCTTCTTCCCGAATAGACGACGACGTTGAGACAGACGAGGTTTACGACACTACTTCTGAGGAGTTAGCCTAGTACCAGGCTACTGAGTTTGCAGGCAAGTATTCACTCACATGAACCATTGTGTCCTTTCCACACTGGTTATCGATACTTTCCGTTGCCTATTCTGCTAGCCTTAAGATCCGTTTCTTGTGTTCGATCCTATCACATGTTATCCTTTAACCCTGATATAGCCTCACCTCCACACCTATACAACATTCCTTGTTGCCTGTGTCTTACTAGCATGCTTAGGGTTGTTTATGCTCGAGTCTGCTGTCCGTTATTTCTGTTACCTTATTTTATTATGTTCTGGGGCTCGATGTTTAAACAACAATCATGTTAATGTTATGGGTAATAATAATTTGATGATAAGGCACCGGCAGGAGGCCTGGCGTGATTTTGAGGCCTGCTAGTGTCGACCCTAATTAGGAAAAGGGTCTTGTCTACTGATCCATGATGAGCGCACTATCCGCATGTGGGAAGCGTGTATGGGCGCCCCCTCAATTTGATTCGATTCGCATCTCGTCCAAATCGCCTCATTTAGTTCGGGTTTTCCATTTGCCGCACGCATATGCAGGTACGAACCCGAGGCCAGGGTGGAAACTTTTGTAGTCGGCATTTAGGGAGACACGTTCTTAGAGTGCTATGAGGGTCCCCTTTTCTTCGTGGGGCTTGATTAGCCGTGCGCTCAATTGCACGGGGTTCTTTGGGCTTGATGCGAAGAAGAGTTGAGTTGTGTTGAGTGCCCCGCTTGGTGGAAGGGCCATTCCATCTGGCGGGTTATTCTTACGTGTACGGCCAAATTGGGTTAAATCTTCTCGAGAAGCCGTGTTGTCCGCGGTTATGGATGACTTGGTGAAAGTACTGGCTAACAAGTACTCAGACAACTTACACCTAATGACTAACAATTTGACTAGTAATAGTCTTATTAACACAATAACTTGAACCATCATTAATCCAACTGTGTGAGTTATCCTCGGATTGCTTCTTTGGATAAGGGGCGAGATCCAGGATGGGTTTGTTTGAGGATAGTAGTAGTTGGTTACGATACGCTATCTTATCCCCTTCTTTTAGCCGGAAGTTGTAGCGTGTTTCTGTAGTTGGTTAGAGCAGCCTGCTGCCGCACTTTTGTATCACCTATTCTTCCGTTGAACCCAAAGCATCTGTACTTGGTGTTGCCGGGTACACTATGGTATCTTGTGAGTCTTGCTTGCCAGTACGTTTATGTACTGACCCCTTTGGGGCTGTGGTTTCCGCAGACTACATTTCCGAGGATCCCCATGGTGGCTACTACGTGGAGTATGACGAGGCTGCTGACGAGTAGATAGCGGACCCGGGCAGGATCCGAGACATCGTGGATGGGCTCCATCTTTTCGTTTCCGGCCTCTTAGGCCTATTTGGATCTTGTCTGTACCCAGACACTTTGGATGCTTCCGCTGTGATGTAATGATGAATTGTTGGGACATGTGTCCTCCGGATGATTGTATTTGCTATCTCTGCTCTAGTGAGAGCTATTTGCAACTTATTTCAATCTTTTGTGTCTTAGAGATATGTTGTGATATCGCTTGTTCAAATGCCGTTGACGTACCATGTGTGTATGTTATGAAGTACGTCAATGGAAGTAGTCGGATTTCTATGGGATGGTTTACGCAGACGATGGATAGTAGGAAATGGTTGTCACACGTTTACGTGTTGGCCTGCTCACATTGAGATGCGGGTGCCGGTATGCCCCGTAAGCCATTTATCTACTGTTTAGCGGGCTGTGAGTATCCTCTAGAAGTCCGGGTGCGACAAATGGTATCAGAGCCTGTCTGCCTGTAGGATCCCTTTTACTGGTCGCAGTTGAGTCTAGAAACTATTTTGTAGCTATATAGGAAAAATGAAACGTGAGAGTAGGAATTATGTTCTTTTATTTCTTTCCCCACCCACCCTCCCTTTTCTGGTAAGGAAGTGCAACGTTGTTTTCTCTTCTCATCTAAACTTTCAAGTTAGGATTTCACGTATCCTGGTTCTATAGGATAGTTATATCTACTAGACCATAGGAATGGAGGTGGTTGTGACATGATTTATCATGTTGCCTACTCACGATTGAGAACGGAGGCGTGTAAGCCCCGGAAGCAGATCCTCTATTCCTTAAGCAGTAGATATTGATCCTTTAATAGCCCGGATGGGTTTTCCGTAGTACCTCAGGAGTGTTTGGTCTCGTGTTTTCCCCGATGTTGCTTCAATATCCTGTTCTTCTCAACATCCTTTTCGTCCGTTGAAACCTTGTTGTTGCTTGCCACTTCAGTTCTTCTACCGGCGTCTAATCAAAACTTCCCCGATCATCTGCAGATGGATCTCAGGTTCTACCCGCAGGTGGTTCGTATGACTCGTTGCGAGAGCACTGCCGGTTATCCGGAGATGCTGAGGGACATGGTCACTTTTCTGGGGTTCCGTTGGGCACCAGAGTACCAGGTCTACGAGCAGCAGCGAGAGTTTGACCAGACCTACTACCAGGCTATCGTCTACATTCTGTCAGATGATGGCATGAGCGTAGTCCACCGCTACGAGGCAGTAGGTTCCACAGTGGATATGGCTGTGCAGCAGGCAGCTTATGTGAGTCTCACCGTCCTTCGTGCTGACTACTGGGGGTTTGACAATTCTATCTACCGCCACATTCCCCGTGGTTACATCACTTCGGAGGGAGCTCACTTCACTCTCTACGACAATTTGGATGTCTACGAGCATGATAACTCCAGGCTGCACTCCACCGCTCAGTATGTGAGGCACAGTGACGCAGTTGCCAGCACACTATCTCAGGAGTTGGTTTCAGTCAGAGAGCAGCTCTACCTTGCTTTGACTCGTCTGGCGACGTACACCACAGACTTTGTTGGAGACGAGCGCTTTGCACGTTTCGATCAGCCAGTTGGACGTCGTCTGCCAGATGCTGGAGGTTACGAGCCGATCAGAGGTCCACTCCTCAACCTTGGTGCTGGTTACACTGGGATTCCACGCTTTCGAGCACAGGGAGTCGACGCTATGTACTTCACCACACCTAGAGTCGCTCTCATACCACGTCAGATCTATGTGGATCGTCGTTCCACCTACTTTCGTGGGCGTGCTCCTCACCGTACCTCGCGCCGTACTCCTAGTCGCCGTCCTGCGTGATGAGCATGGGAGTATCGATGTATCCATTCTTAGCTATGTTTAGTTATCCTTTGGCATTCGAACCATTTATGGTGTGTTGGATATTCTGATGTATTTGAACATATGATGATGTACCTGTTGGTTATCTATTCATGCGTCGGAATAATCTCTCTTTCGGTTTCCAAGTCTATCCTTTTCTATTGTTGTGCTAAAATGCATTTCCATTCAGGATGCCGCCAACAAGGAACAACCCGCCTGAGCCACCGCCAATCACGGAGTTGTTGACTCAGATGACCCAAGTCATGGCACAGATGGCCCAGTTTCAGACTAATCAGCACAACAACCAGACGGCTCCACGAGTCAGCATCAAGGAGTTCCTCAGTCTGGGTCCGAGAGCTTTCGTGGCCACACGCGAGCCTCTGGACGCTGATGACTGGATCCGTGAGATAGCTAAGGCTCTGGAGATTGCTCACGTTGCTGAGGAAGACAAGGTCAAGTATGCATCCTATCTGCTGAAGGGTCAGGCAGCTACGTGGTGGGAAAACTACCAGGCCATGAGAGCTGGCTTTCCAATCACGTGGGGTTGTTTCAAGGAAGCCTTCCTGAAGCACCACATTCCAGATGGTCTCATGGAAAGGATGCGTGAAGAGTTTTGCTCACTCAAGCAGGGCAAGTTGGACGTCATTGGCTATCAGAGTGAGTTCAATCGCCTCGCTCGTTACGCTGGTGATGAGGTGTCCACTGAAGCTAAGAACATGGCAAGGTTCCGCAGAGGTTTTAACCCGGAACTCAAGTATGCCCTCACAAACGTCAAGGCCAACAACTTCGAGGATCTCGTTAACACCGCGCTCAATGAAGAAAATGGGCGCAAGGCGTTCGAGGAGTCTCGCAAGCACTCGCGTGAGGGTGGTTCCTCCTCCAACATGACCACCCCTCCGCAGAAGCGCCGCATCTGGGTACCAAATGGTGCTGTCACTCGGGCTCCCTACGCCCAAGCTTCTCTAGGCTTCGCTCCCCGCCCACCCAACCCTGCTCAGATGCATGATCAGAGGGCTTCGATGGGGCAGCCAAGGCCAGGGCCTCCTCGTGTCGTCACTTGCTACAAGTGCAAGCAGACGGGGCACTACGCTGACAAGTGCACGCAGAGGCAGCTACCTCCACCACCACCTCGTCCCAACACAAACCAGGCAATGGTGCGCGCTCCCCCGCCTAAATCCAACAACAGGCCTGTCGGGAGGACCGCAAGGGTGAATCATGTCAAGATCGACAAAGCTGAGGAAGCTCCTGACGTCGTTCTCGGTATATTACCCGTAAACTCTTTTCCAGCTAAAGTGTTGTTTGATACCGGAGCATCGCATTCTTTTGTGTCAAAGATTTTTGCCACAACAAACAACCTAATTGTGGTTCCACTTAGCAATCAAATCACTGTTCACTCCCCGGGATCACACATGTTGACTTCCAAGATAAGTAAGGATAATCAAATCCTAATTGGAGGCCACATATTCCTTGCTTCTCTCATGTTGCTGGGAAGTTCGGACATTGATGTCATTCTTGGTATGGATTGGCTGAAAGCTAATAAAGCAAGGATTGACTGTGCTCAAAAGTCAATAACTCTATCCCACCCTTCTGGCCAGATAGTCTATTCTCCACATGAATCAAGTTCCATTCAGCTGTGCAACCTCGATGCAAAACCTCTACCTTCACTTGAAAATGTTCCGGTGGTTTGCGAATTCCCTGACGTCTTTCCAGAAGAGTTGCCAGGGATGCCTCCGGACAGAGCTGTTGAGTTCGTGATCGAGCTTGAACTAGGTACTGCTCCAATCTCTAAGCATCCTTACAAGATAGGAACTCCCGAGCTGAAGTTGTTAAAGGAACAAATTGATATGTACATGGAAAAAGGTTACATTCAACCTAGTTCCTCGGCTTGGGGTTGCCCAACTCTGTTCGTTGCGAAGAAGGATCACACAAAGAGACTCGTTGTTGATTATCATCCTCTTAACGAGAAAACCATCAAAAACAAGTATCCAATTCCTCGCATCGATGATCTTTTTGATCAACTTGCTGGAGCCTCAATATTCTCCAAGTTGGACTTGAGAATGGGTTACCATCAAATAAAGATCAGAAAAGAGGATATTCCAAAGACAGCCTTCACCACTCGCTACGGTCTATATGAATTCACCGTCATGTCCTTTGGTCTCACCAATGCACCGGCGAAATTCTCTCGACTCATGAATTCTGTCTTCCATGAATACCTCGACAAGTTCGTTGTGGTATATCTTGATGACATTCTTGTCTACTCAAAATCTGAGGAAGAGCATGAAGAACATCTTCGTCTCACTCTCATAAAACTTCGCGAGCATCGTCTATATGCCAAGTTCTCCAAATGTGAGTTCTGGATTCCAGAAGTTGCTTACCTTGGTCATATCATATCTGCCAAGGGCATAGCCATTGATCCAGAAAAGGTAAAGGCAATTGTTGATTGGAAACCTCCAAAAACGGTGAAGCAAGTAAGAAGTTTACTTGGCTTGGCTAGCTATTGCCGTCGTTTCGTCCAAAACTTTTCCAAGATTGCCAAACCTCTCACTGATCTCACAAAGAAGGACAAGAAGTTCGTCTGGTCTCCACAGTGTGATGAAAGTTTCAATCTTCTGAAGACTAAACTCACTTCTACACCAGTTCTGGTTGGCCCAGATCCTTCCAAACCTTTCCAAATATTCTGTGACGCTTCTCTCCAAGGTCTAGGTGCAGTTCTTATGCGAGAACGTCAGGTTGTGGCTTATGCTTCACGTCAGTTGAACGCACATGAGCTCAATTATCCCACTCATGACCTTGAACTTGCAGCAGTTGTGTTTGCCCTCAAGAAATGGAGACAATACTTGTTGGGTAATCGCACTGAAATCTTTTCCGATCATAAGAGTCTGAAGTATATCTTCACTCAACCATATCTAAACCTCAGGCAAAGGAGATGGATTGAAAATATCAAAGACTTTGATCTTACCATTTCTTACACTCCAGGCAAGGCTAATGTTACGGCCGATGCTCTCAGTCGCAAGTCGTATTGCAATAATCTCATGATCATGGAAAGCCAACCTCCTCTTCATGAAGAATTCCAGAAGCTCAACCTTGGTCTTGTTCCTCAAGGCTATCTTGCAAACTTGACAGCCAGTCCAACTCTCGAGGACAAGATTCGTTCTGAACAACTTCGTGATGCTGAAATCAAGAAGATGGTAGAACACATCAAAGAAGGCAAGGAGAAATTTAAGTCCTTCTCAATTCATGACAAGGGAACTGTGTTCTTCGAAGGACGCATTACAGTTCCTCAAGTTCAAAGTCTAAAAGATGTCATTCTCAAGGAGGGTCATGAAACTCCTCTCTCCATACACCCTGGAAGTACAAAGATGTACCAGGATCTCAAGACGCTGTATTGGTGGCCTGGCATGAAACGTGAAATTGCTCAATACGTTTCTGAATGCGACGTTTGTCAACGTGTTAAGGCAGTTCATCAGAAAACAGCCGGTCTTCTCCAACCTCTGAAAATTCCTGAGTGGAAGTGGGACATGATTGAAATGGACTTCGTCACTGGTTTTCCAAAGTCCAAGAAGGGCAACGATGCAATCTTCGTTGTCATTGATCGACTAACTAAAGTAGCTCACTTCTTTCCTGTCAAAGAAACAATCTCAGCTAGTCAGTTGGCAGAGCTCTACACAGCAAAGATTGTTCCTCTGCATGGTGTTCCATTGGAAATAAGCTCAGACCGTGGAAGCATATTCACTTCTCATTTCTGGAAAAGCTTTCAAGAAGCATTGGGCACCAAACTTCTGTTCAGCACAGCTTACCACCCTCAGTCTCAAGGGCAAGTCGAAAGAGTCAACCAGATTCTCGAGGATATGCTCAGAGGATGTGGTCTCTCTTTTGGCATGAAATGGGAGGAATGTCTTCCATATGCTGAATTCTCCTACAACAACAGCTTCCAGGCAAGCCTAGGCATGGCACCATTTGAGGCTCTCTATGGCCGCAGATGCAGGAGTCCAATCAATTGGTCTGGAGCTGGTGAACGTTCACTCTTAGGCCCTGACATTGTTAAGGAAGCCTAGGAGAAAGTTCGCATCATCCGTGACAATCTCAAGATTGCTCAGTCTCGTCAGAAAAGCTACTATGACAGCAAGCACATGGATATGATTTATGCACCTGGTGACAAAGCATATCTCCGTGTAACTCCCCTCAGAGGTACTCATCGTTTTGGTGTGAAAGGAAAGCTTGCACCAAGATATATTGGTCCTTTCAACATTCTCTCAAGGCATGCGGAAAATGCCTATCGTCTTGAACTTCCAGAAAAACTATCCAAGGTGCACGATGTGTTTCACGTGTCACAACTCAAGAGGTGTTTCAAAGATCCAGATCGTGCAGTTGATCATGATTCCATTGAACTGCAAGAAGATCTCTTTTATGAGGAGCACCCTATTCGAATTCTCGATGAGACCGAGCGTAAGACTCGCAACAAGAGCACCAAGTTCTTGAAAGTGCAGTGGTCTCATCATTCCGATAAAGAGGCAACGTGGGAGACCGAAGAGGATCTTCGCAAGAAGTATCCGGACCTTTTCTCTTCTCAGTAGGAATCTCGGGGCGCGATTCCTTCAAGGGGGGGCGTTTTGTAACATCCCAAGTACGAAAAACAACCTTTAGAATGTTTGCTTTGTTAATTTAAGTTTTGCATCATGACATCATAATCATTGCATTTGTTTTGCTTTTGTTTTCCATTTGTTTTCTTTTGTTTTCCATTTTTTTACTATTTGAATTTCAAACCAAATTTCAAATTTTGTTTCATACTTGTTCTGTTACAAATTTTCAAATGAAAATTTCAAACCCAAACATCATTTTGTTTCCATTAAAGTTGGAAGATCAAACCATTAACTTGCTTAAGTTAAATAATCTAATTAATTCAAATTTCATTCAAAATTCAATTAAATTTCCAAACAGCAACCATTTTTGAAATTTATGAAAATTACAAAACACTCCAATCATTTGTTTCAAATAAACTTGAAATTAAAAACTTTTAATTGCTTAAGTTTCGATAATTTATTTATACCAATGTTTCACTCAAATTCAAATGAAATACAAACAGCAACCAAAAATTCAAATTTTGAAAAAACAAAACTTGGCACAGTTGGGTTTTGTAAATAACAAGATATAAAATTTATCCCCAAATTTTTCTATCACAAAAACCCCCTCATTTTTTCTTCCTTTTCTTTTCTGCAAAAAAAAAAACAACAGAACAGAAAAAAAATAAAAAAATAAAAACGCAGAGAGGAGAGAGGGCAGGCCAGTGGGCTGAGCCCAGCCCACCAGCACGGCCTGCTTACCTCTTCGCTCTCGTCCCCCTGTACGGCGCGCATCGGAGGCGCCAACGTCGACGGTACGGCGGAGGGAACGGCCACAGCGCGTTCCCCTCCTCCTTATAGCTCCACCGCGGCCCCCTCCGTGCCCTAGCTCTCCCCTCCACCTTTCTCCCTCACGCGGCGCCGTCGTTTTCCTTTTCTCCTCCCTCCTCTCTCTCTGTCTCTGAACCTACACCGATCACCACCGCCGCCATCTCCAGCTCGTCGCCGTCGCCACGATGCGCCGCCGTGCGGGATAGGTACGGGAATCGATTCCCCGTACCACCCTCTTCCTCCTCGACCACTCATCGGTGGTTGAGAGCCACCGGATCGTCGCCGCCATCCACCTCGACGTCGCCGGCCACCACAGCACCGTCACCTCCCCTCTGATTCCTCCCGGTGAGCGCCATCTCTCTACCACCCTTTCCCCTCTCTCTCATCTCTACACGCTCGCGCACGTACCCCTTGCACCCGTGCACGCACCCAAGCAGCAGCAGCAGCAGCAGCTCGCCGCCGGTGACCGCCGCTCCCCTCTGTCAGTTTCAGATAGCTGAAACTTGTTCAGTTTCAGTTAGCGCAGCTAACTGAACGTTATACCCCCCGCGCCTCCTCCTCTGTCAGCAAACGCGCAACAGCGCAGTGGCAGCAGCACTGCACGCGCACGCCCGCGGCGCGGGTTCGAGCCCCCGCCTGCGCGGATTAATCCCCCAATTTTGGCCTTTGCCACGCGGGCTGCGCAGGCCCACCTGTCAGTGGCCGTGGTGGCCACGTAGGCCCACACCCGCGTGCCACGCAGCGCCAGCTGGGCACTGGCCCACAGGCCAGTGACCCAGGGGTCGTTCTGCTGGGTAGAAAAGGTTCCCAGGGACCTAATCTGAATTTTATTTTCGCACCTAGGTCCCTGGACCAATCTGTATGTTTATAAAATTGCAGAATAGCCCACAAAATTTCAAATTTGAATAACTTGTGCATTTCAAATCCAAATAAAATAAATAAAATATGTATTCTGAACCAAATTTAATTCTCCACCTGTTTAAATCATTTGTTTTCTGTTTTGAACATTTCAAATGTTTTCAAAATACAAATTCAAACAACTCTTTTCAAATTTGGTTAAATTCATAACTATTCCAAATTTAATTCAAATACCACATATAAAATATGTTTTCCATGCTAAATTGAACCACCTTTCCAAATATAAACTTTGTTTCCTGTTTTGAATAATTAAAATTGGTTAAATAATTTAAACCTTGTTTAAATCATTTAAAATTGCTAAATTAATAACTTGGTCAAATTAAATTCTTTTTGAACATATAAAATATGTTTTCAAACCATAAAATTATAACCTTTCCAAATATGAATTTTATTTAATGTTTTGAACAAATAAAAAATTCAAATAAATTCAAACTTGAATTAAATTCATTTAAATCTTATTTAAATTTGTTTAATTCATAATTAATTCATTCTAATTCCTTTTCCAACAAATGAAACATGTATTCCACCTCAAATTTTGTGTTCTTTCCAAATATGAATTTTGTTATTTATTTTGAACAATTAGAATTTGTGAAAACAACAAATGCTTGTGTAACTCCTTTAAGGAGCCAATTTTTCATAACTTAATAAACAAAATTCCAAACTTGGTAAACTTCATTTCAAATTGAAGCTATTGTTGTTTTCTTTATGTTTTCCTCATCCATGTATCATGCTAATCCACTTTCACATGTTGTTTAGTTGTAGATCATCGAAACCAACCTTAATTCATGGGCCTTCCATATGCAATCCAAATTGCATATGGGTCCATTTAATTATGTTACCAAGTCAGCTATCTTATCTTTGATACATCAATTAAATTGTCATGCATCATCCCATGATTGTGCATTATGCCATGTTATTGATTGTTTGTCTCTCTGCGTTGTTTGTTTGCTTCTTCCCGAATAGACGACGACGTTGAGACAGACGAGGTTTACGACACTACTTCTGAGGAGTTAGCCCAGTACCAGGCTACTGAGTTTGCAGGCAAGTATTCACTCACATGAACCATTGTGTCCTTTCCACACTGGTTATCGATACTTTCCGTTGTCTATTCTGCTAGCCTTAAGATTCGTTGCTTGTGTTCGATCCTATCACATGTTATCCTTTAACCCTGATATAGCCTCACCTCCACACCTATACCCCATTGCTTGTTGCCTGTGTCTTACTAGCATACTTAGGGTTGTTTATGCTCGAGTCTGCTGTCCGTTATTTCTGTTACCTTATTTTATTATGTTCTGTGGCTCGATGTTTAAACAACAATCATGTTAATGTTATGGGTAATAATAATTTGATGATAAGGCACCGGCAGGAGGCCCGGCGTGGTTTTGAGGCCAGCTAGTGTCGACCCTAATTAGGAAAAGGGTCTTGTCTACTGATCCATGATGAGCGCACTATCCGCATGTGGGAAGCGTGTATGGGCGCCCCCCTCAATTTGATTCGATTCGCATCTCGTCCAAATCGCCTCATTTAGTTCGGGTTTTCCATTTGCCGCACGCATATGCAGGTACGAACCCGAGGCCAGGGTGGAAACTTTTGTAGTCGGCATTTAGGGAGACACGTTCTTAGAGTGCTATGAGGGTCCCCTTTTCTTCGTGGGGCTTGATTAGCCGTGCGCTCAATTGCACGGGGTTCTTTGGGCTTGATGCGAAGAAGAGTTGAGTTGTGTTGAGTTCCCCGCTTGGTGGAAGGGCCATTCCATCTGGCGGGTTATTCTTACGTGTACGGCCAAATTGGTGCATCCCTGCAGGGTTAAATCTTCTCGAGAAGCCGTGTTGTCCGCGGTTATGGATGACTTGGTGAAAGTACTGGCTAACAAGTACTCAGACAACTTACACCTAATGACTAACAATTTGACTAGTAATAGTCTTATTAACACAATAACTTGAACCATCATTAATCCAACTGTGTGAGCTATCCTCGGATTGCTTCTTTGGATAAGGGGCGAGATCCAGGATGGGTTTGTTTGAGGATAGTAGTAGTTGGTTACAATACGCTATCTTATCCCCTTCTTTTAGCCGGAAGTTGTAGCGTGTTTCTGTAGTTCGTTAGAGCAGCCTGCTGCCGCACTTTTGTATCACCTATTCTTCCGTTGAACTCAAAGCATCTGTACTTGGTGTTGCCGGGTACACTATGGTATCTTGTGAGTCTTGCTTGCCAGTACGTTTATGTACTGACCCCTTTGGGGCTGTGGTTTCCGCAGACTACGTTTCCGAGGATCCCCATGGTGGCTACTACGTGGAGTATGACGAGGCTGCTGACGAGTAGATAGCGGACCCGGGCAGGATCCGAGACATCGTGGATGGGCTCCGTCTTTTCGTTTCCGGCCTCTTAGGCCTATTTGGATCTTGTCTGTACCCAGACACTTTGGATGCTTCCGCTGTGATGTAATGATGAATTGTTGGGACATGTGTCCTCCGGATGATTGTATTTGCTATCTCTGCTCTAGTGAGAGCTATTTGCAACTTATTTCAATCTTTTGTGTCTTAGAGATATGTTGTGATATCGCTTGTTCAAATGCCGTTGACGTACCATGTGTGTATGTTATGAAGTACGTCAATGGAAGTAGTCGGATTTCTATGGGATGGTTTACGCGGACGATGGATAGTAGGAAATGGTTGTCACACATTTATGTGTTGGCCTGCTCACTATTGAGATGCGGGTGCCGGTATGCCCCGTAAGCCATTTATCTACTGTTTAGCGGGCCGTGAGTATCCTCTAGAAGTCCGGGTGCGATAGAGTAGCCGAGTGGGCGAGGAGCGCGGTGGTGGAGATTTGGCGCGCAGACGCTGGCGAGTGGGACCCTGCATGAGGCTGTTTCCGTGGAGGTTTGGCGCGCGGCTGTTAACGGTCATAATTTATTCTTGTTTTTCGGACTGAAAATAAAAAATAAAAAAATAACCAAAAGGAAAAGAGTTTTAGAATCGGATCGCATTTTTATTCTACTTCTTCGGATTCTTCTTTATTTTAGTTAGCAAATAATTGCAAAATAAGACAGTGCCTAGTGGTGGGGAGGGGCTGATTCATTTCCACACACCAAAGATCGAGTCTTTTACTCACATTTGTGATGTTGCACCAACTATTGGCATAGTAGGCATGATCCAGTAGGTAAGGGATGTGACAATTCATTGATCGACCGGATCAATGAGTTGTCGCATCCACTTATTACTAAATCATGCCTAATAAGTTTTTTGACATCCTTAAAACATGATCGGGTTAAGAAACATATACTAATATAATATACATATTAGGTTCTTACATACCAATATGATAGAGGTTCTTTAAAAGTTCTTACTACGCACACACCAGACGACACTACCAAAAGTAAGAGATAACACAAACACAACGTGCAAGCTGCAACAACGAGCGCACCAGCAGCAGCTACATCATGTACTGCCGCTTCCGATCCTTCATGGCCCTCCTAGCCTCGTTGAAGGCTGAGGAGGAAGTTCCGCAAGACCTGCGAGGATATCCTGCGCAAGCAACTTCTTCAGGAAGATGTTGTAGGCAGCGTGCTTGGCCCTAACATGGGGCGCATGATACTCGGAGCCATTTCTGTGACGCCCCGAGATCGGGCACTATGCAGATTTCGGCATTTCCACCCAAATCCGCATAATAACCGATTCCAGGTTGCCACTTGCGATAACATTACAACAGTTCACGAATAATCCACAACAACAGGGGAGGTATATACAAGACGACTCAAACGAGTCAAGGATACAACTGATACAATACAAAGATCCAAATAACAGCGGAAGAAACAACATAGTGTCCGACTACGGACAAGATACAAATTGGACTAAGAGTCCTGAAGATAACCGATGGCGTCCAATCCCTACGCAGGCCAAGCCGGAGGGATTCCCAAGCTAACGTCGTCAGACTTCAAACCTGTTGACTGCAATGTGGAATATGCAGCCACGAAATGGATTTGTGGGTCAGTACTATTAAGTACTGGCAAGTGGATAAACCATACTCACAAGATACCAGCGTAACCAATCAGCACAAGATACAAATATTTTGGGTAGAACGGAAGGAAGGGATTATTGCAAAGAAGCGGCAGCGGGCTGCACTAACTAACTACAGAGACGCGCTACAATATCCGGCTAAAAGAAAGGGATAATATAACGCGACAAAACCAACTATAACTACTCACCAAACAATACCCATCCAGTGTTACCCCTACTAAGGAAGCAACCCAAGGAAACTCAGACTGTTTATTAAGGTGACATTCATTTTAATGGTGGAGGTAATCTATATTATCAGTCAAGTTATCATCGTTAAGTGTAAGTTGTCTGAGTACTTGTTAGCCAGCACTTTCACCAAGTCATCCATAACCGCGGACAACACGGCTTCTCGAGAAGATTTAACCCTGCATGGATGCACCAATTTGGCCGTACACGTAAGAATAACCCGCCATGCGGGGAGCAAACCCACCAAGCAGGCCACTCAACATAACCCAACTCTTCTTCGCATCAAGCCCAAAGAACCACGTGATGTGCGTGCGCGGCTAATCGAGCCCCCACAAAGAAAAGGGGGACCCTCATAGCACTGGAAGACCACACCGCCCTAAATGCCGACTACAAAAGTTCCACCCTGGCGCCAAGGGTTTGCACCTACATATGCATGCATCAAATGGAAAGCCCGAACTAAGTGTGACGATTTGGACAAGATGCGAATCGAATCAGAATTGCGGGGGGCGCCCATACTCGCTTCCCACATGCGGTTAGTGCGCTCATCATGGATCGGAGGACAAGACCCTTTTCCTAATTAATTTCGACACTAGCAGGCCTCAAAACCACGCCGGGCCTCCTGCCGGTGCCTTATCATCAAATTATTATTACCCAAAACATTAACATGTTGTTGATTAAGTTGAAACCCAACTATCAAACTAAACAAGTGATAATACGGACAACAAGACTTGAGCGCAAACAACACTAAGCATGCAACTACGACACGAGGGCCAACAAGGTAAACAAACAACAGTTAATAGGAAGTGGGAGGAAGGCTATATCATGGCTGCAAGGTAAACATATGATAGGATCGAGACACAAGCATCGAATCATAAGGCTAGCATAAGAACAACGGAAAGAATCGATAACAAGTGATGAAAGGCAGCCATAGGCAGCAAGTGAGTATACTTGCCTGAGATCCAGCAAGTAGAGGTACATCCGAAGAACTTGTCGTTGCTCACATCGTCTCAACGTCCTATCCGCGAAGAAGCAACAAACTAGAACAAACACCGGATGCAACAATTACTTCTACAACAAAAGATCCAGCATGATCAAGATATGGATGCATGACATGCGAGAATGCAACTTAACCAATTTAAGTTGAGACAAAAGCCCAACATTTAATTAGGAAGGTTTAAGTTATTTATCTAACCATCAATATTAAATGTTGTTTAGCATGGAAAACAAATAATAGATGAGCTAAACCAAGTTAAATGGAGTAGGGACCAATTTAATTGAGCACCCCAACACATTCCATGTTTGTTATTTAGGTGAACATGCATAACCCTAGTAAAATCCAATATGGAAGATGCAAACAAAGGCATGGATGGCATATTAATATTCCTTGCATTTTTCTGGTTGGAAAACATATTTTATATGTTGAATTTGGAATTAAAATGAGCAAGTTATTAAATTAGCAATTTTAAATGCATTAAATAAATAATTAGTTGTTTTCAGCAATTTAACTTATTTACAACAGAAAACAAAGTTGATATTTGCAAAGTTCATGAAAAATGGGATGGAAAACATATTTTATATGTGCCATTTGAATTAAATTTGAAATAGTTATGAATTTAATCAAATTCAAAAGAGTTATTTGAATTTGAATTTTTGAGTTGATTTGGAATGTCCAAACAGTGCACAAATGGTTTAAACAGGTAGAGCATTTAATTCTGCATCGAAAAATATTAAAATTATTGAATTTGGATTTAATATGCCCAAGTTATGAATTTTGCAATTAAAAAGGTGTAATTAAAGTATTGAATTATTGCACCAATTTTAATTAGGGAAAACAGGAAGCAAAGTTTATAATTGGAAAGCTTGTTCAATTTTGCATGGAAACAATATTTTATATTTTAAATTTGGAGTTCATTTGAATTATTTATAAGCATTTGAATTCCAGGGGCTATTCTGCAAATTCCAGGGACTTAAAAGAAAAGCAGGAATTACAGAACAAGCCCCTAGGTTTTTTCTTACGCAGCGCAGCGTGACACTGGGTCACTGACCAGTGGGGTCAGTGCCCTGCTGGCGCCTGCGTGGCTGGGGCGTGGGCTGAGTGGCCACCAGTGCCACTGACTGGTGGGGCCTGGGTGCTGGCGTGGCAAAGAAAATAAAAGGGGGGCCTTTTGCGCCCCCGGGGTTTCGAACCCGCGACCTGCCGCTGCGGATACGGTGAGCGTAGCCAATGCGCTGCTGTGCGTTTTGTGGTTGGTGTACGGCGCGACCCTAGATGTCCTGTTCTTTCGTGAGCTGAAAGTTTCTTTTCGTGAGCTGAAAGTTTCTGACGAAACTGAAACCCGACCATGGCGACACGGACATGGCCAGCGAACCCAGGAACGATACGGCGATGGGAACGAACGTAGGAAGGGCAAAAAGGAACCGGCTGCTCACCAGGGTGCTGCGGAAGTAGTCGTACGGGTCGGAGGCGACTCGGAGGAGGACCGTCGACGTGCGGTAGGCGAGGCAGGCGACGATGGCGTTGAGGGAGCTGCGGTGGTCGACGACGATGGAGGAAGCCCGTGGCCTCCCTAGGGCGTCCCCGACCCCCAAAATCCGCGAGCAGCAAGCCCGATCCTCGGGGGCTCCATTCCCGTGGCCAGCACGGCGTGGCGATGACCATGGAACCGACGGCGACGGCGGATTCAGAGGGGTTATTGCTGTCGTTTTGAGGTTCAGAAAGTGGAAGAAAAACAGGAGAACAGAGAAGAAAAATAGGAGGAGGGGAAGGAGGGAGATGGCGGCGGCGAGGAGATGGAGGGGAGAGGGCTAGGGTTTGGATGGAGGAGGGGAAGATAAGAAGGGGGAGCAGGTGGGGATCGGTGGTGGTTGTGCTCTGCTTTCGTCACTGGTGTCGACATCCCTGTACGGAGGTGGAAGAAAGGGAGGTGGGCTGGTGTCGCTGGGGTTGTAGGTGGGCCTTAACAGGCCTGCCTCCCCCAGCTGTTCGTTTTATTCTTTTTTCCTTTTTTTTAGAAGGTGTAAGAAAAGGAATTGAGGGGGTTTTAGATGACCAAAAGTTATGAAATAAAAACCATGCACTTGGCACTTAGAAAGCCCAGGTGCACAACTTTTATTTCTCCAAATTTTGAATATTGGTTACTGTTTTGAAATTGGAAAGAATTTGAGGGAATTTCACACTGATGGATTTATTTCAACTTTGAACAATGGAATTATTTATAAATTCAAGTTTGGTGGAACAAATTGAGATGTTATTGAAAACAATTTGATTTGAGAACAAAGGTGCATTTTGAAATTTGGAAAATTGGTTTTGAAATTTTAATTGGTTTGAATTTTGAATTGGTTTTTGCAAACAGAGGTGCAAATGATGCATGTGATGCAATGCCATGAGAAAGGAAAAGCAAACAATTCTAGTTGGGGGGGGGGGGGAATCCCCCGGGTGTTACATACGACACCACTAACAAGGGATTGTGTCCCCGCAATCCACCCAAGGCAAGGAGAAGAGAGGTGTGAACTACGGAGTCTTCGTGCTGCGGTTGATTTTCCGGGTCAGTGGGCGGATCTCTCCTTCTCGACACCACTAACAAAAGTTTCTCGACACCACTAACAAGGGAATCTTGCTCGGGTTGATGACGATCTTCTTCCACCAGGAATCTTCCGATTATCGAACCTATTAGGTTAACGGCTCAGAAAACGTCCAACCCACGTAGGATCCTAAACTTTGAAAGATAGATAGGAGAGAAGACTCCAAAACATATAAGGTAGGAGGAGAAGTACAATAGAGGAAAGGAATAAACAAGAATCCTATCGAGAGGTTTCCAAAATAGATTTTGCACAATTAATTTTTGACACTCTAGAAACACGACCGTTAGCGAGGTTATCCTACAGGCTTTGCGGACCCGTTGCTTCGATAACCATTCGTATCGAAACAACTTTGAGAATCAGAAACCATGCTCTGATACCATTTGTGACGCCCCGAGATCGGGCACTATGCAGATTTCGGCATTTCCACCCAAATCCGCATAATAACCGATTCCAGGTTGCCACTTGCGATAACATTACAACAGTTCACGAATAATCCACAACAACAACAGAGGAGGTATATACAAGACGACTCAAACGAGTCAAGGATACAACTGATACAATATAAAGATCCAAATAACAGTGGAAGAAACAACATAGTGTCCGACTACGGACAAGATACAAATTGGACTAAGAGTCCTGAAGATAACCGATGGCGTCCAATCCCTGCCCAGGCCAAGCCGGAGGGATTCCCAAGCTAACATCGTCAGACTTCAAACCTGTTGACTGCAATGTGGAATATGCAGCCACGAAATGGATTCGTGGGTCAGTACTATTAAGTACTGGCAAGTGGATAAACCATACTCACAAGATACCAGCGTAACCAATCAGCACAAGATACAAATACTTTGGGTAGAACGGAAGGAAGGGATTATTGCAAAGAATCGGCAGCGGGCTGCACTAACTAACTACAGAGACGCGCTACAACATCCGGCTAAAAGAAAGGGATAAGATAGCATGACAAAACCAACTATAACTACTCACCAAACAATACCCATCCAGTGTTACCCCCTACTAAGGAAGCAACCCAAGGAAACTCACACTGTTGATTAAGGTGACATTCATTTTTATGGTGGAGGTAATCTATATTAATAGTCAAGTTATCATTGTTAAGTGTAAGTTGTCTGAGTACTTGTTAGCCAGCACTTTCACCAAGTCATCCATAACCGCGGACAACACGGTTTCTCGAGAAGATTTAACCCTGCAGGGATGCACCAATTTGGCCGTACACGTAAGAATAACCCGCCAGGCGGGGAGCAAACCCACCAAGCAGGCCACTCAACACAACCCAACTCTTCTTTGCATCAAGCCCAAAGAACCACGTGCTGTGCGTGCGCGGCTAATCGAGCCCCCACGAAGAAAAGGGGGACCCTCATAGCACTGGAAGACCACACCGCCCTAAATGCCGACTACAAAAGTTCCACCCTGGCGCCAAGGGTTCACACCTGCATATGCATGCATCGAATGGAAAGCCCGAACTAAGTGTGGCGATTTGGACGAGATGCGAATCGAATCAGAATTGCGGGGGGGCGCCCATACTCGCTTCCCACATGCGGTTAGGGCGCTCATCATGGATCGGAGGACAAGACCCTTTTCCTAATTAAGTTCGACACTAGCAGGCCTCAAAACCACGCCAGGACTCCTGCCGGTGCCTTATCATCAAATTATTATTACCCAAAACATTAACATGTTGTTGATTAAGTTGAAACCCAACTATATCAAACTAAACAGGTGATAAGACGAACAACAAGACTTGAGCGCAAACAACACTAAGCATGCAACTACGACACGAGGGCCAACAAGGTAAACAAACAACAGTTAATAGGAAGTGGGAGGAAGGCTATATCATGGCTGCAAGGTAAACATATGATAGGATCGAGACACAAGCATCGAATCATAAGGCTAGCATAAGAACAACGGAAAGAATCGATAACAAGTGATGAAAGGCAGCCATAGGCAGCAAGTGAGTATACTTGCCTGAGATCCAGCAAGTAGAGGTACATCCGAAGAACTTGTCGTTGCTCACATCATCTCAACGTCCTATCCGCGAAGAAGCAACGAACTAGAACAAACACCGGATGCAACAATTACTTCTACGGCAAAAGATCCAGCATGATCAAGATATGGATGCATGACATGCGAGAATGCAACTTAACCAATTTAAGTTGAGACAAAAGCCCAACATTTAATTAGGAAGGTTTAAGTTATTTATCTAACCATCAATATTAAATGTTGTTTAGCATGGAAGACAAATAATAGATGAGCTAAACAAAGTTAAATGGAGTAGGGACCAATTTAATTGAGCACCCCAACACATTCCATGTTTGTTATTTAGGTGAACATGCATAACCCTAGTAAAATGCAATATGGAAGATGCAAACAAAGGTATGGATGGCATATTAATATTCCTTGCATTTTCTGCTTGGAAAACATATTTTATATGTTGAATTTGGAATTAAAATGAGCAAGTTATCAAATTAGCAATTTTAAATGCATTAAATAAATAATTAGTTGTTTTCAGCAATTTAACTTATTTAAAACACAAAACAAAGTTGATATTTTCAAAGTTCATGAAAAATGGGATGGAAAACATATTTTATATGTGCCATTTGAATTAAATTTGAAATAGTTATGAATTTAATCAAATTCAAAAGAGTTATTTGAATTTGAATTTTTGAGTTGATTTGGAATGTTCAAAACAGTGCACAAATGGTTTAAACAGGTAGAGCATTTAATTCTGCATCGAAAACATATTAAAATTATTGAATTTGGATTTAATATGCCAAAGTTATGAATTTTGCAAATTAAAAGGTGTAATTAAAGTATTGAATTATTGCACCAATTTTAATTAGGCAAAACAGCAAACAAAGTTTATAATTGGAAAGCTTGTTCAATTTTGCATGGAAATCATATTTTAGATTTTAAATTTGGAGTTCATTTGAATTATTTATAAGCATTTGAATTCTAGGGGCTATTCTGCAAATTCCAGGGACTTAAAAGAAAAGCAGGAATTACATAACAAGCCCCTAGGGCTTTTCTTACGCAGCGCAGTGTGACACTGGGTCACTGACCAGTGGGGTCAGTGCCCTGCTGGCGCCTGCGTGGCTGGGGCGTGGGCTGAGTGGCCACCAGTGCCACTGACTGGTGGGGCCTGGGTGCTGGCGTGGCAAAGAAAATAAAAGGGGGGCCTTTTGCGCCCCCGGGGTTTCGAACCCGCGACCTGCCGCTGCGGATGCGGTGAGCGTAGCCAATGCGCTGCTGTGCGTTTTGTGGTTGGTGTACGGCGCGACCCTAGATGTCCTGTTCTTTCGTGAGCTGAGAGTTTCTGACGAAACTGAAACCCGACCATGGCGACACGGACATGGCCAGCGAGCCCAGGAACGTTACGGCGATGGGAACGAACGTAGGAAGGGCAAAAAGGAACCGGCTGCTCACCAGGGTGCTGCGGAAGTAGTCGTACGGGTCGAAGGCGGCTCGGAGGAGGACCGTCGACGTGCGGTAGGCGAGGCAGGCGACGATGGCGTTGAGGGAGTTGCGGTGGTCGACGGCGATGGAGGAAGCCCGTGGCCTCCCTAGGGCGTCCCCGACCCCCAAAATCCGCGAGCAGCAAGACCGATCCTCGGGGGCTCCATTCCCGTGGCCAGCACGGCGTGGCGACGACCATGGAACCGACGGTGACGGCGGATTCAGAGGGGTTATTGCTGTCGTTTTGAGGTTCAGAAAGTGGAAGAAAAATAGGAGAACAGAGAAGAAAAATAGGAGGAGGGGAAGGAGGGAGATGGCGGCGGCGAGGAGATGGAGGGGAGAGGGCTAGGGTTTGGATGGAGGAGGGGAAGATAAGAAGGGGGATCAGGTGGGGATCGGTGGTGGTTGTGCTCTGCTTTCGTCACTGGTGTCGACATCCCTGTATGGAGGTGGAAGAAAGGGAGGTGGGCTGGTGTCGCTGGGGTTGTAGGTGGGCCTTAACAGGCCTGCCTCCCCCAGCTGTTCTTTTTATTCTTTTTTCCTTTTTTTTGTAGAAGGTGTAAGAAAAGGAATTGAGGGGGTTTTAGATGACCAGAAGTTATGAAATAAAAACCATGCACTTGGCACTTAGAAAGCCCAGGTGCACAACTTTTATTTCTCCAAATTTTGAATATTGGTTACTGTTTTGAAATTGGAAAGAATTTGAGGGAATTTCACACTGATGGATTTATTTCAACTTTGAACAATTGAATTATTTATAAATTCAAGGTTGGTGGAACAAATTGAGATGTTATTGAAAACAATTTGATTTGAGAACAAAGGTGCATTTTGAAATTTGGAAAATTGGTTTTGAAATTTTAATTGGTTTGAATTTTGAATTGGTTTTTGCAAACAGAGGTGCAAATGATGCATGTGATGCAATGCCATGAGAAAGGAAAAGCAAACAATTCTAGTTGGGGGGAAATCCCCCGAGTGTTACAATTTCCCACACCGACGGCATGTCGGATCAAGCTTTGGCGATCGTTGGCTATGTTTCTGACACAGAAAGGGCAGAACAAGTTGCCATAACGACGGTACCGAATGGTGCACGCCTGCAGCTTCCTCAGGACATGTATGCTCTTTGCAGACATAGAGTCCTCATCCGAGCCGACTTCCAGATATTTATCCTGCAAATTTGTAATAAAACAAAAGTTAGCAACACAATCTTATTGGCAAAAGAGTAATATACCTAACCAGATCACAAAGAACATAAAGAAATAGTTCTTCATTTATCTGCATACACTTCATCAAGTAACTTATTTAGCAGATGCACCCTAAAGAGGACATATTGGGAAAAATGTATCGAATTTTATACAACATCACAATTTCTACTATATATATTTGGTGAACTAATGCACAAAAACAGATAATAACACATCAGGATTTCATTGATGATCTAAGATAACATTTAACAGATTAATATTCTAATCAGGACATGTTATTATACCTTACCAGATCAAAAATATCATACAAAAATCGTTCTTTAATTATATGCATAAACTGGATCAAGTAATTATCATGCACGGGGATACAATATGTGATTTTGCAACAAATTCATAATGTGTCAAGAACATATGCAACTACAACATCTGAATCCCTAAAATACAAAAAACCTGCGAACCGCTTAGTACAGATGCAACTGCAACCTCTAAATCATCTCCAGCAGGTCATTTATATTTGATCATCCATAAATCTATATAGAAGATCATCTAAAAAGATTCATGCATAGATGTTATTAGTTTCACAGCAGAACATCTATATTCAGGACATCTATATTGTCTATCCTATATTTTAATATAATGTTATAATTATCGTTCATCAATTTTTTTCCAACGAATCTATTTTGAATAACGACTTTGTGAACGACTATATTTTGTGTGATACCCCAAAATTCATATCAACAAATCCTCCGTTCAACAAGTCCATGAATTCAATAGTTTTAGTAGAAGCAAATGGTTATAGTACATGTCAAAATTTAGTGTCTAGTACATGTCTATTTTTCTACAATGTTTTCCCTTTGCTCTCTATAAAATAAAATATTCCCATATTTGGTTTGGATGATCATCTAGCCATTCCCCAAATGTAGATGATGGGCAGAAGAATTTGGGGACATGTATAAATAGATGATGCTATAGATGATCTGCTGGCAACGTTTCTACCCCTCCGTCATCCATATTTGGTTTAGATGTCCATATAGATGAGATGTTGGAGATGCTCTAAAATACAAAATACCTACGAACCTCTGAATCCCTAAAATACAAAAAACCTGCGAACCCCTACAGATGCAACTACAAACCACTGAACCCCGAATACAAAAAACCTGCGGATCCCTAAGTACAGATTCAAATAGACATCTGAATCTTGAACTTGCGTGTACAAAAAACACTCGAACCCCTAGGTATAGATCCAACTATAAACCTTTTAATCCCGAATACAAAAAACCTCGAACCCCTAAGTACAGATGCAACAACAAACACCAGAAGCCCAAACTTGTATATACAAAAAAAAACCAAAGTATACATGCAACTACAAACACTAGAAGCCCGAACTTGCATGCAGTCAAGCACAAACCCTGGATCTTTGACAATAAACTAAGCCGGCCTGGACATAGATACCTCATGGTCCTGGTCGTCAATGTCATCGTCGAACGCATGGCGATCCCCGTAGGGATCACCCAGATATGCCAGGAGAGGGTAAGCAGCAGGCACCTCCACCGCGGCAGGAGCAGACGGTGCACTCGAAGCGCCATGGCCGGCCGACGAACCTGCGGCGGCGACTTCAGTGGCCGCGACGACATCCTGCGGCTGCGACAAACTGGAACCTCCATGGGCGGCTTCTGCGGCGACGACAACAGAAGGGACGACGTCGTCCTTCTCCTGCTTCAAACCTTCCATTCTGCGGAACCGCCTCGCGGTTGTGCGCTCGGCAGTTGGGAGAGAAGGAGGGCTGGGAGACGATGCGGCCGGGGCGGAGTTGGGTTTTTTGCTAGAAATGGGGGGAGAATGGATGGGGGAGAGAGGCGATGCGACCAGAGCTTTATATACTGAGTGTCGTTTTGACTGGTCGAGATGACGTGTGCGCATGCATGGTGGGAACGCGCCGTCTGACTTAGTCAACAAAGAATGATATGACATTTAGTCACTGGCAAGTGGGGCCTGGGATGCCGCGGGGCCACCAATCAGTGACTCAAATTCACCACAAAGCTCACCCCACCAAGTCAGCGAATATCAAAGGCTCTATCGTACGTGTAGAAAAGAGGATACCGTTTTATACGTGTACGCGTACAAAACGATATGGCACGTGTTTGCTTGCGAAACGTGGTAGCAATCTTTGCCAAATTTACTACAAATAATGGTATGTTCCAACACAACTACCATGTGTATGCAGCCAAGGTGACGAACATGTGATTACGTGCCAACACGCATCTGCATTCACACGCCTTGGACATGCACACGACGTCGTGCGCGACCTGCACTAGGCGGCGGGATGGTGCTTCCCCTCTGCCGCACGCTTAGAATTAATGTGGTATGCAGCCTTCCCGACTCTCCAAGCGGCGCCAGGGCCATTGCGGTTTGCATGTCGCCGTCATTTACTCCGACGGGACGCGTGCTCCGACGCGTGCACCAACTACACAACTTTTCTCAATGGTACAATGCATAGATCATGCAACAAAATATTTAAATAGGTGTACTTGACTACACAATTTCGCATCGACTACACAGAGTTTGAGTCTTGGGTCCGATACTGCCGACGCTTCATTGCCATAATCTCCCCCATCGCCAAGCGGCTTCCCCTCTATCGACGATATCATGCCGTCCCACCTCCATACTTCGTGGGTGACGTTCACCCAGCAGACGGCGCGCCGTGGGCTAGACCTTCGTCAGACAACGACGAGAGGGGCGAAGACCCCTTCGATTGGGGGTACAACGAGAAGGCAGATAGGGAGGAGGAGCCAGAGTAGCGCCCTCCGTTGTGGCTTGACCAGGTGGTGGCGTACAACTCGTTCGCCACATGGCGCAACGAGGAGGCGTTTCGCCGGGTCCGATCGGGGTTCGAGGAGGCGGGGGCAGCTGCCGAGGCTGCCGCCATTCAGGCTTCCATCGAGACCGCCGGGAGGGAGGAGCATGCCCGCGCCCTCATGGACGCTGAGCGGCAGGCTTACGAGCAGCTCAACGCCAACGCGGCGTCTGGCGAGCAGCAGGCCCTCATCACGCAGAGGGAGGACGAGTCCGCCTCGCTCATGGCCGCCTAGAGTGCAGCGCACGAGGAGTTCAACGCTGCACGGGCACGAAGAGAGGCGCTTCAGGCACACCGCGCCCGGGTAGAGGACGCGGAGGCGCTGCAACGGTTGTTCACCCGCCCGCGCGCACGCAACGATAGGCGCGGGCGCGCCCGCTCGCGGGCAGTGGAGTTGCACCGGATTGGGGTGCAAGTCAGGGCTAGGCGACGCTGTCTCGCACAGGTGGCCCACCCTGATCCGGCAACAAACGACGATGAGGCTGGCCCGTCCATGGCGGTGAACGATGACCAGGCCAGCATGGTAGTGAGCGACGATGAGGAGGACGGCCGGACCGACGTCTAGGACAGTTTAGGCCTAATTTATATTTCCCGCCGTATTTTTAATTAGAATGTAATGATCTATACTTACTAATATATATGTACTACTCCAGTTTTAATTATAAGGCTAATTATAAACGTGTGGTGGGCGCACTAAACCATGGTGGAGCACCCGGTTTAGTTATAAACCGTTGATGCCCCTCCCCCCTTTGGGGAAAACAGAGGGAATATTGTTAAAAGTATAGCTAGATTTTGCTTATTAATGTAGTTATGGCCTAACCTAACACAACCAAGCAAAATACTATTGTGTTCTACCCCCTTCCGACGCGGTCATAGGGGTAGACCAAAAGGTTAACTTCTGGTCAACGGATCAATGTTCTAGTGAAGCGTTGGGCTCTAAGTGTCGGAATCCTACGTAAACCATGGTGGAGCACTAAGAATACTTATAAACGTGTGGTGGGATCGAGGTGGGGAGGGGCCATTATACTACCCATAGGTGTGACTAGTTTCACCGGCGTCACATAGGAAGTTTATGCACTACACTTAGAGGTCTCGAACCGTCGATGCTCCCCCTTCGGGCAAACCGGAGGGAATATTGTTAAAAGTATATCTAGATTTTGGTTATTAATGTAGCTTTGGTCTAACCTAACACAACCAAGCAAAATAGTATTGTGGTCTACCCCCTTCCGATGCTGGTCATAGGGGTAGACCAAAAGGTTGACTTCTGGTCAACAGATCAATGTTCCAGCGAAGCGGGGGGAATCTTGCCAAGAGGTGGGCCCTACTATTTTCTTGGGTGTTCATTGGGACTAACCTAACACAACCAATCAATTGGTTCCACTTTTCTACCCCTTCCGGCTCACGTAGAGGGTCCAGAACGGTAGTTCCGTCTTTTCCCTAGCGGGGATATGGTTTCTCCGGAGTGGGGGCTCCGGATCGTCTGAATGCCACCAAATCCCATGGTATGAAAAATCATGTGTGTTAGAGTGTTTCATGGGTCTTGGATGCCCAAAATTCCCTCACTCGGTGTGTTATGGCTTCACCGGCGTCGGATTCTCTCTAGCGGGTTCAAGGACTACTCAAAGCCCGAAACTCCCGGATCTGACAAAAGAGGGGGAATCCTGCCAAGAGGTGGGCCCTACCATTGTCTTGGATGTTACTTGGTCCTAACCTAACAAAACCAAGCAATTACTTCCACTTTACTACCCCCTTCCGGCTACGTAGACGGGCCAGAACAACAGTTCCGTCTTTTTTCCCAGTGGGGCTAGGGTTTCTCCGGAGAGGGGCTCTAGATCGTCTGAATACCACCAAATCCAATGGTATGCCATACCATGTGTGTTATAGTGTGTCATGGGTCCTTTATTCCCAAGATTCCCTCTCTCTGTGTGTTAGGCCTTCGTCGGTGTCGGATTCTCTCTAGCGGGTTCCAAAACTACTTAGAGCCCGAAACTCCCGGATCTAACGGAGCAGGGGGAATCTTGCCAAGAGGTGGGTCCTACCATTTTATTTGGTGTTACTTGGTCCTAAACTAAGACAACCATGTAATTAGTTCAACTTTTCTACCCCTTTCCATCTCACGTAGAGGGGCTAGACCGGTAGTTTCTTCTTTTTCCAGCGGACCTAGGGTTTCTCCGGGGAGGAGCTCCGGAGCGTCTGAATTCCCACCCAATCCTAGGGTATGCCAAACCATGTGTTATATTGTGACATGGGTCTTGGATGCCCAAGATTCCCTCACTCTCTGTGTTATGGCTTCACTGGCGCCGCATTCTCGTTCGCGGGTTCCAGGACTACTCAGAGCCTGAAACTCCCGGATCTCACGGAATGGGGGGAATCTTGCCATGAGGTGGGACCTACCATTGTCTTGGGTGTTACTTGGGCCTAACCTAACACAAACAAGCAATTGGTTCCGCTTTGCTACCCCATTCCGGCTCACGTAGAGGGGCCAGAACGGAAGTTCCGTCTTTTTCCCACCGGGGCTATGGTTTCTATGGAGAGGGGCCTCTGGATCGTCTGAATGCCACCAAATCCCACGGTATGCAATACCTTGTGTGTTAGAGTGTGTAATGGGTATTGGATGCCCAATATTCCCTTACTCCCTATGTTATGGCTTCACCGGCGTCAGATTCTGTTTCGCGGGTTCCAGGACTACTTAGAGCCCGAAACTCCCGGATCTCACGGAACGGGGGGAATCTTTCCAAGAGGTGGAACCTACCATTTTATTGGGTGTTACTTTGTCCTAACCTAGCACAACCAAGAAATTGGTTGCACTTTGCTACTCCTTTCTGGCTCACGTAGAGGAGCCAAAACGGCAGTTCCGTCTTTTTCCTAGCGGGGCTATGGTTTCTCTGGAGAGGGGCCTCCAGATCGTCTGAATGACACAAAATAAACGGTATTCCATACCATGTGTGTTATAGTGTTTCATGGGTCTTGAATTCCCAATATTCCCTCTCTCTCTCTCTCTCTCTCTGTTAGGGCTTCACCGGCGCGTCAGATTCTGTCTGGCGGGTTCCAGGACTACTTAGAGCCCGAAACTCCCGAAACTGATGGAAATCGGGGAATCTTGCCAACAGGTGGACCCAACCATTTTCTTGGATGTTACTTGGGCCTAACCTAACACAATCAAGCAATTGGTTCCACTTTGCTACCCCTTTCCGGCTCACGTAGAGGGGCCAAAACGGCAGTTCCGTCTTTTTCCCAACGCGGCTATGGTTTCTCTGGAGAGGGGGCTCCGGATCGTCTGAATGCCACCAAATCCCATGGTATTGCATACCATGTGTGTTAGAGTGTGGAATGGGTCTTGTATTCCCAATATTCACTCGCTCTCTCTGTGTTAGGGCTTCACCGGCGTCAGATTCTCTCTGGCGAGTTCCATGACTACTTAGAGCCCGAAACTCCCGGATCTGACGGAACTGGGGGAATCTTGCCAAGAGGTGAGCCCTACCATTTTCTTGGGTGTTCCTTGGGCCTAAACTAATACAACCAATAAGTTGGTTACACTTTGCAACCCCCTTCCGCCTAACATAGAGGGGCCAGAACGACAGTTCCGTCTTTTTCCCAGCGGGGTTATAGTTTCTCCGGAGAGGGGCCTCCAGATCGTCTGAATGTCACCAAATCCCATGGTATTCCATACCATGTGTGTTATAGTGCATCTTGGGTCTTGGATTCCCAATATTCCCTCTCTCTCTCTGTGTGTTAGGGCTTCACCGGCGTCGTATTCTCTCTAGCGGGTGCCCCGACTACTTAGAGCCCGAAACTCCCGGAACTGACGGAACTCGGGGAATCTTGCCAAGAGGTGGGCCCTACCATTGTCTTGGGTGTTCCTTGGTCCTAACCTAATACAAATAAGCAGTTGTTTCCACTTTTCTACCCCCTTCCGCCTAACGTAGAGGGGCCAGAACGGTAGTTCCATTTTTTTCCCATCGGGGCTATGGTTTCTCTGGAGAGGGGCCTCCAGATCGTCTGAATACCACCAAATACCATGGTATGCCATAACATGTGTGTTATAGTCTGTCATGGGTCTTGGATACCCAAGATTACCCCTCTCTCTCTGTTAGGGCTTCACCGGCGCCGGATTCTCTCTGGTGGGTTCGACGACTATTTAGAGCCCGAAACTCCCGAAACTGACGGAACTCGGGGGATCTTGCCAACAGGTGGGCCAAACCATTGTCTTGGGTGTTCCTTGGGCCTAAACTAACACAAACAAGCAAATGGTTCCCCTTTTCTACCCCTTTCCGGCTCACGTAGAGTGGCTAGAACGGCAGTTCCGTCTTTTTCCACATCGGGGCTATGTTTTCTCCGGAGAGGGGGCTCCGGATCGTCTGAATGCCAAAAAATCCCATGTTATGCCATACCATGTGTGTTAGAGTGTGTCATAGGTAGTTAATGGCCAACATTCCCCCGCTCTCTATGCTTGGGCTTCACCGGCGCCGGATTCTCTTTGCGGGTTCAGGGATAACTTAGAACCCGAAACTCCCGGAACTTACGGAACTGGGGGAATCTTGCCAAAGGACGGACCCAACCATTTTCTTGGGTGTTCCTTGTGCCTAACCTAAAAAAACCAAGAAATTGGTTCCACTTTTCTACCCCCTTCCGGCTCACATAGAGGGGCCAGAACGACAGTTCCGTCTTTTTTCCCATCGGGGCTATGGTTTCTCTGGAGAGGGGGCTCCGGATCGTCTGAATGCCACCAAATACCACGGTATGTCATACCATGTTAGTTAGAGCGTGGAATGGTTCTTGGATTCCCAATATTCCCTCGCTCCCAGCGTTAGGGATTTACCAGCGTCGAATTCTCTCTGGCGAGTTCGAGGACTACTAGAGCTCGAAACTCCTGGATCTGATGGAACTGGGGGAATCTTGCCAAGAGGTAGGACCTAAAATTGTCTTTGGTGTTCATTGGGCCTAACCTAACACACCCAAGCAATTGGTTCCAATTTGCTACCCTCTTCCGGCTCACGTAGAGGGGCCAGAACGGCAGTTTCGTCTTTTTCCCCAGCGGGATATGGTTTCTCCGGAGAGGGGGCTCCGGATCATCGGAATGCCACCAAATCCCAGTGTATGCCATACCATGTGTGTTAGTGTGTCATGGGTCTTGGATTCCCAAGATTCCCTCTCTCTAAGTGTTAGGGCGCACTTCACTGGCGTCGGATTCTCTCCGCATGTTCGACGACTACTTAGAGCCCGAAACTCCCGGATCTGATGGAACTGGGGAAATCTTGCCAAGAGGTGGGCGCTACCATTTTCTTGGGTGTTCCTTTTGCCTAACCTAACAAAACCAAGAAATTGTTTCCAATTTTCTACGCCCTTCCGTCTCACGTAGAGGGGCCAGAACGGCAGTTCCGTCTTTTCCCCCATCAGGGCAATGGTTTCTCCGGAGGGGGGGGGGGAGGGGGTGGTACTCCGGATCGTCTGAATGCCACGAAATCCCATTCTATGCTATACCGTGTGTGTTAGAGTGTTTCTTGGGTCTTGGACGCCCAAGATTCCCTCACTCTCTTTGTTATGGCTTCACCGGCGTCAGATTCTCTCTAGCGGGTTCGAGGACTATACTAAGAGTCCGAAATCCCCGAATATGACAGAACGGGGGAAATATTGCCAAGAGGTGGGACCTACCATTGTCTTGGGTGTTCGTTGGTCCTAACCTAACACAACCAAGCAATTAGTTCCACTTTGCTACCCCGTCCGGCTTAAGAGTGTCCAGAACGGCAGTTCCGTCCTTTTTCTCCAACGGGCATAGGGTTTCTCCGGAGAGGGGCTCAAGCGCGTCTGAATCCCACCCAAGGCTAGGTTATTCCATACCATGTGTGTTAGAGTATGGAATGGGTATTGGATTCCCAAGATTCCCTCTCTCTCTCTCTCTCTCTCTCTCTCTCTCTCTGTTAGGGCTTCACCGGCGCGTCAGATTCTCTCTGGCGGATTCCAGGACTACCTAGAGCCCGAATCTCCCGAAACTGATGGAACTCGGGGAATCTTGCCAACAGGTGGGCCCAAACATTTTCTTGGTTGTTAATTTGGCCTAACATAACACAACCAAGCCATTGGTTCCGCTTTTCTACCCCTTTCCGGCTCACGTAGAGGGGCCAAAACGACAGTTCCGTCTTTTTCCCAGCGGGGCTATGGTTTCTCTGGAGAGGGGGCTCCGGATCGTCTGAATGCCACCCAATCCCATGGTATGCCATAACATGTGTGTTAGAGTGTGGCATGGGTCTTTTATTCCCAAGATTCACTCGCTCTCTCTGTGTTAGGGCTTCACCGACATCAGATTCTCTCTAGCGGGTTCCACGACTACTTAGAGCCCAAAACTCCCGGATCTGGCGGAACTGGGGGAATATTGCCAAGAGGTGGGCCCTAACATTTTCTTGGGTGTTCCTTGGGACTAACCTAATATAACCAAGCAGTTGGTTCCACTTTGCTACCCCCTTCTGCCTGACGTAGAGGGGCCAAAACGGCAGTTCCGTCTTTTCCCCAACGGGGCTATGGTTTCTCCAGAGAGGGGCCTCCAGATCGTCTGAATGCCACCAAATCCTGTGTGTCGTGGGTCTTGGATTCGCAAGATTACCTCTATCTCTCTCTCTCTATTAGGGCATCACCGGCATCGGATTCTCTCTGGCGGGTTCGAGGACTACTTAGAGCCTGAAACTCCCGAAACTGACGGAACTCGGGGAATCTTGCCAACAGTGAAGGGAATATGCCCGAGAGGCAATAATGTTACCTTATTCCTTGTTTATGATAAATTTTTATTTCTTATGCTAGCATTGTATTAACCGGAAACGTTGATACATGTGTGTTTAATAAACAAACAATGGTTCCTAGTAACGCCTCTCTTTTAACTAGCTCGTTGATTAATGGATGATCAAGGTTTCCTGATCATGAACATTGGATGTTGTTAATAACGGGGTCATGTCATTGGTAGAATGATGTGAAGAACATAGACCCAATATCAAGATAACAATACGATCAAGTCATTTAGTTTATATTGTTATATATTGCATACGAAGTAACTTATTCCTGAGACCATGAGATAATGCCAATCACTGGTACCGGAAGGGTGCTTTGATTTCATCAAACATCACACCATGACAGGGTGACTATAAAGGTTTCGTTAGGTATTCGGAAAGTATTAGTTGAAGATTATGGATCAAGAGTGGGATTTGTCCATCCGAATGACGGAGAGATATACTCTGGGCCCTCTCGGTGATATCACATTGACACCGCTTGCAAGCACGTGATATGATCATAAGGATGCCATATCACGGAAACGAGAAAAGAGTACTTGTCAGGTAACGAGATTGAACAAGATATGGTTGATACCAATGATCCAATCTCGGACAAGTAAAATATCGCGAGACAAAGGGAATAGTTCACGACGTTGATGGTTCACACGATCACAAGAGTCGTCGTTGAATATATAGGAGTCATCACGGATCTCCAGATCCCGCTGTTTATTATTGATCGGAGAGGAGTCTCGATCATGTATATCTTATTCGCGAACCGTAGGGTGACACACTTAAGGTTCGATGACGCGTTTGAGAGGATACGGAATATCGAAGAATATTTTGGGCAGCACCGACATTGTTTCAGGGAAAATTAAAATAGTTCAAGGGTTTTTTTATCGAATGGTTGTTAATAGAATTAACAAATGATTCGAGGTGATATATGCAAATGTTTGTTAATAGAATTAACAAATGCCGAAATAAAGAAATAAAAATGTTTTATTTATTTATTAAAGAAAAAATCTTGGATTTTCTAGGTGGGAAATAAAGGAAGGATGAGTGGAGTGTCCACTCACATGATTAGGGAAGAGGTGGGGGCACCTCCATGGGCTGGCTGCACCCCCCTTGGGCTGCCTCCTCCCTCTCCTATAAATAGAGGGCATGAGCTCCCTCTCTCACACACACTTTCCCACATCACTTCCTCTCCACCCGCTGCTCCTTTCCATGGTCTCCGGCTTGGCGAAGCCCTGACCGTGAGATTCTTCACCACCACCACACCGTCGTGCTGCTGGAGTTCCGAGGGATCCTCTACTTCCGCCTCCCCGCTGGATCGAGTGAACGGAGGTCGTCATCAACCGTATGTGTGACCGATCACGGAGGCACCGCCGGATTGTGGTGCACATCTTCTCTCTGTCAGGATCGGTGTGAGTACGACTACGCCAACAACGATATTTAATCTCGTAACGCTTTGTGTCTTCGAGGGTATGTTCTTCTTAAGACCCTCTCTATTCCCGTTGCTTTCATCTCCTAGATTAGATCATGGCCCTTCGGGTGTCTATTGCGTAGGAAATTTTTTGTTTTCTACACAACGACCCCTACAGTGGTATCAGAGCCAGATCTATGCGTAGATGTTTTGTACGGGTAGAAGACATAGGTGTATGCGGGCGTTGATGATCATATTATTTCCTCCTTGAGTATTTTATGATCTTAGTGGCATAGTTGGATGAAGCTGCCCTAGACAAACTTTACGTGTACTATGTACGCGAGACCTGTCTCGCTTGTGGCCGAGGGGTGTCCGTTTCTCCAACTATAGTTAAGATCTAATCTACGAAGGGTTGTTAAAAATATGTTTACCAACGTTGTGGTTGATGTTCGTAGGTATGAATGGTTCTATCCTCAAAAGCCCTAAATCCACGTAAAATATGAAAATAAATAAATTAGAGGCGTCTAAATAGTTTTTGTCGGGCATGTGATGTGATATGATCAATGTTACAAATTTGATTATGAGATTATCTCTTTTGTAAATTATTGATATACCGGAAGGAACCATATGGTTGTCTTATTATTGATGGACCATCAAGATGGATGTGCCATCGACCTTGGTGCCACGCCGGTGGAATGATGGAGATCATACCATGATGCACATGATGGAGATCAAGTGCAAGAAGGACCATATCATATCACATCATCCATACATGTGATGTTAATACTTTTTATGCATCTTATTTTGCTTAGATAGAGACGGTAGCATTATAAGATGATCCCTCTCACTTAATATCAAGACAATAATGTGTTTTTCCTTAGTATGCACCGTTAAGAAAGTTCGTCGTTTCGAGACACCACGTGATGATCGGGTGTGATAGACTCAACGTTCGCATATAACGGGTGTTTTCAAGCCTAGCATGTACAGACATGGCCTTTAAACACACGCAATACTACGGTTCTACTTGGCGAGCCTAGCAAGTACAGACATGGCCTCGGAACACGTAACCGAAAGGTAAAGCATGAGTCATGTGGATGATATGATGAACATGTCGATGTTCGCCTTTGAAGCTACATCATCTCACGTGATGATCGGTTTTGGTGTAGTGATATTGGTTTGCGTAATCACTAAAGACTACTAAGATGGATGTTGTTTTTGAGTGGGAGTTCATGGAATAATTTTGAATCAACTTGAACTTATTTATCATGAACAACCAATCAAAGTGAATTTGCACAAATTGTAGTATTCATTGGCATCCACAAAACTACCTTACACTTAGATTTTTAATTGAGATATAACTGTTATGATCTGGTAAAAACCATTTAAGATTGGTACCGTATTAGTGAAATTTAAAATTGAGTCCTATTGTATATTTTCGGTATTTCCTACCTAGCTCCATATGATTAATGATTGATTGATCTAGAGAGAAAATAATTCCTACTTAGAATCCAGAGTGATGGTTGCTTCCGTATTACTTTATCTTCAAAAGAATGTTTTATTGATCAAGGTGCTTTAGGAACTGAAAAGAGCTGTTTTCAGAAACAATCAAGTGAAAGATATATTGATATCTAGAAACTTATTTGTAGCAACATGACTAGGTATAATTTAGAGTGACAATGTATGCTTATATTATTTGAATATATGCAATGATTCAAGACGCTAGGCGTTTGAATATTCCAAGAAATTGGGCGCTAAACATTATCCTCTAAATTCCTTCCTTCGAGCTATAGTAGCTTAATCATAAAATTGTTATGATGAGATGGATTAAAAGTATGGGTAAAAATCGTTTACCTTGCTTGGAAATTGCTAAGAGTGGAATCTGGAAGAATGCTATTAATATGGTGGTATTAGTAGAAAAATCAAACTTAAAGTATGACTCAACAGGTGATAGTGTATGACTAACACGCCAAAGAAAATGTTCTAGTACGACTAGCATTGTTTGATGATGAATGATTCTTCTGTAAAGGAAAGGGAATCTTGAAAATAGAATTACAAAAAGTTATATGGCAGAAAAAGGAGATAACTGGAAAAGTCCAGCTCAGGAGTATATGCTTGATATAAGGGTTATATATGTATTACTAGTTAACAAAGTATTTTTTTTGGTATTTTGATACCACATTGGTTGGTATGAGTTGTCATACAAAGCAACGCAATGCAAGAAATACAAGGGCCTAAAAGGAACTAGGAATAGATGTGTAATCGATTATGACAAGAACATAAATAAAGTGTTATTGTGTTCATTGTCGTATTCAACCAAACATTCAAGATTTATTTTAAGAACTTAATAAGTTGTTATTTTGTTCTGGTATTTTGTGTGAATAAATGAGATTGTTCAAACTATGACCATATTCCATAATTGATGGATATGTTAATATAAATCATGTTGGTAAAGTAAACATCTATAAGACTAAATGCTAAACGTTGCAAGACGTTAAAGAGTTTCACTTAAATTGTGACACCACCATTTTAGTTCATATCGGAAAGGAAAACATGAACGAACTCCATATTGATGGACTTATGGAGTCATTTTGTTTTGAATAAATTGACGCTTGTGAGACCTATTCCAAAGATGACTAGAATTCCGTTCATAGGCCAAAGTAGAATGGACGACTAATTTAATGGAGATTGTACATATTAATGTATATAGTCCATTATGTATAGTCATGTTTGGTGGATTAAATTTTACTTCATAAAATTTTGTCGATGATTTGAGTAGATATGTGAGTATATATATTTAAAGAGAACGGAGTTTGATATTTTGAATTAGTTCAAATGGTTGTAAATATGAAGTAAAAATTAATGTAACAAGATAATCAAGTATTTATGATTGAATCATAAAGGATAAAGTTTGAGTTACAAGTTTAGCAAAACATCTGAGAAGTTGCAGAATTGTTTTACAACTTATATTACTCGAATAACCCCGCATTAGTTTGGAGTGTTCGAGAGACAAAATCAAACCTTGTTTTGACATGGTAAGATAAATAAAAATGCCATTATAATTTTCTAATTTATACATTAGTGACAACCGCTTTTACACTGAAAAGAGCGCCATCATGATCCATTGAAATTGACACCATATAAGATATGGTTTGGGAATGACCCAAAATTGTCTTTTTCTTAAGTTTTGGTATGCATAGCATGTGTAAAATGTTTACAAACAAAATGGGATAATATATGTTTATAAGGTTATCCTAAAGAATACATTGGGTATTTGTCGTATCACCGACCAAAGACAAATGTTGTTTGTCAGAAAGGGTTGATTTCTCGAGAAAGTAGTTCTTGCGAAACAAGTGAGTGGGAGGACAATACAGACTCAACTGGATTTGAGAATCTTTGTTATCATGTCAATAGTAGAGCAACACTAGAAGATGTTCTGGGGTTTGCTATTTTGACAAAGTATAAGACACTACATGTGTTGTAGATAATTCGAATGAGTTTGCGAACTGAACCACAAAAGTCCTAAAACTTTGTACTTAGACCAACTTGTGGTTTAAGATTAAAGTGCTGTTTTGACAACAAAGGACCTGGACCTTATAAAGGAAGCAAATGATGGGCACTGACTTCGTAAAATTGACTATGAGTCCTTATATCCGCCATAGTATCCTTGTATGAATATCAAGTATGTGACTTGGTAGTCCTTTCGATGGGCATGATGCCTAACGATAGCAAAAGGGGCTATATAGCAACAAAGACGTGGATTTTTACATCCTTTGAAGTTGTACTTATCGAAAAGTTGTTTTCGACGAAGTTCAAAGAGTTGACTACTGCAATATTTTGATCTTGCTTAGTGATGATTTAGTATTTGCAGATAGTTCTAGCAAAAGTTACATATTATGATATGGCAGTTGAATAACAAAACGAACTCTCCTCTCGAGGAAGTTTGATCGAGGATGTGTACTTGACACAGTCTGAGAGTTTTGTAGAATTTAAAAGGTTGTTGAAAAGGTATGCAAACTTCAATGGTTGAAGTGAGCATAACGAAGTTGGAATCTTTACCTTAATGAAGTTATCAAAAGAGTTTGATTCCATCATGAACGATAAAGATGCTTGTAAAGTTACAAGAAATTAAGTGGGATCGCTATGACATATTTCCAATGCTTTATGTAGATGACATATGGTTGATTGGAAAATATGTATTTTAAATTAACACGGTTAAGATTTTTATATTGATGATAGGCTTAGGAGATATTTGGTATCGATATCTATAAGAGATGGATTGAAGCGCCTAATATGATTGAAGCGAAATTACATAGATGAAATATTGAAGTAAGTCAATATCGAAATGACAAGAAGGAGTTCTTGCCACATGGAAAACAATTGAGCAATATTCAAGTGTTTTGACACATGATGAGCATAATGAAATTGAGATTTCTAAGTTACATGTTCTATGCTATGTACACAACCAGATGAGTCCTATGCTATAAAATGTTATAGCAGGATAATTCATATGATGATTAGACAACAGGGGGAGAGATCCTTATGCAATTTTAGAAATGCTAAGGATGTGTTTTTTCTGTATAGTAATGACAAACTATTTGTTGTAATATGTTACACTAGTAGTCTTGTCATATATTCAAATAATTTTATCTCAATTAAAATATGTGATGAAGGGTAGCACAATAGGCTGGAAGAAAGTTCCATGCTGGATTTGAAAGAGTTTCAAAATTAAAGTATTGTGACGGGTACTACAAAGGCTAAGTATATCGTTGTGTTGACAACAAATAATAAGAGTATTTTGTGTCAAGGAGTTCCTTATTGAACTTGGTGAATTTCCAATAATGCTGACACTATGAAGCTACATTTTCACAATGTTAGTAACATTGGTTTAAGCTGAGGAATTAAGGTTTCACCGGTTGACCAAATATATACAAAGCCATCTCACTAGAGAATGAGTGATGCGTGTAGACGCAGAGAATATGCAAATACAATATGACCTGAACATTTCATATCTTTTTTATGATGTTTACCACATACGAAACATGGTAATAACACTGGAACGCCATATGTGTTAAGTGCTTACAGACTAGATTATTGACTCTAGTGCAAGTGGGAGACTGAAGGGAATATGCCCAAGAGGCAATAATAAAGTGGTTATTATCTTATTCCTTGTTTATGATAAATATTTATTTCTCATCCTATAATTGTATTAAACGGAAACGTTGATACATGTGTGTTTAATAAACAAACAATGGTTCCTAGTAAAGCCTCTCTTTTAACTAGCTCATTGATTAATAGATGATCAAGATTTCCTGATCATGAACATTGGATGTTGTTAATAACGGGGTCATGTCATTGGTAGAATGATGTGAATAACATAGACCCAATATCAAGATAACAATACGATCAAGTCATTTAGTTTATATTGTTATATCTTGCATACAATGTAAGTTGTTCCTTAGACCATGAAATCATGCCAATCACTGGTATAGGAAGGGTGATTTGATGTCATCAAACGTTACACCGTAACAGGGTGACTATAAAGGTGTTGTTAGGTATTCGGAAAGTATCAGTTGAGGTTCATGGATCAAGAGTGGGATTTGTCCATCCGAATGACGGAGAGATATACTCTGGGCCCTCTCGGTGATATCACATCGACACCGCTTGCAAGCACGGGATATGATCACAAGGATGTCATATCACGGAAATGAGAAAATAGTACTTGTCGGGTAACGAGATTAAACAAGGTATGGTTGATACCAATGGTCAAATCTCAGACAAGTAAAATATCGCGAGACAAAGGGAATAGTTCGCGACGTTGATGGTTCACACGATCACAAGAGTCATCGTTGAATATATAGGAGTCATCACGGATTTCCAGATCCCGCTGTTGATTATTGATCAGAGAGGAGTCTCGATCATGTCTATCTTATTCGCGAACCGTAGGGTGACACACTTAAGGTTTGATGACGCATTTGAGAGGATATGGAATATCGAAGAATGTTTTGAGCAGCACCAAAATTGTTTAGGGAAAAATTGAAATAGTTCAAGGGGTTTTTTGTCGAATGGTTGTTAATAGAATTAACAAATGCTGAAATAAAGAAATAAAAATGTTTTATTTATTTATTAAAGAAAAACTCTTGGATTTTCTAAGTGGGAAATAAAGGAAGGATGAGTGGATGTGAGTGGAATGTCCACTCACATGATGAGGGAAGAGGTGGGGGCACCTCCATGGGCTGGCCGCACCCCCCTTGGGCTGCCTTCCCCTCTCCTATAAATAGAGGGCATGAGCTCCCTCTCTCACACACACACTTGCCCACCTCACTTCCTCTCCACCCGCAGCTCCATTCCATGGTCTCCGTCTTGGCGAAGCCCTAACCGTGGGATTCTTCACCACAACCACGCCGTCGTGCTGCTGGAGTTCCGAGGGATCCTCTACTTCCGCTTCCCCGCTGGATCGAGGGAACGGAGGTCGTCATCAACCGTACGTGTGACCGATCACAGAGGCACCGCCGGATTGCGGTGCACATCTTCTCGCTCTCGGGATCGGTGTGAAAATGACTACGCCAACAACGAGAGTTAATCTCGTAACTCTTTGTGTCTTCGAGCGTATGTTCTTCTTAAGACCCTCTCTATGCCTGTTGCTTTCATCTCCTAGATTAGATCTTGGCCTTTCGGGTGTCTATCGCGTAGGAATTTTTTTGTTTTCTATGCAACGACCCCTACAAACAGGTGGGCCCAACCATTTTATTGGGTGTTACTTGGGCCTATCCTAACACAAACAAGCAATTGGTTCCACTTTGGTACCCCTTTACGGCTCACTTAGAGTGGCCAGAACGACAGTTCCGTCTTTTTCCACATCGGGGCTATGGTTTCTCTGGAGAGGGGGCTCCGGATCGTCTGATGCCACCAAATCCCATGTTATGCCATACCATGTGTGTTAGAGTGTGTCATAGGTCTTGGATGGCCAACATTCCCTCGCTCTCTGTGTTAGGGCTTCACCGGAGTCAGATTCTCTCTGCGGGTTCCAGGATTACTTATAGCCCGAAACTCCCGGAACTGACGGAACTGGGGGAATCTTGCCAAACGGTGGGCCCAACCATTGTCTTGGGTGTTCCTTGGGCCTAACCTAACACAACCAAGCAATTGGTTTGTAACATCCCAAGTATGAAAAAACCATCCCCTTAGAATGTTTGTTGCATGTTTATTAAAGTATTGCATCATGTCATCATATTGTTTTCTTTCTGTTTGCATTTGTTTCTTATTTGATGCATCTGTTTTCCCTGTTTTCCCAATTCAAATTTAAACTTCACTCAAATGATTGTTTCATACTTTCTCTGTTACAACATTTGAAATAAAAACCACAAATAAAAACAACCAATTTGTTTCATTTTGTTCCATAGTGATCACTTGTTAAAAGGATGGTTTTAATCAATCCTTTAAATTCCAAAAACACATTTAAAATTCAAATCAAAGCACCAAAACAGAATCACTTTGAAATTATGATGATATCAAAACATATCAACTCAATTTGTTTTTAATTAACATAGGGGTTACCCTATTTTAAATTTTGTTTTTATTAATGATCACTTAATAAAGAAATTCATCCAAATTTGATTTAAATTCAAATAGCAAACAAATTTCAAACTTTTTGAAAATAAAAGTTAAAACCTGTTTGCAAATGACCTAAAAAGGTTACCCAAATTTTTTCCAAATTTTTCGCTAAGTTTAAACCTATCAAATGCTTCCAATTACTTTTCAGCAAAAAAAAAAGGAGAAAGAAAAATCAAAAATCAAATTCTGGCGCCCAAGGAGAAGTGCGTACCATCCCATTTCTTTTCTTATCTCCCGCTCAGCGCAACCCAGCCCACCTACTTAACGCGCGTACCGGTTCAGTCTGTTCCCCCTCGTCTTCCTGAAGTACGGCAGCGAATCCGTGCCTCCACGTCGGCGGCAGACCCCCGTGGACGGCCATCGACGCGCAAGCTCCCCTACAAAACCCCCTAGGGTTCCATCCCTCCAACCCTAAACCTCCTACCCCCCAGCTACCCCCTCCATCGCCGCCGTTCGCTATCTCTGTCACCTCCCGCGCTCCTCTGACGCGCATCGGCGCGGTTCCACTCTGAACCGGCGAGGTTTCACCGCCGTGATGCCTTCCTAGCCTCTGTTGCACCGTGGGAACGGAACCGCCGTGGTTCCTTGTCCACCCCCCAGCTCTCCGTCGAGCCCGAGGAGGGCCAGCTCGCCGCCGCCATCAACGCCGACGTCGCCGGAGACCTCTGCCTCAACCCTCTGGTGAGCGGCTGCTTCCCCGTTTCCCTACCCTCTCCTGTTCTGCGCAGCTCGTTTAGCCCACGCCTCCGTTCGAACGTCACCACAGCGAACCAAGGCAGCGATGCCCTAAGGAATCTCGTCGCCGGCCAGCGAGCGCCGTCGATAGGTTCAGTTAGCTGCACCGAGAAATTCAGTTAGCGTTTGATAAAGCTTACCTTGTCTGCCTGCTCCTAGCTGACAAGTTTCAGACAACAGCGCAGTGGCACGGTTCAGTTAGCGCGAGCGCCGCGGCCCGGGTTCGATTCCCAGGTGCTGCACCCCTTTTTTGGGATTTATTCCCTGGACGCGACCCCACCCGTCAGTGGCTCACTCTGCCACGCGCGCGCAAGGCACGCCACGCTGGCCCCCTGGCCCACGGGCAGTGGCTAGGGGTAGACAGCAGGGCGGTTGCAAATTGTTTTATGCACGTTTCTGTTTAAAAAATAGAACCTTTTTAATTACAGTTTGGTCCTCAATTTTATTTTGCTAATAACTTTTAATATATAACTCTAAATGATAAAGTCTAAACATGTTTGTTGTGCTAAATTAAATTGTCTATCCAAATAATCCATTTGTGTTCTGTTTTGAAATTTCGAAATGCCTTTAAATTTCAAATTCAAATAATTCAAATGCAATTTTCTAAATTCCATAACTAATTCATTCTTAATCCAAATATTGCAAATAAAATATGTTTTCTATGATATTTCAAATGACCTATTCAAATATAAATTTTGTTTCATGGTTTGAATAATTTAAATTGCTTAATTAATTTAAACCTTAATTAAATCATTTAAAATTGCAAAAATCATAACTTGCTCAATTTAAATTATTTTTGAACATGCAAAATATGTTTTCAAACCACCAAAGTATAAACTTTTCAAATGTGAGTTTGAATTTATGTTTTTGAGCAAATAAAATTCAAATGAAATTCATGCTTGTTTTAAATTCATTTAAAACTTGTTTAATTTTGTTTAAGTCATAATAAATTCATACAAATTCCTTTTTCAATATTTGAAACATGTAATCCACCCAAAATTTCATGATCTTTTTAAATATGAATTTTGTTATTTATTTTGCACACATTACCTTGGTGAAAACAACAAATACATGTGTGTCACCTTTAAGGAACCAAAAAAAATTCCTTAACTTAATAAATAAAATTCTAAATTGCTAAACCTCATTTCATTTTGGTTCTATTGTTGTTATTTTGTTGTTTTCCTCATGCATGCATCATACTAATCCACCTTCACCTGTTGATCAGTTGGAAAACAAATAATCTAACCAAAATTCCATGGGCTTTCATATGCAACTCAAAATTGCATATGTGTCCATTTAAATTGTGTTACCATGTCAATTAGGTTATTTTGATGCATCTATTAACTTGACATGCATCATCCCATGATTGTGCACTATGCCATGATATTGATTGTTTATTTTCCTGTATTGTTTGTTTGCTTCTTCTCGGATAGACGACGACGTTGAGACCGACGATCTTTACGACACCCCTTCTGAGGATCTAGCTCAGTACCTGGCTACTGGGTTTGCAGGCAAGTTATCACTCACATGAACCATTGTGTTCCTTTCAACATTGGTTACTGATACTTTCCGTTGTCTATATTTGCTAGCCCTATGTATCGTTGCTTCTGTTACGAACCTATCACATGATACCCTGAACCCTGATACTGCCTCACCTCCAGTCCTAAAACCCCGTTGCTTGGGCCCGTGTCTTACTAGCATGCTTAGGGTTGTTTTGCTCGAGTCTGTTATCAGTTACTTTCTGTTATCATATCTGTTTATATTCTGGGGCTCGATGTTAAACAACAACTTGTTAATTTGAGGTAATAATAAGTTGCTGATAAGGCACCGGCAGGAGGCCCGGCGTGGTTTTGAGGCCTGCTAGTGTCGACCCTAATAGGAAAAGGGTCTTGTCTACTGATCCATGATGAGCGCACTATCCGCATGTGGGAAGCGTGTATGGGCGCCCCCCTCAATTTGATTCGATTCGCATCTCGTCCAAATCACCACACTTAGTTCGGGCTTTCCATTTGATGCACGCATATGCAGGTACGAACCCGAGGCCAGGGTGGAACTTTTGTAGTCGGCATTTAGAGCGGCGTGGTCTTCCAGTGCTACGAGGGTTCCCTTTTCTTCGTGGGGCTCGATTAGCCGTGCACGCACATCACGTGGTGCTTTGGGCTTGATGCGAAGAAGAGTTGAGTTGTGTTGAGTGCCCCGCTTGGTGGGAAAGGCATTCCCATCTGGCGGGTTATTCTTACGTGTACGGCCAAATTGGTGCACCCCTGCAGGGATAAATCTTCTCGAGAAGTCGTGTTTTCCGCGGTTATGGTTAACTTGGTGAAAGTACTGGCTAACAAGTACTCAGAACAACTTACACCTAACTAATGATAACTTGACTAGTAATAGGCTTATTGACACAAAAATTTGATCCATCATTAATCCAACAGTGTGAGTTATCCTCGGATCGCTTCTTTGGATAAGGGGCGAGATCCAGGATGGGTTTTGTTTGGTGGTTAGCTATAGTTGGTTACGATACGCTATCTTATCTCTTTCTGTTACACCGGAAGTTGTAGTATGTTCTGTAGTTGGTTAGTGCAGCCAGTTGCAGCATCTTTTATACCCTTTTCTTCCGTTATTCCCAAGGCATCTGTGCTTGGTGTTGACGGGCTACACTTTGGTGAACTGTGAGTCTTGCTTGCCAGTACGTTTATGTACTGACCCCTCTGGGGCTGTGGTTTCCGCAGACTACGCTTACGAGGATCCAGGTGACGGCTACTACGTGGAGTTTGACGAGGCTGCTGACGAGTAGTTAGCGGACCCGGGCAGGATCCGAGACATCGTGGATGGGCTCCGTTTTCATTTCATTCCCGGCTTCTTAAGCCTATTTGGATTTGTCTGTACTCAGACCCCTTTGAATGCTTCCGCTGAGTTGTAATGATGCTATGTTGGGACATGTGTCCTCTGGATGATTGTATTTGCTATTCTCTGCCCTAGTGAGGGCCAGTTGCAACTTATTTCAATCTTTTGTGTCTTAGAGATATGTTATGTTATCATCTTGTTCAAGCCGTTGACGTACCATGTGTGTATGGTATGAAGTACGTCAATGGTAGTGTCCTGATTTCTACGGGATAGTTTACATCGAGGGTGAATAGTAAAGATTGGTTGTCACACATAAGTGTTGGCCTACTCGTAAGAGATGCGGGTGCCGGTAAGCCCCGTAATCCAATCAAAATACTGTTCAGTTCGTACGGTGAGTATCCCCTAGAAGTCCGGGTGCGACAAATGGTATCAGAGCCTGTCTGCCTGTAGGATCCCTTTTATTGGTCGCAGTTGAGTCTAGAAACTATTCTTGTAGCTATATAGGAAAAATGAAACGTGAGAGTAGGAATTCTTCCATTTTTCTTCTTACCCCACCCACCCACCCTTTTCTGGTAAGGAAGTGCAACGTTGTTTTCCCTTCTCACCTAAACTTTCAAGTTAGGATTTCACGAATCCTGGTTTCTCTGGGATAGTTATATCTACTAGACCATAGGAATGGAGGTGGTTGTGACATGATTTATCATGTTGCCTACTCATGATTGAGAACGGAGGCGTGTAAGCCCCAGAAGCAAATCCTCTATCCCTTAAGCAGTAGATATTGATCCTTTAGAAGCCCGGATGGGTTTTTCCGTAGTACCTCAGGAGTTTTGGTCTCGTGTTTCCCGTTGTTGCTTCGATATCCTGTTCTTCTCAACATCCTTTTCGTCCGTTGAAACCTTGTTGTTGCTTTCCACTTCAGTTCTCTACCGGCGTCTAATCAAAACTTCCCCGATCATCTGCAGATGGATCTCAGGTTCTTCCCGCAGGTGGTTAGGATGACTCGTTGTGAGAGCACTGCCGGTTATCCGGAGATGCTGAGAGACATGGTCACTTATCTGGGGTTCCGTTGGGCACCAGAGTACCAGGTCTACGAGCAGCAGCGAGAGTTTGACCAGACCTACTACCAGGCTATCGTCTACATTCTGTCAGATGATGGCATGAGCGTTGTCCACCGCTACGAGGCAGTAGGTTCCACAGTGGATATGGCCGTGCAGCAGGCAGCTTACGTGAGTCTCACCGTCCTCCGTGCTGACTACTGGGGGTTTGACGATTCTATCTATCGCCACATCCCCCGTGGTTACATCACTTCAGCGGGAGCTCACTTCACCCTCTACGACAACCTGGATGTCTACGAGCACGATAACACCAGGCTGCACACCACCGCCCAGTTTGTGAGGCACAGTGACGCTGTTGCCACCACACTTTCTCAGGAGTTGGCCTCAGTCAGGGAGCAGCTCTACCTTGATTTGACTCGTCTGGCTACGTACACCAAAGACTTTGTTGGAGACGAGCGCTTTGCACGTTTCCATCAGACAGTTGGACGTAGTTTGCCAGATGCTGGAGGTTACGAGCCGATCAGAGGTCCACTCCTCAACCTCGGAGCTGGTTAAACTGGGATTCCACGCTTTGGAGCACAGGGAGACGACGCTTTCTACTTCACCACACCGAGAGTTGCTCTCAGAGCAGTCCCGATCTACGTGGATCGTCGTTCTACCTACTTTCGTGGGGTTCCTCCTCACCGTATCTCTCGTCGTACTACTCACCGCCGTCCTGCGTGATGAGCATGGGAGTACCGATGTATCCATTCATAGCTATGTTTAGTTATCCTTTAGCTTTCGAACCATGTATTGGTCTGTTGGATATTTTGATGTATTTGAACATGTGATGATGTACCTGTTGGTTATCTATTCATGCGTCGGAATAATCTCTCTTTCGGTTACCAAGTCTATCCTTTTTTATTGTTGTGCTAAAATGCATGTCTATTCAGGATGCCGCCAACAAGGAGAAACCCGCCTGAACCACCTCCGCTCACGGAGCTGTTGACTCAGATGGCCCAGATCCAGGCTAACCAGCACAACAACCAGAATGCTCCGCGAGTCAGCATCAAGGAGTTTCTGAGTATGGGGCCGAGAGCTTTCGTGGCAACACGTGAGCCTCTGGATGCTGAGGACTGGATCAGGGAGATGGCCAGGGCTCTTGACATTGCTCACGTTGCTGAGGAGGATAAAGTCAAGTATGCCACCTACCTACTGAAGGGTCAGGCAGCTACCTGGTGGGAGAACTACCAGACCATGAGAGCTGGCTATCCTATCACCTGGGGATGTTTCAAGGATGCCTTCCTGAAGCACCACATCCCAGATGGTCTCATGGAAAGGATGCGTGAAGAGTTCTGCTCTCTTAAGCAGGGCAAGCTGGACGTCATTGGCTACCAGAATGAGTTCAATCGCCTCGCTTGTTATGCTGGTGATGAGGTGTCCACTGAGACCAAGAAGATGGCAAGGTTCCGCCGAGGTTTTAACCCGGAACTGAAGTACGCTCTCACCAACATCAAGTGCAAGGACTTCGAGGAGCTCGTGAACACCGCGCTCAATGAGGAGAATGGGCGCAAGGCGTTCGAAGAGTCCCGCAAGCACTCGCGTGAGGGTGGTTCCTCCTCCAACATGACCACCCCTCCGCAGAAGCGCCACATCTGGGTGCCAAACACTGCTGTCACTAGGGCTCCATATGCCCAAGCTTCTCCAGGCTTTGCTCCCCGCCCACCCAACCCATCTCAGATGTATGGTCAGAGGGTTCCAATGGGACAGCCAAGGCCAGCTCCTTCTCGTGTCGTCACTTGCTACAAGTGCAAGGAGACGGGACACTACGCCGATAAGTGCACTCAGAGGCAGCTACCTCCACCACCTCCTCGCCCCAACACCAACCAGGCAATGGTGCGCGCTCCTCCGGCTAAAGCCTTCAACTCCAACAACAGGCCCGTCGGGAGGACCGCGAGGGTGAATCATATCAAGGCCGACAAAGCTGAGGAAGCTGCTGACGTCGTTCTCGGTACATTCCCCGTAAACTCTAACCCAGCTAAAGTGTTGTTTGATACCGGAGCATCGCATTCTTTCGTGTCAAAGATCTTTGCAACAGCAGTTAAACTACCTTTTGTTGGTTTGGGTTCCCCGCTAGTAGTAAACTCCCCTGGAGCAACTATGCAAACTTCCAAGATCAGTCACGAAAATCAGATTCTAATTGGAGGTCACATATTCCTTGCTTCCCTCATTCTGCTTGGCAATTCTGACATTGATGTCATCCTTGGCATGGATTGGTTGAAGGCCAATAAAGCTACGATTGATTGTGCTAAGAAGTCAATAACTCTGTTCCACCCGTCTGGCCAGATAGTCTATTCTCCAAATGAATCAAGTTCTGTTCAGCTGTACACCCTGGATGCTAAACCTCTACCTCTGCTTGAAAATGTTCCGGTGGTTTGTGAATTCCCTGACGTCTTTCCAGAAGAGTTGCCAGGGATGCCTCCGGACAGAGCAGTTGAGTTCGTGATCGAGCTTGAGCCAGGTACTGCTCCAATCTCTAAGCATCCATACAAGATAGCTCCTCCTGAACTGAAATTGTTGAAGGAGCAAATCGATATGTACATGGAGAAAGGTTACATTCAACCTAGTTCCTCCGCTTGGGGTTGCCCAACTCTGTTTGTTGCCAAGAAGGATCAAACAAAAAGACTCGTGGTTGACTATCGTCCTCTCAACGAGAAAACCATCAAGAACAAGTATCCAATTCCTCGTATCGATGATCTTTTTGATCAACTTGCTGGAGCCTCAATATTCTCAAAGTTGGACTTGAGGATGGGTTACCATCAAATAAAGATCAGAAAGGAAGATATTCCAAAAACAGCTTTCACCACTCGGTACGGTCTATATGAATACACCGTCATGTCCTTTGGTCTCACCAATGCACCGGCGACATTCTCAAGACTCATGAATTCTGTCTTCCATGAATACCTCGACAAGTTCGTTGTGGTATATCTTGATGACATTCTAGTCTACTCAAAGTCTGAGGAAGAGCATGGAGAACATCTACGTCTCACTCTCATGAAACTTCGCGAGCATCGTCTATATGCCAAGTTCTCAAAATGTGAGTTCTGGATTCCAGAAGTTGCTTACCTTGGTCATGTCATCTCCGCCAAGGGCATAGCCATTGATCCAGAAAAGGTTAAAGAAATTGTTGATTGGAAACCTCCTAAGACGGTAAAACAAGTTAGAAGCTTTCTTGGCTTGGCTAGCTATTGCCGTCGTTTCGTCCAAAACTTTTCCAAGATTGCCAAACCTCTCACTGATCTCACAAAGAAGGACAAGAAGTTCGTTTGGACTCCACAATGTGATGAGAGTTTCAATCTCCTGAAGACTAAAATCACTTCCACCCCAGTTCTGGTTGGCCCAGATACTACCAAACCTTTCCAGATATTCTGCGATGCATCTCACCAAGGTCTAGGTGCAGTTCTTATGCAAGAACGTCAAGTTGTGGCTTATGCTTCACGTCAGTTGAACCCACATGAGCAAAACTATCCCACACATGATCTTGAACTTGCAGCAGTTGTGTTTGCCCTCAAGAAATGGAGACAATACTTGTTGGGTAACAAAACTGAAATCTTTTCCGATCATAAGAGTCTGAAATACATCTTCACTCAGCCAGATCTAAACCTCAGGAAAAGGAGATGGATTGAAAAGATTAAAGACTTTGATCTCACCATTTCTTACACTCCGGGCAAGGCAAATGTTATGGCCGGTGCTCTCAGTCGCAAGTCCTATTGCAATAATCTCATGATCATGGAAAGCCAACCTCCACTTCATGAAGAATTCCAGAAGCTGAACCTTGGTCTTGTCCCTCAAGGTTACCTTGCTAACTTGACAGCCAGTCCAACTCTCGAGGACAAGATTCGTTCTGAACAACTTCGTGATACTGAAATCAAGAAGGTGGTTGAGCACATCAAGGAAGGCAAGGAGAAATTCAAGTCCTTCTCAGTTGATGATAAAGGAACTGTGTTCTTTGAAGGACGCATTGCAGTTCCTCAAGTTCAAAGTCTCAAAGATATCATTCTCAAGGAGGCTCATGAAACTCCTCTTTCCATCCACCCTGGAAGTACAAAGATGTACCAGGATCTTAAGACACTGTATTGGTGGCCTGGAATGAAACGTGAAATTGCTAAATACGTTTCTGAATGCGACGATTGTCAACGTGTTAAGGCAGTCCATCAGAAAACAGCAGGTCTACTCCAACCTCTGAAAATTCCTGAGTGGAAGTGGGACATGATTGAAATGGACTTCGTAACTGGTTTTCCAAAGTCCAAGAAGGGCAACGATGCAATCTTCGTTGTTATTGATCGTCTCACTAAAGTAGCTCACTTCTTTGCTGTCAAGGAAACTATCTCAGCTAGCCAGTTAGCAGAGCTCTACACAGCAAAGATTGTTCCTCTTCATGGTGTTCCATTGGAAATAAGCTCAGACCGTGGAAGCATATTCACTTCTCATTTCTGGAAAAGCTTTCAAGAAGCATTGGGCACCAAACTTCTGTTCAGCACAGCTTATCACCCTCAGTCTCAAGGGCAAGTCGAAAGAGTCAATCAGATTCTCGAGGATATGCTCAGAGCATGTGGTATCTCCTTTGGCATGAAATGGGAGGATTGCCTTCCATATGCTGAATTCTCCTACAACAACAGCTACCAGGCAAGCCTAGGCATGGCACCATTTGAAGCACTGTATGGCCGCAGATGCAGGAGTCCAATCAATTGGTCTGGAGCTGGTGAACGTTCACTCTTAGGCCCTGACATTGTTAAGGAAGCCGAGGAGAAAGTTCGTATCATTCGTGACAATCTCAAGATTGCCCAGTCTCGTCAGAAAAGCTACTATGACAGCAAACACAGGGATATGATCTATGCACCTGGTGATAAGGCATATCTCCGTGTAACTCCCCTCAGAGGCACCCATCGTTTCGGTGTGAAAGGAAAGCTTGCACCAAGATACATTGGTCCTTTCAACATTCTCTCAAGGCGTGCAGAAAATGCTTATCGTCTTGAACTTCCAGAAAAACTATCCAAGGTGCACGATGTGTTCCACGTGTCACAGCTCAAGAGGTGTTTCAAAGATCCAGATCGTGCAGTTGATCATGATTCCATTGAACTGCAAGATGATCTATCTTATGAGGAGCACCCTGTTCGTATTCTCGATGAGACCGAGCGTAAGACTCGCGACAAGAGCACCAAGTTCTTGAAAGTGCAGTGGTCGCATCATTCCGATAAAGAGGCAACGTGGGAGACCGAAGAGGATCTTCGCAAGAAGTATCCGGACCTTTTCTTTTCTCAGTAGGAATCTCGGGGCGCGATTCCTTCAAGGGGGGGCGTTTTGTAACATCCCAAGTATGAAAAAACCATCCCCTTAGAATGTTTGTTGCATGTTTATTAAAGTATTGCATCATGTCATCATATTGTTTTCTTTCTGTTTGCATTTGTTTCTTATTTGATGCATCTGTTTTCCCTGTTTTCCCAATTCAAATTTAAACTTCACTCAAATGATTGTTTCATACTTGCTCTGTTACAACATTTGAAATAAAAATCACAAATAAAAACAACCAATTTGTTTCATTTTGTTCCATAGTGATCACTTGTTAAAAGGATGGTTTTAATCAATCCTTTAAATTCCAAAAACACATTTAAAATTCAAATCAAAGCACCAAAACAGAATCACTTTGAAATTATGATGATATCAAAACATATCAACTCAATTTGTTTTTAATTAACATAGGGGTTACCCTATTTTAAATTTTGTTTTTATTAATGATCACTTAATAAAGAAATTCATCCAAATTTGATTTAAATTCAAACAGCAAACAAATTTCAAACTTTTTGAAAATAAAAGTTAAAACCTGTTTGCAAATGACCTAAAAAGGTTACCCAAATTTTTTCCAAATTTTTCACTAAGTTTAAACCTATCAAATGCTTCCAATTACTTTTCAGCAAAAAAAAAGGAGAAAGAAAAATCAAAAATCAAATTCTGGCGCCCAAGGAGAAGTGGGCTGCGCCCAGCCCATTTCTTTTCTTATCTCCCGCTCAGCGCAACCCAGCCCACCTACTTAACGCGCGTACCGGTTCAGTCTGTTCCCCCTCATCTTCCTGAAGTACGGCAGCGAATCCGTGCCTCCACGTCGGCGGCAGACCCCCGTGGACGGCCATCGACGCGCAAGCTCCCCTACAAAACCCCCTAGGGTTCCATCCCTCCAACCCTAAACCTCCTACCCCCCAGCTACCCCCTCCATCGCCGCCGTTCGCTATCTCTGTCACCTCCCGCGCTCCTCTGACGCTCATCGGCGCGGTTCCACTCTGAACCGGCGAGGTTTCACCACTGTGATGCCTTCCTAGCCTCTGTTGCACCGTGGGAACGGAACCGCCGTGGTTCCTTGTCCACCCCCCAGCTCTCCGTCGAGCCCGAGGAGGGCCAGCTCGCCGCCGCCATCAACGCCGACGTCGCCGGAGACCTCTGCCTCAACCCTCTGGTGAGCGACTGCTTCCCCGTTTCCCTACCCTCTCCTGTTCTGCGCAGCTCGTTTAGCCCACGCCTCCGTTCGAACGTCACCACAGCGAACCAAGGCAGCGATGCCCTACGGAATCTCGTCGCCGGCCAGCGAGCGCCGTCGATAGGTTCAGTTAGCTGCACCGAGAAATTCAGTTAGCATTTGATAAAGCTTACCTTGTCTGCCTGCTCCTAGCTGACAAGTTTCACACAACAGCGCAGTGGCACGGTTCAGTTAGCGCGAGCGCCGCGGCCCGGGTTCGATTCCCAGGTGCTGCACCCCTTTTTTGGGATTTATTCCCTGGACGCGACCCCACCCGCCAGTGGCTCACTCTGCCACGCGCGCGCAAGGCACGCCACGCTGGCCCCCTGGCCCACGGGCAGTGGCTAGGGGTAGACAGCAGCGCGGTAGCAAATTGTTTTCTGCACGTTTCTGTTTAAAAAATAGAACCTTTTTAATTACAGTTTGGTCCTCAATTTTATTTTGCTAATAACTTTTAATCTATAACTCTAAATAATAAAGTCTAAACATGTTTGTTGTGCTAAATTAAATTGTCTATCCAAATAATCCATTTGTGTTCTGTTTTGAAATTTCGAAATGCCTTTAAATTTCAAATTCAAATAATTCAAATGCAATTTTCTAAATTCCATAACTAATTCATTCTTAATCCAAATATTGCAAATAAAATATGTTTTCCATGCTATTTCAAATAACCTATTCAAATATAAATTTTGTTTCATGGTTTGAATAATTTAAATTGCTTAATTAATTTAAACCTTAATTAAATCATTTAAAATTGCAAAAATCATAACTTGCTCAATTTAAATTATTTTTGAACATGCAAAATATGTTTTCAAACCACCAAAGTATAAACTTTTCAAATGTGAGTTTGAATTTATGTTTTTGAGCAAATAAAATTCAAATGAAATTCATGCTTGTTTTAAATTCATTTAAAACTTGTTTAATTTTGTTTAAGTCATAATAAATTCATACAAATTCCTTTTTCAATATTTGAAACATGTAATCCACCCAAAATTTCATGATTTTTTTAAATATGAATTTTGTTATTTATTTTGCACACATTACCTTGGTGAAAACAACAAATACATGTGTGTCACCTTTAAGGAACCAAAAAAAATTCCTTAACTTAATAAATAAAATTCTAAATTGCTAAACCTCATTTCGTTTTGGTTCTATTGTTGTTATTTTGTTGTTTTCCTCATGCATGCATCATACTAATCCACCTTCACCTGTTGATCAGTTGGAAAACAAATAATCTAACCAAAATTCCATGGGCTTTCATATGCAACTCAAAATTGCATATGTGTCCATTTAAATTGTGTTACCATGTCAATTAGGTTATTTTGATGCATCTATTAACTTGACATGCATCATCCCATGATTGTGCACTATGCCATGATATTGATTGTTTATTTTCCTGTATTGTTTGTTTGCTTCTTCTCGGATAGACGACGACGTTGAGACCGACGATCTTTACGACACCCCTTCTGAGGATCTAGCTCAGTACCCGGCTACTGGGTTTGCAGGCAAGTTATCACTCACATGAAACATTGTGTTCCTTTCAACATTGGTTACCGATACTTTCCGTTGTCTATATTTGCTAGCCCTATGTATCGTTGCTTCTGTTACGAACCTATCACATGATACCCTGAACCCTGATACTGCCTCACCTCCAGTCCTAAAACCCCGTTGCTTGGGCCCGTGTCTTACTAGCATGCTTAGGGTTGTTTTGCTCGAGTCTGTTATCAGTTACTTTCTGTTATCATATCTGTTTATATTCTGGGGCTCGATGTTAAACAACAACTTGTTAATTTGAGGTAATAATAAGTTGCTGATAAGGCACCGGCAGGAGGCCCGGCGTGGTTTTGAGGCCTGCTAGTGTCGAGCCTAATAGGAAAAGGGTCTTGTCTACTGATCCATGATGAGCGCACTATCCGCATGTGGGAAGCGTGTATGGGCGCCCCCCTCAATTTGATTCGATTCGCATCTCGTCCAAATCACCACACTTAGTTCGGGCTTTCCATTTGATGCACGCATATGCAGGTACGAACCCGAGGCCAGGGTGGAACTTTTGTAGTCGGCATTTAGAGCGGCGTGGTCTTCCAGTGCTATGAGGGTCCCCTTTTATTCGTGGGGCTCGATTAGCCGCGCACGCACAGCACGTGGTGCTTTGGGCTTGATGCGAAGAAGAGTTGAGTTGTGTTGAGTGCCCCGCTTGGTGGGAAAGGCCTTCCCATCTGGCGGGTTATTCTTACGTGTACGGCCAAATTGGTGCACCCCTGCAGGGATAAATCTTCTCGAGAAGCCGTGTTTTCCGCGGTTATGGTTAACTTGGTGAAAGTACTGGCTAACAAGTACTCAGAACAACTTACACCTAACTAATGATAACTTGACTAGTAATAGGCTTATTGACACAAAAATTTGATCCATCATTAATCCAACGGTGTGAGTTATCCTCGGATCGCTTCTTTGGATAAGGGGCGAGATCCAGGATGGGTTTTGTTTGGTGGTTAGCTATAGTTGGTTACGATACGCTATCTTATCTATTTCTGTTACACCGGAAGTTGTAGTATGTTCTGTAGTTGGTTAGTGCAGCCAGTTGCAGCATCTTTTATACCCTTTTCTTCCGTTATTCCCAAGGCATCTGTGCTTGGTGTTGACGGGCTACACTTTGGTGAACTGTGAGTCTTGCTTGCCAGTACGTTTATGTACTGACCCCTTTGGGGCTGTGGTTTCCGCAGACTACGCTTACGAGGATCCAGGTGACGGCTACTACGTGGAGTTTGACGAGGCTGCTGACAAGTAGTTAGCGGACCCGGGCAGGATCCGAGACATCGTGGATGGGCTCCGTTTTCATTTCATTCCCGGCTTCTTAAGCCTATTTGGATTTGTCTGTACTCAGACCCCTTTGAATGCTTCCGCTGAGTTGTAATGATGCTATGTTGGGACATGTGTCCTCTGGATGATTGTATTTTCTATTCTCTGCCCTAGTGAGGGCCAGTTGCAACTTATTTCAATCTTTTGTGTCTTAGAGATATGTTATGTTATCATCTTGTTCAAGCCGTTGACGTACCATGTGTGTATGGTATGAAGTACGTCAATGGTAGTGTCCTGATTTCTACGGGATAGTTTACATCGACGGTGAATAGTAAAGATTGGTTGTCACACATAAGTGTTGGCCTACTCGTAAGAGATGCGGGTGCCGGTAAGCCCCGTAATCCAATCAAAATACTGTTCAGTTCGTACGGTGTGTATCCCCTAGAAGTCCGGGTGCGACATGGTTCCACTTTTCTACCCCCTTCCGGCTCACGTAGAGGGGCCAGAACGACAGTTCCGTCTTTTTCCCCATCGGGGCTATGGTTTCTCCAAAGAGGGGGCTCCGGATCGTTTGAATGACAGCAAATCCCATGGTATGTCATACCACGTGTGTTAGAGTGTGACATGGGTCTTGGATGACCAAGATTCCCTCGCTCACAGTGTTAGGGATTCACCGGCGTCGGATTCTTCCTAGCGAGTTCGAGGACTACTTAGAGCCTGAAACTCCCGGATCTGACGAAACTTGGGGAATCTTGCCAAGAGGTAGGACCTACAATTGTCTTGGGTGTTCATTGGGCCTAACCTAACACCACCAAGCAGTTGGTTCCACTTTTCCATACCCTTTCGGCTCACGTAGAGGGGCAGAACGACAGTTTCGTCTTTTTTCCCATCGGGGCTATGGTTTCTCTGGAGAGGGGGCTCTGGATCAGCCGAATGCCACCAAATCTCAGCGTATGCCATATATGTGTGTTAGAGTGTGTCATGGGTCTTGGATGTCCAAGATTCCCTCGCTCTCTGTGTTAGGGCGCGCTTCACTGGCTTCAGATTCTCTCCGCATGTTCGAGGACTACTTAGAGCCCGAAAGTCCCGGATCTGACGGCTAGCAAAGTTCAAGCCACCAATCAACATGTAGTAGTATTCCACATAATTGACCCTTTCTAGGATTTTAGGTAAAATACTTTCGGGATTTCTTCACAATCTTTAGTACGAAATAATTGCATAAATGGTCAATTTTTATAAGCCACCCATCAGCATCGGACGGCTAGCAAACTTTCCTGCAGTTCCGCCAAAATTTCGCATCGCTCCAAAAAATTCACGCCAGGACAGCCCGCCCAAATTTTTTCGTGCCAGGATATTTTACTTCTCAGCCCTCCCGCACGCAACTGGCAACCTTTAGCCTGGAGAGCATTTCTGTAATTGTTCCGAAACCATGCCTTATCCCCTCAATCGGCCCTCTCGCCGAAAGAGAAAGCCACTACTTCGAAATATCCACTCCCCCTTGTCCTCCCAAAACAGATCCTCTATTCCCCCGGTCTCACACCTCGCCGTATAGCTCGCTTGCTAGAACTCCCTCGTCGCCGTCAAGATCACTCTCCAGATCTGCCACATCACCGGCCTTTTTGCCGTCCAGATCCGCCACCTCGCCGTTGTGCTCGCCTGTCTGCCACATCGTCTCCAACCTCGCCGTACGTTATCTTCCACCTCGCGCCGTGCTCGCCGGTAAGCCACCTCGACGCCGTGTTCGCCGGTCAGCCACCGACCTCGCCGTACATCCAGATCTGCCACCTCGTCTCCAACCGCGCCGCAACATCACTGTCAATGTCTGCAAGCACGCTGAAATGAGTGAAGATTGAAGGCAAGAAACGCAGCAAGCCAGAAGACCCTAAAGCCGCAGACAACTATTCTCTCTAAATTTCTTCTCTATTTAATTGTATGGTTGATGCTTCCTTATTATCCTGCTTATGTTCGATGCAGTTAATCTTTCTAAATTGGTTGTCTGTTTAATCGTATGTTTGATGCTTCATTATTAAATCTCTCTAAACGGTTTCTTGTAACCGAAGTAGGAAAGGGGGCCTTCTAGCTTGGTAAAACTTTGTTCATTTGCAGCAATCTATCTTGTATACTATGTATTAGGTTTAAGGTCACTTTGCTTGTGATCCTATCAGTCTTAGTTAGGATCAGAATTTATATTACTTGCACTGGACTGTTCTTACAAGATGAGTGCCTTAATTTTTTATGTTGTATTAGGTTCTTATGAAGTGTTATATTTGTACTTTACTTTTACTTCTTTATTCATGTTAGGATCGCAACTACACCCCATTGAAGAAGAGCGTGCCAGAACTATCATGGCAAACAATGCAAAGATGCATGAACTGGGCGTAGAGCCAGCAAGTTTTCTTTCATGTCCTACTGTACCCCCCCCCCCCCAAAAGACCAAGAAGCAAGACTCTGGATCTCAATACATGCATGTGTATGATGTTGAAGAGGAATCAGATGCCAGTGAAAGAGTTGTGTCATATCAATCACAATCCAACATGGACAATGAGCTGCAGGTTATTCCCTAACCCGGTAGCTCAACATTCTTTCATGATATCGCAACAACTAGGGTGCAGCTTTCTTATCTTATGTTGAACTGTTTGATCAATGTGGCGCCATATATTTTGTGCTATTTCCTCTATTCCATACTATAAGACGTTTTGGCAAGCTAATTAAGGCCGTGAAATCCTCTTATAGTAATTAAGGTTGTCGACTGCTGCATCTTTTTCGTCGGGTGGAAGATGTTCGCGAGTGCGTGCGTCAGCATCTTATTTGCGGCGCTCAAGTGACGCTCGCATTTGTGCGGCTGTGGCATCCAGATGTGAATTTCAACTCTGTGGCGCAACTTCCTGAGACCCAAGGAGCGGCCGTTAACTTTGTTCCTCACTATGAGGTTGTGCGGCCTGCGGCGGAGCGGATCATGCGGCTGACCGCTGCAGAGACCGAGCGGCTGCTTCGAGAGGCTGCGGCTCGGCGATAACTGTATCTTTTAAGGTGTATATACCTTGTATGTTGTTGATTAATTGAAAGTGTGTTAAGGTGTGTACCTTGTAACCTTGTGAGATGTTCGAGTCAATTAAGGTGTGTTAAGGTGATTACCTTGTAAGATGTTTGTAGTGCATAGGCACTCGGAGATTGTTTATGCTAGTTTGGTGTAGCCCCCGTGTGTTGGGGTGTGACCTTTGTTTTAGCATGTAAATGTAAAAAAAATGTGCGACTAAGTAGTCTTTATAGCTATGGTTGAGAAACCATGTTTGTATTGCGATGACTAAGGAGCCATGTATTTGCTCGGGTTACAGTGTGGCTGGAACAACCTTATTTTGCGAGTAAAAGTAGTCTCCTAGGGATAGAATTTCCGCAGCTGCGCCACGTTCCATGGGTTGGAGTAGAAGCCACATGTTTTTGGGTTTTTCAAGCGATAGCCACCTCCAGGAATGACCTCGTGTATGCTAAAGGGTCTTTTCCATGGTGGCTCGAGCTTGTGTCCGCTTTCTTGCTTGAGTCGTAGCACCAGGTCGCCTACCACAAAGGATCTGATGCGGATGCGGCGACTGTGGTGATTGCGTAGTGCTTGCTGGTAGACGGCGGATCTTGCGAGTGCGCCGTCCCTGGCCTCGTCCAGTGCGTCCATGTCTTTCCCGAGTGCTCTGTTGGAGGCTTCTTCGCTGTATGCAACGACTCCCGGAGCCCTGAATCGAACATCCTTAGGCAGGACTGCTTCGGCGCTGTAAATCATAAAGAATGGCGTGTAGTTTGTGGATCTGTTTGGAGTTGTTTTCAGACTCCACAGGACGGACGGTGGCTCCTCGGCCCAATGTCCTAATGCAGGATGTAGTATGTCGAGGAGGCGTTTCTTGAGGCCAGCTGAAACTAATCCGTTGGATCTTTCGACCTGGACGTTTGTTTGGGGGTGTGCTACCGAGGCGAAGCTGAGAGTTATCTTCTTTTCTTCACAGAAGGCCTTCGTCTCTTTGGCTGTGAAGTTGGTCCCGTTATCCGTGATAATATTGTGAGGGACGCCAAATCGGTACATGATGATTTCGAGGAATTGGACTGCGCACTTCGCATGTTGCGATGTTACTGGGACTGCCTCTATCCATTTGGTGAAATTTGTCGACTGCGACCAGCAGATGAGTGTATCCTCCGGGTGTTGCCTTCCGTAGTGGTCCTACCATGTCGAGCCCCCATTGAGCGAATGGTCAGGACAAGGGGATCATGTGGAGCTCTGTGGCCGGTGCGTGCGGCTTGGGCGAGAATCGTTGACAAGCGTCACACTTGTCGACCAGTTCCTTGGCGTCTTTGGTTGTTGTTAGCCAGTAAAATCCTGCTCGAAAAGCCTTGCCCAGTATGGCTCTCCAGCTTGCATGGTATCCGCAGTCTCCTTGGTGTATGTCTCGTAGTAGTTCTTTTCCATCTTCGGGTGCGATGCACCATTGGAGGACTCCCGATATACTCTGTTTGTAGAGTTCGCCTTTTATCAACCGGAAGGATTTGCTGCGCCAAACGATCTGCCTTGCCTCAGAGATATCCACCGGGAGCTGCTTTCGGATCAAGTAATCGAGGTACTTGTTCGTCCAGATTGGCTCGACTAGGAAGAATTGCTTTGAGATGTTGTGAGCGAGTTCAATGATGGCGCTTTGTCGACTGGCCTCTGTTTCTGTTGTTGCTGGCACCTCCGTGTGCTTCTTCAGTTTGACCGATCTTTTGCTGATCCGCTCGAAATAAATTCCTGGCGGATATACGGCGTTTGTTGACCCGATGTTCACCAATCTGTCAGCTTCTTCATTACTTGACCGGGCAATGTGCTTCAGTTCGCACCCTTTAAAGCTTCCTTCGAGCAGGTTATACATGTCGTGATAGGCAATCATGTTTTCTGCGACGGTGTCGCATTCCTTCATCGTCTGCTGTACGATGAGGTTTGAGTCTCCGTATATCATCAGTCGAGTGGCACCGCGGGCGATTGCCATTTTCATGCCGTGCAGGCGTGCTTCATACTAGGCGGCGTTCTTGGATGCTGGTTCGTCGAGGGGGAAGTCGAGGCGTATAACATACTGTAGTTTGTCACCTCTTGGCGATATGAGGATTACACCAGCTCCCGCTCCTTCGTTTCTCATCGACCCGTCGAAGTACATGATCCAGAAGCTTGTGTACCCTGGAGGTCCTGCAATTTGCAGCTCTGTCCACTCTCAAAGGAACTGTACGACCACCTGGGACTTGAGGGCGTTGCGTCCTGTGTATATTATGTCCCAGACGCCTAGCTCGATGCTCCACTTTGTGATTCTTCCGGATGCCATGGGGTTATTCATGATTGTATTGAGTGATGCATCGTTTAGCACCGTGATGGTATGCTCCTGGAAGTAATGTTTAAGCTTGCGAGCTATAAGGAGCACCCCATACGCGAGTTTCTGGTAGTGGGGGTATCGTTATTTGCATGGCGAGAGTATCTCGCTGAGGTAGTATACTGTTCTCTGGGCACCGTATGCTTTTTCGTCCTTAGGCCGCTTGAAAGTGCATGGTGCCCCATATGTGGTTTTGGTAATTACTGACAATCCCTATGGACTAACGTTTGCATTGAATTATCCTTGTAGTTCTTGTTCATAGGAAATAATGGAGTTCATGTGTTGAACTCTATTAGCTTCCTTGATGGCCATTGTTATATTCAAGGATTTATATGAAGAATGGTCATGGTTTGAGTTGAGGTTATTGCTAGTGTGTCTTGAAGAAAAGTATTATGTTATCCTTCATGGTTATCTTCAAGACATCATCATTTGAAGTGAGAAGAAAAGATACAAGGTTGATCAAGCTAGTGATCAACACACAAAGCTACACGATGTACCAAGTGGGATTGTGTATCTCATGGTATGGTAAGAAATTGTCAATATAGCTTTGTGATCTAACCCATATATGTGTGTGTGGCATCTCTATGTGTGGTTAGGTATCTTTCCATGGGCATGAACAAAAAGGTAGATTTCATATAGCCCATGGTCTATGTCATCGTCGAGCGATGTTCGTCACCTAGCTTGACGTGGAAGCTCAAGTGAAGCATCTAGAAGAAATCCTATGCTTGAACCTTTCCATCCATATGGAGATTATGGTCAAGTGAAGATGTTCATGTGATAAGCTCTCTCATATTAGCTTATGGGGGAGCAATTCACAATCTTCACGAAGCGAAGCGCAATCAAGAAAGGTGGTCCAACTTGAGGTGATTAAGATCGCCATCATCTAGCTCAATTGGATTGCGCAAGGCAAAGGTATGACTTATATAGGGTTTCTATTTTACCGGTCTCATTATGCTAGTTGGGAGACCGGATTATAGGATAGATAACCGTACTATCAAGAGGGGCTCTTGAATGCATATCTTGATCGTATCTATCGTAGAGAGCTCAAACCTTTGCATACTTGGCATCATCCTTCTTGGTTCTTATTTGGGTTTTCTACATGTAAGGTTTTAGATCTTTTCATGTTCTTCATGTCAAGCTCAAGTTCATCAAAAATGGATTTCGTATGAAAAACTTATCGCATTTTTGTTGTTGGAGGTTTCTACCGGTTGTCCTTTATTGATAGGCCAAACCTTTCATCATTTGGTTTTATATTCCCATTTGGACTATGATGTTTCTCTGCATATTCTTGTAGTGCTCGTCGTTGCGATTTCAACGAGCCCAAGAACATCGAAAACGGAGTCCGGATGCAAAAGTTATGACCGTTTTCATATAGGGTGTTCTGCAGTTTTTTCCACCAGCGGAGGCTCCGGTGGTAGCTCCGCCGGAAACCCCTTCGGTTTGAAAGTGGCGGAGGTTCCGGTGAAACCACCGGAGGCTCCGGTGGTTGGGGCATTTTTTCAGCCATTTTGATGTCCTAACTCATCCGGGGGGCGGAGGTTCCGGTGGTTTCACCGGAGGTTCCGCCCCTGCGCGAATTTTCCTCCAACGGTTGGATATTTGGGTGACCTATTTAAGGGGCCTTCTTCCCCAATGGTTCCCCAACCTTTTGGGCAAGTTTGACCTCCATTGTTGACCTCCAAAAGCTTGCTCTCTCTCAATCCCTCCAATGATTCTTGCTTCCACTTGAGGGAAAAGAGAGAGGAGATCTAGATCTACCACTTCACCAATCAATCCCACCTCTTTGTGAGGGGAATCTATTGGATCTAGATCTAGGGATTCATTTGTTGTTTTCCTTGTTCTTCCTCCTTCCTCCCTCCATAGCATTAGTTGCTTTGGTGGGATTTGGGAGAGAAGTTCTTGACCACTTTGTGTGTTCTTGCCATTGCATTAGGTGCATCGGTTTGAGTTCCCCACGAGATTCGTGAAAGAGAAGTTCGTGAGCTTGTTACTCTTGGGTGCTTGGTCACCGGAGAGATTGTTCCTCTTGGGTGTATTGAGCACCCTAGACGGTTAGTGCTTGGGGCTTCCACCTTGTTGCAAGAAGCTTCGTTGAGAGCCTCCAATTGAGTTGTGGAGATAGCCTCAACCTCGTGTAAGGTTTGGTCAACGCCTTCAAGTCGACCTCATAGTGGAAACGAGCATCTCCCTCACCGGAGAATCTCAAGGAGAATAAGGTGTGCACATCCGTGCTATTGAGGAGCGCCTAGGTGGCTCCCCACCTCTCCAACGAAGACGTACTTCCCTTGGGAAGGAACTTCGGTAATCACACCGGTGTCTCCTTGTGCTTCGGTTATCTCTACACTCTAGCTCGTTACTTATGCATTTACCTTTGTGATAGCCATCGTGCTTGAAGTCATCTATCTTGCTATCTCATAGTTGTATATCATGCCTAGCATAAGTTGTTGGTGCACATAGATAAACCTAGCTTGCATAGGTTTTGTGCTTGATAAATTAAACGCTAGTTTTATTCCGCATTTACTCAAGCCTAAACCGTAATTATTTTAAAGCGCCTATTCACCCCCCCCCCCTCTAGGCGGCATCCTTCTACTTTCAATTGGTATCAGAGCCAGGGCTCTCATTGTTAGGCTTCACCGCCTTGAGAGTAATGATGTCGCTTAGTGAATTAGTGCAAGATCCCACATTTCATTTTGATGGCACAAACTATGATCTTTGGAAATTTCGCATGCTCATTTATTTCCGGGTCATGGACCCACACATGGAGCAAATTGTAGAGATGGGTTTTTCTCCTCCGAAGGATCCTCAAAATCCAACTTTAGAGGAAGAGAAAAACTTATCTCTCGATGCTCTTGCTATTAATGCGTTTTTCCTTCTTGTGAGCCTTGTAGTTATTAAGCCACTTTTTCCTATTCGGAATGCTCATGAATTATGGACAAAGCTTCAAGATAAATATGGAGTGTCCAATATTATTGTGGATGATTGCTCTCCCTCCATCTCCGGTCGTGATGAGTTCTCAACTTCTTCTACTTCACCAACATGTGGTAAGCCACAAACTAATGAGATGGTGAGTAGTGATAGGTTTTGCAATAATGATAGTGAGATTATTATTGATGATCCTTCATCTCTATCTTATTGCAATGTCTCATCTTTAGACTTAAACACAACTAGCACAAAAAATGTTTTACATGCTTGTGTTGATAGTCTTTGCATATCATGTCGTCATTGCTTGACTAAATCTCATGATGATATGATTGCTTTATCTTGTTCCCATGATAAAAATGATTGTGTTTCCTCTAGTATTTGTATGGCTAACAATTTAAAGGAAACTCAACTCTCTATGGAACAAGATGTGGACTTGAGTGGTGCCTCAAGTAATGATTCATCATCATCTACCACATTTTGCCTTATGGCCAAGGATTCAAAGGTATCTTCAACTTTGAACCCCAATATATATTATGATGATAGTAGTGATGATGATGTTGGTAAGGAAGATGATGATGAGTCTAAGAAATTACGCTTATGGTTCGCAAGCCTTGTTGGTGAGACCAAAGAAAATGTGAATGCTATCCTAGAACAACTTGATGAGGCTAACTCTCTTGTAGATGAAAAGGAGGATATCATCGTGACTTTCGAAAGTCATAGTGGTAGTCATTCTATCAAGGACAAAGAGCTTGAAAAGGCTTTTGAGAAAGAGCGGTCCCTTAGATCTTCTCTTGAAGAGAAACTATATAGTCTAGAAGAAACATATGCTATTAGCGTTTCTAAGCTTAGAAGGGACAATGAGTTATCTCTTTCGCTTGCTAATGAACTCAAAGCTAAAAATGTTGATGCTTGTGCTACTAATTCTATTTCTTGTGAAGCATCCACATTAAAGGAGAATGTTGAGCTACGGGCTCAACTTGAGTTGCTAACTAGTAATTATGGGAAATTGGAAGAAACTCATGAAAAGCTCTCAAGCTCTCATAAGGATCTTCTAGTCTCCCATGAGAGTCTAAAATTAGCTCATAAGGCTATGTTAACTAAGGTAACATCTTGTGAGCCTCATGTGGACAAAGGCACAATATCTACTCTAAATGCTATATTGCCTTGTGCTAGTCCTAGTAATTCATCCTCTCATAATGTTCCCACATCTTATGATGAATTGCTTTCCTTACCTTGTTGCTCTAATAATGATGCATCTACTTCCTCTAGCCCTTGTGTTGATACTAACCATGTAGAGGAAATCAAAGAGCTCAAGGCCCAAGTCACTTCATTGGAGAAAGACTTGGAGAAGTGTCATAAAGGGAAGTCCACACTTGATAATATGTTGAGTGTCCAAAAATCCCCCAATGACAAGAGAGGACTTGGATTCATTTCCAATCACAAGAACAAGTCCAAGGTCGACAAGAAGAAGGGCCATGAACAAGTCAAGAATTTGGCGAATATTGTTTGCTTCAAGTGCAAGGTTGAAGGGCATCATGTTAGATCATGCCCTATGAAGAAGAAGAAACTTAGCGAGAAGCAACGAGGGAAGCGGCCACAAGTTCAACCTCAATCTCAACTTCAAGTTGAAGAAAGGCCTCTTCCTATGAAGACTCAAGCTAATGCTTCTAAAGTTGAGAAATCAACTAAGAAGAATGGAAGGAGTCGTTGTTGCTACTTATGTCGTGAAAAGGGCCATCTTGCTTCTTCATGCACTAATGGTACATTATCCAACCCTATCATAATTGATGATGTGTATTCCATTCGGAAGGATGATGTGGGCAATGTGTTTGCCAAATATGTTGGTACTCAAAGTGGTGTCAAGAAAAGAACCATTTGGGTTGCCAAGCCTATTGTGACTAACCTCTTAGGACCCAACTTTGTTGGGGACCAACAAGCTCAAACTTGATCAATAGGTGTTATCGGAGGGCATTGGAGACTTGGCTATATCATGAAGAATTAAGGGATCTTCATCACGTATATTTTCCTTAAGCCAAGTCATTTGGATTATCACGTCTCTATCACATATTCCATGCTCCTTCTTGCGGTAACTTGTGTTATTACATTATATATATACATTGAAAGTTGCTTGCCCCTTTGCATATATTGGTTTTGTACCTTGCTTGTATTTTGTATATTTTGTGCTTAATACTTACTTATCCTTGAGTAATCTAGTATGTGTTTGTCGGTTCGCACAAAATGTATGTATGAGTTTGCTTTGAGCCTAATTGCATCTTGTGTGTATCTTATTTGGCTCTTTTGAGTGATTAATGGACTATCCCATTTTGGGAGAGTTATATGCCTTTGGCACTTCACAATCCCAAAATGTGTGTACATGAGGAATACCACATAGTGTTGATATTTCAATATTATCTAGTCTCTATGTGGTATCTCATACTCATGAGAAATTCAAATTCTAATGTCTATTAATTATCTCAAGTTGGTTTTTGTTTGACTCTTGCTAAGAAAATACGGATTATCACATTATGGGGGAGTAATATGTTTGTGCATATTACAAGCCTAAAGAATGTGAACATTTAAGGTTTTGCCACGTAGAATTGATATTGTTAATTATCTTATTCCTATGTGGCATGTGTGCTCAAACTAGTTCCAATTTTCTTAAATGATTTTATTTGCTCATCTTTTGGTATCTTATTCGTGAAAGAGTTTCTTGGTGCGGTTTTCCACAAATTAGCACTAGAATTTACCTTCTCGGGAACCAGTTGCTTCTTGATATATTAATCATTTCTTTGCATGATCATTCGACTATTGAAGCCACCAAGAATCTCTATTTAAGTATGGTGTTTTCATTCCTATCTTTTACCACATACTTATGTTTTGTGAATATGATTGTGAACAAATATACCACCGAGAAATATCTCCATAAATCTCTTGTCTTTGACAAGTTATAATAATTTGTGGTAAGTTTATTGATCATATTTACTTTGTCCATTGCTCTAAAATTGCCTTGTTTCTTGCCAAGGATTTGTTTGGTTCAAACTCCTTTGTGTCTTCCTTACTCTACTCAAAATTTGTTTTATGCTTTATTGAGTTAGGAAAAGCAATGATCCCATTCGTGTGCACTCTTATTCAAAGTCATACTTCTTTGTGTTGCATTTCTTGGGAAGCTATCCTACATTGAGTAGAACACAATTCTTTAATTGGTATTGCATCTTATTGCTTTTCTTGAGCTTGACTAGTGTTTGAATAATATATATGGAGAGTAATGATTCCATTGCGTGCATCTTGTATTCAAATGCAATATCATAATTAATGCACTATTATTGGAAGAACTATCCTATACGTGTTTGAACACTTGTTGTCTTGAAATTGGTATTTTATCCCAGTGACTTGTCTCTTTGGAAGACGAACATTTTTCGTCTTGGTACTTTGTGTGCCATCATGAAAAGTGTAGAGGGTTTGTTTATTCGTTGATGTTTTTCTTTTGTTATCTTCTCTATTTGATTTCCTAAAATCATGTGTTGGTTTGGGGTTTTGATATAACTTGGACACTTTGTTTGATTTTATCTCTTGTGAGTGCCTTCTTTGTTTTAATTGGTATTTTGTCCTATTTGTATCTTGTTTGGTTCTTGAAAGTTTTGTGCATGTATATTTACTATGTATATTCTTTGACATGCTTACTTTCGTTGATCCAATATATAGGATAAACTCCATCAAATCCTAAATGGCTAAGATGCGCATACAATTCAAATTCATATTAATATGCATATACTTATGTGGAGTTTGTCTTATGTATTGTAGTTGTTCTAACTACTTTGGACCCAATAAGTTTGGGAACCATGTTGTACTTGATTTTTGTTTTTAGGTACAATGGAGATACATTGGTTGCTTGCTCCATTCATAAGGAAGGTGTTCTCACCATCATATCATAGGAGTCAAGCTACGATGATTATCAAACTCGCATCCTCTTCATCACAAATGTCGTCTCGGTAACAAGTATCTATTCCATGCATACATTTTTAGCTTTCAATCTTGTGTAGGTTGCATCTTGACATGAATTCCATTTGTTGCATTTCATTTGGCTCTTGCAAATGTCTTATCAAAAACATATTTATTGCAACTATGAGTAAGCCGGGATGATTACATACTAAGGGGATATTTATAATCAATTTCATGATTCACCAATCCCAAGTATATTAATCTAGTAACTTCTACTTTAAGTCTCTCATATGCAATATTTATGAATTCTCAAAAACCATTTGAATCTTTTGTGATATGTGTTACCTTTCTCGAAGCATTCCAACTATCACTTTTCCCTTGTGATATTTGTGATGCTTTGATGAGTTTATTGTTTGTCCATCTATATCCCCGTAAGATTAAACTAATCCTAGTGCTTTGCTTTCAAACAAAAATCTTATTGGTATATTTATGAACCTATCTTGGATATCATGTTCTTTACCCTTGTACCTATTTTTGTGTGTGCATATTTCTTTGTGGATATATATCTTTGTGATTGGTGTCCACTTAGAAACTTATACACACGAGAATAGTTACATCTTTAATTGATATTCTATTTCTTAGTGACCATGTTTTATTGCTTTAGATTACTTGGTGGTTCCTAGAAGGCACAAGCTTTTCTTTTTCTTTTGGTATTCCTTTGGCATCTTATAAAGCTTGTGGACATATGTGTTTTATCATTTGTTGGTTTGTGTGTATGGGAAAGACATGATATGCACTATGTGACTCATATATTTAAAGACTATGATGAAGCATTGCTCATCCTATTAGTCTCCTACAAATGTCCTTCCTTGTCATACTCATCTCTTTCGGTTGAGTAAATCTTTACTTGTCGCTTCTTGATCTTAATTGCTCAACTCTTGTTTGTTTGCAAGTTGCTTTGCTCCATTTCCTATCTATTCTCTTGCTCTTGTTTGTGTTCAAAATTATCTAGAAGGGAGTGATGATTCCATGTTGTGCACATTATATAGTAATTCAAATTTAACATTGTGCATGTACCTTGGGGAGTTCCCTCTTGATTTTCTAGAACACTTGGTTGATCTTATCATAATATTCATTTTGGTCAATCGTTTTTTTCGGATCCTTTGGTTGGTTGCTTCTTTATGAAAGTATCCTTCAATTTGACTTTGCTTGTAATTCTTTGGATCCTCAATATAGTTTGATCTCCCTCCATCTATTCCTAGTTGGATACATGCTCTTGATTTCACTCATATCATGAGGAATGCATACACTATGGGGGAGCTCTTATTATATTTGCCTTCTAATCTTTTTTTTCCCATCTTGGCAATGGATGCCAATGGGGGAGAAGTTTAGAGGGTTTAAGGGAATTTGGTTCTATGCTTTAGTTTCGTTCTTAAGCATTTGCCTTCCATGCTATTTCATCCTTGCTCTTTGTGTTTTGCATGGTTGCTTAATTCATCATATAAACCCTCATAAAAAGGGATTGTCATCAATTACCAAAATGGGGGAGATTGAAAGTGCATGGTGCCCCATATGTGGTTTTGGTAATTACTGACAATCCCTATGGACTAACGTTTGCATTGAATTATCCTTGTAGTTCTTGTTCATAGGAAATAATGGAGTTCATGTGTTGAACTCTATTAGCTTCCTTGATGGCCATTGTTATATTCAAGGATTTATATGAAGAATGGTCATGGTTTGAGTTGAGGTTATTGCTAGTGTGTCTTGAAGAAAAGTATTATGTTATCCTTCATGGTTATCTTCAAGACATCATCATTTGAAGTGAGAAGAAAAGATACAAGGTTGATCAAGCTAGTGATCAACACACAAAGCTACACGATGTACCAAGTGGGATTGTGTATCTCATGGTATGGTAAGAAATTGTCAATATAGCTTTGTGATCTAACCCATATATGTGTGTGTGGCATCTCTATGTGTGGTTAGGTATCTTTCCATGGGCATGAACAAAAAGGTAGATTTCATATAGCCCATGGTCTATGTCATCGTCGAGCGATGTTCGTCACCTAGCTTGACGTGGAAGCTCAAGTGAAGCATCTAGAAGAAATCCTATGCTTGAACCTTTCCATCCATATGGAGATTATGGTCAAGTGAAGATGTTCATGTGATAAGCTCTCTCATATTAGCTTATGGGGGAGCAATTCACAATCTTCACGAAGCGAAGCGCAATCAAGAAAGGTGGTCCAACTTGAGGTGATTAAGATCGCCATCATCTAGCTCAATTGGATTGCGCAAGGCAAAGGTATGACTTATATAGGGTTTCTATTTTACCGGTCTCATTATGCTAGTTGGGAGACCGGATTATAGGATAGATAACCGTACTATCAAGAGGGGCTCTTGAATGCATATCTTGATCGTATCTATCGTAGAGAGCTCAAACCTTTGCATACTTGGCATCATCCTTCTTGGTTCTTATTTGGGTTTTCTACATGTAAGGTTTTAGATCTTTTCATGTTCTTCATGTCAAGCTCAAGTTCATCAAAAATGGATTTCGTATGAAAAACTTATCGCATTTTTGTTGTTGGAGGTTTCTACCGGTTGTCCTTTATTGATAGGCCAAACCTTTCATCATTTGGTTTTATATTCCCATTTGGACTATGATGTTTCTCTGCATATTCTTGTAGTGCTCGTCGTTGCGATTTCAACGAGCCCAAGAACATCGAAAACGGAGTCCGGATGCAAAAGTTATGACCGTTTTCATATAGGGTGTTCTGCAGTTTTTTCCACCAGCGGAGGCTCCGGTGGTAGCTCCGCCGGAAACCCCTTCGGTTTGAAAGTGGCGGAGGTTCCGGTGAAACCACCGGAGGCTCCGGTGGTTGGGGCATTTTTTCAGCCATTTTGATGTCCTAACTCATCCGGGGGGCGGAGGTTCCGGTGGTTTCACCGGAGGTTCCGCCCCTGCGCGAATTTTCCTCCAACGGTTGGATATTTGGGTGACCTATTTAAGGGGCCTTCTTCCCCAATGGTTCCCCAACCTTTTGGGCAAGTTTGACCTCCATTGTTGACCTCCAAAAGCTTGCTCTCTCTCAATCCCTCCAATGATTCTTGCTTCCACTTGAGGGAAAAGAGAGAGGAGATCTAGATCTACCACTTCACCAATCAATCCCACCTCTTTGTGAGGGGAATCTATTGGATCTAGATCTAGGGATTCATTTGTTGTTTTCCTTGTTCTTCCTCCTTCCTCCCTCCATAGCATTAGTTGCTTTGGTGGGATTTGGGAGAGAAGTTCTTGACCACTTTGTGTGTTCTTGCCATTGCATTAGGTGCATCGGTTTGAGTTCCCCACGAGATTCGTGAAAGAGAAGTTCGTGAGCTTGTTACTCTTGGGTGCTTGGTCACCGGAGAGATTGTTCCTCTTGGGTGTATTGAGCACCCTAGACGGTTAGTGCTTGGGGCTTCCACCTTGTTGCAAGAAGCTTCGTTGAGAGCCTCCAATTGAGTTGTGGAGATAGCCTCAACCTCGTGTAAGGTTTGGTCAACGCCTTCAAGTCGACCTCATAGTGGAAACGAGCATCTCCCTCACCGGAGAATCTCAAGGAGAATAAGGTGTGCACATCCGTGCTATTGAGGAGCGCCTAGGTGGCTCCCCACCTCTCCAACGAAGACGTACTTCCCTTGGGAAGGAACTTCGGTAATCACACCGGTGTCTCCTTGTGCTTCGGTTATCTCTACACTCTAGCTCGTTACTTATGCATTTACCTTTGTGATAGCCATCGTGCTTGAAGTCATCTATCTTGCTATCTCATAGTTGTATATCATGCCTAGCATAAGTTGTTGGTGCACATAGATAAACCTAGCTTGCATAGGTTTTGTGCTTGATAAATTAAACGCTAGTTTTATTCCGCATTTACTCAAGCCTAAACCGTAATTATTTTAAAGCGCCTATTCACCCCCCCCCCTCTAGGCGGCATCCTTCTACTTTCACCGCTCGACCACTATTACTGTACTAACCACTTGATTAGTTGCGGCTAGGTAAAGGTAGAGGAGTTCCCTTCCTGAGGTGCTGCCAATATGCGCCTGCTCTGCAGCACTCTTTTCAAGTCGACGAACGCCTTTTTTTGCTTCTGCGGTCCATTCGAACTTATCTGCTTTCTACAGTAATTTGTAGAAGGGTAGGGCTTGCTCGCCTAACCTTGCGATGAATCTATTGAGGGCCGCCAGTCGCCCTGTCAGCAGTTGGACGCCACGGAGATTTGTCGGCTCTTTCATTGTCAGGATCGCCTGAATCTTCTCTGGGTTTGCTTCTATTCTCGAGCTGAGACTAGATAGCCGAGCAGCTGGCCGGCAGGCACGCCGAAGACGCATTTCGTCGGGTTAACCTTAATTCTGTATGCATTGAGTGCGTCGAAGGTTTCTCTTATGTCCTTGAGGAGTGTGTCCTCCACTCGAGTCTTGATGACGATGTCGTCAACATACACTTGTACGTTTTTGCCAATGAGCTTCGCGACGCATTTTTTCATGCAGCGCTGATATGTTGCGCATGTGTTTTTTAGCCCGAAAGGCATGGTCGTGTAGCAGTAGACATCGTGTGGTGTGATTAATGTTGTCTTCTCCTCGTCTTCTTGTTTCATCCTGATCTGATTATAACCCGAGTAGGCATCTAGGAAGGAGAGGCGCCGACATCCTGCTGTGGAGTCGATAATCTGGTCAATCCGCGGGAGCGGGAAGTTATCCTTGGGGGCAGTGTTTTTCAGAGACGTGTAATCGATGCACTGTGTTTTTCTTCGGGACCAGCACCGGGTTTGCTAACCAGGTGGAAATCTTGATCTCCCTGATGAACTTGGCAGCTAGGAGTCTGTTCACTTCTTCTCCCGAGTGCTCGCTGCTTTGGCTCAAAGAAGGGTCGAGTGGTTTGTTTGACTGGCTTTGCGTCTTTGAACACTTCTAATGAGTGCTCGGCGAACTCCCTGGGTATCCCTGGCATATCGGATGGCTGCCAGGAAAAAAAATCCCACTACTCAAGGAGGATTTCGACGAGCGCGGTTTCCTATGCGGATGATAGGGTGGTTGACATGATCGCTGTTTTCATGGAATCTGTTGGGTAGACTTGATGCTTTCGAGTGTCGCTTTGGAGCTGAACTCGGGGTCTGGGGCATTTTTCTTGGTTAGTGGCATCACAGAGTTTTCTGTGGTTTTTGCCAGCTCTTCCAACTCTTGTTGCATCCCGAAAGATTTTGCGATTTCGTGGAAATCGTTGTCGCACTTGTCTGACTTTTGGAAGTCGCAGTTTACGGTGATCGTGTCGTATTCTCCTGGTAGTTTCAACTTGAGGTAGGTGTAGTGGGGTACTGCCATGAATCTCGCGAACGTTGTTCGGCCCAGAATGGCGTGGTACTGCGATGGCTAGTCGACTACCTCAATGTCCAGGAACTCTCTCCTGTAATTGCGCGGATCTCCGAGTATCACCTCCAAGTTAATTGTTCCGAGTGGTCGGACTGCTTTACCCGGTACTATCCCGTGAAAGGATCTTTCTGATTCTGCGAGTCCCTCCAAATTCTTGTTCATTTTATGGAGTGTATCCGCGTATATGATGTTTATGCCGCTGCCACCATCCATGAATACCCTGGCTAGGTCGTAGTTGCCTATTTGTGCCTGGATGACGAGCGCCGCGTGCCCCGTTCGATACACCCGTGGAGGGTGGTCCTCTCGTGAGAAGGTTATAGGGTGCTCAGACATCTTCAGGTATTCGGCCTTGGACGGTGGGGCTTGTACTGCCATGTTAACGTGGCGAGTGTTGATCTTCTGAACTCGTCGGGATGGGCAGACATTCTATATCATGCCGACGAGCCCGTGGGGATTTGGGTAGCCGTTGCCTCCTTGGTTTGCTGTGGCTGGATTAGCTGGTGCAGGGAGGGCGACTAGTGCCATGTTGTGGTGTCCAGCGGGTGGAGGTAGGGGCGGCGGGTGGTTCGCAGCGGCTCCTCCCGGCAGTTGCGGGTATCTTGGTTTATTGCTATCCTGTGCTTCTTTGTATACGCCTCATGGATGTCTTGGAACTTTCGACAATCCTTGAGGAGGTGAGTGGCCTTGAGCTTGCATGTTCATTTATCTGTGAACATGTGCAAGGAGCAGTATCCATCGAGGTCTTCCTCGGGCGTTTTGTCGTCTGGTTTTGGCTTCCACTCGCGATATCCACAGGATTCGCTGTCACGGTTTCTTTTGAATTCAGCCGCCACCAGCTCCGATTGATCATCATGGTCGTAGTGCCGTCTTTTCCTCCTCCTACGATCACCATTGCAATCATCATCGTGCGCGGGTGAGGAGGCCTTCTCGTTGCGGAGAGACTCTTCACCGTTCGCCCATTTGTCGGCTATCACCATTAATTCGCCAATTGATTTAGGCGTGCTTCGCCCCAGTTCTTCTTGGAAGGCTGCGCGTCGAGCTCCCTTGGTGAAAGCCTCGATTGCTATCTCCTCTAATATGTTCCCCGCCGTGTTTTTGAGCGTGGTCCATCTATGTATGTACTCGCGAGTAGATTCACCGCTCTTCTGCTTGCAGGCTCGCAGTTCCTCGATGGACGCTGGTCGCTTGTACGTTGCCTGGAAATTTTTCTCGAAATCGCAGGTGAGATCGTCCCAGGATCTGTAGTGTGCGCGCGGTCTTCCTTCGAGCCAGCTTCGGGCCGCGCCGACGAGGTGCAGGTTTAGGTAGTGCATGGCTGTAATTTTGTTTCCGCGCTGGCACTTCACCGCGGTCAGGTAGTCCGAGAGCCAGGTCTTGGGTTCCTGCGAGCCGTCGTATTTCTGGACTTGCGTCGTGAGTTTGAATCTCTTGGGCATTGGAGCCTCGCGGATGCTGCTGCTGAAGCACACCCTGCCGCACGCTTCCTCGTCAGAGGAGGTGGATAACGATCGGGCGCAGTTTCTGCGTGCGCGAGCTTTATTGACCTTACTTTGCACAATGTCCCCACGTGCGTCGTATTGGGCCCGGTCGCAATTATCTTACCACCATGGTTCCCTGCTGCGATGTCACGAGCGGCTTCCGTGGTGCCGTGGGTTACTGTCACGGTGTCGCGGGCTAGCGTCATCGTTGCGCCGGCTGTCGCCTCGGCGTCTCGCTTCTTTGCCCCTGGGGTGGCGAGGTGATCCCTTGTCTCCTCTTCTCGGTGACGTACTCCCGCGTCCACTGGGTGTTCTGTCCACTCGAGGGTTGCCGCGTTTTTGCGAGTTTGGGCGGCGATGGCTGCTCCGGCCATGCTTAGGCCTTTTTGGACTTGGCGATGCTGCTCTGCGCGGGGGTTGTTCTCTGGCGGCTGATTTTCCTGTAGATAGGTGGCGGTGGCCAGGACCGCGGCGGCAAGAGTCGTCGGGTGCACGTTGCCCTCGTCGTCAACGTGCATGAGGGAAGTATCGATGGTTTTACTGATCTCGCTGAGAGAGCCTTGGTCCATGCGAGCGGTCTTCGAGACGTACTTTCCCTTCCTGATGGGTTGGTTCCCCTCCGAGTGGGTCCTGGACAGTGCGACACGGCGCACACTCGAAGCTTCTGCCGCTTATTTACGTAACTCGAGCTATTTGCGGGCGTCCGATAGTTGGCGGCTTTTCAGCGATAGGTGGTAGTGGTACACGATTAGATCTTCCTAGGAAGACCCGGGATCTATAGGGTGGCCCGTCTGCACCGCTGCCTTCGCTTTAACACAGGCGGCTCGCGAAACCTTGATCTGTTCCTGCGCTGCGAGGCTCACCTTTGTTTCGGCGGGTTCTTCGACTGGATCTGCCATGTAGACGTGGGCCAGATATGGCTCGCAAGTCTTTGGCGTGGGCCAGCGATCCTCGCTGAGTTTGGAGGGTTCCTTAGCCGCGGTTGTCTGGAAGTCGCGCGTGTTGTAGCGGATGGAGCCGTCGCTCAACTCCGAGTTGCGTCCGGTGTTGCTAAGTGGCGATTCTGGGATTGTCGGGCTCGAGATGGATTCAGAGTCTGATTCATCGAGCTCGGTTTGGTCAGGGAAGCGTAAGATTCCTTCCTTGCTGGCGCGGAAGCGGAGATCACCGAACGTCATGTTGACGCCTTCCTAGAGTCCGCTGAACGCCGGACGAGATTCCGGCGAGTAGGGCGTGTAGATGAACGACCCGAAGCAGATTGGCTATGAAGGAGCCGAGGTTTCCGGTCTCTAGTCGAAGCTCGGTGAAGATGAGGCCGATGATGTCGTCGATCCAGCGCCCGCCGTTTCCATAGACGGCACCAATTGTCGATTATAATCCCTCGGATGGTCTGGTAGGGTTTCGAGTAGGTGAACGAAGTAAGCGCTGGTGACAACGTCGGCTAACAGGGGCACAGTTTACCTAGGTTCGGGCCCCTCGTAGAGGTAAAACCCTTACTCCTGCTTGTCTATCTCTGTATTATGAGCATTGGTTATAATGGAGGGTGCGCAAGCTGAGAGATTGAATCTCAAGCTGTGGCTATGGTGGTGAAAAACTGAGATTGGATGTCCCCCTCGGGTTTCTCTCCCAGCCTTTAAATAGATGGCCAGGTCTCAAGCCGTACCCGAGGGGGTTACAAACCCTAGCTCTAGTCGGTGGAAGCCTTCCATCTTGCCCCGCAAGTCTTGCGGGTGGGCTATTGCTGGGCCAACTAGAGCCACGGGGTAGTCCTTTGCGCTGGGCTTCAGCGCTGGGCCTTAGACCAGTTAGGCTCACTCGACAGGTCCTGGAGTCATCCCCTCGTCAGTTAACCTTTTGACCAGAACCCTCGCAATATATCTCCAGAGTGTGTTGCAAAGCCTCCACACTTCTTCCATCACTACGGGCACAGAAAATGATATCGTTCGCAAACTGTAAATGAGATATAGGGGGTCCGAGTCTACCATTACATAAACCTTGTAGTTCACCTCGTGTCTCCTGTCGTTGCAAGACACAGGATAACCCTTCCGTACATAGAAGTAATAGATAGGGGCTTATAGTATCCTCTTGCCGAATCCCCCTAGTTGGAATGACAGGCTCTGTGAGCTCTCCATTAACTCGGATGGCATATCTTACTATCGTGACACGCCTCATGACAGTGTTGATCCATGATTGGGCAAAACCGAGTTTCTGAAGGAAGCCTGAGAGATAATTCCATTCAACTCTATCATATGCCTTCATCATGTCCCCCTTGAGAGGAAAGAAATGCCACTTTGATCGTTGTTGTCTAATAGTGTGTAGACTTTCATAAGCAATTAGAGAGTTGTCCATGAGAAAACGACCCGACACAAAAGGCACTCTGATTTTCAGAAATGATCTCGGGCAAGATGAGATTGAACCGATTTGCCAAAACCTTTGAGGAAATCTTATAAAGCACATTACAAAGACCGATAGGGAGAAAGTTCTTTAGATGTGTCGGATTGGTTACCTTTGGAATTAACACAATCGAGTCACAAAGGCCCTCTAGTAATGGAATCCCATCCAAAAAACTCCTCACAGCCTGATAGATTTCATCCTCAAGAAACTCCCAATGGATCTGGTAAAAAGAGCCGGAAAACCATCCGGGCCAGGACCTTTTGTTAGACCCATTTGGAATAGCGCTGTCTTGATTTTTTCATTAGTGCACTCTTTAGTTAAATCTGCATTCATGTCACTAGAAACTTTGCAAGGAATAGCATCAAGAGCAACATCAGTGAACCTGGTAGGTTCGAAAGTGAACAATTATATAGAGAGATGTTGAACCATACCTTTAATACCCACATGGTCCTCAAACCGAGAACCATCATCATGTTGGAGAGCTTTTATTCTAGGCAAAATCTACCCGCAGGTGCCGCTCGCTCGTCGCTCACAGCGGCGGGTCGTTGCGATTCGTGCAACGGACGCGTGCGTCGCTCACGCCCACGCGGTGCAACCGCTCTCGCGATGGAACCTCCCACGCGTCACGCGCGTGCGTAACGGCGAGGTGGTGGTGGGTCCCAGATGTCTGTGACTCAGCGGAGATTAGGGGAGGCGTTTTTTGAATTTGGGGAACCGTGCCCAGGTCGTTTTCTGCCCAAATATCTGCGCCGCTCTCCTCCCCGGCGACGAAATCGATTTCGCCTTCCTTGCCGCTGCTTGCCCGTCCGCCGCCGGTGGAAGCTTCGGCTCCGTGCATCCTCGCCGTGGTGAGTTACTACTTGCCCTTCCCCTTCCATTATTCGCTTAGAGTGCGCCGTTTCACCATTACTTGGGTTCTTCAGATCTGCCATTCCGCGCCGCCGTCAGCCCGCATGTTCTCTCCGTCGCTCTGGTCCTCGCCGTGGTGAGCCCCCTCTTCTCTCCGTCGCTCTGGTCCTCGCCGTGGTGAGCCCCTCTTCTCTCCCTCGCTCTTGTCCTCGCCGTGGTGAGCCCGCACCTTCCCCTCTCTGCGGCGGCGTGGCGGAGCGAGGCATGGCTGGTGCGGCCGCAGGGGCTCGAGTGGGGACACACATCGGTGGTTAGATTTGATCCGTCCGTCGCCCAGCTCCCTGCTCCCCCTGGGATGGGATGCAATCAGGTTGGCCGCAGAGCGGGGGAGAGGTGGCTGCGCTGCGGGCCGGAGCTTGAGGCGGCGACCGCGGGCTGGAAAGCGGTGGGGAGTGGAGTGAGGTGGAAGAGTGGTCGTGGCGGTGGCGGTTGCGGGGAGGCGTGCGTCTCGTGCTCCGGTTGTGGGGGGGGGGGGCGTGCGTCTCGTGCTCCGCGGGAAGGGTGCCATGTTTGGCATCAGGTGTCGGCGCCGCGGGGAGAAGAGCCTCGCCGGAATGTCGATACCATTGTGATAGAATAGCTTCATGGCATGATCTAAAAAGTAGGCACTTTTAGGACCTTGCGTGGAAGGGGACAGGAGTTAGGCACGCGCCTGCTCGGCGCTGCGGCGGTCTGACGTGCTGTCCAGGACACGGTGATGTTGGCACGCCGTGTTCTCCGCTGTTAAGACGCGGCTCGGCCACTTTGCAGCCACCGCCTGCTCAGTAGAGATAGTGCCATTGTCATGTGGTTAGGCTGAATTCATGTCCCCATCGCCTTGTTTTAGCCCGCATAGCTAACTATCTGTGGATGAGCACGCAGATACCCCTCGCCGTGTTCAGCCCACTCGACCTACTCGCCGTGGTGATTACGCAGATCACCTATCCGTACTTAACTCGCAGAACCCACTCGCCGTGCTTAGCATGTAGTTGCCCCTCGCACAGACCACACAACCGTGGTTGTTTTTTGTATATAGTTGTTTTGTTTCTAGTTGGTAGTTATTTGTTAAGAAATTGGTTGTTTGAGCTAACCCCAATTAAAGTGACAAATGAGAAATAATTTTGCATTTTTGCCAAGTGATAATCTGGCATTTGTTTTGCAATATAATGTGATAAATGTGGACAATTAATCTGGTAACCTAGGTAATAGTATAATAACACTCTAATTGTGGCTACTTTATTTTTGTAGATACTCATAGGACAACCCCACGACTGTGAGTACTGACCAGTTAATCCGATAACTGCGGCTAATTAAGTTGATAACTGATTTTTGTAGCAACTAATAGAATTATTTGATATTATGATAACCTTGAATACTTAATGCGATAACTGCAAATAATTAACCTGATAGCCTAGCTAATAGTAGCATAACACTATAATTGCGGCTACTTTAAATTTTTACCTTCTGTTTTGGACAACTTGATGGATATGGCTAATAATATAGTAGACAATTGGGAACACCCTGCAAATTATCAGTTAGCTCACACGTTGAACACAAGCAAAATAAGCTGATAACTACAAGAAAATATCATGGTAGCATAGGTTGAGTAAACCGGTAACTTTTAGTACCATAAGTTTATTTTGCGGCACAGTCACTATGTTTTCTATTGAATAACCTGTGAAATGAAGGAGTCATCTGGTCCCTCATTCATTTACTAATTTTTTTAATTATATTTCTGTTTTTCAGGAAATTCCGTGGATGCTCAAGTGTGTCTCCTTCTGTAGCCGCAACCAAATCTTGTTCATTACTTTTTAGAAGATGCAGATCCTGCTGTTCACGCCATGAAAATGAAATTGGTAATTGTTCGACGAATAGATGGCATGCTTCTTTTTTGTAACTAACGTCATGTATTCTGTTAACTTGTTTCTCCTAAGTGAACCTGATAGATAGCATGCATTCTTGATAGCTACGATCATTTAAACACGATTTTTAACCCTGCTATCTAGCATGATTAAGTAGCATTAACTAAGATGGTAGCTACCTTCAGTTAACCTGGTAGCTACCTGAAATTATCCTGATATCTAGTATGAAATATCTCGATAGCTTTCCAAATTTAACTACGCATGATTTTAGCATGATAGCTATCATGAATTATCCTAATAGCTAGCTTCAATTAACCCGATAGCCAGCATGCACTATAGCTTTTGAAATTTAACTTTTCTTGCATGACATAACATGATAGCTAGCTTTAATTAACCAGATACCTAGCTTTAATTAACCTGATAGCTAGCATGAATTAACCTGGTAGCTGGCTTGATTTCCATTGATAAAAGCATATTGTTTCCTTAGTTGGTTACTTGGTCATAAAAGCCACCAGGTTAATTCATGACTAAATGCTCACCCACAATAATACCTAGCTTTAATAAATGTTGGGAACAAGCAAGCACAATTGTGTTCGGAATCCGGTAGCCATTTTTTAAGAACTTGGTAACCATTTATAAACATCTAATTGTTTTCGGGAATCTGTTTGCTAGTTGCAGACAACTTGATAGGATGAACTAAGATAGCTGCCATTAATTAATCTGGTAGGTATCTTAAATTGTCCCGATATCTAGCATGAACCATCCTGGTAGGTAGCTTTTCAAATCAAATTTTTGCATGATTTTAACATGATAGTTATCATGAATGATCCTGGTAGCTAGCTTCAATTAATCTGATAGCTAGCATGAATTATCCTCGAATGTAGTTTTTGAAATCTAACTTTTCTTGCGTGACTTAACATGATAGCTAGCTTTAATTTGCCTGATAGCTAGCATGAGTTAACCTGGTAGCCATGATGCATTAAATTGGTAACTACTATTATAGATCTTGATGCTACCTTTGGCTATATGGAATAACATTCTCTGAAATTGCTAGGTTTGCTACTGTTCATCATTGTCCATATTGTACCCGCAATTATTTTTGCAATGTGAATATTTATTAGTGTTACTATTTTTTTGCAACAGTAGAAGGTTGACACTAAACAATCCAACAAGTTATGGTGTGCAAGGCGGCGGCTAAAGAAATCAAGTTATGGTTCATCTAGATGTTTTGTTAGTGCTATATGCAAAACCATTCTGTTAGCAATATGTGCTGCATGTTTTTAACCTACTTGAACTAGATGGTTTCCTTTTTGCTGCATGTGTGTAATACATGATCTACTAGTTATAGTACTCTAAAATTAATACGCCAGACATGATGTTCTAATTCTGTTTGTGTCCCACGTTTTTTGCTCAACCTGGTGCATGATTTGGATGCTTTTATGCCATCTATTATGATCTTATGGTTTCTGTGCAACTTGGTGCATGATCTAATTGTTTTTGAAGTTATGACCGCTCAGAAAGCATCAGTTCAAATTTCCGCAACCGTTTTTTCTGCTTGTTTTGAGTGCTGAAATCTTCTGTTTTCGGCCGGTGTGCTAGTTTTCGTTGGAGGTATTGTTGTTGGGCTTTTTTGTGCAGCCCAGAGACATAGTCGCTCGCGCTCGGGAGTTGGTGGGCCTTTTGTGCAGCCCGGAAACATAGTCGCTCGCACACAGAGGGAATTCCTTGCATGCGTTGACCGCCGCTCGGGAGTACTAACTAGCGGCGCCGCCGCCTAGTCTTGTCCTTTATTCTATTTCATTTCTTGCGTGCTCTCGCTCGCGCATGGAAAAAAGCTGTGTTTCGGTCTCCTTCGTGAATCCACTCAACGCGGGAACGCTGTCGTGCCATGATCTCCACGCGTTCAAATATCTCATACGGCTCTTTCTCCAGCATGCGGATTGTAGCCACTGACTCATCTGTCACTGCCATGCACAAATGTTTCAGTCGTTTCTCCAGCTTCTGAATTTTCCGACGAATGACACCAAAAGCCTCTCTGCTCCAAATCCTGAAGCGAGCCAGCAACTTGGTGAAGAGTGGACCAAGTTGACTGCAGTGATTTATCTCCGCAAGCCTTCTCAGTCCAAGCCTTCTCTACAAAATCTCTGTAATTCGGAGCTCTCAGCTAAGCAGCCTCGAACCGAAAGCTGTGTTGTAATGAAGTCCACTCAGAAATACTATTCAACTTAGAGAGATTAATAAAGATGGTAATGTGATCAGAAGCTGTAGTAATGAGATTCTGCACATTACAATCATCGAGTAGTGTAGTGAGATCTCCATTAGCAACAGGGCGATCAAGCCGAACCTTGACATGGTTGTCAGCACATTGTCTGTTATTCCATGTGAATTTGGGACCCGAGAATCTGAGGTCCACTAAGCCAAAATCATCCAGACATTCACGAAATAATGACATATGTGACTCCGATCTATTACACACCCCCATGTGCTCATCTTGGCTCAATGCTTCATTGAAATCACCGCAACAAATCCACGGCCCCTCCTGGTCCGCCCATAGCCGACACAGAAAGTCCCAGAACTCATGACATTGATCCCTCCATGGCTCGTCATACACAAAAGTTGCCTGCCATGGTGTCTCGCTCTCCGAAGAGATAACCACATCGATGCAGTGGGAGTTGAAGCCTTTAAGAGACAGTATACTATACTGTGGCAACCGGAATAATACGATACCACCACTTATCCCTACACTACTCACCGTGAAACTCCCAGAGTATCCTAGAGACATGGGCGTACCTAGGGGTGCGTTGAGTGGGCCGTGGCCCACCCAGAATTTTGGGATATTTTTACTACCCATAGTTCGACCAATAGATTTTAATGATCTTACTGCTTTTAGTCGTCATTTACGTGCGAAATTGTGACTAGTTCGTCTCTCGATTCCTCTCTAGAGACTTAAAAAATACATACCAAATTAAATTTCGTGAATCAATTGCCTATTTAATCTATTTATTTCGTAAAAAAAACTGTGGTGCGACATTTTTTTGTAGTTTGCCTAGCCTTCAGTTTTTTCCTAGGTCCGCCAGACCACATAAATTTTGGGGCTCTAGTATCCCTTCATCTTTGTCCCGGATGAGAAGAGGAAGGAGGGTCAAAATGTCCGCACTAACCAGCGCAGCTCACCAACCACCAAGTCCGACCCCAAACCTCGGCAGTTCCAGCATAAGATACTCATTGCATCTGGCGAGACTGCTCCGCAGTCGCCGCCGGATCCGCCGATCGAATAGATGTCTTGTGATTCTTATTTGAGTTTGCCACATCGCCGTCTCCACCATCCAGAGTGGCCGCCAGGACAATGGCAAGCAAGTCATGAGAGCCAAGAGGCTCATTTGTGGAGCAAGCAATCACCAGATGTAGCGCTCCCACTTTTTAATAAAGGCAAGAACCCCTGTGTTACTGTACTAGTCCCTGGATGAATTGCTAGCACCACAGTACAAAATAAAATATCATGCAATTGCGTCAATATATTTATTACCTTGCATGATCCAGACTTTACAAAATGGTTTAACAACTTGCATAGCTCAAAGCTAGCTTAAACACAAAGTTTTGCAGCGAAATACATAGTACATCAATGAGCCTCATCCTCTTTATGTGTCACAGGCAAAACATGTTGATTTTAGACTCGAGAACCTAAACGAAATCCACACTCGTCATCAGAGTCATCTGCACGTTGGAATATGCAGCCACAAGGGAGTCAGTACAATTTAATGTACTGGCAAGTGACACTATGGTGGATATATGGAAAATGCTATATTCTACATGCTTATTTGGCTGAGTGGATTTTTGCAGGCTATTTGCATAAAGAAATTTTCCCTATCATTTAATAGAAAATAATTTTCACACTCATTGGACAATTTGGTTGACAGCAAAGTGCTACTACCCATTGGATTAGCACACTGAAAAACCATCAGACACTTCACCAATATTACCCATAATCAAATTTTAGTAACTGAGAAAATCAAGATGAGCGAGATATGTCATAGTTTCCCATCTAGTTACTAGTTTGTCCCTAACCAATGGAACACGGCTAAGATCTTACTTTTAACCCTCGCGAGGTTTATGCCCTTTACCTGTGTTGCCTAATCGACCCCAAACACCATGATACACACCATTAGTAACATGGAAGGAAAGAAGATTAAACCAGAACTCATAAGAAGTAGATCCCCAAACCCCCACGAGCCAAATGATCACACCACAATTGGGTATTAGCGATTAACAACTATCATATCATGTTGAGTTGGTATTGAACACTGGGGAGGGTTTTAGGCCAAGATTGCATAGAATAGGTTCACTAGTGCTCATATGGTTTAGGTATTGGTCTCTCTGTACAAGGTTACTAAACGGAACATTTTTTGCAGATGGAATCATATTAAGATGATTTACTAGGTCAAAATTACTCAAATGGGCATTAAACTTCCAAATCAATTTTAAATTAGTTCAATAATTATTTTGGGATAGTAGATATGAAAGTAAACATCCTAAGGTTTCCAGTGATATTTTACTTATAATTTTTTTAGATTTGTAGAATTTAAACTATGGCAGAAATCATCAAACAAGCATATTTTAAATTGAAAAAATTTAAGTTTGTCTAATTTAAATTTCGACAGTGCAAAAAGATTCTACATGTTCAGAGCTTTTCAAAAAGTCTAAGTTTACTAAATTTGGTCTGACGGTTCAAAAGTTATGAATGTTCTAAGTTGTAGGGGTTTTCATGTAAAACTAGCACACGAATTTTGTACTTGGGGTTAGTCCAGAAAATAGGTAGACTATATGGCATGACGTGATTGGCTGGTAAAATAAGTGATCTACTTGTTGTCGTATGATCAAAATCCTGTGCCTACGTGTCTTAGTCTAGTTTATATAGCGCACCGTACGTACGACAAATATTACGCTAGTCTAAAGTTAAAATAAAATATATATTAAAAAATAAGTCTATTACGACAACAAAATTCGCTAGTCTAAAGTTAAAATAAAATATATTAAAAAATAAGTCTATTACGACAACAAAATTCGCGGCCTCAAATATACTAAAACATGTATTCTACAAATATACGTACAAACGCGAGTTTACGTGGTACCTTCGTCACGTGAGAAGCGCCGCTGAAAAAGAAAATAAGAAATTCCGCCAAAAAATAATTATTATATTCTTGTCAAATCAAAATAAATAGTTTAACCTGAATTTATTTATTTTTTGTGATGATTTTAGCTAAACCATTGATGGTATTATATAGGCGGAATGTGGGGGTATTGTATTTGCAAATTTGCGATGTGGGACTAAAGAGTCATCGCATCCGTGCTTGTGCTCGTACGTGTGCGTGCGGATGCAAATCAGCTATTCAGTTTTTTTTTCGAATCCAAGGTACACGTTCGCGTGACGCTTATATGGGCTGGTCAAGTCGGCTCTTTTAGTTTTTTTTTTCCTTTTCCTGTTCTGCTTCTTTTATTCATATATTTTGAATAAAAATTCCGAATGACACCAAGCCAATTGCACTAGTTCCGTAGAAAAAATATCTATTAATCTACAACATTTTTTCTAACATTTTAATCAATTAAAATTTTGAAAAATGCAAATATTACTTTAACTATAAATATGCATTTGTGTCTATTTCGAAAATAGTTTCAATTTGGTTTCAACAAATTTTTGGAAAATACCATATGTTATCATATTGATTTTAAAACACGTTAGTATTATTTTAATACTAATCTTGTTGAAACCTTTTAAATTTTTTAAACCTTGATGAAACATTAACATATGCATATATTTATTTTGGTGCTTTAAAAATATTTAAGAAGATCAAAATATCATTAAGGTTTCAGATCCTCTAGGTTTAAATGTCATATAAATATTTTCAAAACAATATTTGAATTGAAATCATTTTTTTATGGAATAGCTCTTGCTTTTAAATAATGAATTATTGTGCAAGTATATTTATTAGAAACGATTTTCAAGGTTTATAAAATAGAGGTTTATTTGTATTAGCAATTAGAAATATTTGGAAAACTCATATTAGTTATTTTGTGTTTGAAATTTATTTGAATTTGGTGGCTTGCATTAACAACACAAAAAGTTTTAAATTTTTGTGATTTTTTAACTTTCCAAAAAACCTGGGATGTTACAGATTACCACCCTTAAAAGAAATCTCGTCCCGATATTTGGGAAGGTTAGAGAGAAATATAGGTTTGGGTTACTTGGGTTCCAATGCAACTGGGTGGCTACCACCCTTAAAAGAAATCTTTGTGGGTATATTAATCTGATGGCTTGATTGTGTAGCTTGTCTCCAGATGGCCTCAGTAGAACTTTCCTTCGCAGTAGAGCTGCTGACTAACTGGTGCCTATTGAACTTTATTTGACACTAAGGTGTCACTCTTTGGGTCAATCAAAAGTCCAAGTTGAGAAGATTTCACAGCATCATCTCATTATTTTCATTGATGTCCTTAGTAGGCTTCCATCTTGTGGATTTATTCTTTGAATGTAAACACCATGCATTTTCTAAAGATGCTCTCATGGTAGTCAATATCTTCCATTGCTTTGTACCTTCAGGATTGGTTGATCCTCGCCGATGATTAATACGTTTCAGCAACACTTGCCTAACATAGGGTTATAATTATATCGTACCATTCTATGGCTCGGGCTTAACATCAGCGTCTCTCTAATAGGTATGCCACTCAGATTTATCATCCCTCATAGCAAGGCGAATGAAATAAGTAGTCGTCATGGTAGCTACTCCATGTCGCACTTAATTCATTACTTTCTATTTGATTTGGTGAATCTCGTATGATAACACTCGGTCAACCTCGCTTGTCTAACAGAAAGTGACCAATATGTAAGACATACCTGAGCTAAACTATCGGTTCTTAAGCTAGTAGGTTTGCGTAAACTCTTTTTTTTTTGAACAAAGACGGACCCCAAAGGGCCCTAGATACCACTTTCATTTGATAGCAAAACAATTACATCGCAGTGGCAACAAGTAACATCCCAGAAAAAGGACCTGCGTAGCTGAATACAAAGGGAAAATACTACTGAAAACATAAGATGGATATGCCAAAGAGCACAACCGGAGCCTGCCAGGGGGTCCGTTGAGAACTCGGACGCAACAATCCTGCAGTCGTACTCTTCCAGGGCCTCTTTACACCGCGTCAACCGTAAAGCCAGCGGCTCAACCAGCAATCGCGTCGACCGATGCCAATGAGGTAAAGGATTGAGCTGTATATCTGAATTATCCAACACCGAGCTCAAATCAGGGGGTTCCTTGTCGTTAGATCCGAGAAACCGCAGCAGTCACCCGCCTCCGGCATGTCCCGAACGGCAGGAACGCATAACCAGCATGCCCAATAGCTTACAGTAGATACAAGGTATTGCAGTTAGACATGTAGCAAGAAAGCTCATAGGATGCATCAGCACCAGCAAGTCTAAAATTACAGCAGCACAAGGAAACTGCCATGTAAAGATTACCCTGTTGGTGCTTCATACAGGCTGAATCATCTTCATCCTCCCGGATTGTGCCGTCGCCAACCTTACTCTCCTCGCTACCACGGCCGGCCAGAGCACGAACTAGCTTCACCAATCCAGCAGGAAATAGAGTTGAAGCAGTATCTGGAGTCAATCGTCCGACCGAACTGTAGCCGGCCAGGATCGAACCCGGATTCAGCCTGCCTTTGCACAGACGCCCAGATCCGCCCAAAAATCGCCCTCCTTCGCCTCCATGGCGACTGAATCGAGCTACCCAGAGCATCAATCGTAGCATCGGCACCTTTGAATTTATTTAGAAAAGGGAGGAAGGGAGCTGGGCCAGCACCACCGCTCGTCGCCTCACACCACTGGAGGACAGAAAGCAGCAGGGCCAGCACCACCCAACGCCGGCCGATGCATGCTGCCGGCGGCGGAGAAGCTCCTGGCGGCATAAAGCCAAACTCCATAACAAACAACTTCAAAACAACAACCTCAAAGCTAAATCTACTACTATTTTGTACAGAGAGAGCACGACCACCTAACCCATCCCCATGCCGACGACCAGACCCTCCGAAGCTGCGGAAGGGGAGGGGCGACGACGGGGCGCTGGGGACAACTCTCAAACCACAAGAGAGAGGATAAGGCTAAAGGAAAACCCGTCTCCACGGTTGCGCTCTTTAATACACTAACTGGCACTACTAGAGAAAAGCCTATAGGAGGAAATGAGAGCTCGAGGCGCATATTAGCAAAATGCGCCTCCTATAAATTATGCGAGGCGCATTTCCGAGATGTGCCTCCTATAATGCAAATATAGGAGGCGCATTTCCAAAATATGCGCCTCGCATACTTCATGTGGGGACCACAACCTCCTGGCCCCAGGTTATGCGAGGCGCATTTGTCCGTATGCGCCTCCTATAATATAAGTATAGGAGGCGCACTTCTATAATATGTGCCTCCTATAGTTGGAGGTATACAAGGCGCATTTTAGAATGGGCCTCGTTTAACTTATAGGAGGCGCAGTTTCTAATATGCGCCTCGCGTATTCTAAGCCAAAATAGGCACAAGCGCGCGTCTTCCCCAATTCCCCATTCTCCTTCTCTCCCAAACCATCCACAACGACGGCGGCGCGATCTGGCGCGCTCGATCTCCCAGGCCATCACAGCGCTCGGGATCAAATACGGGACAGCGCGTCCGACGGCGACACCCCCCGCCCACGCCAAGCAGCCCGCCTCGCCATCGCCGCATCCCTACTCCCCTCGCTCCGCGCCGTCGCCCAGTATAAACATTGATCCGGCTCCCGCTCCTGCTCCTGCTCCCGCTTGATCGGTGGATTAGATCGCTGTTCCTGAAGGGGAAGGAGGAGTCGAGATTTGATTCGGGCCAGAGGGTCTGCGAGGGGGCGATATGGGGGCGATGTCCCAGCCGGAGGAGGTGGTGGCGCTCGTCAAGCTGCGCGTGGCGGCGGGGCAGATCAAGCGCCAGATCCCGCCGCAGGAGCACTGGGCCTTCGCCTACGACATGCTCCAGAGGGTCTCCCGCAGCTTCGCCCTCGTCATCCAGCAGCTCGGCCCAGAACTCCGCAATGTCGTAAGCAGCCCCTCTTCACCCCCACCACCTCCTCCTTCGAACCCGCTCCGGTTTCCAGAGCCGCGGCCCTCCGATCTCACGTATGATCCGAGGCGCCGCCGCCGCGCCGGATTTGGCGCAACTCTCAACCACGGCCGCTCATGTTGTGTGCAGGTGTGCATTTTCTACCTCGTGCTCCGGGCCCTCGACACCGTCGGTGAGCGCCGCCAACCCACCTCAATTTCGTTTGAACTCGTTTTGCCGCGTCATGCGTCACAGTGGTCTGGCCTTTTTTGTGCGGTCATGTGCCAGAGTTCATCACTGCTTTCCGTTTTAAGAGCAAGCGGCGCTGCTCACTCTGACGATTTTACCACGTTTGGGTGCAGAGGACGACACCAGCATCCCCACCGACGTGAAGCTGCCCATCCTCCGGGACTTCTACCGCCATGTCTACGACCCGGACTGGCGCTACCTATGTATGTACAGTACATGATCTCTTTCCTTTCCGAACAACACACGGTTCTTGTGCCGTTTGACCTGCTGCTGCTTCGGTTGATCTCATCGGCATGTTTGGCCTCCAGGTGGAACAAACGACTACAAGAGCCTCCTGCCGCCAGCCAATCTCCGCGTCCCACGCGCTCGTTCCGCCACTACGCGCACCCAGGACGCGGTTTGTTCCCTCTCGCTCCCTCGCTCCCTCCCTCCCGTATTTCGTCATGGCTCCCGAGCCCCAAAGTCTTACATCCGTTCTGTTTTGCAGGGCCAGGGCAGGGCTCTGTCGGTGCCGAAGGGTGCCAGCGTCGGCTGGGGCGTCCTCCCGACGGCAAATCGCCACACCAACGCTGCGCTCTGCTCACCGAGCCCTGTGCCGCCAACCTTTGGCGAGGTGCTCTCCTTTTACCTTACTTCCCCTTTCCTGTCTATGTACCTGTTATTGGGGGTTCATGTGCGTACAGAATATTGGAGGAATTTTTCCCTATCTGTGCACTGTGTAGGTAGTACTCTCTGTCTATTTGTTCACTGGGGTGTTCTTGTGCGTAGATTATAATAGAGGATCCGTACCAACTAGCTAGGTGTTGAGTTACAGGCACAGATCAATAACACTATAATTACACTGATCCATCCAAAATACAAATTTGAGCTTCTTGATTTGGGTACACAATGATTAGATTTGATCCCCTCATGGAGAAACTGTTCTGAAACCATGTCTATCCCAAGGCTGTTTTACGGTAATCCCCCAATTATTCAAACAAGCCATAAATATGACCATGACAAGAAAATTGAGCACATCGCACTATCATGTCACCGATGGTTCTCGAAGCTTTTTTTCTGTTGCTAATCCGTTCTCTTAAGGATTCAAACGAAGCTGGTAGAAGGTTCAGATATTGTTGCATCCCTTCTTTGCAAAAAAAAAAAGCTTGCCTAATGCGACACTGGGATGAATCATCACAATTTTCTGATGATCGACTGTCCGACCATTTGCAGCGAACTAATCATCTTATCGTATCTATTTCATACAGTAGATGTTCCTGATTGTTTTTCTTTTTCCTTTTTCATTCCCTTGCTATGCAACACTGTCACCTAGAGCCGACCCCAGGGTTACCAGCAGACCAGGCAAGATTCTTCCATATGTCTCTAGAACTCTATGCCCAACATTGCTATACTCGTCGGCGCCACAAGTCTAGAGATCGATTTCCTAGGCTGTCTTGAGTTCAGATTTGTTCATTCACTGGTCTGAATTGTAGTGCAGTAAGCAGAAAAATAGTGTGGGTTTCTGCCTGTATCCTTGGTTAGGTTTAGCCAGTAGAGAGCTGCTCATTTTAACTATGTTGATGTCAAGCATGATATAGTCATCTTTCTTCTGTAGTCTGCACTTAAAGGTTAATTTACAGGGGTAGTAGAATAGGCATATGAATCTCTGTATGATAACTTAATTGTAATAATAGAGTATTATTTTTGTCAAGTGGCAGCAGTCCAGTTTGATACTCCATGCTTTAGGACCTTTAGAATTAAGAGATGTTTTTGGGCGAGGGTGATGTGCTGACCCGTGACAATGCATGGTGTGGCTGAAAGCAGCATATTGTAGTCAGGCGAGGCCAGGGATCAGTTTTCTTGCTTTCCTGGCGGTCCCAAGGCTGGTTAACTGGAAGCTACTAGGGCACTCGTGTACTCTACAAGGAGCAGTATTATATAAAATGACATGGAAGGGCAATACTGTACACGGTCTGTATCCATCAGGGCGTGGGGTTCGATCTTGATGGGCATATCAGGCTGTGAATTCAATCAATGGACCAATGATGCGTGTGTAAATGGCAAAAAGCTGCCCCCTTTGCTTAGCCCCGCTTTACCACTTGGCATTTTTACTAATTGCGGATTCCTCTTAAGCTTCTTCAAGTCTGTCTGAGAAGTGAAGAGTTAGCATTTTTTCCTGACAAAACCAGTCAATTCTCACTAATATTTGGAACAAGAAAGACAAGTCACTCTCACTACCTGCAAAGCATCATCCAGATGTATCATTTCCTTTTCTTCCAGTAGCCCAGTCTTCCTTAGGTTTTGAACATACTCACTCAAGTGTATCAGTACCGAATATGTTTGTGTGTGAACTTAATAACTGTCAACTTACATTTCATTACTTGAAAAAAAGCAGTGTTGTACTATAGAGAATCACTGTGCCATTAGAGCTGGGTATGCATATCCTGGGTTAGAGGTGAAGAACTCACTGTACTATAGAGCTGGGTAGCCATTAGAGCTGGCTGCCTCTGCTTGCTGCGAATATCTTTACCATATGCATCTTATAATAACTTCCTGATGGTTTTTCATTCGTACTAAATAATTTTCAGAGAGGTAGCGGAAGAGAAGTGGAGGCACGAAAGGAAGAAGTGAAGCAACTTCATCGTGATCATCATCGCCTCGTTGCTATCCATCATAGTCTATGTGCTTTACTCTCACCTAAGCTAGCTAGAGCTCGATCCCTCGTCGCAGTTGTAACGTGATTGTGAATTTGTACTCGATCGGAGACACAAACACTTGTGTTGCGTGATGTACTTCGTATAAATGAACTTGCATATATGTATGTTGATTCAAGTTGATGGTATTCATGGTGATGCTACTTTCTGGAAATTCTGGACTGTTGTACTGTATTTGTGTATCTATATACCTGTATATGTGTATTCTGGAACGCGCAGTAATTCTGCAAATTTTAAAATTCGAAAATGTTATACGAGGTTGATAGTTGTAGCTTCTTCATCTATCCTTCTCCTGGTGTAGCAATTTCTTCATAACCTTCATAGCTCATGTATTCTTGATTCCAAATTTCTATCCTTACTTGTAGATTCACTTGTTGATCCTTAGGATAGATATGGCATTGATCATGGATGTGATTGTTTCTTCACACAAAAGAACATAATCGTGAGATCCATGGAAATTCCTCAATTGGATTTATTTTGTCTCAATAGGGCACTAGTCGTAACGTTCTTGGGTGTATTGTTGTACTTCATATGGTAGATCACTATGGTTGGTAAATGAGGCAGGAAATTTTGGTTGGGTTTAGCATGGATGAGTAGATATTGGAAGGGTACTAAAGATGAATCCTACCCAACACAACAGAGAAAGGTAATTCATCTTACAAACAACATCTAACAAGCATTTATCACACTAAACAACTGATTCAACAAACAACCTAGTATTGTCATACCACACTCAATTGTATGATCAATACACTAATCGTGTTTCGTGTCTCACAACATTACTCTCTCTCTCTCTCTCTCTATCATGGTAGTCTCATCAATATCTTCTTGAGTTCTTCCTTCACTTCCAGGAGGTGCTTTTGATTATTGTGATATCCAAGTCCTTCTCTAAGTTCTTCAATGGTCTTCCTTGTAGTACTTCATGTTGAATCCAATGATGTCATATGAAAAATATTTCTTGGACTCCATGGTATAGTTATCTAGGACAATAGAAGAAAGTTTTGAAGGTGAATAATAGATGAGAGGATATTACAAAAGATAAAGATGACAAGTTGTGTTTCTATAAAGTTTGAACAAAATAGACAATCCTAGGGTCTTTTACTAGTTCTAATCCAAATCTAG